>OX411311.1:113352610-114647610 GCA_948150685.1 Rhaphigaster nebulosa | reverse complement strand
GGTACTTGTACTGGCAAGGGTGGGGGGACAAAGTCCGGCAAGTGGGCCTGATGGTCCTTTTTGCCATCCCCGGGGGATTACCAATAGAAATAGCTTATTAACCCTCCATATCGAACCTTCTGGTTTTTCTGATGAAATTCAGAAGGGATGTCCATTCGATGGAGGGAGCCTCTTGTATTCTGATTCTATCAGATCCTAACAGTCTGTATCTCAGCGACGCATATCTATCACATTCGGCTATGTGGTAGAGCAGTTTCAGGTGCCTGCCCACAGCAGTGGCAGGTCTCATCCCCTGCTATTCCACAAATCTTTAAGTGCCTTTTAAGCCTGCAGTGCCCTGTAAGTACCCCTAAAAACAGTCGGAGTTCCTTTCTGTTGAGGCCCAGCAGCCACTTGGTTCTAGAAGCAGAGGGTTTTTTAATTAGTTCCTTAGCCTGTCTAAGGCCCGCACACCCCCTCCACTCCTTACCTGCTATATTCCATGTCTAATCCTGGACCTTCTTCCGCTGATATCTTTTAGAGATGCCTACTGAAGGTTCTGACCAAAAGATAGGGTTCTCAGGACCTTCTCTTGCAAGCTTGTCGGCTATTTCATTGCCTTTGATTCCTTTATGTCCAGGAACCCAAACTAATTCCAGTCTCTTCGAAAAGGCAAGTAGATCCAATGCCTGTTTGCACTCTTTTACCAATACGGAAGTTACCCTGGAGGATTCCAGGACTTGGAGAGCCGATTGGCTGTCGGAGTAGATTCCAGCCCTGTCGCAACTGATAACCTCCGTAGATGTGACCGCGAACCGAATCTGACTTAGTTTTTCCTATAATAATTTTTCTCCCTACTTTACAGAAATAGTTTTTGTATTTGTTTGTACCTTTAAACTAATTTAATCACACGTCCGTAGCCTCTCCTTGCCAAGCAATGAACTTCTTTCAGTTTTGGCCAACACTTAAAATTATAGCATCAGAGATAAACTCATTTAATACAACCGGCAATATTTTGTTCTTAGTTTACACTGAAATCGATGATGCCACGCACGTAACTCTCCCCCCCCCCCCCCCTCTGTGAGTAACGAAAGGAAGTTTTGAAAAAATGATTACAATTACTTAAATCTTCATCTAACCTCATAGATTATGTTCTTTTGAAGTCAGAGTTCAGGAGTTTGGATTTCAAGATTATTTGTTTAGTTTTAATAAAAATATAGAACATCTTTAATCCCAAAAATCTAAATTTAACAGTAAAACACTCCAGATTATTATGAAATGGTTTATTATAATTTATTTATTAAATTTATTAACAATCTCCTTGTGTTTCAGGATATTATACCAAGAATAAAAAAAAAATTAATTTGGATTTTTAATTTTTTTGTTATTATGGATTTGGCATAGTAGTTTCAAAACATTGTATTCTTCTCCTATCTTCAAAAATTGCTAAAATGTGGATGTATGTTATCTGAACTTTTAAAACAAAATGGCGAATGGTAACATCGAGTTCCGAGAATCATCCTGTGATCTGTGACTTTAATACCAAAAAAATCTCCTAAGTAGTCTTGGAGAAAAACCGCCTACGGAGTACGCGGTACAAACTTCACAATGTGTTTTCTCCTGTTCGATTAACAACTTTCATTATTGAAAATAATAAACCAAAAATAACTTTACAAGACGGATTTTATATATAACTCGAACAAGTATAACTCGAATAATATATATATATATATATATATATATATATATATATATATATATATATATATATATATATATATATATATATATATATATATATATATATATATATATATATGAATTTAATATAATCAGACAGATGAGAAAGCACATGCGAAATACGAATTAACTCTTTTCTTCTTTTTCAATATCATAAACATTGACGAAAAATGATTAGTTCATATATATATATATATATATATATATATATATATATATATATATTTGTGTGTGTGTGTGTGTGTGTGTGTGTGTGTGTTTGTGTGTAATTTTTGCGAACGAACTGTACAAATTACATAAAACTGGAGACAATACGGTATGAACTGTATTACCTGAAATGTTATTACTGCTTGGGACAAAATGGTAGTTGATGAGGGTCTTCGGGCTGTTCCAAAAGGAAGGAATACATTTGTGATGTAAGACCTTTACTACCTATCTACCTGGTACTGGAGTCTTCTATAAGGCTTCCTCAAAGGTTGAAGGGCGGTATTTTCTGGTGGGGTTATTGGGAATAAGATACTATTTGAATAATGGAATCGGGAATCGATATCTCGTTTGTCAGGCCAATATTAAGAGTATATATTCAGGTGGAAATTATCTTTTCAACTATCGCAAAAGAAAATAAAAAGTTTATTAATGACAATAAACAAGAAGTTGGCTAGAGTTGGATAAAGAAGTTAGTGCCATAACCATAAAAATTATATCAAGTCGAAGTCATAATTTTAAAGAAGTTATAAATTTATTTATTATTTTATGAAATTCTCTTAGCTTATTCTCATCTAATAAATCTTATGAAATTTCCGCAATGAATTTAAAAATAATCATTTCATGTGATTTGATTTTAGCGAATATTTAATAAAATAAAATTCACTACTGTGGAATATGCGCATTTGATAAGGATTTGATTCTCCACCTCTTATATTTTTTGATAAAAACATTTTATATGAATTGTAGAATTTCGGAAATAAAATAAAAGGATCAAGACTTAATGACTAAAGAGGGCCCCTTCGATTTAAGCCGATGCATGGCATTGCGGAACATAAATCTAGCTCATATTCCACCGTATATCTTTCTTAACCAATATGTTTTTTATAGATTTTTTAACGCAAAATACGATAGTGCAGTCATAATTGGTAAGACTTAACCATAATTTAGATTTTATGAGGAAAACAGATTATAATCTAACGGCCACAAATCAGATTTAAAATTTAATTGAATTTGAAAATCTAGAAATAAAAATTCCGCAAGTTACATTATTTGAATGTTCTTCTATTATTTATTTTATAATCTGGCTGTAAAAAGTTAATATAAAATAAATAAAAAGTAAATATTTGAAAAAACAAGTATTTTTTTTTTTAATTATATAAAATTTAATCAAATTCATCTTAACTCTTAAACGTGAAGAATGATAGCTAAAATTCAAGGTTTCGTAACAGCTAAATCCATATTGTCGTCGTTCATCCTCACTGTTGAAGAGTGCTCTAATTGTCACCACAGATTAGTCCAACTATTTATAAATACTTCGTCGAAGTTCATTTCGTTGCCCTGACGGCTTCAAAGATCTCCAGGTAGGCGACGGTATTCGAGGTTTCTGTGAAGAAAAAAATTAAGTATTTAAGAATTGGTTACATTTGGTTCTGAAATCGATTAAAATTGAACGTAGGACAATTGTATAACATGATTTATAACAGATTTAACCAGAGACCGAATCAAACTGTTCACTTTTATTATAGAAAAAAATTATAACTTTTATTTTTATTCTTTTAATACTGTAGTTTAATTTTATAAGTAATATTTTCCGTAGAATTTTTCATCCCAAATTGTACTTAAAATCACCGTTCTCCAACTCTCCTCGAGGCGATTGCCTTCCTTAATCCTTCTGACTATTTTTAATATAAACATTGGATGTCGGGAAATGAAATAATCTTAACAATCTTGAGACATCCATACATTAACAAATAACAAATAACTCCAGCAAAACAAGCTGTGAATCATCTAAGCAAGTTTTTACATTTTATTTACATTGTAATAGAAATCATGGAAATAATAATAACTTTTTTTTCTTGGCACTATTTTGATACATCCCTATAGAACAAAAGTAGAGTTAAAACTTAAAGAAACAAAATTTATCAGTAAACTTTTGAATACAAATATTAAAAAAAAAAAAACAGTCCTTTTACAATGTAAAAAAAATAAGAAAGTTTTGGTGAAACTATTAAAATGAAACTTATTGCGAAAGGTGAATAACTGTTACGGTCCCTGGATTTAACAAATTTTAGATATTACTTTTTTTTTTGTTTCGTATGCAGAGAGGATATTAATTAATTGGCATCGCTATCATATTATTATTATAAATGAATATTATCAAATATTAGTTTTGTACAGCCTAAAATCTTGGCTCTTTACTGAAAAGTTTTTCGGGTCAGCGCTTCGCCTCTCTTCATCTAGACCTAGGGAATTTATATTGAGTTATTTTTGGACATGTACCCGCAAACCCCTGATCTAATGATATTTTTAGAAATAATTATTGTAATATCAGCAATATTATTATTACAGGAACAATTATTTTATTTTGTCTATTTAATCCTTCATTAAGTAAATGGAAACGGTTGCATTTGTTAGAGTGAATTGAAATTATATTATTATACATATTATGTGATATTAAAGTTTGCTATCGAAACTCAAAACGATATCTTCCCACATATGCCTCGGCCTGCCTCTTGGCTTCTCTTTAGTGTTTTATTTATTATCGGTTTAAGTTTTCGATTAATATAGACCGGTAGAAGGAAGTACAAAAGCCTTAATACTTACTTCGTGGCTCTATATACTATATTACATACAAATCTAACCTTAAATTCAATTTACGCAGTATCTTAAACCTTAAATTAAATCCCGCAGTTCACAGGTTCAGTTTAATGCCCCGCGTTTCGCTCTTTTTTTATTCGCTTTTTTCCCACTTCAATTTGTTTTCTAAGGCCGGAAAATTCCTATCCTTAATGTTTAAGACAAATCCTTCTTCTCCTTTGGCAGACAGGTAGACTAACAGAAATTGCTAATATTACAATATGGAGATTATGTTGTAATGGTTACCTAATAGACAGTTGTTGTATATTTATTATAAATTTATTAACTGCGCTATCTTTACTTTGCATGGAATGTTTTGTTAGTCTTGGTTTGATGGCTATGTATTGTTTGTTTTTGCCAACACTATTTTTCTAATTGTTTCCAAAATAAAAATAACTAATTATAATAATTATTTTATGGTTCTACTAGACATGGGCGTGAAATGAATAAATTTGATCACAGAAAAAAAAATTTTAGTTTTTCTTTTCGTACTTTACTCAATTTTTCATAATCTTTATATATTGCCTTCTTTACTAATTTTCTCTGTTTTATTTACCTAGTTTAATTAAAATATTAATGCGTATTATAGTCTTATAAATCACAAAAATAACGTCCGTTTCTGGAGGACGCGATAGCAAAAGCCATAACCTCTGATTACTACGATATCATCCGAAAGATCCCGATGACTGATGCCCCATGGAACCATAAGACGAAGGATGGAAGTAGAGGGAAATAGAAGATGGAGGAGGAAGGCAAGCCGAGAACTCACTTAATCTTGACTGGAGAGTTACTCACTCCCTCCTTCAGCATTAGTCTTCTTTCGTTCCAAGTTGAGATTCAATTTAGACAGGGTTTAATGGCTTGTTTGGGCGCCATTATTCAAAGTGTACCCCCATTTTAGGTGTGCCAGTTGATTATAGATAACGACTTCTCGGATTTCAAATTATCGGCGAAAGAGAGAAACGATTTCGAATAAAAAAGTATTCTTTTCTTTAGTAAACTATTTAGTATTTCTGTTTTATCCTATATACAATATTCACTATTAATCATAACTTGTATTTTTTCTGATGAGATTGTGTATATAAAGATCCGGGTTCAGAACACTTTTCATATAGGATGGAACAATATAAGAAGCTATAAGAGTTGTAATTAACAACGAAACAATAAGAAACAAATACCAAATAAGTAATAAAGTTAGGAAATACATGAATTAGTCAATAATGAAAATGAGGACGAGTTAATATATAATTAACATAAAATAATAAAAATGACTTGAAGATGGGCCCGAAACGCTGTTAGAATGAAATAGCAGAGAAATTAAGATAATGAATTTACGTAGGATGATTAAATTTGTATTTCTGCCATAGATTATATTATATAACATAAAATACCCTATTTGAAAACAAAAATATATTTATATATATTGATTACAAGCAATTTCGGAGATTACAATGTATATATTATATATGCACGGCACACTGCTGATGTGTTAGATGAATAAGAGGATCAATTTCTTGAATCGTTTTGGTCGAGTAGTATTAGGGTTCTATACGACCATTGTATGAAAAGGTGTGGGATACCGGAGGTCAAGCGAGCTGCTGATCAGATCGGACTCCATAGGGAATAAGAGTTAGAATGGAAGCTGGTGATCAGACCAACTTCACAGGAAAAAAGAGGTAAAGTGTCGGAAGAAAAATGAGAGCACTGGCATCTAGCCTGACAAAGTTATATCTAGACTCCAGAATGCTCAGATTCCGCCTGTCTGAGGCCCTTCTGTATACACTACTTGACCAAGGGCCAATCATTATACTGAATAGTGTTTAATAATTATATTTTTTTTCTTGCTAGATAACAGCATCTTTTAATCCAATGCTTATTGGTATAATAGCAATAAATATAACAGTGTATATACAAAACATTAAACGTTAATAAATACATTATTTATACATAAAGGCAATCATTTACGAATATATTTCCCAGCAGAGGAACAGTTTACCCAGCGGCCACTAGACTGCGCCACCGCCGCTGTCCCAGTCGTTCATTTTCTTTGGTTCATTTGCACATCTGTGGCACCGCTCCAGTAGTCTCACAGCTGTTTAGCGGGTTTATTATTTTTTTATAAACAGCTGTTACTAATTTTTTTAAATAACAGTGTATAATTAAAAGGAATGGTCTTTTTAAAAGTTATTGAATATTATTTGATAACAAAATAAAAGAGAGGTCTTTTAGAAGGTAATCTACATTTAATTATAAAAAAAGGGAAGGACCCTTTTTTTAAGATATTACAAAGTGTGTATATATTTATTTATAATTAATATATTTTACTGATTAAAGATCTGAGGTTTTCTATTAAAAAGATGAGACCAACCGAATCAATTGCGTACCCGCTTTCTCAACATCAAAGAAGTAGTATAATTTTGTAAGAATGTGCACGTCCGAAACGGTAATTATTCTGAGAAGCTTGAAATTCGTTCAGGCTACAGGAACAAATTTCAGATTTAAAACAGATTGATGCATATCAAATAAGGTTTAATTCTAAGTGGATGGGTCTTTTGAAGAATTATGGATATACGTTGCGGAATTGTGAAGCATGCACTCAATGCACTCAGTAATGTCATCGCTCAATTTGAAATTGGTATATGTAGTGGTTGGAATTAGTAACGGACGAATCCGTAAACAGTTAATGAGCGCTGGGCCGAGGGATACACCGAGGCGTAGGTGGGAGAATTATGTTAAGGCTAATCTTGCGAATCAGTGTTTTGATGATGGTCGGTGGGTGGACTGAGGTGTGTAGAATTTTCTGGTTCGCTAACCCTTTTATATTATTATTAAATTATATTTAAAAATGTAACCTCGCGCATGTAAGACTCGCGCATGCTAAAGCCTAATAGAGTAGGTTTGGCCTGAATTTATGTCTATTCATAATTTAAATCGATTTCCGGGATATACGGTTAAAATTGGAGGCATCCAACATTCATCGAAGAAGGCGATAAGTAACATTTTTTAAGTAACAAATATAAGTAACATTTTTCGAGTTCTGAGAAAACTGAATTCATATCACATTATCCACTAAAGAGCGGATGCAATAAAAATAATATCTTAATTATATATTAACAGAAATATCGATATGTGTTCGTTCTTTTAAAAGATTAAAAATATCGAGGCCCGAAATATGGATATATTTTTTCGATATATTGATATACTATTTCGATATATTTAAAAACTATCAATACGACTTATTTATATATTTTTTTTCCATATTTACATCCATATTTACAATGAAAAGTTCAAATCTAAAAAAGTTGGAGAAAATTGCAATAATATAGTTGGCAAAAATAAAGTATTTAATTTACTATAGTTGGGCAAATTAAAATATTTATTATAGTTGGAAATTTTTTTATTTTGTCCTATCTAATAAATTGTAACAATATCCTCTGCCTAATCTTCAGTTAAATGTAAATCCTCTTCTTTTAAAGATTAGCGATATTTTTATTGATCGAACTGATTTTTTTGCGATATAGTTGAGAAACTATCGACACGCATAGTCACTATATATAGTGACTTATCCCTCCGCACGATCGAAAAATACAACAGTATTCAGGGCAACATATTGTTGTATATTCAAAATCAACTAGGTAATACAATAAATAAATAAATATATATATATATATATATATATATATATATATATATATATATATATATATATATAGATAGATAGATAGATAGATAGATAGATAGATAGATAGATAGATAGATAAATAGATAACAGAACTTTATTCTGGGACTAAGTCCCTTAAGAATAACAAGAAGGAACCAATAAAACAGCAACATTATCTGGCCATAAGACTATAGATACAGAACAGTTAATTTTTACAATATCTTCTGTAAAATAAATAAGCAAATAAATAGGTTTTTTTATCGAAAAAATATAATTGATTAAAGAAAACCAAAAAAAAGAGAAAAACAAGAAAAAAGTAAAAAAACAAAACAGAGAAAATGAAAAATACAAAAATAATGAATTGATTAGCAAAGTTTGTACATTAAAATCTATTATCCACTTCTGATCCAGATGTTAATCCTAAACTGAAATTTAGAGAGCATCATTTTGATATATATATATATATATATATCGAATAAGTTCCTTTAAAAGATTAAAAAAAATCGAGGTCCGAATATCGAAATATCGTTATATTTTTTTCGATATATTAAAAAAATATCAAAACGATATGCATCGATATATTTTTTCGATATTCACTTGTCTACTAGTAATATCTTCCAGAGAACTGACATTTCAAAATGTAATACAACCTAATTATGGTATTAACTAGCTGATTTTGAATATACAACAGTATGTTGCACTGAATGCTATTGTATTTTTCGATCGTGCGGAGGGATAAGCCTAGACGCAGCTGTTCCGCTCCCGCCCTCGACCAAATACAATTACCATCCACTCTCCATTATCTGTCCGGCCTAATTGAAACTTGCCGGATCGATTCTATCCCTAATCGACATTTAGCAGGAATTCAACATTTACGCAAATCGAATCGCTACCGAGCTAAAGGTTTTTTTTATGTTCGTTTTTTCCCTATTTAACTAATTTGAAATTTTTATGATCTTTCAGGACTATTCACTATCACCTAAGTTTATCTTATTAATAAATGAATTAATTCAATCATCAACTAATAATCGAAATATTCAAATGAAAGGCGGTTTAATTTGTTCTGGTAGGCCATTTTTGTGAATATATATTTTTTGTGAAGAAGTTGGAAAAGGAATCTTCTTCATTTGATTATTTTTATTTCATGCCATTAAGAGGTAGGTATCTTTGGACACTATTTGTCTTCATGCCTAACATTCTAAATCATTGACTAATGCCCGCACATAGATATTTATGGTTATTATTGATTAACAAGGATCTCAAAAAATGTTTTTCCATGGAAGTATCAATAAAGGTGCGGGTAAGAATGAAAATTATTTTTCATTTAATTTCAAAATCTTCACAAATATGATATGCAGAAATAATAGTGATCTCTCTTATTTTTATCGGCATTCACATTTGCAATAAAAGTTTCATATGTTTACTAATTTATGTTTTAAAAAATAATATTTATACTATATCACTTATATATTTAAAAAAAGCATATAGGTATATATTTGAAAAGATTAAAAAAAAAAAATAATAAGAATGAAAAAAGGAATTGTTGAGGGAGAGCAAGTGGGGAACACATTTTTTTTAATTTATATTTTCATTTCAATAAAATGAAATTAAAAAATATAAATAAATATATGAAGAGAGGAGCTTAGACTCCCTTTCAACTCTTGCTAACCCCTCCTCTACTATGAGGTCCAATTTATCAGCCCTGAGGTCAGGCCCTGTCCTATCCCACGAATCGCCCTTTGTGCTGGAGCACGACCGACGAGTATATCATTTTTATTTACCATCTCAGCTACTTCTCGACCAATAAAACCGGTATTATTTACCACAATCTAAGTCTTTATTTCATTTTTTTTTAATTTATAGTTGCCTGGAGTTACCTGGTTTGGTATACGTCTTAGGTTATTGCAAGAGTAATGCAATATGGTCTATAGTACTGTTGAATTATAAGGAAAATTGAAACAAACGAATTGGTGGTCATTTTGTGTTTCATCATGGTATGGTTTATTAGGTATCTCGTTAGTTGATTATTTAATTAATGTTTGGGTATTTTTGAAACATTCAATAGCAAAGGTTAAAAGTCTCTCAATTTTCCGTAAATGACTAACAACTTTCGCCTATTCAGGAATCATCAGGACAGAAAAAGATAAGACAAAATAAAAAATAAATAAAATAAAAATAAATAACAATAACAAAAAGTGAAATTTTAGAGGAGAAGCGTTTGAAGTTTGTCTGTTTACATTTATTGCTGTCGCTCAACTCACTCTTGAAATTTGTTTGAGTCAATATTGCCTATCTTTTTTGTTTAAAAAAAAAGTTGATCTTCATTTTTTGATTATTTAATAATGAATCAAATTGTGGCAAGTTTTACATTTAAAAAACAAAAAACAAACTCCTTAAAAGCTTATAGATAATATTTTTTTAACAAAAACTGAAACTTTTTATTAAAAAATAAATTTAATTTGACAATAAAAATCAACTAAAAATACTAGGTTGTTACAGAAGTCCGTGTGCATTAGTATAGCTTTATTTCGGATTATATATTTTAAACATTATTCAGTACTATTCTTCAAAGTAAAGTCCATTGTTTTCACCTATATTTTTGTCAGTAATTGGATTTGATGACGATACCACTATTTTGGTTTTGAGGCAAAGAACTCTTCACATTCAATTTTTACGTCCTCATAATTATCTAAGATATGATACCTTTTAAAAAATGAGCCATTGATCTAAACAAACCATAATTTGATGGTACAATCTCTGGGCTATACGCAGGATGGGGCAAAACGTTTACTCCTTGCAGTTCCGTTAATTTTTCCTTGGTCAAACGAACCTGCCATCTTTCGGATTTTGAAGCAAAATTTGGCCCAGATCAAATTGCTGCTGGGCTTGGGCCTCTGTCAAGTCATGTGTTTCGGAATTTGGGCTTAAACACCTAGTACACCCAGGTTTTTAAGATGACGAGCCACTGTGGCATTAGAAATCCCTACTACTGCCGATAAATCATAAGTAGTTGCATGTGAATCCAGGTTCACACATTCAAGAATAGCATCATCATCAACAAACGTTGGGCAACCTGATCTGGGTCCATATGTAAAGGACATATTCCCATTGTTGAAACGCCTGAAGCAAAGTGGGCCAGTATTTCGATGGATAATTGACTCTCTTTCAATGGCACAAATTTCTTTGGCGGCTGCCATTGCGCTTAAATCTGTTTTCCAATAATGCCTCAAAAGACCCCAAATCACGATTTTTTCTTTTGAAATTGTGAGTGCGTTTTAAAAATTTATATGACTCAACAATAAGTCCCTTGGAAGCTGCAAAATTTACCAGTTTTTTTCCGTTATCGTTTGAGATCTCGTGCAAGCTATGAGGTCCTATTGTAGTCTTATATGTTTCCTCTTTTCCGATTTGGATACTGTAGTCGCCAAGCACGATCTTCATTTCTTGGGACATTCATCCAGGCACTTTTCCAGGATTTCGTAGAAGGAATCCTTCTCATCATCCTCTGACACTTCGGTTGGGGCATGCACATTTATTAAGCTAATATTATAAAATTTTCCTTTTAGACCAATCATGCAAAGTCTAGGGGTGACAGGTTTAAAGTCAATAACTTGTTGAACCATCCTTTTACCAACAACGAAGCCGGTTCCAAATGTATGGAGACGGTCATCACAACTATAATAGATAGAGTAGTTTTTTTTTCTTAGGCTACCATGCCCAGTCCACCTAATTTCTTGGATGGCAGTCAAGAATGGTATGTCTATATGGTAGTCATCAAAAATATTAGCGATTGTAATAGGAAGCGATTGGAGCGCACTAGGTCTCCTAGGTTATGTTAAATACATTATATAATGTTAAAATGTTCCAAGAGGCAATCGTGTAGTCCAATTGACGTTTTCCGGGTCTATTACCATTAATCAGCCCGGCTAATTTTTTTTGATATCATAGATTTAAGAAGAATGGGTTTATCGGCCCGTGTCTCCCGAGTCAGGTGGAGGGGCTGCCTCCTCAGAGCATCCTGACGTGCTCCCCCTTCCGGAGCGCCTATCTAGAGAAGGTGATCCTAGGGTGTATACTGTATGTGACCTAATGTTAGTGTAAACGTATTGTGTACTGTTCTGAGTGCGTTGGTGCTATGTACTGAACTGGGGACCCGGGGTAGAGTTAATCCCTATTAGCTTTGCACTAAGCCTAGCCCTTGCGGGAACTAATTACTAATAATATTAATTACTTCAGTAAACATCATTTACGTCAGAGTTGAATAAATATTTTTAAAATAATTTATTAAATTAACTATAGATATATGAGAGCACTGTTAAAATCAGACGGTCCTGTTTACATGTAGGTAGGTATCCGGTTGTCTTGTAAATTTCTAATAAATATTTTAGAGTTAGATTTTGACAGTGGAAGATTAAATCGAAAGATTAATGGTACCACATTTTATTTTCCGTTTTTAAATATCTTTATGTAAACATCTTTAATATGACATTATATGAACTATTCTTTTTAGTCATATTTTCCTCGAAAATAATAGACTTTACCACCGTATGGAATGTCATCGGAGAGGGGTTGGGATGCATTTTAAATCCGTTTCATAACTCCTAGAACACGGTTTTGGGGGTTTCGGGGATGTACGGTATATATAAATTTTTTCCCGCTACATTTGGGCGCTTCCAACGGCACCCTTAACATCGAAAATTCGTTATGTATGGTCGTTTTATAGGTAGTAATATACTATATAAGGCGTGGAAGAGATAAATTTCGACATTTTAAAATTTTCTTTTATGGTTTTTAAGGTTTCGCGCACCTCTACTGCCCTTCCAAATTGAGTTTGAGGCTTGAAAATTTGTATGTGAATTGAGTTGGGCTTAGTTTCTTTTGAAGGGTCTTAACATTTTTCTCCCGCTACACCCATTTTGATGTTTTCAATTTTGTATTTTATTTGCTATTAAAGACAATTTAAAATTAAGCCTTAGTGACGCTGCTGAAGCTTCTTTTCTAATCCAGTACTTTTTTTTTACACTGTTATTATGGTTATTATTTTTTTACTACAAAATATGGTCGCGTGTTTCGAAGGGTGATACTATACTCGTAATAGCAAGGCTATGTGTTGGGCGGGAGAGGGGTGTTTGTCCTGTTGATGTATTCGCAATATCGAAGCCCTTCTCCCCACCCGAAGTTACAAGGAGCTGTCACTGACAGTCGTCACTATATTCCAGGGGCTCTTGATGGCACGGTTGTATGTCCTACCATTGACTTTCACGGAATACTTTATAGACTTCAAGATTTCATTTGACTTCTCTTTTATAGTCAAATCTCCATAGCTGAAATTCCAAGGATATTAATATAACCGAAGATAATTTTGGACATTTTGTGATTCATTCAGTTATGGTTTAGATTTTAAATATAAGACTTTGTATTTAAAAGATTCTGTATTGTATCGTATGATTGTTTATTGAGCTTTTCTGCGCCAAGAAAAACATAAAATTAATTTAATTTTATAAATGAAATGGGAATGTAAAAATAATCTATATTCTATGACATATTGTCTCCTAAGAACATTAAAAATTTACATATATATCCCACAAGTGCCTATCTTCATTACAGACTCTTCATTCATTATGAAATATTAGACAATTAAAATAAATAATGAAAATATTAAATTTAGAGATAGGATGGATATATACATATTTATACTCATAAATATATGAAAATTGATAACTGAGGAGCTAGAGAAATAAATTTTAATGAAGCTAGAGAGGACACTTTAGATAGGAAATGCCAAAATAAATAGTGGAATGATGACGTTTTTTCAAAGGAAATCGTTATATGAGAAAGGAAATACAAGTTTGAGATCTCGTTTTCAAGAAATGGATGGAAGATCGCAATGTGAGGTCAAGAATTTTCTTAAGGGCCAAAATAAAATGATTCCAAATGGGTATTATCGTCGGACATTATAAAGCCATTCTTGCTCAGAATACTAACAAGAGATGTGAAAGCCTCTGGGAAGCTCGAAAATGAATCTTATGAAGACATTCGATAATCTCTTCTGTCTTATCTCATGCTAGCCAGATGAATCATATACTAAGCATCTATAACCGAAGTGGAGGAGAATGACGGAGTATACTATAATTGTATGATTACTTCAAGGTAAAGAATCACAGAATTTTAGAAGCTATTTGAGGATTGAGGTGGATTTTCGGTTAATTTAGGAAATATGGTTATTACTAGTTAGGTATTGTTCAAAAGTAACTCTAAGGGTTTTAACAGAATTTTGGAACTGAATTGGTGCTATTTAGTTATCGAACTTTTTCGGAAATCAAAGTCAAGTTTTTTGAATTTTTATTACCTTGAGAAAATGCTTCTAGACAACTTTATGAAGCAGACACACGCTTAATATCGTAGTTTTCATGAAATAGATTTTTTATCGAATGACTGAAAAATTCTTATTCTGCGGAGTGACATATACGATTAGGAATTTGCTAAATATGTAGTGGTTTTAAAACATCGGCCATCTCTTTGGTTTAGTATAAGAATGAAAAAGCCAATGGAAATTTTGGTTTTTTAGGACATTTTTTAGTCGTATTTTCCACGATAAAAATAGACTATTGCAGTGGGTCGAAGGTCGGCGGTGAGCGGCGGGACTGCGTTTTCTATCCGTTTCATAACCACTAGAGCACGATTATGGAAGATTTGGAGATGCCTGATATATATATATATATATTTTTCCCCCGCTGCATTTGAGCATTTCCAGCGGTCCACTTTGGGTCAAATGAGCTGAAATTCGGTTTGTAGGGCTTTCTTCCAGGCAGAACGATACCATGAAGAATGGGTAAATTCCAGGCAAAATTTCGGTAGGTTTACCTGAAATTTCGGCGTTTTTAAGTTTTGCGCATCGCTACAACTCCACCATATTAGTTTATAGAGCTGAAAATTTGTATGTGAATTGAGTTGGTGTTGGGGAAGTATCCTTTGGGAGTCTCGACTTGGTTCCCCCAAAGGATCTTAATCTGATTTAAGCACAATTTTTTAAAACCCCTCCAAATTGAGTTGCTGTTGCATTCGAAAGGAAATTAAATTACCTATAAATCAAAAGAAGTTTCACCGAAATCGGACCAGTATTAGCAAAGATATAGCTATTTCAACAGTTTCAATGCTGAAAATTAGTTTATTGGGCTGAAAATTTGTATGTGAATTGAGTTGATGTTGGGGAAGTATTTTTTAGGGTTCTCGACTTGGAACCCCCTGTGTTTTTCGATTTTTCAAAATATGTATGTTTTATTTTTTTGTATGGAAGGTTAGAGGAGATGCAGAACCTTATAATAAAAGTACGGGTAAATTTCGGTTTGTTAGGGAACTGTCTTTTGTGGGTCTTGAATTTTTTTCTTACTTCCCCGTTTTATTATATATTTTTAAAGTTAAAAGAAGACTTTAGTGACGGAGTTTTTTAATTTGATATTTCTTGCTTAATTAAGAAGCTTCGCTACCATTAGTAGTTAGGAAGCAAAAATAAATTGTATTAGTGAATATTGATAGAAAATTAACCATTTGTTCCTCCATCGCTGTCATGGTCACTCCCTAGCCACCTAGGAATTTTGATTATGGCTAGAGAGTGACAAATCAACCATATTTCATTTTTTCTCGCTAGAAAATCTTGCAAAAAAAAAACACAAAAAACATAAGCAAATAAATAGAGCGGTTATGAAGTACTTCGAAACTATATAATATGCAAAACATAAGACTTGCCGGTATTGGTATTGTTGAGCTCTAGGGAGTGATCGTCAATAAAAATACTCAAACACTTCTCATTCTAGAAGTAACTAAAGGGTTTAGAGAAGGGAATAAAGCAGAATACTTGCTATCTGCTTCCTTCCTGTGTTGCCTGATCACCTCTCAGTCCGAAATTTCTTTTTGTGAGTATATATCGCCGGACATGTCAAAAAATGAAGTGACCGAAAACTGTGAGACAGAGGCAAAATTTAAATTTAAAAATTTAAATTATATTTTATATCAATACTCAAAAGAATCCTGGCATACATGGAATACATTTTTCTAGGTTTAATGCGAAAGAAATTGGTGCATTTGATTTGTAAAGTAATAGCCTCAGCTTTTTGACATGGCTTGAGAGATAGCATAGGACTTTACAAAACTACCATTATTTATTTTTATAACTAAATACCCATTACTTATTGAAACCTCAATGTAGGAAAGGGCGATAATAACAAAAAAAAAAAAACATACTCATTGAGATGGTTGATTATTTTTAAAAAGCTATATGACTGAAATATCACCGAAATTTGAGAATGACCCTTATATATATGGGTAGTAAGGAAGGGAATGAAGGGAGGTTTTGAAACTATGAGGGTTGCTCTAGTTTTTACTTGATTCAGATGCAACTTATTCTCTAATAGTCAATTACTAATGCGGATCTGAAGAGTGGAAGAATATGCATGTTAGTAGGCCGGCTTCATGTGGGTAAATGATATTTATTTAATATTTTGTTTTAGATGTAGCATTTTGTTTAATGTCTCTTTAGAGTAGTGTAGTACGTGTAGCTGTTCGCAAAAAATAATTCCTTACCGTAAGTAACGACGTTCGCTCAGTAATGTGAAAATAATTGTGTAACTGCTTTAATTAAGAAGGAGCGGGAATAGATTCATTACATTTTTTCTCTTCGGGATCTTGAAACACTGTTACTTATTCGTCATTTCGATATTTTACTTTAACATTACTGTGAGGACTTGTATTCTACTTATAAGAGCTAAGCTAGTAATGTATGCCCAGAAGTCACGTAGTTTGAAGTGTGAACGTGTGACCTTAATCGTATGAGTTCAAGTAATCTCCAAGACTGTTTGTACTTAGGAGATTCTAGCAAACTTGTCTCGTCCAGAATATTTTTCTGGCAAAAATAGTCCAGCTATAGATGGATATCTCGTCACCACGTTTAAGTAACGACTGAAAAATCGCATTTTTCGAACCCTTGGTTTTATTAATTTGCCAGAAACATTTTCACAATATAAAGTTTTATAAATACAAATCTAGGACTCAGAGAGGTAAAAATTCCGAGAGGTAAAAATTCCGAGAGGTAAAGAAATATTAGCAATGTAGAAGTTGAAAGTAAAACTTAAAGCTTTTTTTTTTTTGCCTCCTAAAAAGTATCTATTTTCACATTGGTTACTTAAACGTTGTTGCATATTCAGGCAGAGTTCAGCCTTTTATAGAAATATGTGTCAAGTATATGGTCCATCATTTATATTATTATTTTATAAAATATTTTTCCAAGTCAGTTGATCATATGAAGAATTATATAAGCGTTATATATGTGTGTTAGTTTACGGATTAATCGAACTCCGTAGGGAGGTTAACCATATTGGGGTTAACCCCGTGGCATATGTTCGAGCCCAGTAGGGTACACCACATGAGCTATGCATATTAGACAGCATTTGCATATCCGCCTGACAAGTGTCTATAATATTATGGTCTAAGGTTGCTTAGTAATCGCGTCTTAACCTAAACAGAAATGTTTTCATAAGTACTGTTTATTATTAACCAAAATTTCGGGTTTTCAAGCCAAAGTAAATATTTCAACTTCCATAATAATCACTAAAATCATATGATGTCGTAAAAAACAATTTAAAATAGCATTTCACTCACTAACATGTTTCATCCTCAAATATTTTCAACAAAATTACAATTTACTAACAACGATTACATTTTTATCTAGTGTTGATTAAATCGATTAAAGAAGAACCTCTATAAACTTTTCAGTTATTTTTATTTAAATATTTTTAATTAAAAATATTTAGTTATAGTAACAGCTTTTAAATATTTAAGTCTTATTTTAACCCTGTTTCATACTAAATATGATTCTCTAATAAACAAAATGATCTAGATAGTAGTAATATAGATACTTGATAATAATACGATAATCTGTAAGGCCATGATTTTAAATATTTCTATAAATATTTACTATTTTATTATTATATTTGAATTCAATTTTAATTTTTAATTAGGGGTTGTACTAGCCCATTTAGTCTACGCGCGATAGTTTATTTTTTAAATAAATTTCCAATGGACTTTATGAACGTGATAATAAGGAGAAAAATAGCGGAAACAAATTGTATGTTTAAGATAAAATCAATGTGTCGCAACCTTGTAAAAAACAATTCATTAAGATGCCGAAAAGTGTTTTTTTCATGTTTATGATGTGAAAATGTTTGTTTAAGAAAAATGCGTATTACGTTTAAAATTACAGAAAAAGTGAGTTTCAAACAATGGAAATCGGGCAAAAAAATTTAAAAAATAATTTAAAATCGCAAAACTTGGCTATACTTTGATATTTAATATTAGGCATTGTAATTGTTTGTGAAATTGTGGATTTTTGTAATGCCTACCTTGAATAAAAATATCATATAAAAATATTGATCGCTTGTCGCGGACGATGCGAAAATTTAAAAACAGGAGTTCTAGACAAATGGCTTGAGCAAGTTCCAAAATGGTCTTTAAACTTTCAAAGCGCATATAATATAATAATTCAATTACGTATTCGATAATCGGTGTTTTTCTTGCTTCTGCCGATCGGACGTACGAGCAATGGGAAGTATTAGGTACCACAAAAAGTTATTATTTTTACATCCAAATTATATTGTAGATAGGCAACATTTACGATTTAAGCTCTAAAACATTTTCCTTTGATAATTGAAAGGTCTGTAATTATATGTCTAAAAATGCCCATATTTTGCGGTTTTTAATTTTTTATTTGTAAAACATTGTGGACCAATTTGAATTGTGCAGCTACTACGAGCTGTGTTTTATTTTTCCAATAAAACTTTTTTTTTGGTTACTTAATAAAGTTTCTATTTTTCTTCTAATTATCACGTTAAGAAAGTCCATTGGAAATTTATTTAAAAAAATTAATATATATATATATATACCCTATCGCACCTGGACAATATCATCATAATAGAAAACATTCCTACAGTCAAACTTTATATTATGGAAGTTTGATAATTTAGCAATATCGTATAATATATGTTGATTCGTTTCAAATTTTACTTCCACTTATCATATCATGAAGTGGGTATAGTAGGGGGAAGTGTTGCGATCGTATGAATTTCGAATCCGAGTTTTGAACGAAAACACACATTTTCACATCCCCTGAGTCCAAATGGTCTCTTTGTGCGTATCTGTGTGTGTGTTTGACTGGGCTTATATACTGAGTTTCCAAAATAGCATCTTATAAGCTACCTTTAATTTTAATTTTTTTTAATGTATTAGAATGCTGATTTTTTTGTTATAAGCGCTAATACCCTGATTCAGGAGGAGGTCATAAACAACAAAAGAATTCTGACTTGCAGAAATGTAAAGGTAAAGAAAAATTCCTCGATTCCCGCCTTACAATGTCTTGAAAAAATTCGAACTTATTGAGAGAGCTCTACGTATGTGGTAACTTGGCTGTCTAATTTTAACTACTTAACGACAAACCCGCTTTGATATCGGGCCTATTGATAAGATTTCTTGCAAAATTAAATAAAATTTTAATTATGTTGTGAGGTGGTGAGTTGATATTAATTAAAATATTTTTACTGCTTTATGTAACATCAGAAAACAATTATGTCAAAATCAGTTCAGCTGTTTCTTTATGAAAAGCCGCCAAAAAAAACGTAACGGACAGATGACAATTCACAGGTGTTATTTTATTTTTTTTAAGCTATAAAAGTTGTTTGAAAACGGAGGTTTTATTTTGTTTTCCTTAAAAAACCTGAACCTGTAGTTATTGAACAAGCTGGAAGATAGTCGAAGCTGAAATCCTATAAATTACTCTTGAAACGAAAGAGCATTAAATGCAATTGGATAGATTTGTCAGATGGTAACGAACGCCCCCTGTCAATGAGATTGCTAACCTCAGGGCTGCGGTGGCCAGAACCCTCTACTGGGAGTTAACGAAACTACCCACCCTCTTGCTTTGTTGAGGTTTATTGTTAGCAATATAGTTTATCCACCCAAACCAGCCTCATCAACTTAGTTAGATTAACTTTATAATTACAAAATTTGAGGAGTCTTTACAACGATCCTAATGCTAAGATCTTGAAAACAATAAGATAAAAAACAATTAATAATTATTAGCTTAAGAATAATATATATATATATATATATATATATATATATATATATATATATATATATATATATATATATATATATATATATGTATATATATATATATATATATATATATATATATATATATATATATATATATATATATATATATATATATATATATATGTATATATATATGTATATATATATATATATATATATATATATATATATATATATATATATATATATATATATATATATATATATATATATATATATTTATTTATTTATCTCGAGAAAATTATTTATACATAATGAAAATTTAATATCACAGATAACAAAATTCAGCGAAATGAAAGCATATACAATAACCACATTATCACGAACTCGGCTAACACGAAACATCGGCTAACATAAATTAATTTCTTAACCCCAACAAAAAAATTGCATTTCCAGGCATATTATTGAAGTAATCCTCGGTTAACACGAAATATTCAATTTCACATTACACGAAAACGAACAATTTTAGGGAACGGTTTTTTGGTTAACACGATCTTATTATAGGTACGAATGTTTAGTAAACAATTATTGGTAATTTCATTTTAAAAGGACTCTTTACATGAAACATCCGTTTTCGTTGAAAAATTATAAAGTTCTATTAAATTGTATTAGAAATATTTTTTAAGAGATATATCGATCTTAAAACCGAATTAGAAATTGTAAAAGAAGTGGATAATTTCGAGATACCGAAAATTAAAATAGCTGAAAAATTCAATATTTCGTAATAAACTTTATCATTTATCATTAAACATAATGTATTCATCATCATCATCATCTGACGCAACAAATCGCCTCCAATAATTCGGCCAGTCACTTCTATCTTGCAGCATCTCTCCAACACAGAGTATCTTGCATCTGCTGTAACAGCCTCCATTCACTTCACGTTCGGTCTCCCCACTCTTCTTTTTCCATGGATTTCCTCGATGAGGATCTTCTTGGGTATCAGCATACCCAAAATAATAATAATAATTTTACGTATGTAAAACTATAAATTTTTATTTTATTGTTATTATTTTCTTGTAATATTTCCTAAACCTCACACACACCCTCACTCCTTTACTTTCGAAAATTCGAATATTTTGATTTTTCTTCTATTCTAGAAACAATTACAATGGGCTATTTTTATAACAGTATCTGAGATGTATTTAAAATAAAAACGGAATCATAGTGCAATCTGAAGTAATAAGAAAATTACTAGTAAACCTCTCTACTTTTGAAGAATGACCCACATAGATTATTTTCTTCTCTAAGTATTTAAATAAAAAATGTACTAGTCCCTTACTATAAAATAATGCATGCAGGAATAACCTTGTTGTTTTGCAAAAGATTTGTACATAACAAAATATTTTACTTAGCATCGTCTCCTCCTTAACAAAACACGAAAACTCTTCCCATCCCTATCATGAGAAAGTACATTAGCATATTCCATACAGAACTGGATCAGCTTTTCCTCGAACAAACAACCTTGAAGAGCTACACAATCTGAATACACATCCTCCGTCAGCGACGTAAGGAATGACAGCGCCGAAGACCGACCCGGGCGGAGACGTCTTAATAGCCCGCTTATTGATACTGACCCAGAAAAACAGTGTGGACAGCATTAAGCATTCTTTGCACAGCTGTTATAACAACCGAGGCTCTCTGTTGTAGTTGGGGTTTTGGGTTATGGGTTGAGCTCATTTCATCTCTGATATAATTATTAAAACTCAAATTACCTCAAATCGGTTTTAGCACCATAGTATAATAATTTCATAGAATTATTCAATTAAATAGTGAGGAAACTCATTGGGTAAGGTACTTGACTTCTTTCTTGACTTGGGTTCGTAAAAGTTTCTGGCTGTGGCAGAATTTTTTTTTTGTTATATCAGGCGTGAATCGACTCTGGGGTTGGGACTTCTGGGCCAATGGAGGAAAATAAAATAAAATGGAACCGAAGTTTAACTTGACAGGAAAAGCTATTTTCATCAATTTGTACTTCATATCCTTGTATGTATTTAATCATTTATAAAAATAACTGAAACTATAATTGTTAAGAAACGAATATAAGGTCATTTTCGCTTCAACATACCTGTATATGAAATATATAGTAAGGGAAAATATTGCGATAGTGAAAAATTTCGAATCCTAAGTCTCTCAAAATGGTCTCTGTGTGTATGACTAGTTGAAAAAAGAAAAGTATGAAATTGAAATCAACTATTTAAGATAGATAAGTATATGGCTGGGATGTTCAGCAACTTTTCCTCCAAAATCAACTTACTAGAAGTGCTACTTTACGAATTTTTACAATTATCTGGAAAAAGGTTCCAACGATTTTGATCAAACTCGTTATATCAATGTACAATTAAATGAACTTTAATATCTGCTAGGTCTTATCCTTATTGAAATAGTCTAATAGGTATTAATTGCCGATTTTTCAATATGGCTTCCTCTAAAGTACCTTATTTTTGTTAATTTCAAATAATTAACCGTCTTTCTTTGTTAGTAGTTATAATAAAATGGATAAATATAAACAATTAAAAAAATTATGATATTTAACTAAAGAAGGAAAAAGGAGAAATATTTTCCAGGCTGGAAACAAATTTCCAGAAATAAGAGTAGTAATACAAATCTATACCGTTGCATAGTGATCAAAATTTCAGAATTAGAGCGACAAAATAGGATTTTTTCAAGTTCTCATTTCAAGTTGAGATTAGTTGGTATTTATAGAAAAACTGCTATGTTACATTTTCTCGTTTGGTGAGCACAGATAAATTATTTGTTTTCTTTTGTCAAGAAACAGGTGTCAATACTTTAAGTGAATCGAACCTATAGTGTATGCAATCAAAATTAATATTAATTATTATCATTATTGCCTGAGTTCATTGTCACCTAATGGGCAATGGAACAGACAGAGTCGATTTCTTAGAATTGACAACAGTCTGAAAGCTATACAAAAATTGCTGGCAATCGCATGTTTTTAATTTCATATTTTTTGCATCTTAATACCGTCATGACGTTGCCGTAAAAAACCTAAGACATTTTGATAAAACACTGCAGGGTTTGTTTTCTCCGGAAATAGCCATGTGATAAAAAACATGGACCACTTTCCACTATGGTTTAAATTGAAGGCCCTCAAGGGAGATGTAGTGGTTCGGAAAATGTTGATGGCAATTCTCGACGACAATTTATGTGGAAGATATGCCAACTAAGTTAAAAAACGTCTTTAAACATTTAGAGACATGTTGGAATACACACAAATTATAATTTGCTGCGCCATTTTCTTTTGCGAAGTGACCCGTGAATTTCCGAACATGCAGTAAGGATCGCACTAATCTCAATGATTTCCCTCCAGAAGTATTATCGTTTTTAAAAGAACCAAATTGACATTTACCCACTTACTTCTCTGATAAGTTATCTTAATGTCTTATTACCATAAATCAATTTTATTTAATTGCCATAACCATTTCCTAGTGATTAGATACTGAAGAAGAATTAAAGTAAGTTTTCACTTTTGCAGCCTAAACATAAGTTTCAAACCACCATCACTATTTTATTTTTAGAGATCAATCGAAACGTGTTTTTCTATATTTTTTGCTCAACCTTATAAACGATTTTTTTGTAGACCTATGTTTTTCGATCAGCGTAAAATTTTCTATAGGATATGTTTATAAAATAATTTTGTCCATTTAAATTGGTCATTTTGATGACCTCTAAGCGTTGGAAAGCCACAGATTTTAGAATATTAATATCTAACATATAATAGCGTCGAAGGTAATAGAAAGTGACGAAAGGCGCATAAACTTAAGTGATTGTTGTTGTTAATAATATCTAATTTAATACTATTTAATGGAAACTAAATAAAATTTCCAAGGAAACTAAATAGAAATTGTTTAAATTTTTGTTTCAATTTGACAATCCAAAAATATGTGGTGCACGGAATTGTACTGCAATAGTTTAAAAACTCTTTTATTGTACTTTTGTGAGAGAAGACATTAAGAAGTGTATCCTACTGAAAATGTTTCATGTGATATTTATGCGAATTCTTTAAAATTATTCTAAACAATGGATAATTATTATTAATGTTTTTAATTCTTCGGCTGAGTCGTTACTTAAATATTACTTAGTTTTGAGATTCTAAGGGCTGTTTCTGAATTTCGGCTTAGTTCTGGATTCTGCATATCCTAACATAGTACTAATTTTTGGAACAAACGGATCTCGAGATAAGTTTGAGCTCAAGAATGAAACCTGCACAGAAATATTTTTTTTTATACTTAGCGGGAACCGGCAATAAATTTTTTAGTCCAAGACTAAACTACTTACATAAAATTAATGTATTTAAAAAAAAAAAAAAAATGTGACGAAACGTTGATAGAAGGCAATGTATTTTTAGTTCTCATCAAAATACTCAGAACTGACCTTTAATATTTATAAGCGTCTTTTTCTGTATTGAGTATAGCTCATACCGTCAGAAGTCTGTTCCTCTTTTATCTCGTCTGTTATTATTTGTTTTATCTCATTTCTTAGAGGTCCTGGAAGGTCTATCATTCCTTTGCGAGCCCTTCGTTGAACAGGATATTTTCAGCGTTCAAGTTTCGTTTCTCGTTAGGTCGTCTTATTACTTCAAAGACCCTAGGGGTTTTACGTGACCTTTGCCTTATACCGCCTTTGTATAACTTGAGAGCGAATTGGGGTTTTTACACGTGCGGAAAATAAAGCTATATTTTCCCTGCAGTGACAATATTTAGGCAGTCTGTTATAATATTTTCATTTCTATTTCGTTCTTTAGCAGTCATCCTCCTTTATGGAAGATGGCCAAAGTCTAAAGTAGAGGACGCTGTCTGTACCAATCGTTATCTGCTGATTGCGTAGTGAGGAGCATCGACTCCTCTCAACAAGCCATTATTTTTAATGGTCCTTTAGTCTAATTAAAAGGGGCCAACGAGGTTGTTAGCCCGTAGCAATAATTGGATTGGAATATCTCTTGTGATCTACCTCTTTGTAAAAGAATTACAGGGTGCTCTTAGTAATTTCTCTGTCTTTGTTAATATTTCAAAAATATATTTTTTTAAATAGTTTGAAATATTTTTTTTAATTTGAGATATTTATTTATTTTCTACAAGCAGTAACACCGTGGAAAGGCCGTTTATTTGCTGCATTTCGTTTACAGTGAAGCATTATATATGCATAATAATATCAATATTGACCATATTTGAACGATGGAAGAAAACAAATATTAAATGAAACAAACATTAAAATAAAACAACCAAGAAGATAAAATAAACAAAATGAAAAAAAATATTTATACAATTACAAAAAAATGTATACATTTTAATTTTTGCTAAATTGTGCTTATTGTATAAAAATAAAGAGTTTCAATATATGTAATATTTATTACAGGGTCATTTTTTTAAAGTTTTCATAAATCTATATAATTATTCACGATGAAGTATTCTAATTCTTCAAATTAACATATTACAGATCAACGATATTTTCAATAATAAAAGTAAAAATAATATATAAAAATATTAAGTAAATATAAATACAAGTATTTATAGTATGACAATGTTTCTAAATATAATAATATTGATATGTCTATTAATAAAAAATATAACTCTCAGCAATACATACATCTATTATAATAATGGTTGGAGGTAAATATGTAGAATAGAACAATATTATGTTATATCATGACTATTAAGTTACAACATAATATTGTGTTATAAAATATAATATTTTCTTTTAACCTTTATTTCTTTGTCCACATCTGTTAATGCATAGGCAACCAATAAAAAAATATAATATAATTTAACTCTGAAAATATCAGGATGTTTTCAAAAACAAAATTCTATAATTTTCGGAGGTGGAAGTTTCAATGTTAAGTATCTTTTGTCTATTTTTTCAGTCACTTTAATTACTTCTACAAAGTTTTGAAAAAGATTATCGTATTTATAGGTTTGAATGATTTGTTTTTTTAAATCTATTTATTTAAATTTTTTAAATGATTT
Source organism: Rhaphigaster nebulosa (assembly GCA_948150685.1). Taxonomy (NCBI): domain Eukaryota; kingdom Metazoa; phylum Arthropoda; class Insecta; order Hemiptera; family Pentatomidae; genus Rhaphigaster; species Rhaphigaster nebulosa. Next base: position 114,621,237 of record OX411311.1, on the reverse strand, counting down.
ATTTATTTGAGGTATATTTTATCATTATGCAATAATACTGCCTGAAGTATGCTTCTAAAATTAATTTAATGCGCAATGAAATAACACATATATACAATTATATTTATTTAATGGTAATCACGCAAAGAGTTCTAGCACGAAAACAAAAAAAAATTAAAATTCTATTTTGTTTTGTTAGTTATTAATAACTACACCTTCATACTTCTGATGACTTTATACTTCCTACGTTTTACTTCCAAAACAATATAAAATTGAAATAGATAGAAAAAAGTTTTATGAATGAATTTTTTTTGTTTTATAGTGATATATGTAATTATATATTATAATTTGTCAACTTAGGCACTATTGTTAATGTAACATTAGAGTTGTAAATAAATGTTTTGTTTTAAACCGTATACAATAATTTATCTATTAATTATTGATAAATGGAACTAATTTTCTTTTGCATATATTATATGGATAATTTAATGGGAGGATTATTTTCACATAATTCGTCAAAGTATTAAATTAATTATATAATTCAGTTTCAACAACTAAAAAACAAAAAAAAATAGAAAAAGAAGTTATCCAGGAATCGAAGGAGCATTCTGGAATCGTCGAAGCATGAATCCTTTATCGGCCGCTTTTTTTTGTTTCCATTTACCGTTTCACCGCTAATACTTATTCCATCATTAATTCATCACCGCTTTGATTTAATAATCAATATTGATATTATTGTGCTCAGTTATTGACATATAGCGAATTCTTACCATAAACCAGTCGAATTATTTTTGGATTAATAGTTTTTCAAGATCGCAAATTATGTATGTTTAGTCATCAGCAACTCAGCCCAGCCCATTTTTTTTTATCCAAACAAGAATAAAAAACTGAGTATATGGTCCTTGTTAATAGTAAACTAATATCAATTTTAATACAACGATATTTCAATTAGGAGCAAAGGATTAATTTTTTTATTAATTTCAAACAGTCGAATAAATACATAATACCTGCTCTTCATGCATTGCCAAGAATTATTATTAAGTTATCTCGAATTTTTAAACTTATTTATTTTTTATCCAAACGTGAGATTTATTTTTTATTGTATTTCTTTGCGTTCTTTCGGTTGATTGGGCCATAGTCATATGAAGTATGTATAGTATTTAATTTTACTTTGATACTATACTGTGTTTCTTTTATTTTATAAGCACTTGTAGACAAACATTTAATCACGACTAAATTATTTGCCAGTCACGAATGAATTAATCAGTGACTAAATGCATTACTCACTGACTAAAAACCTGGTGAATATTTCAATAAATAAATTACAGTTGAAATTAGAAATAAGTAGTTGATTTCTTGCAATTAAAATTAATATTAACTAATCGAATAGAAAGTTATAAGGTTTTTTTTGGTGGGGAAGGGTGAGGTGGATTTAAAGGACCACTTCTGGACATATAGGCCGAATCTTATGAAATATGTTACAATTTTTTCTTATTGGTCGTATAACATTTCTTTAAGGGTATTTCAGACCTATTTTTTTCGTGTGGGTGCAAAGTATTGAAAATTAGCCAAATTTTCGTGACTATAATTTTAGAAAAATAAAATTGTTTTTTTTTTCTAAAAGAGCCATATGTAAGAGTGTGACTTGCATATTTATACCTAAGACTATTTAGAATTATTATTAGGATTATTTTGCCTTTATCTGTTTATGCCTATTGAAGTGGTAAATCAGAAGTTAAATTAATTTAATTTAATTTAAATTAATTTGGGTACTTATTTTATCCATATTCTCACCTTTTAGAATTCATTATTGAAAATCAGCCAAATTTTGGAAAGTAAAATGTTAGGAGAAATATCGTTAAAAGAATAAAGGGGGCATTTTTTAAAATATGTAACAATAATATTTCTATCATTTCAATAATATTTATTTAAGATATTTTAAATATGTGAAAATATTAATTTCTGATGGTGGTTGGACTAGTCTACACCTCAATTCTGAGCCTGCAAACACCTTGAAAAATTAGAAATAATAATAAATTCTTTATTTATTCTATGGCATTACTGGCAATATTAATCGAACTTTAGAGCCTTAGAGTAAAATACGAGAACTCGTTTAAAAGAACCAGATAATCAACAAATAATAAAAAAATAAAAGAATAAGAAAAACAATGATGAAATTATAATAAATCATAATGGCATAACATTTAATCCTTTAAACTAAAAAAAAACTTCCAACATTAATAAATTAATAAAGGAAAAGAGAAAGACGAAATGATAGGTGTGGTCCTGAATTGGGCTATTTAAAAAAAAAAATAATTACAAATAAATATCGTTAAAAGAGAATGAATTAATAATAACTAAAAATGTACAGTTTATTTTATATGGTATAGTTTAGGGAAGGTTATTAATATAAATAGCAAACAGAATGGGAGACAGAGACGAACCCTGAGGGACACCACAGGAAAATGGCAGTGTTTAGTGCTCACGAGCCATATATTCTCCTCGTATTTTTAAAGATTACTATTTTTTCGTTAATATCATATCAGCTGAAATATTTTCTCAACTTAATGCTTAAGGAAGAAACTTTAAATTTTCATATCTCTAAATTGATATTGCACATGCACCCAGCTTAGAAATATGTATAATTAGGTAAACTGTAGTTGGCCCAAATTTGCTGAATTTGACTTTACTTTCGTATTTGCATTATTCTGACCATTTATTCCAAGTATAAGTATCGTAAATAAGCTAAAAAGGTAGTAAAATATATAACACTTCAAATATAAAGATTGACCGCTATTCTGAATAAGCAATACAGTGTGATCTGAAACTTCTTTTTGCTCTCTTGTAAATTTAACATTGTTAAATTGTAAAGTTTTAAATATTTGCTGTAATATGGAATAGTAATTAATTCGTCGGATATTTTGATCAGGATTCAGTGTTACATTTGATAATTGAAATTCAGTTATAAAAAGAGTAATTAATCATTGAGAATTCAATGACGTATGACGAATTAATGTTTTTCCTTGTCCTATTTAACGGTAAATAGAAACTCTTGCGTCTTGGGTTCTATGAAGAAAAAGTTGGGCCCCTGTGTATACCCCCATCACCTCCAGTTGCTTGATGTTTCGCACCCTCTTCTCCCCAAGGACACGAAGAGCCTTGAGGATATTCACCCAGGAGAGGATAAATATTAAAGACAGAAGCAAACGAATAAGAGAGGACAGCCACCTCACAAATACAATAAGTGTTGCCATGGTACCGGGCCCGCCCACTCTGTCGATCCGAGCGCCCTCTGTTCATCCGCGATATCTTACATTTGTTTTAGCTATTTGCATTTACCCATATGAGTTGTCTGCTAACTGAAAGGAATAACGCGAAATTTTAAAACTTTGAAAAAAAAATTTGCAATGATAGAATAAATTTCTGACAGGCCGACCTACCTTCTTTAAAGTTTTTTGTTTTGGAGTGAAAATTAACTTTTTTGTAAATGATTATTTTCGAACAGAGGTTTCCAGATGGTGGTACGCCCGGACGTTCCAGGCGGTACGCGAACAAACTAAAGTAATGGTTAAAATAGTCTTTTTAGCACGTTTAATGTATGTTTTAGAATGTAAAAACGTCTTATCAGTCATAAGACGAATAAACACGATCTACAATTACTAAAAATAATTCAGACTTGTTATCGTAGAAAAAGAAAAAACAGTCAGTGTTGAAAAAGACTTACGAATCAAGTTGAGCTCCATCAAGCCTAACATTGATGCTCAGATTGTTGATAAACAACGACATTGACCAATTGGAAAAATATTGATTCCTTGATTCACAATGTCTAAATTTCTTAATTTTGATGGATACAGTTTTATTTGTAGAAGTTTTGGTGTTTTTTTGTTGTAAATATTGCTTTCGTTGTTGACATGTGAAATTGATAACCTTTTTATTTTTATTTTCAATTTATTATTTTCTTAATCAAATTTACTGCAACATATGTTACTTTTTTGTTATTTCAACTTTTGTCGAATGAAGTCGAATCTTTACTATCATACTTACATCATACGCTCAGTTATCTGAAAAGTGGAAGTAGTACGCTGTGACATTAAGTATCTCTGGTCTAGAGCTTTAAATTATAACAGTAATCAAATTTTCGAAAAAAATGGAGATATCCATTTTTACTCATGTACTGAGATTCATGCTAACCAAGCAGTGTTTTAAAAAAATAAAAAAGATCTCGTAGTTCTATCTAAATTGATAGAAAAATCTAGTGAAGGACTTATCTTTTTAACAGACACTTCTGTGGATTCCAGACGAATAAACATTGCTTTTCAGAAATAGCATGAAATAATTGGCAAAATGGACCAATCCACTTCCTGGACTATATCATCCAACCAATACGAGTACCATTAAGTACAATTTAGATGAAGGATGTGGACATACAAAAAATCATGATTGGTCCTTAAAACGTATTTATAACGGGTAGTGTAAGAACATTTCTCATTAATTTTCTTATGTATGAAATTTAGAACGGGATCTGGTGTTAGAGATGGGAAAATACTCGAATTACTTTTATAATTTGAGTAGATTTCGAGGGAAAATACTTAAGCAAGCTTAGTGAAATACAAAAAGTACCTAAGATATATTACTGATTACAAAAATTACTCAGCCGTTGATCTGATGTTGAGTACTTTCCCATGTTTTAACTACTACATCGTTATTTAGGGAAACAAATTTTAATTTCAAATTTCTTCGATATTAATTCGAAATCCATTATTATTAGGTTAATGGAGGTCCAGTTTTTTTCAAAAAAATAGTATCGATTATAAGATTTGACTTATCGATTTATTTAGACTTTTCTAATTTCTTCGATATTGAGAGCCACTAATATGTTTTTCTGAAAATACAATTGACTTTAAGGTTCCGCCCTCACATATCGATTTACTTAAACAGTTGTGATTTCTTCGATATTGAGCGCGGGATCTTAAAATAGATTGTGTTTTCAAAAGGAGCGACCTCGAAAACATATTAGTGGATCTCAATATCGAAGAAATCAGAAAAGTTTACATAAATCGATATGTGAGCGCTGAACCTTAAAATCGATTGTATTTTCAAAAAGGGCGGCCTCGAAAACATATTAGTGGGCTTCAATATCAAAGAAATCGGAAAAGTTTTAATAAATCGATATGCCAAATCTTATAATCGAAACTATTTTCAAAACATGGACCTCCAATAACCTTCTAATAATGGACTTAGAATTAATATCGACAAATTTTAAAAGAAAAAATGTTTCCCTAAATAACGATGGAGTAGTTTAAAAATGGAAGAGTACACAACATCAGACAAACGGTTGCGTACTTTTTGTAATCAGAAATAAATCTTAAACACTTTTTGTACTTCGCCAACTCTGCGTAAGTGTTACACATCTCTACTTGGTGTTACGCGACTGTTGTGTTACTGAACGTAAACAAACGCTTCTGACCTCGTGTCTCTTGAGTGTTTCGAGAATCACATAGTATTGTAACACTTTTAGTTTCAACACGTGTTGGGGAACAGTTAGGTTAAGTCGTACCAAAGTTGTAAGAGTGTTCTTATGGTCTGCCATTGTTTTTAAATATGTTTTTGAGTATGTGAGCAACTGAACGTACATGCGTACTATTCGGTTTCTTACCTACCATTTTTTTATTATTATATTTGTATTAAACTATAATAAAATGCGAAACTGATATACTTACGAGGTCTATCCCCTTCAGAATATCCAGAACCGTCAAGTATTGCGAAAAACTATACAAATTAACTTCAATCTTGTATGGACGTTAAGTTGGTTGTCTTCGAATTTAAAAAAGAAAATAAATAATCTTTGACCTTACCAGTTTTGCTCGATATTATAAGAAAAGATACTGAAGATCGATTTTTTGAAATTGAACTTTTATGAGTTTTAATGGAGAAAATTGGTACAGTTAACTTCGCAATAACTAATTAGTACGTTATATTTTATTATCAGTAACGTTATTTTTCATGACAAATTATGTACATTTATTAAAAGAGTAGTAAAATAGCTGTTTGTGTTGTTTCCTCCATCATTTAATGTTTTCCTCCGATATTTTTGCTATTGGAAATATTTCTCTGATTTAGAATGAAAATAAATAATTATACGTTAGTGAAAATAACCACACAAGTTTTATTATTAAAAGATATTTTAATTTTTTATTTATTTTTATTATTGCCCTTAAGTGTTATTGAACATATTTCCTGTTGCAACCGTTTTATAATTTTAAGTATTTTAATACTAGTTATATCCTACCTTCGTTGTCTTAAATAGAAAGAATTTATAATTTTATCTTATATTTGGTTGTACTAATATGGATTCAATTATATAATATATATTATTGTATAATATATAATTTTTATTACTTCATTTAAAATAAGTTTTGATCGAATCAGCTCTGTTATATAAAAACAAACTAAATTAATTACTGCTGGAAAAATATCTAACATATCCTTTTCAATGTTAAGAGCTTAAAACCGAATAAACCACTCTGAAAATTTGTGTGCTGGGTTGGAGTTTTATGCAAATTTATTTTTAACTCTTGGGCTATCGGATTGGAAATCTGATTGGCTATCGATTAGGGCAGTTCTAACCAACACTGTACAACTCAGTTAGATGAAATACCTCTGTTTAGAACCAAGAAACACTCCTATTTTACCAATTCACTCCTATTATAATCCTACAGTCCTAAAAAAAACCAACGTGTAAATAAAAAATGTTATTTTTTTTTTAGTATTGACGCTATTTTATTTAATCAGTGATATAAATTATAATTTTTTCATAAGTTTCAGTTGTCAGGTTGTGACAGACACGAAAAATCTTTTAGAAAGTGAAAATAAAGTTTTTCTTATTTGCGATTCTTTAAAAGAAAACCAACCTCAAACCAGAGTCGTTAAGATATATATATATATTTCTTCGACTCACTTCTATTGAGAAAAGTTTCTTTTCAGCGTTTCTAAAAGAGTGAAAGATGAAAGGAGAAAATGCTTGGAGGTGGGTTTGCAATCCAATCAGCCCGAAGGAGAATGTCCTACTGCAAACGAGCAAAGTAAACTTTACGCACTTAGCACTTCCATCCTGGCCAAAGAAGGTCTATCAAAACTTCTATAGAAAATAATTTTTTTTTTTGTTCCATTTACTATTTCAAATAGAACTGGACTTTGACAAGAAATTAAATATTCATTTGTTTTATAGCTTCCATCAACAATCACTAACCTATTTAGCGGCATAAAGGTGAACGTTTATGGAATCCTCGTTTTATATAAAGCGTTGCATTTCCATCGTAAATCATAATGTTATATAATTCACTTCGGAAAAAAAACAACTAATTATTGATTTGAAATTATGTTAAATGAACAGAAATAATGATGATGATATCAATAATTATTGAATATTAAAAAACTAGTTTCAAATTGATTATTTTGTTTTTCTAGGGAGAGATTTTTATTATTATTATTTTTTCTATAACCCCTTCTTTTCTTTTTCGATTATTTCATAACCCGAAAATTCACCTTTACCTAAAGAGTTATATTTTAGAGAGGTATATTATTATATGCATACTATAGGCATGAAATATTGAAATAATGAAATTATTGAAAACGAAAAGAGGGCAGCGATGGAAGAAAACAAAAAATCTCTCGCTAGAAAAACGAGTAATAAATTTGAACCTAGTTTTTTAATATTCAATCATTCTATCATCTCAATAAAATAAAATCCATCATTAATAAACAGTTTTGTGAAGCATTTTATGAGGCTGATTTTTAAGAAACTTGAATAATAGTAAAAAAAATTATGTTTTCTTGAAATTGAAATTATTTACTTCAGCGAATTGCAAAAAAAATGTATCGATGTGCCTTATAAAACTTGGGAGATAATCATTTTCTTTAGATTGCAATATTGAGAACTTTTTACATGTTAATTTAAATTTTTTGAACAGATTTTCTCAAAAACATTTTTATTGTATAGACATAGTATTATAATGTGATATTTGAGTAAAAAAGATTCAGGCTTTATTTGTAAATTCATTGCACGTATTACTATTGAAATTTATAGATACTAAATAATTATAATGTTCTTCAAATTATGTTTTATATTTTACAGTTTTAGTCATGTTTTGCTGTTTTTTTAAAATATGCAACATCATTTTATTTAGCTGCTTCATCATTGATATTTAATGAAGGAATTATGGTAACAACAGCTTGTCTTCGATGTTTGAACAATCACTCTTGCCTTCCTCAACTTTTACAGAAAACTAAAAAATTATCTATATCACTGATAACATATTGGCGAAACAGAATGTTATAAAAACGAAGCAATTTTGCACACTGTTGCTTTCATTTGCAACCTGAATTTCATCTGTTGAAGATTACATTTTTTTCTACTTTAATTTTTTTTTCTATTTACTGTAAATGAAAAACTGTTGAAACGGATTTAATGTCTCTTTGGAAGAAAAATGATTTCTAGTTTTAAAAAAGTTTTATCATCGGTAAAACGCAAGAAGAAGGAAACAGTTCCCTAATTAATGCTAAGAAGTCCTTGAGAAGGGAAACCTCTGGAAAATCTGTTCATAATGGCTGAAGGCAATATTAAATTTCAAATGTCAAGAGCTCCTTTGAGAAAAAGAAGACTTGTGGATAATTGAGATATTTGCTCTTCGCAATTCATTTGGCCCGCTAACAATTTAATTTGATTTTCTGTTATTTCTCCACTCTCTTATTTATTTAACTCAACGTACTGGGAATAAATTATTATTTAATGGCTTTTTTGGACCTTTAATAACTTACGTTTGTTCAGTTTTCAGTTTCATGTGTAAAACTGACTATAATAAGTTTCAAATATTTTTATAGAAATCTAACTATTTCCGGTAATTACTTATAGTATAATTACAAAGTTGAAAATATTCATAACGAAATAAGCGAAACATCCCTAAGAAAATACATAATTAATTTATTTAAAAAAATCTATCCAAAGTACAAATATAGTATAAGTCTGACTTGAAGAAATATGGGCAATTAAATAAAATATATATAGTAGTATATTTGAAAGAGTTTCAAAATGTTGCTCCGTCGGAGCTCAAGTAACTGCAAATGAAACTTCCCCTTAAATTAGGTGAAGTATTGCTGTCGCTAACGCATATGCGGAGTATGATTATCATACAAAAAAAAATATTAATATAAGATTTTTAGATTGCTCGCCTTAATGTATTCACCTTAGACCTGGACCTGTTTATGAATGACGAAAAGGATCTCCTCATCTTTGAGAGAAAGGGTCTACGAAAAATATTTAGCTCCTTAAAGTAGTTCTTGTAGATGCAGAACGAATGGTGTTGTTTTGCAAGTATTAATGAATCTAATGTCTAAAGCCATAAGACTAGACAAACTGAGATCGGCCACTTGATCGAAACCTCACCATCACAAATATATTAATACTATTGGAAATCGGAAGTATCTGGTAAAGAAAGATAACGCAAGTGGCGCTGCGATCTAATTGAAGAAGACGGAGAAGGATTTGACCTCCAACAGCAGTGAAAGACAGGTGCAAGAATATTTTTTATTTACAAGCATTGCAAATATGCAAATTTGTATTAATTATTTATGAGAGAATTATTAGGTAAGATTAGGGCTGGGTTAATAATAAATTGTCTTATTGTATTTGATGTATTTAAAAAAAAAATTATAGCATTAATTATTGATTTTATATATGTTTGCGTTGTGTTTGGTTCCGAGGAATCATTATGTAATTTATTTTAATTATCAATTATTGAGCAGTTGTCAGGTGAAAACAAAAATAAAGGTATAAAGGTACACTGCAATAAATACATAAGCCCTATATTCCGTTTACACGATAGCAAGTTAGAGAAGGCCTTCTCCACTCTTGGCGCGTTCCCTCACTCTACTCCCTTCTCCCACTCTTCTCCCTTCCCCCACTCTTCTCCCTTTCCTCCACTCTTTTCCCTTTCCTCCATACTCTCACAGTTTTGGCCTTCTCTAACTTCCCAATGAGTAGAGAGTTGAGATTCGATAAAAAATAAGTTTTGCGTATTAGAAATTTGAAAACAGCTGCCCAGAACAAGGTAGGATTGCTTAAGCTCATTGTAGAAGGGAATAAGTTTTAATGTAATCATCCTGTTATAAATGATAATACTGTGGTACATGCTTCCTTGGTGATTGATGTATAACAGATATTTTATATTATTTACTAGTATTATAATGTAATACCTGAGATAATACATACTGTTTTACCAAACGACAATAATACCAATTCGGTTTTTCCTGAAAAAATCACTAGCACTCGAACTGTATCTAAAGAGATCTTTACCTACTGGATAAAGTTCATGTGAGAGCTATTGTGATCTTAGGAGTGGTCTGATACCAGAGTGCATTGTGAAATCTAACGAAAAGCTTGGCCTCTCAATAGCTTTAATAATTGAAGCTCAGCAAGCAGTGGTACCTAAAGTTGAAAATCTCCAGGGAATAATTCTTATTTCGAAATATGATTTATTTTTTGTCACCTTTTTCTTTCAAATATTGGCACTATATCTAGTTTTTTTTTGTACTAAGGAATTCTACAGGGCAGCAGAAACGATAAAAAAATTATAATTAAAAATTAAATTTAAGTCAAAAACGTTTATTGCAATAACTCAACCGCCTTGTTATTAACATAACTTTGCATTTTGCTATCATATATCAATAGTTAAAAAATATCACTTACAAACACAATAAAAAGCACAAAAGACAGGAGGAGGTGCCTCTCGGCACTGCTTTACCTCGCGTGACGAGTTGACTAGTTGTCATTATTGACTTATACAATAAAGGAGTGGAAAAACAGGTTTTGTATAAATTATTTTGTGAAATATATCTTCATTATATATTTATTTTCATCATTCACAATTTAAAACTAGTTTTCGAGGGTTTTCCCTCATGAATCATCTACTTGTATTTTTTCATCTTATGAACTTCACATCTGATATTGATTTATTTTTAAAAAGTTTATGAGGCATTGAATAAGAGGTAATTATATCATGTGTGTCCTCATCAAATTAATTTCAATCAATTGACTATAATAGTCAATATTATAGTTAATAAAATATTTGACGGGTCGCCGGCAAAAACCCCAGTAGTAAAATAAAGAATCAAAAAAATGAGTTGAGGCGCCGCATCTTTCCTCTATAGAGCCAGAGATGAGAGGAAATACATTTTTGTCTACAAAGTATTAAGAAAAAAATTAGGTACTTATGAAAAGAATATATCCGTTATTTTTTCATTTTTCCCACATAGTGATTTTCTGGCTAGTGGGATTTTCGCCGGCGACTCCTCATTTATATTTAAAATTATGGATATGAGATGAATGAAATGAATCAAAATTATATTTAAAATACCGAAGTTGGAAATAAACAAGTTAGATGATCCTGTGGATCAGGAAAGCTCCTCGAAGCCTCGATGTTAAATGTCAAAGGTGAAAATAAATATATAAGGAAGTTACAGTTCACAAAATATTTTATACAAGCTAAATAACTATATCTTACCAAGCCAGTGAAATTATTATCACATTGAAATTATTGATATTATCACATTACTATTTAAGGTTATAAATAATTATGAATGGATGAACATATAACAAATCACTTACACAAATTTCATTGTCCATGTCCGTTAATGTGATGTTGACCAAAGGATTTAGGTAATATATATATAATATGTGTGTATATATATATATATTTATATATATATATATATATATATATATATATATATATATATATATATATATATATATATATATGTAATATAGTGATAATACTATGAGTAATTTATTGTTTCAGATCTTGCCAGAGAGCCAAAATGAAGACATCTTCCTTCTCCCTCCGTGTCATGAGAAGGGTAAGTCAGTGAACATTTTATCATAACATTGTATTGGTTTATTTCAGTTTTGGCAACAACCTTTAAGACCACTTTCATAATGCCTGTTATGTTTTAGCAATTTTGGTTTATTATTTTAAATAATGAACCTTTATAGTCGACCAAGAAAAAATCATTTTAATCCCCTCAAAATGTAAGGTTTTATGTTTCAAGATACGTAGAATAACTCCAATAAAAAAAAAAATCCGTTCACCGTCCGTGATTTTTCTTCGAGATTACAGAGTCGATTTCTTTTGGATTTGGCACCAGTCACAGAGTACTCTAGGATGATCTTGGGAACTTGACTTTACCATTAAATAAACGAATTGGCGGCCGATTAAAGATTTTGAAGGCCAATATTTCGGCCATTTATGAAGATAGAGGAAAAAATAAAGTGTTTTGGAATCATTATACTAAAACCTAAAAGGGAAAAAAATTCAATCTATATAATTTTTCGATTTTTTTTTTCATATATCACTATTTCAAAATAATAAACCTTAGTGAAGTAATTTGCAGTGTTTTTTTTTATTTTGTTATTAATGACACTTTTTTAGAACAGACATATTTCGCACACACGGAAATCTTTTCTCGATTTGTCGAACTTTTCTCGTTTTTCTAATATTCCTCCTTTGTTCATATTTTATCATTTAGATGTTTCACATCTTTTGTATTGTCTTCGTTTCTAAATTATTTACTCAACGTTCCTTTTCTGTGCTTAATATAAATGTTTCCAAAATAGTATAGGTACATGTTGCAATTTAGCTTCTTTCTTTCTTTCTTTTTATATCAGGGTTATATGTCCTTTCCTACTCCTATTAAGGTAAACAGGAGAGAGGAGAAGGTAAACAGGATGTTCTTTCTTAGTTCAAACTAAATTGAATCTATTCAAGATTAAACCTACTTGTTCCATATTTGATCAAGGATTGGACTCATCTGGGAATCCAGTGGATGTATTCCCTTATTTTCACTAAATAAAATAAACCATATTAAAAATAATAATATCAGCTTCAACTTGCCATCCTTTCGACGAAATGGTAATTTGCTGAGAAACCCCGTATGCCAGAAATGGCCAGGTAGGGGGAATAAAAAAAAAAAAAAAAAAAGGGTACTTTGCCGATTGCGAAGGCAGTTGCCGTTTACTTTGCCCGCCAATCTCCTGTACACACTTCTCTGCATCACTTCTCTTTATGCATTTATACGGTGTCTCTCTCATACAATTTTTTCTCTCTTTCTACTCGTATATGTTCTTCTGCTCAATTACCTCTTTTTTGTTCAACGTTATTTACCAAAAGCATTGTGTATCCATTTATATTCAACTTCACTTTATATTCTTCTCACGTTATACCATCAAGTTATTTTGCATATCCAGTCAATTCAAGAAAGAAATCTACAATTAAGTCAAGTTCGCATTTTCCTTATTCTCTACCTAATTACCTTATTTTTCCCATTCATGATATCCTTTCTGTGAACTTTTCTCATATTTCCAACTGTGTTATTAAATCGTAAGTACTATTCATATGTTTTTATATTTTGTGGTTTCATTATTTGTAATTTTGTGTAATTTGTTGTTTATTTATAGTATAAATTTGCTCCCCCTAAACACCACGAAATATTAAGTATTAAATGCGCACATGATCCTCCACCTATGGTGAAATATCCCCAACACTAGTAAGTGGCTTATAGTGGTAGTTTTCATTCTGTTTTTTGTTCAGCTGTCTGTCAAGACTGTTAATAATAACATAATATATTTATAATAAAATTAAACCGTAGAATTTATTCATTTTATTCATTTTTATATTCGTAAATGGTATTTCAAACTTGATTAGTGGTTACAGACCTTTATAATACGTTAACAAAAATTGAATATTTGTTTCACTATAATTCTGCCTTGCCTAATGTAATTATATAATTTGTATTCTAAGTTTCAAAATTATAGGTGAATATGATTTGCGAGTATTCATTAGTAAGTAATGAGCATTTCCTAATTAGGAAAAGTCACAAATTCTCATTTTGACAGAAAGAAGTATAAAGTTAAAAATTATACTTTAGTTATTACTTTATTTTTTTAATAAAAAAACAAAACAACAACAACTAATATTTATTGTTGTCTTGTGCGCTGTTGTTATAAGAAAATAAAGTTATTCAAGAAGTGAGAATATGGTAAGCCTTGTAAGAGAATCAAGATGCTATAATTTAGGATTTGTTGGAGACAGGCTATTTAAACTTAATGGGAAAGCATTGCCTGGCTTTGTTTCCTATTTCGGCAACAACATTATCAGTCCAGACCTCTTATATAGGAACACGTATCTCCTTACTTTTTATGAAGTCCAGTTTATAACTGGGCTTTAAAAAGTAATATATATATATATATATATATATATATATATATATATATATATATATATATATATATATATATATATATATATACTGTATAAATTTTCAGTATCAATTTTCTAGTTCATATCAGTGTTTTTATTTTGGGCAGTGTTACTTTTTCAGAAGCAACATTTAGCATTAAGCCTTTTTATTCATTTCTCATAAAAATTTATTGAGGAATTTGTTTGGTCTAACTCTGAAACTTAATTGTTATTCTTTCCTCTAATATGACCTGTAATATTTGAAATACTGGTCCATGAGAACTCCAAAAAAATTTGAATAATGAAAACTGTAGGTATATGTTGGACCAATATTGTAAAGTAACTCCAATTTTGGAAGATTGGTGAAGAAACTACTATGTTTCTCTGTTCTAAACCTATCTAGATCTGTTTGAAGAGGAAGTTCGTCCTGAGGAGCTGCGTCAAGAGGCTGAGGACAACAAAATGGCTTACCGAACCAGGTGTGGTCCAAGTTCTCGGTTGTTTGCACACCACTTTGTCGTTCAGGGCTCTTGTCTTTCTCAATTCTAGATTGAGAAAGAAGTAAGACGGTCGTTTTATAACACAATTAAAGGAATTCTTTACAATTGACTTTTATTATATTCAAAAATTATTTATATATCAATCACAATTAACACAATGTCAATGGGGTGAAATAATAAAAAGAAATTTCTAGGTCTATATATCTTTAGAGAGACTTAGCCGTATGTTTAATTGGTGCATGAAAAGGAATTAACCTAGGTGATCAACTTTTCAACAGCCAATATTCCCAATCGGGAAAAAATGTTTGGAAAATTAAAAAAAGAAATATTTATCCAAAAGTTAAAAATATTCAATATTTTTATTTGCTTATATAAAGTCAAAAATTATTTTCGTTTGCAATAACTGTTCATTGTTTTTTTTTTCATATTAGAGTTAATTAAGATTTTTTTTCGAAAAGAGTGAACCATGCCTTTAAATATTTTTCATTTTAATTTATTTTTTTAGTGAAGAGTTAAAAAATTTATATATCAAAATAAAAATCTTGATCGGTAGCGGTCATAGTTCCCCAATTGGAAACATACAAAAAATCCTACTAAATAAATTTTACTGGCAGTCGTTATGTCTTGTATAAATAATTAGAAAGCCAATAACGCTAGAATTTTTTTAAATTTAATTTGGATATGAATTCTATCTGTTGAAGGATAAAGTTTTAAAAACCTGCTTTTGAAATTTGATGAAAATCCAAAAATTTTACTTAAAAATCGAAATATTACCTGGGTTCAGTGGCGTATGCAGGGGAGGGTGTTGATCAGGGGGATATATTCCTTTCCCCGAAATTTTTGAAAAAATATGATTTTTATACTGTAATATTTTACAGTATATAAATAATATTTTAACAGAATATTTATTGAAGACTTTCAATTACACACACATAATGATTATAAACTTATAAACTTATAGCTGTATCACTTATGACCTCAAATATATATTTTTTTTTTTTACAACTATACAAATAAAGATATAAATCATTGATAACAATATCCAATATAAGTTATGTATTCTTAATAATAATTTTTAATCCAATTTTCATTCTTATCCACAAATCTTACGTCCGATTTGGCGATTATAAACACTTAAGTGATTATTTACCTTCTTCTTATTAAATCCCTCCAAAAAAATCCAGTCCCCAAAAAAATTCTGCCGACGCACCTGCCTGATTTTATATTCTTTCTATTATTACTGTCTCAATGGATTGTTGAAGAAGAATCTTCGAAATATTTCAGTGTTATATTTTTGCTGAAATTTAGTCAATTCCTGACAAGAAAGAATGAAAAGGGATGTGGGAAATCATGTATAAAAGGAATTTTGATTCGGTGAGGAATTCTGTTCCTGCCTAGAATCATCGAATGGTTGGCTGGTAATCGTCCATAACGAAATTGCTCAGGAGTTATACTTCTTTTCAATAAGAGTTCTTCAAATATATTCAGAACTTGTTTGTTTGTTTGGGTTTTAAGGCGTAAAACCGCTAGGTCATCAACGCCTGTGGCTATTTATTTTTTTTTTTTTTTCTATTATTTTTGATTTTGATTTTATTTATTTATTTATTACTCAGGAAAACTGAGTTCTAGAGGTGTTAAAATGGCAGCGCCTCGACCTGGAAGAGTAAGTGCCTGTTTAGCTGCTAGGTCCGCGAGCTCGTTACCGACTATTCCTACGTGGCTTGGTACCCATACGAAGTATACCGATTTTCTTAGGTTTTCGAGCATATGGAGGTAAGTATGGATTTTAAGTAATGTAGGGTATTTTGGATATGTATTATTTAAACCTTTTAGTGAAATTAAAGAGTCAGTTATTATTGCGATGGTTGTAGGCGATATTGACATTGAGAAATGAAGGGCTGAGACTATTGCATGGAGTTCGGCGGTATAAATGCTGCACAGTTTATGTAGTTTTATTTTGTGGGTTGAGCTGTGGGTAACGAAGGAAGATGCTGTAGAGTCGGAGGATTTAGATCCATCTGTATAGATTAAGAATGGTTCCGGAATATTCTGGAGGAGGCGGGAAAATTCAGTTTTGTATTCCAAGGGCGATGTTTTGTTTTTGGGTAGTCGTGATAAATGTAACATAATTTTTGGTGGTTTGTGCGTCCATGGAGGAGTATGAATTTCAGGTTTATATAAAGGAATTCCTTTAAGGAACGATGTAGCGGAAGAAATTCTCTCTGATAAAGGAAGTGTTGGATTAATTTTTTTTTTAAAAGTTTTGGAGAATTTTGGTTTGAAAATGTACCTATGTGTTGGGTGTTCCGTTTGAGGGAAGAGTTTAGAGATATAGTTTACTGCCAGTTTTTTTCTTCTAAATAAAAGAGGCGGTAGTCCTGCTTCGGAACACAGACTGAGAATAGGACTGGTTCTAAACGCGCCGGTCGCGATGCGTATTCCGGTATGATGGATAGTATCGAGTTTATTAAGGATCCGGTAGCGGGCAGAACCATAGATAAAACACCCATAATCTAATTTCGAGCATACTAAAGATCGGTAAAGTTTTAGCAGAGTGATTCTATCTGAGCCCCAGGAAGTACCGCTGAGAAATCGTAGTATATTTAATTTTTTTGTTGCAGTTAGTTTTAGTGTAGAGACGTGTGGTTCCCAAGTCAGTTTTCGGTCAAAAATCATCCCTAAGAATCGATGGTTGTTTGTATATGGGATCGAGGAATTACCTAAAAGTAGTTCGGGAGAGGTGGGAGTATTTCTCTTTCTGCTGAAATGTAAACATTTAGTTTTTTCGGTAGAGAAACGAAGACCAATGGAGAGAGACCAGTTATTAATTCTATTGATGGCTTCCTGTAATTTAAGTTGTATGGTGGTAATGTTATCAGATCGACAAATAATGGCTAGATCATCTGCGAACAAAAGCGGTTTGACATCCCTAGGTAAGCTGAGTCCCAGGTCATTTATTGCTAGGCAGAATAGAGTGGGGCTAAGGACACAGCCTTGTGGGACACCGTTGACCTGTTCATACTTCTCAGATAGTTCGCATCCTATTCTAAGTCTGAAGTGACGGTTTGAAAGAAACTGTTTGATAAAATAGAACATTTGCTCTCTGATTCCTATAGATGATAACTTATTGAGAATTACTGCGTGGTTTATGCTATCAAAAGCCTTCTTCATATCAAAGAATACAGCGATCATCTGTTGAGCGTTGATGAAGGCATATTGGGCTTCGGCCTCTAATGTAACCAGATGATCTATTGTGCATCGTCCTTTGCGGAACCCAGATTGAAATGGTTGTATTAAATTGTTATTCTCTATTATCCACATTAATCTTTTGTTGACCATACGTTCCATAATTTTACTTAGACAACTAGTTAGGAATATGGGGCGATAGCTGTTTGGGTCCCGTTTGTCTTTTCCGTTTTTAAGAATCGGGATTATGACTGAATCGCGCCAGGTGCTTGGGTAGAGCCCAGTGAACCAGATGTGATTATAGTATTCAAGCAGCCATTTTTGTGTGTCAACTGGAAGATTTTTTATCATGTCGTAATGGATATGGTCTGGACCAGGCGAAGTTCCTTTAACGGTATTTAAGATATTTTTAAATTCCCACATTGAAAAAGCAAGGTTATAATAGGGGGTTTCGGCATTTACTGTATTATCAGTTTCTATTTCGTCAAGGTTGGGACTATTTCTCTCGGAATTATATATCTCGGAATAAAAATTTGCAAAAGTATTTGAGATCAGTGCAGGGTTGTCAGACAATTGTCTATTAACTGAAATAGTGTTACGGGAGGAAGAAGGATTTTTAGTAAGTTTATGGATTTTGTTCCATACGTCAGCTGACGTAGCAGAAGCATTTATGGAACTTATATATTCTTTCCAAGACTCACTCTTACATTGTTTAAATATTTTCCTGCATATAGCCCGCTGTTTTTTATATTCTATCAGGTTTTCGGACGTCATAGATTTTTCAAATTTTTTATACGCTTTAGGACGATCTTTAATAGCTTTTTTACACGTATCGTTAAACCAAGGGACTAGCGGTCTTCTGGGTAAACCTGAGGTCATTGGTATCGATGATTTTGCTGCTTTTATGATCGTATTTGTAATTATTTCACAGCCTTCGTCCATGGTCATATCGGATGGCTGTGTTTGGGGTGGTGAGGCTAAAGAGGTAAAAAGAGACCAATTAGCATTTTTCAACACCCATCTCGGTTTTACGTGCGTGGGATTCATGCTAGTAAATTTTATGAGTAGCGGGAAGTGGTCACTACCATATAGATCAGGTAATACTGTCCAGTAAATATTACTAAAAAACGTTGGACTACAGAAAGAAAGGTCAATGGCTGAATAGGTCCCGTAGCTGGAGCTGAGGAAGGTAGATTCTCCAGTATTAAGTAAGAGAAAATTAGATATATCTAGAAAATTTTCTATTATTTTACCCCGCATGTTGATATCTCGGGATCCCCATAGAGGATTGTGGCCGTTCAGGTCCCCAATAAAAAGAACAGGACGGGGCAGTTGGTTGTAAATATCTAATAGATGTTCAGTATCTATTGTACGGTCTTGTGGTAGGTATATATTGCATACGGAAAAGGCGAAACTTCGGTGAACTCTAACAGCAACCGCTTGAAGGTGGGTATTAATCGGAATTGATTCTGAATATATGGATTTATGTACAGCTATTAAAACTCCATGGTGATTATGATTTGGATTGGGGCTATCTTTTCTATAGATTTCGAAGTTTTTTATTGTGATTTTGTCTTTTGTTGCAAGATGTGTTTCCTGAAGAGCTAGGCAAAATGGATCAGTATCACGTATTAATATTTTCAAATCATTAAAATGAATTTTTAAGCCATTACAGTTCCATTGAATCAATGACATATATGGTTATTATATTTAAAAGAAATAAAATAAAGAAGGAAAGATACATATATATGTATGGATGAAAATATATTCTAACTAGAACTAAGAATATATATGTGTTTTTGATGAAAAGAAAAAATCTATGTATTATTATTTTTACTAGGAGAGTTTTTTCCTTTGTTTTCCTCTTTTTGGTTTTTGAACCACATATCCATCTTCTTCCTGTTCATTATTAATTAATATTTGTTCATTAATTAAATCGACGGGAGGTGGGTCTGGTTTAAGTGGCGGGGGTCGAGAAGGGTGTTGGGAAGTGGTAGGCTAGGAGTGGGGGAGTTCGGTGGGAGATGCGAGATACCGGAACAGCTGGAAGGAGAGGGGAAAGGGAGAGGAGTGGGGGTCATTTCAGCACTAGCGCAAGACCCGGCGGGTTGGGTGATAACAGGCGTAGTCTGTGTATGGCTACTATGAGCTTTAATCTGAATAATTTCATTTGATATTTCTCCAGCTGGGCTATTTTTATTAGTCTCTGCTTTGCTAAGATTATCTGGAAAATAATATAAAATGTTGGCCTGAATGGCAACATCTTTTTTTTTCAGTATTTTTATTTTGATTTTTAGTTATTTCCGCGAAGGTTTTATTAAACTGGATAGGATTTCTCTCTTTATATATTTTTTTTGCTTCGTTGAGCGATACTTTATTATTAACTTGTATTGCTTTTATTTCTTTTTGCAATTTAAATACGGGACAGGAGCGATCAAGAGCATTATGTGAGCCGTTACAGTTAATGCATCTAGCCTGTAGATTGCACCTAATATTTTCGCCATGTTTATTCTGACCGCACTGGATACATACAGTTTCTTTTTTACATTGTGCCGTAGGATGAGAAAAACCCAAACAATTAAAACATCGTAATGGGTTAGGTATATACGGTTGAACTCTAATTTTTTCGTATCCAATCTGTATTGTATCTGGAGAGTTAGGGGTCGGGAATGTTATAATAAATTATGCGTTAATACTTCGTTTCCGTTATTCTTTGATTTAATTCTTACTATGTCTTTAATAATTGGGGTCAGTTCTTTTTTAATTTCTTCTATTTCCATATATTGAAAATCGAAACAACGGATCACGCCTTTGCTATAGTTAAGTGTGTTGTGAGGAGTTATCTGTACTGGGTATTGTCCACCAAAGTCCGTATAGGATAGAAGCTTATTGGATTGTTGTCCATTTATTGTTTGTATTAGAAGAGACCCGTCTCTTAGCTTTTTTACGGTTTTAACGTTTCCTACCAAGTTAGAGATTACTTTATGGATAAAAAAAGGGGAGACTTTTTTAAAGTCTTCTTCATCTATTCTTTTCACTAATAAATAGGTTGGTGGTATGTTTTCTCCTCTTTGTGGTAAAATTTTGTCGGGGGGAAATTTGATTCGACCCCGAGCCCATTTTCTTTTTTTATTTAAAGGACTAGTTAATTCGGGAGGGTCAGGAGGCTCTCCCATTTTTCGTTTAAAGAAATATTAAAAAAAAAAAAAATAATAAAAGAAAAATAAATAGTAGTGATTTAACTAAATAAAAGAATTTCTTCCAGATAAATAAGACAAAATAATAATAATAAAGTAAAACAGACTGTAAAAAACAAAACAATAAATAAATTAATGTTATAATAAAGGAAAACTCTTATCTGTTTAATACTGTGCGGAGAGTCTACGACTGTCTCGGCCGGAATCTAAACAGCTACTGATATATATTCAGAACTGTACCGTCATTTATGGATTCCGGTCAATAAAAATATATATAAAAATCGTTTTCTCTAGATAGTGTGTGTGCGTTTGTGTTACTTCAGCAAATATAAAACTTCAATTGATTGTCAATTGATGTTAATTTTGAACCAACAAACTGCACTTCTGTAGTGCGAAGATTTTGCTCTAAGCGCAAAGTCTAAAAAATAGTATCTATTTTATATTGATGTGGTTATAGTTGGCCATATATGTAATTTGAAGATGTTGGTCGGGGTCGTGCGGTCAATGAAGAAAAAAACTCACTTATATCTGGAACTTATTTTTTATTGTGTGCCGACGTTTCGGCCTACATAAGAACCGGGAGTGAAAATTTTCCTATTTTCTTTTTGATGTATTTTTGCTTGTGGAAAATATTGCTGCAAGAACCGGACACAAATCAGTCCTCTACAGCGTGGTAAGTAATGTGAAAAAGGCAACCTCATCAGCCAATAAAAACTCTGTTATTCTTTTGTGCAAAAAACAGGTATATCTGTACTTATCTTGTTTTTGATACTAATTTTGATGAATGCATACTACCTTTCTCTTTCAAAAGTTTAATTCGGATTATTAGTTTAATTCGCTTATTTATTCAAAGCCTAATGGTGGACTTACCAGTTGTCTTATTTAATTTAATTTGGCTCTTACCAAAAATTAATGTTTCTGTACTTACCTGGTTCTTGTACCAATGCCTTCTTTTAATCCTTTGCATTACGAACAAATACTATTACCTCTATATTTCAAAATATTCCAATTCTAATCTCTGTAAATGAAATTAATTTAAATATTTAATTTATAATATTAATCAATATATATTAAGAAATGTTAGAACCACTTTAAGCCCACTTTTACTTATTTAATAAAAACATTTTACTTATATATGAATTATACGTAGCTTTTCGGTTCTATTTTACAAAATTATTAGCCATTTTCAATCTCTATTTGATTTCACCTAATTAAAAATATAAAATGTTCATAAACATACTACTAAAGACAGTAATTGTTATAATTTTCATTGCTCTGAACTTCCTAATTTTTTTCTTTATTTTTTTTTCAGATTCATTTCTGAAGTCTTTCCTTTCGGTGACAGAGCATTTCTAAAAAGCATAATTTAAACAAATATTTTTCAACACATACTCAACATTTTTATTATTATTTAAAAACCATAATAAAGTTGGCGTTCACAAAAATTAATTTATTAATTTAAACTCGAAGTGATTTCTCATTTTTCTTGAAATTTGACATATCGGGGATTAACTTAAAAATGCGCATATGTTCATTACACACATTTGAGATGAACAGAAGATGTTTAAGCTGCGTGAACTATTCTTTTAGGCAGCCCCAAAGAGCCGAGAAATACTTCAATGAACTGCAATACCGCAAGAAGTTGTGAGAGCAACTCAATAAGGAAATGCCAAGAAGTCTTGAGCCAGTCACTTCGGGACGGATGGAGCAATTATAGTTCTTATATTGAATATTAAACAGAAGAATTTTTGTTAATAAAACAAAAAATCCTCAAGAGTACAAAAAAAAATCAGTTGGGATAGAGTTAGGAAGCAGGTTAATAATTCAAAGAAAAATTAAAAATGTTTAATAATAAAAAGATTATATATATATATATATATATATATATATATATATATATATATATATATATATATATATATATATATAAAGATTCTTAAAACAATCGAAAAAATAATGGCCAATGGAATCTTTTATTTTTATTATTTTTTTTTATTTGAAAAATAATAAAAGCTGCCACACTCAAGGGCAATACGTATTAGGGCTATGATAATTCATTCATACCATATATACAAGATAAAGGAAAAAAAAAGAACAACAAAAAAAAACACAAGGAAATAAAATAAAAATAATAAATATCATATTAAAAGAAAAAATGTGCATTACTAGTAAAAATGAACAGATAGACAATTTAAATAATAACAAAATAAGTAAACAACCAAGAATAGAAAAATTAAGTTAAGTAAAAATAAAATAAGCCATCTTATTTAATCTATATACAATATTTACAATCTGCCCAGGAAACTACGAACCAAGCTCTGCCTCCCACATGTGAATGGCATAGCCGGAGCTCAAGGAGATCCCTGCGCTTCTCGCACACTCGCGTCACTGGTATCGAAAGCCAGTGTAGAATGAGTGAGGACACCAGAGCCACAGACGCTCAGGGCGTGACTGGAGATGCTGGTCATTGCCAGAACTCCAATAGCACATTTACAAAAGGTCTCGAGGCCACTGCCGTTTCAACCTTCGTGGAGGGTTATATGGATGGTTGGTGGTGGATAGGGATCGTGCTAGGGGATTAGGATGATGAGTAAGGTTCTAATGAAATGTGGAGAATTTGTATGGAATTATGTCAAGAATATACGGGATGTTAAGGTCATGGTGTAAGGTCTTGTTTGAAACATAATATGGGGCATTGACTATTGTACGGAGGACTTTAGACTGAAAGGATTGAATACGCTTGATGTTCGACAGTTTAGCTGTTCCCTAAAGTTCTAGTCCGTAGGCCCAAATAGGTTTTAGAATGGTCTTGTAGATTAATAGTTTGTTTGCTATTGAAAGATGTGATGTTCTGATCATTAGTCTATATAACTGAATGACCGATGGAATAAATTAATTTAAGACGTAAAAAAAAACAACTAAATTAGCATTGAATATAATAATGTGGGTGTGATAGCAGAAGATTAACATACACTAGACAAGATATTTTTGATAATAAGCAGTTATGCCGAAATGTAAAACTTATAAAAAAGGTGAGAAAGAAGTGTGGAGGTGCTTACTATGTTATCCCCCTATGAGGAATAAACAGGACTGTGCTATACTCGACTCAACCATGAACACCTAATGAAAAAAAGAAAACAATGAAGTATCGGTAATCTGAGCTCCGATAATCCGTGTTTCCAATAATCCGAGGTCTTTTTTACCTTATTTTTTTTTAAATTCCTTAAATATTCTTTCTAAATTATAAAAAAATAATGATGTTCGTAAGTGCAATAGATATTTTTTGTGTGTTTATGGACGAAATCTATCGCTTGAGAAGAAAACCGGGAAACTATACAAAAATAATGGTCAGAAATTTTAAAACTTAGAAACACAAAAAGTAACAAAGAAGACATTGAAGCTTTTTGCACTTGATATCGTGCATATCCGACTGTGAATGAGATATTGTTGAAGAATTCAAAACAGTGGCTTGCAAGTTACGTTATTGTAAGTCATTGTAAGATAGTGAGGAACTCTGAAGAAGTGGTACCTGAATTAGTAAATCGAGATGAGTCGACGATGGGAATGAAGATAACACGCTTGAAATCAACCACGGAGAAGGGTTTCATCGACTGAAATAAGCATTGGAATGAGAATAATGAAGATGAAATCAAGCTATTTTTTTTTTAAGAAATGGAGTATGCCCGTAGCTGCAAAAAAGAGGGTCATTGCAAGACAAGAGGAAAACAGAGGATTGTTCTTACATATAAGGTTTGAAATTAATCTTTGCACATAACCTTTATGATTATGTTTATACAAACCGAAATACGGATTATTCCGATAATCCAAATTTTTCGATAATCGATCCCATCCAACTCGGGTTACCGAAACTGCGCTGCACACACCAACTTGTTATTATGGGAGAGATTCAACTGTGATGTATATATTCCCTGAGTGTTTAGCTCATAAGCTACGTAAGTTCGCATCAGATTTAAATGACATGTTGGGAGAGGATCAAAAAAGAAAATCAGGACTCATTCAATTTTTAATAATTACAAACACTTATAACAAAATACAGGAAAAGTAGTAGGCAATCATAGGCAACTACCCTATGATTTTTTGAAATAGATTTTACTCATGTGACCAAATTTATACATTGTAATCAGCTTATTTTTTATCAACTTATAACTTTAGTGTAAATGATCCCACATGTCGAAACACTTTAAAATACTTGAAATAATTGAATACTTTAAAATACGTGATTTAAATAAATGGAGACACGAGGGAATAATCGTACCTAATGTAGTTCTTTCGAAATAAAAGGTGCACTATGTAGAGCAAGATGGCTACACTCTACATCGGACAAGTCCATTGGGACCCGCAAGAGTTCCAATATCCCAGAATGGGACACAACTTGATTTCCAACTTACTTTACCAACTTCCTCTTCTCTTTAATGCTTCGTCCGTTCCCTGTTTCCCTCCTCAAGTTCTAGGCCGAAATACGGTACATGACTCTTTGATACTTACATGGCAGAGGTATTTCTAGAGAACGTTTTAAATAACCAGTATCAAAGCTTACGGTGGCTTTTAATTAAGTTAACCTATGCTAAATTCAGAGAGGTACCTAAGTAAATGGGCATTTGGCAAGTGTTAAAAAACAAAATATAATATTAGTATTACCTCGAGTTTAGCCTTCAGAGATGCACATCATACATCGTTATGTCTTCAGTATCACAGGTCTGCGATAAAAAAAAAAAATGCTAAAAATTGTATCCGTGATCCATATAGTATTTTTGTGCTAATTATGGCGAAAATAATTAAAAACATTCATCAACGTAAGTTTACCTACAAATCACACATTAATTTAAAGTTTTTCTGAAATATATATTACCTATGTTTTTTTATTATTTAAAATCAAAGTAATATTAAATTGTTATAAGCTAATTAACAAAGTTACCAATGCAAGTTTAGGATGATCAGACATCAAAACGGATTGTTTTTTGTTTTTTTTAATTGATTTTCATACCCAACTGCATAAGGTTTTTGAGTAATATTTTTTTTTTTTTTAAACAATAATATTCGATCCAATTTTCATGCTAATTCTTAAAACTTACGCCGAATTTCGCGATTAAGGACCTTTGGGTGATTATTTGATGATATTAAAATGATATTACTTGCATTTCTTTGATCTATTAGCTCAAGAAGAAGCAAATTCCTCCCAATCTTCACATTTTTACTAACTATATGAAAAGAGTTCTATACTTTAAATGTAATTATTTATTGTATACATGCATGAAGGGTCACTTTAAATTTATTGACAAGCTTTCTTTTTCCTTTTCGGAATGAAAGGTTATCCCATTTGTTTTTTTCTGGGTTCATTTCTATGTGCGAACAGAATGCCATTTAAGGAACATGGTCATAAACAATACCCTTATAAACCCTTATAGTTGGCAATGAAAGTGCAACTTGAGGCTAATATGTAATTTGTAAAAGAGGTAAATGTGGTTTTCTCGCACTTACTGCGACAACTGCTATTGTATAAATGGGAAATGGCTCTATAATTAGCTTCTTAAGGACTTCCACAAATGAGATTAATAGAACTTAAAAGTATTTGTTCCGACTGAGCCTAAACTGCTTAAGAGCGGTGGCTTCAAAATGATTTTATAATTGAATACTGCTTCTCAAGGCAGTTCGGAGATCGAATAGCTCTTGGCAAAGTAATATGGAGTCGAATGCCTTTGAGCAATTAATTGATATCAAACTGGTCTCATTCCCATTGAAATTCCTCGTTGCTTCACAGAACCAAACGGGGTTAAGTCTACTTATAGGTTCAAAGTAATTGTAATTATTTGTTTGTTGGATTGAAGTTATTTCATATTTGGTGCAGCAATTTCTCGAAATAATTGAAAATAATCTTTTTTGTTTTCCGAACTCCAGATATGCTTCTAGTTGTATTCATCTATAAGATCAGAATGTCTGTACTATTTTACTTTGTATCTGTGGTGTTAGGGAAAAACTAGATTGATATTAAATTATTTATAAATTACTGTGTAATCTCTCTCGCTCTCTCTCTCCCCCTCTCTCACGCGCTCTCTCACTCACTCTCTCTCTCTCTCTCACTCTCTCTCTCTCTCTCTCTCTCTCTCTCTCTCTCTCTCTCTTTCACACACACACAAACTCACACAAACACAAAAACACACGCATATATACATACACATAAGATTTTTATATAATTTAAGAGAGAGAGAGAGAGCGAGAGAGAGAGAGAGATAAAGATCCAAAATCGTTCTTTTGGAAGAAGAGTGGGATAACACGAACATTTCGGAAAGCTTCTAGTGACTTATATTATTACTTTGAGAATAAATGTCAGATTTTTAATTTTTAATTTTAATATTTACCGCAATATAACATTATTCCTAGTTTAGGTTTTGCAAGTTTACTTCTAGTTGGTGGTAGGACCGTTAAAATAATTATTTGATTGATGTTGTTAGGAGTCATCTCAGAGTACTTTAATTGAATATTTAATAGTACTTTAATTGGTGCATTAGGAATACTTTAATTACTTTAGTGACTTTTTGTTATATATTTTTTTTCCACAAACAGAAAATCAAAATTTTCATTAGTTATAGACATTGTTTATCAGAGAACGTGCTAGGTACTTTTGATTATTAGTAGTAATCTATTTTGAAATTTCACAATGTTTTTTTGATATATTAATTAAGAATGGAGTTCCAGATTAAAGGTACTTGTTTTATAATTTCTAAGTAGTGAAAAATGTTCGTTTTTAAAATGGTAGACTTTCAGTTTGTAGAGGTAGTGCGGGCACGATCTATTGGTGGTCTAAGGAACTAGCCAAGTCTTTGCTTTATCTGCTAGGAGCGCTGCTGTCAAACTTCATTGGCAAATACGTGATCAGTTTGATTTCATATAAATGTTTATACATATTCACAATAATTCCTGAATACATAAATTATATCTGCTGATTGAAAGTCGATTATATAATATTATATGGGTGAAAATAAATGAATAATTTCCTTCTTACAGTAATCTTATAAGGTATGATGCTTTATAATCCTATTTCTTACGAATTGTACATTACGTAGCTGTATTTTCAATGCATAATTTATATTTACTGGTTTTTGTTAGTAAACGTTGTCAGTTGAAATTCTGTGGCCCGTCCTTCGTCTTACTCGGGTGCTGGTCAGAGTCATCTATCGTAAATGTAACCGAAGGAATAAATAAGCATGGAATCAGTGGGTTATTTATCAATACTGGTAGGTAGAAATTAGATTTGGAAAAGATAATGTTATAGGTAAACAAGTTAAGGAAGAACCTTTTAGTCCAAATGCGCTTTTTTGCCATTGAAATAAGGATCAACATACGAATTGTGCACGCGACTGAAAGAATGTAAAATAAAGCAAAATGTTTAAGAAAAATATATTCAAGATCGTGTATTTGATAATGTGCTTATTTTATTTTCATCCATACCTACGGAATTCGACAGCAATCTGATCAATTTTCTGATCATTTATTCATGATTTCTTATCTTCCATACAGGGCGGCCCCCATCTTCCGACGGAGTATTGCGAAAGTAAATATTGAGTAAACAATGGAATTTTTTAGAAACAATTTTTTTTTTTTTTTTTTTATAGGAGTGTTACACTATTGATCATTATAAAAATTTTCCATCTGTTAATGCAATAAGCGAATTTGCTGGTAAAGGAGAATATGCTGGCAAATATTGATGGAGATTAAATATAGATGCAAAAGATAAAAAAAAAAAAAAGAATAAAAAAAATACTACAAAAGAAAAACAAATACCAAAATTAAAATAAATAAGAAAATCATAGTAATAACATAAGGATATCACAATCAGTTCAGTAAGGCTCTTGGCCAGCGCCTCAATTTTCTTCTAGGTGGATCGTAAGGGTTTATGGCGGAGGATATACACAGGAGAATATACACAGGATAGTGTATAACCAGTGGATTGGAATTTAGAATCAGTCAGTGGAAATCAATTAAACGATCTGCGGCAATTGCTGTGTATAAAGGGATTTTAAGGTCAGTCTGTTAATTTCATTAGAAATATAAGAGGAGGCATCTACGATTTTTCTAAATACTTTGGATTGGAATGATTGAACTTTTTTGTTGCTGGAGTTTTGAGAAACAGTTTGAGAGATACATATAAAAAGAAATATATTACAGTTTGTAAAAAAATAAAAATTAACCACATATTTATTCTGTTGATTTGTCCACCATTTTGGCAATTTCTCTGTTAGTAATACATAAACACCCTAATAGATAAATCAATTTTTTCTTATTTATTTTTTAATTAAAGTTAGATACCAAAGACAGTCTCATTTCAATGAGTCATATTTAAATAACAGGAGAAGCTTTTTTTTTCTTTTTTTTTCTTACTTTTATTTAATTTTCCACATCAGACTTATATATATTTTTAGATATTTTGCTGCATTGGAAGAAGAGTGACACAATACGAACATTTTTTCTTGCTTGGAAGACTTCTAATCACGTATATTTTTTTAATAAAAAAATGTCTGATTTTTAGTTTCAATATTTTACATAATTACAATTTATTATAGGTTTTTTTAGGAAAAGCTGCCACAATTTAATTCACGATTCATGTTTAAATAATCAAAAAATGAAGATTAACTTTTTTTTTAAATAAATAAGGTAAGTAGTACTGGCTAAAAAAATCTCCGGCTTGGTGTTTTATGAGCGAGTTATGGAAAGCGATAAATCTAAATGGGCAAACTTCAAACGCTTCTTCTAAAAAAAATCCACTTTTTCGTATTGTGGCCTTCTTCTTCTAAACCAACGATTTAGTCTCAAATTAAAATTTAAAAATAAGTTGAAATATTTTCTAGTCACTAAAATGAATTTAAAGTAAAAGAGATGGAAACAGTTTGTACGTGTATACCGTAGTTTAACATTTCACCAAAAGCTAAAGAATTAAATTAAAAGTAAAATCATTGATGTGTTTGAAATAAAAAAAAAATAAAAAAAATGTTTTAAAAAGAAAGTGAATAAATTGAATTAGTTTAAAGGAAGCTGAAGAAACACGTAACAGGAACGAGGATTTGTTGTTTTTAGTGTAATAATTTTAATTAAGCCAGAGGTAAAAATTTAAGTGCTACAAACAATATCAGTTGAAAACAAATAATGTATCAGATGAACGTTTGGAACCACATTTGTTACCATTGATAGTCAATACTGGTAGTACATTAGAATTCATCCTTCTATCCCACACTGGCCTGCTCAAAGCCAGTCTCAGTTTCCTAACAGTGGTCCCAGTTTTCTACACTAGATGAGATATGCAAATCTGAATATGCCCTTTGCTAGATTACCTTTGTCAGCTGGTTTTTAAATAGAGCTGTGATGACAATGCCAAAAATAGAAAATAGTTTTTAGGAAAAATCCATGTCTGTCTTGTTAATCAAGGGATAACATGAATCCTGACAACTTATTGATATAATTCTTAAGATTATCCGAACGAAATAATTTTTTTTTTAATTGATGAGATTATTAAACTCGTTTAAGTTCACTTGAGGTGAGATATTGACCTAACTGTCTAAATTAGCCTTTATTTTATTTTTCTTATTAACTCATAGTTTTAACTTTTATTATTTATAATTTATAATTTATTATTGCTTTCTCGCTCCCGAAGAGGAAGAGTTTTATTGATGCAGTAAGTGACAAATTTCGTCCTCAGAATCGAACATTTTCACGCGCGTTTTACGTTTTAGATATCAAGAAACGAATTTGGTCTTGAGTCTGTTTGTCTGCAGTCTAATCCACGTGACGGGCATATCACTAACCGTTAATCCGACTTTTAGAGATTGTGCTAATTGGTACTTTGATATTAATTTTTAAAATTTCATCCTATACTTTCGTTTACGCATGCGCAAACGTATTTTCCTTGATATATTTATATTTAGAAAACGTCCGATTTGGTTCAAAGTTTGAGGAAAGTTGAGGACAGTACCTGAACTGTAACAGTACCAATTTCATAAAAATTCATGTAAATTTATTATTTAGGAGATTACCCGAAACATGTTAATTAAATATTAACTGTTTTTCCTTACACATTTGTTGTCTCTATTTGTTTTCACTAATGTACCTAATAGAAATGGTGAGGAAGCTATACTGGTCTATTTGACGTTTGGTAAAATTTCCGTTCTTTACTCTGCTGTTCATTTTATTTTTATGTTTATTGTTAGTTTATTTTATCATGCAGGGCGGTGTTAAAATATATTACATGGAATATATGGTCAGGAGCAAAAACAGGATATTGATGTTATATGGATCACTTTAAGGAGAACTTTACAATATTCTAGAAGAAACGAAATTCTTATTTTTGATGATCTCACATTACGGTAAGGTGACTGATATCCATCCCGTCGCCTGATTTCGTTCCCTCCAGTTATCTAACATTGATTGTATAGCTGTAAGCTGAATAACCGTTGAAATACTTCAGTATCCAGCTGACTGTTGATAGTAAAATAGTTGTGAAGTTTTGTGTTCTGGCTCTGTATTTCAAATATAAAACGAGGAAAAGGTGATTATAGTTTAGATCATCTTTAGAACGCTATTATGGTCTATCAAGATTTTTTTAAAAATATTTTATCACTACTATTCGTAGCCTAGAATATTGTTTTCATGTTCAAATTTTCCGAGACCCATACGTTTATTCGTTAAGGTAGAGAAAGCTGCCATTGTTTTCATTGACCGTGTCCTGAAATCGCCCTCAAGGTTTTTAATTCCTCTGAAGACAAACGAGTTAAATTTACTGAAGACAAATGAGGAGTAAAGTGGGTTAACTGCACGACATATTTCAAATGGTGTCATGAACTATGTGTATTCTCTAAACCCTATTAGATTCAACTTATTTTATTTTTTTTAATTGCAAATAATATTAAGTACCGTCGATCGGGGTCAGCATGGCCAAAAGTAGGGAAAATGTTAATTTCGCTTTCAAAATCTTTCCAGGAAATTTTTTTTTTCATTTACTGGTGGTTTATGTGAGCTTTGATGCTTGCTTACAAGTTTATATATTTTAATAATTTTATTCTAACAATACCACGCTTACATATATTTTGCTAGGTTGCGTAATTTTGTTATATTGGTAAAACTTACTCTATAACTATCTCCTTTAACCGATTATCTTATCGTTTGTTATTTCGCTGGAATAACTCCTGCTAATAAAGATAAGTTTCAACTAGCCAAAGTTCTATTTATTTGTGGGCGAATATGGGCAAATGGATTCATGGCCATTTTCAACCTGGGCTCAACATGTTATTTATTGATGTACAGTGGATTATCGCTCATTCCGAACCTTGCCAATCCAAAATCTTCTTGAAAAAAAAAATTGTCAAGATTTGATTTGAAGCTTACTTAGCCATAAATTTAATGATATGGCTCATTCCCCAGAATAAAAAGAGTAGATGATGGCTAGGATTCGATGAGTACGAATTTAAAGATCTCATGGTTTTCTCGTCAAAGATATAATTGTAATTTTTATTCTTTTACGGAATTCGGAAAGAAGATTAATTTATTCTTTTAATGTTAATTTGAGTGCAATTTATATTCTAGAGTATTATTAAAATAAGAATAAAACGTTTAGATTCTTTAAATTTTACAATACTTATTTTTCAATATTAAAAAGATAATATATATATATATATATATATATATATATATATATATATATATATATATATAGAAAAAAAATTCCATTTTTGAAAATTTAACAGATTATCTCTGTGGTTATATTCATCTCAGCCTTTAAATATGTGAGTTTGTATGATAAAAAGTCGTGGCTATTGTCACCCCAAGCGCCAGTGTGATCACAGTCATATGTTGCTCTCTCACAGTCTAAAAATCATATCAGAAATATGACTCAAAAGATGCTGTAAAAAATTACCCCCAAGGGACGTTTTTTAAATCGAACGGTACGAGTACTGCAACAAAAAAAACACTAATTTTTGCCATTCTCGCCCCGATTATATAAATGATTAAAAACCTTGAAATACTTCCATTTTTGGACATTTAATTACAGAGGTTGTAATTGTCGTAGGAACATGTTTCGGGGCTTAAATTTTAGTTTTTATGTTCCTTAATAATATATGTAAAAATAATAATAACTCTCAGTGGTATGTAACTCTTCCCCTTGGTTCTCCCACTTGCCCACTTGGTTAGGTGGAATCAAGATAAAATCCTATTTTCGACCACATTTTTGAGATATTACATCAAACCTCAATATTTCATGAAACTAGGATTGTAGACCAACTATTTACGTATAAATAGCGCATTGAATAATTGCTGTAGGACCATTTTAGGGCTTGTCCAGGCCATTTTTCAAGAACATCTTTTTTGCATGAAATATTCATTGAACGTTGGATACACTAAAATCCACAATCTAATTCCCCAAACATGTCCCTACGAGGATCAGAACGCCTGTAATTAAATATCCAAAAATGGCCATATATAGCGGTTTTTAATTTTTTGGAGGGGAGAAAAGCTGTTGACCGACTAACGTTAATTTAAAATCCGACATTGTAAAACTTAGTTTGCACTTACCCCACATTATATTACATATATTTTCATCGAATTCCGGAGGAAACGATCTATCAAAAATTAATTTATCTACTTTTTTACAAGAATAATTTTTAAGAAACATAGAGCAGCAAACTTTGGTACTAGTTGGAGTATACATTAATTTTTGGAGATTTCTTTCAACAATTACCATCCTTTTACCAATTCCCTGTGTATTATATGAACTTAATGCCGGCGTAGGTTTTCATTTATAAAAGTGAACAGCATTATATAAATACCACTAATTTATTAGCCGTAACTAATTCATTGATAACGATCTGCTATTAATGATCCAACTATAACAATATGAAGATTAATTTAAAGAAAATAAGACTTAATTTCTACTACAGATTGATGTAGTCTCTCAATTTATACTATAATTTTGATTTGACTATATAAATTAAAAAAAACAATGTATCATTACTTTTCCTGATTAATTTGGAAATACTGTGAGGTCAGCAGGTGCCTCTCGTCAGTATGGTGGTGGCTGTCTTTGTTGCTCCCTGCTTTTGGACTGTCCTGTTAGTAAAGCAATATTGTTAACTCTCCATAACTCGAAACTCAATAACTCGAATCCTTTGATAACACGAATTTAAATTAGAACATCAGACTCTGCTCTAGCAACGTTTTAAACGTTGATATATATATAATTTTTTTTTAATGCCTATCGTTTCCATATTTATTGTGCTATTTAAAATTTCCAAAACCTGTCTTCTATACTTTAATAGCGAACTCGGATAATTATAATAAAATCTTTCAATTGCCGGCCTTTGGAATAAGAAGCTGACCACTTTTATGGTAAAAAAAATTGGTACCTTTGAGGTAAATTAATTAATTCGCAAGTTAATTAATTAATTTTCAAAGTTTTAAAGGAGAGAAAAATGATGTTTCGGATCATTCTGTATTGTTTGCTGTGGATAGTGGCCAATCTTTATATTTGAAGTGTTGCATACTTAACGATCCTTAAATTTTAAATATGGCCAGAATATCGTTAATACAATAATAATATCAAATTCAGCAAAATTAGACAAATGACAGTTTATCTCTGTCGTATCCAAATATTTTCAGCATTATTATTATTATTATTATATATATATATATATATATATATATATATATATATATATAATTAATTTAATTTCTATTTTTCATGTGCATATAGTCATTTTTAATTGAGATCAAATATCTATTTATAAACACATTATTAATTGATAAATAGTGTTTATTTGAAAAATTGCTGAAATGTAACAAATTTAGGATATAAAAAAAATAAATAAATACGAGCGCAGAATTCATCCATATATTTTACTTACGTATGATTTATTATAAGAACAAGCTTTAATAAAGCAGAAAGGTTAACTTGATAAAATCCCTTTTAATCTGAAAGTTAAAGCTAATAAACAGAGGATATCACGCCTGGCATAAAAAGCTCCATATCAATATCAGATGAAATAAGAACTAGCTCTACCTGGCGGTGGAAGTGGCAACTGCCTTCAGTGGTAGTTGCCCACACCCTCCGCTAGATCGCAGTGCAGCGGGCGATCAATACTTAGTGAATCTTGCCAACTTCCATTAACACCACTTAGTTCATCTCTGTCTCCTTGATGCTGTCTGCTATAGTTGTTGATGAGGAAGAATGAATCGATTTATTGAACCCTACTTGGAATATCGATATTTAGCGAAGATAAACAGAATAACGTCAGTACAAAAAACAACTGTAAAATAACCAACAAGAAATAATGATAATCTGGTCAGTACCTAAAGATAAATGACCAGAACTAAATCCTAAATAATATGCTCCCATCAATGTCTTGGTCCACCCCGTAGTCGTTTACATGCCATTTCATTGATAATTACCTTTTTTGTAATTAGTCGTTCATCAAGCTCTTCAATTATATTTAGGGAGTGAAGTACGATCCTGTGTTGAACATATCCCTGGATTGTCTTAATTTTTGAAAACCATTAGGTGTTGATACTAAGTATGCGGTCTTTTTAAAGCACAGAAATTCTGTAAATTTGTATTCTTATCGTAAGATTTTCGAAGCGTTGAAACAAACCTAAAATGAATTTTTTTAACTTGAAAGTAAAAAAAAATTATAAATAGTAGGGCAAAAATAAATTACACATTTTAAAGGACTATACAATCCAATGTCTCTAGAAAAATTTCGCATTTTCGAATACGTTCCTATAAAATTTCGATCATGCTTTGACTCGCCCTCATTTCTGGTGGAGAGGGGTATAACGGTAAATTTGAACTCCGACCGTTACGTGTACATGTTTGAGACTAAGGCCCTAACTTGGATGAAATGGACGCAGTGATGTCACGTGGATCTTGACCTTCGCTTGGAGTTTTCAGAAAAATGGTCCTTGACAGATTGGTCTCTTTGATGTGCACTGTCATCAGATTTATCTCCATGCGATTTTTTCTCTGGTCAAGAAATTAACGCCATTCCACCAGGAAATGACTCAAAGTGATGGAAAATCTATCATTTATTTATTAACTATCATTTATTTCTGTCCCACCTTGTAGTGTGCCATTCAGATTTAGTTACAACACTAAAACTTAAAAAATATCTTCAAGAAATTTGATCAAGTTGTACATCCATCTAATGAAAAATCACCTAATGCCAATATTACATGATTTTCAAAACTCGTAATATTCGTTCACTGGTTATTATAACTAATTTTTTTCAGTCTATCCTATATTACGTGTACACACACACACACACACACACACACACACACACACACACATATATATATATATATATATATATATATATATATATATATATATATATACATATATATATATATATATATATATATATATATATATATATATATATATATATATATATATAAATATATATATAAATCGAGCGAAATCAGCGATTTCGAACTAAACCGGCTATTTCAAGTTTAACCGTTCATTTGGGATCAAACCGATTATTGCATTTTCTCTTCGTTTTAAATCGTATGTCAGACAAATTAATATTTTTTGATTATTATTTTCAATAACGAGCCTTTGTAATCGACCTAGAAAAAAAATTATAATCTCTTTTAGAATTTGGTCACGTTTCATGAAACTTGAAATCTAAAAAAAAATCAGCCCGAAGGCTGCCGTCCGTTGCTATTCTTCGACACCGATTCATTTTAGATTTAATTTACCCCGGAATAATCTTTGGAACTCGACATTACTATTATTTTGTTTCAAAATGGCGATCGATTTGAGGTTTTATTCGCATATATCTCGGTCATTTATCAAGATAGAGAAAACATTGAATCGTTGTACCAAAGTCTTAAAAATATTTTTAAGTACAGACAATAAAGTATAATAATTTTTAGCGTTTTTCCAATGCGATTTTATCCTCAGTCAAAATGAATCAGGTTGGAGCATTTTCCATTTTATTTGAACGGTTTTCTAGACAAATTTAAATATTTAATGTAAAAACTAAAAAAACTAAAAAAATAACTTTTTTCCTAAATTGATTACTTATTACCACCAAAAAAAAAAAAAAGAAAAAAAGATAGTGCTCAGAGAATTAAATAATAACTCCATGTTAATTTTATAAAATAATAATTCATTTTTTGTAATAAATCAAAACTAATCTTTTGTATATGGTATTTTAAGTCTGTTCATTCTACCAGAACAATACAAGATACATCTTGTATTACTATAATATTATATAAAACTATTATATAAAACCTATTACTATTATATAAAACCCTTGAGGGTTATCCTTTCTTAATACATTAAGAAAGGATAACCCTCAAGGGTTTTATAGCAAATATAACGCTGAACATTAAAGTTTCTCTGAAAATGGGTCAGCAAACGAATTTATGACTAGTTTTCAGGCTAAAAAGATGAAAAAAGAAATATTTTTCGCCACCTTTTGACAATTGTGAAAGAAACGACTCATTAAGTCAAAAAGCAGATTGAAACTATCGTCATGGAAAATTAGATCTGGCGTCGTTTGAGACCGATATGAGCTCGATAGATCAAACATCTATCCGCTATGCATCGCAAATGGCGGCTACATGAAGTATTGCTTGTTTTAATGCGGCCGCTTGGAATATTCGAAACATGGAAGCAACATGAAACATGAAAAAAAAAAAAAAACAGTTTTGTTGTGATTTAAAAAACATTTTATCGATTACAAGAAATAATTCATTATTGTTATCGCATTAATAAAATATGTAGGATCCTACTGTGTTTCACAACTTTCATTCTTTTTGGATGGTGGTTAAAGAATTTAAAAGTTTTTTATTGGAATGTTTCGACTATCCCATCTCCAGCAGTAATTCAAGTAACATTTCAGGAATTCAGAATTGCGTTGCATACCGGATGTCAACTTTTTTATCAATCGAGCTGGTTTTGATTTTATTCGACGCCAAATCTAATTCTCCATGTTGTACTTATTTTTGTACAGTGAGTTGTTTCTTCATCAATTCCCAAAAAGTGTCGAGAATCGTATATTTTTTTTTTACCATGAAACTGGTCAAAACTTCGCTGTTCATAGGAACCATCAACATGATGAACCATGTTCATGTTTTTCAGCGTTATATTTGCCATAAAATCCCCAAGGATTATCTTCTGGGGCACACATCCTGTGATATATATTTAATATATATATATTAAATTAAACCTATTCCTTAACCTAATTTTACTAGATGTAAATCATATTATTTTGAGTGGATTAAATGTAACCTTACACTGGTCCTCGCTTAATTGCCTGAGAATAACATCTGAGGAGAAATTGCTCTCTGAGGACCCTCTTCCCCAGACCCTACGTGAGCAATATAATTTATTTACTTATAATTATTTAAATAATTTTTAATAATTCTGAATTATTTGAAACTATTTGCTTTTAAAAATAAATGAATAAAATCAAATAGTTTCAAATAAACTATTTGCTTTTATTCATTTATTTTATCGCCATACTATGTAGTTACATTTAACCGTTACTATTATTCCTATATTTTAGAAATATATTATGTTTTTATCACTGGAAAAATACAAAACATAATATTTATTAGTTTATTAGTAAAAGATATGGGAAAAATTTCATAGGAACTTTTAACGTTCTTACTTAAAATCTCTAAAATCCGGTTAGAAATAAGAAATCATGTTAAATAAAAATAAAAAAATATTAATACGAAATGAAAAAAAAAATAAATAAAGAAAATGGCTCACTAATACAGTATAAGTATACAGTACAGTATAACACAAGCGGCAGGTCATTTTATTACTGAAATCACACTTGTAATCTTGAAAATTTTGAAAATGAATTGTGGCAAATTTCAAAAAACATTGTTTTAACAAATCGTGGGAAATATCTTATGGGAGCAAAACTGATCAGAAATACAATTGGCTGAATCAGTTATACACTCTATTGTGCTCTGTAAATAAACAGTCAATCTTGGAAGTAGGGGACCCTGGTATTCCAGACAAATGGATATAATGCTAAGACTAAGAGCAAGATGGAATAGGGAGATTAACAAAAACTGATCGCCTCTAAATACAATTCATTATATCGTTTTTTTTTTTTTAAAAGACGTTAGCGCCATTTAGCAAACTTTACAGAAACACAAAGACGATTTTTCTTCAAATAACATTTTTTTTTTAAAATTTAATCTTTATTGTATTGAGTAGGAATTTAATAAACAGGCAAAACCTTTATAATTACAATATATTTTAAAGGATTTCAGCACCGGTTAAGGCCAGAGTGATGACTGAGAGTCGTTAGTATTTGGTGCTTACGTCATCAAAATTCGATTTTTAGACCATTTCAAATTTGTTTTTCGATATATCGTGAGCGGAAATCGATAGAGGTGGTGTTACGTCCCAAAATCAACTGAAACCTAAATTTTGAATTTTTGGCGCTTAAGCCTTTGTCAAAAAACTACGTCGATATCCTTTTATATATTCAGAAAGTGATAAGTCTCAGCAATATCCCGCCCTAAATTCCCCGTTCCCTATGACTAAAACATTAGTTCAAATCAGAATATCCGATAAATTTTATATTAAATTAACAATTAATAATATTTTTGTTGATCTTAGCAGTGGGGATTCATGCGTTTGATATATTATTTATTTGTGTATTTAAGCTGTTTAAAAATATTTATTTATGCATTGTTTATGCTATATTTATATTTTATTTTTATATTTTTCTATATTATTTTATATTATATTGAATTATTGCATTTATATATACTTATGTCTGTTGGAGATGACGTTGACAATAGCAACGTAGTGAAATCATATTTTTGATATTAGCACTTAAATATTTTTACAAAATTATAGTTATTGTAGCCAACTCCTTTTGTATGGTGCATACCCCGAGAGCAAATAAAATATTCATTCATTCATTTCTTCGTAATCTATCTATTTATATTTTTTCTAGCAGGGATTTTTAAGTAACAAGCCCAAAACAAAACTTAATTTGTCTGGACGGCAATCAAGTTTTACTTGAATAAGTTTCACATTTTCGGTTGAAAATTTGTTGATCATTGAAAACCCATTTTGCCCATTTACCCCATTTTTTTACTAAAAAAATAAATTATAATAATTGTTAATTTAATATTGTTTGTGCCGTGAAGTTCCTTCCACAGGTATATTTTTTTCCCCAAAAAAATCTTTCTAAAGTTACTAGTGCAAACACTGTGTTTTTCCTTTTGAATGGTTTTTATTGTTTGTTCTAGAATTTTAATTGTTATTTATTTTTTAATTTCTTTCTTATCAGAGGTGAAGGTATAAAAATTGTTGGACGAAGATGGGGCAAAAATTTTTATGAAATCATTCATTATACAACAGCTTAAAAAAAAAAAAAATTATTACTGCTATTAGGTAAGGAAAGAATTGTAAGTAGGTGAAAAATACACATCGAAATTTCAATATGCACTTTTCAACGAGTCTATGCCTATTGTTGATGAGAAATAGCAGGGAAAAATGTATGAAGATAAAAAGATTTATTTGTGCATAACTAAAAGAAATATACATTGTTCGCTTCATCATTTCAGAAGGTATTTAAATTTCCTAAAAAAAAAAAAAAAAAAAAAAAAAAAAAAAAAAAAAAAAAAAAAAAAAAAAAAAAAAAAAAAAAAAAAAAAAAAAAAAAAAAAAATCGGAATGAACCCAATATCAGCAGAGAAATAGGATATTGAACATTGTTGTACAAACACAACAGTGGAATCCCGTTCTCCTTCATTTCTTTTTTGATAATTCGGAAACTGTGCATCTACCGGAACATTCCAAATGTTCATGTTGTTAATATATATATATATATATATATATATATTATATGTTTATTGTCTACAAAGCTAAATAAAAAAATATCTGATGTGATCTAGATAAAAAAACACCGCATGAATTGTACGCATATTAAACTATAAATCGGTGGCTCAAAAAGTGATCTTGAATTTGGGTACTCGTTTTCGAAGATAGCATTTTTTCAACGACGTTCATCTATTGAATCACACAGACACAAGCTCTTGTTTACGGGGGGTCTCTTTCCGTTATTATATGTAGTTTTCTTTTATTAAATAACAATGTTCCGTGTCAACATTAGAACTGTCTATGTCACTAGACAAAGCATTGTAAATCGACGGTTTCTATATTTTACATAGCTTATATCTTATTCTCCTGCTGACTTGTTCATTTCACAAATGGGGCGGAAAACTAGTATTTTAGACTCAATTTTAACAGTTAAAATAAGTAATAAAAATGTTTAGTTGGAATGGAAACAAAATCGTGTTAGTAACCGTTATCACCGAATCATTAAATTTTAATATGATTTTTGATGTGAGTTTAACCTTCAAGTTAAATACTCTTTTCGGTTCACCAATTCCAACTAAAATATAGTATATTATTTATATTGGTATAAAATTCTTATTTACCAAATCTGAGAAGTTTTGGATTATATTTTAATATAATTTTTGATGAAAATCAATTATGACCTTCAAGTTAAATACCATTTCCGGTGTTCATATAGTGGCCAAAAAAGGAGACTCGCAAGTAGATCTTACAACAATCGCAAACAAAAAATTTTAATTATATATGGCTAACTGTTTTTGAGTTATGCGAGATACGATCATACATTCAGACTTCACGACGAAACTAGTCAGAGATGGTTAGAATGGATATTTCCGTTGAATTATTTTAACGTTTAACGTATTCCGTTAATTTTCGGGATTATAATAGTTCCTTTAATTTGTACAAGGGAATAAAAAAAAAAAAATTAATCGGACCAAAATTAGCGAACATATTGCAAATAATTTTTATATCGGACTTTCACTCAAAGTGGTAGGAAAAGTCTGGTAAGAGAACACACCAGATACTTATAATAATAGTTATAATAATATAACTATTTGGAAATAATAAACCGTTTTGTAATAATTTTCAGCGGTTTTTTTCATAATGTGAATTTATTATATATATGATGCTGCGTTTAGATATTGAAATTTGTAATTAAAATTTCGAAGTTGAATCTGCAGTCTTTTTTAATGCATTTTATATCGCCCGTGACCTGCACTTTGTTAAAAGAGGATATAGAGCAAAGCACTCAGCCGTTTCGAATATTCGGTAAAGTTTGATAATGGACCTTGTGATGGAAGTGGGCTGTTAAACTTTTGCATTGTGTGGCACTTGGTTGTGACTAGCCGCTTCGGGGTAATCCAGCCGAACCACCACAATACGCCCTAATGGTACCAAATGTGTTGTGAATTGTGTTCATCTCGGGATAAGTGAGTGCTTAAAGTTGGGAAGGGCGAGGTGGGCGCGTTGAGGAATAGTGGATTAGCTTTGTCGGGAAGTTGTTGCTAATGGAAAGCACGCGGGTAATCCCTCATCATATATTCACAAAACTGTACGTTTGCTTAGTGGCTTCCCAATATGTTATCGGCGTTATCGATGATATAATCTGTAAGTACACCCGTTATCGAATGCTGCTGACTTGTACTATACATTTTAAAATTAGAGATGTTCAGAAAACAATTTTTTTTTTTTTTATGCCATATGAATTATGTAAGTTATGTATTAAGTAAGCCATTAGAATTAAGTAAGTTATGCTTAGTTTTTCTGTGATTTGATGAAGGAAGAATTTATAAAACAATAGAAATTAATCAATCATTAAGTTACAAGTTACGTTTCGGGATTGCTACATTAAATCTTCAGAGTGTTTGCTATTAAAGACAAAATATGTATATTACTCAATCAGAACTTAATTCTATTACTGCTCTCTCTCTCTCTCTCTCTCTCTCTCTCTCTCTCTCTCTCTCTCTCTCTCACACACTCACTCTCTCTTACACACACACTCTCCCGCTCTCTCTCAAATTTCTTAGGCGCTAATCGTTTGGGCCTATCTATTTCGTGACGTACCGTTGTTTAAGATGGAATTTTATTAAGAAGAATTGTGTTGATAACAATATTTTTTTCCTTATGAATTAATTAATTAGTAATTAGATATTGATAGGTTTACTGGATAGAAGATCTTTTTAACTCCATTATCCTAATGATAGTATCAATAGTTTTAAAAAAATATTATTTCTCTATCTATGATGGGTTCATCCCCATGGAAAAAAATAATATGTTAAAGACAAATTATAGCTTACTTAATTATTTAATTCAACCTTAGTATTAATATGTTTAACAAATTATTCAAAACTGAGATATGGCTCCATTAATTGCATCGACACTCAAAGGTATTCCCAATAATCGATGCTCACCTCTAAAAGCCTCCCCACCGTGACCCTGGCCTGATAAAAAAAAAAGCGATAACCACTTTAACGGCTAGGCATTTTACCCTCTTATCCGATACTCGGAAAGGACTCGAACCCACTATCAGAGGCAACAGTTCAAATATTTACAAAAGGGTGTGCGACCCACTTTCGAAAATCCCCCCCGGTTCCTCTCATCCCGAAAATCTGTTTCGGGAGCACGTACCGGAGACGAGTGGCTAAAATGATGCCCCGACTGCCCATTAGTCTATTTTCGGACAGTATCTAGTAGGCGATACTTTTTATTTATTCAAAGAATTATATTTAACTCACATCATACTTTTTTATTACAAAGAAGCATTGGTGGGCTTATTATGAAAATCTCGTAAGTCCGCATTTTTTTCTATGGAGGTTTTTAATTTTAATTTATTATTTCTTCACGTTTGGTCTCTTCTCTCAAGTGCCGGATTATCCGTGTAGGCAAATGCCTATGGGCTTCCGCATCCTAGAGGCTACGTGGCCCGTGAGAGATAAGTTGAAGAGGTGTTCTAATTTGCGTTACGAAGATTTTAGTTTATTTTTAAGGACAAATAATTTCACCAAATAAGATTATAACGTACATTCTTATTTTCTCAAGTACATTGACAGTCAGGAGTCCTGATGCTACGTCCCTCAGTATTGCTGGACAATGTTTCAATACACTTTCAAAATAAATTATTGATATAGCTTTAGTTTATTTTCATTGTTTGGGATTGTAAATTGCTTAACACTGTCATTACTTATGAATAGCTTTGTTTTAATGAATGACATAAATTAGTACCGATAAAATTAAAATTTGCTATCCCCCATGTACCTAACCCACCTTATAAATTGAATTTTTTATTATATCACCTATATTGAAGTGATGGACTCTTAAAAATTAGACATTAATTCTATATTTTACTTCATTATTTTTGTTAATGTAATAAATGTATTGAATAGAAAAGGGAGATTGTCTACGGATGGTTAATCATGGTCAAGCATGGCTTAATCCGGCCCTGTTCCTCACAGAAAAAACCACTTATGTCTATGTCGCAAATAACGAATGAGCTAGTAAAGACAATGATATAAGTTTTGCCAGGAGACGCCAAGGTTGAAGAAATAATAAATATAAACTCCCTAAAGTAGAAAATTTGTAATTACGAGGTTTTAATAGTAAGCTCAAAGTATTTGACACAAAATTTTGACTTTATAATAAATATTAATAAATAACATGATGCTATTAAAAGAAACATAAAATATACTTCTTTTTTTCTCTAGACTTCCAACACATCGCAGAACATGGAATAATTTCCTCCTGAAGCGGCACAAGAACAGAAAGGGACTTCAAAGGCCTCCCACTCATTGTCTGGAGCCTCATTAGTCCCAAGATATTTAAGCCTGCACCACTCCATTGTGCCAAGCGAAGGCTTCCTC
Organism: Rhaphigaster nebulosa; assembly: GCA_948150685.1. Taxonomy (NCBI): domain Eukaryota; kingdom Metazoa; phylum Arthropoda; class Insecta; order Hemiptera; family Pentatomidae; genus Rhaphigaster; species Rhaphigaster nebulosa. The sequence continues at coordinate 114,576,321 of OX411311.1, read as the reverse complement.
TTCGGACAACTTCCGTTCTAGCTCTACCGTGACAGCCTCGGGTCGATTCTCAACGTCAAACATTTGATCGAATGTTCGAGTTCTTCTTCGAGTGGGCATGTGAAGGTTGGCACGTCTTGATAAAAAGGTCGACTTCTATACTAATCGATTAGTTTTAAAGGCTCTCTTCTCGGAAGCTGGCCATTGAGGCTTTTAGGAACTATATCGTCACAACTACCTCAATAACAGAAATAGTTTATCGACAAAAACTGTAACAAAAAAATAACATATCCTCACTTCCCAAAAAGATGCTATATAATCAAGAAATTTTAATTGAAGGTTTTAAAATATTATTAGAAATGGGTGATTTTTTCCAATGTTTAAGAGTAAATTTACTTATAACTTTTATTTTCTCTCCTTTTTATTTTATTTTTTCGTTTTTGTTCATGTAAATTTTTCAAGAATAGAATTCATTTTTCGTTTATTTATTTTTATTGTAATTCATGTAAAAACTTATTTAATTTTACTGTTTTTTTTTTTGCCAGATATGGTTTTCTTTTTATTTATTAATTTCTGTTATTCTGAAGGGACCTAGTCCTAGAATAAATTACATATATATATATATATATATATATATATATATATATATATATATATATATATATATATATATAATTGCTAAATGTTAGCTAGTCAAGAGAGAGAAGAGCTAGAGAAGGAAGGGTCGATAGTTAAGAGAAGAACACCTGATCGAGAAGTGCCCTATGGAAATGGCAGCAAGTTGAAGTGCTCCCTTAATTGCTTTCCTAAGTCTTTAGTCCTTAATCCTCGGCTCTGCTTCGTCCCAGGATTCCAGGAATATACTCGCCTCTGTCTAAACGTTTAGCTCATTCTTTGAGCAATGCCGTTTATAAACTATTTCTCTCGATAAAAAAATAGTATCTTAAAGTTCAAATCAATGGAAGACGAAATGGAAAATCTGATCTGTTACGTTGGGGAACAAACAAATACTTTTTTTTCGGCATAGGTATTGAGTGTGAATTACAATAGTAAATAGATACACTAATGTACAAAAGTCAATGAAGCATAGTTACTTTGTTCCAATAGGCTCTATTTTTCTTTCTTATATATATAAAAAGTTTATAGTAAATTATAAATTATTAACAAAAGTTTAAGCGTATAGTTTAAATTGTAATTTATAAACTATACATTGTAAATTGTTAACCGATCAATTTTTCTTCAAAATCAATTAAGTAGTTATGGATAAAGAATGTTAGTTCTGAGGTGATTTTTATTCCCTTTATTGGATTTTTTTATTTTTTTTGTTGCGTTTTGAGAGAATTCTTCAGGAGTATATATCTATTAGTGGACATGACTTCGTTTACTTAATTTATTTTTCACTACCAAATATATCAATTCATTTATGACGTTTCGGGGTCTTATCCTCATCTTCGAATATCATATTTTTCTACAATACATTTTGATTTATTATTGATTGATATTATATTACATAATTATATTGCTTTCTCTCTTAAAAAGTTAACATAAATTACTGTAAAATATAATTTCCTATTACTCCTATTTGTCAATACATTTTTATCTTACACTATCGCCATAGATTGATAAATAAAATTATAATGTTCACTATACGTTTTAATTGGAATACTCTACTTCTTTTATCGATCTCTTCTTTGTCAAAACTAAACTTTTCCTAAATAGATATTGCGCTTTGCAATTGTTTATAATAAGTATAATCCTTCATCCGTTCATCCCCCCACATATTTGTTTTCTTAATTTGTTTATTTTAAATTAATCTGGACTATTTTACTCTAAATTTTTTCGAGTAATCTGAAAATAAATTGTTTATAAGTACTTATTTATGGTATAATATATGTTTATTTAATATATTTTTAATTTGTTTATAATGCCTGCATAATGTATGTTTAAGTTTTTATTGTTCGTTTTGAAATTTACAGCCTGTTTTATATTTTTTTGTAATGCGAATCGCTTCTAAGATGTGTCTGTTTTTTACATATTTTTCTTTAGCCAGAATTTTTTGATTTTTGAAATCAAATTTATGATTTAATCTTATACTGTGTTTTGCAAGAGTTTATGGTGAAAAAAAATGTGGTTTGACAGTGGGTAAACGATTTGACACTAATAATAATAAAACTTCAAGAATGAATGGTACCATATCTCCCCGATTTAAAGGTTCTTTCAAGTTTAATACTATAATATTGTCCAAATAGTACTGGTGCGTCAGTCCTCTAGTTTCTGATATTCCAGAGTTACTCATACACAGTTGAGCTGATGTTATTGTTATTTGGAGCGATGGCTTGAATAAGCAGTCTTATCTTAAGTTTATGAGAATCTTGTCAGAGCAGTTATGTTGCACTGTGCTTTAATAAAATCACTGACCGGATTCTAATGCAATTGCATATTCAGTGAAGCAATTGCTCTGATATCTTTTTCTGAATTAGGGGATTTGAATGTGATTACATCCATTTTTATTTTTAATATTCATGTGTCTATCTTCTATTAGGTCTATTTTAGCAGGAATACCCCAAGGTTCAGTTCTCGCTCCACTACTGTACATTATATACACACAAGGCATTCCTTGCAGTTCTAACATTCAAGCAACGACATATGCCGATGATATAGCAATCTTAACAATACATAAAATCTAACATTTGTCTCGAAGACCCTTCAACAGCATTTAAGAAAATTACTTGACTCTACAGATGGATACTGTACCTTGATCTGACCGATGAATGACACATTAGCAAATTTCATATAAATCTGGCAAAAACTTTCAGAACAAAAGCACCTTGGTATGTTGGCTACATAAGTTTATGTGCCCACATCAAGCGATTCCATGAAAAATTACTAGGATTCCCAAACACACTCATAAATGACCTGGTCACAACACTCGTGCAAGGTAACGCCCAATGAAAGCTGAAGGGACCTTCTCGTTTAATAATTCATGTTAAAATCACTCGAAGAGGAGGTGCTGCTGACTACTGCTTCTCCTCATGCCATATTCTTGAGTTATTGTTCATCCGATTCATTGGTTTTCGATATCCTCCATCGAAATTTTCACATTCTTAGGGTCGTACCAGAAAGTTTTGCATGACCTTTCGCAGGTATTGCTTCATTCTCGTTCCGAATGCATAGTGTGAGGTCTTCGATAGTTCGTGTGGATCTAGTGGCGTAAATATCGCTAATGCAATAGATTCTTACGCAAGAGGAAGGGGGCAGTATATAAACGGATATAATGGAAAACATTTCAACCAAATGAAAGAAAAAAATTTAAAAACATTGTGTGTAAAAACATTTTAGGTGAGCGTAAAGCTTGTTTAATTTGGTTAGGAGTGAGTTTGGATAATGTTGCGAAGTAAAGTAGTACCTAAGTGTAAGGGTAAAGTTGGTTATATTTGCTAGAGGAAGGCGCATAGGAAAAACGCTTGCGTCGGGACGCAGACATCCTTGGTTACGTCATTGGAGGGATCGGCCTCAAACACTTAGGAACCCCATAAAAAAAGTCGTATGCCGAAAATTGAGAGAGCAAGGGGATAGGGAATATCCCTGTTTCTAGAAATGACACGGTCCGGAAACAAAGCATTCACAGCATCCATTTACCGTCGCCATTGGCCGACCATCACCTTACCAGCTCTCATTTACCGTTGCCATTGGCCTACCATCACCTTACCAGCTCTCAACCCCACCTCAAAATTATACCGTTTCACTGTCGGGCCCACGTAAACCACTTAAGTAGGGTTTTTTTCAGAATTTTTTTTATCTTTATTTTAGGCCAAATGACTATTTTGCACCTCATATTTATATATGAAAAATTAATTCTTTGTAAATAATTTAATCTTTATATCATCTCATTTCACTGCCGGACTCAGTATATCAATACAATTTAAAACAATATTTCTGTGCTCCTTATGTTTCATCATACTATCACTCGTGTTCATATTTTTAGATAATTGATACTTATAGATAATGAAATTGAATGATTTTCTTGTTTTTTATTTTAATAATTTAATGTTTATAGAAAATAAAAATAAACAACTTAGTCACTATTTTCATGAATCGTTATTGCTCTCATTCCTTGAGTTGTCTTAAATATTTTCAACAAGGACACAAAGCTGACTGTTTGGACTTGACCCAACTGGAGACCCTAACAGCTTAAGCATTTCCATGTGTTTCCTCTTAGCTTGAGTTTTCTAGTTTATTTTTTCTTTTAAAGATTTCGAATCTACGCAATTAGCAATTCTTCGCAATGATCCTACTTAAAAGGCATTTGAACGCTTGCCAACCCTGAGCAGTAGCCTTCGTGTCCCTAGTATTACAGTGGTATTACGCTACCATTGTAATAAAGGTTATCGTTTTAATAATCAATTAAAGCTAACGACTCTCTTGAATTATACTATTACTTATCTTTTTTATTATTATGAAGTATTCCACTTTAATTACATTCACAGTTGACTATGGCCGCTACTGATAAACAGTCTATCATGGCAGAGTAGATTGATACGTCCAAAGATAATTTAAAATAAGTTATTTGACAAAATATACTTTTTGTAGATAATAGTACAAGTATCATGGGAGAGATAGCCAAAATAGATATCATTTAAATTCATCGAAGGTAATGAATGAATTTTGGTTTTCATTACTACCAAATATAGTATTTACTGATAGTACTTAATTCACATAATGATTAGTAATTTAAAGTTATAATTCAAAAAAATAAAAGACTAATAAATGAAAAAGACTATAACACTTAAACTATTAGCAGCGAAATTGTTAATTTTTTTCGAACATCAGTTATTGGTTATATTTTAATCAATTATTTTTCAATAATTTTTCAGTGTTTTATTAAATTTATTGAACACCCTGTTTTCAGGAAGTGGTTTCTTTGTTTTTTTTATATTCATAGTTTTTAGTCATAGCCGTGAAAATCTCAGATTATCAAGGCTTATGGTTTGCCTGGATTATAAAGATTTGGAAGAGATTCGGTCTAAAGAAAAAATAAAAAGTAAAATTATCAAAATAAATTAAAAAAAAAAGGATAGAGAAGGATACTAGGTAATTTTCAAGAAATAAATTAATGATAAATAAAAATGAATGCTTGGTAAAATAAGTACATGATAGTGCTTTGTTCTATGAAAATATTTCGGAGAATATGCTATAATTAAGTTAAGATAGTGTCGCCGTTTTCCTCCGAGACTGGATGATCCTCGGAATTCAACAGTAACATCAGCCGTTTTGTCCCAAAATCGTGGTTCATACGCCCATTTCTCAGCTATTTAGTTCAAATAATTTTTCATTAAAAAAATATAATTATTTGGAAATAATTAACCACAGTGTGATAATTTGCAGCTCTTTTAATTAGGTATTAATGAATGAATGGTTATGCGTATTTTTGCAGAACAAAATGAATTTCAGTTCGTGAAAAACTGGACAATCATACAGTATTTTTCTATTTATGTATTATATACTATATGCATATACAAAGGCGGAGAATAAGGCGATCGCGAAGAGGGGTGATCACTTCCCCGAATAATAAAAGAGAGGAGGCGGGAGGATCATTTCTTCCCTTCCCCCAATAATTTGATGTACACAATTTTAAAAAAAGTAAAATAAAAATCAATAACAAATAATCTGTATGAACCAGTAAAATATGTAACCTAAAACTAATTAAGAAAAAAGGTAAAATCAGCTAAGGCCTAGAAGTAAGATTAAATATGAATAATAATAAGTCTAGGTCAGCCCGTTCTTCCTTACTTTGTTTAAACTGTAAACGATTCCAAATCGGGTTGCTGTTTAATATGCACTATTGAGTTTGTCATGATTTTCCAGTTCGATGTCCAAGATACATTCAAATAATCATCCTTTGTTTGCCATCAGTTTCCAATATTTGATAGTTAATGGATGAAAATTAGGCCTCGAGACGAAAAGCCGACCAGACTTAAGTAATTTTAGTAAACCATATTGTTAGAAGTTATTTTAGTAATGCCTCCTCAGGCTTATAGTAAATTATGAACCCCTGTTGCATTAGCTAATGCAGAATGAAATATTGACATTGGAACTGCTCTCGATGTGGACATCAGCTGTAATAGGTTCGTGACCTCACGAGTTCAGTTAATACAATTAGCGTGATTCTCGTCACGAAACGAGGTGGTTACCTGGTGGTGTTTTCTGGGCCAATAGGCTAACTGCCTTAGATTTTTCTATAATTGGCTCTTTATTGATCACTCCTGTTTCCAAACTTCTTGATTAGTCAACTCCTTTATATTAGCCTACATGTTGACTGCTGCTTCGGTATAGACGGTGTCGTATATTTCATTATTATTATATTTATTTCAAGAATTTTACTCCTGTGCGGTCGGTATATCTTTATTAATAATGATCAAACGGTGTATTTAATGTGCGGTTTAGGTCCCCGGGGAGCGATAACGCTTGGTTTATGTTATTTTGACTACCGCAGTCAACGTGTTAATCTGGGTACGGTGATTTGTACGTTTTAAAACATTGGTATATGTAACGTGATAGTTTGTTTTAGTTATGATTCTGCCGTGGTTGATTATTGCTTTTTATAGTGTTTATGAAATAGAATAGGGTATTGTTTATTCAGCAAAGATGGCACCAGAATAATATAGATATACTTCCTCCAATTGGCAATATATCTATCGGTCAGTGCCCAGAACAAACATATAAAAATTACTTTGTATTTTTTCATTTTTATTTCATCGGGTGGTATGGAAGCTCCAACGGTTAGCAAGATATTTACAGTTGAATAAATCTCGAATGAATTAAAATCATTTAAGAAAAAAATTATTGATATTTGGTGGTTGGTTCAGAGCAGTGAAACGCAAACAGCTTCCTAATAACTTTAAAAAAAAAGTAGCAATAAGTTAACTTTTGTTGCATTCACGTTTTACTGTTTCGATTGCCTGTGATTTTGTGATTTTTAAAAATAGCTATCGGTCGATTGGTAGTTTCCTATTTAAATTTTGAAGGATGAGCTTCGTTAATAATAATAATTAAAAAATATAAAAAATAAAAGCCAATATATTGAAATAAACATAAGCTTGGTTTGAAAATAAAAATAAACTTGCCTGGGTGTAATAAATAAATAAAAAGATTTCTACTGGCTGCGATTGAGACAAATAAACAAAAAGTGCTACTAATAAAACCATCCACTCATAAAACTTTGTTCACAAAACTTAAAAATGTCCACCACGTTGGCACTTTATTATCACAATGCCTGGCCATGTAATTGTTGGTTACTCCAGTGTTGTAGGCATAACAAATTCCTGCCTGGCAACACTGGGTGTTAACCGTCGCCGGACATAACCTTCTTGAATGTTTATGTGAAGTGCCGTAACAAAATAATATTTCTGAAATATTAAACCTCTAAAGCATATAGACAATGGGAACGCTGTAGTTCTTCAATACTTTCATTATTAAGTATTTAGTCGAGTAGAATGCTGGATTCTGAAAATGAAATATAAATACATCTATATATATATATATATATATATATATATATATATATATATATATATATATATATACATATACAGTAAAGCGTCGATTATCCGAACTAATGTTGTCAGTGGTGGTTCGGATAATCGAAATTCACGCACATATATATATATATATATATATATATATATATATATATATATATATATATATATATATATATATATGGGCTGCCCAGAAGACCGTTTTTGCAAAAACCAAGTGTAACCAGCATCTTCCACCAATTCACTTTTCGCGTTTTTTCATAGTTTTACGGTCTGAACTGCCCGCCTCACTGTCAAGATTATATGCGTACCTGGTGATTGAATCAGAATTATTTTTTATTCTGGTTATCGTTGATTTACCAACACCGAACTCGATAGCTAATGTCTGACCCGATTCACCTTTTTTCAGCCGCGTAATAATTTCCATTTTATCTTTTTTCATAAATGGATCTTAAATCATAAATCTTTTTTCATTGGAATTCACAGAAACAAATGCAATGAACTAATTAGGTATACAGTTCTAAGTAAACAAATACGTATTGAACGTCTAAGTTCATTGAACACACACACACTTATGAACCACATACAAATACTATTTAACGAAGCAGTTTCTGAGAACTAATTATGGATGGCTTCCTTTATAGGCGTTCTGAGAAAAATAATTTTATTTTTCGTTTAATTTTATTCAAAATTACAATAATTTTAACAATACCAGTTAGTAATTTACATGATCAAATTAATTAAAATTGCACACATAAAAAAAAAATGTTCGGATAATCGAATGTATATATATATATATATATATATATATATATATATATATATATATATATATATATATATATATATCGTATATAAATATTTTTACATGTTTAAAAGAGGTTTATGCCCTAGAGTATCGAAGGTACTTTTCTAATCTTTAGACCAGTAAATTGGATGAAGCAGATTTCTTCTCTTCTTTCCTCCTCCTCCCTTTTTTTAACAGGGTCTTATTTTTTTAATTGGGTTCGTTTGTTGTTTGTATAAAAAGTCTCTTAGAAAAAAGAGAGAGATTTAAATTGGAGCTTAAACATTGGGTCAAGGCCCGTAGGGACAAGAGTCGGGTTCTGGACAAAGCTTTGAGCGGCACATCGTTATAAATAATAACAATTAGGTTTATCATAAATAGGAGTTCGATATCCACACATTCAAAGTGCAATGCTTAAAATTTAAAATATAACGTAATACTGTTTACTTATTTAAGTATTGGTCTAAATAAAATATAAATCTGAACTTCAGGGATAAATTGTCGTAAATAACATTTTCAAATTTTTAGATGAGATCAAAAAGAAGTTTCAGATCGCACTGGATAGTGATCAATCTTTATATTTGAAGTGCTGTATATTTTATTACGCATTTAGCTCATTTACGTTATTTATACTCGAAATATAAGGTCATATCTGAGTCTTAATATAACAGCAACCAGTATCAAAATCTTTGCAATGGAAAATATACGAATTATATATATATATATATATATATATATATATATATATATATATATATATATATATCCTTTTTAAAATAATATATTATTTTATTTTATATAAATAATATATAATTATATATATATATATATATATATATATATATATATATATATATATATCATATTAAAATCAAAATCCTTTTCCAATAGCGCTATTCGCTGGTTTCAATCCTTCTTTTCCGTCCGGACTCAAGCGCAGTATCCATTCCTAAGCAACCTCTATCTTCCTTCCTTGTCCTGTCCTCAGGAGTAGCCAAGGGTACAAGCATTTCATACTCCTTTTCAATTCCTACATCAATGATCTTCCTAATTCAGTCCACCACTGTTCCCTCCACCTATTATCCTCCTTCCGGATTATTAGTAGCGTTCACCAATATCCAGGAAGACCTAGATAGGATCAGTGCCTGAGCAAACCTGAATATATTTAGGTTAAACGCTATGAAAAATCAGGCCATTGTTATAGGTTCCAACCCCCTTCTCAGATCCTACTTTAGTCCTAAATAACCACCTCATTTCATTCTGCTCCTCTGTTAAGAAATGGGGTATTACTATTGTTCAAACCTTGTCCGGGAAACACCATATCTCCTAAATTTCCCGACGGTCAATAAGTGCCCTCAAGTTATTCCATCCCGACACCTTTATCCACGTATCCTCGTATCCTCTCTTTTTCCCCCAGTTTGACTATGGCAGTCTCATATATGGTGGCCTCTCGATAGTACTCGAGAACAGATTGAAGCAAATCATGAACTGCTTTTTAAGATTTGTCTTCGGTACCACGAGGCATTCCAACGTATCCCATCTTTATGGAGAGTTAAGGTGGTTCCTCCATTCCACCCGGCCACTATATTTCCTGCACTAAACCATCAACTCCGAACATCCTTCCAACATCTACAGACTCCTACAATTCAAATCCTCAGTCCACTACTGGCAACCAGATCGCGCCTTTCTGACCTCTGCATTTCTTCCCATGGAGTCAAAACGTTCGAAGGTTTCTTTCTTGCCCGCTCAACTATCCTCTGGAATTCCCTCCCTTCTAGTATCCGTCATGCTTCTACTCTATTCTCATTCAAATTCCATCTTTTCCAACATCTCCTCACTTCCCAAAAAGATGCTGTATAAGCAACAGAAATTAATTTAAGGTAAACAATTTGATGAAAAATTTATGATATTTTAATGTGAATTTATTTATAATTTTTATGTTCTCTCGTTTTTACTTTTTTTTTTCTTTTTTGTGCAATACATGTACATTTTGTTAAGAGAAGATTACATTTTTTTTTACTTATTTTTATCATTATTGATGTAAAAACTTATGTGCATTTATTATTGTAGTTTTTTTTGGCCAGATGTGATTTGCTTTTATTTGATGTTATTCTGAAGAGACCTAGTCCTAGAATAAAGTAATTTTCTATTTCTCTCTCTCTCTCTCTCTCTCTCTCTCTCTCTCTCTCTCTCTCTCTCTTTTATATATATTCATGTACATAAACACGGATATAGACCATTTTGCGAGACTTGGCATTTGTATTTAGGGTACCTTAATTCCTGTATTACCGTTGAAAACTCTAATTCGAAATTTTTCACGATCGCATTACATCCCCATACTATATATTTCAAATAAAATGGGGAAATCAACTGAAGGATCATCGCCCACTTTATAAATGCTGACCCACGGCTCATATAATAGAAAATAAATTATTGATGTTAGTGTTATTCGAACCTATGCTCTGGATCTAGTTATGCCACCAGCATCTCATTCACTCGGCTATATTGCTCTATATTTCTAAATACAATATAAATAATAAAACTCTGATAACAAGAGGTCATAGGTAAATAAAACGTCTAAAAAAAAGTAGAAGTGATACACTGCTAAGTGGCAATACACTGCAATAAACTCCTCAATCAGGAACAATGGTCGTTGTTGAAATCCCCGATTGGACGCGCTGGGACTAAATCCCGCCGGAGCTAGCCTAAATAAAATCCGATCTGGTTTGCAGAGCCGCATTGCGATGGGCGGATTACCCATTTACCTTCCCGGTATTTTCCCTGATTCCCATCGGCAATATTTCAGCAAGGTATTAGATCAACTATCACCCACTCACCTAGTTACATTGGATGAGCCATTTGTAAAAATCGAGTACCATTGAATTCGACTAAAATTATTACTTCGCTCAATGAGTGATTATTAAAAACGATTCTTTAATATCTGGTTGTCATAATATTTAATATTTTTTATTAGATATTCAAAGGTTATTTTTCTCCGACATTATTTGTTAAAGTTATACATAATATATATATATATATATATATATATATATATATATATATATATATATATATATAGAGAGAGAGAGAGAGAGAGAGAGAGAGAGAGAGAGAGAGTGAGATTCAATTATATTTATTTTTCAAGAGAAAATATTTTACAATACATTTAAATTTAAAGAAACAATTACAATATACGATAAAAAAGGCTAAAAGTTTACTAATCTCATGGTTTATCTTGGACACACATACATAGATATATTTATCAGGATATTATCATGATTAATTTCATGTACGACGGGAGCACGCTACTCTTCTCCCCCTCCCTCAGTGAGGTGAGGTGGGGAGGAACAGATAGAACACTAATAAAAGGGCTGTTGAAGGATAGCGGAAATCGATGGGATGGCTGTGTCTGTTGTGCTGCGGAATCTATGGTGACAAGGCACCCTTCCTATGGACAGTTGCTCTGGAGGATGGGGAAGAAGACCACCGACAAGAAGTCGCTGGCCAAGAGGCAGCAGGTATCTTGACTAGCCTAGTCTTGTCTTGTCTGTCTGTCTTAGGCTGGTTTTTGTCTGTAGAATGTACGGTCCAACACTCATCGCTCAAAAAAAAAATTCAGTTATAAGAGAAACCCCTAGGATTCCAAATAAACATATAAAAACAAACACTTCTATATTTGATATTATTATAACATTGTCTTGATAGGAATATTATTCTTATTATTTAATATTTTTATATAAATTAAACATATGCTGTCACATATTAGTTCTTATAAAACTGACATACATTCAAATTACCTGAATAAAATTGTTTATAAACTGCATATTAAATATATATTATATTGGACAATAGTCATTGGCTATGCCTTTTTTTTATGCGCATATTAAAACTTTAGTTCTATCAAAATCCAAAGGCAGCATAATTCAAGGTATTAAAGATTTACAATTATAATTACTTTTATATTATATTTGCAACTGCGTTCAAATCGCATCAAGCCAATTCGATGTCGTTGTTTTTGTTCGATGTCCTTGATCTGCTTGAAAATATTTCTTGAATTTTGAATTAATGGTGAGTCAGGAGTTCTCTAGGCCATTGTCTTTTTAACCTCCGTCCAGACAGATTGAACAGAGTAAATTGACAGAGTAACAGAAAGGAGGAAAGAGATAGAACTAGTGGATTGGTGTTGATTTTCAGTTTGAGAGTGAAATGTGGTATATTTGTTGTGAAAGTAAGATTTTATTGTTGGTATTACGTACGTATTATTATTATGTAAGTATATGTCTATGTCGTTATGTATAGTGTGATTATAAATAAACCAATGTGTATTGAAATTTTTTTCTGAGAATTTTGGATGGTGTTGCTTGTATTGGTGTGGACTCGTTTTCCTGAACCCCAAAGTTCTGCTCCGTACGTCCAAGTAATGCTTAGTACTGTAATGTAGATTAGTCTTTTGTTTCGAAAGTTTAGTGAGAATCTAATCCAGAAGATGTGGCAGTTTTACAATTAATTTAAAAAAAATATGTCTAGTTTTTTTTGTTGTTATAAACATTATTTACATTACATGTGGATATCACATGGAGAAACTGTAATTTGGTAGGTTCCTAAGGCAGATTTATCTGAAAACTTCTCAAGTCAATTCCTCTGAGGAATCAGGGATTAATGTTAATATTTTTAATTAATAATCTTTACCGTGATTAGTTATTAATTATTACTATGTTTACTAACTAATTGATTAGTGTAGATATGTGGTTAATAATTAAAGGCTAAGTATGCACATATATTTTGGAGGCATTGAGATCATTAAGGCCTATTTTATTGTTAAGATATTTCGGTTGTAAATAGAAAATCCATTACGAACATTAATGGATTTGGGAATGAATTGGTTTCAAATCACATCTCCGTACTTCTAAATAGACCTCATTATGGCAATTTTAGTAAATGCTGAATTTATTATATCAGTCTCTTGTTCAGATCCAAATCATAGCCTGCAGACCTTTTATATTCTGGATCGAGAATAATTGCTATTTGATGACCATGTCTTTGGGGGAAGGGTGCAGTAACCTTAAAGAATTCCAATTAAAATAAAACTGTGAAGACTGAATAACTACAGTATAAAACTGTACATTTATATAAATATTTCACTGTTATTTTCTTCTTATCTTTCTATTTCAACATGTTATATAAAATTGAAGTTGGACAAGACGATAAAATTTCATTAAAAATCCACCAAATAGAAGAAAAACAGCATGTATTTCAACCGAAAATATAAAGAAAAAATATTAATTTTAAGTTTACTATTTTCAATAATAAACCTTTTTAATATACCTATAAAAAAAATTCCAATCTGCCCTCAATATTTAAAGTTTTACGTTTCAGGGTATGTTTAATCCAAAAATGGATTTTTTTAAGATTTGGCGCCCAAATCACTCGTCACACTGGTATGATCCTCGGACCTCGATATTATTATCCACCATTTCGGACTATCACGGCCGGTTAATGGTTTACTACGCCCATATCTTGGTTATTTATGAAGATATGGAAAAGTGTAAACTCTTTTGGAATCATTTTATCAAAGCCTAAAAAAAAATCTATCCAAAAAAATATATATATATATTTTTATATGCATGTTTGTAAAAATGAAACCATTGTGCAATTATTTGCAAAATTTATATGTTTATAACCACAGTTTGGTCTCTAATTCCGCTGGGTATTAATAATAAATCATCATAATTGATTTTTTTAATTGTTAGCTATGTTTATTTTTTTTTTATATCTCGTTATTATATTTCAAGTAATTTTTAATTACTGCGAAATTGAAATAGATCTACACAATTTAATTATTGGCGGACGATGTATTGATTGCTATAAGATACGTCATGTAGACACAGTAAAAATTATGTGACGGGATACATGAAGTTGACCTTTCCTTTCTATATTTAGCCCCTATGTACTCATCATTGATGGCATTTCGTGCGATACTGGTTTCTCTTTGATCATCTATTTGATTGCTATTGGCTTTCGGATCGATATTCAATATGCAATTTATCGATAGTACCTCAATACTTTATTACTTAAGTACAAGGAATTATTTAGACTGAATAATTATACGTTTTTTTCGTTGTATAGAAGCCTTTATGGCACACGTTAACAAAAGATATCTCATTTGAGTTTCGGTTTATAATATTATTTTAAATCTAAAATGTTATAATATTATTTTATACCCCTTTGGTAGCATATGCTTGTTCGAACAGAAGTATAATCTCAAATAGTCTGTTTTGTTTAGTGGTATATTATTATTTTAATTGAAATAAAGTCCAATTTTGGAATTCACTTTATCTTGGGTTCAAAAATATTTTTGCATTCAGAGAGTACTTTACTGAAACTAGAATCAGTCGTATTTATATAGATTTAATACTGGCTGTCAGGTTCTTGTAAACAATATCGAGGTGTCTAATCCAAGAGAGAGAGACGTGCATTCATTACCAACAACAATAAAAAATCCAATAAAAATATACCCTTGATACTATACACTTATTTGAGTAATTACAAGGGGACGAATGATTGATTCAGTGTATGAACAAAATTGAATTCCAGTATGTTTGAGTAACATAGAATAAGGGAAAATCAACCGAGCATTAGGAATAATGGTACAACTTTACAATCGGGTCACATTATCAGTGTCTGCATCCGTACTTGCTCGGAGGTCGTCGCACTTGCACTCTCTAGCTTTGTATTAAATTCTAAAATTCGTATTCATTGAAATTGTTAATACTATTACTGGTTTAATTAAATATTATTTAATATAATTTTTGCTGTCGACAGCGATGGTCTGGGGAAGTTGTAGTAATAATTTAAAGCATTAATAATTTAAATTACGGTCAGAGCCTGATCTCAATTTAAAAGTATTATTATTATTAATCTATACAAAAACTTATTTTTGGGTAAATAACAGTGTTTTTAAAGTTTTATTTAAAACTTCTTGTACATGAGAATTGAGCTATAATTTGAAATATTAAATTCTGTAATCTACTAATCTGAAAAAGATTTATTGTGAAAACTCTTAGCCTGTACAGATGGAAATTAAATTTTATTTTAGTTTTATTTCTCTAATGTGTATTTTTATATACAAATACCACTCCATTGTCTTTTATACATACTTATCGTTAGTAAAGTTAATTTCAAAATTTCGTTTCTAATTTAAAAAAGTGTTAATGCGTATAATGTAAGTCTATATAGATCAACTTTAAATTTTATTTTACACGTATTTTTTTATATACTAATACCAATCCGTTATCTTTTATACATTACTATTGTTTGTAACGTTTTAATTAAATTTTATTTTGTTTTCTATACAATGTTCTCTTGTCAGAACATCTTCATAATTTTTCCTTACAAATTATGAATCAATCGTTTCCTTTTTGAGGCCATATAAAAGCTGTAATGATTTTTTTAATTAATTTATTCAGCCGTTTTGCTACTTTACAGGCTTTTTTGAATTGTAATAACATTATATAAACAAATTGAGGCTGTCCTTATTAGACAACTCAATGCATTAATTAAAATATTTATATACACATATATTTCATAAATAGATAGTTTTTATTTAATATGGTATACATTGCCTGTGTTTTTATATCTGGATAGAAGGGAAAAATTGAGGGATATTTAGTTTTTGGCTAAGGAGAAACGAGGGAAAATCTGACCGACAGGAGAAGAAATTGAAAAAGTAGGCTAGACACGCTGGTCAGGAGGAACATTGGCATTAAATAAATAGTTGTTTTTTTTCCTATTTTTTGGTGTTAATTTTCTCCTTGATTATTTACACGGTCAGCTATTGGATTTATTATAAGGAACATTTGTACGATAATTAGGTAACTGATGAATTTATTATGATTTCAAAATTATTATTTTAGAGTAGTTAGGTTAGGAATCTGTCGTAAGAAATAAGAAAATTCTAACTGAGCTTAGCAGTTCACGCTTTACAGAAGGCTCTAATCCGCCATCGAAGCTAAGGACAAAGCATATGCTAATTAATAGTATGATAGAGAGCCATTCATACCCTCCTTCCATTCATCATTTATCAATGGATCGTTTGGGCATGCCCTCAATAACAGAACCTCGTATCGCCATTATGCTCACATATTCAATTATATGAAACATCTCGCTACCTAATGAGGTCATTTTTATGTTCATTAAATTTAGCAGTTCCAATTAAACTCTACTATCTGTAATAAGATGAGTTGTTTGAAATTCATAATAATATATACTATAAATGAAGCTTTATATCTAATTATCTATCCATTGAGGTAATTTTTCTCTCTAATCAAAAGGGAAAACATAATACACTAAACATTATCTGATATGAATCCAGGACTTGAGGCATTCCGAATTACGAAATATTCCAGATTACTGGCAAAATATCGGAAAAAAAAGTGAATTAAACAAAAAATGACAGTAAAACCTGTTTTTCATTTATTATACAGCTTTAATAGAAAACAAAAATTACATAATGATGCTATATACCTGATTATGAAAAAAAAAGTGCACTATAAACTTACAGTAAATTTAATTTGCAATTGTATAATACTGCCGTCATAAGTTTGAAGGTCCTGACTCCAATTAATCTTTTAAATACATATTTGTATTATACCCGAATTTCTCTAATAACTATACCTTTTTATGACATTAAAAAGCTCTAAAATTTGACATTTTTTTATATGAAATTTCTTTCACAAAAGGGTGTATAAATTATTTTTGTATTACAATTTTCAGAAAATTACGAATCCATTTAAATGTTTTTCTTTTAATTATTCATTGTGCCCCCCAGCCACTAATAATATAATGGACTGTCCAATAACTTAGGGACTAAGTTAAAAAAGGCTTACTGGACTAAAACTGTATAATTTGACCAATTTTTAATTCATTCTTAAAGCCAACCATTCACGGTGCTACATGTAGGACTACTGTGTAGGACTACACTAGATATCGGACTACCATTGAACTGTGAATGATGGTGTAGGACTACAGGGAGCTTGTAGGATGTTTTTAGGCTTCTCCGAGCGTCCTGCAAGCATTCCTCCCTCCTAACCTCGTCGGATGCCTGTGCTACTAAATGCGTTCATCATTTTTATATAATTAGAATGATAAGAAAAAATTGGTTTTAAAACAAATTTTCAGTTTTTTTTTAATACTTTATTTTACACGTTTCCGAAACAAGCAGTGTAAAAGAAGCTAATGAAAATATGTCCTCATGTCCAAAATCCCTTATTATAACGTTACTGTGACCTTCTATTGTTGGGTCTGAATTAAAATATTAAATAAATAATATGATTAAACATGAACTGCGACAATTTTGAACTAATAATTTTGGATCCTGTTTTTGTTAATTAAATGTTCATCTCTGATTTATCTTGTTTTAAGTTTGCTTGTAATCATTAATTTGGCCCGATCTTTCAACGAATGTAATTAATTTGAGTAATATGGAAGTAAAGTAATATGAAAATGTATAAACATTTTAAATATAAACGAATAACAATAATATAAACCATAAGTACATCTTTTATTATTTATCCTTATCTTATACTAAAGAGATGATTTTGTTATCCATTCTTAAGTAATTTTTATAATCCTTCCTATCAATTTCATTTAAGATTTTCAAATCACAAATTTATTCAGTTAATAAACATTTGTTTTCTCCAAACTTTCTTTTTCCTTTTTTCCAAAATACCATAGCAAGACATATTGCTGACATTTTCCTATTTTTTTTTTAAACATTGATAAGCGAGAGATTGACAGGCTAGAATTTGTATACCTGATCGGATCCCTTGTATTGTAGGACCGTCAGTGGACGAATGAATCCAACTGTAGCCTTCAACGTAGTAATACTAATTTGGAACGTGAATGGGTAATTTAAGAATGACCATAATTTAGGTAGAAACATTTGAATTAAAATGATTGTTACAAGGGTTGCACATTTTGTTTTTACACCCGAAACTAGGCCTTCAAAAAATATTTTTTCTTGAACTACTAGAGATTTAAAGAGGTCTAAAAATTATAAAAGGCATTTCCCTATTCTGATTAAATATTTATATGATGTTAGATTAGTAAAATTTCTGTTGCGGATTGTATTACAGCTCCATGTACTCTAAGGCGCATGATTAAAATTTTACCTAAAGAAACTTGATATTGTTTATTCGGAGAGAGGGTTAGTATCGATCGGATTTTCCCCGAACTGTATGTGTGTGTGTGTGTGTGTGAGGCGATACCCCGACGTAGCCTTTGTTCGGCAAGGATATTATATCGGATGATACCCTATCTACCCCTCGGGAACCTGATGAGTTCGTAGCTGACAGGGGTAGGAAGTCGCAACATTTATCTACAGTCAGCTCCCATTCCACCAGATCCAGGAATACTCACTTTTATCTAACACACATATATTCATGGCATTTTCCTCATTTATCGTTCAAAGTAGCACTAAATTTATATTATAATATCAACGAACGGTATACTATAAGTAGGATACTATTAGTACCATTATTGATAGATAGATAAATAGTGTATTTCATTAAGACACTATTTAATGGGATCCTTTTCGAAAGTGTGGGTGTGTGTGTGTGTGTATGTATATATGTAATATATATATATATATATATATATATATATATATATATATATATATATATATATATATATATATATATCATTGTAATTCCTGAGAAAAAAAAAGTTGAATATTGTATTCGTATAATTAGCTGTAATTATTAGCTATATTGTAGGCCTGTTATTTGATGATAACAAACATCGAGACTTTTATGGGTTTCTCATAAGGACCATTTCGTCAAATGAATAAAATAATTAAATCTATAATATTTTCAGAAACTACGCCTTAGAAAACATAAGAATGGATCTCAATATCAAAGAAATTTGTAATGAAAAAATATACCTTTTAATAATGGAAAATAATAGTGCTTTGCTGATTTTGGCTGAGTACGTTTTGTAATCAAATGTAAACCACCAGTACTTTTCATACTTGACTAACTCTGCGTAGTCAGTACTTTTTCTCTTGAAACGTACTTAAATCATGAAAAGTAATCGAGTAGTAAGTACCCTTCTCATTTGAGTGGTTGGCATCGTCTGGGATTTGATCGTTTCAGGATGTCCTACTGCCAGGTATACCTTGATATGCTATAATATATAAAGTTGTTGAAGGTTCTAGCACAAATTTTGTTATTTTATCCTGCCCGTCTTACCGATGTTATCATTCATTGGTACAGCAATATCAATGTCACAACTTTTTATATTTTGATTTATTAAATCTATGTTCGGTTTGTTATTTACAACTGGATAGTTTGTTATAATAAAGCGATCTCAATATATATATTGATATATTGGTTTTATTTTCATTAAACAGTGCTTGTTTCGGCTGGTATAAATAACAATGAACTTGGTCAGACATGTAATAAAGATCAGTGCTTATTATTATTAACGCTATAGATTTACAATAATCTTAGACTATTAATTAAGCATGTGACTTTATAAATACATAATTAGGCATCTACTTCCACTAGTACCATCAAACTCATCCGCTAGTCCGTACCCCAAAGTTCGTTCCCCTCAACCTTCTAACTTTAACCGCACTAGAGATTCATAAGAGGAGTCATATGCTTACTTGATCTGATTAATGTTTTAGTTACAAGGTCTACTTGCGGGGTTGCATTAATTAATACAACTCTTATTCGTATTAAAATATTCTCCTTAGTATTATATACCTTAAGCAATTTTAACAACCTACCGAAATGAATCATCCAACTTGGGGTTCCATGTTTGTTTCAAAGTTTTTCAAGAAAAAATCTTAAGTAATTTTGTCGGTTGAAATATAATTTATAACTCCTTCCTCAATGGGTCTCTTGTTTTTGTTTTAAAGTTTTTTAATACTTCGTCAAAATAAATTTACATAGGTCGATAAATTCTTTTTAGATAACTTTTCCGCATTCATCTTTTCAAGTGCTTTAAAAATAAAATATCTTTTATTTTACCTTCAATTTTTTAAGCGAAGGAATCTTATCTGATTCGGTTGAGTTCAGTCAGACCGTTTGTGGTACTTGATTACTAACTCCTGCGACCTCAGGATGTATAGGATGAAGGATCCGAAAGTTGACACAGGAGATTTTTCTTTTATAAATTTTTCCCTCAGGTTTTGTAGAAAATAAAGTTTGGGGATTTCAATTTTTTTGTTCTCATTCTATTTGATATGCATGAAATCAATTTTAGAAACATTAGGTATTTCAAGAAAAATAAATAAATGTAGCCTTTCTCTTTTCCTAATGTTGACACAATCGTATTATTATATCATTAGTTAATCGTAACGTATTTCACACCTTTTACAGTCCTTAATTTAAGTGTCATTGGGTTTTTAGAGTTAACAAAAAATAATTTAATGCATGTATCACTAAATTAAAATATAAAGAAATATTTTTACCTTCTTATCAAATAGTCTATATGAACGAAAAGAAGAAAGATCCTTGATAGCTGAGTTCATATTTCTTAGTTTGATATTTGTTCACAGTTTCTTTTCGAATTAGTTGAAAAGGTAAATAATAATGGTTATTTTAATGTAATAGACGAATGCTTCTACAAAATTACAGGTTTTAGAAGACTAAATTTAACTTACTTGCAAACTTGAAGTTTGGATTAAGCAGTATGTTGTGATGATTGAACTAGCGGGAACGATTATTATCATATTATATTATTGTTATAATACTTATAATATTATTATATATTAAATAATATTATTATTATTTTTCAAACGATTATCATTGGACAAACGTGAAAAAGAAGATTCTTTAACTCCTCTGGAAAGAAATGCTCCAAGAGCTTTCAACACTAAAACTTTAATGCAGGCACTGAATTTTTAGATTCAGGCGGAGCACAGTTGGATGAGAAGTCACTGGTTTAGAAAATTCGGAAATAAACAGAACTCCTTATGTGACTGTCCAAGCTGAAAACCAAAGCTGCCCTCATCCCCATCGGAATAAAGACCATGTTCAAAGTATTTATTCATTGTTGCCCCTCCCCTAATGTATCGAGGACGGTCGTAATAACCGAGAAAAAAATATAAAACATATTTATTTATTTAGCCTTATTTTATTTATGGTCCCTCCAAATACAGTTGCCCGCACATATTCTGTATATTCAACATCAGATGTTCAATAATTTTCTATTGAATAGGCATAACTTAAAAATGGGCACGGAACAGACTATACAGTACCCGCAATACTGAACGGTTGTGAGGGTTTAGCGAGTCTAAACGACGGAAATGGTCGAACTCATCTAAGGTTTCTATTTTATAAAATATTTACAACTTTAACAAATATTCGATATGTAAATGTCCAACCTGATTAATATGGTATGAAAATGACTTATGCGACTCTGGTGGCTCTTCAATGTCAGTTCGAGAAACTCTTTTCGGACGCCTCGGGTATACATTTGTAACGAACGCTAGAAAGCATTGAGATTGGAGTTTATAATGGAGTGATAAATATATATTTTACTCTAAATCTGAAACAAACGTGACATTAACGTTATTAGGTTATTATTATTTGTTATATGATCTGGATGATTCGGGATTTAACTTTATATGAGAGGAATGTGCTGGTTCTCAACTCTTCATCTCTGAATAGGCCTCCCGATTTATTTCAGTCGTTCAAGTGAGCTTTGAATTGAATTGAAACTGTTAACAGAAATAAAAAAAACAAAAACAAACAGAAAGCGTTTTAATTTATAAAACAGGACTTTAAACCCTAATTTAAGAATTCTCTTGTATTCGTCAAAAACAGAATTCATGGCGTAATTGCCTAGTGTCAGAAGCATGCTTAATTACACATCAACTTAATTATTACTTTTTCCGTTATTATTGAGATTAATACAAAAGCAAACAGGGCAGGACTTTATAATTAAAGCTATGGCCGCACTTGAACCGGGATGTATTAAACATATACATGCATTCCACAGGCATATGAAAGGATCCAGCAGCGTCTCTACCCCTCTTCATTCTGTAACCTGAGATTAATTGAGTAACATCCCTCATCCAGCACCTTTTTAGCACGCCGCTTGTATTATTCTGGGAAGGTCAATCATTCCTGCCTTAGTCCTACCTTTTTCTTAATTAATCTGTTATTATGTCCGTGTGGGTTATTATGAAATCATAGGTAAAGACTCTTTGTAGATGTAGGGTTTTGTTGGTAATGCACCAAATTTCTTCTTTTATCAGTCTTAATATTGTTTATTGATAAATTTGCAGTTTTTTGTTATACATTAGTGGGTATTTTTGGTTTTAGTGCATATCTGTGAGGAGTATACCCATCTAGTTTAAAGTAAAAAAAATAAAATATTTTCGGCATTTTTTATTTTTAATTCGAGAATTAAATAAAATTCTTAAAGTTTAAAGACCCAAACATCTAAATGCTTAAAATAATGATATCTTTTCCGCTTTTTTTTTGGCTCATAGTCGATATAGCATTCACCTAAAATTGTATTTAAAAAGCTTCTTTCATTAGAAACATCTTTCCGTTATCTCCTCTGTATAGATAATTGACTATTGATGGTCAATAGAGTTTAAATTTCCCTAAATGATGACCATTGTAATTTTTGGAATAAAGTTTAAATATAGATATTGGAAAATGTTGGCCAAAACCTCAAGTTGGCCACATTTTTCCTCTTATTAACTATTTACTAATTTTTTTAGCTTATAAAATTTTGTTTGGATTTTTTTTTAAATCTTTTTAACGTTGTCTGACTTTGACAGCTTTGGCGCAGAATTTGCATTATGTCCTGCGACAAAAGTTAAACCTAATCTCACGAGACCTTCTCAGTTCTGAGAAAATTAATTCAACAGAATTATTTAGGTTCGTGAAATAGTTCGTTATGTAGTGGTCATGTAGAAATGTTTCTGTATCATAATTCAAATTCCTTTTCTCTGTTATCAGAAGTGTTATTGCTCCCTCGCGTGAAGGTTCTTGGCCAGTCATCTCACTCCACACATCAATTTAGAAAAATGACGTGGTCGAGATTATATTTTTTGTTTTCTATGGCACGCAACTTAATCTAACCTCCCGACTTTTAAAGAAACTAATAAACTCTTCAACTTTTTGTATTACCATACCTTTTTTTTTCTTTTTTTATTTATGTATGTATGTTGTCATTCACATAAACAGAAAGTAATATTGAAATAGCTAAATTTATTAAAAAAAAAAAAAAGAATTCATAAATTTCTTGATAAACAATTATACGTGAAAGTGGTATGGTCAGAACTAGGCATAATGGCTATGTTTTTTCGGGCAATTGTAGGATTAGATCAAAACTTTTTTAAGGTTGGGTGTGACCGAAGATGTTATTCCGACTACAAACCCACGGCTAGTTGGACATGAAATAATTTTTTTACAGAGCGATACTCGAACCTGTGTTCCTGTGAACAGCCATGGCTGGACTGGGCATCTTAGCCACTAGCTACTGTACTCACATATTGCTAGGCGTGTCACGCAGTGGACCCTCGTTATAATGCGGTTCGTTATAAACCTCATTTGGATATAAAGCGGGCCCTATTTCAAATCTGTGATTAATCTTAAAGTAAGATAATGCGGAGCTCTTTCCGCAATCGAAGTCAAATTTGCTTTGATGGAGGGACTAAAATCGTCTATGGAGCCTGTAAAATTTCTGCAAATTACTTCCAATAAATCGAAAATTATGAAGACAAAGAGCTTAAAAAAACTTAAAATAACTGATCTTGTTAAAATATAGCAACATACATTAGCTAAAAACATATTGATAAACAATTTTTTCTCTTTTTTTTATGACTTATTATAATAGATGTATATTATTTTATTTTTGATCCTAAATCATCTTTTATTACATAATTTTTATTATTTTTTTATTGGGGTTTAACGTGCTTTTTTAACTCATTAAGATACACAGGACGGATTATCCTACAGGTTAGCAACCTAATCTAACCAGAGTGGGAAGAGGCTGCCTTGAAATGATATTTCAACCCACCCAGGCCGGATTCGAACCAGCGCCGTAGCAGTCTCAAGGTTGCTAAGGTGACGCCATAAAACACCCTCGGCAACTACGGCCTTTTATTACATATATTTGTCAATCGCTCTTTCAATGACTTTTATTTTTCTAATCCGGCTACGGCGCTGGTACCCGTATAACGCGAGTGGTTTCATTTTCTCTTGATCCGCGTTATAGCGAGGGTCTAGGTAGTTAGTAAGTTTGTTGTGCCTTACTTCGGTATCCACCGCTCCTGCTATAGTCTATTTAGACGACTATATTCACAGCTATTTACTTTTAATAAACATAGTTTTAACAAAACAATTTCAAATTCATCTTACACCCATAAATAAAATTACAATCCTTTATCAGCTGCTTAAAATTGATTTATTAATTTCATTCATCGATAGCCAAATGGAACAAAAAAAATTTTTTTTCCATATTATTAATCAAAAATTCATTCATTTTACTGAAAAAAGTCATTTAAATTTTCGATTCAACATTTAAGTAAGTTAAATGTTGAGCACTACTCTTTGAACAATGACACTATTAAAACGCTTTGTTCAGCTCAAGATTGCACTATTACTACACCCTCCCTCTATAAAGGTCAGCTATTATAAATTTATTCTTATTGGGAATCAATCTTAGCCAGCGGTTTAGTAAAAAGGAAATTGCCTTGAAAGACCTCTTGCTGAGGCTTTTCAATTTTCCGGATCGTAAATTTTCCAGCCACCGCCTTTTTGAAAAGATTTTCTTTCTTTTTTCAACCTTCCTCTTTATTACACTTTATCGGATAGGTATTCACCTTAGAATCTTAAAACACCTCTAACTAATTCAGAGATCGTTCGGCTTAAAATTTAATCCTTCAGACAAAGCAATATTCAAATTTAGTCTCAGAGGAAGATATTTAATTTTTTATTGATTTAAATTTTCATAAAAAATGTATGGCAGTTCTTTACTTATTATGAATTCCATTGAATAAAAATGAAATTAATGAATGGATCGATTAAGAAATGATAACAAAAAAATTGAATAAAGAAAAAAAAATTAAGCAAAGCAAATGTAATTCTCCCAATGTACAATCTAAAATACACTAGAAAACGCAATAAAAAATAAAATATAGTGTATAATAGTACAAGTGATCTTTTTGTGCTTAGTGATCACTTGTTTTACTATTAGATAATATAATAAATAATTTAAAATTATTGGAAATAGCTGTATGAGAAGCACATCCTAGACATGTAATCTAATCAATCGGAATTCCAAAAATAATAAACTTCCATATAGAAACTATATAGTTTTTATTGCACGAAAAAAATTGTATCCACTATAGCAAAAAAAAAAGAAGAAAGTTTAGCTATATGAAGTAGCGTCTAACTTTTAAAACTAATTTGGTATTATTGTTTGTTTAAATGCATAAAACTCTTGTCATCAAGACTTATAGTTTGTAAGAGCTATAAAGTCTTGGAAGAGATTTTTTCTTAATTAAAAAAAAGGAGAAATAACAATAAATTAAAAAAAGAAGAAATACAATAAATTTAAATTAAAAAACCAATTCCTGAATAATAATAGACGAATTTAATTAAATTTAAAAATAATCCTTCGGTCTAAAAAAATATTTCGGATAAATTCTTTAATTAAGGTAAGAGGAAACGTGTTTTTAAAAATTTAAATACTTATATGATTCGTTGTCATTAAGAGCTTTACAAATATGCGTTTAGAGTCAGACCTATTATTCTATTTATATTTGAAATTCACTGAGTGCATTGTTCAATGTTAAAGCTAAGATAAATACAGTATATATCTACTTTATGACTAATGGTTCAAGGAGGATGTGGATTGTATCAGTAATTAGTCTTATTATAGTTAAGTTCTCTATCATTCCTACAGCTCTTAATTAGTAAAAAAGACTAATTACGGAGTCAATCCACTTCCACCTTAAATCCAATCCTGTTAATCAAAAAGTTGATACACATTGTATTTTCTTTATCTATAGACATATTTTAATTAAAATACGTAAAATTTTCTCTCGAAGTTTTTGTCGAAATTATTAGCCAAAAATATTTAAATTATTATACGGTACATTCTCCATCAATTCGTAGATGGCCAACAATTATTTTGTTGTTTCGAGTTCAATGAAAGGATGTTAATCCGGATAAATTAAACTAAAAAATAAAAAGTAAAAGTTGTTTCTTCATCAATAATTAAGATTTGCTCATAAAGCTGCTGACTCTTCCTGAAAGGAAGTATATCTTTTAATTCGCAGTGCCTCGAACGGATAGTAAGCTCTTGTTGAAATTACTCCGCAGCGAGGGGGGAAGGGGAGGGGGGAGGGAGGAGGATCAAAAGCTCTAATCAGAGAAAAGACTGTCTGAAGGCTTTCTTTGATCCTTGAGCTACATCTGCTTCCAAACTAGCTCATACTTTTTCCGAGAAGGCTAATCTTCACTGCTTTAATAAAAACTGGTTGCCATCATCAGAAACTTTTCTGAAACTGAAAGGCGCTTTATTTTTATAACTTTAGATTACAAGCGTTAAAAATATTCTTATATACCTGACCAGTTTCACTCAAAAGGCATTTTCGGCCATTGGTCTCTTTATCTGTCTGTGCCACACATTATCTCTTGATCAGATATTTTTATTTTGTAAATTTCGGCTTCAGATGCCTATACGACCAAATCAATCACCCAGTGCGGCTCATTAGCCGTAACACCTATTTTCTGTAAGCCGTTTCGCCAAAATGAGTAACGATTTTGATGAAAGTTTCCCAAAGTTTTTCTTGGAAGCTCTTTAACTATTCATAGATATATATATCTATGAATAGTTAAAGAGCTTCCAAGAAAAACTTTGGGAAAGTTTCATCAAAATCGTTACTCATTTTGGCGAAACGGCTTACAGAAAATAGGTTTTACTTATATATATATATATTTTATATAATTATATATATATTTTATATATATTTTATATATATATATATATATATATATATATATATATATATATATATATATATGTATATAAAATATTTATTTATAAAAAATCACTTGAATCTCTACAAATTCTCTACAAAACAAAAAAAATCATCTAAATCGGACCAGTATTAGCAAAGATATAGCGTATTGGATTTTATAGCCAAGCATTCTGCACAGATTCGCATAGAAACCAGCTCAATTTTATTCAATTCGATCATTCCAGATACTCATTTGTAAGATAATTAAATTGTCTACAAAGCTAAGTTAAAAAAAAAAACTTATTCGGACCAATTATTAACGAAGATACAGCGAACAATTTCGTATTGCATTATGCATTCTAAACGGTAAGTAAAGTCATGTGACTATTTACAATTAAATTAAATTTATAAGAAAAACTAATAAGCACCTGATAATAATTGAGATTTCAAAACATACATCTCTCTTTCAAAAAATAAAGTGATGATAAACCATCCAAATCTAAGTACATGTTATGAAATATCAGTAAATTCTTAAAGCTTATAAGAATTTATTAACTTTTTATAATTTACATTAGTTATAAATAAATTTGTGATTTTGAGATTTCTTTGTCTATATTTTATCTCCTACATGAACTTTACCGTGACAATCGACTCGCTCTTCTTCGTGAGCTTCTTTCTCCCACGAAGTTCTTTTTCATGGAAACATAGCGCCGAGATACAGATTATCAATTGAGTAGTGAAAAGATTTATTGTAGCTATAAATACAGATTTATTGCTGTTATAAATACAATTTATTTCCACTAAAGATAAAAGCTGAGGCCTAACAATCCATTAGGGAAATATTCTGGCGGTCTGAGATAGTCGCAACGCGGCTTGTAGTTGAGAAGTGATTAACTTTTGGGAATAGATAGCAGCTTACATATCTGTTCAATTTCTTTTCTCTCGATTCCTTTGTATTTAGTCATCGATAATGTTATTATAGTTCATCAATAAAATCGGCAGTGTAGTATTTCGCAATACCAATTTTGAAGCTCGAGTCAATCGGCTTTGATCGTTAACAGTTGAAGAATCAATTCGAAAAACTGTTCCTCGCTGATTAATATATTTATATTTAAATCAGTACAACTGATTGAGGAAAGATGAGGTAAAGTTGCCACTATAAGAAAAATTAAATTTTCACCAAACCATGGTTATTGGCAGGAGCACGCCGCATGTACACTTTGAATCTACTAGCAGACCCGGCAATGCTTTGCTATTGATATATCTTAATAGAAGAGTTCACCAGTTTAAATCATGCAACTGAAATTTTTATTAAACAAAAACAACATTAATAATAATAACAACAACAAAAAGTTTAAAAAGAAAATGAAATACAAATAAAACAATATTAATACCTGAAATAACCTGAATTTTAAGAACTTTCTTTCCTACACTACGTATCACAATTTTCGAATAACCTAACAAGCAAATCATATGCTAAAATAAAAACATTAATCTAACCTGGCAATAAAAACAGTGTTATATATATATATATATATATATATATATATATATATATATATATATATAGAGAGAGAGAGAGAGAGAGAGAGAGAGAGATTAAATGAACTCAACTGAAAGTTTCATAAACATTATTGTGTGTATAAAGGTAACATTAAAAAATCAATTCTTGGAGTTCAAAAGAGACTTAGTTCACCCGTTCAAGAAATAATCGTGACACAGACAGACGAATGGCCAAAAATACGGTGTTTTGTTTCAGGGGGCACTACAACGCGTAGAACCATCGAAAACTGCACATAGTAAATTTGATCCATTACAATACTTTCCTTTTCAAGCTGCGCGCTTACGTCCTGCAGTTCCTCAGACCGACCTGCAGCGGTAGGAAAATGCAAACATGGCGACAATGTTCAATGCGCTGTATCTTTGCTAATAATGCCCCGATTTCGATAATTTATTTTTTGTTTGGTAGGGAATTTAATTACCATTCAAATGAATTCGTACGCGAAAAATTTTTGCTTTTCGAATTATGCGCAAATGAAGTATTCTTTCCGGCAGAAGAATTGGTTTTTCGGTTTTTGTGCCGCAGCCATATCAATATCGATTCATTTTTATATTGCAAAACCGTTTAGGAACGAACCATGACGATGGTATAGTTAAAATTTGGTAAAGATTGGTTCTGTAGTTTTCGCGGCTAGCCCTTACAAACGAAAAGTGAACAAATAAAAATGTCCTTTTATATAATAGTTTGATATAGGCCCTACACACATATTTCTGGAGGCGTACACTTTTTCCTACCTCATGGACCATTTGTATGAAAACCAAAGCGTGGGATTGCAGTGTTTATTTTACAATTGATTATTCTTAATGCAAATGAAAATTAATATTTCAATTCATTTTAGTAATAAAAACTCAACCAATGAAAATCACTAATTATACTTAATAGCATAATAATAGAAATGATCGACTTAATGGAAAATTCTAATGGGCTCGAAATATTTTAACTACAAACCATAGACGTTATGAGAAAGTTTTGAATTTTTCCTCACTGGGATTTCAAATTATAGAGAGTTGGTTGGGTAGATTTAATTAAACAATATCTTAATCGCAAAATAAAATGACTATATAATAATTTTTGGCTTTGTATTTATTTAATTAATGACATATATTGTTTTAATAGCATACATTTTAGCCTATTTTGTAATAATAAAGTTTTTAATTTAGTTTTTAGCGCTATATCATTTAATTACATAAGTGAGTATTTACATGTTGATAATTACAGTTTTTATCACTGTTGATAGTGACAGATTTTTGCTAATTACGTTTTTTAACTTTGTTACTTAAATTATTTCAGTAGGGTGACTTTTAGCCTTGTTTTTATTATCTTTGTCTTATCATTTGTATTTAAACTTAATTTTAAAACAATTTTGCACAAATAATTTTATTTGTTTATTTATTTTCTATTTATATGCATGTTATGAAATTTTCGCGGCTATATAGCTCTTGAGTTTTATAGGTTTTAATTGTTATTTATAAAAAAAAAAAAAAAAAAGGAAGTGAATGATAATTGTGTAATTTGAGATATACTCTATTTGTATAGTATTCTTCCCTAAAACAAATATAAATATATAGTTTAGTAACTTGTCTATTTTTCCGTTTAATCTATTATGCGTGTCCCTATTCATCATTCTATCGAATGTATATATGTTCTAGATAATGGCCTATGTCCGTCAAAAGAAATTATGTTGTGATACAATCTGGAGGGTAAAAATTTCATCAAAGGGTAAATTTTATAAGGCAAATCAATCGTTATTCCTGTATTTATTTATAAAATTAATCTAGACAATAAAAAGTACGAGTTTATTCAACTTCATGATTATAAGATACCAATGCCATTTTTATCGGCCATATATTTCAAGAAATGACATTATCTTGATCTCCTGTCCGTGTTAATTAATGTACTTCAAGTAAATTAATTAAATTATTATAAGATACCCTTGGTATAATAAGGGCAGTGCAGGCTGGTGCACTACTAACGGTATTAGGCTACCTAATGCAGCGGAACTAACACCCATTACATGCTCCTCTACTCTACACACTAAATAACCATCACCTATCATTAAAGCCCAATATAAATTAAAAAAGTATAATAATATTGGGAGGGACATGAGCAATTCGGAAATATTGTATTCAGTGGTGGTTTTGGTGTTATAATAAATAAATAAAGGCGGATCGATTATAGACCATTATAATGTACACAATTTTTTATCGGTAGCCCTTTGATGAAGTTTATTACGTAATAATAGTTAGTGTACTTAGATAGTAAGGAGTAAGAGAGGGTATTATAGTTTGATGAGCTGAGCACAAACAGCTATAAAAGCCGAAATGAGCTCTGATTGTGTAGAATAGTGTTTACTGTCGGAGTAGGCAACCTAGGCCCCCTTCTTCATAAAAACTGGAGAGAGGATTTTATCTCCAGCGGTCTCCAGGAGAGGGTCTTAGAGTTTCCAAGAGTTCTCGATTCCCCAGTTAGGGTATCTCCGCTTTTGCTGGAGCAGTGTATTAACTAGTCTTAGTGGCAATAATTATTCTGGAGCGTCTTCCTGACTTTATTCTTATGGAGCCTCCAGTCTTAACATTGGTCAATATATGGATTGAATCTAATGCTGATGGCTCCAAATAAAATTGTAACGTATGGTGTTCTATTGATATTGGCTCCTATATAACTAAATAAAAGTTTCTAACTTCAACCAGCAACTTTACCGCAAAATGCTATTTTTTTGTCATACAATCCACTCCAGTTTTCACACAGGTTAAATTTCAAAAGGTAATAATGCTTGACCATTAAAGATGAAAGCATTAATGCAATAAAACAAACTTTAAGTAAAAGTACCCTAAGCTAGGCTCTTAAAATACTAATACATATTTACAATATCCTATGCTGGAGGATAGAGAGGCTTCTACTCTGGGATGTTAATATTACGGAAACTGGAGAAAAAGTGTTCTTTGACCTTTTAACAGATTTTACCTCATACATTTTCCGTACATTTTTCCAATTTATTTATTCATGTGAGATGTGTTATTTTAATGTATCCCTATATATACCGATTCTCTACCTGAAATTATGACCTTTTCCGACATATACTATGCATATAGTAATATAGAATGCTTAGTCATCACTGTTAAAAACCTTACATAATAACTTAGACATTTAATTTAATTTTTATTTATATAAAAGCCTAATTTCATTTTGTAATTTAATTTTTTTTTATAAATAGGCCTATCTAATTATCAATTATAATATATTAAGTATTAATTTTTTTACGTAAGCATTCTTGAAATGTTTGTTTTATTTGTAATTGTAAATTATTCTGTAACATATGTAGTATTTCTATTAAGGCTTTCATTTGTTTATTACTAATAATAAGGCTTTGTAATTAAGGTTTTATGAATATCAGTTTTTGACATGAAGATTGAAACTATGGGTGTATTATACAGATACTTTTTAATATCAGTCAGACCTCTTGGTCTCTTATAATCCAACATAAGCCTTCTACCTTTTGGCCTCGTCTTAGATTAATTCCTGAAAAACATTTTTTAAAAGATATGAAGAAAGAAAAAAAAACGCAGCATTTTTTTTATTAAAATCTCTCGAAGTAAACACACAATGGCTGAAGCATGTTGGATTTGTCTCAGTTTTTATTAATATCAAAAAGGCATTAAAATTTGATTGATTAAACAACTGTTTACAAAAATCAATAATGTCTAGAAAAAATTTATTCTCTGGATCTGAAATCCTATATTAATTATTCACACTTCCGTATGTGTCCACACTAATTAATTCTCAAGACATTGAACACCGTTAGATTTTATCCGTAAATGTACTTTAAGCCCTTAAATGAGGATACTTTAAATTTATAACTTTATTATTTTACAAATTTGGGATATTTTAAAAACTAAATATTATCAATACATTTGTCCTTAAAAATTTAATTTTATAGTGGTAAGCCCAAACATTGGACGTGGTGGGCCGACAAAATGTTCGTACTCTGAAATGTTTGACTTGCAATAGATATCTCAACAGAGTTCGCGTTGCTGAACATACACCATGTCAGGAAACTTTTGACGATGGCATTGGCACTCTTAAACTACAATACTTGTCTGTCTCTTTGTTCACTATTAATAAAATGTTGTTAAAGTATACACCTATTGTGGACGTTCGAGCAAAAGTCACCAAATCAAAAATTATAAAAACTAATAATATTTTCGAATGTTCAATGATTCAATTTCAAGATGTAATTTTGGTAATTTTATGAAATTACATCCTATTAATCCATTGAATGATTTACAAATGTTTGCCAGATGAAAATGTATGGTTTGCTAAGTGAATTAATGAACTTCCAGAATATTTGACAAATTTGGACTTGCTGCCCAAGTTATATGCAATACATTATATATATTTTTAATTATATTAGTTTTGTTTTTATTATAAATGCTTGGTATCTAAAGCATAAAAAAATCATTATTTATTGCAATAACGAAACAAAAAAATCTATAATACATGTTCAGATAGAGCCAGTTTTTATCACTGTCCAAAAATTCAAATTATCATAAGCTCAATTTAAATATAACTCACCATAGGGTTTGCTCCTTAGAGGATTACATACGCAAATTCCTGTACATGTGGTTGGCGAATCAGGGTTTAAATGGTGAAATCGTGGACATGATCCAAAATTAAAACAAGTTTTTTTCGTACAAAAACTTTTATATACCCGATTTATCATACTTCTGCCGATATAAAACCATAATTATTCCGAGACACGCCATTCAAGATGTTCGATGGATGAGTAGGAAGTTTTAAAAGCACCTCCAACAGCTCCTTGATATCATGTCAGTCAAAGAAAAAGCAGTCCTACTTTTACTGCATGAGTGAAATTTTTGTCCATCCAGAAGCCATCACTTTTTTAAGTTGGCATTTTTAAAATTCTATTTGGGGATTTAAATCATGAACCCCAACAATCACTTCCTACCTTTTCTCGTTTTTTATGTAACGAACAACAAATATGTTCTAGTGAAAAGGAAATCAGTTCACCTTTCGCAGTTCGTTCGGTAAAATCGTTTGTTAATTTATTCCTTCCATTCCAACTCGGTATCTCGTACACCTTAGAGAAATTTTATGCTTGATTGGCTTTATTTTTCATATTTTTATTTTTCTAATTTGTTAATTGATCACTAATGTTGATTTAGTATTAATTAAAGTATTAATAAAGAATTTATCATTAATTTTGTCTTTGGGTATAGTGACATTATAATTTACGTTAGCTGGAAGTTTCAGGTGATATAAGTTGATAAATTACTTTGTTGTCCGCATTTTCTCTGCTTGCTTGTTGGACCATGTGTTGCCATGTTTGTATATGACACTTTTCAACTCAAGTATTCCTTAGTAGCCATATGCATGTTCGTAATCATATGTCCAGAATTAGTTTACGAAGGGAAGTTGATTTTGTTTACATATTCTAGTAAGAACTATAAGATCTATCGGGGATTTTTGTAGTCAAGATTGGGTTGATATTAAAGCGATATTCTGATGTATTAAAATTAATTTAATTTCCTGGCCTGCGTACCGATAAACGCTTAAATCTGAGTGTTAAAATATTCGTGCTTGGGTATGCTGAAGATTTGCTATTGTTAAGTGAAGACGAGGCAACTATAAAACTAAATTCCATCAAGATTTCTGAATATTCGAAATAAATAAAACGGATAAGATGAAATATACGAAGACAAATACGAAGACGATTTCGGTGATAAAGATATAAGAGGGAATACGTTCGAACACGTTGGAAATTTTAAGTATTCTTCGTCTATGGTAACGAAAAATAAAGTAATTCTAGAGGAAATGAAGGCGCTGTTAAAGGCAGAATATATTCGTTATTTTTCGGTCTTGACATTAATTAGCTCGTGCCTTTTGTCCAGAAACTTAAAAGTTAGAATTTAAAAATTTATTAACCTATCTAATGTATGGGTGTGAAACGTGGCCGTTGACTTTGAAAGAAGAACAACGCCTTAAGATCTTCGAGGATAATGTATTGCGTCGGATAATGTATCCGAAAAAGGATGAGCCTACTGGTGAATTTAGGATTTTACACTACACGGAATTGC
This sequence comes from Rhaphigaster nebulosa, assembly GCA_948150685.1. Taxonomy (NCBI): domain Eukaryota; kingdom Metazoa; phylum Arthropoda; class Insecta; order Hemiptera; family Pentatomidae; genus Rhaphigaster; species Rhaphigaster nebulosa. The sequence goes on along the minus strand of OX411311.1, from coordinate 114,541,364 downwards.
GGAGGATGCACTCTGTTAATATAATTGAAATGGCATCATGACGGTTGAAATGTGTTCAGTTGTTGGGTTTGGTAACGAACGAATCCCTGAAAAGTTAATAATCCCTGAGCCGACTGGTAAGCGTCCGAGGGGTTGACTGAAACGTATGTGGGAGGATTGCCTTAAGGGCGATCTTATGCATTTGGATTTGGACAGTAATCAGTGGACGGGGGTGTGTAAAAAGCGATTGGTGTCATCGGTATGGAGCCTTCGGGTTCGCTAAGACTTTTATTATTATTATAATTTTGGTGTGTTAATTAATAAATGTGTTGGGTATTAACTAATAAACAATATTTTTTGATCACTATATCTCTAAATATACTATGTTGTAAATGTATATTTAAATATAGTGTATGGTCTCAGGTAACATTTTTTTAATGAACTTCTACGGAAATATTTTTTCTACATCTGTCATGTTTATTCAAACGTTTTTGTTTTGTATTGAAACAAACAAATGTTCCAATGCAATCCCTAATAACTGCTGTTCTCATGACCAACAAGATTCCATCGATTCTTTGAATTATAAGACGACACAAATGTTCGGCGAAGCATGAAAACTAACGGTGCATTAATTCTTAAGAAATTCCCGAGATGGGGTTACTTAATTTGGACTCGCATCCTTGAAACTTTTGTATATTGAGTTTGGGCTTCCAAGTAGAGTTCTATCTTAAATTTTTTATGAGGTTACTAGTTTCCAATATAGTAATTTGTCCGAATGGGATTTTGGATTGGCGAACTTATAATGACCTATATAGACCATAGTATTTTCTCAGTAGTTTCTTACTAATTCTGTTCAAACTTTGGGTAGTAACAAAAAGTGTGGCGTGCCAGTTTTCGTGCGCCCAGGATGGTCCACTTTTCTTTCCACTTCATTTACGTCCTCAGCCTTTCCTAATAATGGGAATATATATATATATATATATATATATATATATATATATATATATATATATATGATTTATTCTTTTAAATTTTACATGTACTTTACAAATAAGAGTATCCTATCTCGTAAAATTATGCATTATGAGCTCATATAAAGATCATTAAATGCTTAACACAAATCACAAAAATAATGTTTGAATATGCTTTTACGGCCCCCTCCCGTGGTCCCTAGATAGGATTGCCCCACTCGCTCCCCTCCCCCCCTTGGCCCGGCACTGGTTATGTTTACATCATGAATCCCTTATTGCAATAAGGCTTGGAAGGGAAAAGAAGAAAAAAAGGGTAGTAGCATAAGTTCCTATTTGTTTTATAATAATAACTAACGTACCCTCGCGGCGTTTCCCGTGAAAAAAATTGCGAGTTAAGTACCCTCCCAAATTTCAAGTTTTATTCGCTTTTATATATTTAACATTTAAAAGATAATGCGACAAAATTTGTATTTTATTTTTAACACGTTATTTATATTTTACACATTTCATCATACTTATTGCTCTATCAAATGAATGGAAAGTAAATAAAAGTATTATATCGAGCATAAATTCACCGAGGAAATCATTCAATTCATAACCCTCACTTGCTTTGCCGTGGCTTTATGGAATGAAAGGAAAGGAAGAAAGTTTTTTTTTTTGCAAACAAATCAATTTTTTATTGTAAAGCTAGTACTATTATAAATTATTTTATTACTTATACACCCAAAGGTTATCATAAAAGAATGTTTATTTTTTTTTAATTAAATCAATTTTCTTTGATATTTCCAAGTTTAAACTTGAACTCTGAAAACGTTTTCTAAAGGCATTTAGACTCTTTTGTATTTCTATTGTTAGAACTCTTAGAGGGACTATCACAACTTTCAATGAAACAACCGGTTACCAACAAAAATTTTGAATTTAAATATTCCAAGGCCAAAGGAGTGAAAAATTATCTTAAGACGTTTTCTAGGAACAGGGTGAAAACGATAATAAATTTGTCAACACGGCAATAAAGCTTCAAGTTTTTACACCTTTTACCCCCTTAATCTCTGATTTTATTAACAAATGATGCATTCTCACAATAATTTGACTCTTGTTAAAATGTTTTCATAGTGAACTTGCTATTACCTAGCAAAAATTACATATTTTTTTTTTATAATTTTCCCCATTTTACTCCTTAAGGAGAGCATTTTGAAAATTTTAATGCAAATTAACCTTCTAGAAGAAATTGTCTAAATGATAGTGAAAAACGCATCAAAAACGATCGAATACTTTTCGAGTTTTGCGAACACAAACATATGCATACTGAATTTTTAAATATGTATATAGATAATACGATTATATTTTTTATTTAGAAATGTTAAAATATTCTGAAAGGGACATTTTTTTTCTGCAAATGGTTTGAAAATTACAGAAAATGTCAAACATGGAGAAGGATAGTACTCACCAACTCTTCTCTGTCTTGATACCGTCACCTCAGTTAGTTGAGGAAGGAGATCTCTCATCCAACACCTTTTTAGTCTCCTCCTCGTATTCATGGGCATGTCAGCTATAGTCATTTCTCTTATTAGTCTGTTGGTATGTCCGTGTAAGTTATTATGAAATCGTTGGTAAAGAGTCTTAATGTGTCGGTCGACTGTTGGTAAGTGTAAATCAGTATGTAGGGTTTTGTTAGTGACGTGCCAAGGTTCTTTCTTTATGAGTCGTAATATTTTTGATCGGAAAGTTTGCAGTTTTCGTAAGTGGATCTTTTTTTACTATACCGTACATCTGTGAGAAGTATGCCCATCTGGTTTTAAATTAGTATTTGTATGTATTTAGTTGCCGTCTCAGTTTCAGTTCTGAAGGTTTGAAGAAAAGTTAGTAAAGAAGTTTGAGTCGTTTGTTAAGGGTCGTCCGTCTCATTTTAACATGCGGGCTCCAAGTCAAAGTTACTTTGTATGTCTGAGGAATTTGTTTATTGTCGATATAAACTGGAAGAAAGGTATTTCTTCGAGGATTAAATGTCCTTTTTATATGATTAAGCCAAATTTTCTATAAGTTGTGCCAGTGGTGTTATTTATGCAAGTGATGAAAAGTTAGTTAGACCTGTTTAGGTTATTTGTTCGTTGATGTTTTGTAGAATTTGTTAGCGTAAGTAGAAGTTCATGTCTCATTATTAACACGTATGTCGTGAGTAAATATATGTTGTAATGGGGCCAGTATTGAACCTTCGGGTACTCCCGCCAAAACTAGACTTATTGAAGAAAAATAATGGTCGGATCTCGAAATACTGACACTTTTAAAATCCCATCGCAATGATAAAATAATCTTCCACTTATTCTTTCGATACCATTCACCGGATCTTCAGACCAAAAGCTTTAAAGAAGAATCATTGCAATGTAATTAAGCATGTGGCAGATGCTTAAGGTACCGAAATATCCGAGCTTACTTATGCATCCAAACTTATTCAGATCATTCAACGAATGATGGATGTTCAATATTCCCGCTATCTCTCTTGTCATAGAACGATAGTCAAATTCAAGTAAGGTCTTTACGTTAACTATAGTTCGCACTGTCATGTTCTTGAGTATTGTTGTCTTAATTTGTTTCTAGAGTAATTCTCTTTTCGTAAGTAACAGTACTTGTAAACATAAAACGGAGCATTTTTCTTTTCGTTATTGGGGTTTAATAAAATCCTTATTTACTTCAAAAGAAATGAAATGGTATCCTACAAGTTACCAGCCAACCTATTCTAGCCAGAGTAGAATGTCGAAATTAAATTATTGTTTATGGGTTCGCCGAGAAGTAAAAGCCAATCCATGGGCGCCGGATTCGAACGAGTTCCGCTGCTGACTCGATAGCACTGTGGTGTTTTTTCTTTTTCATGAAGTTGAATCATCTGTTAAATTTCATAAAAATAATCCAGATGCCTAATAAATCTAGTGTTTCTAAAAATGCGAAAAACGCTTTTCCTATAGCGTTATTTAATTTTTACAATTTTATTCCTGATCTTCAGTAAAGTCACATTCTTAAGTCAGGTGATTCCTCATCCAGCTCCTCTTCAGCCTTCGGCATGATACATCTCCAATGTTGTCGCTTTATTTTGTACAAGTCTTTAATGTGCCATGTAATTAATCGTGAAACCGTTTGTAGTTTCTGTAAATGCGGTTCGTAAAATTCAGAATGGGTTAGTCTGTATCTTAAGTTTTCGTTAGTACAGGATTCCATCAATTGGATAGTATTAAAATTACACATAGTTATAAGAAAAATATTAAAGTAAATACTTTACATAATGTTTTACTGTCTAGTGGCTTCTGTCTTTGGCATTTTGACTTTCCGACTATATATCTCTTAAGCACTAGCCCTTTTATATCCATACAAAGTAGTACGGAGAGCAAAAGTGTTTCTCGCGCCAATTGGGGGGTAATTATAAATTTATCCTCTCAATGCTAAACTGTATACCAATAAACAAATAAACAGGAAAATTGTTAGATGTGAGCCGAATCAGAACATGGATATACTACCCATAAACTATTTGGCTCTAAAAAGGTAAAGGTCGCCGGAGAGTAGGTACGGAACTTATTTAATTTCAAATGTAGAGTATATTGGGTCGCTGTTTACTTTGTGTCCTTTATAAGGGACTGGACAAGATCTAGCAATATTCCACATCCAGAATGAAAAGAGCGCGACTCAAAAAATTCGTTTTTGTTAGAGAGAACATTAGATACAAGCTAAGTTCTATATAGAGGCTCCATAGACCACCTGGTAGAACTGGCAGATCACCTATTAGGTCTATTAGTTTGGCCTGATATTTGATAACCAGCTGCTAATTGGAATGATAAGGGTCCAAATATTAATAATTTCTGACGTTAGAAATTTTGAATTGTGCCTCTTTCATTCTGGATGTACGCCATGTTTCTTTACCATCTTTTATTATAAGCTAAATATATTTTAATCATTTATGAATAAATATATAAATTAATAATAATATTATATAAGAGTCCGTTATTAGTTTTAATAATTTGGATTGAAATTATTTCCAGTTTTATTTTACTTGGCAAAGAAAATCCCATTCTGTTTCAGCACATACAAAAAATAAAAAAAATTAAATTTTCAATTTTTTAAAAATAATTAGTACAAAGCAATATAGGTGGCATTGTTTATTAATTTAAAATAAAATTATATTATTTTAATGATAATAACATCATAGTTTCAATTTTTCAATGAGCGCAATATTAAAAGGTTGATCCGGCTCAAGAGTATACTTGCAATCAGAATCGAAAAATAAGTAAATATTAAATATGGATGAATTAAACGCCTAGATAAATTATTCGTGAGGGGCTCATTGAAGAAGCGAGAGAGGTTTTGCGCCTGTCCTCTTTGGGCCACGTTGCCTCAGTCTGCGCCCGGACAGCGAACAACTTACAGGTAACCGTGCTGTGACTTGTAACTGTTATCATCAATTAAGTCACTAAGTTAATGAAACTGACTAGCAACAGAGCGTTAATGGGGAATATGTTATAATTAATTTTTAAGGCAAATATTTTTATTCCGTTTTATTTGGATTTTATCATAATTTAGTAACTGTCAAATTAAAATCTTAAATTCCTCGATAGAAACATTTCGTATATTGGTTATTTCGAAGTGTTAGTTATCATTCGTCATTCACTGCTACTTTTTTTATATAAACGGAGGAAGGAATAAGACACTAACAAAATAAGAGAAATGATATGAAATTAAAAATACATACTAAAAGCTTATAGGAAATTCATTAGATATTTTGAAAAATATCTTCTTGAAACAATTAAGAGAATCCCTTGAAAAAAAAAAACTATGATTAACCTAAAAAAAAAAAATAACATTTTTAAAATTTCAAACAATAGTACAGAGATTATGTGTTACAGAATCATCAATTTGTTACACTTACTTATTAATTGTAAATTTCTAAAATAATTAATTAATATTTTAGGAATTTTAAATTTTTAACATTTACCGGAATTTCTCTCTCAAGACTTTTATTTTTATATATTAATAGTTACCATTATAATTTTAAAATATAATACAACAAAATAATAATATGTAAATTCTTTATCTAAACAAAAATGGAACGTTTACAATTAAAATATACCCATCGAAATCTATATAAATATTTTATGAAATATGTAAAATTATATGTGTATAATTTTATATATAATTTTCTCTATCGACTACCTGCAATCCCTTACGATTATTCAATTAAAATTTGAACTGAACAGTCCTGAGCTTAGTGAAATTTCAGTAAAAAAAAAAATGTAATTAAAAAATTGGACAACGAAAAATATTGAATATGGTCAGAATTATATTATATATAGCTTTTACATTTTTGTAGAGCTTAAACCTACGTAATACATGTAATGATAACTTTTAATTATTTTTATGCTACTATGTTACATAAAAAATTACTTGTTTTTTTATTAACAAAACATAGACATTGCAGTCAAAATATGTTTTAAATAATTTTCACGGGCGTGAATGAAAGTAATTGTAATGATTTGAATATTTAAATAAAGTCTCATCTCAGCAAAACGTAGAAATCGATGTTCAGTGAAAACGTATTAAGAAGAAAAATTGAAAAAAAACAAATCTTTTTTTTTGATAATGCTATACTTAGCCGAAGAGTGAACCATTAATGATAAAATTTTTGATTCTTTTTAAGACTAAAACAACGTAACTACTAGCAAGAACTAATAAACATTGTATTCGAAATTGAATAATTTCATCTGAAATTCAAATTTTTAATGCGAATAATTACCATATGACCTTTAGGATGAATCGTTTATTCGGGTTCGTCCTAATTGGTGTAACCGCATTTGAATAATTTTAACCTTAATTTTAATACTAATACCAAAATCCTACAGTGTGCCAAAAGCAAGATAAGAATTTTAAAGCAATAAATTAATTAAAAGTTGATTAAAATTGAGCACATAGAAATAAGAAAAAAATAAAATATATAATAATGTAGTACCTACTATTATTATTACCTATAATATTAATAATAAATAACTCAATGCAAAATCTTCAAGCAAGATAAGAAATACGAGGAGGAAAAAAGAATTAGTAACAATTATAAATAATTACATTCAATAGTATAAACGTTAGTTTATTGAGTAAAATATAAATTTTTAAATATTCCCAATTATATTTTAGTTTTAATTTTTTCATTAATTAATTATTGAGTGTCAAGATTTCTTTAATTTTCCAAGAATCCTAACATAAGTGTTCCTTAAACAAATTTAGCCGGGTCGGATTTAATCTTGAGCAAATTTAAATCTATGTAAAATATATCTTATTCATTCATGCTTTTATAATTTTCTATACGTTTTAGAAATATTATGTAATAGATATATTATAATTTTCGTGTTTTGTCGCCGGATTTTCCTCAATATTTTACTGCGAATTTAATGTACTGGTTTCGATGGAAATCCTTGAAGTCATTTAAAAAATAACTGAATTATCATAAAATGTTAATAATATAACAAAATGTGTGATTAGAAAATATTAAAATTCTAAAAAAAAAACTCACAAAAGTTGATGGCTAGGATTCATTGTTTTTTTATTTTTTATTTAACATAATGAATTGAATATAACCTTAATAAAGATTTAAAAATGTCATTAAAGCGAGTGACCATTATATTTAGTTGATCAGCCCTGTGAAATGTCCAATGATATTTTTATTATTTTAGCAAAATAAAAACAGTTATTTATTCGTTCCTTAGCTATTAGGAAAAACTATAAGCGTTTAAAAACATAAAATTATACCATGAGATTTGTGTAAAAAAATGGATCAAAGTTGTATTCCTTTCGACCGTAATGTGTTCCAAACATGAGAAGCAGAGTAGTCGGAATTATCGGCATATCGGCAGATTACTGTTTGTCATATTTATTTATATTTAAACACGCTAAAAAAAAATTATATACATGTTTACGTAAATGCGCAGGTATATAAACTAGGTATAAATATAATAGATTTATTTGGGAAATCTCTAATGCGAAAAAAAGAATTTTGAAGACACTCTGTTGCTAGAACAGTTTTATAATTATTTTTATTTTTAATGACTTATTTTTATATTTACATTTTATTCCATTTGTTTAAATGTTTGCTTGTCTCACTTCTTCAGGAGTTTCGTAAATATCTTTTTAACTTTTTAAAATTATTGACTGAAACTGAAAATGTACTATTTTATCACGTTCTTAAAAATCGACTTGTTAATAATTTTGTACCCCATATATTAATATTTTATTTATTTATTATTCATCAGGTATTATACTTATTTTAAAAATTATACGGCAAAGCAAGTATTTATATCAATTTTATTGTGTTTTTGTTCATAACAAATAATACAGTTACCTATTCGTTATTCTTTTTTAAAAAAAATAATATATAAGATTTTATTTTATTCTTTTTTATCCATATGACGATTATGTAATGAATAAATAATTTATTCAAATAAAGAATAAATCGCCATTAAAAAAAAAATACTTAGAAATAAAAATTTCTGAATTAAATTTTGTATTCGCCGTTCATGAAATCAATTATCAAAATAAATTCTTTTATTTTTTCTTTTTTGAATTAAATGTATATTAAATTGAGTAATCCAATTTTCATCAAATTTATGGAGTTTCCCAAGGTTAATTCCTGCGTCTTGTACTCTATACTCGTATACCTCTTACATTACCTGTACCGTTGTACAGATTCTTAAAAAATAAAAATGGTATTGTTTTCATTAAAACTTTTTCTTGCACAAATAGAAAAATTAATATTTATGATCTGGAAAAAGATAAAAGAAATATATATTTTTTTTACTAAGGCCTTTATGAAACAATTGTTTTTTGAAAAAAAAAATATTTAAAAAAAATGCAGTTTCTCAGATAATAATTTTATTTTTTTCTCTAATTATCACAACTGTATTTATATACAAAAAAACAATGAGGTACAACGGAGAGTTTTGGATTGATAAGTTGGATATAAAGGAACGTCAGTTTTGAAGAAAACCAGTACCCAGCAGCAGCAGCTGTATAAATTTTATTACGTTTTAAGAAGAATCCTCTTTTTAACCGTAATCATTTCCTTTATAACTTGGGTTTTCGTGAATTTATCATTTATCTGTTCTATAATAAATCTACCCAATCGTGTTATAAGCTGATAATAATTAAAAATATAAAATCAGATGTAATATTTCAATGGTTTTCATAAATTATATTATTTTCTCGATTTTATGGTGTTGATTTCAAGTGCTCTAGACGAAGGTATACTGTATTTTATTGCTATGTGTAGTATTTATGTAATTATTTTTAGAATCGAAAATAAGAGTCGGCATTATAACCGGGAATAGCGGTTCGGCGGACCAAGTTCGGGGCGTGGTTCTCTGAATTCAGTAGAGAATGGTCCGGCGATTACCATTCTTGGTACTTTAGTTTGAAAAACTTGTATAAATTGAAAATGGGTTTTTTTTGCTTGTATAGAAAAGTCTCAGTTTTAAATCTGAACTAAACGTATAAACTGTAATTTAAAAATAATAAATGTAGGATAATCTTGGTTGGAGGTGCGGTCAATAAATAAACACACAAATAAGAAAAAACTTATTATTGTAGAATGTGTGACGACGTTTCGGCCTAAGTTTTAGGCCATCATCAGGGCTAAGTGGCGTATAGTCAAGCGCCAACTGGTGAAAAATAATGAATTTTTGAGGACTGTTATTTTTCTAGAAACAAACAAAACATCTGCTGAGCTTAATGGAAATTCTATTATTATTCTAAATAGAGGAATCTATAATAATATCATGAACAATGTACTATCCTTGTTTCTATATATATTTTAAAATTCACATGTGATCGTATGTACGAGTATACGTCTCCCGATTTTATCATTGTTTTTTACGTAGAATTACATTCCTCAATCTGGGGTGTTAGGACAGAAAAATTTGAAGACGCATTTGGTATAATTTTCAAACACTCGTAGTTCTACTCGTATAAATGCTACAAAGCAAGAATTGGTACCATTTAACAGAGAAAATGTGCCATCAGTGATTCCAAAAAGAATTTTTGGGTTTTAAATTAAGGCGGAAGTACAAAAAGCGAATAAATTTGGCCAATTTTGAATGTTTAGTTGATAGGATCGCCGCTCACGAGATCGCTATCTTATGAAATGTTATCTAACATTTTTTGTAAATTGAAGTTTTTGGTTACACCGAATTCCTTACAACTAATTTCGTGACTTAATAAATGAATTTGTAGGATTTTCTTTTTTTGTTTAAGAATAGTGTTGGTATTAAATTATTGTTAGTGACTTCTGGTCGATGGTAAAAATTTTTAACTTGCAAGCATTTTAGCATTGTAGAAGTTTTCATTTTTGCTACTAAAATTCTCATTACTTGCTCTATTAGTAATTCTAAGTATTTAAAACGCCGTGGATGTGTGATAGACACAGCCTGCCGATTTTTCAATACAGTCATGGTATTGATTTGAATACTATTTCAGGAATAAAAAATATTTTAAATATATATATAAATATATATATATATATATATATATATATATATATATATATATATATATATATATATATATTTATATATGTGTGTGTGTATTCAACTTTCTTCATTTGTTTGCCGTTTACATTTCTATTGAGTGTGAATGCGATGAATTAGCTTAGTAAATGAGAGAGAGAAAAAAACTTTGACTGTCTAGTTTAAGAATAATGATACTCGAATGATTAAAAAAAAATAATAAACTCGTAATAATGTCGGTAATTTTAAATAATTTGAATCTAGCTGGGACAAGGTAATATAAGTTTCACTAATTTATTTTCTGACTTGGATGAAAGGAAGGCTGTGAGAGGCTCTCAGGTCTATGAAGTGTGTACTTGATCCTTTGACTTGAGAAGAAAACACAAAGAGATTCAAGAGTATGATCTTATAAACATGTTGACCTGGATTTATAATCGTCTATGTAAAATTATATAAGCAAAAGAATATATATAAATATACTTTGAATAAATACAAAATTAGGTCTGCAGAGTCTTGTAATTTAATTTCTTCTCTATTAAATTTAGATAGCCTTAAAAGTAATTTTAGTAGTAACAATTTTTCATTTATTTATGTAGGTAAATATATTTCATACTTTATGGTTATATTATCTAATAAAGCTCAATCCAATCCTTATGGGATCCCTTTCTGCAATAGTTTTCTAGTTGAAAAAAAAAATGAATGCTGCAAATCATTACCCTATGGTTTATTATTTCCAAATATTTTTATATAAAAAAATAAAATAAAAATGTGATTCCAAATTTATAATTGACATATAAAATTGAGATACATAAGAAACATTTCATCGGCCACCATTTTGAAACGAAATGGTGGGTGGTAATATCAAGTTCCGCGGATCATCCTGGGGTGACTTCTTTGGTGCCAAATTTGAAATAAATCGACCTAGTAGTCTTGGAGAATAATCTTGTACGGGAGACGGTAAACCGACTTTTTTTTTTAATCGGTTTTTGGATTCTGTTTATCTTGAAATCTAAAACCTCAAATTTTGAGGAGGGTTAAACAAAATTTTTTCTTGTTCAATTACAAAGATTAATTATTGAAAATAATTTACCATTTGAAATATGTGTTCCATTGTAAGGTAGAAATTTGGTCGTTTCGGAGCATATTATTTGAAGATTAGTTGTCCCTGGGCCATTCTTATATGGCTTATGCTTAATCAAAGATTTAAAGAAACCAATAAATAAGAGAAGATAAATTAAATTGAATTAAGTTGACAATATTATCGCATATTCAGCTCAACTTGAATTAATAAACTGCAGATAGGCTGTAGGATCGGGATAGCCCCACATGACACACCCAAGTTCCTTAGCCCACTCAAATTTTCATTCATAATGAAAATGAAAATTCATTCTGAAAAATAACTTTTCGTTTATTGTGAATGTTCTAAAAGCAACTGCATTTTGGTTCATGTCCTGAGACATTATTATTAAACCTTTATTTATCACAATGTATCAGTTATTCTCCCAATTTTGAAGTGTAAATAAGTTAAAATAATGCTGCGAATTTCATAAATGTCGTACAAAGAAAGTCATTCTGATAAAAAATAAGTAAAGATTGTTTTTTTCATCGTACATTCATTTTCAAATTCTCAAATCAATTAGTTTAATAGTATAATTAAAACTATTCCAAAAATTCCATTGACATTATTGGTATTTTTTCTAGAACAGATCAATTTATAGTGCATGAATTTTCATACACTAGGCCGGAGTCCCCAAACCCGTGCCTGCGGGCACCATACAAATCCTTATCCGCCTAACATAGCCTGTACCAGGGTTCACTAACTGTTTTATATGCCCTGCTGCAGATCAACGAGTTTTCAATGAAATATTGTTTATTTAATTATTTAAAAAATACCTAATAATTAATAGAAAATATAACGGAATCGTTTGAAAATATTAAACGGTATCATAGCATTTTATATTTTTTTCTTCCAATCAGCACAATTACAGATAATGATAAGTGTGCTTCAGAGCCTTAGAGCAGATGAAATAGGAATATATAAGTTAACAAATAATAAAAAAAGAAAAAAAAAAAGATAAGTCAATAAATAAATACAAGTGAAAATTATAACAAGTCATAATCCAATAACTTCTAGCATAAGAAATAAATCAATATCTAATTGTTTACGTCTTAAAATGAAAACCATACGAACTTCTTATGTTAATAAGATATAGCAAAAATTAGAAATGAAGTAACATAAATATCTAATAATAACTTTTAGTACGAAAATAATAAATACTAATCTTCTTAAATCTGAACATTATTAACAAATATTATTAGCAATATCCAACATCCAATTAAACTTCAAGATAAAAACACCCCAACATATATAAATGTGACCAAGGTAGAAAATGGTTAGGGACTGCTGTACTAGTATTTAGCAGTTAGTTGATGATTTTCCTATGAGAATATTTTCAAAATAACTGTTTTTCTCCCCTTTGTTTTCTACTTCCACGTTCATTACTAGTTAATTGCTACATTATGGTTTTTTATTACCTTGAGAATGTGCAGAATTTGAAAATTTCATGATCTAACACGAAATATATAAAAAAACATTATTTAAAAAAATAAATTGCATGAAATTGTTATTAGACGGCTAATAAGATGTTCTTTAGAGATGAATTTGAATATTGGACGACGAAATCATACGGCGGTTTTAGTGGGTACTTGGCACTTCATTGGGAGATAAGCCTGGTGGTTGGACATGAAAGTTAACACCCTCCTATACTAGTAAAGCCATTGGTCAAGAAACATTAGGTTAGCAACTACTCAACCTCTCATAGGTTGATGTAGTCCAAGTATTCGCCAGCCTATCTTTCAAAATATATTCCTTTACAAACCTGCAAGAATTCAGTTTTGAATTTACAAATTTATTCCCAAGTTTTTATACTTAATGAATATTTTTGTTCACAAATAATTTTTTTTGCGGATAAACTGCTAATATAAAGCTGGCGGTATCAATCACTATCAATGGAGACAATTAGTAGAAGATGAAAACCTTGGCAACAAATGGACAAACATTACTCAACTGCCCGGTGTCACTTTCTGATGGTCAGACAGTAAAAAAATTTGATGAATCGTCATTTTGATGGATGAGACAAAAATTCTATCTTCTATGAAATAATAGTTTGTTATAATATCTATTTTATATTGGAACAGACTTGAGTATGTTATTTTTTTATAAACTAATGCTACTAATTTTTTATAAATAAAACTCAGTTTATTGTGAATTTTCTATAAGCAACTGCATTTTGATTCATATCCTGAGACATTATTGAAACATTTATTTATCACAATGTATCAGTCATTCTTCCAATTTTGAAGTGTGAAGAAGTTAAAATAATGCTGCGAATTTCATAAATGTCATAAAAATCCATTTAAACCTTGGTGAGTATCAACATGTATTTGATTTCTTGTCTTAATTAAATTCATAATTCATAAATGTTTTATAATACTGTTTTATATTAATCTAATTTAATATGTATAATAATACCACACTATATTTTGAATAGCTTATTTTTGAATTTTATGTGTGTTTTTAGAAGTGAGGATGAATGTATAACATTCGAAACTAGTTTTGAATAAAACAAATTTATAGAAGTGGTAAATAATTTATCAATCCCTAATTCTTTTCTTTATTTGAACACGGGCCAAATATTTGTCTGTCACCTACAAAAATCAAAAAACTTTTTGCTGCATATTTGAGTGATTTTATAGCATTAAAAAACGATCTATTCATGAAATATGTTGTTAAGTGCAGTACTGGATATAAAAAAAAAATATTTAAAAAAAAAATTGTATGAACATTTTACCGTAAGAAGATAGTGAGATTGACTGTGCTGGCGGTGAAAGCGAGAAGGGAACATGAACTGTCTAGCAAAAGAACAGATCGATTTATAAGATCGACAAAAACTAACTACGTTGAGGTGCAATTCCCGTAATCTTATCATATAAGTAAATCTCGATTGAGAGCACCTTACACGGTCAGTAATACTCTTATTACGCTAAAATATTTGCAGTATTACCAATCCTTTAAGGGAAATACTGATAGAATGATAACGATATTGAAGAATATTTGGATATTTGTATATTAGCCCCTCAATATTTGGCCACGCCTTTAAAATGTTTGGGATCGCCTTAATAATAGTATTTATTACTCATGGGTATTGTCTAGCACATCATTAGGTCAGTATTCAGTGAACTGGACAAGAACAACAAGAGCTTGGCTTAAGATTGCTGGCGACATTGTAGCGGAAAATTTCATGTCTTTCCTTTCCAAGGGCGGTTTTGGCATTGGAAATACTTTATTATATGAACTGTCACTCTGTAACTTATAATCCTCTGCATCCGTCTTGATAATGTCCTTAAGAAGGGTAGTGTGAGAGAGTTCTTCACGCTTTTCAAGCCAATCCATCGCTTGCGTTTCACAGTACGTCTTGTAGTACAAGCCAAAATTATTGTTACTCACTTGTCAAAAGGGGGAGCAATCCTGAAGAAATTATTGACACGATTTGTAATGATTGTGTAAGGTTGATGGTAAATTGAAAAATACTAACATTATTACTGACCGTGTAAAGAATCTTTTGCATTTGCACGGATTGAGTTATTTTCTATAACAGGTTTTGTTACCTAATTATTTCGTGCCACTGAAATTCGAATGTTTTATTGCTTAGTGCACAATCAGCTTCATAATTTTACACATAATTTTTTTTTCTTCTATTTTCGGTATTATTTCCCAATGGTAAAATATCTCAGAACACTAATTAAATTATTTTAATTTATCGTTGCAAGAGTTATAAAGATATGCTTGTTAATACCATGAATCTAAATTTAAGAGTGGGGAAAGATAAGCGGAGGGGTGGATTTATATTATGAAATTCAAATGGAAGGGGGGCTTAGGGTTAAAATGGTAATTAGTTTTATTAATATACTGTTTTATATTATAGTTTTATCTATTGCACTGACGTAGAACGTATTCAAATTATCATATAGAACGTATTCTATTATCGTTAATATTGTTTTCTTTATATAATACTATTCTCTATTTTTTAAATGGAATTCAAGTTTCTTTATTGAAGTGTGTTATATTAAACCGGACGCTAATTTTCATTTTAAATTGCAATCTTGTTTATGCTGTTCGAACCAGGATTTTTCATTTTAGTAATTAAAGTAATTGGATTTTAGTTGGTAAATAAATTAGGTGTTTTATTATTATAGTTTATGTTAGTTGCTTTGTTTATTTATTAGTGATTTATTAATCGATCTTATTATTTAAGAAAGATAAAATCATAACTACTTATACACATTAACATATATTAAGTATACGTAAAACATAAATGCTTTTTTTTTTTCTTTTTTTCTCACCCCAACTTTATTATACAACTTAAAATACAGAAATATGTACAATATACAAATATGAAACCTATTTATTTTCTTAAATTTATCAATATTGATAATTTTGCATTCTAAGGGTGTTTTGATCAATCTTTTAGCTCATATATTTAAAGAAATGGAGTTTCCTCGCAAAATTCAACTAAGCTAAGAAAAATCACAGCATTTTTCATTTATTCTTCTTAAAAAACACATGCACCATGATTTGTATAAAAAACGGATAGATTCCAAGGACTTTAGGCTGCGTTATATTGGACATTTAAAAGGATGATTTGGACCCACAATCGAGACAAAACGCAAGACTTAATCAGCTATTCAATTTAATTTTTTTTTCTTAAAAATAGACGTATATATGACATAATTACCGCCTCACATTGGAGTACAATGTTGATTTATTATAACTTTATTTCAGCGTAATACATCAGCTGGTGTGAAAAAAAAAGTGGAGAGAGGAAAATTGTATTATTAACATATTTATTTACATTCAAAGAATATGGAAAGGTGTTTCGTGTTTCTTTTTTTTTGTTCCCTGAAATAGAATTCTTATTTTCAAACGGAAAAAAAAAATTACAAAATCTTCTGTGTAATTCAAACAAAAAAAAAGAAATAATGATGAAAATATATGTTGACAAAAAACAGTAAAACGAGAGGCAGCTGTTAGAATCGAATACAATTTAATCTTGCTCAAGGAAGATTTATTTGAAACGGTTTATCTCAATAGAAGAGGGACTGGAGCTATAGGGCACCTGCCCCTCTCCCTCCATTTGAGCTCAAAATTAAAACTGAAATATACATTAATCCGAGTTAGTCTTTTATGAAAAAAAAAAAAAAAATGAAAACTGTGGGTATTGAGAATACAATCATCTTTTTTTGCTGATATAAAAAGAATTACCCGTATTCTCGAAATTTATTTTTTTAGAAGATACATGAATAAATTATAAATATTATTAGAATATAAAGGAATGATTCCACTCATGAAGCCTAGGGTCTCTAAAATGCCGATAAGGAACCAACCAGTGACGTTTTGCCTATTTAGGCATCATCAATAGTCTAAAAAACATATTAATTAAAAACAGTATCTCACTACAAGATATCTACTCATTCAAAAAAGCATAAAAAATGCATGGTTTTACATGTTATGGGAGAAAGGATTGATTAAAAATAAAGTATTGATTAAAAATAAAATAAAAGTATCAATTTTTGAGGTTTATTATATTTTTTAAAATTGTATTTTCGGTAAAAAATTGAGCTGTCAAAGTTAAAATTCGTTATCAGTACCCAAAAAACATAAATGAACAAATTTTCAGATTTTTTCCAAAACTATCTTTGTAAAATTACCATATGCCTGGATTAATTGGTCTACACCTATTTGAATGGCTAGGGATTCGTTAACTGGCCCACACTTGGTCTATGTGTTCGTATCAAATAAAAAGGATCAGCTAGGCTTTACAAATAAAAAAATAAGCTGCCTTATTTAGAACACACTTTATTGCAAAATGTATTAGGTGTACTAATAAATCGTTGATCGAAAGATAGGGAGGAAATTAACAGTCGCAGTACCCTTAAGTCACATAATTATCGAAATAGCCGCCAATTTATTTGGCCAGGTCCGTTATCTTCGATTCTCAGTAAAGATAAATTAAAAAATAGATTTCTGCTAAAGCAATTAAGATTATTAAAACTTTATTATTATCTTATGTCAACCCAATTATAAATTTTTCCTTGATTGTCAGACCTCATTCTTAGTATTCTCTTAGGTTCTGTTGTGATGTTGGTTTCAAGAGATTTCTATAAAATAAATGTTATTATTCCTTTATTGGGTTTTAGGCCGTTATATAGGTCATACTTATTTCAGCCAGTATGAGGATACAATTTATTCCATCGATTCGGTAAGAAATAACAGTCATTCTTGCAGACCATCCCTTTAATATTATTTTTAAATAAATCAAATAAAATAAATCAAATAAAATAAATCAAACAAATAAATAAATGGTTCTTATTGTTTGAAAATTATTTTTTCGTAAATTAGCTAATTGCTAAGTTAAAATTCTAGGAAAAGGAACGAAAATAAAATAATTGTTAGAAAAAATATCGGCACCTTGGACTATACTAACCAGATAAAGTCAACTGCTGACCAAAGCAAGAGTTGCAAATTACCAGACTGTTGGCCAACTTAGCAGCCAGTCCAACAATCTAATTTAGAAGATGAATAGAATAACTGTTAAAAACGATGTAATACTACCCATCACAAATGCCTCTTACTGCCAAATTTTTCTTTTTCAAATTCATAAAGAAATGAACATTATCTTAGTAAGATTTGTTTTAATATTTATGTGTTTTTAGTGTCAAATATTACAATACATTACATTAATCTAATTAATGTACTGGATACTTTCCACCGGGACATCATATATTCCTATAATTCTGTAGACCCCATGGTTTCCACCCTTACCTCAAACCTACAATCCGTATTAGATATTCATGCTCCGCTTAAGACCCGAACCTTACTCCGTCCCACTACCCCTTGGCTAACCTCCGAAATGAAGGAAATGATAAGAAGAAGGGAAGCAGCAAGACGCACATTTCGTCGCACTCGTTTTTTAGTTGATTTTGCGTCTTTCAAACAGCTTCGCAATGAAATCCAATCCGTAGTCCGACGTACCAAATCTCTCTACATCCATTTTGCCCTTTCCAATGCTCCTGATTCCAAATCCAGATGGAAAATCCTTCGAAACTATCCATACCAGAATCCAAAAACCTGAGTTCTTTCCCAGTTACCCCAGATGATCTCAATGACCATTTCTTATCCTCTGCTTCTAGTCCTTCGCCTACTACTGATATTGAACATCATAGCTTCAACCCAGAAAACTTCTTTTTCTTTTATTAATACGAATTTATACGAAATTCGTGTGGTTTTTGTTTTAAGACGTAATCAATTAGACTATTAATACCTATTTCATATCCTAGAAGTTATTGCATTATGACGTTATAATTTTCATTTGTATTTATTTATTGGCTTTTCTTTTTTAATTATCTGTTAACGCATATGTTCCTATATCATCTACTCTAAGGCTCTGAAGCCCACCCATCATTGCCTGTAATTGTTATTCTAAAGGGACTTGTCCCGGAATAAATAAAGTTTATTATTATTATTATTAAAGAGCAATGAGTAATTGTGATATTTGTCTCCATCGATACCATTGAATGGTCTTTAATCGGAAGAAAATCTATTTGCCTATAGTCACCGTACCTTAGCATGCCGGCGAAAGACAGAAGATTATTTGAGCCGTTTAGAATCAAAATCCGTTAGATCAATTTTTATAAATTTTACAGCAGGACAAAAAAAACTACATAACGTTGATTTTTGGGGCAATTAAAAATTTGATCACAGTTTAAATCTCATCTTTGATTTGGTTCTTGTAATAGCCTTAAACTTGTAAATTCTCAATTCCAATTCACTTTTACATAATCGAAATCATTGCTATTTTCTGTTATGCTCAATGGGTTTTGTTTTTAAAGTTGCCTTAAGCTGGCCTAAAACTAGTTATTAAGTAGCTCTATATCGTGTTTCCATGGCTTTAGCTATTATTTATTTATTTTTAAAGATTTTAGAACGAATTTACTTGCCAAAATAGTGGTTTTAAATTTTTAAATCTTGTAAGAACAACAAAGTACAAAGGAACACAGTCGGTATAAAGAAAAAGTAATCAATTGTATCATATTAGTATATGCATGTGGCATATCGTTTTCCAAGTATATGAATAATTCCTGTATCACTAAAAAATTTATTTATTTTTGAGAACATGAACTTTTTAGACATAGGTTATTTTTTATGTTTTAATATTTTTTTAAATCTTATAGGAACATGAAATTACATGTGAATACAGTCGGTGTAAAGAGAAATTAATCATTCGTATCAAGCAGGTATAGATGGCGTTTGGTTTTTTATGTAAATTTACTTTGTCAATGTTATATTTTGAAACTGTATGCTAAAAAGAAGAGCATTTTTCGAGAAGCATACCCAATGTTAAATTGGATTTTAAAGATGCTCTAAAAAAGCGGTGATTTACTTGGTGGTGTGAGCATTTTTAAAACGCTCAAGTCAGCACTAAAGTAAGTTTAGAAATAGGTTTTGGATCGGCAATAGTGACTCTACGTCTTTGAATTTTACGTAAAAAATTGGCAAAATAAAGGCCGATTCGGATAAGAAATGCCGCATTAGGGGTCGAAGGAAAAACTATCGATCAACACATTATTTAAAACCTAATTTCATTAGAATCTAGTGGTTTTTGATCTGACACCTTCAAGCTACAGTTAAAGAAGCTTTTTAATTTTGTTATTTTTTTTAATAATATTATTTTTGTAAAAAATGGTTTTGATTCATAACGACTCAATTTTATTAACGATAATTTGAATGTTAACATATTTATAATATAAATATATGAATACTAATCTCTTAAGTTTCATCTCGAGCTCATCTCAAAGTCCCTTGGGTTCTAGGAAACCGTAATGTGCGGGATGATAAGGAATGTGACAAGGAGCTGTCGTGAGCTAATGACAGCGACTGAGAACGGCTTAATTCATAGAAGCTGATTAGTCTCCAGTAATAATTTTGATATAATTAACAATATTCATTTAAGAACATAAATAAGTTTCTACAAGGAATCTAATTTGCATTTAAAAGAGGGGATGAGCTATCGGAAAAGCTTTAGAGTAGGGTTGTTTTGGCACCACGTGAAGGTTGTTTTTCACCCCAGTGTGACAAATGGCCGCGAACTCTGTGCAAAACAGTTCTTCCTCGTGTGCCCACCTTCCTGTTGTTATTGAGTAGTCACCAAATATTAAGAAATAACTTAGCCTCTGTGTGTTCGAAATAGGGCCAGAATGTCTGGGTTGTTAGGTCACTCTGGTCGATTATATTTCTTGTCGCTCACTAAATAAATGTTTCAAACTTGTATTGATTTTGAGCTATTTGCATATTTGTAACGTGGTTAGCTTTAAAAATGCAAGATGCCATATAAATGAAGCTTTGAGATGTCTATTATAGTATTAAAACTATTAAAACTTATATTAAAACTTTTATATGAAACTCAGAGGTTCTGTGAGCAAAACCTCCACGTGATTATCACTGTTATGATTATCAATAAAGATAAAGTAAAGAGCTGACGAACCTAAATTTTTATTTTTGGCAGCATAGCCAACCTCGGTGTGCGGTCGCAATTACTAACCACGTTATTCTTTTTTTAAAAATATAAAATAAATTTCATTCCACTTTACAATGTCGGTGTAGATGTGTTGAAAACACCCTAATGCGGAATAATTAAGCTTGTATAAAAAAGTGCGTCGTAAAGATGATCCTCCAGCCATTTAGTATAATTCTTGAGAGCTCATGAAAAGAAATTTGTAGCTGGAGAATGGGAGATATTTGCCAAAGGAAGAAAATTATTCTGGAACATTGCCAATGATGCCTTCTTTCCTTGCTTATTAAAGTCATATATCTTGTGTTGTCGCATTTACATTTTGTTTGTTGTAAAAATGCTATACATTTGTATGTATGAATTGTAAAAATGAATACAATTTTTTTTTTTTTTTATTGAATGAGATGGTTAGACATGTTTCATTATGGGTTAGACCATAAGCCTAAGGGCTCCACTAACTTTCAAGGGCCAATGGCTCATTCTATAAACTTACTCATATCGTTAGTTACAGTTAAAATACTCAGTTTCATTAGGTATATCAGTTATTGTGTTTTTAATTGGTTGTAAAATAAAAATTATTATTATTATGGTTATTATTATTTTTTATGATTTACGTAAATTATAAATTTTACGATCTGATCGTAATAACTCCGACCCACCAAACGGAGTTTGGAGACCCCTGAGTTAGAACATTTACCCCCAAAAAATTTGCAAACTACGGATTTGACTTAAAAATGTATTTATTTTTTATCAGTGCAACTAGGACGATTCTAATCACTGGGAAAAAAATATAAAACATAATATTTATTTATTTAGCCTTAATTTATTAATTAATTTATACATTAAATTATTATTTAATTTTTTCTCCCACAGTAAAATTGTCAACAGGTATTCTCTACATTCACTCTCAGATGTTGATAAAATTTCTATTGATAGCTATAGCTTAGAAATAGACACGGGGCAGGCTATACAGTGCCCGCAATATTGAACGGCTTTGAGGGTTTAGCGGGTCTTTAGATCGGTCGGACTGCCCTTAGGGTTTTATTATATTATAATATGAGTAATCCAGTCAAAATATACATCCGTCAAAAGGTCAAATAGTTTGAGGACCTAAATCAATAGTACGAAACCAAATTTACAGCTTCGAAAAACCTGTCCGATTGGCGTAATAGCCTACATTTTCGCACTTTTTTCAGTTGTTACTATATAACTCAGAAACTATGCGTCTAACAGAAAATCTTGTTTTATTCTTTACTATAGGTGATCAAATTTTCTACAATTTGAGGCTAAAATGAGCTCTTTACAACAATTACTTTCTATGCTACTGCTCATCAAAGATTGACTATTTTCTCAAAAACATTTCATAATCGTCTCTCATTCTGTGAAATATCGTCAAAAATATTCGTTTTAAAAGAACAGTCGTTTGAGATGAATTTAAAGCAAATTTAATTAATTTTCGCTTTAGGTCATAAGAAAATGTTCAGGCTCAGTTGTTCATTCAAAAATGACAGATAACCAAAAACATTGAAAAATGAATTTTGAGATAAATACGAAAAACAATTGTTCAATTTGTAATTATTAAATTCTAATAAAAATAATTAATATAAAATATGAAACGGGTGTGCTTAACGCGAAGAAATGGTTGTACTCAAAACTTAAAATACTGTTCAAGTGATAATTATTAAATTTTGAAAATTGTAATAAAATGTACATGAAATAAATAAAAGATATATAAATATACGTTTTTCAAATATATTTGAACAAAAAGCTATTGTTGCTTAGCATTTGTATATTTTTGTTAATTTAATATGAAAAATAAATGTTTTAGTGAAAGAACTATGTCGATATCATTTTCCAAATTAAGCAGTTTCAGCGTGTTTTTTTCAATATAGAATCACCAAAAATATTTTAATCGAAATCGGCGACGGACGTGTTGGTAGATTTCTTTGTGAGAAATATATTGCTAAAGAAATTTTCTTGTTTCTTCTTTATAATAATCCTTAATTATTGTAACGATTTCTGCAAAGGTGTTTTTCCTTTATTCTTCGTAATTCATTCCAAAAAGAAAAATCCAATAAAGTTGATCTTGATTTTATTGTGGCCATTATAAATATCAGATTGATACGTTTTCCCGTCGTAATGGTGGCCGAAACCTTAGTTTTGGTCAGGTTTTTTGTCTATCGGTTTATGAATTACCGTTTATGATGTTTATAAATGGAAGCTGGATATATCTATGTCCAACTGCAGGTATATTGGAAACTAGAGGGATAATGAAAGGTGAAAATAGGCCAAAGGCATTGAGTCGGATGGTGAGTTCAGATAGCGGTTGGACAGCCTATTCAAAGATTACGTCCATCTGTCACACCGTACTCTGTTTAACGCCTTGTCCACCGAGATCAGTGTCGAACCATTTCATCGCAGCATTGATTATTGTCGAAGAGTTGTGCAATGGCATTTGAAACTATCTAATTCCGCGAAAATCAAATAATAAAAAATGTAATGTGGGGTAAGTGCGTAATCGTCTTGTTAAATTCGAATCGTGAACTGGTAAGAGCTGCCCTTTACAGAGCATGAATTCTAAACACTGATGTATCACAAATAAGCCACGAAAGTTCGTTAAGGTAAAGCATAACTAGTTGTAAAGATATAATTTTCAATCTTTTGATTAAGTTAGATCTTTCAACTTTTGCTGTAAAGCTATATCGGTCTTTATCTATCGCTAGACCTGTTTTTCTTTTAATTAGTATGCTAAGTGGAACCTTTAGAAGCTGATCTTCAAAATACTTTGTGATATACATTTCTCCTAGACAGTTTTCTAGTTTTAATGGTAGTTCGCAGTTATCTCGGGAAAACGTGATGGTAGTGCAGATCTGTGTTGTGGGACAAATGCGTGTGGTGTACACGTACCCCTACTGTCATGATTTCTCAGGACTACAGCGGACTAGCGCATTATTGCAATAAAAGTTCTCTTTGTTTCCGGACATTTATTTAGTTATGTTCCACATCACATTTTCATGTCACCGAAGATTGTAAAATGTGAATCACAGACGAGTTTTAACTGCTTTTGGTGATCCCATTAGTATAATAATTCTCTTGGTACATACTCAATTGCACTTGCTCACAACTGCTACTGCTTGAATAATGAGTCTTTCAGATACCTAATCCCTCGAGACTGCAAGTGCGTACTAAGTACTTCTAAATTGAATTATCGATCTCATAAAAATGGACCTGATTAAAAACAAATGTCTAAGGAATATTTTTTTAAAAAAAGAGGAAAAAATCTAGCTTCAAAAATAAAGATTTTACATGAGTGATTAAACAGTGAAAAAAAATCTTCCCTGTTAATTTTTATTTGGAACTTATATTAATATTGTTTCAACGTTTCGGGGTACTACTACATCATCAGGACCATACTGCATGCAATCTCAATATATAATATAATTTCAAATTAGTCATATGCTTTAACACTTTCTTTTGGTTATGCTCAAAGCTATATATCATATACTTTGCCATTAATTATTATGTAAAATTTCTTTTATAAAAACAAAGCCATACATTAACTGAACTAATTCAATGTTACAGTCATATAAAATCGAGCATTGTAAAATTACTTTTACCTTTTATCTTATTACAAAAAAATCTGGTGCGGTGCGCGCATCAGACAACTTTCCCTTATCACCCTATAATAATAATCTTTTTTAACATAATTTTAAAGAGCTCACAGAAACACTATTCGAAATAAACTCAGCAGAATGCTCTTCAAGTCTTATCTCACTAACGCATAATAAATGGTTTTTTAAACAACTTTAGTACGACAATTCTATACACTAAATATTTTTGGTTTGTCAAACTGAAAATATATTTTAACAGTATTTAGTTTCCATGAAATCATTTTGTTCCCATTAAATAATATAATAATATAGTAATTATTAAATTAATTTCTACTTGTATAGTATTACAACACATTGTTACAGAGCGTATTTTTAACAACGGGTTGGCGGATTGGTGGGAGGAGGTTCGGTCCCATCCGTCTCCTTCCGGATGCGCTCGGCTTTCACCTAGGGTCTTGTAGTCCTTATGAGATATGCTAATTGTTGTGTCTTTGCTAATACAGGCCCAATTTACTTATATATATATATATATATATATATATATATATATATATATATATATATATTTTAGGAAATTTAAATACCTTTCATATGATTTCATACGTAAATTACCATGAAATGCTTACTTTTTGAATTATGGGCAAATAAAATTTTCTTTTCGCTATAACTTTTCCCCTGCATTTTCTCGTTGATAGACTACACACATGAATAATAAAGGGCTTTAAGCAGAAGACTTTAGTAAGTTTCGTTAGAAATTGTTTGTGCCGTTTACGAGAAAATTGTAAACAAGTGTAAAATCGATAATATAAAGTGGGATTTCCAGTTTATCGATTTTGACGAAAAAGTTGCTTTAACATCCCATTAATATACCTACCTTAGATACGTAGTTTCAGTTTCGTATGACTTTTCGTTTTTGACACATTTTTCAAACACACTAAGACCTTTTTGCAAGACTTGGTTATTTGGACCCAGGCATTCTTATAATATATATTTCCGTTGAAAACTCAAATTCAAATTTTTTTCACGATCGCTTACTATATATTTCATATATATGTAGGTGAGGGAATGTAAAAAAAACTGTACGGCTTTGTTTTAACATGTTAATGAGAAAGTGCGGGTATTAAAATAAATCAGAAAAGAGAAAGACAGGCATGATACAACATAAAGAGGTGGGATTATACCGCAAATGCATTACCACAAAAACTAAAGGCTCTAACAGAAATAATCTGGGCTTATTGCCGGTGTAATCCCAAGAGATCAGACCCCTCCCCCTTCCCCTATGGGAGCCGCACAAAGCCAGGCCGAACAATAGGGGCTGATGATGTTGCCTCCGGTACAAGAATTCGGCCTCTCCACTCCCTCCTGGACAGGGTCCATTCTTAATGGGACATGTTTCCAATCTATATTAATAGTCCTTAATACCTAACAGGATCTAGAAAAAAATTCTGAGATAAATGAAACTATGTTATTTTATTGAATAATGATTATAATAGGGGATCAAACTTATACTAAAATATATTTTATGAATGTATGTACTTTTAATAAAATTTAATTTATTTTTTATCACTTTTGATCCTTGAAATAAAACTAAACCATTACTTTAAAATTATTCAATTATAATTATTTTTCTGAATATAAAAGAGCAAATGCTGTTTACAGTGTCCAAAGGTATATGTTGGTTGGAACATCCCTCATTCTGCACAAAATAATTTATCAACATTAGTACGATTGTAATAATATTAACAGCAAAGACCCTAACACATCATATGAATATGTCTTTGATTTTGATAATATTCGTGTGATTCAGAGGGAAACGAATGCACATTGTACAGAACTCGGATATTGCTGTTAATTATACGACAGATAGAAATTTAATCAATTGTATAAGCATTATATAAGCACTTTAGGTATGGATAATAAATCTAAATAGTTTGCCTTTCATGCTTGATTTGTTTTCGGATCAGCTGGTTTTGATTATAAACTTCCTCAGCTGTGTATTTTCACTTATTTTTTATTTTGAACTTGCTTTGGCTTTAATGTTTATTATATAGTTTATTTTTACGGCCTTTTCATTCATGTTTGGTTGCTTAGTAGGCACGTGCATTTTATGCGCTTTATGTAACTGCTGAATATAACTTTTCTCAGCTATAGTTATGCTACCAGGCATCTGTTACTGATGGAATACAGTTGGAATACTGACAATACCAATTATTTCGTAACGCCTTATTCAATACTAGGTGGAAGAGGGGGGGAGGCGTCCCACGGACTGATGCAATTACTGAGGTAAAATACAGAACATAACATCTATTTATTTAGCCTTGATTTAATAATTTATAAATTTACTTCTTTTTTAGTCTTATTTTTTTATGACCTCCGAATACAAAGTTGTCTACAGATATTCTCTATAGACACTATCAGATGTTAATAAATTGTCAATTGATATAACTTAGTAATGGACAAGGGGCATACTATACACTACCCACAATACTGAAAGGATTTAGCGGGTCTAACGACGGACACGGTCGGATGCACCTAACGGTTTTATTATATAGAATACGATTAGACAGTATTGGAGTCCTAATGCTGCCTAAATCGGTAAAATATCAAGCTGTTAGCTGCTAATTTACACATCCAAAATGAAAGGAGCAAAACTTAAAAAATGTATTTTTTTTAGAAAGAACATTCTTCACAAGTTAAGTTCTTCATGGAAACACCCAAGGTGTTTCTTCTAACACATGTTGCTTGTAGATCACCTATTTTGTCTATCGGCTTGGTCTGATATTTGAGATCTGGTTGCTCGTTGGGATTATGGAATAAGATATTAAAATTTCTGACGTTAGAAATTGGGTGTTGTTCATCTTTTATACTGAATGTTCGAATTGTAATTCAAACGACGGGAGTTTTAATTTTATTTAAATCATCCAAAAATTTTATTATAAATTTTATATCTTACTTTATTTATTTCGATATCGGGAACAATTTTCAAATTAATTACAAACTTAAATATTTTATTGTGAAAACGTTTATCTTTTCCAAGAAAAGGATTGCTTTGTTGTATCCATTAACCTTTAACAGGCTGATTTCATATCCGAAGTAATTTTTTTTTCGATTTTCTGGCTATCTAGTTTTTCATGTAAAACATATCGATTGTGTTTTAGTAAAAAAAAAGTTTAGGTTTTTTATTTATGCATACATACACACACACACACACACACACACACACACACACACACACACACACATATATATATATATATATATATATATACATATACGATACAAGTACATTTACATGCGATACATACATAGTACATATATATACATATACGATACAAGTTACTATGGAGAAAAACTGAAAAGAAAATGGTTAATAATTATATATTAATCGAGGTGAAACCTTTGTTATAAATATAAATGAAAACGAAAACTATAAAAAGGGATATTTCCCGTTTTTCAAATTTGGGTTGCTTACGATTTTTTGAAATTCGTGAAATATGCATTCTTTTCACGTAAAATATACGTATTACATTTCAAAAAATTGTAACTTTAATTTGAAAAAAAAAATGCTCATTTTTTGCTTTAAATAATAAGTCTTGACTTCATATGGTATAAGCAAATAAAAATATTGAATGCATGTTCACTTTTAGGCCTTGTACGCACTTGCAACAAACTGCCGTTCCGTTCCTCCGAACTAAACAAATCTAGGATCGGGGCGCCAAAACATCAAATAAATAATGTTCGGAAGAATGGATCGGGGCCGATGGCTCCGCTGGCGGTTTTTTACCGTCGCATCAAAGAAATGCTCGAAACGGGTTGAGGCTAGTGTGGACGGGATCGAAGGTAGCGCCGTTCCGTTCCTCCGTTCTTCGAATTCCTTAAATAGCAAAAAAATTAATAACATTTATTGGAAACTCAAAAATAATAATAACATACGATCAATGAATAATAATATGAAAAATATCAATCACATCAATGAATAAAAAAACTTAGGTTCCTGTAAAATAGGTACGTGATTTCCCAACGGCTTGTTGAGTAACTTCTGTAATGATTCATTTTAATAAGATTTATTTTTATCTATTTTTTATTTGAAGAAAAATATTAAAGTTTTCAACACATCCATAAAATCTAAAAATGAAGGTCATCATTCCAGTCTTTAGTCAACATTTTAAAACAACTATTAATATTTTTATGCTACGAATAACTTTTACAACAAACATTATACGATTTTGATATTCCTCTGTTATTAAAATGGCCGAACAAGTTAACTTGGGATTCAGAGCAGTAGGCTTAAGAAAAATAAATAAAACTTTAATGCTAAATATAAAGATTTAATGTTAAACAACATGCTAGAATGCTAATAAAAATATACTTACCGGCATGTAGTCTTCAAGTAATTCTTCCACTATCACTTGACATACTTCCGGAACGATTTCACTGATTCTCTGTTTTGACATCTTGAACAGGTATTTTAAGCTTGTAAAGGAGTCACCCGTAGCCAAAAACCGTATGCTCACCGCGAGCCTTTCCTGCACGGAAATTGCTCTTCGAAAGGTCGTGTCCTGTTTCGCGATTTTCGGACTTACTTTCTTTAGCAAGAATTCAAAATCCGTCGGATGTATCCGGGAAAAATTTTTGTACAGACCACTGACCTCCTGGAACTTCAACTCAGCCAACAGGCTGCTTCCACCAAATTGTTCCCTGTTTGAATAGAAGTTCGCTGTCCACCAACGCGGTTTTTTCTTCCTCTTTTTCAAAAGGTAATAAATAAAAATTTACGCGGCTGCTGCCACTTGCTGCTAAGATGCCATGATTGATACTGGGGTGGAGAACTCGACCACAACTTCAGAACAAGGCTCGATTCTCCCGATCGCCCTCTCGTATCCAATTCGTACAGAACGATGTTCCGAACGCTGTCTTGTTCTTCGAAACAATGTTCGGATCGGTGGTACGGTACGGAGAAACGGAACGGCAGTTTGTTACAAGTGCGTACGAGGCCTTAGATAAACAATAATCTTGTGATTGGGATGAAAGGTCTGCCTCTTTTTGGTCAGTCTGCAATGTTGACGTGGGATGGTGCTATCTTTATTATATCTGCATTAATTCGCTTGGTTATATTCCTGATGATTCCTGGAAATTTTTTCCTGAAATCAGGAAAGTTTTTGCCGGTCCGTTTTAGATGCCATTTGAGAGTCTAAAGATTTTTTTTTTTCGGTAATTTATCTTATTATTATCTGCATTTATATATATATATATATATATATATATATATATATATATATATATATATATATATATATAATTCTCAGTAGTTTTTGAAAAGTTTGGTATCATTAAAAAGTACAGCATTTTTTCTCGGTATACTGATTTCATATGGTTCCATAATAATTATCTGCTCATGATCGATAAAATCAGCAATGAAATTTTTTTAATATCTACTTGTAGAACGTTCAAATCCCACACTTGGGGGCTTTCTCGTATGAACTAGAATGTGTAGGAGGTGAGAAAAATAGGTATAAAAGGAGGTGGAGGAAAAGAGAGATATGAGCGAGAGACCTTAACGACTGGTTGGGGAAAACATCAATCTCAGCTGGGGCTGATACTGAATAAAAACCGTCGACACTTAAAGCTTTTCCATTTGCCTATAACATAATCTACAGCAGCGCTATCTATTTCCAGTTTTCGTTTTTACGGAGGCCGTTGAACCTACGCGGAAGTAAACAAAAAATATTCTGGATCTGGTTTATCGAATTCGTTTTCCGCATGTTCTGATACTTTTATGATGCAGCCACCGGAGAAACGATTTCAGAGGGGCGGAGCTTTATCAGAAATTTGAGGAATATGTGAAGAAGCCAGATTATAGAAAAGGTAGGGTTAGAAACAGCCCTAAAAAACTCCCCCGGGAACATTAAAGGAAAGGACACTTTTTTGGCTTGGACGAGCACGCCAGATTTTTTTTTTATTTTTTAGTTCAGGCCTACGGTACTGGTAAGTTCTAAAAATTTGCTAATTTAGGTTTCTTAGGGTGCTTATTATGAACTTCAACTTTCTTACCTCGATTTTTTCCGGTAAATATGAAAACAAGTAAAAAAAAATATTTTGCCTTGTTTTTTGCTTAAAACTTATTCGAATAAATTATGATATTCATTTAATACTAAATTAAAGAAGAGTGAATTAACTACAATTTAGATTCTGATATTTTGTTGTTTGTCTCGCGATGTTTTTAAGCGAGCGAAAGTCGAAATTATGAGACGGGATTAAATCTTTTTCGAAATTAATTTTATGCATTTTGTTTTTATAATTCAGAGAAACGTTTAAGGTAAAAAAGTTGAAATTCGTAATCATCACTCCAAAAAACATAAATCAGCAAATTTTCAGAAATTATCCAAAACTTTCCACCATGCCCCTTGCTTAAACAGTTAACTTCGACATCCCGTCTCATAATATCGACTCGCCCTCGCTTGGAATCGGCGCTGCCTAACAAAATAAAAATATTAGGTGTACAAATAAGTTTCCGCCGCTGTTGAAAAATGGCTCTACTGACAAGATTATGTTGAAATTGTCAGCTGAACAACGGCACATGGCAAGTTTGGACATCTGGCAACAACATAATTTAAAATAAAATAAATATTTGTTATACATTGGTTTTAAAGTTATAAGTAAAACAGAATAAAAACGATTTTTTTTGTGATACTTCGGGAAAAAAATTGAGGTGAAAAAGTTTGAAATTTAGCACCATAAAAAACATAAATGAGAACATTTTCAGAACTTTCCACTTTGATGGAGACTTTCTTCAAGACTTCCCACAAAACTTTGGTGGATGAGCGGATGAAGATTTGATGAAGAGCCGGGGGCAGCGCACTCCACCTTCTAAGTCATATCTAGATCTACTAGTATCTCCTACTTCCATCTTAATTAATTGATATTGTGCATAAATTAAGATCCCAAATATTATTAAATAATTAATAATATTAAATATTTCAGGACCATTAACATATACAGTGAAATCTCTGTACACTTCTCTCCAGCTTTGGACACTCCTTCCTACAGACAATTTTTAAATGTCCCGGCCTAGAATAGAAATTTAGACCTCTTTGCAACTTAGGCCCTTCTAACGGACGCGCACAGCCAAATTTTCGTTACCGAGATATAAAAATAGACCTCTCTGTACGGACATTTAGAATATATTGAAAATTAAGAACACCATATTGTCATTGCCTCCTTGAAACCTCCTACGTGACTAAAAATCATTCATGTGATTTTGATTTTATTAGAAATAAAATTTTATCTCCCACGTACTTATGAAAAGCGGTTTAGCTATGTGTTAAAAGAAATATGATGCTTTTAATTGATATAAAAGAATCGTTCTATTGTACACTAATACCTATCGCATTCCCAACGAATTACCGCTAAAAATCACCCATATGACACTTTTGTTTTATAATTTTGTAACAATCCGAACTTATCTTAATCACGAACTAAACTTATTCGGTCTCATAAATTATTGTATAAGGGAACTCCCTACAAAGAAGTTCAATAAAGAACAATTAGATGCCCTTACAATTATTTCCAAATATTTAAGTTCATGTTCTTATAGTTGCCCTTTGTATAAAAATACAATTATTTATTCCGAAATTGGTTTTTTTTTTTATATATATCCCCGCCAGTTACTTTTAGTAATATGAATGATATAAAATAAAAGTACATCTGATTTGAAAACATTGATATTTATTTATGAACTATTCTAATGTTTAATCCTATTTCTTTACGGCATCTTCTTTTATTACAACACCACCTGAAACCGTCGTTTCTATGGTAAATTTTCATAGAATAACTCTAATGACATATTCTTTCTTGATGGATAAGTCCTTTTTCTTGTGAAAATCGATTTGTTTTTCCAGCACTTTCAAAACATTCATGTAAATGAAATAAAGCCATAATGAATGCGAAATATATCAAGGTCAGTTTGATCACATGAACAATAATATAAATATTATCATGTGTTTTTTTTAATTCACTGATATTACTAAAAGTAACTGGGGGAGATAAATCAAAAAAGAAACCAAAATGGACCTACCCTGCTTGTTATGTATGAGATTTTTTACAGTTGCAAATATAGCGAGGGGCCACAACCCGTCCATAACTTGCTAATGGAGGCATTTCATGAAATTCAAATAAACTCAGAGCTATCCTCGCCAAGGACAAAAACAAATTATCCAAATGGCAGGGCCGGAAAGAGGACTACAATACAGGGCCAGTACTAATGCCGATTCATAAGGCACAGGTAACAACCTCCATTAACGCAGATTGCAGGACCTGAAAAAAGGTTTCTCTGCCTTTTGTATCCTCCCTTCAGAGCGGATGTGACGACGAGGTATGAATTTTTAAAATATATGATCCTTTGTTTCCGCCAAGGCAATTCGTCTCCCTTTAAATTTTTAACCCGTGAATTTATTAAACATCGCCTCAATTTAAATGACAATAGAGCGTTCGATATAATCGCGCATGATTTGTCTAATGCTTTACAGAAGTAAATCCATAATTCTTCAGTTTATTCTCAATTTACCTTGACAATTCTATACTTCGATAATGTTGAAACTGAGTTATTTTTATGGTTCTCTTTTTCGAAAAATAAACATCACGATTTCCAGTACCTTTATTTAAACAATAGTTTTCGTATTCAAATAAATATTTAGAAGATTTTCATAAATATTTTGAGAAATTTTAGTATTTGGGATCTGCAATAATTAGTAAAAAAAAGAAAGACGTCCAATGTTTGTTATTTCCCAATTGCAAAATTATTTAGTTTCCGGAAATGTAAAATATTTAATTTACAAAACGCTTTTATTCCCTACTATTCTTTAAGGATATGGGCACTTACAGGCCTTCGAATCAGACCGAAGAAAACGAGAGCCACGCCCCACAGTGGACAGTGGCCCCACAGGCATGTCAAGAGGTGGAAAAAACCCTGAATCGCAACCCTCTTAAAATGCTGATTCAAGTATGATATATCCCATCATTTTAAAATAGTTTGCGAGCCCATTCTCAGATTTACGGAGGGTAATGCCATTTTTACAGTTGTATTTGCTTAGCTCAAACTCCAAGCTATCGCAAATCGTACTCTGAAGCATTTATTGTCAAAATTCTGAGTCAATTCATTTCTACTAATTTGTCAATGAATATTCAATGATACCGTTAGTACATCTATTTGACATAACGTATATGACACTTATGGGTGGATTAAGTGCTTTTTTATATGTATTTTTGTACTTTTTTTGAATTGTTTAAATAGTTTTTTTTAATGTGTGCATCTTTTGAGCGCAGCCTAGCGCACGTGTTCTAACTTGTTTCTCTTAACCTATCAGGCTTCTATTTACGTGAGGAATTAGTATCCAGCTTCGTAAATTTGCGAACTTTTGTAGGTGTTTTGATTTTAATTCGTAAAAGCATTGTTATGACTGAAAGCGTCCAGAAAGGAATATCGGTGGAAAGTTTGGAGAAGTTCTGAAAATTTGCTCATTTATGTTTATGAGGGTGCTGATTACGAATTTTAAGTATAAAAAAAATACAAAAGCCGTGTTTTTTTATCCACAACTTGAAACCACTAAGTCGAATAATATTTAATTTAATTTTTTTTACATTAAATTGAACAAGATTATATTTCCTAAAATTTTTATTCTAAAGATTTTTAGGTTTTGCCCCTCCGTTTTGAAGCGAACGCGAGTCGAAATTATAAGACGCAATGTAGTCCAGTTTAGAAAGAAGATGGACGATTTTGGAGAAGTTCTAAAAATATAATCATATGATAATTCCACATTCAATTTTTTTTTTTTTAGAAAATATTCATTTCAATACATTATTTTTTATGCTAACGTATCGGCTTTTTTAAAATGCACTTTAAATTTGGAAAAATAATTTATATAGATTATGGGTGATAGCGATATAAGTTTGAAAATGGCCAATATTCTTATTTTTATAAAGGGCTGATTATATTTTAAAATTATAATAGTATCATTTATGATTGTAACATTATATCTGATGTTACTATGAAATATAATGTATCGAAATTAAAATTTTGTAAATCAAAAAAATATCAATATATTATTGGGTTGTCCGGAAATAAATGCAGGTTTATGGTTTTAAAATAAAACAAATAAAATATATGAAACGGAACTGTTTTTATTAACCAAAATACACTCCATTACTCTCGATACACTTCTGCCAACATGTTGGTAACTTTTCCTTCCCTCTAACTAGAATGTTGAATCTTTATTATTAACAAAATCTGAAAATGCACTTTTTAATGAATTTTGATCAATACATTTTTTACCTTTAAAAAAAATGTTTGTCCATAGCCGAGGGGTCTGAATAGAGTAGGGCAGCTAAGGCAGTCTTGTTTCGGCAAAGAAGTGCAGTGCAACTTCATAACTAAGATTTTATTGGTGATCGTTTAATGGATGAGGAACCCAATTTTCAAGTTTTTTTTCCTTTCCAATTGCTTTGAGGTGGTCAGTGATGGTCGATTAGCTAACTGAGAGTTTCTCTGCAAGTTCTCGAACAGTTGTTCTGGAATTTACTTCGATCAAGGATCGCAGAACATCGTCTTCAAGGAAGAAGTCCTTTAAGTCTGAAGTTTCCCTCTCGAAATTTTTTAAACCATCGTTAAACGGAGCACTCACTAACACTGCCATCGCACAGTGGGACAAAATCGAAAATTTGTTGTCAAAAGCCCAAAACAGATGTAATTGGGGTGAAAGTCTGTACCCGTGAGTTTTCGGGGTCGCTGATAACGAATCTGAAGTCAAAATTTGAAAAAAACAAAATGGCGGAGCCATACGACCAAAAATTTACTCAAAAACAGATGTAATTGGGGTGAAAGTCGGTACTCGGGGGTTTTCGGGGTCGCTGATAACGAATCTGAAGTCAAAATTTGAAAAAAACAAAATGGCGGAGCCATACGACCAAAAATTTACTCAAAAACAGATGTAATTGGGGTGAAAGTCGGTACTCGGGGGTTTTCGGGGTCGCTGATAACGAATCTGAAGTCAAAATTTGAAAAAACAAAATGGTGAACTCAATATAAAAGACTGAAGTACAGAAAAATATTTTATTTAGTAGTAGTTTATTTATTTTATGTAATGTTCAAAACTTTAAAGCGTTTTTCCCACAACTCAAGTTTTCAAAGTCGGTGACCCTCATAAGTGCAAAACTACTGCACTGATCCTTTTGAAACTATTTCTGTACATAATTGACGAGGTAACGCTGGAGAGTTTTTTTTTTTTGTTAATATTTTTTATTTTACAATAACAAATTAACCGTTTTTTTTTCTCGCAAAAATCGCGTTTTTCACTTCAAAGTGTTCCTAAAAAGTGAAAAATTGAAATTTCGAAAAACCCTCCCAGCGTTACCTGGGGAAAGCGATTATCTAACGGAAGAACTTTGATTTTTTGATTTCCGATGGTCCAGCACCGAGTTATGAGGGGCACCGCAATCTTACTTTTCCTTGTTCGAAATTGAGAAAAATGCACGTTTCAATACAAAAAATTGCACCAACAGCGGTGGCGCTAAAAATCGCATTTTTTTATTTTTGTTTTCACTAAACAATACATCAATCTATAAGCTAAAACAAGAAATGCCGCTGCTCAATGCCGGACAGTTCAACTTTTCTCTACGTGTTTACAATTTTTCGATGCAATTTTACGGTAATTTTAGCAAGTATATATTAATGCAAGTTCATGCATCAATATCAATATTATAAAATGAGAATTTCATGGTGATATTGTACTCACCTTCCCCTTTCGAATCCATTTTTTTGATATTTTTTCCGTTGATTATTGTGGCCTTCAGCGCGTTCTAAATAAAACCCCGAAAATAAAACATCTGTTTTGGGCTTTTGACCACAGATTTTCGGTTCTGTCCCACTGTGCATCGCCCTAGACTTCATTAACTTTTTTGGCCGGTTGGTCCGCGTTCCGACCTCATTTAAACTCGTAAAACAAAATTATGCGAAAATAATGCTTTGACATCTTAGTAAAGACTGAATTATTTCCAACTGGTGAAATTCTGCAGAAGATAAAAAACATTTTTGTTTGGAAGAGGATTAGTAAGTGTTGGCACCCATACAAAAGAATGATCCCTCAAACGTAAACAGTTTGTTATATAGATGGTTAATAAAAAGAAAATATGAAATCCTGCATTATTTTCTGGATAACCCAATAAATGTGGGATCATAAGTGGTTCTCTATTTCTTAATAAATAAGAATTATCACTTTTTATTAAATAAACAACCTAAATTAAGTTGGTTATGAAAAATAATATATAATTAAACAACGATTTGACGAATTTCTCAATGATAATATCATACAAAAAATTGATGTTTACGGGAGAATTCATTTGAAGTTTCAGTAGGAATACTAACACGAACCATGTTCTTTAAAGAAAAATTTATAGTTATCAATTTATTTATATATTTGTTTAATAAATGTTATCTCCTAGCAAGCTATAAAAAAGGATTTATATTCTACAGATAAAACACTGAAAACATGGTATCGTCTGGAGTAGGTTTGATAAGTGGCTTTTCCACTTTCCGGCGAATAGACACTTTATACCCCGTAGCAGTATTTATTTCACGATGCTTTTTCTTGTAGTGGGCCAATTCTTTTTTTAATGAAAAACGGCTGAGTCCTTCGTGACTCCAATAGCAATTCCAAACCTTTTAAAAGCCCTTTAAAAATAATATAAGGCCATTCGAGGAAGGTGAATTTAATACTAGCTATAGGAGAGAGTCAGCTATAGGTATTTTCTCCCTTTTATTTTTTGTAAAGCGTTAAACTTTGGGTTTTTTAAAGTTTTATTCCGTGCTTTGATCATATTTATCAATACTCTATATTCTAATTCATATAATTTTCTTTCGGTTGCTTCATTTTAGAGTTCGCCAAAACGCTCTTTTCTACGATCATATCAGAATTAATTCATTTCAAATTAACATGTTTAATTACAATTCGAATAACTAATGATTGATAAATAGGTAATTGAAAAAAATTACAGAAAGCAAAGAAAAAAAAAATGTAAACACTCAACAAGAAGTAAATTACTACTTTTTTTTTTACAAACATAGATGCACAGGGTATTTCATTTGAAATTGCCAAAGACTGAATTTCTCGAAAACCTCCAAGGTAAATAAATTGTATAGCATTTCATTGGATTTCAAAAAAATAAAACATTATATATCTTTTAAAATTGATCATATTAAAATGTCTTGTTAATCCCTCAGCATTATCAGTTATTGTAATAAGTTAAATAAAATGTAGATATATTTTTAAATATAATATTAATCATATTTATTTTTCAAAACAATAACTTTTACTTTGTTCTGTTTTTACCTTTACATAAAAATAAAATCAGTTGGCATCCGAATGATGGTATAGAAGGATTAATCTAATTGGAGATTGATAAATTAGTTGACACTTATTTGCTATAGAAGTAAATAATTTATCAATCCCTAATTAAAAAATAAAATGTTCTCTTTATTTTTGTGTATATTTGTTTGAAAACCGTTATCAAAATATCAAAACAAAATTATGGATCCACAACCTCCTATTCAGGTTTGACCGTATATTTATTAAAAAAACAACTTCAAACTAGAATAAACATTATATAAATTTAGTTGTATACATTGTATCTTTTCTTATTTGATTTTTAAAAATTTCACATTTTGAATGAAGTACTTATATATATATATATATATATATATATATATATATATATATATATATATATATATATATATATATATGTGACATTTATAGTGTGATATATATATATATATATATATATATATATATATATATATATGTGACTTGTATGTGTGTGTGTGTATATATATATATATATATATATATATATATATATATATATATACACACACACATACATAAAGTTCCTATGAACTTGGATCGGCAAATGGAAAAAAAAACAAAAAACTTTTTTCGACACTTTTTGGGAATTGAAGAAGAAACGACTCATTGGATCAAAAAAACAGATCGAAATTGACGTCATGGAGAATTAGATTTGGCGTCGAATGAGATCAATACCAGCTCGATTGATCAAGCACACGGATCTTAGGTGAATCGTTGGAGTTGCTATCCGCTATGGAACGCTAATGGTGAATAGGAAAACGAAGCGTTGCTTGTATTATAGTAGGATTCATCTTCTAATTTTATTAATGCGATAACAATAAAGAATTATTTCTTGTAATCAATAAAATGTTTTTAAATCGCCACAAAATTATTTATTCATTTACTGTCTCATATTTATTCCGAGCTGTCGAGGAGAATGTTTAGAGTATCACCCCCAGCAGTAATACGAGCAACGCTTTATGCACCTTTTCAACATTTGCGTTTAATAGCTGATACCAACTCCGAAGATCCAAGAAATCGTTTGTTTGATCAATCGACCTGGTGTTGATCTCATTTGACGCCTAATCTAATTCTCCATGATGTTAATTTCGATGGTTTTTTTTTTTTTTTTTATGCAATGAGTCGTTTCTTCATCAGTTGCCAAAAAACGTTGTTTTGTTTTCATGGTTTTGATCTGAAAACTGGTCAAGACTTCATTTACTGATCCTTGCTCATCTTCTCAGGATTTTTTTTATTATATTTGCTATATATATTAACCCTTGAGGGTTATCCTTATCTGGAGGACACCCTGTATAATAATACTCTCCGTCGGACCTATTTAATTCTCACAACCGTTCCGATTGCTGGTACTGTATAGCCTGCCCGCGTCAATTTCTAAGTTATATCAATAGGATCTTAGTTAAATGAGCATCTGATGCTATAGAGTATACTATAGAGTATAGAGCTATAGAGCTATATAGCTCTATATAGCTCTATAGCTCTATAGAGCTATAGAGTATACGTGTAGATAAGTTAATTGTGGGTGAGGCTTAATTAAATAAGACTAAATAATTAATAAATAATATTTAATAAATATTTTCATTTTTTCCCTATAATTACAACCATCTATAGAAAAGGATTTCTCTCTCTCTCTCGTTTATAAATAAAACTTATCAAGTGTAGGAAGTCATGCTATAACATGACTATTTATAATAAAACTAATTATTATTATTGTATTATTTCACTTTCTTTCTTTTTTTTAATCTAAAAATATTCATCAATCCGGACCAACGTAGCTGCTTATTAGCAAACAGTTATCTTTAAAAAATTTCCTTTTAACAATATGTAAACTGAATAACAATAAAAAATTCATTTACAGTAAATTGTTATCTCTGGTGTTTAAAAAGTCTATCGAACAATGTTTAGAGTTCTTATTTTTCGTATTCCTGGTTTAGAACTTTAATTTAGCAGTTGTAATATTGATTAGGATCTTTTTTAATCACAAACTGATAATAAACTAATAAACTAGAAATGGATAGATAATGCTTAAAATCGAGTTAATGCTTTTTAATCTAGTTATAAAAAGAACTAAAAACTATAATTCATTATTAGTGATAATTACAGAAGCGCATCAACTGATTGTGAACAAAATGAAAAGGCAACCCAGGCCAAGTCGTTAGTGTCACATTTCCGGGATACAAATCTGTGCCCAGATAACATCACGATAAAGGCTATTTCAGCTGTGTTAAATCTTTTCAAATTTTTCACACTAGTTTCCAACCTCGTATATAATCAAACTATATTTTTAAAGAAAAATTAAAGAAATTTGTTTTGTTGAATTAATTTTTAATTCACCTCAACCTTTCTGGGGCTATATTTTTCCGATATGCTACGATTTGTTTTACTCTATTGTATCATTTTATTATTTTTATCCACTGGATTAATGAATGGCTAATCGAGTTTCTAGACCAGAAAACGATGACCTTTTGTTGGCGAAAAACCAGCTATCTGCTCTGATAACATCTAATATTTAGTTGTGATGACTTTCCTAGTTGCTAAAACTTATGGATAAATGAAGGATAATTATTACTAAAATATCCTTATGAAATATTAATAATAAAAATTTTAAATAAGCCAACGATTTAAGGGAGAAACTTGTGGGCGGAGCCTACACCGTGAGGTCACGACATAAATTAAGACAGCTACCTTATCAAATAAACAATCTTGAATTATTGAAAGGGTATATTTTTATTTCAATAGCACTTGGTTATTGTTAGATTGTTTTTTTTCTGTACCTTTCTCTTTCACTATAAACTTTTTCTGATTTTGATATATATAATGTTGTAAAATCAATTTTAATTATCCTCAAAATTTTCATCAGTACAATTGACATTGATAAGCAGATGCTTTGAGACAATTATGAAGACAAAATCTTAAAAATTGTTGGAAAAACATGGATTTAAAAGAAAAAAAAATTACCAAAAATAATGCCGTGTTTCATATCGGTTTGAAGGTGACGAATTTTGCACCTGACCCTGATTAAATTATTTTTAATCTGAGATTCAAGGAAAAAATTCTGACAAATAAAAAAGAAAGAAATGAAACTTTTTACAAATACAATGCCGCGGCTAGGAGCGGGTAGGAGCTTATTTTTTTGAACTCTTTTCATCAGGCTTTATTAGGGTTTTAAAAAATAAATAATTAGTTTTTAAAAAAAGTTGATGGATAATGTGTAAAACGGACAAAAGTTTTCACTTATGTAATGTGATCATAAAACGTTAAATTCCTTTAATTGTTTATAATGCATGATTTTTCGTTGTGTTTTTCTCGATAATTTGTGATGGATACACTGATAAATGTGACAGGCACATTAATGCGTTTGATAATAATCTAGTAGATATCTCTGGGCTAAGTCTCTCGGGCAGACTGGATGGATTTACGGTTCCGTTCCAAATGTCAGTTTTCTGGCTAGTGGGTTGAGATAATCCCGATCGGCACGATATTGATAAATATATTTTATTTATTTTTTTGGTATTTTAAACCGAATGTAGGAGGCGTTGTCCGACAGATTAGACCATTGGGACGGGACTGATAATAGGCTTATCGTTAACACATAGCACAAACACGACGTACACAGCATTCAGTGTTTGTCCAGATCCAGTTTGGCCGTTTATATAGAGCGAATTAATTTCTTTAATATTTTTTATGAACGAATTATTACTAATTTAGAGATATATGTTTCAATATTTAAAATGTTTTAATGGTGGAAATATCATTGACCATACCTAGATGTCCCATAATAAAAAGTGTGCTTTACACTTACTGTGTGTTTTCTCTCTTGACTTCACAAACAGCCAACTTTCTCTTGTTTAAAATATTATAATTTTTAACCTAGAAGACCATGGTCAGAATAAAATTATAGTAGTTATGTCCGTTGACGTTTCGTCCCACTTAGATAATAGAACTCCAAAACCGTGTGTTTTATTTTATCTCCTAATTTCTAAATTGGTACTACTTTTTCAAACATATTATTATAATCTTACAATTATTAGAGTATCTAATTGATAGGCTGGGACGTTGTTACAACAATTAATTTGGGAGGGAGAGAGCAACATCTAAAATTTCCCAATAATTTCGACGGATTTCCCATCTATATTATGAAATATTTTAATTTTCCCAACTATATTATGAAATATTTTAATTTTCTCAACTATATTATGAAATATTTTAATTTTCCCAATCGTATTATGAAATATTTTAATTTTCCCAACTATATTATGAAATATTTTAATTTTCTCAACTATATTATGAAATATTTTAATTTTCCCAACCATATTATGAAATATTTTAAATTTCCCAACTGTATTATGAAATATTTTAATTTTTCCAACTATATTAACCTACCCTGTACCACTACAACCCATGAAGTGTCCTTGTAAGGAAGTAATGTTTCTAGGCCAACGGTTATGCAAAGAGGTGATTTGGCAAGATCAATCCCATCAACTATATTATGAAATATTTTCATTTTCCCAACTATATTATGAAATATTATAATTTTTACAACTCTTTTGGATTTAAACTTTTCTCGTATCTGTTGCGAATGTTGGCATCTGACAACAATAATTTTCTTTTCTATTCAAACACAATTTTATATTGATAAAATCCCAATTTCTTAACTTATAAGATATCGTTACTGGTTATACAACATTGCATGGAGACTACAGAAGCAGAATGAGTGTGGAAGAGGTTTACCCTGAAGATATAGATGGCGCAATCGAAGAGGATGAGGTGGAAACAGTGGTAATTTCCCCAAAATTAAGCTGGGAAAAGCTCCGGGATCAGATGGCATAGCCCCAGAATTCATTAAATATGATGGTAATGGAATGATTAAGAGTCTCCAAATGCTACTCCAAAAGATTTAGGATCTCAAGCTGTTACCGCAAGAATGGGAAAAACATCATCATCATCATCCATGTATACAAAAAAAGGTGGCCAAAGTGAATGTGGGCAATATGTCTCTCCTCAGTCGTGTACAAGATAGACACAAGAATTCTAGAACAACGATTGCGGCGTATGGTATAGCGATACCTAGAAGAGGAGAATACCGCTTTTAGACCTGGTAGACAGACCTAGGACAACATTTTTTTTTTCTCCGGATGCTTGTGGAAAAAGCATGGGACCGTGCAAGACAGTCTAACTTGAATTTCTCGATTTGAGGAGCTATTGATTCAATTCTGAGACAAGAGATATGGGACGCACTCATTAGAGTGGAAGAAGAATGCCAGCAGACCTGATGGGTGCTATTAAATCCGTATATCAAAACCCAAAGGTTATTGTAAGGTACTATGGACATACATCAAAACTTTTCCACTTTTAAAATGGAATAAACCAGGGGAATGGCCTCAGTCTTTTGCTTTTTAACCTTCTTATTGATGAGATTTGGAAGGTGTGTAAAAAGACAACCCCCAGAGCTGTAGTAGGGTATTGGAATTTAACACTAATACTTGCTCAGGCTATGATCAATGCAGATGACATAGTTCTAATTTTTGAGTTCCAGGAGGCTCTCCCAGAATGACGAAAAGAATTGTAGTTAAAAGGGTTGCGCATAAATCCGACTATAAACAAGATTGTGTCCGTTGGAAGGGATAATGTGGAGGATTATATGTGATGGTGAACCACTAGAACTTGCTAATCTACATATCAAGTGACAATTATAAGCAAAGATGGTAAGACAGACCAGGAGATTCTCAATCAGGCGATGAACGCCAATGGACTATACACCAGATATCTATAGGATAGCAGTAAGTAAGCAGAGAAGCCAAACTTAGGCTATTTAAATCGGTATTCCTTCAAGTGCTTCTGTACGGTTTGGTATGCTGGGCAACCATTGATATGCACAGCAGCTGAAATGAGATTCCTCAGAAGAATAGTTGGAAAAACCAAGAGAGACTGTGTCAAAAATGACAGAATTTGTGAGGATTTGGGGATGAGACCAGTGTGGGTGGTATCCTGGAAGAGCGGCAGCTGAAATGATTTGGGTGCCTCTGCAGGATGGACGATACCAGAGTATTTTATAGTTTGATTCTATAAAAAAGTAATTTAATGACATAGGAAAAGTCTATGGGTATAAAACAATTTAAAAAAAAAGTTGTCTTTTTTTTTGGAAAACTCCAAATGTTTATTACGTTTATTTTTAAAAAATATCGTACTGTCCATTATTTTTAATTTTTTTTTCATTTTGTTATCTGTCAAATGATAAATTCATCAAGTTTTTCTGTACGAAATCCGGCACCCCTTCTGATTTGAGCGTCCTGGAGTGTTATTTCAACACGCTTTGACACTTAAGGAAGTCTTCTTTTTAAATTTTGAATCGACCTACCTAATGATTCGACTTTCAATTGAGAATTAAATCGTTATTATCATTGATTGTGTATTTCGGATCAGTTGATCGGATTGAATAAAATCCAAA
Organism: Rhaphigaster nebulosa; assembly: GCA_948150685.1. Classification (NCBI taxonomy): domain Eukaryota; kingdom Metazoa; phylum Arthropoda; class Insecta; order Hemiptera; family Pentatomidae; genus Rhaphigaster; species Rhaphigaster nebulosa. Next base: position 114,496,785 of record OX411311.1, on the reverse strand, counting down.
GAGGATAGTACATTACAATTTTTTTCAATTAGCATCATGGAAGCTAAATAGTTTTAAACAAATATTTTATGGAAATTACAACACTGCTTCATGATTATTAATATAAGATATATCTATTTTTTTTTTAATGATAGCTCATATTCGTACTAATTCATACACAAATCTAAAATGAATTAATTTATTTACTATAATTTTAATTTTTTACTGAATAGATTTGGAATGAAATTATATCATGATTTGTTTAGTAATTTGTTTAATAATTTTTTTAATTAATTTCAACTTCCTCAACTATTTGAGATAGAGGAAGTGTGGTAGTCGGTATAGTACCTGTCAAATAAAGAAAAAGAAAAATGGAATTATTCACTGAAAAGGAATGGGGAGATGGCATAAAATGATGATAGCCAGATAACCAATTACCACTTGCTAACGACCTGGTGGCCAAATAATCTCTCCTAAAACAGGCTAATTGGAAAATCAATTCCAAGATTATTGCATTTATCTTTGGTGCTTGTCTGCTCTGTCAGTTTTATTGCGACCACAAATTATGAAATTGACTTTCTACAAGCTTTGAAGGAACCTCTCGTGATACAATCTGTATTACTCGGTATTTTTTGATGTTCCTTAGAGAGGATAATATATATAGGCAACGTTTTCTATTGGTTCATTATCGAAACCTGGGTTCGCTTAACCTAATTAGTATTATTTTCTCGAATTAAATTTTAAATAACAGATTAGAATAATATGCATCATTATTATTATTTATTGATCATTAATAATCGATATAGGAGTCGGGGTGGCCGGGCGAGCTAACACGCCTGCAAAAGTGTACCTACTTACAAACCCAAAGGTTGTGAGTTCGAATCCCAGTCTCCATATTCCTCAAGCATCGCACTCTCCCTCAGGCATGTGAGGCCAGTCAGCCTACTAGCCTACTGGAGGTAACTCACTTTAATCGGGAATCGCGTTGTGGCTTTTCCAGGATGTCAAATAGCTGCACGGAGGGTCGGCCCAGGGACGATCTGCTTCGGGGAAAGAAATATAGGCCCTCGTGGGCCTACTGACCCTTAATGGCCAAAGTCCGTTGATCTAAACCGATTTGTTACCGTCCATTAATCCGTGTTTTTGAACGTACGTCGGTGGGAAGGACACTGCCGAATTGGATCCAAAGGGATCACTTATTGAGCTATAGGTAGCTTGTCGCTGCACCATGGAAACTGTGGTTCGTAGGAATGTGAGGTTGGGTTATCCCCTTCCAGGCTTTCTGTGATGATGCGTCTGTAAGAAAACTAAATCGCGCGGCCAAAGATCTTATAATACCAAACTGAAATAAAAATCGATTTTATTCATCTGGCTGGATCAAACGAAATTTCAATTTTTCCGGATAACCATACAGTAATTTTCTATATGTCTCAAATAACAATCACTGTTTACGGAAATGCTCACTGGAAAATATATGTCACTCTTCCAGAATGAAAGTGGCACAACTCCAAATGTTTAATGTCAGAAATTTTAATAATTGATATCCCATCATCCAAAAGAGCAGCTACCTATCAAATAATAAACCAAGCCAATGAACACAAAAGATGATCTACCACCAAAATGTGTAAGAGGAAACATCTTGGGCTTTTATGTCGAACTTAATCTGTGTCTAATGTCCATACTACCAAAATATTTTTTAGTTGTGCGGATATATACTCAAGAACTTAAATGTTTAAACTTCATAAGGATGATCATTAATCATTCCATGCTTACTCTTAAAAATTAATGATTGCTCTGAATACTGATTTATAACTAATTCACTTATGAATAAATTAGTATATTTTTACTCCTATTTTATTAATGTTACTCCAAAAACTGTAATTCAATTTTATACAACCAGACATTTCTGACGTCTCATTTTGGTTTATCCAAAATTTTCTAGCTGGTTGATTTTAGTTGCCTACAAAATATTAATTTTATTAGTGTCCAATTTAATAGTTTAGAAATTTGTAAATCAGTAGAAAATTTAGTCAAAGATATTGTATTTGTAACTGCCGGATTATTATATCTGCTAGAACAGATCTAAATTGATGAGGAAAGATATTTCTGTATTTAATGTTCTGTCGTTTATCGCTTCCCAGGGCTGATAAAATTAAGCGCGGTATATCTTAATTCCTTTTGAGTTTAATTTTCTACTGCAAAACGGATATTGTTCAATGCCCCACGCTTAGTTGGACAAGGAACAATTCTCTGCAGCTGCTACGATTTTTATGTTACCATTTGTTATATACGATTTTATCTTTTATAAGCATTCTAAATATTTTCTTTAATTAGATAGTAAATTTATTTTAAATACGGCTATATTACAGTTTCTAAAAAATACTTTTTCATTTTTTTTTTTTTACAATACATTTGTATCCAATATTCTGAATTAATGATAATCTTCATGTTTAAAAATATATTTAAAAAAAAAATTCGATAGTAAATAAACCTGAAAGAAGTGAGACAAGGTAACCCAAACCGATAAATATATAAAAATACTTAACTAAAAGATAAACGCTATCCCTCAACAGTGCGGATGTGTGATGGTAACCGACTGAGGCACCAATACCAACACCGGCCAAGATGGCCTTCGCAGCAGCCCGGATGATCCTCAAAGACAAGAGAAGGAAGTCGTCAAAGGAAGATTTCGCCAGGAGTAAGTCGAAGGTAAAACTAGTCATGTAGTAACTCTTTTCTTCCATACCTACGAGTCAGGCATTTAAGAGGAAAAAAAGTGATTAGTTGTTAATGTTTAACACAACAGAGATAAGGACCTACCATTGCTAGGCAGGAATTTTCTTTCAGTCACATTTCATTTCATAAAATGTTAAATAAGAAAAAAAAGAAAACAAATTATAAGTAGGCATTTAAGGAAACACAGTTAATATCTAAACGGTCGACGATTTACTATTTCAGGCATCATAATAGCAAACCAGTTAATCACATAAGCACAGACTCATAAAACATAGATTGCATATCTGAAGTCATCAGTCTATTCTTGATAGTGTAGTTTGAATTGTTGACGAGAGATGTACTATATATATGAATAGTCTCCGTTAAGCTGTTGACCTGAGATGTGAAATCTCCATTTTATTTGCCTACATTTATGCAATATTTTGGTTTATAATACTGATGATGGCTGAATTGATGAAACGCTGACCGGATTGTTACTAACTGATATTTCAGTGACTTAAGATTTTATTTTGAAATATTCTAATCATAACTTAATTCAATATCATTTAATATTTTATTTTTTCTAGTAATATCTTCACACCACCTTGTTCCTGTCCGTGAAAAATGTTATGGCTTTTTTATTTATTTTAAAATCAATTTCTTTATTTTATTTATAACTTAGAGACAAATCAATCAAATATTTTACATTAATATTTCACTACATGAATATCCATTCTCCTTTGCATATGTAATAATATCACAAATAGAGAAAGACGAATATTACTAGTCCTTTGATGTGTTTTTTTTTTAATTGTGACTTTCGTAATTGAACAAGAATATTTAAGTAAATAGCATATCCCACTTCAACACCATAATAATAAAAATTAGTAGACCTATTTCATCACTCATCAACAGCTCAACTTTTACACACTCTGCATATACAATATATCCGGGAAGCGTTTGAACAAAAGTTATTATATCCAAAATTATAAAAAAATCACATATCACATCATTAACTGATTCTAATGCCATATTTGGCTGTAATTTGATGTTGAAAAGAAATTCCTTTAGTTTATGTATGTTGTTTTTTACCAGACAGAAATCGTTAACATACAAAATTCATTAACTGGACATAGTGACTTGTTGGAACATGGACAATATGTTGAGCTGTTTTGGGAATTCGTAGATTCATTTTAATGTATTTTTAATCTCTTTATTTTTTAAACTTTATTTGTATACCAATTTTTAGAAGATTCCAAGACAAAGCCTTGGGTTTCTCAAACAGCAATAGACAGTTTAAAGTAGACTTTCGCTGGTACTGCCCACGGTTGCGGCTGGCAGCGTTCGCAAACCGTTACCGCTGATTGCTACTGCTTGTATATTTCATTGAAACTGCTTAAGAGCTTAAGAGAAATTTCTTAATTAGTATAAGATATAAAATGTAACGAATAATGTTGTTACATCAATCCTATAAAGCTGATTGTTTTATTAAAATTTTTAACAATATTTCATCTAATTTTTTCTCGCATAACGAAAAAAGAAATAAAGGAAACATAGGAACCGTCCAAATGTTAGCGTTATCACCAAAACTGTGCCCTTCGAAGTGATATCATAACCTAGAACCGTCGTACTCTCGACCGTCTGACTCCTTCTGTAGCTATCACGACGAAGCAGTATGGGCATACCTGGATTGCCGAGCAGGTGGTGCCAATGAAATATGCCCCGTTCTGTCCCCTTAAAGGAATAGTCAACTGCCAGCCGCAAACGCGGGTAGTACCAGTGAATGTCTACCTTTAGAAAGCAGTCTGTGTTTTCGTGTGCCCTTCGTCCTGTAATGTGCATAAAATATTGTGTAATTATGTGTGTAACATTAATGATTTACGATTCTTAAGAAAGCGACTGTAAACGTCAAATACAACTGAAAAGTTCTTTTGAGCTATGGTCGAATCTCTAACAGAGTTGGAATGAATTAGTAAATATATATATATATATATATATATATATATATATATATATATATATATATATATATATATATATAATTAGAGGTGAATGAATAGCAAGAGATAACTAAAAAAAACTATTGGTAAGGTAATTCCTTATTTCAGCGTCGTAAACTAGCCAAATTTTCTTCAAAAAACATGTAGAATTTGTCTTTGTTAAATACATTTGGAGGATTTTTTTTTTTTCTGTGACCTGGGATCTATTGAATTTTTTAAATCAATAATATATACTTTTTATTTATGAAATAAAATAAAATATTTTTATTTAACGTCTACTGTCATTTTTTTTTTTTAAGTTTTGGACATCACACCCTGTAATCTATCGTGAACAGATAAAGACAAATATTATGAATCCTTTGATGTTGGGTTTATCTACTTAAGCGAACTTAGAATTAGAAGATTCTTTATTTTTGGTTCGATAATCAACGTTACCTTATGAATAAAAATGTGAATTTAAGCTGCCGTATTCGTATTGTCATTGCCTAAATGACTTGTAAATTTACTACAGTATTTTATTGCATTTCCCATATTTTTATTGCACATTTGCATGAAAGCATAGAGTTATTATCGCCATAAGTGTGGATCATCCCTGTTCCAATTCAAACTGAGTCCAGAGATAAAGATATCTCTTTCTGAGAAATAAATCTTCGACTGGAGACAATGCTGAAAGGGGAAACCCTGTTTGAGATAAAATATCTCAAGGGTTCTCTCCAGGCAATCTAAATCCCTCAGTCTTTGTCTGCCAGCCTCTAATCTCGATTCTATCCTATCTTAGGATCGTCGAATCGATACAGAGAAAATATATATTGTATATAAAAATTACATTGGATTATCATTAATTTAATAAAATTTATCATTATAGATTAAAAGACTATAGCACCACTTTAATCGCACATTTTTTTATTTAAAAAACTTTTTACTTAGTAATTGGGCTTGTAAAGTTGTTGGGCTTAGTAACGAACGAATTCCTAAAAAGTTAATAAACGCTGAGCCGAGGGGTAGACCGAAACGTAGGTGAGAGAATTAAGGCTGTCTAATGGATTTTGGTTTGGATGGTAATCGGTGGACTGAGGTATGTAGACAGCGATTGGTTGTACCGGCATCGAACCTTTGGGTTCGCTAAGCCTTTATTATTATTATTTTACATAGTAATTATTTTATTGTATTTTGTGTAACGTTTCGGCCATTTTTTTTATTTCACTTACCTATGTATGAAATATATTAATATATATATATATATATATATATATATATATATATATATATATATATATATATATAAATATTGCGATCATGAAAAATTTTGAATCCGAATTTCCACGGATGTACACGTTTTGAGGTCCTCTGTCTCCAAATAACCAAGCCTCGCAAAATGGTCTGTGTTTATGTGGTATGTCTAGCTCAAAAAAGAAAAGTTGTACGAAACTGAAATTCCGTACTTAAGGTAAGTATATGCCTGAGATGTTACAACAACTTTTTGTCCAAAACCGATTTACCAGATTTTTCACTTTATATCGTCGATTGTACACATGTTTACAATTTTCTCACAAACGATTTCGATTAAACATAAATGTACAATTAAATGCTCCTTAATATCACCTAGCTCTTATCCTCACTGAAATAGTCTGACAGAACTAAAATACCGAATTTTAAAAATTTCTTTCTCTGAAGTACGTTAAATTTTTGTCATTTTAAATAATTAAACGTCTCTCCTTGTCTGTGATAATAAAAAATGGATAAATATAAACTATGAAAGAATTCAATAGTTAACTGAAGAAGAAAAAAAGGAAAACATATTTTTCCAGGTTGAAAACAAATTTCCAGAAATAAGATTAGTATATAGTATAGTAATATAATAGTAGTATGCATATGTATGTATAATATACCATTTGAAAGCTAAAGATTTTAGAAAAAATATCTAACCTATAAAGTTGTAGAAGATAATGGAGAGTGACGAAAAAAGCATAAAGTTATGTGCTTCTTAGATAATAATTTCTATTGATAAAAGATTTAATGGAAACTAAATGATTTCTTGGGAAGTAAATGGTATTGTAAACTTTTAAAGTATATTTCAAGAAGTGAGGTAAGTTAAAGTTGTGATGGCTATTTTCAAACTGTATATTTTGTGCCTCCTACGTCAAATTATAAAATATTATCTAATTAATATTATCTAAAATCAGTATTAGTTATAAGTTTAATTGCTCTGAATTTTCTAATTGTATTCTATTAGCTTTCCTTATTCATGGTAGTTTTTCTAAAATCATAATTTTAATAAATATTTTCTACGTGTTGGTAGTTGATATTTTTTCAATAATATTCAGTAATTCTGCATATATGTATTAATATTTCTAGAATCTGTTTTAAAATTTATAGAGTTTTCCAAAAATTCCGTTTTAGTGATTGCCTCTAATAATTTTTTTCTGAAATTATTTTTTCTTTGTAAAGAATTTTAACATAATCAAAATCAAATTCATGATGATGCTTATATGTATTATGTGTATATAGTTTGAAAATGATCATCAATTTTGTTTAAAAAGGGCCGAATCGTTACACAAAATAAAATAATGACTATGTTAAAAGGTTTTACTAAAAAAAAAAAAAGTAGAATTAAAGTGGTTACCTATATCATCTCTTAATCTATAATAATTAATTTTATATAACAAATAAGAATTCCATTAAGTATAACGTACCTTCATAATAATGTTTTTGATCATAAATAAGATATTGTTAAGCATAAGAGTATGTCATTAACCGCAAATATTGAGGAGGAAAAAAAAAAAAAAACTAAAGGGATAGTTTTGAAGTTTGTTAATTTACCTGAGGTGAGGTTAGTCTGGGGCGAGTTTTAGAGCACCGATGATTAATTTAACTTTTTAAAAAGTTATAATTGCTTTCAGGAATAGCCATCTTGTGTGACTCGGAAAAAAAATCCCTGACAGGACACGAACTTAAAAAAAAAGTAATAAAAAAAAACTGTTTTTTTTCATTTCACAAGAGCTTCTCTTTGCTTTGAGAGCCACCTTTTGACAAACTACCAAAAGGATTTTTCAGATTGTTCCATGCAATAATTGATAAAAAAATAAAGAAAAGAAATTGTTTTCAATATACATTAAATTGGATATTCAATTAGATATTCAATTAAAATGGATTATTCAATGAAGGATGTGAAAAATTTTCTTTCTTCCATTAAATGGTTTTATTAAACTTCACATATTTCTACAAACTACATTTTGGGATTTTATGTGAGATTCAAAACATTTAACCAATATGAAAAATCCAATATTACCTACAATTAAAGAAAATGTTATCTAAAAATTAAATATCAAAACTGTGAAACCCCCAAAAAAACTTACCTAAAAACTTAATAGTGATTGTAAAAATAAGAATGCCACAGCGCTGGCACAACCTAGCACAACATAATAAAAATAAATAAAAAATGAGGCGCACAATAGGCCTCAATAGGCCGCGGTGCACATAAGCTGGAAAAAAAAATAAAAAATTTGATTTAAAAAAACGGAAATATTAGGCAAATAAAAACATAATTGTCAAAAAAAAAAAGAAAAAAAATGAAGCTATTTATATAGCCAAAAATATAAATAAACCTGTAAATTTTAAGATAAATACCTGGAATATCAGCAGCATAGTGATATAATAAAAAAATTAAAATTATAAAAATAAATAGCCATTTACTGTAGGCAATTGATAGATTAATAGAGGGATCAAATTTAAATAAAATATAGTAGATTTTTTTAATTAGTAAATTACAAACTTGCAATGCTAACCAATGAAGATAAAAGATATAGGGTATAAGAATAAAAATAAAAATGTGTATAAACAAGAAATGCAATAAGCTTAATCCAACAAGGGTCAAAGCAATGTGAAAATGTGAATCAATGACACTACTACTATTCTATATTTTTAAAATATCAAAACAGTTTTAATATAATTGACAAAATAATTATATGGATTGAGGATTAACCTAGTAGGAGAAAATATGTTATTCAATATAATAAATATATGTAATATTGTTATAATAAAAAAATATGTATATAAATATAATTGTAATAATTTATTGTAGTTATATTCTGAAGATGGAATGAAACGCCGAAACGTTGTTTGTGGAAATATCTGATTATCTAAATTTATTGAATAAAAGACTGTTATACGAGTCCTTGTGTATGAAAATAACATAATGATTAATTTCTTTTGTTTACATAATCTAATACTTGTTATTTTCATTTACACTTTGACGGTGATAGATAAGCACCAGGGAAAATAAATTAATTTTAGTACCATAGTAAGTACTAAAAAATATAAAGATAGTTTTACACATTTTTTTCCGTGCATATGTAATACCTTAATGGGAAGAGGGCTGTTGCATTGCTACATCCGTTAAATACGATTAGTGAATACACTAATAAATATGTTACTATTATTTTTTTTAAACTGAAATAAAGAAAAGTATAAATATGTAATAACTGAATCTTTAGTAAAATTAATTGGAAAATAAAAATCTGAATTATTTTTTTTTTTTAAATATTACGTTTAATACTTGTGTTTAACGATTAATGAATCTTACTGGATTACATTCCTTAAGCACGCAAAAGTTGAACAGAACAATAATATAAGCTAAAATACGAATAAAAATTTAAACTAAAATACAAATTCTTTATCACAATCAAACTTAGCCTGCTGACTACGAAATCAAATTTATCATTAACGGAGTGTAAACTTACTACTATCTTACTTCTATTTTATTATTCTTCATTTTTCATTTTTTTTTTTTATGTATGTATTTTGATTGTGGTTATTTATTTATTTTTTTATATGAATGTATCATAGTAATCACCATTAACTATTGTCCAAGGTTGTAATATTAGTCAATAAAGAAGTATAAATATATTTTTTTTTAATCATTGACGGAGTGATGTGGTAAAGGTGAGATCAAGTTTATATTTAGTGTAATGGAGCGTGACGTTTATAGTGAAACGCCAAAAATAACATGTACCTATTTGGAAAAAAGAGGAGTTATCTACCACAACAAGATGCAGTTTATATTACTATTTTTTTAAATATATTATCTCATTTTTAAAAATCGTTGAAAGCTAATGCGCTAAGAGGAGAATAACTCTTATAAAGACCTAACACGTGGAGAAACTTCTACACCTATTATTTTGCTTGACCCGAAACTCCATTCAAATCGTTTATCCTTGGAATCCAGGATGTTTTTCCTCCGGATCTGAGAGGTCCTTGCCAAGAGGATTGAGGCAGCTTGCCAAAGACAGTCCACTCAATAAGACGTGTTGTCACTAGGACAAGGGGCAAGCAATGATTGTTACCGGGACTTGGAAATCAGAGTTATAATCATCAGGGGGGCCTTGATGAGCAGTTGACTGGGATAGTGATATTATTCATCGTCATGGCTAGATCAGTTTGTCAAGAGGTCTGGAGAATATCGATTCCAAAACCAATGTGTAAAGGATTAGTGAGGATAGATTCAATAGAGTAATTTTGTCAGGTAAAAATATATTATATTATGTATGAAATAACTAACTGTAGACGATCTAGGAAATGATGGATAGGGGGGCAGTCTAAATGAAAAAAAAACTTTAATGAAGAACTATTAATAGTCCTTCATTTCAACAGCTGCACATTTACCAACCCTCTCCTAAATTAAAGAAATTGGTTCAACTCGTAGATAAAATTTATTAATTTGTGAGACTAAAAGCATCAATTTTTATTTAGATGAAAAAAATAAAACAATTATCCTTATGGTTCCAAAGATACAGTCATTTTAATGTAGGATCGTTCAATAAATCAAATATCCTGCCTTCGTTTTGGGTAAAAATTTAGATATTTTCAATTTATAAAAAACATCTGACGTAAATTAACAACATTAACAAAAATTATCACAAAAACGGACATAATTAAACGGAAAAATTAATTTCAAATCACTAGTAAATATTTAAATCTTACAGAAAACAAATTATCTTTATCAGTTCTACATGTACAAACAAATTCTTACAATAAACAATACGTTTTATTTATTGATATGTTTTTTCAAATTAAATAATTTTAGTTTAGTTTAATCGATGCCAATACTGTAAAAGATTGTTACCTACGTATTTATCCTCACATTACTTATTAGTATAAAACAAAATACAATCATACTTGTATTATACTCCCATCTATATTCTGCCCGTTGGGTATGTCTGTATATTTGTATGTCAAATCTCCAGAAATTCAAATTATATGTTAGGAATACAGTTATCCAGTTAAATTAATTGACGACCGTTTCAATCCCTGTAACTTCATATCATCTATTATATTTATTCGGCACAGATATTGCAATTTGGCTCTGGTAGCTGTCTAAATTCACTTGTCGTTACAGAATATTTTAATCAAATGTTTTCTAAAAATAATACTGTCCAATTTTGTTTTCAATATTTAACTAAAACATATTTTAAAAATTTTAGAATTAAAAACTAAAACCGACCTTAATAGAGCAAGTGAAAATAACAATTTTTTTTAAATAGCAAAAGATTATTTCACTTTTCATATCTTAATCATATTAACCTTTATAGCTAAAGTACTACTTATTTTACCTATAGTTTAAGAAAAAAAAATGCTTTCCTCCTCTAGCACTATTCTTTTAATAAAATTGTGTAATTATAATAAAAAATAGAGTAGACCTTAAAAAATTTAAATTAGGATTGTCCTGAATCACTTCATCTATAAATTAGCTTGTTGTGCCAAAAAACTAAGTGCGTATTTCTCACCACTCTTCCTGTTTATATATTCTTGGCAACTACTTCTGTTTCTAAACACAATTTTTCAAATCCAATGCAGTCTGCCCGGTATAAATTTTGACTATTTAAACTCATCTACTGTTGACGCATAAAATAATTATAAAATTAAAGAATAGGTTAATTAGAGACATGAAGGCCAAAATATTTTTTCAATATTTGAAAATTATAACTTCTTTCATTAATTTCTGATATTTTTTAAAATATTTATTAATACTATTATATTATTAATATTTTTATACTTAAACACATATGTTAAAAATACAAATAAGTAATATATAAATTTATAGATAGTCTTAAATTGCTTTTTTTTGCATTTTTTTTTTACATTGTTTTTTCACCGATATTTTTTTTTGTAAAAGGTGAGGTAGCATAGTGAGTGAGGAAAGGAGACCATCTTAGATCTCTATAAAGTGGATATCTAATCTTTCATTCGGCTGGGGGAATAAAACTGATGATCGAGCATGGGTGCTGACCACATCACGTCCCAAAATAAAAAAAAAATGATATTTTATTCTCCAATTAAGCTTACTAAATATCGATCATAATTTACGGTCACTTGTCACAAAAAGGAAATAACGTGCAAACATTGCCTATAAGTATTTTTGAAATAAGTTATTTAGTTGTTTCAAATTTTTTTTTAGAATATAGAATTACGCAGAGTTAGTCCAAATCCACTATTGCAAAATATCCATTTTATATAAATTCTATTTTTAATAGAAGGACCCGTTGACCGCAGAATTTAATCAAATAGCTGGGCAGTCAGGATTAATCAAATGAAGCCCAAATATAAACTGACGAAGCACAAGTTAGTGTTTCAGTTATTAATATTTGACCGACTACTTCCCCCACCCTCCCGCACTGCGGTCAGTGCGATAATGCTCATCTCTTGGATTAAATACGAATTATGAAAAAACAACCATAACATCTAAGCTTATTAGAAATATTCTGTATTAATCTTATATGCTCCATCGGAGCAACAAAGCACTAGATTTCGAACTTACTAAATACCAAGCAGGAATGAAAAAATCAAAGTTAACCGTGGATCATATGTTTTTTTTTAACCAAATTTTACCAAATGTAAACACCCAGAATTTTTACTGCACACATTGTAGTGGGTTCATTATATTTTTGCCCACAATAAATTTTGTTTCCATAAATATAACTAAAAATCATGTAAAAAGTCCCGTACTTTGATATATGATTCAGGAATTATAAATTAAAGGAAAAATTGCATTTATACTAGGAGAGAACTAGTGTAAGAGTTTGAAAAGGAGTCAAATAATGAAATATGTTATCATCTACAATTCAAGAGACCTTCATCCCATGCCAAAGAAAGGAACATCTCCAGATTTAATGAAAGCATTCGTACCGAAAACTCACAGCTGAGGGGTTTTCGAAAAAAGACCGGATGCACGTGCACACTGATTGTTGCAGCAAAGAAGAACGCAGGATTGAAGTACAGGTCTGCAAATACCTTACCCACCAACTAATATTAATTAAGTGATGAGGAGGCCGAAAAGAAGAAATCAATGATGGACCAGCCTCGCCAAACTCTCAATTTTGAATCTGCCAAAAGGATTGCCAAAGAGATATAGACTGACCTCTTAAAGAATGAATATTCGGAAAAGGGGATGGGAAGAGGTAGGGTATGCCATTAAAGGAATAAGGACTTATCATTCCTAATCTCCCTCGAGGACAAACGGTTGCCGGCTTCCGAGTCACAACGATACACGTTTACTGCAGAAACACCTGCCTCGGATCGGGATTGCAGATTACCCGGACTGCCCCTTTGCAACAATAGAGAGAAGATCGGAGAACGCCTCGACTGATGTACATCACTTGAGGACTGAAGGTCTTATTATATCGCTGATGGTAGGTTATATGTTATTAAAGCAAAATTATGTTGGACTACGAAGGAACGAATGACCCAATGAGACAAAGTAATCCTAAGAAGGAAAAAAAAAAACAATTTTTGAGACATCCTACTAGAGATTCTATAACTGAATTGGAAATGACGGAATCCTGAATTTGCCAAGTGTTTTGAATAATTCGGGGAAAGCATTTAAGAAATGAATGAAAGGATGACTAAGCTACTAGTTTTAGGAAAATCGGACTTAAGAACAATTTTGAAAAATTAAGCGCACGTTCATGAGCAGGGTTGAAAAAGTTAACATAAGAAATGAAGAAATTGAAATAGTTAAAAACTTTCAAAGTTCCCAGAAGAGACAAAAATGGTCTTTATGGAAAAAGAAAATTTAACATAAAAATTACGATCCTGCATCTGGTGTGTTAGATCAGCTGCTCAGCTGCTACTGGTTTCGTCTTTGAACGCTCATAGCTCCGCTTCTATAAATGCTAGAAAGCCAGAATTGGTGTTATTTGACAGAGAAAACTTGCTAGAAGCGAATGCAAAAATAATTTTTGTATTTAGACTAAAGACTGACGTACAGTAAGGGAGTACAGTTGGCCCATTTGGAGCGTGAGTTGATGACGTCATTGCTCACGGCAATCCGAGCGATAAGAGAGATCGGTCATTCACTATCGTATCGTGTGTGCTGCTCGCCTAATGGTCAAATAGCCATCCCAAGAGGTTAGGGAATACAATTAAAGATCTTACTTTTTACAGCTAACGCCTCGCAAGAATTACTATCATAAATTTTTTACTTCTACTATCATCGACCCATTGTAACAGTAGCGTGAATTACCCAAAAATAAGCATTTTTTATTTTATTTTGGAGGTTTTGGTTATAACGGAATTCGAATTGTACTGTTTATATGTATGTGTGAGTAATCTCATAAAATATTTTTATGGTGTAAGAAACGGGCCAAACATTTTAGTGATTCGTTCTTTACCAATCCCCACAACTTTGCATGCCCATTTCAACCGTCGCGATGATATCGGGCCGGCTTTCCAGGAATAATGAATATCCGCTAAATAACATGTAAACAAATATTTATTTTAGGAATCACACAGAATTATTCTATTCTACAAAACTACTGAAATAAACCTGATTGCTCATTTTATTAGTCCTATAAGTAAAATAAATAAATAAAGGTTTTGCAAGCCCGAAGGTTCGTTAATGAAATCCCTCTCCAAGCATACCTTCCTCCACTGTACTTTCCAACCCAACCCAAGTCAGCTAGGTTTGACTTAAAATAATCCTCCCATCTACGTCTCGGTCTATGGCGCTAATTAACATTTTAGTGATTCGTTCGTTACCAATCCCCACAACTTTGCATGCCCATTTCAACCCTCGCGATGATATCGTCTCAGTTATAGTTAAGGAGTACAGTTCACGCAATTCGGCATTGTGTAGCCTTCTAAATTCTTCCGTTAATTCATCCTTCTTCAGTTAATTCTGCTTGCCTTAATTCAAAGCAAAACTTTATTTTGTAATCATTTATAAAATAAGAATAATAAATTATTTTAAACATACTGCTGACGGACATTTTTAAGTTTATGATTTGCTAAACTGGCTCCATAATGTTTTTAAATTATAATTTGATGACGATTTGTTCTTGTAAATTTGTCCTAAACTTTTATAAAAGACGATAAAAAATATAAGAAATTGAATCGACATTTTGTTTGTTAGTTTCCAGATTCAACACAAACTTGGTCAATCAATAGCCATTGACCCCGGGTTACAGCGAGTGTATGACTCTCACTAAATGGCATATTGTACATTTCGTTTAGAAACATTAAGTTCTAATTTGTAAAAACATTTTATGTTTCAACTGATATTAGCCAACTATTTAACTGAAAATAAAGATCGAAAACAAAATAGTCTGGCAGGAAATGCAAGACACTCTTGAATAGGGCAAACACAATTGTTTTGGACTGACAAGGTGAGTGTACAATGTGTGCGTCGCCGAATTTAATCAAACTTTTTTGGGTGATTTCACATTGAAAAAAAATTGACCCATATCCTTCAGTTTAATCCAAAGGGCTTTTGAGAGCTGAGAAAAAAAAAATGCCGAAAATGCTTTATTTTATACCTGGTGTTTGATGAATGTTATCGACATGATTTTTTCATATTTAAGGAAAAATAAAAACATTAAAAAATAATTGATTTTTGGTCAAATAAATTTTAAAAAGTGTTTTAATTATTAAGTAAACTAGCCTCATAGATTTTTTCATACCGAAAATGATTGCAGATTTGGATTCAGCACATCAAAAAATCTTAATGTTGAAAAAAATCATCGAAAACAGAATCATAGAAAAATCTATGATGTTAGTTTAATTAATAATTTAAAAACTATTTTCAATTTATTTGACCAAAAACCAATTATTTTTTAATGTTTATATTTTTCCTTAAATATGAAAAAAATCATGTCGATATCATTCTTCAAACGCGAAATATAAAATAAAGCATTTTCAGCATGTTTTATATTTGTTTTATCAGCACTTGAGGCCCATTGGATAAATCGGAAGGATATGGATCGACTTTTTTTTAATGTAAAATTACCCAAAAAATGTTGATCAAAATCGGCGACGGACACATCGTGCACTAACCTTGTCAGTACATCTTAAATTATTAGTGGTAGTCTAAATAAAAATATAAGTAAAATATCACTATAAAAGAGAGCCAACTTTATGTAGCTATATATATATATATATATATATATATATATATATATATATATATATATATATATATATATATATATATTATTATTAATCCGATAATAACATCATGTGAAATCTTTTTCAAACAGATAATCAAATTTAGTATCATTATTGAACAAACGATATTAAAAATAATAAATATCGATTCTGAAAGAAGGGGTATTAAGCTTGAAGAAAGAAAATCTAATAATTTATTGGCACAATAAAACTGACAGAGCAAACAAGAGCAGAACGAAGAGGCAGCAATCTTGCCATTGGTTTTTCAATTAGCCTATTTTAAGAGAGATTATTTGGTCAGCAAGGCATTACCAAGTGGCAATTGATTATTTGACGACCATCGTCTACTAATGCCATCTCATTTCGTTTTATTGCTGTCCAATGAATCTTTTCATTGTTTTATTGTAGCCGAGTGCCCCATAGCTTTGCTTTATTTTCTTATATTCCTTCATTTAGTTTGGTTTTATTATTATTATTTGTTTTATTATTTCATATTTATAGACATCGTGTGATATTTTATCGCGAATACGAACCATTTGACATTTAATAATTTCTCGTAG
The DNA here is from genome assembly GCA_948150685.1 of Rhaphigaster nebulosa. Taxonomy (NCBI): domain Eukaryota; kingdom Metazoa; phylum Arthropoda; class Insecta; order Hemiptera; family Pentatomidae; genus Rhaphigaster; species Rhaphigaster nebulosa. The sequence goes on along the minus strand of OX411311.1, from coordinate 114,480,095 downwards.
TTCCTCTCATTTATATTACATGCCGACATGGAAACGAAACCACAAATTACTTCCTTATCTGTCAACTGAATGTCCAATTCTTATTTTTTAAACTTTATTTAGTTAGTATTGGAAGATTCCAAAACAATTAATCAGTAAATAATTTACCAGCCAATGTTTCGTCAATCAGACATCAACATGAATGTCCAGTCAAACTAGATCAGAAAAAGACAAATAGGAGAAAGTTTTGTTGCAAAAAAAAGTCAAAATGTTGGTCTTTTTTTGGTTTCTCAGAAAATTGTTTTTGTTTTTTTTGATGATTAATTTATATAAAATTAAATTAGATAAAATTTCCTACATTTTATGTCCGTAAAATATTTCTTTACGAAGAACTGTTAAGCCACTAAAACGCACTCAAAAAGTGATCTATTTCCCAAAAAGTGATAGCATATGACTCATTACTTCCGATTTCCATTGAGACTATTCACGTTATATGCTACTGTTGACCATAAATGATATAAAATTTCATAAAATGCACATAAAAATATTTAAAAAAACATGAAATGAACATTCAATCGATACAAGTATCACAATGCTTGTTGGAATATGATTGTTAGAGAGACCCAGCAAATTTATCTTCTTAACCTCTCCCTTTAGTACGGCAAACCCCGACACCGTCTTTGTAACTGTATAACTGATTTTGATACATATCAACAGCCAAACCGACTTCATTGAATTCCACAAAAAAAGACAAAATAAAAACGTGAATATGACTTATATCTGAAATCTTGAAAAAGTAGATAAAACAGATTCAAGATATAATAACATAACATATTATGTATATTTACCAAATATACTGAATAAATAATATACTATAATATTTCTCCATCTTACAATAAAAAATAGTTTCCAAAGGAATCCCTTTAGAGTGGTCTAAAACAATTTTATTCTCAGTTTCAATTAGATTAATATGGTGATAGAAGTGTATGCAACTCAGGAAGTAATATTATATTTTTTTAACAATTTCTTAACATAATGAGAACAAGATAAAAATAAAATAAAAATGGTTTTACTAAATTTAATTAATGTGAATAACATAAATTTGGCCCAGAAATTAATTTAACATTAAATTATGTTTTTTAAATAATAATAAAAGTTTTAAGTATGTATTGAAAAATATTTATGTAAATAATGTTTTTAGAAATGCTACGTCACCGAAAGGAAAGACTTGAACTGAATATGTCAAAAAAAAAAACAACAGGAAATTCAGAGCATTTAAAATTATAACTAAAACTGCCTATAGAAGTATGTTTAAGAATATTTTTTATTTTGACTTAGGTGACAAAGGAGTTTGAAATTGACCAACAATTTTCCAAAAGAGGGCCGAAACGGCACAAAATAAATGATTGACTTCGTAAAAAGTTTTTATTAAATAAATATGAGATTGAAGTGGTTCGATCATTTCTTTATCTATAATGTTTAATATTATAAAAAGATATAAAGTTTTCTTTAAAAAACTTGTTAAACTTATTTTCTTGCCGAAGGATGAGTGAGTGATAGATACCTTACTCCATCTCTATTTAAAGATTTGTCCACGTTGAATGTAGCCTGATAAGTAAATTAAACTAAAAAAATTTAGGAAATAACTTATTACACTTCTAACGCAAAAATAAGTTTATATAATTATCTTCAGAGTTTCTGAGACCGGAAATTAGGAAAAGTGAGATAACATGTTTTATCGCTGATGTTGAAGGCTGTAAAGTCTACTTTGTGGAGTTGCAAGTCAGCTTGATGGTACGGATGTAAAGAACAGACTCAAGCAACTTGCTAATTAAGGTAGCAAGCTCTACCTTAATAAGAATGCTTAGTTCTGAGAATGCTTAGCTATCTAGAAACCTAAGGAGTCGTCTATTAGGTTCTGTTTCTTCTTCTCTGACTTTGCAAAGTTGCAAATAATTTTACAAAATTTTTCATGTAAATGAAAAAGGAACTACCCATTAATTGCAATAACAAAATTTGTAATAGTAACGTTTGTTTTACTTTCAGACGGTTAAATATTTTGATAAATGAGTCGCAGCAATATTATACTGCCTGCTGTGTATACACATAGAACATAATTTGATTTTGGTATTTCTACTCCTGGTGATTTCCGAATTAGCAAAATCTTGACGTTTGAGTTATTAACTGCTGTTTGAGAGACTTGAAATTTTCATTGAAATCTTTCCGGAACGACCTGAGTATATTTTTTTATTTTTTCCACAATAACCATACTAGGAGAAAATTTATGAGAAACTTTATTCACACTGTTAAGTCATTGTAAATAATATAAAATACATAATAAGATTATATTTTAGTATAACGTATAAAGACATATTTATATGTGAAAGAATTCATGTCATCCAGTTCAATATTTCTAATATCTTGGCTCTATATTTGAATTAGATGGTTCAAGTGGCATGGAAATAAAAGAAAGGATTGAAGATGGAAAATAGATAATATCTATACTCAACTCATTCATAATAGTAGGGATATAATTTCCTTAGTTTATTATTATTGTAATTTTATTATTTTGTTATTTTATTGAGTATTATGGAGCAAAAAAATTGGGCCATGAAGGGCGATCTTTGAAAGAAATTTTTAACTACGGAAATGGACTACTGTAGGAATATCTAGAATAGATAAAGTGAAAAATGAAATAACTAAAGAAAAATATGAACGTATAGTGAAAATACATGAGAAGAAAAAAAAATAATATAAAGACCATAAAAGATGTATACATATTCAAGACCACTTATAAACGGTTTTTGCTTTACTTTTTAACGTTATTGAGGTCTACTATCACCTCTTTAATTATTTCAATTTACGGGGCAACCGGTAAACACACAAACGCACGCACACATACACACACACACACACACAACACACACACACACACACACACACACATATATATATATATATATTTAGATTCGGGGTTAACGTGGTTACAAAAGAGCACATACATACCCAAAAGTTGTGAGTTCGATTCCTCAAGCATCATCCTCTCCCTCGTCAGCCTTCTGGAGGCAACTCTTTCGGATTGAGCATAGCAGGATTGTATTTTCCCCGTGTACATTACCCTGTGTAATCGGAAGCCTGCCACTACACAATGGATACCATAGTTAGTATCAACGTGAGATTGGGCAAAACTATGTCGATATATATATATATATATATATATATATATATATATATATATATATATATATATATATATATATATATATATATATATATATATATAGTTTTTTAAAGTAAGTCACGGTTTTTGTTGAATAGGAAGCGACCAAATCACTCAAAAACTATTCAAGATAATTAAGTTTCAATTGCACCATCATAAAGTAGACAAAATTCCCTTTAAGAAATATGGTTTGGCTCAACTAAATATGCGGTAAGGTGTTTTCTCAGCTCTCTGCTAGGCTGCAGTTACCTCACTTCTAGGAAAACTTCAACTTTTATTAGGCTTTAATTTCGTTTAAATGAAGTTGAGTTTTCATTTCAGATTGGTCTAGAATTGGCTCCTGATTTACAAAAAATTATAAGTAGAATTAGGTTACCCCGATAAAGAAGTGTTTTGAGAATGAAATTTATTAAATTCACTTTGTTTATAGTCAATAAAATAACACAGAAATAGAGAATATAAAGCTTCTTTGTGAAATGAAACAAAACTTTACAAAAAAAAATCTATAAATTAATCAATACAGCTCTGAAATTAAAAATGAAATGATACTATCTCTAAAAATAAAAATTGAAGAAACATACACAAATAAAAATGAATAATGCTTAAATATTTAAAAGAAGAAAATAATTTTAAATTAGCATTAATAATAAAAATACAAAACATGCATAATGGGAAAAATGTCCTTTTTGAAATAAATTTTCAAAAAGGCCAGAGAGGACCCTAAACGCTCTTGTCCTCATAGAAATAGAGTCATTCGTTGTTTTATTCTCATTATGATGATATTTTTATTTTACATACTTCTTTTTGTTAGTGCAGTTTTAAAATTATTTTGTTCTTTTAAATATTTAATTGTATACGCATTGATCGAATCTTTTGAAATCCTTTGAGTTTATGACGACTCTGAACTAATTTCTAAATAGTCATCAAAAACGGTTTAGTAATTTATCAGAATAAGAAACAAAGACAGAACATCAGATTTGAAAACCATATTTTGAATTCTAGAGACCTAAAACCTAAATTCAGTGATATCTCAAAAGTAAATTTTTTAAACGATTGGGATGCTCCAGTATTTGAGGAAATGATAATGTGGTGTTTAGTGGCTGTGTCAACGAGGCAAGGCCCTAACTCGTCATCCGATAGCACAGCGCATCCACGCGCAGTCTTCATCAGCTGCATTGCAGTCCCCCAGCAAACCTGCCCACGCCTGCCATTTTAATGAAAAACAATATTTACCTTGATTTATTTATTTTATAAATAGCTCTAAAATCCCAACTCAAACATTTCAGCAGATGACAGGCACGCTACAGACCGTCCTTGCCTAATGTAAACTCCAACAAAATAATAAATTAACTGTGGGTTGGAAGAGATTATATTTTATAATAAAACCCACGATTGGATTATTGACCCTAATATTTATTTTTCCTTGGATGCAATTGGAATATTCCAAATAAAAATCCTTAAGTCTCTAGAATACCGATAGACAACTAACCAGTCTGCGTTTCGCCAATTAAGGCACTATCATGACTTACTAAATAAAATCGCATTTATCAAGATTAAATACAGCACATCTCAAACTGTCTAAAAGGACGCATTAATTAGAGACAGCTCATTACTCCAAGACATCTAATCGCATGCTTAAGGCAAAGAGAGGTAACATAAAAACAGCAGAGAAGGTTATATTCAAATATCTGATTAACAGAAAACGAAAAATAAACGTACCAAGCTATCAAAAACGTATAAAAAGGCCATAAAATAAATTAAATGATAAAGATAATACAGAAGAAAACAGAGTGAAAATGCACAGCCGAAGTAGGTTTTAATAAAAAAGGAGCTAAATTGCAAATCAATCAAAGATCTAAGGCAAACTATGCAGGCCCACAATAAAAACGGCGCACCTAGATTTTTCTGTTTTAAAGCTCAGTAATGGGGATAATCAGTGCCCTAAGGTAAATATCTGTTGTTATTACAAAAATACAATAATATACATCACGAGGAGACCAGTTTCTGGGCTGCTTAGAGCAACATACCCTGCTGAAGTCCGTTTTGTGGTGATCCAGGTCCTCAGGAACCGCTATCAACGAGCTGTTCAGACCACTCGAGCTCTGAGAACTGCTCTCCAAGTGGATGTTTGTGTGGCAACTGCTTGCAGACGCTGCGCTACATTCGAGAACGACAGCCGCTGGACCGCTGTTAACACCAGCTTGAATTTCCCTCAGACACACCGAAATTGGACCGATGTAGAATGGGTAAATGCAATGTTCACAGATGAGTGCAGAATTAATCTGTTCAACTCCGACAATCTTGCAAAGGTAATTTTGAGTTAATTCTGCACTCGGCTGAGAGCATTACATTTCATTACATTTATGTGTGCTTGAGCGATATTCTAGCGGGCTCTCCGATGGGCTGGTGTTAACAGCGATCCATTGTTTATCGTCCTCGAATATAGCTCAACGTCTGCAGGCAGTTACCACATAAGCATCCACTTGATGGCGGTTCCTGAGGGCCGGGATCACCACAAAACCGTCTTCAGCAGATCTGTTGAGGACTGTTGGGTGTAATTGAAGTTATATTATTCTATTCATGTAATTATAACAAATGTTTACCTTAGAGCACTAATTATCCCCATTATTGAGCTTTGAATCAGAAAAATCTAGGTGCGCCGTTTTTTTGTGGGCCGGTGTAGTTAGATTTATTAGACTTGTCTAAACTGCAAAAGGTTTCGGAGTAAAATTGATTCAAATTTCTAATCTCAGTCTTATTCCAATTATATCTAGTTGGTTGGTTAACTATATTATCAAGTTAATTAATTATACTATATAATATAGTTAATTATAATTTTCTTGTGGGCTTTATTAGTTCGCAGATGATGAATTCATATTTTTGAAACGCAACACAGCATATTGAATATGGGTTTCTGAATCCCAGAAGAGGTCTACTTCAACATGATTCAATTGGAAATAACATCACACACACACATATGTGTTAGGTTTTGGATTTTTTCCGAATTTCAATTTTAAGTGGGACCATCACATCACCTTGTCGAAGGTATGTCTGTCTTAAGAACTTGGTTGTCGCAAATTTGAGATATGTACAGTGTATTTTCATGAAGGGTAAGTGTATTACGTTGGGATTTGTTATGATTTAGTTAGGATTAACTTATCAAATAATACTGAATGGTTTCAAGTAATTCTTAATGTGCACTTCATTTTCTGTACTTTTTGTTTTTCGAGTAAGTACAGTTTAATAAACTCCCATACCAATTATTCCTTTATTGGACGGTAGCCAACTTCCATGCACCGCTTACACTCTCCTTATCGCAATCGGCTTCGGATAAATCATAATATGGATGCCATAATACTTGTACTAATTCTGAATTTAGGGGAGGCGATTTATTTTGCATTCAATCAACTGCAATTAAATTAGTTTTTTATTTTTGAAAAATAGCATAAAATGTTCTGTTTTATTGCAATAATTCATCATTTTTTTTATTTTATTTTTTGTCTTTATTATGTATTATATTCACACATGTCAATGTCGACAACCAGTGAATTTAATGGCCAAAAATTTGCTATCGTGGTATGAAATGTTAGAGAGTAATGCCCAGCGGCACCTCCTCTTATCGTGATTATTGTATTTATAATAGTTAGGCCTGGAAATCTCTCATCCAGCTCCTCTTCAGCCTTCTGCGAGCCTGTTGGTTTTAGCCATGTACGAATGTGTTAGGATGTCCGTGTAATTTACCGTGAAATCGTTTGTTGTGGGTCCGTATGTGTTCGTTAAATTAATATGGTCTGTATGTAAGGTAATGTTGGCGATTTACCATAGAGCATTGGTTAGTCTTAAAAGTTTTTGACTGAAAAATTTGAAGTTTTGTATTTGTGCCCTTTTGGTTTTCCCGTACATCAGTGAAGCGTAGGTCCAGATGGGCTTGAGTAAGTGTAAGTGTTCAATTTATATCTAAGTTTCAATTTTGAAAGTCTCAAAAGAAGCGAGTATAAGTGTTTTAGTCTTCTTTTAGCGTTTTTAGTTTTTTCTTGACGTATGGTCCCCGTGTCATTCTTCTGTCAAATTTCAGGCCAAGATATCGAATTTTGTCTGTCTGCGGAATTATCCTATTTTCGACGTTTATTGGACAGGTTTCTCGTCTTAATTGATATGTTGGAATTTGTCTTGGTGAAATCGAATTTTCCCAAGTTCGCACCAGTAATGAGGCTTTATTAGGTGATGTAAAGTCTGTGAGGCATGGATTTTGATGTTTTGTTAAAATTGTTGCATCGTCGTTGTCATAGTTTCGGAGCTGTTTGGAATATCGTTTATATATATGATGTAGAGTAGTGGAGCAAGTACTGATTCCTTAGCTATTCCTGTTAAGGCTGGTCTAGTGGTAGAAAGTTCTGATCCATGGTAGACAGAGAAATTCATCAAATATAAATCTGAAACCTTACGAATCTATATTTTTATTTTTTGAAAAATATGTTCCACAATCGTCTTAATTTTTTGTAATTGAATAAGTACAATTTTTTTTAAATTTCCAAAATACTACGATCCCGATTAAATTATAAGAGCAACAAGAATATTTTTAATGAAAACCTTCCTAAGAGGATCGTAAACGAAATCAATTCCTCTGTATTGAATGTGGGCTCTCTATTGTACTGAGGTTTTTAATATCAGTCTGCTCTTTTCAGATTTTATAATCCAACCCAGCTTTTAGTTAAAGCAACGCTACAAAAGTTATCTTTATAAAATAAAAAGAATAAGAGGAAAAGAAAATGAATCTGCGTTTATGAAATCCTACCTAACTAGCAATTCCAATAACATCTACCGATGAATGGCTGTTCCATTTTTAGAGATATCCATGTCTAAGAACTTTCTTATTTGTTTTTAATGGAATCTTCCCAAATTTAGTTCTAATTTATAAAATAAAAAATTATATAGGCAGTGTCGGATATCACCACTATAAATTTTAAGTAAATTACTAATTTCTAAAATTTAATCCCATACGTACCATATACGTACCAAATTCATAAAGTCGAAAATATTGAGTTCACTTTGCGAATTAACGAAATAACAAGAAAGTCTTGAGAATTTGTTTTTATTATTAAATGTATTAATGATACATCATGCTGTACTTATAAACTAGGTTGTGACAACTTACCTTTTTGCATCCTACGTTGAAGATAACGTGGCACAACGTTACATGAGGTGTAGCATAGAGGAAAGTCAGAAACAAGATTTTACGGTCAGTTATTGTTTATACTCCTTGTAAAAATCCAAGCCTGATGAGGGGGAGGAGTTTGCAGATCCGGGGCCTGGCCCGGCCAACTAGGTTTTATGTTTTATCTTATTATGTAATATTACATAATAAGTATGTAATATCTTTGCATGAACTTTTTGTTGCATACATTATAAAAGACGAGATTCGCTTTCAGTGGTGTTTTTAATATTTTACATGGGCTCAGAAAAATTTTACATAAACCCTTGGTTTAACTTCACGGTCTGTATAAAATCCTGCGAATGCTGAATAAATAGAATTATTTAATAATGAAGGATAGCAAATATACCATCTACATCTGACTTAAAACAGTATAACTATAAAATTATACAGGCATAAAAGGGAATCGATATAAAAATATCTTAGAAGCTTTAGAAAGTTAATAGACATGACCCAATAAGTAAGATCAAAAATTCATGGTTATTTTCTAGACTAAGAAAGGTTCAACGTTTTTCCCTTTTAAATATGCCTATTCAGGAAAAGGCTAACAAAGAATTGTTTATATATAGGATTTAATTTATGATTGTTATAAAAAATATAAATATTTGTCTTTTATTTTGCCTGTGGATACTTTGAATGCCAAAGATTTATTATCAAATATTTTCACCCTTCTGCTTTAAAACGAATTTATCGGCATTATACCATTGAAGTTAAATTACCACTGAGAGAATGATTCCATACCAGAGTTTATTTCTATAGTTTCATAGAATATGTTAAAAATGATTTATATTTTGATAACAATTTATATTTTGTGTTTGTGTGAAGTGAGTGAAATCTAAGACTAGGAAGTATAATATACGTTCTTGTATATTTTAATGAATAAATGGTATGAATTAGTTAGAATTAGCATTTATTATTTATTTTATTTTATTGTAATGTTAAATCTTTTATTATAATTGATAACTAAGGAGGTGAAATTTTTATACCATTATATTTCCACAACGTTGAAGTAAAGCAACATATTTCTCTTCACTATGAAAGAAAATTCTCTCTAAAATTCAAATTTATGCCTGATTTTGTAGAATACATTTTTCTTTTATTTTTGTCTTCTTCTCTTTTTTATCTGTTCTCAGGCCAGGAGTGCTTCCACCAGTAGTTTCAGAAGCCTCAGTCAGGTACAATATAGCCGAGAATGGAAATTTATTTAATTAGATTTTCCATAATTGCATAAATTTAAAAATATTACCATAATAGTGGAGAGAGAATGTAGAATTTATAAAATACAAATGGCATGCAAGGAATTTAATTTGATTAGTTGGCACGATATAAAGTTCCGTTGTGAACTTTGATTTTGAAATTAAACAGAGCCTAGAATCATAGGGAGTTAGATTAATCACAGCTCTTTTAGTGTATGCAAATATGATATTCGAAACATAGAAGAATCGATTTTTATATATTTTATAGAATAAGTACATATTGTTTTATAATTAAACTAGCATGTTTTACTTAAATAATTATAGTATGATCATGTATAAGCAGCTAGATAAAATAATACACATTATATACTTAGCTTATGGATGCAAAGCAAAACTACGCCTTGTTATTTAAATATCACACATTCGAATCACATTAATTGAATATTATTTATATCATGTAAATATTGAGTTTTAGAAAATTAGATTTTAGTGAAGATACAAAGCTTAAAAATAGAATGTAGCTTAAAAATTAGTAAATAGAAGCGCTTAGATACACATTTTTTCTTGAATTAGATTGTTAATTACAGTGACTCATCGATAAGTGATTATAAATTAGAACTGTTAACAACTGAAATCTTTGAACAGGACTCTCATGAAGATAAAAGTCGGGTCACAATGAAAGACGTGCGCTGAGTTTTCCAGGCCTACTCGAGTAGAGATTGGAAGAATTCACCTCACGGAGTCCTAAAACCCTGCGAATGCTGAATCAGAGGGAATTCTCAAACGTTAGGCCTGTTTCGATACAAGGAGAAAACCTATTGAGAAAATTCTTTGGAAATCTGTACTGTACAAGTACCAAAATACATGCTAGAAATGGGCCAAAGTCGATAGTGCAATCGATGTTATTAGACATCGTCAAGTTCCTGCCTATCGAAAGTCAACAAATTTTGTTGCACGGCTCTGTTCATTTCAATTCTCGGTCATAATATAACTAAAAAAATATTTATTTAATATTGTATTAATACATGTTATCATTAATAATAACATGCAGGTTTTTCTATTGTCTTTTTATTATTTTAATTAAAATAATTTTAAATATTTTATCATTAAAACAATGATAAAATATTAAAATTTAGTCATTAAGATAATTTGCAGGTTTATACAGCCTGTATGTAGCCTGAAAAATGTAAACCACTGAGTCTGGCAAAATATAACAGACAATTTTAAAATAATAAAGTAAGGCAATGCGGAGACCATATCTCTCGATGCAATTATATGAGCGGATATCTCAAAATATAATTTTACTTAGAGATGGGTAAAAAGTACTCTGAGTAACGAGTGCCGAGTATTTCACTCGAATACTCTCACTAGCCGGGATTAGATACGGCTAGGGGTGGAAGTGATTGCGAAGACTGACCTACCTCAAACATCATTGATCTATCGCCTATCTATATCTATGTGTATCTAATCCCAGCTAGTGAGAGTATACGATTAAAGTACTCGGTATTCCTTATTCAAGAGTACTTTTGCCCATCTCTACTTTTACTTTTTTTAAGTATTTTTTGTTAAAAAACTTTACTTGAATTTATATATTTCTGTTTATTTATGGATCTATTACATCGTCATTAACAATATCTATTGGTTCCTAAATGGCTGCTATATTCTTCTCTTTCTTGATTATATTGCTTAATTTTAATTAAGTTTGGTAATTAATCGTCATCATATTCCGATCCTCTTCTACCGCTGCGCAGAATGTCCTCTATAGATCTTGGACCAAGCGTCCCTCTCCTATACCAGCTCTGTCTTCCTGAACGCCTCCATTCACACGCTTTCCTCCCAAGTGATCCGAGGTCTTCTTCCCTCCACTCGTCTCTCATAGTTCATCCTCGTGGTTCTTCCTGGATTCATCCGTACCGAGTGCAACATTCTTTCAGATTCTCCAAGTCTCTATGACATTTCTGCCTCGATATAGCCACTTTCATTCAACCAGACACCTAGAATCTTTCACTGACTTGTGCACTTTTAGTGGGTGTCACTATTTCGCTGCCTATTTTTGGGTCACCCTTCGAAAAACAATGTGAAATTAAAAAAATAATGATAATAATCGCATGAAATTAAGTAGCCTGTTGGACTGGAGTTGATTGCATGTATCGTGGGGTTTAATAAGACATGTTTTATTAAACGCTCAAAATTTTTATTTAGCTCTCGAAAAACGTCATTTTTTTTGTTTCATTTCCTGTGGTTTTCTCTTGGAATTTAATCATTTTACCTCTATAAACAAATGAGTCATATATCCGTTCATGCTTGTTTATTCTAATTTCATGCAAAATTCAATGCACTCATGATTTTTTGCACCAGCTATTACTCAATGCCCTGTGGTAGATCATGGTATTTATCAATAAATAAAAGTATATATCTTATATATGTAATAAAAAAAATATTTAAAATAAGAGCGGAGGTTGAGATAATTCATTGACACTTATTATATAACAAAAATTATAGTAAATTTTTGTCTACTTTTGACACGCTATATATTTATAAATAGCGAACTCTTGTCTAATACATGTCCAATTGCCAAAGAAGAAAATAAACCAAATAATAGCCGTGTCTTGAAGGAAAATGTTCTTTTAAAAGGAGAAGAGCTACAAAGATTTATTGTGTTTGAAGAACCTTTTACTAGGCTGTGGACTAGACAGGTCTAAGGCGCGCTGCCAGTCAAAATCTAACTACCGGAACAATAAAGAGGATTTATGATGAACTAAATTGCAAAGTCAGTTATTTACTATTTCTTTTTTTTTTTTTGTAGAAGTTTACTTTTTTTTTAGAACTCGAAATTTATATGCGCGATATATCATGCTCACTTTTATGAGAACTCGTTGATAGTTCAAACGAAGATGAAAAATTCAGAGTGGAAACATGATATATACCGATATCGTTTTTTGAAATAGACGTTAACGCCACTTAGCAAACTTTACAGGAAATACATGAAACGATTTTTTCCCCAAATAACAATTTCTTTGTTCTATTATTCCTTATTGTAGGGAGCGGGGTAGCACAGTGGATAAGGCACTGCGCTACTAATCTCAAGGTTCCGGGTTCGAGACCGGCTGAGACAGATAATTATTTATTCTGTATTCAGCCGTGGATTGACCCTGTGGGATCGGGAGATCCTCTTGGGGCTCACCCAGCCTCTATAATGTGGATACCCTTAATTGGGGGAAAAACCTGGCGGTTGAGCGTAATCTTGGCCGAATCACCTCCTTGTATAACCATTGGCCTAGAAACAGTACGGTCCTTACCCCAAGTACTGAACCCAAGACCCTCATCGGGTTGTAGTGGTACAGGTTTTATTATTCTTTATTGTATACAGTAGGAGTTTATTAACCTGGCAAAACCTTTATAATTAAAATATATTTTGAAGGCTTCAAGCAGTGTTAAAGGCCGGAGTCACAACTGAGAGTCGTTAATATTTGGTACTTGCACCATTATTATTCGATTTTTAGTCCATTTTTCGATACATCGTGAGTGGGAATCGCTAGAGTTGGTGTTTATGTCTCATAATCAATTGAAACCTCAATTTCGAATTTTTGGCGCTTAAGCCTTTTTCAAAAAACGACGTCGATACATATATACAATGGAGTCTCACTTATACGAAGAAATTCTCATTCTCCGGTGAAACTGCACTTTGTTCTATGTAATTTATTATTCATATATACGATATTCAGTTATACGAAAAAAACATGGCTTTTCAACAAAATGCTTATAGATGCCCGTTCCTTGCTTATAGATGCCTGAAGTTGTTCGCTTTCACGTGGTTTTCCGTGAATCCGGATCTACGGTGTTTCCGGTCTATTCCAATGAGTATCAGTGACATCTCTTCAGTTTTAAAGATTCTCCCTCTTCCTTAAATTTTTCAATAGCGAAAGACGTTTTGTTGAGGATGCACCACACTTTTTCAAACATTTTTTTTATTTTAAAATGAAAAAAGAAACAAGAACGAAACATTCCATAGAAGAGCAAATTTAAACAGCTATGGCAGAACCTCCTAAGTGATTCAATTTTCACAGTACCGCAGGAGTAACGTTTGAAAATTTTGGAGAATAGAACAACCTGGCTGTCTGCGTATCCCAGAGTGACCAGGGAGTTGTAGTTGAAGTCATTCTTACAAAAGCCGAAGGAATCTTAGCAGATTCCGATTCCCAATTTTGAGAGGACGATGAACCAGTGGCACCACAGTTTGCCCAAAAGGTAGCGGCATTTTTTAGACCAAATGGTTTTATACAATCTAGCTTTTGGAAAAAATAAGCTCAAGTAAACGGACCTTCCTTATTGTTACCTTATTTCATTATACATATTATGTATGTATAAGAAATATTATAAATATTTATTTTTTTGAAGTATTATAATATTTTTCAATTATTTTTGTAAGCTTTTAAATTGTTTGGTGTAAAATTGAATAATTATTACATGTCTTTTTTTTCTATGAAGTTTTGTTCATTTAAAAATTTAAAAAACACAAAACCTCTTCACTCATAAGAAGAATTGTCAGTTCTCTACATCTGATATTCCTATAAGTGAAACTCCACTGTATATATGTCTCAAAAAAGAGACAACAAAGACTTAAGTTTCTCAGATACCTGTAATTAGTCGGTAATTCAGGCTTAATCATGGCAGGAAAAGAAAAGATCACATATGTAGTCAATTCTCGCTAATCCGAACTAATTAAAATCAAGAGCGTTTGGCTTGGCGAAAAATTCGGAATACCGAACTGAAAAAAAAAGGCATTAATAACAAGTCAATTTATAATAATAAAAAATTATATATAGAAACTATTTTTACCGTCGTTAACTATTATTCTGAATTCAATTTTTTAATTGTTTTCTTGAAATATAGTTTAAAATTTTAGTTTGTAAGTTGAAAACATTTTTTTCTGTTGAAAGAAGACAATATTTTTTATATTATCTTAAAACTCAAACAAAACTACTAAAATACTATTGTATTAACAATACGATTTAGCGCTTAAGATCAATTTAATAAAAATATTAATTAATATCCACCGATAAATAAATTGAGAAAAAAATACACTTCCAAATTTTTATTTTTATTATTATTTTTTTTTTTTTTAGCCGTGATTTGGATTAGCGAGAGTCCACTGTATGTAAAACCAAATACAGCGCATCTTACGTCATCAGTCCAAAAAAGACCCCTCGAGCACATCTGTCTTAGACAGATAATGTACATGCAGTCTAAAGGTCATGGGCCATTTTGGCTGTTGTGAGATTTGTTGTATATTCCTGAATTGAAGAAACGTTGACGGGTTAGCTATGTTCTGATATTTGAGGGACTTTAGGTTTTGGTTTTTGAAGTTTCGAATTTAACATGATACGATTAATAAAATAATTTATAAATAAAATTTGATGCGATCTGTCCAAGTTTTACATTTAGTACAACCAGATTTATGACTCTAATGATACGATGGAATTGTTAGGGAAAAGAGACACTATTTGCCAATTTATGCGGTACCATATTCATATCGATTGTGGACTCGATAGTAGTATAATCGAGAGGGGAGACAGAGAGGAGAGACTAGACTCCTAGGAGGAGCTTTATCAAGACAGGTCACTATCGATTGATGCGCTCTCCTAAAATCTTTCCACGATTGAACCCCTCAGTCGGAGAATATTATATCCCCCTCCTATCGGGTATTCAACATAAAATATATTCCATCTGTCTCCCTTATCCATTTCAACTGAATCCTAGGGCATTAACTGCATTTATAGCTCATAAAATAAGCATTGATAAAATTATAAAATCAAATATGTTTAAATTTAATATAAAAGGACAGTTAATTAAAAAATTGTTATTTTTTAACTTTTATTTCTTTTTTTCTGTTGCTATTATCGAGTTTTTAAATTCCTTCTAACTCAAAAACTTTAAAACTCGAAATAAATATCCCAAAGTTGAAAAATTAAAAGGGGATGGCCCAGATGTGGAAAATATTATTTCGAATAACAAATAAACAATAACCAATATATATAATTCCCTCCCCCATAGTCCCTCTTTTACACTTCTGATAATTTTATTGCCTTGGGATTCTCCTTTTGCTGCATATTTGGATTTTAAGGTCTACACTACATCTTCATCATTATGTTTGTTAATTTTTCATAATTTCTAATTAATAATTGGATGATGGAGCTCACCTAGCTAATGGGGAGGTAGGTTTTATTTTGTTTATATATTATTTAATTATTATATCAATAATTAACATTAATTATTTGATTATTATTATTATTCGGAGAAAACAAATAAACATGCAATATGCCAGTTTTTTCTGAATAATATTTTTTGGAAAATTAAATATAACAACTGCAATTAAAAAAGAATATGAATAAAATTTCGGAGTAAATTTTTTGTTTTTATTAACGGACAATCAATGAACAAGTTAACAGCTTGTATGTTTCCTGTTATTAATTAAATATTGTACTGAATATTAAACCTAATAAATACAATTTAATAATCTAGATAATGATTAATAAATATTTTGAATAATGAAATTAACGAATAATGAATAAAAAAATATTCGTTATCGAATAAATTTGATTCATAATAATAATGCCTAAGTTTTGGAGTGTGTTGGATAGAATAATGTACTTATCAACGATTTTTACTACAGTATACCAATTATAAAAATCATTGATTAGAAAAAAAAAAAAAACGGAATATATAAATTCATCAAGATTTTCCGTGGTGAAATAAATAATTAAGCTTTGCATGAAAATACGGTAGTCTCTGTATTGGCAAAGGACTCCGATAAACGATGCATCTCGCGTGCGATTGTTACCAGGTTCATAGCACCGTAAGTCCTTCGCATGATCCCAATCCCTACGCCCTTCGTGACTTGTGTTGATACTGCTTTGATGTTTCCATCAAGTCCAAATAAAACTTTAAAAGTTCTAATTAATACAAGTAAGTAATTGGATAATATTCCATTTGAAATCCTTATAGACGTCTTTGTTAATGTATTACCTATCTGTTTATATACGAGTAATACCTTTTTACGTTTTTTATCGTCTAATAATACAATCTGCCACAGTGCAATCGGTACTAGTGCTATATATTATTCATACATTATTTACAGACTAAAGAAAAATTATATTAAAAAAAAATAAGAATAAATTATGGAAAAAATAAGTAAATATTTAAGGAACAAAAAATTAAAGTCGAGATAAAATAAATTGTCTTAAATGCATTCATTCCTATATATAACATTTACACTCGGTCTATAGAACTCCGAGCCTTACTTTCTCCTCTCCCTTCCCCCACATTTTAAGGGAAAATACGGGCTCCAGGAGATCCTAGTGCTTCTCTCTCAGCTCCATCATTGGTATTTGCTTTAGTAATGTCTTCAGGATTAATTAGTGTCTGATTTAAGTGCTGCATTCTATAAATGGGAAAAGTTTTACATTCACAAAAATTGTTTATAGCCAACTTTGTTCTTTACTAACCACCATAAATAGATCGAATCTTCCTTATGTTTCATCTTCTTGGGACGATATTTTATAGATCAATTATGGTTCTCCAGTTGGGGTAAAATTTCTCCTTTCGCAATAAATTGATATATTGAAGTATTGCAGTATGACTCTCGATGTACTTAACTGCTAAAATGTTCGTAGGTTAATAATGCTTAGGATAACATTGAGCTGCAAGACTTTTGGTCCTCAGCCACATTAAAAACATACATCGTAAATCATTGTAATTGTAAATTCGAAGATTTTGCAAGTTTTTTTCGAGTGCTGGCAATACAAAAAAAAAAAAAATTTCTGGAATCCGTGAGTATGAGGTTCAAACGAGTTCACCGACACATCTTTTCGATAAAAATCTATATAAGCAAAAAACTGGAATTAGATAAACTTCTCACTGTAGATGGTTTTCAAAAAAGTCTGAGATACGCACTCATTAAATCTTTAATTGTTCTCAATTATGAGTGCAAGGTACTCTGCCAACAAATTAAAATGATTTTGTCACAAACTTTATGTGTACCTAATTTTTAATTTATATCAAATAACGCTGTACATTTAAACGCTGGCGATACTGATTGGTGAACTATTTCGAACTAGAGATCTGTTTGCTCCCATCTTCGTACTCAACTGCTCTATAAAATATATCAAGTTTCATAAGTCAAATCCACTGCTTTGATCAATACAGTCACCCTCAATATCACTCCAAAAAAAGAAATTGTTCAATATGGCACTACTCCAGTAAAATGTTCGCATTTAAAGAACACGAGGAGTTTGTGATATTTACAAATTATTATTTTGATAGAAAAAATGGATGATGTGGAAAACAACGGAATGTAATTTGAGGAGTGACTTGCGTGTTACCATTTTAGGAATACAACGAGGAAAATTTAGCGACAAATAATACAAATAAAACTAGATTTCGTACTCAAATTGTCATAAAAGCAATTGATTAAGTGAGAATTCAAAAAACACTTTTATTTTAACTAAATCTTATTCGATGAATATAGTAACGTTCAAGCAATGATTTCTTCTAAAAATAAAATGCTTTTACTTGCACAAGAACGTTTGTTATAATATAGTAAGATTAAAACGTTATATTAATTTTTATTTGAGTCGAATGCCTTAGCGAAATCAATATACTTCAGTGATACAGATTAATTATGTAATCCTAACTGACATCATTGCTGTATAACTTCGATTTAAATTCATCTGTACTTTAAATTTGAAGTACACTTGAAAAGGCAAATCTATTGGATACGATTCACGAAATGTATTAAAATTTTTTTCTTAAAATGCATTGATTGTGAACACTGCACACTCAATACTGATTGGCTTTTACCTGGTCAATGAAAAGCCGACCATATATCTCGATAACAGTTTTTTTTAAAATAAACTTTGATTATAAAAATCAATAAACTGTTATTGAAACTGCTATTTCCTCACATATCTTTTCAAGAACCACTGTTTTAATAAATAATCCCAAGAAGAGCCAGTAATCAGATGAGAATAAAGGTAAAATCCGAACTCCTATTGGTGCCAATGATGATTTAATCCACCAATGATCAATCGACGATAGCAATTTACGGTTTGCGGACCAATGGACAGTTAACAACAGACACAGGCCGCAAAGCCAATATGAGAGACGATATCCCATTAGTTCGCTAGCGTGCTTTACACTGATATCCCAAATTGGGCCGAATTGGATCAGGGCGATATTATAACATGGATAGCATAACAACACGACTACCTTAGCTCACATCATCCTTATTGATCCAGCCCGTATATTCTGTTTGAATTTCAGTTTCAACTTCTCAGTTTGAATATTAAATATCTACACAGCTCATGACTAAGAAAATGTTCAAAACCGAGACCGCAAAATGAAATTAAATAAAGAAAGCTGCATGAACGGCTAATTTGATAAAGTATCTTGTAAATTGATGATGAGTTTCGATACTTTTAAAAATACACTCAAATAATTACAGATATTGTGAATTAATAATTTAAAGTTTACACTGATTTTTAAATGTCACCTTTTTTCATGCAGAGATTTTTTTTGGGATTAATTCAAATTTTTGATACATTAATACATTTAAGATTGGTGTCTTTATTTTAACCTTTCAATGCAATGCTACGTTTCGACCCATCCCCTCTTTCTCTCACACGTCAGCGATTGGTGGTGTCGGCATCAATCCTTCGGGTTTGTCAAGACTGTTATTATTGATTAACAAAGATTAATTCAAAATAGGAAGTTGCCTGCTATGAATATATATTCGGTATTGTAATATAAGTAAAAGATATAAAATCTTTACGTTGCATACTGTATGATAAAATTACTAATCATACTCATTGATAAATTTAATATTGAAATTCTTGTATTAACGAGAAAAACGACTGTATAAGATTCGAACCAAAACATATTGAAAACGGTGCATTCCTTGTTATCTTGCCTATAATATCTTAGTGGAATGTTGCCCTTAGTTATAATGTAAATTTCCCTTGTAAAATAAATCTTGATTCTGGCATATTTATGAATATATGTATATACGATTGTTATTATTTGTAATCATTAATCTTTTTTTTTTTTTTTTTTTTTATTTAAGGCTCGCAACAAGCCCGCAGACGGACACGTAAACCAGAAATGCGCACCGAAAGGTTCGACGACTCCAGTGAAAAAGCCCCCGACAGCCCAGAAGGGATCCGTGAAGACCCCGGGTCCCAAGGCCCAGCAGCAGGCGGTCGCCAAACCCCCGCCCCCAGCCCCCATCAAGAAGGACAACAAGAAGAAGAGGCACCAGCAACACGATCTCATAGTCACCATCAACCTGGTCAGTGCCTCTAGCGTTAAGTCAGTTAAAAAGACTTTTTTAAATATTCACCGATAAATTTACTTAATTATATAAACATTAATTTAATTATTTTAAAATGTTTTGATGCTTATAATTAACTAATAAAAGCAAATGCTTGGATATTATTGGAAAATTCTTTCAGTCTCTCAAATTTCAGTAAACAACTATTAAGATTCGCCAATTTAGACATCATCAGTCGAGAAAAAGATAAGATAAACGCAGACCAGAGGCAGCACATCTTACATCATCATACTAAAAAAATCAAACCAAATAGATATTGCACATCATTCCAAAACAGTTCGCTATAAATAACATATTATATTTGCAGGGTGTCTCAGAACAGAAAGTCCATACTTTAAAGGGCGTGTTTAGAGTAAAAATAATCATGTAAACATACAATCACTCACAAAAATATTCTTAATTTATTTTACATTCTTCAAAAAAAAAAAAAAATTGATCGTTTTTTATATTTTTTTCTGAAATATATACATACATATATTTCATAAAAAAACGAAAGAAAAAACGATCAAATTTTTATTTATTGAAGAATGTGAAATAAATTAAGAATATTTTTGTAAATCACTGTATGTCCGCAAATGCTTCCTAACGGAAATTCATTTATTAAAAGATAAATATTTAAAAAAAAGATACATTTAGAAAAGAAAGACATGTTATTTAATTTACAACTTTTGTTCAGCATTAGTAGATCCGAGACTTTCCCAGCATAAAAATGTTCTAACAGCTCCAATATTTCAGAATAATTCCTGATTTTTTTTGCCGCATCCATAATTCGGCAATTAATTCTGTTAATTAATCCATCTGCGACTAGGAAATCGCCTATTACACTCTGTAATTACCCGTCTTTCATTTTTATTAGACTAACCTTAAATGTAATCAATATCGACATATTCTTCGGTTGAAAACAATATTTTAGTAACTTAAGAATATATATATTTAAACAATTCAAGAATGACAGTTAGTGAAAACGGTACTAAACTAACCGAAAATATAAACAAAACCATACCAATTGAAAATTTAAGCAAGGCAAGGCTGATAAAAATGTAAAAAATAACGGACTAATGAAAAGTGTGTCAGGTATTCAGATCAACTTTCAATGCTTCTGTTCCTATTGGGAAGCATTTACGGGCATATATTTATTCTAAATGCTACCAGAAGCACACCCTTCACCGTATGGAGTTCCAGTCATAGGACGCCCTGTATTTACTTTCAGTATATATACTTTATAAGAAAGAGGAAGGCTATATTAGAAACTGATAACTGATAAGAAAAACTGAAATACACACAGCATGTCACTAACATTAATTTGAAATTAGTTAAATTTATTATATTTATCTAAACTGCTTACATACTGAAGAGAAAGTGATTAGCACAACTGAGAAAGATAGTATTCGAACAGCTTTACATTTTAGCTAATAAAATAAAATAACATTTTAGATTAATAAAATAAATTTAAGTATCAATATATTATAATTTTCACTTTTTCTGATTTTGTTTGAGAATCACTTTTTTCTGCTTTGCTAATGTCACCTTCTTTATCCCTTAGTATATGTTAAACTTTATTTGAATGGTGTACTCTTTATTAGAATGTTGGTGTGAGATGTGTTGTCTTTGCATTGTGTTTGTGACCTTATCTTTTTCTGTCTTAATGATGCCTGAATTTTATGAACATTGACTGATTTGTTATTTACAGAATTTTGAGAGACTTGAGATTTTTTTTTTTAGCTTCCCTCTCATTAATTAAGAAAACAAATGTATTTAGTTATAATTTCCATTTTCTTTATGGGTGAATGTTCTTTTTTTTTAAGTTAGAATTATTTATTTCCATAATCTAGATAAAATTACATTTTTACACTATTTCTCTGCATGTTTTACACTTCTGATGAATATATTGTTACGAATACCAAGGGTTTTATACTGCATGGAAATCTCTGCGAATGGAGAATAATTGAGTTTTATACATGTTCAGAATGGACTTAAGCCTAATGGATAAAGCACCAGCCACATTAATTTAATAAAATGTTGTATTATTCAATAATTATGGCACAATATTTTGGACAACAAAGAGCTCTTCATTATTTCTTATCTAATTGCGTTAATTAAAATGCAGATTACCTTCAATTGGATTCAGTTTATTCGAGGAAAACTGGCGGGGCTCCAACTGTTACATTTAATAGTTTTAATTGAAACTTGATACTAATCCAAGGCTCAGCGCTCAAGCAAAATCTGTGGAGATTTCATCTAAATTGCTTATCATTAAAATTAATTATTATGAAGCATTTACGATAATATAAACAATTCAATATGTATTACCTATTTTATTTTCGTAGTCTTTGGGTGGAGGAATTGATGCATTGATTAGCTGAGATCTGCGGGGGGTTTTTCGCTGATATCAAATATAATAGTAAATATTATATTTACTACTATGTTACCAAAAATACCCAGTCATATTATTAAAAATACCCAACATCATGACCTAATATGTAATTCGTGTTCTAGACCTCCTATTTTCTTTTCTTTAAAATATTCTTTGCATCTATATCTAACGAAAAACCTACTCAAAGAATCTTGCGCGTTAAGTTGTTTTTACACTGGTTTTTACTCTCAAAATGCCAGAATGTTTTATCTTCGCTTAAGTTGTTACAACTCGTAACTCATAAAATCAATTTTACAGGATGATAAAAAGAACGTTTTAAAAATTTATTTTCTATTTATTTATTTTTTTTGCAGGATTCATAATTTTTTCTGAATTACGATATGTCTCTAGAATGATGCGTTGATTTATTTTGTAATAAATGGTACATAGATCGTATTTTTTCGTACTATAGATAGATAGATAGATAGAAAACTTACATTATTCTGGGACTAGGTCCCTTCAGAATAACAAAACTGAACAAATAAAAGTAAACCAAATCGGGCCAAGAAACTACAATAATAAAAGTACATAAGTTTTACATCAATAATAATAATAATAGACAAACAAAAAATGAATTCTTCTCTACATTTAAGTAAAAAGGAGAGAAAAATAAAAATTATAAATAAATTTCCACTTAAACATCATAGACTTTTGATCAAATTGTTTACCTTAAATTACATTCTTTTTGCTTACACAGCTTATTTCTGGAAGTGAGGAGATGCTGGAAAAGGTGGAATTTGAATGAGGACAGAGAAGAAGGATGTCGGATACTAGAAGGAAGGGAATTCCAGAGGATAGTGTAGCGGGCAAGAAAGGAACATTCGAATGTTTTGGTTCCGTGGGAGGGAGTATGGAGGTCAGAAAGTCGCGATCTTGTTGCCAGTGAGTGGACTGAAGATTTGAATTGTTAGAGTCTGTAGATGTAGGAAGGATGCTGGGAGTTGATGGTTAGGTATAGGAAAAATCCGAGGAAATATTGTCACCGGATGAAGGGGAAGAGACACTTTAACTCGCCTTATAGATGGGAAACGTGGGATCGCCTCGATGTACCGAAGACCAATCTTAAAAAGCAGTTCATGATTCGCTTCAATCTGTCCTCGAGTACGATCAAGAGGCCACCGTATACCACACTGTAGTCAAACTGGAGAAAAATAAGAGAGTATACAAGGAGCTTACGGATTGTTTGTGGAAGAAAATGTTGGGAACGATGGAATAACTTCAGGGTATTTATTGACAGTTGGGAAATTTGGGCGATATGGGGTTTCCAGGACAAGGTTTGGTGAATAGTAATGCCCACGTTTTTACATACGAGGTGTCGCTAAGCGACGATATCTTATCTATTTTTAGATCGATTTATACTAAATTTTCCAGCATAAGATTAAATATTAAATTATAATTATAGTTAATGATAAGATATTAAATGGCAATAACATTAACAATCGATGGTAAACCATACAGATGTAATTGCAAATTTTACATTTTCGAGTAAAAAAAGATTTAAGATTTTTTTTTTTTTAGAATCCTGTAATCCGTTATTTATTAATTCTCTTTTTTTTTAATATATATTTGGCTACTTTGATATTAAAACATTTTCCTAGTCTTAATAATATTTCGTACTTACAATATCTGTGAACTTGGCCTTCGATATGCATATGATACTAACGGTGTTACATCTTTGTTATTATACTTAACATAACTACTCAGTTTGATATGTTCAAGGTAACCATTAGCTATCCACTGAATCGCTCAATAACTAAGTGAATTAATTGGTAGAAGTGGTATTAAATATAACTACGAGGAAAATACTGCTAAAATTTTACAATTAATATGAATTTAGCTGTTTTTCAGCTAGGAAAGGAAACATTTGCAATAGTATATAAAGTACAATGCAAAGTAAACATTTATGCTTGCGAGAACTTGTCTCATAATAAATAGTATCACATTTTTATGCGTGGCCATTGTTGTTTTAGAGGAAATAAGAAAGTTTAAAGTGAATTTTGATTTTAAAATATTTTCAAATATAACAGAAAAAACATTTTGTGAATTTTTAAACCTTAGGTATTTTAGTATTTTTTTTTTCATAAGGTCTTCAGGCTAAATTTAAAAATGCTTGCGAAAATTCACAATCAAATTGTCATTTACAAATTTAATTTAAAATGTTTTAAATTTTAGGAACATAGGAAGTCCTAACAAAAATTACATCTATACCCTCCAAAACCATGTTTTACTATAATTTAAAAAAAAAAAATTAGAAAAAACAGGCTATGTTTGTTCATCATTTTAATACGTGTCTCCAGTGACAGAAAAAATAATTAAAAATGTTGTCCATCAGTACCATTATCCATATTTTTTTTACGTAGTGGCACATAGTGGTATTTATGTGAAATGATAAACTGTTTTCACACATTTTTAATACTAGCCTGAAGCCCTTTATGTCTTCAGAAAGGATTTTTCCGATTATACATAAAAAGTTTTTTAAATAAAACTTTATTTAATTCTTTCTAATTTCTTTAAATATCACTGAAAATTAATGTTATACCGAATACTACTGGAAAAGTGGGCATGTGTTGGTCATATAATAGCGAAAAAAATTAATAGGAAATGGGATTCCCATTGAACCTCAAACTTCCGAAAGATCGCCCCAATAATGGAAATCGTTACTGGATTCCATGAGATATCAGCGCTGGATCTCATAATTGGAATTAAAAGCCAGTGGAGGCTTACTGAGGGCACTAAAACCGAATGGATGAGAGACAAATATTTATATATAATTTATGATTTATGGCCTTTAGCGCTTAAGATTTTTTTTTTCAATTTTTAAAAAACTGTTAATTTATATCTGTTATTTTAGCTTCTTTATTCAGAGGGTACACGCGTTCTGGGGGACATCTTCACAGAGACTCCATCAGCCTTTCTGAAGAAGTCAGAGAAACCAGAAGTGTATGGACAAAATGTCAGAAAGAAGATAATATACTCTATATTATACGATAATATACAGAATAATGGATATAACCCTTTCCTGGATATTTTCTTCTTTCTATTGTTTTATCCACACACTTCTGGCGTCTTTGAATTCTTCAGAGAGGCTGATAGAGCACTTTTTACATATATATATATATATATATATATATATATATATATATATATATATATATATATATACATTTTATACCTACATCTTTTTAGTAAAGTTGTTTTCCAAAACTGAAACAGTGTAAAACGAATCTATAAGGGAAAATACCTAATTATTAATTTCATTAGGGTGGGGGGACTAAATGAAAACTACATTGAAAGGAAGAACACTCCGTTTAATACTGACAAATGGGCTAAAGGCTAATCGAATCAGACTCGATCCGTTGTTATCAATTCAAAACTACTACCCCCTATCGATTAGCTTGAAAGTTTAATCGGATAGAGATCGACTTGTTAATAGATCTGCAACACCTCCCCTCTCAATATGTCGCGGCATTATCCGATCTAAGAGGCGCTGTTGGGTCGTGAAATCTATTTAACTAATTCAGGAGGCAGGTGAGGGGGATAATCCGGTGGCTGTTAATGCTCCACGCCCACCGTCCGCTGTGTTAGCTCTTCATAGCTTATTCAACAAGGCCACGTCACTGACGGGATTTCGACTTTGCTTCTGTCCATTATGGGGGCAAATCAAATATGGGGTAGAAACCAGTCGTGGAGAGCTTATTATTAATAATAATAATAAAAGGTTTCATGAATCCTCCCACCTCATTTCAGTATACCCCTTTGACGTTCACCATTCGGCTATGCGTTTTTTAGGGATAAGGTCGTTACAACTTTTTGAGTTGTGTCCCTTCCATTCTGAATGTGAACTGTCTTGAAATACACTATTTCTATTTGGTTTGCATTTTTTAGATTATTAAAGTGAGATGTACTCTTTGATCTGAATTTATGAGATGTTATTTTTTTCTGTCCTAATGATGCCTGAATTCGCGAAACGTAGTCATATCAGGTCCATATCTTGAAGGGCAGTATCCTGCGACATCTTTATCGTTTTCTCCATGTTTCACTGGAAAGATCAACATTGCCATTTCCTGAATTAATCTGTTGAGGTGAGTTCATACCTTTGTCAAGCCTTGGCAAATCAAAGACCTAGCCAAACAGCAAACGTGTAAAGAGGGTTTACAGAAGCTTAGCAAACTAAGTCTATTGTCCTACTAACTAACATCTGCAAACTAACATCCACACTCTATTGTTCCAACTATTCCCACTTTTGTTGATTGTTAATTTCGGTTTATACTATCCTTATCCATATACACTAAAATTCAGCCTGCGTACGTTTGTGTTCGCAAAACTCGAAAAGTAATCTGTCGATTTTGATGCGGTTTTCACTATCATTTAGGGAATTTCTTCAAGAAAGTTTATATATATTAAATTTTCCGAAATGTTCCCCTTAAGGGGAGAAATTTGGAATGCTATAAAAAAAAAAATAGGTAATTTTGTAAGTGTTGTCATGACAACTTCATGCATGTGGAAGAAAGATCACTAAGAAAACATTTTAACAAGAGTGAAATTATTGTGTGAAAGCGTCATATGTTAATAAAATTGGAGATTAAGGGGGAAAAAAAGTGTAAAAACGTGAAGCTTTATTACCGTTTTGACAAATTTATTATCATTTTGATACTGTTTTTAGAAAACGCCTAAATGAAATGACACGAATTCTAAACAATGCAGTCGATTACCGAGAAAAATATTTGGAGGGGCCTTTGGCCCCTTGGGGACCGCCGAAATTTTGTTGGTAACCGATTCTTTTGTTGAAAGTTCTGATAGTCCCCCTTCCTCCCTAAGAGTTCTAATAACTGAAGAAATAGAAATGCAAAAGAGTCTAGGTGCCTTTAAAAAATATTTTCAAGTTTCAACTTGAAAAATATAAAAGAAAAATGTTTAATTTAAAAAAACACTTTTTTACGCTGTATAAGTAACAGAACACATAACAATACTATCTTTACAATAAAAAAAAATCTTCTTTCTTTCTTTTCACTCCACATAGTCACGGCAAAGCAAGTTAGGGCAGTGAATTGAATCATGTGTTACGCTCGGTGAATCCATGTTCGCTATAATACTTTTATTTACTTTCTCATTCAATTAATATAGCGATAAGTATAATGAAATGTGTAATATATATATATATATATATATATATATATATATATATATATATAAACTTATTAAAAAGCTTAATTTAAGGATAAGTTGGTCGGAGGGAAGGGACGGGTGGGTCAATGAATGGAACATATTATTTATTTTGTGCCAACGTTTCGACTAAGTTGTAGGCCTTCATTAAGGCCAAGTACAATAAAAACAATGTATACCTATTAAAGTAGAAAGTATGAATAGTATAAAACGTAAAAACATATAAAACATATAAGTAAATATAGGAAAACAGACATATTGTACTAACTTCTCCTTTAATTAAACTACGGTCAACTATATATATATATATATATATATATATATATATATATATATATATATATATATATATATATATATATATATATATATATATATATATGTATATATATATATATATATATATTTTTTTTTTTTTTTTTTTTTCTCGTCCTCCAACTTTATTTTATGCATATACGTATATACAACTAGATCTAAATAATATATATACGGTAAACTACGTCCACACAAAAAGTTTATGTAGTCAACTTGTCTCCACGTGTATGAAGTTGTAATCACAAAAAACTTACGCAAGTTGGACATTTTCTCTTAGCAATTTATTTATGGTTCACTGCCTATGGGTCATGGTGTGATGGCCCATAGCCTTCCCCAATAAACGGTCTATCTAACACAAAAAGAATTTTTTAAATCGGACTAGTTGTTCCTGAAATTAGCGCGTTCAAACAAACAAACTTCAGCTTTATATATCAGTGTAGATTACTGGAATATTCTATTTACGAGAAGGGAACGGGAACGGAGTAACCTATTACAAAAAGTAGCAGTTTAGCGGTGACCTGAGCGGTGGGGGCCGGGCGCTGGCAGTGTGGGATGGCAGCCTACGACAAGTACAAGTCAGAGTACAGCAGGATCCGGAGGCTCACGTCGGACCTGAGCAGGATACACTCGGTAGGAAGTGGTTGCAGTTTGTGTGTAAGAGTGTTGTGTATCTGTGCAAGTTAAATACCTAGAGGCTTGGACGTAAGTAGGTTATGGTTAAGGAGTTCTGTAGAGCTTTGTAACGTTAAGTCCTACATGAATAATACATAACTGAACTCAGGAACGAAGTCGATAACCAGTAATGAACAATAGCGGATTATGATGTAGAGCAGAGTTTCCTAACCATTCCATTCTTATGGAATTCTTGCGAAAATGTTCAAGTTCTAGGGGTCCATGTTACAATATTTGTTCTTAGTATTGTTATCAACCGTCATTAATGAAAACCAAAAATGCCAATCAGGAAGGAGATGGTCCGGTTAAAATTAAATTTATTTAATGGTGACGTTTTGACCCACGCTGTAGGTCTTCATGATGGCTAAAAATAATGATACGAAGGAGAAATATAGGGATACAAAGACATACATAAAAAATAAACCTAAAATTAAAGCAAATAGACAATAGAACATGAAAACTATATAGATTGATATAATAGTTGTTGTAGTAATGAGTTAAATAAAATATCTGATGTGGGCAACACATGACTTCCTTGTACGCCTATTAATCTACAAATCGGTGGCTCAAAAAGTGATTCTGAATTTGGTTACTAATTTCCGAAGATTGCAGTAAAAACGACATTCGGCGTCCCGCCATCCATCTATTGACACACACACACACACAAAAACACACTCTCTTGTCACTGGAAGTCTCATTCCGTTATTATATGTCGTTTCCCTTCAGTAGGTAACTAGTTTCCAAGATATTTCTTCATGTTCCATGACAACAATAAAACTGTCAATATCATTGGATAAAGCATTAGAAATGGACAGTTTCGACATTTTAAGCGGAAAAACCTACTTAACTTATATCTTATTCTCATGATGAAGACTTGTTGATCTCACAAATGGGGAAGAAAACTAGTATTTTAGACTCAATTTTAACACTTAAAACAAGTAATAAAAATGTTAAATTGGATTGGAAACCAAATTGCGTTTGTAACCTTTATTATCGAAACATATGATTTCTCATATGATTAAATTTAAATATAATTTTTGATGTAAGCTTATTATGACCTTCAAGTAAAGTACCCTTTTCCGCTCACGAATCTTAACCAAAATCTAGTAAATATATTTATATCGATAAAAAAGTCCTATTTACCAAATTTGAGATGTTTTACATTATATTTTAATATATTTTTTGACGAAAGTCTAATATGACCTTCAAGTAAAGTACCACTTCCGGTTTTCCAATTTAGATCAAAATCTAGTATGTCATTTAAATCAATATATAAGTTATAAATACTAAAATTGAGAAGTTTTGCAGTGTATTTTAATATCATTTTTGATAAAAATCAATTATGACCTTCAAGTAAAGTACCACTTCCGGTGATCAAGCAGTGACCAAAAAGAGAGGTTCACAACTAGATTTTACAACAATCCTAAATAAAAAATTTCAACTTTCTATGGCTAACTATTTTTGAGTTATGCGAGATACGAACGTACGTACGAACGTACAGACGCCACGACGAAACTAGTCAAAATGGATTCAGGGATGTTCAAAATGGATATTTCCGTTGAAATCTGAAAACCGAAAATTTTCGCGATTACAATATTTCCTTTACTTCGTACAAGGAAGTAAAAACGGATGTAGAAATATTTAGAAAATTGATAATGTAATCAATGATAAATAGTTAGAGTAAGAATATAGTCAATAGAGAAAAGTGTTATTACTCAAATTGTTTATCATTCATTACATTATCAATTTTATTTTTCTATATATTTCTACATGTATTTTATAACTCTTTGCGATAACAAATATTATATCAGTCCATATAGTTTTATCTTTAACATACCTATATTTCTATTTTCTATTTGTACTAATTTTAGGTTTATTTTTTATATATGTTTTTCTTATATGTCTTTATACGCCTGCATTAATCCTTTTTATCTTTATTTTTAGTCCCGATGAAGACCTACAATGTGGATTGAAAGTCTACTATTGTCCCACCCGTACCATCTCCTTGATATACCATACGGTCAACTATTATACAAAAATTACAATCATTTTAGTCGTTTATATATATATATATATATATATATATATATATATATATATATATATATATATATATATATATATATATATATATTATATGTAGATATATATATATATATATTTTTATATTATTACAATTTATAACAAATATTAATGTGAAATCTGCGCCCATTTTTTGGAACGTAAATATTGAATGCGGGTTATCATTTTCGATAAGCATAAGCGGAATTCATCTTCCACAGAAAGAAGACGATTTTTATATTTTATCTTAATGCTTATCACAAGAAAAAGCTTGCTAACACACAAGCACGATGTTGGAAACTGCAGCAATATATTAATTGCTTTCCTATAAATTATTGGATACTCACTTTCATCTGAAATCCAGAATTTGTCTAAAACCATGTCTTTAAATCTCATGTTCAATGAACCATCCGATTGTAAATAAAAAAGTTCTTCTTCCTTTTAAGGTCGGTTCTGAGCATAAATGAAAGCACGAGAGAACGGGTGGTACACAACTGTATAGTTCTGATGAGATGGATGGAAAATAAATCTCCGAAATTTCGGAAAATAATAAATTTTCTTCGACAACTCCTCCATGGCCCTATTTGATAATACAGTACAAAAGTACAAGTATAAGCGAGAAGAGTACAAGTGGAAAGTTCGGGTTGAGAGGTAACAAGTTACTTATCGTCATTAGATAACAATAATTTTATTCATTTTTTTTATTTACTGTTACAATGTTTTAACGATACATAACAACTATATAACATCTTGTACTTTACTTTATAGACACAACTTGTTTCATGTCATATTCATCATTTTTCATGTCTATGACTAACGCTGTAACATGTTAAAATACGATAACACTTTAAATAGTTATAATAAAAGTAGAAATTAAAAAAACCCATTGAATTTATTAAAATTATTATTATATAAAGAGGGTAAGTAACCTGTGGGTAGCGGGGTAGCTCAGTGGATAAGGCACTGCGCTACTAATCTCAAGGTTGCGGGTGCGAGACCGGCTTGAGGCAGATAATTATATATTCTGTATTCAGCCGTGGATCGATCCTGTGGGATCGAGAGACCCTCTTGGGGCTCACCCAGTCTCTACAAAGTGAATACCCTTAATTGGGGGAAAAACTTGGCGGTTGAACGTGATCTCGGCCAAATCACCTCCTTGCACAACCGTTGGCCTAGAAACAGTACTGTCCTTGCCAAGTACTGAACCCAAGACCCTTCATCGGTTGTAATGGTACAGTTAAGTAACCTGTAACTTCTAAAAACAAATCTTTCCGCTAGTATTTTTACCACTTATACTTGTACTTTTATACTTTATTATGAAATAGGGTCCAGGTGGGATACAATAAAACTTGAAATTTGTTTGTCCACCTTCACTTATTAGTTCCGCCAGCAATTTAAACATATCAAGAGTCCCTTTTATAACAAGAACTTTCCATAGGTTTAATTCTCTTTTGAATCTAAGAATCTTGTCGCTAGAAGTTAGTATGTTTTCGAGTCAAACCGAGCATAGTCAAACAATAAAGGCAGGTTCGCAGTTGCCAACGGCTAGACTCCTGTCACAGTCTCACCCGCTTCCTCCACCAAAGTTATCACAGTATAGAAGCGAAAACGGGAACAAAAATAGTTTTCCCTTTTATAAGGTATATGTTATTTCTCCATATCTTGCGGAACCCTTACACTGTTTCGCGGAACCCCAGGATTTCGGATAATCCTGTTTGGGAAACAGTGATATAGATCATCGGAAAGCCGTTCTATTCCTCACATTTTATCGGAAAAATATTTTATCTTGAAAGACCTTAATTTTTTTTTTTTTTTTTTGGCAAAGCAATTAGCCTGCCAATAATTTCTAATCATTAGCATTAACGAATAATAATTTCATTCGCACACCTTCGAAAGGTTTTAGTCGATAACTATAGAATAACTTAATTTCAGTTTGTTATTTTATATTTATTTCTAATATATTTACAAATAAAAGATAGTTTGATGTTAACTAGTCATTTTAATATGTTCGTCACCAAGTCATCCATATCTGGGCGACGGGACCCACAACTAAGCATGTCTATCTGTCAACTGTTTTCTTCTTCGTTCATCTTGGTCAAGGTAAATAGGATTTTGCTAGTCATTTATAGTCCGATTCACACTGCATGTTAAACAAGCGATAGGAAAAAAAAAATGGTGCCTCCTTATTATTCGAAAACACATTTTATCTATTGTCTATTCTTAGAATTATAAACCTCTCCAAAACTGTTTTTCACATTAATATGTCAAATTATTCTAAGCCGGTTCCCGTTGGTTTTTTTTTTATAATTAATTTTCACTAAATAGAATGACTTTTTTGACTATAGAGGATCCAAATAAATGTTTTTTTTTTAAAATTGGAAAACCCTTTTGTTTCATCCTCAATTTAGTATACCCTGAATCTCTCAAGTCTGATGTTTACTATTTCACAACTTGAATAGCATAATTTTTTATTTCCGAAACATATAGATCAATAATAATTTTGGAAAGAAAACAGAGCAAACTTTATGTCTTTTTTTTATAGCTATACTTCATTAAAGTGTGAGAATATTTTTTAAAAAATCATTGAATAAGAAAATTAGCAAGTGCCGCAACTGTTCAGGAAGCACTGGTAAAGGTATTCATAGGAGAAAACTGTGCTCATATACCTGATTAATGTTAGTGTCACGTACTCATTTTTCCTTGGAGTTTGAGTATACTCACCAATCCGTCCCGTCTTGACATATCCTACTAATTTTCTGTCAAGAGAAAATTTACAGTGCCAAGCGAGGATACAAAACGTATTCGTTCATCACAGAAAAAAGCTAGCGATTTATCCGCTCGTTAACATATTAAATACTGTTTATAATTTAAAACTTTAATTGGTACCTACAGGTTATGTCTTTTATGGGCATTCAACACCTTAATCCTTTAGTGTTGTTCTTCAATATTTTTTTTAATATTTCTCCTTTTTGTTCTACAATATTAGATTTTATTAGATCGATTTTTTTTCCAAGGAATTCAATTAATTTTCCTTTGCCAGTGCTTTTATCACCAAGTATCGTTTGTAGTTTCCATTTCTTAATTGTTAAAATATATATAGCCCCGGCAGCCTTCTAAAATATGGTCAATTGTCTGCTGCATATTGCACATTGCACATTTAGGAGGTGTAGTCTTATTAGTAAGAAAACCGTGTGAAAGATGTGTGACCATTCCTCAGTCTAGTGACAATTTCTGCTCCTATGGTTAGAACATTTTCGGGATTAAATTTCTTTTTTGATATATTTTAATTTATTAGGTTCCAAAGCTGGTCCCTGGTCATCTCAGCTTGGAATATCAGATAGCTGTATGTATCTGATTTGGTGTAATTGGTCTCCACATAACACTCTCGATCAACCGAATATTTAGGTACATCGTTAAAATAAATAATAATAGTTACGAATCAACTTAGTTTTTCCTACTTTAATTCAATTTTATAGTAAATTCGACTGAGACTCTTTAATTTTTTTTAAATTAAAAGTGTAGTTTTACTAAATCCGAGGTTAAGAAAAATATAAATAAATTGTTAATAGTGTATTTAATAATTATGGTAAATGTTTTAGTAAACTTAAATTTGTTACGTACAGGTTTTTTAGAGAGTTTTTTTATTTTTCCCGATTATATATCATGTCAGGCTTAGTATGACAACATTTGGAGAGAATAAAGATTATTTGAAATTGTATTATATAAATTTTGTCTCTGAGTTACCGTTATTGTAAATAACTATGAAAATATAATTGTTTAAATATTTATCTCAAATTCAATGAGATCTTTATCCTTGATATTCTCTGATCAATATCCATTTGGGTTATTGCAGTCCTTAAAATTGATTATCGTGAGTGTTCCTGGACACTTGAGGAAACGGTTTCAGGGCCGGAACCAAGTGGAGGGGACTGAAAAGGGAGCACTTGCAGAATTTAGAGAGCGACAAAATTCGAGCGAAATTTTATCTTTAGCTAAAGCTAAAAATATTTGTAAAGCCTTTTCGATTTTTTTTTATCTTAATTCAGTCAATAAATGTTAATGTTATGAGATGATGTTCACTTGGAAGAAGAGTGGCACAATACGAAAATTTTCGTTTTTCCTTTTTTTGGCTTGGAAAGGTTCCATTGGCATATATTTCTGAGAGAAAACATGTCAGATTTTTAGTGATTGGCATATATTTCTTAGAGAAAACGTTCAAGGTTTTAGTTTCAATATTTATCGCAATAAAAAATTATTATTAGTTAAATTTAAATTATTGTTAGCTTAGCTATTATAAGTCAAACATTATAAGTCAAACATTTGAATGTTGTAATAATATTGTTCTATTCTAGTTTCGTGGCCAAAAGTTTTCAATTTCGCTTCTGTATGAAGATAATTGAAAGCATCATTATTTATGTTAAACAAATTATTTTGTACTTTAAAATATTCAATAAACTATTTTTAGTTGATTTTTATTTTAAAATTTAATTTATTATTTAGTAAAAAATGTTTTTTGTTTTTTTTTTCCAAAAATGTGCCTATTTTGTCCATAAACTCTAAAGTAGTTTACACTGTTTTTAATGAAAAATTCCCACAATTTGACAGTTTGATTCATGATTCATGATTAAATGATCAAAAAAGGTAAGTAGTATTGACTAAGAAAATGTTTGAATCGATTTTTTATCCGTGAGTTTTGGGGACAGCAATAATCCTAAAATAGGCAAACTTAATTTCTTTCTCCTGTAAAATTCTACTTTTTTGTCTTGTGGCATTCTTCTTTTAAACGAACGATATTTATTTCGAAATATACTATCTAAAATACTGTGTACTTTTATTGGAGTGGGAAGTGAAAGGAGGGGTGGCAAAATTAAGCTTGCCCCCCTCCACTTTGCAAAATTCCTAATTCTAACCACGTCGCAAGTATTGGATAAACATATTTGTATCGATTCATCGAACTGAAATAAATTATTAGAGACATTAGCAGTGATGACGTTATCTGAATATTGGCTCAAGTCACCCTCTTCCCCTCCTCCCCCCGTCAATGAGATAAAACCCGACCATCAGCTAACTGTCGCTAATGTCCCACGCAACATCTCATCTCCATCGGGAACTCTATCACCGCCTCACATTAATTTCTCATCTGCGTCAGGAAAGCGTTTTTCCAGAGGATAAAGGTTAATTTGAAAATGGAAGTAATGTGCTTGTATAAAATTATTTAATTTAAAGTTCATATGCAAATCAATGTGATTCTTCTAATAAAAAACTTCCGCGGGAATTCCGTCCAAAACAGCGCAGAGTGTATCGAGTATGGGGGGTTTGTTGGACAAAAATCTTTTGACTATGGATTCTTTTTGGGTATGCCATCCTGATTATGCATATGCACCATAACAAGGATCAAAAATTATTGATGGAATGTTCTTGTTATATCTTAGCAATTATTTTGTTGTATCTTTGTCTCAGTTGTTTCTTTTTTTTAGTGTTCGCTCCGCTTTTATTAATTAGTGCTTATAAAAAAAATAAATACATCGCCCCTTATCAAAATTATAGGAACTGCTCTTCCAAAATATTGGAATCAGAGATTTATTCTCGTTATTGACGTCCTATACTTGAAATAGTTTTTATTTCGTTCCTTTGAATAATCAGAAAAATATTGTTAAAATCTTCTTGAAAGAAGAAAATTAACATAATTCAACAGATAACTTTGCTCAGTCAGAAGGAAGGACCTCTTCTCCACCCTCTATTTCACTTATCCTTTTCAGGACAAACATCCTATTCAGTACAAAGACCCCCTTGCCTTGAAGATATCTTATAGTTGCATAAAAAGGGCCTGCCTTCTTCCCCTTGGCAGAGTTCCTAGTAACTGAGGTCGGCCAGTCTAAGAGCTTGGGTATTTATTAACAAGATCAAGTTCCGAGCACTTTTTGTGTCTTCCGTATCTAACCGACCCTTCTTGCAGGATTTTTATTTATTTATTTTATTTTTTTTTTTATCCATCATTCACATTTTGTATATATTTATATGTGTGTGTGTGTGTACACTATATATATATATATATATATATATACAGTAAGCTGCGAATATAGCTAAGATATGATAACCCAATGTATATATGATAGCCCTTTTTATTGTTTTTTAAATTAAACTGAAAATAATTGAAATTATGATTTCATAATATTTAATATTCAGTTATATATTTAGTGATTCGGATAATATTCTGGAATTGAAATATAATAATATAAAATGGACGGGCTTACTTCCATGCTTGTCTACATACATGTTCTTTGTCATTTAAAGTATACATAATGAGTTGCAATTAATAAAGATGTTTTCTATCAACGGTCAGGAAAAATTTAGTCTACTGTTCTATTCCATGTGATGGTTACAAAGTACACAATACATAATTAAATCACATTATATAACATATAAATAACATTATAACATATCCCACGTCAAAACACCTTAGAATCGTCTCGTTATTTTCCAGGAATATGATTTAATTGTAATCTTGATAATGCTTGAAATTAAATTTCAAATTGTTATCTATTCGCCGATAATTGAGGTGATTGATATAAGGCTTCTCTTTTGGTATCTTCCCAAAATAATCTAATGAAATTATAAAATTTACTTTTCTCGTTATTATATTTACTTTTTTTGTTGAAAAACAATGACTAATTTGGTATCTTTATAATGTATGTATGTTTATATGTATACACGCACACACACAATCACAAACTGTAATTTGACCAAAATATATGGTGAGAAAACGTTTGAACAATAAATTTAAATTATTCAAGCTTGAACAGGGTGAATCAGTTACGTAAATACACCGAATTAGGTATGTGGTCAATATTTAGGGTCGAATTTCTCAAGTGGTAGAGATACTTAAAAAATCTGTAATTTTCTACTTTTTTTATTGCATGAATTGGTTTATAAATTATTTTTATAAACTCTCAGCTCGACTTATTCCTCCGTGATGATATTCAACGTGGGAAAACCTGTAAATTGATAATATACACGTGGTATATATTTATTGATCAGTTTATTTTCATGATTTTTAAG
Source organism: Rhaphigaster nebulosa (assembly GCA_948150685.1). Classification (NCBI taxonomy): domain Eukaryota; kingdom Metazoa; phylum Arthropoda; class Insecta; order Hemiptera; family Pentatomidae; genus Rhaphigaster; species Rhaphigaster nebulosa. The sequence continues at coordinate 114,442,418 of OX411311.1, read as the reverse complement.
CACAAATAATCTCAAGATATCGGTATTTTTTCTCAAGCTATTCAAAAATTCTTTCGGTTCGTTTTGAAAAAAAAAACATATAGTATTATCAAAAATATAAAAAATCGTAAAAAAAAAAACAATGAATGATATAAAAAATGTTAAAATTTCACTAAAATTGTTTTTTTCTCTCTTGTTTAGGTATTAAACTTTCTTTCTGAGACCGTTTTTAAAATTTAGTCATATAAATGTAAATTGAATTATTAATATTTAGACAAAATTTAGAATTAGAAGTTTTTTGGAAGGAATCATTCCATACAAAGTTTAAACATTTCAACAAATGGGAAAATTTATACTGAATAATAATATTAAGAAAGTATATTTTATCTTTTAATGAAATAAATGAAAAGAAAAAAAAACGGGTGGAGATTTGTTCCAACATAAAAGTATTTTGATATGGTCCGAATCACCTTCGGATAAAACGCTTTTAATACTTCAGAAAATATAATTAGAATTTCTAAACCTAGTGAGAAAAAAAATATATTTATATATTTTCTTAAATAGACTCGTGATTTCATTGAGAGACGCCTCATTTATTGTCTAGATAGATTTTAGCCAGTGTAGGCTTTCGGCACAGGTCCAAGTGTGTGTTTGAATCGGGCAACAATGTTGAATAGATTAAAAACTATCCTATAAGTATTCGATCTCCCTCTTCATGAAGGAGGCATATCCTTGCCAGCTGCGCATTCGTTCAAGAAAATCATTTAAATATTATAGACGCACGCTGACCCAGCCAAACTAGGCTGCAAGTTTAAGCTAATAGCATGCAACAAAGATAAGAATGCAACAAGAATATGCAAAAAGTATAAAACGATATATGGTTTTCTTTTTTTTTTTTCAAAGATTCTTCAAAGTTTGAGCTTTAAATAAAATTTATTGATTGATTGATACAGGTTTTTAATTATATCGACGTATCTCCTTCGTATATTCTCTTGCAGTCTTGACATAGGAGAGACGTCGAAAAAATTATAAATCCGAATCAATCATGATATAAATAACTGTAAAAATTACATTTAAAAATAAATATATCAATAGTCCAAAAATAACAAATGCTGTTAAACACACAAAAAATAGAAGAATCACTGAAGCTTTCTATGTAGCAAAAAATTCTATATATTAATTATTTATATTAATAATACTATATATTAATTAATATATTAAAACGCAGTTAATTTTAAAACTTATTCTAGAAATCTGAGCAATCATTACTCAGACATCATCAACAAATTGGAAATAAAAAACAAAACAGAATAGATAAAATAAAGCATTAAATAATATAATAAGCAATAGACAACACAAGCTAAAACCATTTTAAATATCTGTGTGTTTTTTGTCCTTAATATTAGAAAAAGTTTATTTCGCCTATTGAGATTACATCTAATAATATAAGCCATCATTTTGTATCATTTGAACCCATCACTGTGCCAATAATTTCGATAATTCGAAAACTTACTTTCGAGGCATGTTTTCTAAACCAAACCCGCCCAACCCGTGTAGAAGCAAAATTTTGGCTAATCAATAGCATTTGTGACGTTATATACTTTTTTTTTAAATAAAAATTGCACAAAATTGTAGATATTTCATTACTTTACTCCGCTATTCTTTAAAGTTTCATGGAAATCTTTTGAATCTTTTATTGAAGTTATACATGCCTAAACGGAATGGAAAATAAGAATATAATTAATAGTGAAAGAGAAATATTTAATACACATTTTTTTTTTTTTTTTCCGTTCTGTAACGTAAACCATATAAAGGCTTTGATCCGAGTTGTGGAGTATTTTCTTAACTAATTGTTAACTTTATTTATTTATATAAAAATAGATTTTTTAGGATCTATTTTATTTTATTTTTTAACATTCATAGATTATATATTAACCTTTTTTCCTTCGTTCATTTACACACATTTTGTCTTTTTGAAATTCTTAATTTTTTAAAAACATCATCATACGTTTTTTCTTCGTGTGGTTACTTAACTAATGTTTCTAGACCATTTTTACGACTGTAGCTCAAAGCTGTTGTTTATTTATTTATTTTTAAGTGTTTAACTACTAGGACCATTTACATCTTTCTTTTTTTTTTTTAAGCACTCCATCTGTTTAATCGCACTTGTCACAGGTAGGAGTGAAAATCATCAGATATTATGATAAAAAAAGATAGTCGTGGGATATTAGGCATGGACAAAGGGAAATACCCCGGTCTTGAATTAGTCCTTGAATTCAGGAAAGAAGATTTCTCATCCACCTTCTTTTTAGTCGTCTACGTCAGCCGTAACCATATCGTTTATCAGTCTGTTATTTCCGTGAAGTTTATGAAAAGAGAAATAATGAGTACATATAGTAATCAAAATAAGTATTAGTACACTTTAATAATTTATTGAACATAAATTAACTGATGGATATGATAAAACAACAACGTTCCTGGTTAAATATTACAGGCAAAGGAAATTAGAAACCTGTACAACGTAATTAACAACAAAAACACTGCAAATTGTTACACAATTGTTTATTATTTCCAAATGGTAATATTTCAAAAATATCTGGTCTGTCCATTCTCAGGACATTCCAAATAGCTTTGATTTAGTGTTCAGATAATTAGATTATCTTTCAGATGAGCATTTGGAGTGTTTCGGGAAAGACGAATGTTTTCGTGTTATCTAATAACTAAAAAAAGGTGAATCATTTTCAATAGGAACATGTCCAGAATACGTCATAAAATACCGATTTCAGCAAAAAAAAAGTAAGTAGTAAGAACCTATGGAGCTGCAAATTGAAGCTTGTCCCAAGATGATTGCTGTAAGAGTGCCGAACTGAGTGTGTTTGAAAGAAACTGTAGCAAAGTAAGTTGGCTAAGATGTGGAGGGCAAGTAATCAGTCGGTGAAATGATACAGAGGAAAATGCTGGAGGTGCACTTCAGTGAGAAAAGAAAAAGGAAAGGCCAAGAAGCTGAAGGAAGTAGAGAAATAATCAAAGGAAGGACAAAGTAGAGAGATAAGTGGCCATGAGCCCGCAGTTGCCATCCTGGCCTGTAGCGCCGGGGAATAAGTCTACAAAGTTCATTACGCTCTGTCTCAGCTAATACTGGTTCCATTTAAATTTTTTTTGTTTTTGTTTTGTAGCGATTATTTTTTTCATGCCTTAGTTTGCTGTTTCCAAAACACTTTACATGCTCTCTCTATCTTTATTAATAGTCGAGTTTAGGACTTATAAAATCGCTATTTTGAAACGAAAAGACGGATGGTAATGTCGAGTTCCGAGGATCATACTGGGGCGACCTGTGAGATTGTTCCCAAATCTAAGTATCTTGAAACGCAAAATCTCAAATTTTAAATGGAGTTGCATGGCAAAATGGAGTAGGTTTAGAAGTTTTTTTTTTTGTTGCTCCATTACAAAGATCTATTATTGAAAATAATAAACCAAAATTTAACAATTCATCTTTGCAGGTAGAACTTCCATTATTTCGATTTACGACCCATTTTAAAGGAATTATTCAATTTGGATCATTTGGCAAACTTTCGTTTTGTTTTTGAATAAGAGATTATGTATTAAGTGAAAACCATGAAGTGAGAAGAAACTCGCAAGTTATTTTCTCGATAACTGTTATTGTATGAATACCTCTTTTGCATGGTACATTTTCAATTTTCCTGCCACATTGTTGTTCAACAATCTCTATTGTTGTTCAGTTATATTGCTCTCGTTTATTATTCAGTATTTAAATTAGTTTTCTTCAAAAGCGTCTGCGAGGATCTTTTTATTTCAGACAGGAAATATATAAAGTGGAAATATCTTTTCAAATGGGATGGTTGGCGAATCATAACTGCTTGGCTGTAAACAGAAGCTTCCCAACTACACGAGTATTTATAATATGGAGTTTATCGCAGGCTCTGCCAAGGAATGTCTCAATGTCTGGCCTCTTCTCAATATTCCGCTGTCTGCCACGCTTTGTCTGTAATAAATTAATAAACCTCTTATTTTTAGGATAAAATGCTAAAGTGGAGACAGGCCTCTGCAAATAAAAAGGGCATACAAGACAAGAACTCTTGGCAATAAAAGTCCTGCTCAGAGTAATAGATTTTTCTGTAGAAATTCTGATCTTTAATCATGAGTTACCAAATTCACCAACAGTTGAGTGCCAAGAATGTATCTTTGTTTATAAAATAGAATATAATAATGATATTTATACAATACCATCAGGCTAATTCTTATTATATATTAGCTTCCGCCTTATCTTTAACCTAAAGACATACTGATACAGACTATCTACTCGATTCCTTATTAACTCTAGAGCAGGGGTTCCCAGACTTTTAAGATAACTCGGGGTACCCATACCTGTCTTATGATATTACTATTAAAGATTCATTAAAAAATTCCAACTATTTTACAAGGGTTTATTTAGCAAATTAAACAATATATATTACAGTTAATTTGCTTAAGAAAATAATAAATTGTAAATAAAATTCAGTTTCACATAACAATAGTAACAGTAAGATTCATATAACAACACTGGAAAAGCTGCAAATAAGAGTGGTCCCATCAAAAATAAGGAATTCGGACATGAAGAAAAGAATCAATATATTTCACTTGTTTACTTCTAATCAGAACAGGAATGTTAAGCTTGATAGAGCTCAACTTGATTCTCCTCTTCAACACCGAGTTACTTTCGCTTTTAATATGGTAACCATTGTGAATTATTTTTAGTTATTATAGATCGTGTTTATTCATCTTATAATTTAATAATTTTTTTTTTTTAATCTCTCATTAAACACGTTGAAGAATTATTTAACCATGATTTTTGTTTGCGTATCTCCATTGTTACACGTACCATGGTCTGGGAACCCCTACACTAGAAATAAAGATTCTTTAAAGAGATGGTGCTGAAAAGATAGGTTATTGAAGTCTGCGCAGTAATGAATGCTTTAAAGTGATAAACATAGTGTGATCTTAGTTAATCTAAAAAAGTTAGTTGTCTTGAATAACAGGTAGAAATGTTTAAGTAACAAAGGCAAGAGATTATTGACTTACAAACCCATCCAAAAGGGGCTGTGAAAAGTGCAAGTAATTCGTTTTTTACTATCCTTTCTTAAAATATAAATAGTTCAATTATTTAAAAATACATTTATATTGTTAACATAATATAAAGCCACAAGTTCAATTCCGTTAAACATTGAACTTCAGGGAATAGTTTCTGTTGATACGTCAGCAAGGATATGTCAAGGATAAATGATGACAAGCAGTCCCTCTTCCGTGGCTTCAGTAATTTACAAGTTATCTCTAAAAAATACCCTTCACATAGATCCTTTTCAGTCTTTCCTTCATATTAGAGCTCATTTAGTGATTTCCAGGTAGATGTGTAGGTACCATATGGGAGTGGGGTAACTCAGTGAATAAGGCAAATGCTCCTATTCTTCCGGGCTGGGGTTCGAGTCCAACTCTGGTAGATAATTATATATATTTTTACATAAGTCGTGTGTTGACCCTGAGTTCAGGATCCTATGGCTCACCCTCCTATGGCTCACCCAGCCTCTATAAAGTGGGTACCCTTAATTGGGGGAAAACTGGTCCTTGAGCGTTATACTTGCTCAATCGACCTAGAAACAGTACATTTTTACTCTTTACTGAACCCAAGACCCTTCATGGGTTTGTACTGCTACCGTGTTTTTTTTTTTCATGTAGGTACCATAGACAACCGTTGACATTTATGATATCAATTTATATTTGCATCCGTTTAATTTATTATAAAATCTATTGACTGTCTTAGAGCTGGTTGCTGAGTCAAGTGTTAATGTAATCTTGGATTTAATGTGACCTTGCTTCCATTAAGTCTAGCAGTTAACTATTTCTTTGTTATTGTTGAACCCTATCACGAAACCTAGTTATTTGAGGTGGACCAGGTTCCTTAGTAATGCACTGATCGGATAAGGTTTTTCTAACATTTTACCTCTTTTTTAGAATTTTACCTCTGCAAACTGGTCTAACCTTACAAGCCAGAGAACATAAGGATATTTTTTTTTAAATACCTCAATCATAAAAAAAAAATACCCGAGTAACATCCAATGAAGCGATTTTTTTTTTTTTTTGGTTTTTGATCGGCATCCTATGTGATTCGACTTTTTCATATTTAAACTTCACGAAGACAAAATATCGTTTCCTATTTACTGAATCACTCACTGAAGTTGCTCTATCATTATTTTTGTTTGATATAAACCGAATTATTTATTAATGCTTAGTTGCAAACATTCAGGCCAAGACCATTGATGATAAAATGATGAAATAAAATTTAATCCGTTTGTTTTCAACTCGTAAAAAATTAAAATAAAATACCATGTTCCTTTTTTATCTTCTCTCTCCATTATCATGTATTACCAATAAAACAAGACAATAAGTTTATAAATATAAAGGCTTTTAGCAGGTAGATCGCAATATATTTTTTTTTTAATTTAAAAAATATTCGATCATTTGATATAAATAGAATTTAGTCAATCACTGGTATACCTGATAAATATGACAAAAAAAAACAGATACCTGGTGAATGTAAAGATTTTTATTCTTTTTTACAAAACTTAGCGGATTAAAACGGGAGGAAAACAAAAGAAAATTAAAAAGTCCCATCACAAAGCGGGAAAGCCGTTTAAATAGGAACTCACGAGCACTCAGTTGTTTTATCAGATCAAGATTTTTATTTTTTTGTCAAACAGTTTTTTTATTTATTTACAGATTTATTCTAAATGAGATTTCCCTTCACTAACAATATTTTTCTTTTTTTATATAAGTCCCTATAAACATAAATTAATGAAATTTCATTTAAACATTAAAATTTATTAAATTATATAGATAAAAATTCCGGTTTTCCTCTGAGCCTAAATTTGTTTTTTAAAATGTCATTCCATCGTTCTAGTTATCAGTGTCTCATATTAAAAAGGGGTGACATCACCGATTTTAATGAAACTTTTTTGATGATATTAGGTCGAAAAATATCAGATACGTGTCCGAGGGTTCTTACCAATGCGCCCTAGGAGCCGAGAAAAAAAATATTTTATATAATTTCAACGATTTTTTAAATTATTATTTTCTGCCTTTGCTTTACATAAATTTCAAGGTCCTCATATGCCAATCGATTTGTATTTTTGTGTAAAATAGGAAAACAATATTGCCGATTGTATTAAATGAGCTTAAATGTATCATCATGATAAACATTCTAAGCTAATCAAATTGGTAATTTTGACAAATTAAAATTGATTTTACTAAAAAAGTCAAATTAAAATAAATATCATTCTAGTTAACACATTTAGGAGCACATATGTATCAAGGGAATTTGTTTTTCATTTGGTTAGAAAGTACTACATACCCTTATAGTGTAAGTGTTTACGATATGTTTTTGTCGTATTTTCACCGAAATAATAGACTTTAGCACTGAATCAAAGGTCATCATAGGGGAAGGGGAGAGAGGGGAGTGGTAATGCATTTTAAATCCGTTTCATAATCACTAGAGCACAATATATATATATATATATATATATATATATATATATATATATATATATATATATATATATATATAATACATTTTTCCCCGATATCCGCTCCCCTCCCTTTGGGTCAAATGACCTGAAAATCGGAATGGTTGTTTTCTAGCCAGACCAATACCAATAGAAGGGGGGTTAAATTTCAGTCCAAATTTCGGTATGATTTATCGCGGTTTTGCGAACCTCTACAGCTCCTCCAAATTGAGTTAGAAGTTTTAAAATTTGTATGTGTATTGAGTCCGTGCTAGAGGAATGGCTTGTGGGGATCTCAACACTAACACCTCGTGGGTTTTCTAACACCTCAGCCATTTCGATATTTTTAATTTTAGTGAAAATACGACATTAGTGGCCGAGCTCTGTATATATATATATATATATATATATATATATATATATATATATATATATATATATTATATATATATTTTTTTTTCTCGTTATTTTACTAGATCAGATATTAACATCCTGGAAAATATTTATCAAATTTTGTACGAGAGCCAAATTAAAATCAAAAATAATATGGCGACCACGGTTCATAACGCTTCGCCTTGGCAAATATAAATAACGTTTTCTGTGTCTTGTGTTATTTCTGTCAGCCTAGGCCTCGGTTTTACAGTCTGACTAGCACTAAAACCAGCTCTGTCATAAAATACTCCTTATAAATTAAATACTGCTCATAAAGTGACAAGTGAACCGCTTAAACTCGAATATATCAGTCTCATTAATATATTTCGGATACTAATATTTTATTGAAGTAGGAAAATAAGGATTAATTATTATTCGTAGTCAAACAGACTCACTTACCGTTCACTTTGAGGTAATAATTCGAAAAATGAGTTAGGTTTCTTTTTGAATTTTTATGAATTGTCAGGAATTAAAACTGAAAGCTTGACGCTAGCTGCCGACATTCCAATCCACACTTTACTTCGACCGACAAGTGTTTGTTACCAATTGGCCTTGAAAAACTTGAAAGTGACTATTTGAATGAAGTTACTTCTCAAAGAAGTCTTGTTTCTTTAGCGATATCAATATTATAAAATTTACATAAATTTTTACTTTCTCTTATAGGAAATAAAGAACAAATTTTCTTATTAAAGTAATTGATTTTTGTTACTATTGTTCAGGTTTAATGTATGGAATAATTTGTAAACAAAATTAATTTTCAAATAATCATTTTTATTGTGTAAAACTACTGTTTACTCATGAAAGCAGTTATTGGCGTTCATTGATCATTGCTCCCGCTATCGGAAGGCATGGAAGTAACACGAACGCACAGATATGTTTGGACGACTTCATTCTAGTGGGTATGGCATTATTAAGTCAAACCTTTTGTAGTTTTTCAAGTTGAATGGTCTTATTTCTTTAATTAAATTATTTATTTATTTTTATTTAATTTTCCTTTTGTCTTATTTTGTTTCTAAACTAAAATATTAGACTTTGGGAGGGAAGACTGATGTCTGCAATGCCAGCGATAGCCAAGCTTAGGGGATGATTATCGATACTATCGATAGTGTTATCGATATATCGCTAACAGTGGCGTAACCAAGGGTAGGATCCAGAGGGTCCGGACCTCCCTCCCCTCCGAAATTACAAAATATATTTACTAATTCTTATCTGTAAACAAAAATTTTATAAACCAATTTGAATGTTATTTCATAAATAATATACATAGCCATAGAATATATTACTTATAGAGAGGTCCCTGTTACGTCCTCGGTTCGGGTGGGTTTCTTTATAGTAGATCCTTGCATGAAACCCCTCTCTTCCGAAACGAAATCCTGGCTACGCTACTGATCGCTAATCCTAATGGCAGCAAGTCCCTGAACCAATGTGTATTCAGTCACCGAAGTGGATTTTCTCAAGCTGTTACCTATAATAGACTGTGTGTTAGCGAATTTATATTTACGTTATATATAATCTGATGTAAAAATTTTAATTTCGAGTCTTTGTCCCTATCATACCACTCTGTATTATTTATCGTACATCTTATATTGAAAGCAATTACTTCCACGGCGCTGAAGTCCAATTTGGATCTTGGCTTCTTTACTAAGTTTTCGCTTAGTGGTTCTGTCTTATGTCACTGTTCTCCAGTCTCTGGCTTGCAGTAGAGTTCTAAATAGAAAGCAATGATTTTTTATTTTATTTCTGATGTTTGACCTGTTGGCTACAATACAGAATTCTTATTCATGTCTCCATATAAGTACTAAAATATGTTAGTAAAGTAGAAATTTGATGATCAGTGGAAACTTAAAACGTTTGTCAAGCAATATATCCAACATTTCGTTATAGTTTTTTTTATGATGTTTGTTGTCCAGTTTGTCTATTCCTACAGATCACCAACTACAACAACCAAAAATTGAAACATATTAATATAAGGTGGGGCGCTCCAAATTGATCGGTTTTGAAGCGTAACTGTACAGGACTTGGTAAAGATAGAGATGTGGGGATGGTTTCATTCTTTCCCATATTGATTTGATCAGTTAAACACACTGTCTTTGTTGAGGACATATTTTAGAGAAAATAGGTAAGTGATCGCTACGCAGAGGAAGAATGATAGCACACAAATCATGATAAAGAATTATACACAAATTTCGTTCCAAGATCCAATACAATAGAGCTTCCGAGCAGAACGTTTTGGCATTTACTTTATTGCTTGTTCCGCGCGTTAAAAATTTTCGGGTGATCATGCCATTTGTTTCTTCTTTTTTACTTTGGAATTATTAACTTAGGTCAAGGGTTTAGGGATATTTTGAGTTAGTTCTGTGAGAAAAAGCTCTTACTCCATGCTTTTATTAGTCTTTAACTGTTCTGGCAGCGGGCATGAAGTTTTTTTTTCTTCTGTCATAATGAATTATCACCTTGTCCATATCCACCAAAATACCTATCTTGGTGACCTCTGGTTATACGGATTAAGGCCGCTCAGGATTTCCTCGAAAAAAAACCACCAGATTTACCCTAAACCCTATTAATTAGGGAAATCCCTGCGCTTTACGAAATCCATTTACCTGCCTCCTAAGGCATAGTACCAATATATATTACACTTGTTTTGAACTCAAAGAACTTGGTTGAGATAAAAAGGAAATTGTTGACCGATTACTATACTTGCTCGTATACTTGCTTCGTGTTAAATAAGAAATTATACATATATTATATATCTGTATATACACAAATATATATATATATATATATATATATATATATATATATATATATATATATATATATATATATATATATATATTGCTTTATTACAATTAAGTATTAAGTGTATTTTTAAGCATTGGTTTTAATGCCATATAGAAGCATATTAATTAAATAGAACACAAAAAAAAAAACTAAGTCTCTCAAATACCCACAAATAATTAACCAGTCAACGTTTCAGCAATTCAGACATCATTAGAACAGCAAAACACAAGATCACACAATTGTAGACCAAACACAACACATCTCATATCAGGAGTCTAAAAAAGACTAACAAAATAAATATATTTCTAATTGGAAGAAAAATGCCACGAGGAAAATTTTTGTTTATGCTTGGAAAGCTTTATTTAGAATATATTTCTTTGAGAATAAAGATTAGATCTTTAGTATCAATTTTTACTGTAATAAATAATTATTGTTCGGTTTGATATTAAAAGTTTGCTACTCAAACATAAGGACTTCCTTCAAACAGTGATTAGAGAGTAACTTTAAAAAGATTATCTTGATAAGGATAATAATAAATTATTTGTAATACTTTAATGCCACATAGAGTCAATATTTTGCTTAGGTATAGTATGAATAATTGAAAACATCATTATTTATGTTAAAAATATTGTTTTTTAGGGTGATGTGGGATAAGTGCCTAATTGTCTCGTTAAATCCAAACCCTCAAATGTTAAGAGCTGTCCTTTACGGAGCATGAAGCCTAAACACTCATGTATCAGAAATAAGCCACGAAAGTTCGCGAAGGTGAATTATAAAAATTTTAGTCCCAAATTGTTGAGAAAGTTATCTTTCAACTTTTGCAGTACAGCTTTAACATTATCGGTGTTTATCTACCAATAGGTCTTTATTTTTTATTTATTTTTTTTGTTGCCGTGAGCGGAATCTGCAAAATCTGTTCTTCAAAATGCTTTATAATTGACATTTCACGTAATTGAAATTACGTATTTAAGATAGGCATATGCATGTGATGTTACAGCAACTTTTTCGTCAAAATCGACTATCCGGAAGTGCCAGTTTATATAATCGATTTACATTTTATTTATTTATTCGATTTTTAATTTTATTTTGATAAAACTTGCTGAAAGTCTTCACCTTATAGAGAATATAAGACTAGTGCATTCTGCTGAGTTTATTTCGAACAGTGTTTATGTGAACTCTTTAAAATAATTTTAAAGATTATTATTATTATAGGTTGGAAAGGGAAAATTGTGTGATGCGCGCACCGCACCAGATTTTTTTGTATTAAGGTATTCTTCTTCCAAATGAATGATAGGTAGATAAATATTGTAGATATACCAGTGTACTTTGAAAGGTCTTGAAGTTAGGTACTATCTCTATTTGGTTAGTCCTGTTTAGCTGTTGATGTGAGATGCCCTGTCCCTGGTCTACATTTATGTGATCTATATTTTTCTGTCTGTCTGAGACCCTGAATTGGTAAAATATGATAGATCAATTTTAAGAGTCTTTATTTTAGAATCTTGCTATAATATCCAAACTTTTCTTGTTTTATTTTATTTTTCTGATTCGACTTGGATTTCATCTTCGTTAGCAATAGCTAATACTTGTAACTAAGTGAAGTAGCAGTTCTCGAATAAATGGCGAAAAACAGCCCGTGTTTATCTTGTTCCCAACTCGACTGTTTGCTTACACTGCCATTTTAGCTTAACACTTTTTAGCAACTAAACGGAACAACTCTCCTGTTGAAGTAAGTTCCAGATGGTTTTCTTCACGAACTATGACACGAAGGATAACCACCGCTCAACTTGTTCTTGTTAATGTTCTCCAAGTCAAACATCCTGGCTCTAGGTCAGGACTGTCTGGCCAACTTCCAAAGAAATCGGATATGAGTAAACTGAATTCCATCCTATAACATTTCTGGAAGTTTTTATCACATTTTCGAACTTCCTCATTTATAAATACTTCTCACTCATCCTCCATTGAAATAATTATATTCTTATTTTCATTTTGAGGCCTCTGTTATATATCTTCATCGATCATATATTTAAATTATCATAATCATAACAAAAAATTGTAATCTGAATTGAATCCATTTGTCACATTTTATGCCTTAATGTTATCCATCTAACTAACATAAGTATGATGGTCGAAATATAGTTTGTGAGTCCAGCACGAAATCAACTTTAATCTTCACATGTGGGAAACGAACTAGAGCTTGCTTTTAAGCCTCGTGTACACGGTAACAATTTTCTGTCGTGATAGTACTGTCTCGGCAGTGTGGTAGCTGTAGTATCCTTCTCTGGACGTTGACAATAAACCTTGTGACAGTTGAGAAAATAGCGGATGTAGAACAGCTGACTAAATATTAGCGATTTTTAGATCAAAATAAACACTAAATTATTTTACTTGTATAGTTTCATTCATCCTTCAAGAATTAAATAACGTAAAAAACGTTGGATATAATCAAGTTCACGTTTAAAAATAATACAAACGTGCAAATGATAAGTTGGTTAGATTAAATTGATAAGTTACTACCGCGACTGGTACTATCAACTATCTGGTCAAGCCTGAGAGAATGACAGTATTTGGTGTCATAGCGGCGACTGTCCTACTGTTTACAAGGCGACAGTTGCTACCACGGCTGTAACTGTCACCGTATAACGGACCTTTAGCTTCAACTAGGGATGTGCTGTAACGGTATAAGTTTGGAACAATTCCAGTTCTGTAGTTCGAATAATGGAACCTTAATGGTTCCAGGTCCAAACGGGCCCAGAGCCAATGAGCCATTCAACATCCTTGCTTTAATAGTACAAGGTCCAAATGGATCCACGTCTGAACGGGTGCAAGTCCAAGTAGGCTGATTGGATGCGTTAGGTCTGGGGTTTTTATCGGCATATATAAGATGTGCAACTTAACCTTTTTCTCCACCTCCCTTTTCGTTTGTTCATTGAGACATAGCCAATTGCCAATTGTTCATTGAAACATAGCTGGGATACATCTGGGCAGTTTTTGCAGTCTATTAACAGAGTTATTCTTTTTTTGTTGAAAATTGAGTTTTCTTTACGTAAGATAAATTAGTAAATAAATGTTCTGTAGAGCTGACAGGAGAGGAAGATCACACTTGTTTGTAGTATCCAAGAATATTTTTTTAGGATTTAGTTTATTTTTAATCAGAGAAAATGGTACATTATTTCTTTGTACTTGAATCTTACTTTGCTTAATACCAGAGCTTTATGTTGTTTGAGTTTAACATTATTATTCACAAATAAGATTAAATTAATACCACTATAAATGTTTAAATGGTTTGACCAATTATTTTTGAGTCTAATTTACCTTAAAATAAGTGCCTGGCATTAGACCAGGATTAAAATCAGAATTTTGGAGCTTATTATTGACATGCTGTCTCCTCAGAGTAACATAAGGTTATACAGCTTAATAATCAGTCTCTTATACCTTTAAAATGGACTAATATGTTATTTATGAATGAATATATTATTATAAAACTGATGTTATTAGGAAACAATACTTATAACATATTCAATCCATTTAATAAAGCTTAATTTTGTTCTTTCAGTCTGAATATGGCCTCACTGAGGAGCAGGTTGCAGGTGAGTAGAATTTATATTTTCATTTTATTAAAAATTCATTGAACAGTGAGTACAGGTTTAAACCATTAAATTAAAATGATTTTAGGCATAGGGGTGCTCAGCATCCTTTATTAGAGGGTGCACAAACCATAGTAGCGAGGGGTCCTTCCATCCTCCCCAATTGGGCTGAGGTCTGGGGATATTCTTTACTCTTCTGGAAAATCGTTTAAAAATATGCTGTCTAAAATTTATTTAAAACAATTTTTGTGTTAAAATTTAACACTCTTGGGCTATAAAAATAGTATATTGACGTATTAGCAGGTGCCTATACGCCTGTGGCATGCGCCGTGCGCACGCCTATGATTTTAGGGTATTTTGATTTTTTAGTTGTAGTAATTCAGTAATAATTTTTCAATAGTAGTAATTCAAATTAACATATTAGTTTGAACATGTCATGCATAGATCATGGTTTTCATGATCTATTTCATCTAGTATATTCAATTTTTTGCTATAATAGAGAGAACGTAGTTTTCCAAAACTGAATTTGGAGATTGGTTTCCAGATATTACTTGTGAATTATGAAATCAGCATTGTTTTTTTCTTGTATTAAAATTTCACTAACTTCAGATTTGTTTAGAATTTCTTTTCCCCAGCAGTCTCAATCCTAGACATGTCTTGATTGTCAGACATATTCTCCTTCTATTGTTTACTTCAGGTATCAACTTATTCCCAGCTAACCTATATGTCTATAAAGCTGCTCAGCTATCCTACAGCAGTGAACCCACCCACTACTTAAAGCTTATTGCCCTTTTCTGTAATTTTTATAGAATTGTTTAAATTGTAAAAATATCACTTAATCATAGATAATCATAAGATCACGTGATTTAGTTTAGTTTTAAAATATATCAATTGTATAAAATTATCAACCATCAATCATTTCATTTCATATATTTATATATCTATACTATGCCTTCACTTGATGGTGGGCAATCAAGCACTTCTTCAATGCGTCCATTTTTCATCAAAACCTTTTTAACTACCTTATT
The DNA here is from genome assembly GCA_948150685.1 of Rhaphigaster nebulosa. Taxonomy (NCBI): domain Eukaryota; kingdom Metazoa; phylum Arthropoda; class Insecta; order Hemiptera; family Pentatomidae; genus Rhaphigaster; species Rhaphigaster nebulosa. The sequence continues at coordinate 114,427,061 of OX411311.1, read as the reverse complement.
CCTTACTTAATCTCTATCCAGCTCAATTTATTCCTACAATCCTCCTTAAAATTGTAGTAGCTTTGAGACCTGTAAAAAACAACGTCTGGAGTCTTGCAGTCGCCAGGTTCTCCACTCAAGTCCTGATATAATGGCTATCACATGCTCAGCCTCCACTGGCTTTTCATACCAGTGATAGGATTCTGCAAAAATTTGGTCACCTGAGGTCCAGCTTTCCATATAACTGCTGGCAGCATAGTTTGTCATTTCTCCAGGCTGGGTATGAATAATCTAAATTAAATATGGCTGTGACTTTGAATGTGAATATTTAGCATCATTACTTATTGTCATTAAAGCAGATTGAAATATTTACTGATCTAGTAGATACAAAATTTTTATTTCAATCTTACTAGTACTTACTGGTGTTTTTTTAATTCTTCAAAACTTCTACATGTTAAAATATTCAAATTTTATGAATGTCATCATCGAATTAATGTTTTCTTATAGAATTTAAGGAAGCATTCATGCTCTTCGACAAAGATGAAGATGGAGCTATCACTATGGCCGAGCTAGGGGTCGTCATGCGCTCACTTGGACAGCGACCTACTGGTAATTGTAAAACTTATTTTATTTATTTATTTTAATTTTTTTTTTTTTTTAATGAGTCGTCAATATTTTGAAGATTGGTAGTTGAGATTCATACTAAGAGGAGAAAAATGGCTACTCCAATGTTTAAAGTGGCCACCAGAATCCTTTCCAAATTACTGATTATTGTGATGAAATAATGAAAATAAATTTCACATGATTACATCAATTCTCTGATTATATATATTTCAATTTCTATATTTTTATATTTCTCATTTGTTTCATATGTTCTATATTATTTATTGCAAAGGCTGTGGAGATATTAACTATTAGCTAATGGAAACCAAAAATAATAATGCAAGGTTGCCACTTTTTTTTACCTCTCAATCTATTTTTTAATATAATATTTTAATATTGAATTAGCTATAATTTAGAGTGAAAAATTAATCCATGAGGGTTTAACTAAAACCAAAAGCGTAATACTTATCTAAAGTATTATGTCATAGTCTTTTAAAATCAATCAAGTAGGTTATTAAAAATACCTTACTAGTATGTTTATGTTCTAACAGCATACGAATTATACATCCATTATTTTAATAATTTTGAGGTATGTGAAACTCCTCTTGGTGGACAGTCATTTATAATAGATGCCCTTTAGAATGCAATTATATAAAGACTAAACATATAAGGAAAATTGATTTTTCATCTCTTTCTTTTAAATTGTTCTACTTAACACTATTAACTCTGTAAATAACCTGAAATATGTAATAGGAATTAATGAAACTACTTAAGAGTGAACTATGCATGACTCATAGTGATTTTGTGATTCTCTTTGTGAACAGTATGGACCAATAAAATTAGTTGTTGTGAAATGTCTAATTTATTCAAATTTTATCTTGTCCATATTAATTCATCCCTGAAATCGGCTATGACCTAGAGGTAGCCAAACTATACCAACTTTATCAATTGTATAAATATAAGTAAAAATATGTAATGATCATAGTATTGGTTGTAGGGAGTTGTTAATATTTCCTCTGATGTTATTATATTATATTAAATTGGGTAAAATCAGGTTAACAGAATAATTTAATGCTAGTGGCATAGTTTCATAATTTGAGGTAGTGCACCAGTACTAGTAGGCAAGTAGATAGTGGGCCTCAGGCAAGAGTAACCATAGTGGGATAAAGAGTAACACCTGTGGGCATTTTTAAATGAATGTTGGTAGTGGAAAAACTTTTCATTTCACTCAAAAATTGGAGAAAATGATTGGTGATAAAACCAAAAAATTAAACTGTGATAAAAATATATTAAAGTTTAAATATATAGTTTGATTTTCCTCTTTGTAACTGCCCTCTAAACAGGAGTTTCACTGTTAAAAATATAAAGTGAAAAAAAAAGATACCTATCTATAAATTTTACAATTTTAATTAAAATATTATTTTATATCCTCATCAATATAATCTAAATTATCTTTTTTTATTTTCAACCCTCCAAAACCTCAGAAAGGAGATCGTAGAAGAATCATGTGCACCATTGCATGTCATCCAAAAACTCAAAAGAGAGGATTTCTACGTCTTCCGAGTAGTCTAGATTTGGGGTAATTTTCAGTATAAGAAATTGAATTAATGCTTAACACATATTTGTGGCGAGCAAATTTTGGGTATCGTCCTGTTGTTTTCTTTAGCCTTTGCCATAATTTTTTTAAAAAATCTTATTAGTGTTTATTCATACATAAAATTTTTTTTTAATTTATGTTGTTATCCATTCTGCTTAAATATTACAGAGACAGAATTAAGGGACATGGTAAGCAATGTTGATCAGGATGGAAATGGCTCAATAGAGTTCAATGAATTCCTCCAAATGATGTCGAAAAAAATGAAAGGTGCAGAAGGGGAAGACGAACTTCGAGAAGCATTCAGGTGATTCATTACAATTTTTTATACATAATAGGAAAATAAAACAAATTCTGAAGGCTGAGATGTTATCAATTTTTCATAGGATATTATAGATTTTTAAAAAATCAATTTTTATTTTTTATTTAGTCTTAAACAAAAAAATAATATCATGTTGAGATATCTACGAATTGTTGATAAGATATGTTTGAAAAATCTTACAATTTACTTTGAATTTCGTATTAGTGTGCCTTTAAAAATTACATTTTCACGTGAATACGTATAATCTTCGAACTATTTTTAATATGCAAAATTTCTTATTTTTTTGCAGAGTTTTTGATAAAAACAATGATGGATTAATTTCAAATTCAGAACTGAGACATGTCATGACAAACTTAGGAGAAAAATTGTCGGATGAAGAAGTGGATGACATGATAAAAGAAGCAGATCTTGATGGTGATGGAATGGTCAATTATGCAGGTAATAAAATGAATCTATTGAAAAAATAACTTATTCCTGCTCTTGTATTATTGTATCTAAAAGCTGACACTTAAACATTAGTCTGATATTGATTTGTTAATAGAAATATAGCTGAGAAATACTATTTGCATATGCATTTAATCTTTTTGTACCCAATGTTCCCAATTGGAACAAATGTTTGGACAATTTTTAAACAAATTTAATAAAAAGTGAACACTCATTCAATATTTTTATTTGCTTTTATAAAGTCAAAACATATTTTTGGATGCAAAAACTGAGTAAAATTTTTCATTTAAACTGCCATTTGGCGCTCAACTCCACGCCTCACTGCCCTGATGATGGCCTAAACTTAAGCCGAAACGGCACAAAATAAATAAGTCTTACTTATTAAAGTGTTAAGCCATTATGATGTCATGATCATTTACAATGAGGTTTTGAATCGCGTATATACGTAGTAAGGTCCATAAGTTTCCAATCTTAGGAAGAAGAAAAGGTGAAAGAAAAAAAACTGGTGTTATTGTTTTTCATATATTCTCTTCTAAGTTCTATACATTTAATACAACGCTTAAGCAACATTTCTATACCATGAAAAAAATAATTATCTTCTTTGTTAGAAAAATGTTCTTCCACCGCTGCTTGGATATCTTCTTCGGTGCTAAATCTCCACCCATGAAGGTCAGATTTTAACTTTAAGAAAAGATAGAAGTCGCTAGGGGCCAAGTCTGGGCTGTAGGGTGGATGGGAGGTTTCTTGGAATCCGCAGTCCTTCACAGCGGCCTTGGAAATCAAGGCTGTGTGAACAGGAGCATTTTTGTAAAGAAGCCTCTGCTCAACTTCTCTGCCTTTTCTCTTTGATGGCGTCTCATAAGCGGTGAAGTAGGGCTGCATAATATTCGGCATTTTCTGTGGTGTTTCTTTCCTTAAAATCAATCAGTAGTATTTCTCTACAATCCCATTCAAATGTTCTTTAATGAGCCTCAGAATACTTGTTTTTGAAAGCCCCAATCTTGCTGCTATTTCTTTGGTCTTTAGCCTCCGATGAGACAGCAATTCAAGCTTCCACCATTTTGATTTTTTCAGAAGTGATAGCTTCAACGGGCGACCAGGGCACCATCGAGACTTTTTCTCCCTAACTTAAATAATTTTGTCCATTCTTTTACAGTGGAATACGAGGAGGAGGACACCCCATACAAGCTCTTTAATTTGCACAGGAGTAAGGCTCTCTTTATACAAGAATTTAATAACCCCATCATATCCAGTATTCGATCCTGAATATTGTTAAAATGCACAGATTCCTTCAAGGTTAGATACGGACTGAAAGGACTGAGGAAATGCGGGTAATGGGTATGGAGAGTGTGCAGATATAGGACATGCACGGCAGGCAAGTCAGCCTGCTTGAAGTAGGGGAACGAGGGCAGGCCAGAAACTTATAGTCCTTATTACATATATATATATATATATATATATATATATATATATATATATATATATATATATATATATATATTTATATATTTTATTTTTTTTTTCGGTTGGCACTATTGAATATGGAGATCTTTGGCAGCCCGATGTGTTATTCATACAGATATTTATTGCTTGCGGGAGAACAGACAGCCTGGAGGGGGTCACCCAACCTCATGTTACTACGAACCACGGTTTCCATGGTGCAGCGGCGGGCTATCCATAGCTCCATAACCGGTCCCTTTGGGGCCAATTCGGCAGTGCCCTTCCCACTGACTCACTCGGGTTCAAGGACAGTGACAAACCAGTCAAGATCCTCGAGGATTTATATTTCTTTCCCCGAAGCAGACCGTTCATGGACCAAACCTCCGGGCGGCAATTTTACGTCCTGAAAAACCACAATGCGATTCGCAATTTAGGTACACAGGGTAGGGTCATTACTTCCCCCGGCCTATGTGAGTTGCCTCCAGTAGACTGATGGGTCTCATATACCCGGGAGGGAGTGCTGATAAATTACTTGAATTATTAATTAAATTAAATTTAAGTAATGCCGGTGCCGGTATTCGAACCCTGGTCCGCATATATATATATATATATATATATATATATATATATATAATATATATATATATATATATATATATATATTTGCGATTTTTATATTTTCTAATCTAATTTTTTATTAAATTTAATTTTTTCTAATTTTTTATGATATTTTAAGTTTTGAATTAATTTTTAAAATATTGTTATTTTAATTTGTTTTCTGAGGGTCCATAATGTTCATGCTTGGTCCAGTGAAGTGCATTGAAATTAAAGAATAATAGTTAAATAATAAAAATCTTTTACTGCTAATCATCTACAAGTAAAATAACTATTAATAAAATTATTAGTTAACTAAAACATCCGAGAAGGAGATGCTTCTAGTCTGGTGATGTTTTCTAGTCTGGGACCGGCAGACAAATGGGAGCTTTTTTTCCCTCTTTTTTTAAAGTGGCTTGTAATCAGGCCATATACACACGCGTCAAGCTCTATATTTGAATTTGAATTAAAAAGTCATAACAATATATTATATGCTAGTTATTTTTAATAAATATATCATGATTGTTTTATATGCAAATGATCAAAAATATTTAATTTCTTAGAATTACGAGCAAGCATCAGTTCATGAGTACTGATTTCTTTATTTTTTCAGAGTTCGTAACAATTTTGACCTCAAAGAAATAAGAAGATCTCGACTAAAAGGAATTGATTTTAAAAACTTGCATTGTGCTGCATCACATTGTTCTCAAACCAACAACATCTCTTTGAATACACAAAAAAATATTGTGAAATTTGTTGTGCTTCTATACAAGATTTAAAGATGTTATAACAGTTCAATAATATGTTTATGAAGAATACACAATACTTTGTACCAGCTGTGCTGATTTTAAATTATTTTTAATAATTTGTATCTCATAACACCAAAAACAGCACAAATCTTCAAGCATTTGAGGTACAGACTCCTTTTTGGAGCTAATATTTGTAAATAATAATATATTTAATAATAAAAATATATACATATACATTACGTATTTATACATATACATACATACATATATATATATATATATATATATATATATATATATATATATATATATATATATATTATATATATATATATTGTTGAAAAGCTTGCTGAAAGATAGATTCAATAATAAATTAAATACTATATGCGTAAAAATAAGTTATTGTCAGTATTATTTCATAAAATTTTACTCTTTCTTGGTGGAATATGCTGCATTAAATTTATAATAAAGAAACTATTTCACATGAGTGTAATTGTTAAACGTAGATGTTGTTGTATAATTAACCAAAGAGTGTGATAAGTACTTAATTTTAATAGTTATATCTATGTTAAAAAATATGTAAAGGTGTTAACTGTAATAAATCTGTTTCTGACATCATTACTCAGAGATATATCTTCCTCAAATTCCATGTGAATTTAATTTATTTCTCTCTCATTTTTAGTGATTTTTATAAATTATAGCTGATTATAAATTAATTTAATATATTAGTAGAAAAAATGGATATAGATTTGAAGTTATATTTTGTTTACTTCGATCTTGAGACAAAAATTTATTTTTAAAAGAAATTCCTTTTTATCTTTAAAAGTACAGTTAGCTTAAATTTTTATTTCTGTTTTGTAACCATTCATATATTTTTAATTATATACTTTTATAAAATCAGAAGCTACTTAAATATGATTCATAAATAATATTAAATATATTTATAATTATGAATTAGTTTTGAAAGAAAACAATAATATAAAAGAGAGAAAAATATTATATTTTAGTACAAAGTTTCATTGGTCCTTTTATTTTGATCATTAACATTTTCAAAGTAAATTTTATTTTTTATATTGTGGAATGCACTTCTCTGAGTAATTGAACGATTTATATACATTTTAAACATATATATATATATATATATATATATATATATATATATATATATATATATATATATATATATATATATATATTGTAGCTATTGTTATTTAAGTTTTTTAGAGACATGCAAATTAGATTTAAAGTTATCTACTTTGCTCACTCATAATTGTCATCTACCACAAAAATGTAAATATAAGGTTGATTTTGTAAATGTCTATATTTGCATTAAGATATACTGAATGTATTTGAGTGTGATCTATCCAAATTATTTATCGCAATTGTAAATTATATATCTCTGATAACAATAAAAGTTAAATATGAGTTATTTAAAAGAAAAAAAAGACAAAATGATATACAGTGATATTAAATTTAAAATATTTTGTACTACATATCGCCTTAATTTTAATACAACCAGCTTATGGTTAAGACTATATTTGTTTAATGTTAATATAAATAAGCTGATCGTATTCAGGGTGTACGAAGAGATTTATAAGAGACACTACTTGTATTCATAGAAAGATAACAAATGTTTGTTATATTGAAAGCACTAGTTTTTTGATTATGTAGAAGTTGGAATCTGATCGTATTGTTGTAAAAATAAATAATTACATATTAGAAGTTCATAATTATATTTCCAAATATTTAGCTAACAGAAATAAAATTACATTTAACATTTAAAATGTATTGAATCAACATTTGATTCACAATTGCCCAAAAGTCTCGGCAATTTTAGAATGTAATAACTTTTCAATCTTTGAAATTTAACTTTATTAACTTAAATAAATTTCTCAGGCTTAGTAATTATTATTTATTCTTTATATAAGATTCGTCTGGTCCTAATATTTTTTTTTGGATTGTTCATATAATCCACAGTTGGCATACCATTTTCAAGTGGTTCTAGAATTGTTATGGTTTAAATACCTATATATATCCTTTAAATACCTCCAGAAGAAGAAGTATGGATGTTTCAAGTACTGCTCATTGATCAAAAGAATAATAGTAATTAAAAAAAAGAAAAAATTAATTAAAATTATTTCAAAAGCAAAGTGTAACACTGGAAAGGTTTCAAGTAAGAGAATGGCTGAGAGTGCTCTCAATCTTTTATTTCAAACCTTTTTGTTTATATAATGAACCTGAAATGATTAGTGTCTCATGAAATTCTATTATTTTCATCCAGGAGCCGAATTTTTATAATCCGGAAAAAAAAATTCAAAATTAATTAGTTGTAATGGTGAAAGTATGGTTGGCCGTGGAAAATATATGTAGGAGAAGCTTGGTTGGGGGTGCGGTCGATGAATATTGTATTTAGTTGTAGAAAGCTATTCAAATTTTAAATGGTCTAATAATATTTGGCACACCGAATTATAATTGAAGAAGCATTATTTCTTATATTAAAAAAATATTTTGAAACATAAATTTCCATTTTTTATTCATTAAACACTCTGTCAGATAAAAGAAACATTATGTAGGAGAAGCTTGGTTGGGAGAGCAGTCAATGAAGAACACACAAATAAAAAATTATTATGTGCCAACATTTAGGCCATCATCAGTGCAGAGAAGCATAGAGTCAAGCGCCAATCCAACGTCGGTACACAATAAAATAAGTTTTTCTTATTTGTGTATTCTTCATTGACCGCACCATCAACCAAACTTCTCCTACATATATTTCTACGATCAACCATGCTTCCACCAAAAGAAACATTACTTAATTATTTGTAATGCAATGATTTAGACTGAAGATACTTTAAAAAAAATATACCTTTCGTCACAAGTATTTTTAATAGTGATTACAACTATAGATTATTAATTATTTTTCATAATTTATTCCAACTTTAAATTATTCTTCTGGTAATTAGTTGTTCAATTGTTTTTATTTTTTAATTGGTCACTATCAATGGATTAATTACTCTGCTATTAATTTAAGGATGCTATTAATGTAATAGGGTAGTATAACCGCCCCCCTTAAATGCAGATTGCATACCAATTTGTAAGAAACTAAGAGCACAAAAAACTAAAAGGGAATAAATATGCCTCTTATAGCGGTTACGATATTTTTTCTCTTTCTTCAATAATGAAAGAAAGAGAAAGTTCAGCCTATAGGGTAATATAAAGAATCCAGCTCAAACTCTGGCTGTGGACTCTAAATTTTCTGTTGACAGAAAATGAGTGGATTTTGTCAGAATGAAAATTGTGATTTGACATAACGCTTCCTATATTCACCCAGTCTTATTCACCCAAAAAATTAGTACCTTGCATTAAACAAGGATTAAATCAAGCAGTTGGAACACAGTGCTCATCGCACTGTCTCTCTCTATCAAGTTGCTTCATTATTATTTTACTTCAATAATGGGTCAATTTATTATAATATAGATAACTAAAATTTTCAGATAAATATTTTTAAATCACATATGAATATTTTTCAGCAATTTTTAATTAAGTTATTTATAACAAGTTTAGGGGTGTGATTTTCAATTTACTTTACCTGCAATATCATGTTATTCATGTGCTTTTTCTGTACATTTAATTAGCACAGTCACTTTTGATATTTTAGATCCAATATTGGATACCATATAAAATACAATAATATTCCTGCAAAAAATTGTAGTGATTAGTCTATGATTAAAATGGAGACACGGGTATGATTCCCGGGACCAAAAGGATTTTTTCTAAAGCAGTTAGAACTGAAAGAGGTGCACTCAGCCTTTGATGCTCTAATTAAGAAGGTTGTGAGGAGTAACTTACGACAGACCAAAATACAAAATATAACTAACTACCAACATGGCAGCAACCGATTCAGTAGGCCTTGACTTCTTAAGGATTTTGAGTTATAGATTTATTAATTATGTTTACTGAATATTTGTTCAATTTTATCTTTATTGATTATTAGTTAATTGTTATTATCATTTGGTATTAATTTATGTTGAAAATGTGAGAATAGGAGTATGCTAGGCAATTAATTATCGACTAAGGTTATTATTATTTATTGTAAAATTTTAATACTGATTTCATGTGATCCATTTGGAAATATCGCTAAATCTCAAAACTAAGAAATAAATCACAGGTTATAGACTAAATAAGGACTACAATATTATAAAACATCTTAGTGTTCCAAATTAATTATATATATTTCTCTTTACTTAGTTGAAAAAAATATAATACAAAATTATGAAAAGAATCCTGTGATATGGAACTCTTTTGAATTTAAAGTGTTTGTTTTCTTCATTAGTAGGCACCCCTCAATGCAACCCTCTTAAATTAATGTAAATACAATTTATTTATTTTTTTCCAAATACTTCATAAGTAATTTTTCACACTTAAAAATCGCTGAGTTGACTTGGGCATTTGTCAATTTTTTTAAATTGCTTATTTTTTAGGCAACAGAGCTTGACATCCTGACCCATTTATACTACAATTTCTAGCTTTAATAAACCATCTATTTTAAAGATAAATTTGTAGTACAAATATTTAGGCAGATTACTGTTATTGTTGTTATGGTTTTGAAATTGTTTGATAATGGAAAATTCACGCTTTGTTTGTAATAAATTAAAAATTTCCCAAAATTGTGATGTATTTATTATATTTTTTCATAATGGTGGATTAAAGTGATTTTTTAATCTGTATAATTTTATATTTCAATAATTTGTGAAAGTTGATTTTGGGAGAAAAGTAAACAAATTTATTCAAGGTAAAAAAAATTATCATAAATTCAGAAATAAAATTATAATATTTCATCAGATTATTGTTATAAGTATGAGTTTTTAACCAAAAGTTAAATACTTGAATGAATATTGATCAGTAAATGAAATTTGAATTTAACTGAAATAATATTCAACATAATGAAAAATATACTGAACGGTTGAATTTTAATCAAGTGGAAATCAATTATATGTTGTTTATGATTAAATCAATTAGGAGTTATAGAAGTTTTTTTGTTTTGTTTTTTAATCATCACAATTCTTGCTTTATATTCATTTCCAAGGAGAAAACAAATAATGGTAAAATTATTTCTAATCTAGTCATATAAATTTTTACATTTGAAAGTAGTGAAATTTGAAATTTCATCATTGATAAAACTATAAATCATATTTGAATTTCCAGACCTAAAAAAATTAAATGGTTCCATAAAGGATAATTTATACTTCAACCAACCAAGCAAGAATGATATTTTAGGGTGTTACTAAATTTGAGAGGAAGGCAATATTATAGAAACGCCAGGCATTTGTGCACATCACCCAAACCACATGTTGGCTCAGGTGATATTGTAGAACTGAGTTAACAAGAAAGATTTATTAATACATTATTCCATTGAAATGATTAAAAATAAAGGGGACATATAATGAAGGTATTTTATTTAAACATATAATTGTTTTGCAAAATTTTATATTATAATAATTTTTTTATTTTATAAAAACTTCAAAAATTTCTTGTAAACCAAAAACCTAATTTTGAAACAATTATTTTCACTTTCATAAGAGGAAAATTAGAATATTTACATAACTATAGATATTTGATTTAAAAAAATATCTATATTTTTATTATTGAAAGATTCCATCCAAAGCCAAAGTCTCTCAAATAGCAGTTAATAGCTAAGCAATAAAAGTTTTATGAAAACCAATAAAGCTTTAAATTGAAAGAAAATAAATAGAAGGCTTAACAACTCAAAGGTTCAATGCCAATACCACCAATCGCTGTTTATAAATTGAAAATACTCACTAAATATAAATATAAATTAAATAATAATCACATAAAATCACAATCCACTCACAGGAATCAAGATCCCTTAATTAAATATCCCATCCCACAGAACTGAAACATCTAACCTTTTATTTCTTTAGCCAGATTTGTTTCCTGTTATTTATGTATTCTAAAGGAACCTAGTCCCAGAATCTCTCTATCTATCTATATTGAAAATGATAATATTTTTAAAATCTGTGTTTAAAAATATGGAATATAGAATTAATTGGAGACTCCATATTCAGCATTGTCTTATCTAGCCTTTGATTTGGGAATGAAATCCACCATTGATGTATCATTCTTTCTTGGTAGAGCAATAAAACATAGATAAATAATGATAAAATATTTATTTTATAACTTAAAAAAAATTGTAATGCAAAAAAAGCCTAGGCATTTTTATCTTTTCAGATGAAATATTTGTATGAAAGGCATAAAGGTATTTTACTCTGTTAGTTTTTTTAAGAATATGTAGCATATATCTGTCTATAAAATTAAATAAGTGTTAGAATCGTTGAAAATTTATTGTTGTTGTGATAAGAATGTGTATATTTTATATGTTCATTGAGCATGTTAATGCAAATATCCTCAGTGCTAGAAGAAACAATGTAAAGCACATTTGGATAGAACACATTGTGGAATGCAATGGTTTGATTGTTAAGCCAATGATGAACAAATAATAATAACATAACTTACTTTTGTGTGTTTTATTCTATAATTTCCATTTTCTTTAACACCTTTTTTTAGATTTTAGAACGGTTGATACCAATTATTCAGAAGTTGTTATTTTTATTTTTTAATATCAACCCTAAAATAATGTACAGTAGTACATTAATTTATACTCTATTAGTTGTATATATAGATTAATGAAAATATAAAGAAAAATAAATAACAAAAACACTGCAATATACAGCCAATATGGCTTTTCATTAAATGAAATTGAATTTATTCTAGTTTTATATTTTATACATTTCATATACATAATATATAAATTCTAAGTATTTAATACTAATATTAATGGGAAGAATAAAAATTCTAGTGATGTGCTAGTGGAATAATTTCTTCCATATATCTCCATATTCCTTTGTTGGTATATTTTATTTAGTTCTACCAACGTTTCGGTATATTCCCCCATTCTCAAGGTGTTTTTATTCTACAAATATCATACAACAATTAAAACAATCTGAATTATTTATATAACAACATTGTGCTTTAGTCATTTCATATTATAAATACTTCTGTACTTCTATTGTCTCGATATATCCTTATTAATTTTGTCTTTTAATAGAAACAAATAAAAAAATCTGGTGCGGTGCGCACATCACACAACTTTCCCTTACCGCCCTATAATAATTATCTTTTTAATATAATTCTAAAGAGTTCACATAAACAATACTTGAAAAATCAAACTCAGCAGCATTCAATTCTTCTCCCACTTAAGTATAATAAAATAGTGTTTAAAACAATTTTACTATACTATTTATTATTAGTTTAAATTATTTTATTATACAACAATTCTGTACACTACCTTTAACTTTGTCAAGTTGCAAATACATTTTAAAAGTTTCTGGTTTAGTTTCCATGGAAACATTTTCTTTCCATTAAATAATGTGAAAGTAGAAATTATTAAGTTAATTTCCGCTTTTGTATTCATAGATTACTTTATTACAGAGCGTATTGTTTACAACAGATTGGCAGATTGGTGGGAGGGGATTCGGTCGCATCCATCTCCTTTCGGATGCGCTTGGTTATTCATCTAGGGTCTTGTGCTCCTCAAAAAATACATTGTATCTTTGCTAATGCTGGTCCGATTTTGATGATTTTTTTTTTTTTAGATAATTTAATAACCTTTCATACAATTCTGTACATAATTTACTATTAATTGCATACTTTTTAAGTTAATCGCACATAAATACTCTTTTCGTCATAACTTTTTACCCTGTATTTTCTCGGTGATTTACTACATAAATGAAAAGTTAAAGGCCTTTATGAAGAATAATTTTGGCAAGTTTCATCAAAATCGTTAGAGCCGTTTTTGAGAAAAATGTAAAAAAGTGTAAAATCCATGATATAATTACCATTTCCGGTTAGTCCGATGCGCTGTATCTTTGCTATTATTGGTCCGAGTTTGATGATTCTTTTATTGTGTTTTAGATAATTTAATTATCTTTCATACAAGTCTATAGATGATTTACCATAAATTGCACGCTTTTGAAGTTATGTGTAAATAAAATATTCTTTTCATCATAACTTTTTTTCCTGCAATTCCTCGGTGATTTACTTCATAAATGAAAAGTTAAAGACCTTCATGAAGAATAATTTAGGCAAGTTTCATCAAAATCGTTAGAGCTGTTTTCGAGAAAATTGTAAACATGTGTAAAATCAATTATATAAAGTGGCACTTCCGGTTAGTCGATTTTGATGAAAATGTTGCTGTAACATCACATGCATGTGCTAACCTTAAATATGTAATTTCAGTATCGTACAGCTTTCCGTTCTTGAGCTAGACTGATCACATACACACAGACACACAGACCATTTTGTGAGACTTGGTCATTTGGACTCAGGGGACCTTAAAACATGTATTTACATTGAAAACTCGAATTCAAAAATGTTCACGATCGCAATACTTCCCCTTACTATATACTTCGTATATAGGTAAGGGAAAGTAAAAAGATTGAGTTTTATATGCTTTAAAAACATTGCTAGGAGTGTGTACTGCATATAAATAAATCAGATTGTATTCATTTCAGTATGATATTTGTAGAATAAAAACATCTTGAGAATGGGGGAGTACCCGGAAACGTTGGTTGAACTAAGTAAAATATACTAATAAAGGAATATTGAAATATATGGAAGAAATTTTTCCACTAATACATCACTATTATATATAAATTAAATACAGCTAAGAATTTTTTTTTCAATAGTAGTGGCAATTCAATTCAGGGTAGTGGCATGACAATAGTCAATATTATTTAGTTTAAAATCAATCTCAACTTAGCATTAATTTTATCATTAATTGGGTTATATCCATAGATATATTTTTTAACTATACTACAGAATTTTTGTTACGGTGTGCTTAGTATCAAACCATAAAAGATTATCTATCTAGTTACTAATAAATTATGACCCTTATAAATAAAGGACCTGTGGGAGTTTGTTTACCTTTTGAGCAATCGTAACTAGGAAGTGAGAAAGTCTATTATAGCTGTAAACTAACAATTTCAATGATTACTTATAATTATATATAATTATGAATACTTATGATAATGACTGCATCAGATAAGCTCATAGAATAACAATTTCTTGGGTCTGTATAGTATCTAATGCTAAGCACAAAGTAGTGAATTCTTTTTTTGTATACCATCAAAAACATAATCACAAAGTTTCTCCAAAAAATACTAATTATATTAAAATCTCTTTTATTGAAAAAGTCTATAATTACTAATAAAAAATATGTTCAGGCTAATACATAAGGGATTAATTAATCTAATTAGCATATTGATTAAAAAATAATGTGCAGCTTTTTAATTTTCTATCAAATGTAATAAATTTCTTCATATTGAATAAAAAAAAAATATATTGCTACTTATGGGGATTTACATATTACCTTACTTGTTTTTCAGAAAAGATTAAGTTTGTTAAAAAAATAAAAAGGTCACAATAACTATAAAAAATAACATTAACAACAAATAATTAAATTTAAAATTATAATATTTATATATGTATAGCTAATATCCATCAAATGATAAGACTCAATTCATAACATAATATTTGTAATTTACATAATAATCTATATTTATAAATTGCTAAATCAGACGTTAATAACTAAAAAGCTGTGCTGACTTTAGATGTTTGATTGAAAAGTTAAATATGTAGAATATAGTGACTCTTAACAGACTAGATTTTTTATTTATTTGATTTTATTGGAAGAAAATAGTTATTTTTAAAAAATGGTAGAATACAATTACGAATGATAATTTGTATAAGATCGATGTGATTGTAAATTGATAAAATTACTACTAACTTCTAAAGGAATGCACAACCTCTGAGAGTACATTTCTATAAACCTAGTGAATAATCATTAAGTAAAAAATTGTAACTTTTAAGAAGAGCGGTTTCCGAGTTCAATAACTATCTCAAATCAAATTTGAGGAATAATCTTGTAATTCCACATCCTTATATCTTCTCGCCAATTTTTTTTTTCTGACAGTCATTTATAAAAAATTCTAAAGTAAGTTATTAAAAGCTTTCTCTAGCTTGTAATAAATTACTTTATTACAATATCCATTACTAATAAAAAACTAAAAGAGGAATTGAAAAAAAAATTATTACAAGCCAGTAATTATTATATTATTATATAAGCCGAGTTAAGGGCATATTCACTGGATATATAATTTTCAGATTTGTTTATATACATAAATAAATATGTATGAAGACAAATATGAACTTAGCATAATATTTTTAAGTAATACATCCTTAAAAAATATATATCATATTACTCAGGTACTTTTCACAACAGAGTGAATGGTTTTGTTGGTAAAACTTTTTCTTGGATAATATTCGTTACATAAAAAAAGGACACTACTAAAACAAATTAACTGTGTGGCCATAGAGTACTATTTGCTGCTTAGCCTCTATACATATTCAAATATGTTTAAAATTGTTTAAAACTTTTATTTAAAATACAAACATTGTATTCTAGACATTGAGAGAATAACATCTCTATTTTATTATTTGAATCAAATTACAGTTATGAGATTTCCAAAATATTTTACTTTTGTTAATACCTTATTGCTAATTACATGAAAATAAGTCATAAGGAAACTTTATATATTAAATCTTAGAATTTGATTTAAAGAGGATGTAAACATAACAGTTTATAGTTTTACTTCAACAGCATCTACATATTGAATCATAATCAAAATACTCGCAGGTACTTGAAAGCACTTTTAAAACAACAGCATTGTTAAATTAGGAGTTATTTTCATCTTAAAAATATACTGTTGCATTTATCAGCTCATAAATATCAGTTGATAAATAATCAATGGAATTCTTTTTTTATAATATAATTCACACTGGTTTCATTTAAAATAAACTTTCTATAATTCTTTGTATATTAAGACAGTGGTGCCTCTCCCTGTTTTCCTTTCATTAAATGAAATAAAGTACATTGTCTTTGATAATGTTATTAATCCCGTTTATTTGATTCGATTGGAGGTAGTTCATCTAATTCTTTCCTGCTCAAATGTTCAACAATACCAGCACCATAGGAATCTCCAATGACATTCACTGTGGTTCGAAATCGGTCACTGGAAACAAAATATGTTTATTTTTATGTGAAAATATGCATATATTTGACTCATTTTGATGTGATAATATCATCGATTAGGAAGTAAAAGTGATCAATAGCATTTTTACGAATATGGAAGTTTGTTCCTATCTAGCTATACCTGAACCAAACTTATGCTTTAACATTGACAAAAATGTGAAATTATCAATAGTATTTTAGTTAATAATTGATAATTTCACATGCTTTCAATATTGAACCGTAAATTTGGTTTAGGCACAGGTAGATAGGAACAAACTTTCATTTTCCAGAACATGTAGTTGATCACTTTTACCTCCAAACCAAGGATATGTTTCTATTTTAATAATCAAACTTTAATTTTAAACAAGGAAATTGTTCTAATACTAATTTTTAATTAAATTATTTTATGAAACTCCTTATAATATATTGAGTTTTATCAACAATTTTTATACTATAATAACAGTTACTATTCTATGAAAATACTCACAGAAGCCAGTCGACCGCATATATAAGAGTAACGTCATCAGCTTTGAGATTAACAGTTTCCAAAACCATGACCATCGTTACCAGACCAGCTTGAGGTATTGCTGCTGCACCGATACTCGCTAAAGTAGCAGCAATGCTAAAAGTAATTATTTATAGATAAGAATAAATTAATACAAAAAAATTGTTTGATTAAGTACATCAATTTAATTAATTATAGAAATAAAATTAAAACAACAGAAAAATAACTTGATTTAAAAACTAATAAAACTATTTTGGTCGAATGAATGAATTGAGTAAGTAATTTACAATTTTGATAGTTTTCTAATGAAATTTTGAAGTTGAATTTTGAAATCCAAAAGAGGGGTTCGAGCTACCTTGTCAGTCACCAAATAGCACCATTATAATTTAATTATAATTTATCCAAAATATATAGATTAATTACCTGACCGCAAAAAGCTGCCCAATAGAGAGTTCCATCTGTCGAATTTGAGAGATAAATATCACAGCAACTGCTTCATAAAGAGCTGTACCATCCATGTTTACAGTTGCACCAATTGGCATAACGAACCTGCTGATTCTTACGTCTACTTTGTTCTTTTCTTCCAAGCATTGCATTGAGACTGACAGAGATGCTGAGCTGAAATTAGTAATGATCATAACATTTGTAGAATAATTTATTTGTATATTTTAAATTAAATATTTTATTCAGACCTGTAATTATCAAAATAATCAGCAAATTTGATGTTATAATGATAAAGCATGAGGTAGCATATCATATATGATTGAAAAAATAAATAAATAAAGCCCATAACTATAAATAAAATCCTTTGAAAGAGACAACCTAATCTAACTGAATGGCAATTACTGGTAATACCATTGTTTATTCAAAGTACTGATGTATACTGAATGTTAATGATTGTGACGTTATTTCCTATACCAAAAGGCAATTTTTATGAGGATGCAGAATTCAGTTTCACTATAGATATTCTACTAAACTGTGGAATTACTTCTATTTCGTTTTTTAATGTTCCATTTCACTTATTTCATAATTTTAGATAAATAGATTCATCCATAATTGAGGTTAATCTAGGCAGCAATCATTTAACCCCGAAGTAGGTGTGTGATTTCTCTTAATACGTTTGGCGCGTGGAGTACATGTGTCCACTACAAAATAAGAATCATTTTTAACTCCATTTTCTCCTAATTATTACAAATTATTTGTTTTTCAGGTATAAAGGAACATATAGAAAGTGAAACAAACTATTAAAATTAATTTAAAATATTTTTATCAATTTGAAATTTAAATTAAACCAGTTGACAATGGATATTTGACTTATGTTTTAATTTCTTTTCTTCTTCAAATTCTTTCAGTCATTTTAGCCAGGCATTAGCATCAGTACTACATCTAATGCTAGTGTTTGACATTAATAAAAACAAATAATGAAATAAATGATAAATATGAAAATAAAATATATTTAGAGCTAATAAAAAGAAAAGAAATAAAACCATTAACTATTAAATGACTAATTGTAACAATTAATTTAATAAAGAAAATTTTAAAATTTATGTGAAAAATCAAAGTTATTTGAATGATAAAGTTATCTACGTATTTATATGAATATTATTCAATAATATGGAATTATATGAATTATTCTAATTGTGAAAACAAAAATTGCTTTATGAAAAAAAAAAAGCAGCAAAAAGTATTTTAAAAATATTCATAAAAATAATCAGTTCATAAACCTGCAAAAAAAGACAAATCACAGATTCGATGAAAGAAAAAAATGGAACATAGTTAGGTACATGAGGGACAACTGTACCCCAACTAGAGAGTTCTTAGAGAAAAAAGCAAGTTGTAGGTGACTGATGGAACAGAGACAGACAGTCAATATCCAATCCTACATGGGATTATAGGAGGCAGCTACTAGACATTTCAGATCCTCGATGTAAACATACGATGACGTATACTGGGTTGTAGACCAATACTCCATGCACCTGCTCCCAGGTTAACGATAAAATTCTTAAGTGATAAGGGAAGTTATAAAAAAAAATAAATAAAATAAATGAAAAAAACTGTACCATTACAACCCTTGAAAAGTCTTGGGTTCAGTACTTGGTTAGGAAGCACAGTCTCTTGACCAACGGTCATATAAGGAGGTGATGTGGTCAGCATTCAGGCTCAGCTGCTGGGGTTATTCCCCACCCTGAACAAGAGTCCTCACTTCATCGAGGCCCCAGGAGGATTTACAGATAGCAGTGTCAATAGACGGCTGATATAACAGTATAAATAAATCATCTGTCCCTGGCAGACTCATACCGAGGCCAACGAGTTCGGTGTTCATTAAAGAATATTGTAAGCCACACAATACAATATAAATTTACATAAACATATCTGATTATTGATGCTGTAGGATAGATCATTATCCTATACTGTGTTACATTATATTCCATTATATACATAGTATTCCAATATATTGGAATATTTGAATATTCAAAGCTTTGCTCATGCTGCAATGTTAATATCAACATTAAGGTTAAAATGGAATAGTGTTAATTGCAGTGGCAGCTCGTTGATAAAATTGGTGGGGTGCAGCTTCAGAAAATTTAGAAACTTGTTAAAATCCTAAAAGAACAAAATCAAACATTTTTTACATATTCTGACATAAATAAAAACTGAAAAAAATAATCAAATTGAATAGCAAGAAGTAGGATAACAATTTAATTCTACACTTTATCACATACAAGAATATGGTACACAGTTTTTATGAACATAAGCAGTGTAAACAAATAAAGCCTTCTGCTAACTAAGGGTCGGTACTGTGAAACTCTTTCTCCCTGTAGCCTTGTGTGCTGCATGCACAATAGCCAATCGCCAGTAGAACTGTGAAGTGCACAGTTCCATACCAAGATTTTTGTATCTTTTTCATAAACTGTGGTATGAATACTGGCATTTGGCTTAAGGATTATAACTTGTACAAGAAAGAATTAAAGAATAAAGGACTTATTACATTGAATGTTATTGATCATATCAAGTGCTGCTGTTTTATAGTTCCAATGAGTGAGCCATCACTCGTTAGTTAGAAGCCTATTAAAAAGTACATAATAAATAACACTTTTTAAAAAAAATATATGTGAATTGTAGCATTACCTTGAACCTGTAGCAAATGCTGTTATAGCTGCCTGTCCCATATTAGCAATGAATTTCAGTGGAAACTTTTTACAACAGATGAAGTAAAACATTGGAAGAACAATTAGCCCGTGAATAAATAAACCAAGAAGTACAGTGAGGAAGTACAGTCCTAGTTGCCCGACCATGGCTGCAAAGGAATCAGCCTCTAAAATTTTGGAAACCACAAGGAAAAATACACCCATTGGTGACAACCTGAAACAAATCAAAAGAGGATGTGGAAATTTTATAGGCATAATTATCCAGATGGCAGGTTATTAAATATTTTATTAATGCAAATATTGTTTATCTTTAATTAATTGTGTTAGAATCACTTACCATAAAACCCATCTGGTGATAAGCATGGTCGCTTCTCCAAGTGCTTCGTAAAAGCTTAAAAGCGGTTTTCCCATTCTTCCCATCCTACCAATGGCAATACCTTGAATGATGGAAAATATCACTAATCCAAGTACATTCGAGCCTTCGTCATAGGTGCCACTAATATTCCAATCTTCTAAACCAGCTGAAAAATCAAAATGTCCATTAAAAAAAATACTCAATTTCAAAGACGTAGCTATCTTTGTTCTGTGGTAAAAATTTCATTTCTCATGGGAATCATAATTCATTTTATCTAATAATGATGCTTAAACCTATTATTGTGTACTATGTTTTGTTGGTTTACCAAAATTAAAAGTTTTCATTTTAAGTCCACATATAAAATTACTTGTACAGTCTCTATCCAAATTAAGTAAGAATATTGTAATAATATCAAGTAAATGAGCAACAATTATCTTCTAATATCTTCTTTATTATATAATTTTTGTAATATGCTAACATTTTGTGGATCTGTCCCAACATCCTCAGAACTCAGAACATATTTCTGAAAAAAACAGATAATCTACCATCTAACAATACCTAATCATTGATAATTTCATAAAAATATAAGTAGGTATAAAAACTAATTACCTTACATTTTTCAATAATATTTTTGTTGGTATGAGGTATATATTATTAGACAGTCATATTATTGAAATCATTTGCCAGATATTTGGCCATTAGCTTAACTTGTCAATAGATTCATTACTAGAAAGTACTCAGTGGACCTTGTCATCTTTAAATTTCCCAGTCTACTATTTATTATAAGATATAATTGTTCTCAAACAAACACTTCATAATTACTAATTTCATTCTATTTCAGAATAAATTGCTGTAACCAATTTTGATCTCTTATATTGCTATTTAAATTTATAGTATTGTTGGTCGTTTATTTTATTTAATGGCACAAAGCATTGTTGCCATCAGTGCTAGGTACATTTATAAGATGAATTTAATCAAAATAATTAACATCTCATGACAAACAAATAGAAAAAAAAAATTATATAAAATAGAGGAAATAAATAAATAGAAATAAAATAAATAAGTAAAAAAGTTACAGATATTGTAATGAAAGAAGTAGTAGAAGTAATGGCATAGATAGTAAATGGCATTATTAGATCTCCTCTCTACAGTTGTTGCGACTTGAGGTCTGCCAAGACTTCACCAGTCTCTTTATGCTTTTAAGTTTGCTTGGGTAGCTCTTGTCCCACATTTCTTCCCATTCCTTAATTTTTTTTCTCATTTAAAGGACGCACCAGCTCTGATGGTGTTAGAAGAGTCCTACTAAGACCAGGAAGAGTAAGGGCCTCTATGGCAATCTTATCCACCATTTCTTTGCCTTTTATTCCAACATGCTCAGACAACCAAACACAATGTATTGATTTCCCATCTCCTTTCATCATTTTAATAATTCCTATAATTCTTTGAATTGCTGGATGGCTATCGAGCAATAGGGGTAGTGCTCTGGAATAATCGAGGTCCATACCAATTGCATTCACCTCCCCACTATAGACACGATAAAACTTGTGCAGTTTTGAAGTATAACAAAAGTTGATCCAGTAGATGAGTCTGATTTAGACCCACATGTAAAAATCAATTTGTGATCAGGCAATGCATGAATGATCTTCTTGAAGCGTTCTCTAAAATTTGTTGCTTTGGAATTTTCTTTAGAATTGTTCGCTAATTGAAGATATAGTTGGGGATTTCTGTCCATGGTGGTATTCTGGCTTCTATTGTAGCTATATTAATTAATTTGAACTGATTAACTGCGGATGATATTCTTTCTGCCAATGGTTAGGTTGTGTTAGTTTTCAGCTGAGATCCAGAAGCACTGTCCAGTCTATGGTATGGTATAAGAAGGGACTGCACAAGGAAAGATCTATTGCGGAAAAAGTGGAGCTTAGAAAGCGTGTATTTCAGTTTTCCTGTATTTAATATGCCAGAAGATTCGATCATACGGTCTCGCCCATTTATACCTTTGTATTTCTAGAGTGGGTTATGGTTATTATAGAACTGAAGCCACCAGTTTAGAAGATAGGTTTAGCTGCACAACAGCTGGTGGTGTATATGGAGATGTTCCATCTATACAACATTGTCCAGTGGGAGCTAGATAGCACAAACTATATTATTATATATTATATCATATCATAAGATATTATTATAATTAAGATTAGAATTTTTTTATTTTATTTATAATATCAGCAAAATAGGTTTCCAGATTCTTGGAATCAGTTTTATAGTTAACTGTTACTTTCTTATTTTTGGTAATGTGAACATCTTCGAATAATTTACTATTATTAGAAAATTTATTACATATTACAAAAAATATATAATACAGACGATATTGGAAGGTAATCGTTGCTCATTTACTTGATAAAAATATTTGTATTTGTTTTGAGTTCCATTGTGTCTTCCTCATTAATGAAAGTCTTGGTCGCATTAGGAATTTCTATATCAATTGTAACCTTTTCCATTCCAATTGTAACTTTTCTCATTTCAAATGAAATCTTTTCCATTTCAATAGTAGCCCTTTCCAAATCAATTGTCACCTTTTCCAATTCATTTGCCACCTTTTCCTTATTAACTTTTCTCATTTCAAATGAAATCTTTTCCATTTCAATTAATTTTATTATTTAAAAAAAAATATTTTAATTACATAAATGACTTTGGAAATAATTTCGCCATATTTGGTGGAGGGGAAGAGATTTCATCAATTTGGTGATCGTTCATTAAGTTTTTGAAGTTGCTAATGTCAAATTTACTTCAAAAATTTTGTGCGGCCACGAGCATTACTACTTAATTTTTGGTCTTCAAAATTGTTTGGTATAGGTATCGCTTAGTAGGTTTTCAAGGGCGCTATTTCCGAATTCACTATTGCATTTTCCGATGGCCCATGCATTTCGATTTTCCATTGCTAATGAAGTTTTCTGTGATAAATGGATCGTTTATTAGGTTTTCGACGGTTCTGATTCCATTTTTTTATTGAATTTTTGATCTCGCATGCGTGTTTTGCATTTCTGTTACTGTTGGAGTTTTTTATGACATAAGAATCGTTTATTAGGTTTTCAAGGGTTCTGATTCCATTTCTTGAATTGGATTTTTGATCGCTTTCGCTTTTTCGTTATTGTTGAAGTTTTATATGATGTAGGGATCATTTAATATGTTTTCAAAGGTTCTGATTCCGTTTTTTTGAACTGAAATTTTTATCGAGCATGCGCATTTCGTATTACTATTACAGTTTATACATCTTTGGTACATGAAGCGTTTATTAAGTTTTCAATCACTATATTTTCGAATTTCCTATCTGATTTTTGATCGCACATGCGCATTTCTATTTAATGTTCTTATTGAACTTTTCTTACTTTATAAGGGCCGTTTATTAGATTTTCAAAGATTCTGATTCAGTTTTTAGAATTTAATATTTTATCGAACATGCTCATTTCGGATGCCCATTACATTTGACCTTTCTTTCGGTGAAGTTATTGTTTATTAGGTTTTATGGGGCCATATACTAATAAAAAGTAAAATATTATTGCAATTTGAAATGTACATGCTCGATAAAAAATTAAATTTGAAAAATGCAATCAAAAGCAGCGAAAACCTAATTAACGATTTGTATAACAAAGAAAACTTCAACAGTACCAGTAAATCGAAAAGCGCTGGCGCAATCAAAAGTTCAATTAAAAAATATCGAATCAGAACCCTCGAAAGCCTAATAAACGATCCCCATATCACAGGAAACTTCAACAGTAACGGAAAAGCGAAGTGCGCATACGTGATCCAAAATCTAATTTACGAAATGAATTAGAACCATTGAAAACCTAATAAGCGATCTCCATATCATAGAAAACTCCAACAGTAACGGAAATGCAAAATGCGCATGCACGATTAAAAATCCAATTAAAGAAATTAAATCAGAACCCTCGAAAACCCAATAAACGATCTCTTTATTGTATGTAATTAAAATAATTATTTTTCAATAATAAAATTAGTAAAATGGAATTAATTCGTGTCCAGATGGGTTACAATTGAAATGGAAAAAGTGACAATTGATTTGGAAAAGCTTACAAATGAATTGGAAAAGGTGACAATTGATTTGGGAAGGGTTACAATTGAAATGGAAAAGATTACATTTGAAATGGAATAAGTTACAATCGAAATGGAAAAGGTGACAATTAATTTGGGAAAGGTTACAATTGACGTGGACATACATATTGACACCAATAAAGCTATATTATTTTATAATGATATCAGTAAAAAGTTGTCAACTGGTTTAAGTATACCTGAAGAATTAGCGGTTCCATTGACAATTGGTGGTGTCAAAACTGTTCTGTACTGCAACATAACACAAAATAAGCTGATTTTAACAATAACTATTTGGAAAAATAATTAGAAATAATTTAATCATTTAAGAAAAATAATTAGGTACTTGTGATATGATAATTCATTTTCAGTTTTATACAAAAATATTTATTGTGAAATATTTAATTTGATGCCAAAACATAAAAGTTGGGGAAATAACATGTTATGTTCAACAAAATTTCTACAAGCAAAAGTTCATACATTTTAAAGTTTTGTTCATGTTGAATCTATTGAATACTTGAAATTGTTTGATCTAATAGATCAGGAATTTTTTTTTTTTACTAACACAAACACACACACACACAAATGGAAACTAATATTGTTTTTTAGATAATCTTGGCAAGAATTGGACAATCTTTCATAACATTATTAAATAATGATTTAATATGATATTTAATATGACTTCGATAATATATTTATGTACAAAAATATCATAATGCCAAGGTATAACTCACCTGTGCGATACAGCTTTGAATAAGATTTGGCGGGAACATGTTTCTGTAAGCAAAATAATGTTTAATCAACAAAAGTGCAACATATTTTTATGTGCATTTAATTGTTTATGATGCAGAAGAAGCTTTAAGAGCACGTGATACCACTAGCTTTATAAAATAAATATACAATTACTTTGTAGTAGTAAAAATAAATGGAAAATATTTATTTCAGATTGCGTAAATCAACAAAAACGGAACACCTTCATTCTGAAAGACTGATACACCGCATAATTGGTGGTAGTGATCCATTAGATTGGGCTTAAAACTGGAGAGGGGACTGAATTTCGCGTTGGAGGGGATACTGCTATGGTGGCCTCCTGTGCATATAAAATTTGTGCACTAACCAGCTCGGCACTCGCGTGCAAGCATTTTTTAACCCAGGTAATTTAGCGAATAAAACTTAATTTCATTTCCAATTCATATATTACTTATTTATTTTCACTGTATAAATAAAATTGTTAAAAATAAATAAATTACTTTCTATCTACCCAAAGAAAAATTACGCTGTATGCAATTATCCCTTCCAATACCTTCTAGTTGTTTGGAAATTGCCTGCTTTACACTGACTTAACTGGAGCAGTAAAATCGCCAAAACTGAAGACGCCTCTACTTCTGACGGCTATTTTACTCAGCATTTTTGAGTTGGTTACTATGAAGATTATTTGTGTGAACCCCTGTTGCCACTGTCCAGAAACCCCCTCTATTTCAAATACTTATTAACACCATTATTCAAGTATTTTTATAACGTTTCGGGAATATTTATTATTTCCCTAAAGAGTCAAGAGGTCTCCTTTATTACTCCATCACATTTATTTGTTTAATTCCGCTCTTTATAAAAGTTTATAAAAAGACTAAAAAGGGGAGCGCACGATGTGTCCGTCCTCGACTTTAATAAAATTTTTTGGGTGATTCTATATTGAAAAAAGTCGTCGAGTATCCTACCGTTTTGTCCAATTGGCCCTAGGAATAGCGCCACACAGAATAGGTGGGTAAAATGGGAGAAAAAGGAGAGAATTTATACATATATATACATAACGTATGGGCTATGATTAAAATTTAAAAATAAATTTGGTATGTTCTAGAAAAAGTTGAAATAGTTAGGAAAACAATAATAATCTTAGGATTTAATAGATGAAAAATGAAGAAAATAGATCATTTTTTACAATGCTCAGAAAATTCCAAAAACTAATTCTATGTATTAATATTGGCTATATTGTATTATAATATATTAATTAGTTATATGTCTAAACATATGTTAATCGTTGTTTTTATATCAATTAATTAATATAATATTTCATGGCGTCTCAAATATTTTATAAGATTCAAATAATCGCTCATAAATCAGGAACCCTTTAAACGATTCAAACCGAATTTGGAGCATCGGAAAATGTGCTTAAAGTACACAATTTGCTTTAATCTTGGTGTTTCCACGTCTTTTAAAATCAACATTATCCGAAAATAATTTCAATTTGGTTATTATTTGATAATCTCAATTTTTTACACAGACCTTCTGGGATAATGCAATAGTTTTTCATAAGTATGGAAAGAAAAAATTCTCTTCTTTTTAACGAGTCCAAGAACTTCCCTTGTAAGTTAACTTTTGAATTGAAGTTATCTTCTTAATTTTACTTTTTTGCATATTTTTTAAATAAGCACAGTTACGTTGCGATTTATTCCTACATTGATGTAGTCCACTCAAGGTATAAACTCCGGGTTTCTAATTTTGGCTATAATATGTTATTAACATGTTGATAGTGCCATCAAGGTGTGCACCCTGAATCCAGTAATAAATGAAATATACAGATACGTTTGTTCCATGGTGGCAATGGCTCACACAAATAAAATTGTGATTAATAATTGCATTAATCAAGCTAATTGTATCCAGCGTTATTTTTCATTTGGAATAATTTATTTATATTTAACAAGTTAGTGATAAAGTGCAAATAAATAACTTATTTATGAATTTGGAAACGAAATTAACTTAGGTACGCTCAGTTACCTGAAAAAACCCGAGCGGCGAGCAGGTGCACAAGAAATTAGAGCACACGAGGCGATTATAGGCAGACAATACCCTCTCCTAAGCTCACCCAGCCGGTTCATCCTAGAGGAGGCACTGCTCAAGTGGTTCGGGTTGTGTCCGCATGTTGATTTACTCAATCTTACGTAAATATTTTCTCTTTCGTTTTATATAAGTAATTGTATTTTTCTTTTGGAGCGGGGTAGCTCAAAGGGTAGAGCACTGTGCTACTAATCTCTAGGTCCCGGGTTCGAGACCATCTGTGGCAGATAATTATTTATTCTGTTTTCAGCCGTGGATCGGCCCTGTGGGATCGGGAGATCCTCCTGGGGCTTCACCCAGCCTCTATAAAGAGGGGACCCTTAATTGGCGGTTGAGAGTGATCTCGGCCGAATCATCTCCTTGTATGCACAGCCGTTGGCTTAGAAACAGTGTACGGTCCTTACCAAGTACTGAACCCAAGATCCTTCACGGGTTGTAGGGGTACAGGTTTTTTTTTCTATTATTAAGCTAAGAGGATCACCTGCTCATGTGCATAAATGGAATGGCCACAAATAGCTGCTTACATTTTGGATACATTTCAGACCCAGTAATAGTTTTGTTTTAAATAAAAATTTCAGCTATATTTATTTATTTGCATACTAACAGTTTTTTTTTTTGTTATACTGGTATACTTAATATATAGGTTGACATCCATGCAAGTATAACCTATAACAACAGCTATAACCTATGTTTTTCGCCAATTCAGGCATCATAAAGTCAGGAAAAGATGAGATAACACAAATAGAGAACGAATATAGCACATCCCATATCAACAGTCTAATAAAAGACCATCTCTGTAAATAGATAAGTTTTTTAAGACTGTTGATGTGAGATGTGCTATCTCTGGCCTGTATTGATTTTAGCTTATCTTTTTCTGTCCTATTGACGCCTGAACTGGCGAAACGTTGACTGGTTAGTTATTTACTAGGATTTGAGAGATCTTTTCTCTCATTAAATAAGTTTTATTGTCGCATTACCTGATAAGATCGAGGAGTGTATCAGTAGTGGTGCTGTTCCTAGCAGCGCCGAGGTCTTTAGGATTGGCATAGATGTCGGGGTTGCCGGGGTGGATGAGAGAGACTAGGATGACCCCCTCTATGACGGCGGTGCTGGTGGAAGCTGCGTAGTAGGCTATGGCCCTCAATCCGATCTTCCTGGACAAGGAGAGGTCCAAGCCTCCGACGGCAGCCGTGATGGAGGACACCATCAGAGGGATGATGAGCATCTTCAGCATCCTCAAGAAGAGTTCTCCAGGGAACTGCATGTACATCACGTATCTTGGTCTCCATGGTCTATCCATCAAGAATAAAAAAAAGATTACTAATAAAAAAAATAAATAAATATATATTATTGGAATGAAAAATATAATTAAATTAAAATATAATCATTTCAGTTATCGACCAACTTACTTCCCATCAGCGTTGGCCCTCAGTATGAGCCCAACCATTACACCGAGTGCAGTGCAGACCACGGTCATGATGGGCAAGAAGCCCTTCTTGAAGGTATGCCAGAATCCCTTCTTCCTTTCTCGCCTCTCTTCTGGTTCCTCCATCTTCACTGCAACAATACAGACATAATATTATTAGATCTACTTACCATTATTTATTTTTGATAAAAAAAAAAAAAACCTTAAACTACCAGTAAATAACTAAACATTCAAATATGTTGAGTATGTGTTGATGGGTCTTTTTTAGACTGTTGATGTGGGATGTCCTATCTTTTATCTGCATTGTTGTTATCTTACCCTTTTCTGTCCTGATGATGTCTGAATTGGCGAAACGTTGAATGGTTAATTATTATCTGTTAATTTAAAGATTACTAATTCAGTAACGGCTCGCTTATAGGAACTATGGAATTGTAGTACCACCACTTGATATTATCAATAACATTCAATATAATGAGTTATTTTTTCTTTAATTCTTTCTATATACTTAAGCTAAATGCCAGTATCTTTATAACAGTTTATGAAAATGATGCAAAAATCTTGTATGGAACTGTGCGATTCATAGTTCCACCGCCGAGGAGTTTGGGTGTTATGTACATGTGCTAGTAGGAAGCTCGCGAGTCTAAGAGGAGAAAGAGCACTGCCGATCTCTTATTGCTGGCTCTAGCGTGTAGGCGGAAGGCAATGTTTTTTGTTTTACACCATTTGTGTTGTGCTTAAAAACGATGTACCATATACTTGTATGTGAAAAAGTGTAGAATTAGATTATTTTTCTACTTCTATTTTTTCCAATTTTTATTTCACAGAAAACTTTAATCATTGCCTTAAAGCCCTATATTTTCGCACCTCCAAATTAAAACAAGAAGAATGGATTTAATTGTTAAGTAAATTGATCAAGCTTGAACTGTAACAATGTTTGTTAACAATGTTAAGTAAAACATGTTTCATTTTGTTCTTTCAGGATTGTAACAAGTTTCTGATTAATTTTTCATTTTAATCACGTTTGTTTCTTTTTACACAATTTTAAAACATAGGATAAACATTTTCTGGAGGAGTACCTCCACTAATTTTATCTACGTGCTGCCATTGTACTAATTATATTCAAACAATTATTTTTGTCGTGTTTTTTGCTGTTTTATTTTAATGTTATTTCTTTTTTTAATAATAATAAATGTATCATTATTGTAGTAAGTATATTTTTCTCCATTTGGATCATTTCATATTCTAATATTTTGTCCTCACCTATCAGGATACTTGTTTGTTTATGTTTAAAGGCGTAAAACCCTCATTTCATCAAATCTATGGTTTGGCTAAATTATTGTTTGGGAATCCGGTCTATACTAAAAAAGAAAAAATTAAGTAATTAAATTTTAAAAAATAATCACTATATATTAATTCCGTAGTATAGATCCCTTTTCCAACACACAGAAGCGATGGATTTTGACATACGAGATGTTGAAAAAACGGGATATCCATAGAGACGAATCTCAATTTTGGGTCATAAATTATAACTACAACTTTCATAAAAAATATTGAAAAAAGGAGGTAGTATCAAAACTTCGATGGTGGTAAGTCGGATAACGTATACTTTTATTTTCAATATTTGACCTTCCATATCAATATTTTATATTATACGGTTATCTTTACAAGTTTACCTTTAAGTTAAATAAAACTCAATAGTTTTAAGCAAACACATAGTAAACAGTGCACAAGCCCATCAGTTTTGATGAGGTAAAAATATTAGGTAGGGGAAAAACTAAAACAAAAAGAAAATATGCTGATAAAAAAATCTCTACAAAGCATTTTAAATATAAAAAAAGGACTTAAGTTTCGGATACAAAACACTCACTCCTTCTCTATTCAAAATTTGAACTTTTTAACCATTCATTGACCAGGTCTCATTAGAATAGTAACTAATTGACTTACCCAACATTTTTGAGATATTATTTAGGTAAGAGAATTTTACTAAATTGTTTTTATATTTTATAAATTGACTGTTTTAACAGAATGTTTAAAAAAAAATAATGTATTACAAATATATATATATATATATATATATATATATATATATATATATATATATATATATATATATATATATATATATATATATATATATATATATATATTGTGAGCGATTTGCGATTATGTAACACCGGGTGATAATACGTGTGAATTGTGATAATGCAACCCCGAAACGTCTAAAAAATATATACATTAAAACTATCGAGTTTGATTGACCTTGAGGCAAACTTGTGAAGATAACAGTATAAACTTTTATTATCCTTTGACTAAGTCTCCCCAAACTAACATGAAATTTATTTAATTAAGCAATAAATTATACCATCAAACGATTTAATTTGCTAATGATACTTCAGATAATGCCATTCCAACGGGAAATATCAAACTGTTTTTAGATTAGAATCTCGAACAAGTTAAGTAATCAGCGCCATAGAGATAGCCCACCCATTGGGCCTGTAAGGGAAGAGGATTCAGTGGCGATGATGTCACGCATGTTTGATATTCCTTCACTACTGGCACGCTCATCTCCTTCCTATTAATATAACAGCACAGTGGGTACCTTATCCTTAGAAAACATTCGCCGTCCGTTAGTTGTTATTTGGCACCTGGAGGGCCAGACCAGAGGAATTTGATTTTGGACTGATTCCAATGGCGTTGGTCAGATCGTGGAACGTACAGAATAAGAAACGAGCTTGAATCTGTTCGGGTATTGAACGATAATATACATATATATTTTTTTAATAATTATTTTTTATTCTTTATAATAATTTATTTATAGAATTAAAAAAGAGTGGATGGGTTTTCTCAAGTTCAATTTCAACAGTGCACATATTGTAAACTGTAGTTTAATGAATGTATGAAAATAGGCACAAGGTTGCAAAAAAAAAAATTTACTTTATATATATATCTATATATATATATATATATAAAGTAAATTTTTTTTTTGCAACCTTGTGCCTATTTTCATACATTCATTTAACTATAGTTTACAATATGTGCACTGTTGAAATTGAACTTGAGAAAACCCATCCACACTTTTTTAATTCTATAAATAAATTATTATAAAGAATAAAAAATAACTATTAAAAAAAATATATATGTATATTATCGTTCAATACCCGAACAGATTCAAGCTTGTTTCTTATTATATATTCTTATATAAAAGTACTTTGTGATCAAAACTGTGCTTAATAAACCTTTCTCGCTGTCTATGGATTAGATATCTATATATTTCAAATTTAGTATGTGCACTTATCTGTTCAACGAAAACTCTTAGAGGTTTTAGTAAAATTTACAATATACTATTGTTGTACTACAACATTGTACTATAGTACTAATATAATATTCATTTCACGTATCCAAAATCCAGTAGTCGGTTTTATTATAGTTCCCTTTGTTTTTTTTTATTTTATTTATTTATTTTTTTTATTTATTTATATTTTTATTTTTTTTTGGGGGGTGTTGAATCCCAATCTGAAACCATCCAACAAAATTTCCTGAAGAGTTATGTGATATTCTTAAAGTGCATTGAAATATTCGCATGTAATTTCAAAAGTATGTGTAGCGCAACAAAAATAAAATAAAATATCATAACAGTCTATTGTTATAACCGGACTAGGAAACTGTTCAAAATAAAGGTTTACATTTTTAGAAAAGTTTTCAAGTCATGGAAAGGGTAAAGATCGAATCATACCAAAAACCAATTTTATCAGTTTTATTTTTTAACATTCTAACATCGTTCTGAGTTTGTATTAATGCTAAATATATTTGTTACAACTTCCTTACGGGTAAAGTTGGAGGGTCAGTTAAAACTCGGCTGGTTGTGTCTCGGTTTTCTGCGGTAATGATTAGGTCGCCCTATTCTAGAAGCGCTCAAGTCGCTAGATAAGTAAAATTCATTTTTCATTTCATTTAATTTTCATCAAACTTTGTAAAGTTTTGTAGGACTAATGCAAAAAAATTATATAATGTATAGAAAGATCATTTACAATTTTGATGTCTAATTTTCCATCGGTTCTTGATGTTCCATTGATATTTTTTTATTAAAAGATATATATTCTACTTAAAATAAAATTGTTAACTCAGGAAAACTCGTTAGCCTCTATTTCTGACCTTCAAAATCTAAACTATTAACGATAGCCAATCATTTGAACGACTCTATCGCAAACGATATCTAATGAATACCTATTAACTATTAACACGTCTGGAAATGATCAAATTGCTACCTTCTATATTGATCGGTTGGTCGAATCCGGAATTCGCTTAAGGTATGTATGTTAAATATTATTTTAACACTTTTTGAAGACCGTGAAATTATTTAAATCAGTTATTAACGAAAACTAGTGTAACCTTCTAATAACCGTATATTATCGTAAATTACAGCTCTCCGGTTCGCAGCCTTCTTGATATTGTGATCTAATTCCTTACCTGGCCTTATTAATTTTTAGTTGATGTATCCAGTTTGTTTGAATCAAATGTAAATAAATATAATAATTTTGACTTATTAATAAAAAGTTACCCATTATCAAGTACCTACTTCCTTTTATTGATTTTACACAATATGCCTTCACATCCTTCAGATTTCAACGTTTCAGATTAATAATGCCAAATGTTACCAGACGTCCTGATTTTATGGTAGGTAATGTTTTCGGTGTCCTCAGTGGGGCAAATTAGCACAAATGATAAATACGAAACATAAAAATATAGATTGTATGTTTCTAATTTTACAAACTTAATAAAAAAAGATCACTGACTTAAAATAAAAGGTTTGGTTTTGTCTCCTACATCTAGGCAACTTTTTAATTTTCTTGTATATTTTGTTTTATTATTTCATTTTAAATTTAACGATTTTCATGTTTTATTAATTAGTATTATGTTCGTACATACTCAGATGGAACGCACCAACTATTAAACAAACGGTCATACAACATGCTAATAATGCAAAGAAAAAAATGGAAAAAAAACCATATATATATATATATATATATATATATATATATATATATATATATATATATATATATATACACACATATTTATTTATAACATCAATTCATTGAATTACAGCAATTAGTATTTATATAGTGATACTGTAATCAGTCCGGCATCGTTATGATGGTAATAAGACAAGTACAGTTTCTCAACTGTAGAAAGATCTTTCTTTCCAGGATAGACCTCCAGAAAAAGTCCTGCTAAACAAGATGTCCTTGTATCTCTACAATAGGACATACCAATCCTCTGACATAACTCACTTCGGTGGCTTATCAATCCTTCTTTCATATATTGGCTCTTTAGTACTATATCACAAAGAATATCAAAACATTGGGAAAATCTCTGGGGTTTATCATCATACAGTTTATTAAGACTTCAAACACAATTAAAACGCGTAATCTGGTAAGTAATATCATTGACTCTGTATCAATTATGATTACTTTAGAACCCGTTTACTCAAAATCAAGGATCTATAACTCCAAGGAGAATATTTAACATGATAAATAAAGGACTGCTATATATTAACTAGAGACCGTGTGCTTGTAGATGATCTTTTCTTTAAAAGATCATATTTGTTTTGTTTGCTTCTTGACCCAAAGGAAAGACGATTTATCAATTATTTGTCGTAACAAAATATGGAACGTATTCCATATTTGGTTTCAACTAAATCCTTATTTTTCTATTTTCTTTGTATAATGTTTTTTCGTAGTATAAGTCAAATCATTCGATGTAATGAGGAAAATCCTCAAAAACGATATGAAGTGATACCTTATGAAAATTACGGATAATATATATATATATATATATATATATATATATATATATATATGTCCTTGTATTTGTACATTGTATTGTACATATATATATATATATATATATATATATATATATATATATATATATATATATATATATATATATATATATATATATATATATCACAAATTACAATGTGACCGAAATCGCTTCAAAGCTAAACGCTTAGTGATTAAAAACTGTACAAAGGCTGGGACTGTTATTGCTACATGATTGTCGACATTACGGTAATCTCATAAAACTAATTGCCTTGTATTGTGCTCCAATCACCCAATTCATCCCCAGATAAGGAACCAGCACTCTTTGATTTTTATTGGTAGAACAAAACACAAATTTCTTTCAAACCAGGGTACATGTCCCTTTTATGGTCCCCTGATTTTACTCTTACTCAGACCAAAAACCGGATTCAGGATTGCGTTTAGCATAAGTTAGTCCCGTCCTAACTATGAATGGAGGTAATTAATTTCAAGACAGGCTCTATCCACTGTTTCCACCAAATATTATTATTTTATTTTTCACAAGTTCCCAACATCGACCAAAAGTGTTTCAATCCAGTATAGTATAATTTTATTTGGGTATAACTCTAAAAGTGTACGTTTAAATTTTGCTATCATCACTTGAAAGGTAATTACATTTCCTACAAAACAAAACAAAGAAATAATCGAAATTGGACCAGTTTTAGAAAGGGTACAGCATATTGAACTTAGTAGTAATGTTTTTGACCAGACATTTTTGTACAGAAAAATATTTACAAATTTAATATATTACGCTCCGTATCCCTATTTCAATTTCAACAAGAAATAATGGTTAAAGAATTATAATAGTTGACGTAAGATGGATTTTTTGTTTTTGTTTTTTTTAGCGTAAACTGCAAAATAACTTGCTGGCAGAGGAACTAAAGCTGAAACATATTGCTTGCTCGAATGTTGATTAGCTGAAGTTGGGAAGGAGGTGGGTGTCTTGAGCTGCCCTTACATGGCCAACGCGAAGGTTTGTTTGGGCTCGCTATTCCCTGTCCTTGGCCGCTCTGAGTATTAGTAAGTAGCGTACTTCGTCTCAACTACTTCGTTATATTATCATATAAAATGCTTCAATACGTTAATGTAGAAATCGATACTAATCCAAAAGTGGCGTGATTTTCTAAAGCTATTAGGCAATCGAAATTAAGACAGATACTAATTAGAGATTGATAAATTATTTGCCACTTCTATAATTTATCAATCCCTAATTAGATTGATCCTTCTATACCACCATGCGGATGTCAACTAAAATAGATACACATTGGAGTGGCTAAAAAAATGGAAGAATCGTACTTTTGTGTAATTTTCCTGTCATGAAATTGTACTCTAAACAATATTCAAACAATAGTATTGATAGCGGCAACTACGCATTTTCCATAAAAGTTTTTCGATAGATAATTATCTAAGAGTTTTCGAAAAAAAATTGTAATCGATATTATCTAAAGTTCTCTCACGACCTTCTTTGCAGCGAAGGCTGAGATCTCTCTCACCTTTTTTTAGAATTGCGAAACGTGTGTGATAATAAAAAAAAATAATAATAATGAAAAACAAAAAACTCTGCAAATTATTACACAATGGTTTATTATAATAATCCTAACAGATAAAATGTTTCTAAATTTTAAAAATTAAAATTAAAAAAATTGAAAAATTATTTGAATTTTTTTGGTTCTAAAACACTTTAAATTTTTCCTTTATCTTCACGAATGACCGTGATATGGCTGTATGAAAACTCTATGGCGGACGATGATGTCTGTGATGTAGGGCTGTTGTTTCGGAGAAAAACCTCGGGTGGATTTGACTTTTGGGTTGGATGTATCATGAAGCGTAAGATCTCATATTTTGAGTAGGGGTCTAATTTTTTTTTTTTTTTTTTTTTTCTTGGCCGATTATAAAGGTTCATTATTTAAAATAATAAAATAAAATCCACAAAAATAATTCCAAAAAACAAGAACCTGTATACTCACTCATCGTCTCATATTTCATTACTATTTCTAAACGCTTGTTTCCAGTTCCAAACTAGTTCTAATTCGTAAAGGGAAATCAAGAAATGTATGAATATCTTATTAAAGACTGAGCTAAAAGCGATTAAAAAGTCATCACGGTAAGCCAAACTTATTTTTAAAAGGATAATTTATTTGTTCTTACAATTTACCTAATGAATAATTCAACTGCAACAAACGAAACTTTGAAAGCTTTTATTATTTTCTGAATAATCCAGTAATACAAGTATCAAATTGTAACTTTTTATATAGTTTTAATAATAGACAAGGATCTAATAGAACAGTATAATGCAATTCGAAATTTCATCATAGACCTCGACCTAGAAAATTTTTATAGTGTTGTTCGACATGTTCCGAAATCCATCTACTTAAGCCTTGTAAGGCACAAATGTCAGCGTCATAAATAACTCGAAACAATTTTACTATTAATTATCCATTTATTCATAGTTTATTCAAATCAATTTTTTCGATTTATCTTAGGTAGCAATGTTATTAGCTGATTATATCGATATTTTAAATCAATTAATTGAGGTAAAAACATTAATATTATACGTATATATAAATAATACCAAATGTTTACAATCATTAAAATATATATTAGGATATCGATGGCTACGAAGTGATACCTCGTTACTTTGAATGAACAAAATGATCTTCCGGTGAGATAGTAATAACATTATTTGTTATAGTATAAGATTAAGCTGAGAACATTATTTTATTTTAAAAGGATCCTTCGGTCGTGAAAAATACAAAAAAAAAATTCGTCAATTTTTAGATAAATTATATTTTAACAACGTTTTTGTCCTTCCTGCAAAGTAGTCGTTTTGCAGGTGCAAGTCCACTACCTCTTAGAGCCACCGGATATGGTTATATATTTTAAATTACAACAAGATATAAGAAAAATGAGAATCATATAAACAGAAAGAATGATTATGTATAGAAGGTATATTAAATAAAAAAATATAGAGTGTTATAAAAAAAGTCAAAGGCCTACATCTTGCTAGATTAGAACTGAATAGTGAAAACAAAGTCACACAGATAAACTAATATTATTAAAATATAAAAGAGCAAAAACTCAAAAAGAGACATAAATTAATTGCTAGAAAACAATTGCAATATTATATATATATATATATATATATATATATATATATATATATATATATATATATATATATATATATATATATATATTAATATTTTATATATATATATATTTTTTTCTAGTTTTACCTTTTCTTTATATTTATAATTTATTTGTACATATATTTTTGTTCGCATCTTTTTAGTTGCTTTCTATGTATATTTTCTGTTGATCAGCTGTTTAAATATAACCTTCTCAGCTGTCGTTATGTTACCTTCCTTCTCCTTTTCCCTTCAATACATGATTAGATCTCTCGGAGTTATGTGCTGTCTCTGGTTGATGTGACTTTCTGATGACGGTTGACGTGAGATGTACTGTATCTGATCTTCATAGATGTGCTTTTTTTGTGTATGTCCTGATGATGCCTGAATTGGCGAAACGTTGACAGGTTAGTTGTTTGCCGGTATTTTAGAGACTTGAGGCTTTGTGATTTGGAATCTACCAATTGTTTTCTAGTAATATTATTAAACTAAATAAAACGTAAAATATCTGGTGTGTCCACTCACATGACTTTCCAGATTGATTCAGATGACTTTGGGCCCCATGTCCAATACAATAATTGTCAGCTGTATCATCACAAAATATTTTTTTTAAGTTTAGCTTTGTACTCCATTTTATTATATTTCAATTAAGCATCTGAAATCTTCCGGGAAATGTATTCTTTTCGATTTATTCGAAAAACTAAAGAAAAGTAAACTGGTATTCATAGGGAACATGAACAAAAAACTTTAAAAACGTGAGTACAAAGGCCATTGCCTTCTTCTTTTTTTTTGCTTTGTACAGAATTTAATTAAGGTAAACGTATTGGTAATAAATCCTACACTAGCTATAGATAGTTTTCAATTCATAAACAAACGCCATTTAGCCATTTAAACAACGCCATTTAAATATACGCCATTTAGAGGGGGCAAATGCAAGTAGTCTATAAAGTGGGCACCCTTAATTGGGGGAAAAACCTGATGGTTCAGCGTGATCTTGGACGAATCACCTTCTTGCACAACCGTTGGCCTAGAAACCGTACGGACCTTACCCCAAGTACTGAACCTAAGACCCTCCACGGTGTAGGTTTTTTTTTTTTTTTTTTTAATACAAGTAGGTTTGCAGCTAGGACACTCACGGGTTGATGTCTGAACAACCCGTGATGTAATGTGACAATGGTCGCTTGGCAGTTGATTTTTTAATGGTGCATCTCTTGATATTTGTCTCAGAATGGTTTCCATATCATTTTTCTTTAGGAGGTAAGTTCAAAATTTTATTCATAACTTTAATTCATAACTGGATAGCTTTTGGCATTTCTTAGTTAAAAACTGTTATTAAAAAATTAAATTTGTTGTATTTAATTATATGAAATAACCTTTTGGCCCCGAAACATGTGTGTCAATTCCTGAAACTCCTGACTAATACTGAACCATTTCATTATTTTGATATCATACCTTACGTTTTGAGTGATTGAATATATAATTTTAATTTTTTTTTTTTTTTTGGCTTTTTATCGGGATGTGCAATATATGAAAAGGTAAAGGGCTTTAAGGAAAAGACTTCGAATAAGTTTCATCAAAATCGTCAGAACCGTTTTGACGCTACAGTCTCCATAAAACATGCTTTTCAGTTATCGCGCACTGGATGCTCGATTTGGTACACGAAACCTTATAAAACAAAACAATAACCTTGGTCCATCCGTTGAAAATCCGTCTAGTCGTGACACAGACACAAAGACAGGCCAATGGGTGAAAATGCGTTTTTTAGACTCAAACGCCGTTAATAACTGCACATCGAAAATTTGACCCGTTTACAATACCCTACTACTACTTACCTAGTAGCGATAGGAAAGTTAAAATACAAAATAAGGTCAACATGTAAAAATAAGAAATAACAATGATTTGTAATAAGATATAAAATAATAGAATATTATGTAATTTATTTTATATGATAGTTCATTTCACTTTTAACATACTTGCATATAAACACCTCTGTCTGAATTTATTACTGTCACCCTCGCTATTTCTTATCGTCACATGCTTACCTTACATTGTTGTTTTTAACACTGTTCAGTTAAATAATAGTTCTATATGTGAGTGATTTCATTTTCAATTTTTAATTCTAACCAGTCGGTTGTAAGTCCTTAATTTATTTTATATTACTCTTACTTTCTTGCTTTATTTTACCTTAAACATAATTTCATTCTGTCAGTTTATATGATTCATATCTTTGTTGCATCTTGTCAACGTAACACACACAAGACTTTTTAAATTGGTTCGAAATGTCGACATGGATCAAATACTTTTACAATATTTATGTTAAATTTTTACCACCAACCTGAACACCTAAGGATTACTACGATCGGTAATTCCATATATAATGTAAAATAATTTTTTTTATTAAGTAGGTATAAAAAAATATTTAATAAGTATAAATCATCATTTATCATAGGAAGAATTACAATGGTATAAATGTTCTTTTAGCTAAGTTGATGCATTGTCTAGATATTTCTGAAGATGGGGCCCGAACGTTAGCCCGAAACGTTGAAAGCTAAAGTTATGTGAAGGAGTACTGTGTAAAATCAATAAAAGAAAGTACTCGATAATGGATCACTTTTTACTAATAAAAATAAGTTAATCCTTTTTGTAATATCTCGGTGTGGGAGTCAACAGAAAAGTTCAAATTATAAAATTCATCTAAGCACTATAACAAAAAGACAAATATTGCAAAAGTAGTAGTTTACTGACCTTCCTGTCAGATTTGTTAGCATAATTTTGAGCATTAACAATATGATTTAGCAATGTGATAACACACTCTGGCCAAAATATGGGTTAGAGTTCATCTGGAATGATGAAAGACAAACGATGAGCATGAAAAGTGTTACTGAGCAAGACACAAGGAGCCCTCTCATGAGAGAACATCTGCAAGGATGGTTAACTAATTGACGCCTAGATGTGATTTATGTCAACTCCTGTCAAAAGATAAGCCATGTATCTGATTCACTGTCTATATTTTTGGATGTATTTACATACAATTTGGAAATAATTTACACATAAACGTCCATTGTTTCTCTTTGCAATCGTCTAATGTATTTGTTGTAAAAAAGAAAATCTATATAATAGATTATCCAAAGAAAATTTAATATTGTTAATAAAATTATATTTTAATTTATTATGTGGTGACAAATTTAAAAAAAATATCAGCCCAGAAGTCTCGGAGAAAAGCTGCGAAAGTGGACGGACGGACGGATCTGTTTTATTCGATTTTTGGATTCTACGTACCTTGAAACGTGAAAGCTAAAATACTGAGAGGGATTAATTTTGTTTTTTCTTGGTCGATAACAAAGGTTTATTATTGAAAATAATATACCAAAATGACTTCTCATAAGTACAAATAGAAGAAAGTATACATGGCCCTTATGTAAATTCAGTATAGTTGTTATCTTGAGAAAAGTATCTGATTCACTATCTATGTTTGTGCATGTATATACGATTTGTTAATAACTTATACGTAAATAAAAGTTCATTGCTTATCTGTACAATCGTCTAATGTATTTGTTGTAAAAAAGAAAAAATATTATTGAATTTCCAAATAAAATTCCAAATTAACTGAGATCTAAGTATGAGTAGCCGAGAATAACAAAGATGGCATCTGTATGATACAAATCATACAGTTCATTGTACAAATCTATTAGTTAATAACAACTATATTAAAATATATTATTATACTATAACAATAAATTGCTTTGGTATAATAATATAAATTCCAAAAAACTTTATATTTTTCCTTTATCTTTATTAATGGCTGAGATATGGGCGTATGAAACATTTAATAGGTCGCCATTTTGAAACGTAATGGCGGATGGTAATGTCGAGGTCCGAGAATGATTCTGGGGTGACCTGTGATTTAGGCGCCAAATTTAAAAATAAAATTAGCCGGGTAGTCTCGGAGAAAAGCCGTGAACGACGGCCGAACGGATTTTTTTAATTCAATTTTTGGATAAAGTTAAAGGTTTAAGTAAGAAAACCCAAAAAACGAAATGGAGGTGGGCTGGGCATCTGGCCAGACTGACGGACGATAGGTGGTCAAAAAGCGTTACCGAGTGGAATCCGATAGACCAAGTGAGAAGGAGAGGAAGACCATGCATGAGGTGGAGAGACGAAATCGCTCGTAGAGTGGGAACAAACTGGATGAAAGTGGCCAGGGACAGAGAGTACTGGTTCAAAATTGATAAGATACTATAAAGATTGTTTTATCTGAATTTGGAAGAACTAATTTATTACTTTATTAATGAGTTTTGATATTTTATCTTTAAAGGGTATGTTACAATTATATTTTCTCAGTTTGTATATTTTAGTAAGTGCTGAGTTTTTTTTTTTTTTTTTTTTTTGTGTTTTATTTTATTTTACATGGTATTATATTTGTATCTTAAATATTTATACATGAATAATTATATTGTAGAGCTGAACTCCATTGTACCTCCTCCGGGAGAGACTTTTGTCATGAAAATGATGTCAATAAAGATCCAAATTATATGAACTTCATCCGCGAGAAAAAGAAGGAAACCGTTACGAGGGAAAGAATTTTTTATTTGCGCAAAACTCGAAAAGTATACATTTTTCGCTGATTTAAAAGATAATTAAATTCCCTATAAAAAAAAAAAAAAACATTTAATGCACATGCTAGAAGTTTAGAAAAAATAAAACACGTTGAAACTTCTTTATTTTAGATCTCGAGTTTGAAAAATGATATCGGCATGTTTTTTTTCCAGGAGTTTTTTTTCAAAGTGTATTAAAGAAAAAAATAAACATTAAAAAATAATTAGTTTTTGGTCAAATAAATTCAACGATAAAAATCATTTGAAAGATAATTAATTAAATAATATTAAAATCTGCAGATATCGATACTGCGGCTGAGCACAAACTGAAAACCCACTTCTTCCCTAGAGTGTAGGGCTAAAACGGCTCAGAAGAATTTAATTAAACTTCCCTATAGTCTTCTCACATTTGAAAGATAATCTCCTAAAGATATTCCCTTAAAAATAAAACAATAATCAAAATTGGACCATTATTAGCAAGGATACAGCGCATTGAACGTTGCAGCCATGTTTTTATTTTCCTGTCTCTGCAGGCTGGAGGAACTGCATGACAGGCGCTGCTAGGTAAGGAAAGTATTGTAATCGTGTCAGATTTTCGATGTGCAGTTTTCAACGGTTCTACACGTTTCAGTGCCTCCTGAATAAAAAACAACGTATTTCTTTGGCCATTGGTCTGTCTGTCGCTAGTATCTTTCCAACGGGTGAACTATAGTGAGTTTTGAACTTCAATTAATTCGATTTTTCAATACTACATATTTACATATAATAATTTTTATCAAACATTCAATTGTATTCATTTATTATACATATACATATATGTATATATATATATATATATATATATATATATATATATATATATATATATATATATATACACACACACACACACACACTCAAATAAAGCAATAGCGAAGCATTGCCGGGTGAGCTAGTATTAAATATTTGCTGTCTTAAGTAAAATATACTTGAAAATACTAAAACAAAACGACGAATACGAAGGCGGGGTCTTATCGGCACTCAACTTGCCTAGATCTGACCAGTCAAGGATAGCAGGTTTATGTTGTGTTTTGGGTTGGATTTTTTTTCTCCCATTTATTTCGCAAGATGAGAGCTTGCGAGATAGATTTTAGCTGTGATTTATGCACTGTCTGTTTCTTTTTTAGGGCATAACTCATCCGAATTATAAATTAAATAATACAACAAAATTATATGCAGTGGATTTCTGAGTTGTTATTCTTAATTGGATTCTAACCGCTATGTAAATTTATAAACTTATTTATAAGTTGTTTTTTTTCATGGAATTATAAAATGTGCATAAGCCTAGTATTTTTAATAGGAATCGGTCATTATTCGTAAACCGGTTAATATTCAATAAATGAAAAAACAATAAATTATAAATATGTATATAAAAGAGTAGGGGTGGCCGAGCGGGTTTACGCGCTTGCAAAAGTG
The DNA here is from genome assembly GCA_948150685.1 of Rhaphigaster nebulosa. Classification (NCBI taxonomy): domain Eukaryota; kingdom Metazoa; phylum Arthropoda; class Insecta; order Hemiptera; family Pentatomidae; genus Rhaphigaster; species Rhaphigaster nebulosa. The sequence goes on along the minus strand of OX411311.1, from coordinate 114,382,780 downwards.
CACCTGCTTTACAAACCCAAAGGTTGTGAGTTCGAATCTCGGTCCCGGGATTCCTCAGGCATTTAATTGAGGTGATTAATCACCCCTCCTCCCGTTTATGTGAGGCCCGTCAGCCTACCTACCACCACTGCCTGCTGATCACGATCAGCCATAATCCGTGGATCTAGACCGGTGTCTGCCTTGCCTGCTGCCACTGTCATTCAATAAAGGATGCAAAAAATTGTCCTTCTTCCGTTTATGATTTTATTAACCCTCACACATTTTACAAACGATTCGGGGGTTTGCTTCATCTTCAGGGTAAAACTACAATATAATTTAGTTTGGTTAAAAATATTATTACAATATATACAATAAATTATTACATTTATTTTTATATACACATTGTATATATGTTTCAAAAGAAGATATTTGGCAAACTTTAAAATAAACGTTAAATTTCATTAAAAAAAAATGGTTATTCTTTTACTTTATATTTATGCATGAAATATTTAAAAAAATTAATTCTTCAATAAATAATTTAATTTTGAAATCAACTCGTTTCATTTCCTGATCCTGTAACTTATTTTTGCGAACTGTGAGCTGTAATCATTTCTCAGAGTCAGATCATTTTTATTTTTTTTTTTTTATACAATTTTAAGTTTTATCTGAAAAATCATTCCAAAACAATAGTTTTTTCCAAACAACACTTTGTATAGCGACCCAATAAAATTGCAAATAATTAATAAACCTTTATGAAACTATGGCTGATTGTAATATAAAAGATATTACGACTGAGATATATATTTAATGAACGCCATTAATGTTTGTACAGGAAGGGAGCATTCACTGAGGATGATGTCAGATATGTTTAATATTCCTTAGCTCCTTTGCATTCAGATTCTCAAGCGCTTAATTTATTTTAACGGCTAGTTATACCTACCGATGATTATTAAATAGCTTTACAGATTAACTGCAGCCTTGGGATCCCTATATGTTGCCTACCACACCATATCCCCAGATTCATAAGTTTGCGTGCACTGCTGCTATATTTCGAATGGAACCCGTCTTGAAATAAACATCTTCTCTCCACCTTCGCTGACGATAGTGCCAGTCATCTTCCAACATAAATCCTTTCATAGCATCTATTGCCCTCCAAAATCATTTATTCGATCTAGAAAAGCGGTTCCGCAAATGGAAAATTGAGACTAACGCCACAAAATCGAGTCTCGTTGGCTTCTCTCTACCGGAAGCTGTAACAATAGACAGCTCAGTAATTATGTAAAACTATGTGCGTTATATCGGATAATACTTGGACTCCTGGAACTCACATGGAACACACAAAAAAAATAAAAAAGACAAGAACGGACAAGACGATATAAACAACCATCACATAATCTGGAAAACAGATTCTCACTAAACTTACGTAACAAACCACCAAACTACACTACAGACCTATTGGGCCATACGGAGCAGAACTTTGGGGTTCAGCAATACACGTGCGCACATATGAGATTCAAACAATATAATCCAAATTTCTTTAAAAAATTGTAAATGCTCCATGGTTTATTACGAATCACACTATACACAATGACATGGGCCAATCCCCATGGGCTGAACCCCAAAGTTCATCCCAATCCATTAGTTTTTTCTCTTTCCTTCTTCCTCTTGTCCGCTCTACCTGGGCGGAAGTTATAATGGCAATGGCCAATAGACCTCCTGATTCACCCATAATACATATTCAAGACACAAATTCAAATCCATAGTCAAAATTCAAGACACGCTATCAGGCAGATCAAGGACATAAAAACAACATCAAATTTGCTAGATGTGGTGCAATGCAGTTGCAACTATTATATAAAAAAATAAATAAAAAAAAAAGAACTTTTTCGAGATAGTCCTAATTAAGTGAACTGATGAAATCTAGTTTCATTAATTAATCATAATTTCTTCCTTGGCTTCTCTATTATTCTTCGAATGTACATATTTTTTTTTTACTTTATATAAAAGCCTGGGAGTATGAAGGGACTGTATGAAAGGCTAGGGGATATTTTGGTATCTCAACAGAATATTGAGTTTAAAACATTCGATCTTTTTTAATTGATTTTTTTTCCATAAAATATTTCCTGCCCTTGAAAACAATTAATCGTGTCACTGGTGTTGGAGTGTATTGGTTAGAGTTCTAAAAGACCCTTACAAGAAAGAACTCTCACTTTTATTTCTAACAAATAACCGTACAATGAAAGTGATTTCTACAAAAAAATTTGAAAATTACGTTGTGGATTTTAAGATTTTAGGGTATTCTGGATTGGTCCATATTTCCTTAAGCAAATGGAGGCTTTTGTCGACGTTTGAAGGAGTTGAAGTCAATCAATTTCCAAAACACTAGTAAAGATATTCTATTTAATATCTGAGGTGTACAATATATCAAATAGCTTAATCAGGAAAAAAAAAATTAATTTACGAATGGGCCAGCCGGGCATTTGTCTAGAGCGCTATTTTGGAGGGGCGAGAGAATTAAGGGTGCCGACAAAAATTGGACCAACTTTTTTTTCAAAAATCATGTCACATCCTATAATTTGAAGCACAACAGAAAGCCTTGTAATATCCCCGCGCCTGCCATAAGAGAAACACATAACCTGTTGTAGGTTTATCATAATATATAATTTGCAGCTACTTGTAAAGGTTTCAAAATGTTGCTTAAAATAAATAACTTCTATTCTATTTCTTTTTAAAACCATTGTATAAAACAAACTAGCCTGTTTGGCATTTTTTAAAATTTTTTTGTTTCTATTTTTTGTAAAATATGAAATTTGTTACCATATCGTACTTCTGGAGACATAATCAAGAGGAAATATCAGTCAGTATACACTAACTATTGTAGTCTGTTTAAAAATATTAGGCCTAAAATTATATACTTTAGAAATAGATTTAAAAATTCGCATAACAACCAGCATACAGTGCAATATACACTATAACTCATGTTACAGTGCGGTACACAGTGGTCAAAATTGCATAAATAGCGTGAAAAATAGGATTTTTTGAAGTTATTATTTGATACTTGAGTTGATAAGTTGAGGGCGATATCAACGACTGGTTGATATTTGTAGGGCGATTAATATGTAACTTGACCCAGAAAGGATGAACTGAAATACATTTTCTTGGCTGGCGTGCAGTTTTTGTTCCAGAAAAATCAGAGTTATACTCTATCTTCAAGAAAAAGGTGTCAGTGCTTCAATTTTTATTCGTCTATTTCCAATTATGTCAGCCCTCCTAGAAGGATCAAATCAAATCTATAGTGTAAGCAATTAAAATTAATATTAATTATTATTATAGCATCAGTTAATTGTCACCTAATGGACAATTGAATATACAGAGTCGATTGCTCAGAATAGAAAACATTCTGAAAGTCATAGAAAAAATCGCGGGCAAATTGCATGCTTTTAATTTAGTATTTTTTGTTTCTTAATACCCTTATGATGTTGCTGTAAAAAAACATAAAATATTAACACATCCTGATAAAACACAGTGTTTCTTTTTTCTTTACCAAGAAGTAGCCATGTGGTCAAAAATATGGACCACTTTTCACATGGTTGAAATTCAAAGCTGTCAAGAGAAATGTAGTGGTTCGGGATATGATGATGATTCTCAAAGAACGATAATTAATGAGGAAGATATGATGAGTAATTTAACAAATGCTGTTAAAAAATTAAAAATACGTTGGAGCCGTTCTTTACGTAATTTATCAATTTCCATTGTTAACAAAAAAAAAAAAAATACTTTGATATTACTGTTCAGTTAAAAATTAGTGCTATTGGTGAAAACACCCTAAACCTGGTTACGGTTCCACCAATGATGGTAACACCGTTCGAATCTTTTTCAGTGATTCCACGATAACATCGATTATACCATGCCTTAACCATGCCATCGATTCAACAATATTTTGGCAACGTTGGCCCGTAAATTCCTTCTTTTGCAGATACCAGTGCATTTTTGAAATAAGCCTCAAGGATCGGTCCCGTCTCTACGATGTCCCTCAAGAAGTGTTATCACTTTTAAAAAAACTCACGATTAGCCACCTGATCTACTGATGAGTTATCCTAATATTTCACTACCATACATCAATATAAACAGTTTATTTCATCCTTATCCTATGAGAAGAATGAAAATTAGTTTTTATTTTTGTATCCTTGAAATAATTTTGAAACCACTATTAATATTTTCTTTTAAGAGATCAGATGAAGCATGTTTTTCTAGTATTTTATTGCTCTAGAATTATTTGCTGACCTATGTTTATTAGAGCGTTTTTGAACAGCGTAAAATGTTCTTATAGGATAGGTTTGTAAAATAATTTTGTCCACCTAAATAGGTGATTTTGGCCACTGTTTCGGAAGTTATAACAGCCGTACATGCAACAATTATTTATTATATTACAAAATATTCAAACCACCTGAAACTTTAAAAAATCTTACTATTTAGTTGCATGTTTTGGTTTAAAACTGATAATAAATAAGTTACTAAAAATCTACAAAGCAAAATGTTTTTTTCAGACTTGAGAATAGCCTAAGTTGGCCGAAACGTCGATATAATGTCAAATTAAATTAAAAACTTGGTGACCGAATGGCCTTTTTTCTTACAAATTACTAATAAAACTACTAGAACATTTATAAATGAAGTTGAATTTGTAAAATTTTATTATGTTTGAGGGGAACTAAAAAAATAATATCTTAATTATATCGGCACAGAAATATCGATGTTATAAAAACCTTAATTATATCTGCACAGAAATACCGATATGTGTGTGTCCCTTAAGAGATAAAAGATATCGAGGTCTGATATATCGAAATATGGATCATAATTTTTTTATATATCGAACTACTATTTCGATATATTCAAATACGATATATATATTTTTTATTTTTTTCAATTTAAATCCCTAGTTAGACCTAGACGATGCGAGGTGTTGGAGCCGGTGGTTCAAGGATGGTGAGATTTGGGTCAACAAGTGAACTATTTATATTTACTGATAACCGTCTGTGAGAGGAATATTTTTGTAAACACGTTAGTGAAATCGTAATTAAATATGTTTTCTGTTTGTATAAACTGAAGTATAAATTTGTAGGAAGCACAAATGTAACTTAAATAAAAAATCGTGAGCAACAGTGCTCCGTCAGTAAAGTTATGTTTTCATTAAAATAGGAAAGTATGAGTAAAATGTTGAGACTCCCAAAAGTCACTTCTCTAACATCTAATCAATTTACACAAATTTTCAACCCTTTGACTCAATTTGGAGGGGTTGTAGAAATGTACAAAAACTTATAAACAGTTCTAAGTAGGTCAGACTTGCAATCTATTGTTCGATGTAAATATCGGTTCAAAAGACTTATGCCTTATTCATTAGGTCACAGGAGTTATTTAAAAAAAAAATTGATGAGTCATATCATCTCAAGTGACAGCCAATTGCTCTAGTACAACTCCTGTAAATATCTTGCGTAGTATCCCGCACTGCCTAAAAACGTAACATAAGTTACAGAAAAAAGAGTTAGATCAAACAAATTAAATTAAAAATATTAATCTCATTAGATTTTTCAATTGGGGGATATGAAAACAACAAAAAGCCTTCAAGGATTAACCAATTTTTCTTAAGATGTTATACGTAGTGCTAAATTAATGTGCTCACCATGTAAAATCATGAAGCGGAAAATCGAAACTAGGTGTATGTGTTCAAAGCTCTATCTCTTTTTTTTTTAATACATTTTAATTTTTTGTTTATCTCTAAATTTATAACATTTCCCACTATGTTTTTATTGAAATGAAAATCTTTTTACACTAGAAACATAATTTTAAGGCACCTTTTTCATTCTTTTAATATTAGTGGATTGTTTGACGTCCTTATGAATTCCAACTAGGACAGGAAATACTACAGACTAGCAACTTATTCTAACCAGAGTGGGATGGTTACTCCATTTAACTTTGGTGGTCATCAACAAAATGGACACTCAACGATGATTAATCGTTTTGAAGAATCAGCCCTTGCTTATCCTAGAAAATTAAAGTACTTATGAAATTATTCCAGATAGTAAAATATCCCGGTCTGCATTTCACCTATACCAAATAGGTTTCCCTCAATCTATTAGTATATATTGCTGATCATGACATAGTTAAGGAGAGACCAATGACGGATCCACAGGGAGGAGAATTTCCCAGAGAAATAAAAACCAGTGGTACCAATACTTGTGAGCAACTGTGAAAAATTGACATTCATTGGGTAGGAGGGAAATTAGCCTATGCTCATCTTGTGAGAAATCAATCGTCGAAATTGTCAAATGTAATTATATAATTGTCCTTTATTATTACATTTTTTATTTATATAATAAAATAAGCGTGTTAACTTTATTTACCTAATAAAAACTCAAAGCTCATTACTATGATCCAGTATTTATGTCGCTGAAATCATATAATGGAATCCTTCACAAGGTCAAAATAGTTTTCAATTGGTTCAAACTCTATCATTTGTCAATGGGTCATTAATTAATGAGATATCCATCCTGAACCGGGATAAGACGACACAATCGCATAACTCTACCTTCCTTATATATATGCATTGCAAATTAAAAATGTTTGGCGCCACAAAGGGAGAATATATATTAACATTAAGAAATATTTAGAACAAATAAAGGCATAAGCCGGGGTCTGCACTACAAATATGCTAAATTCTGTAGTCACCCTGATATATAGGTACATGTATACTTTTGACCCGCGACACATCAATAACAGCTATTCAGTAACTGTGGTTTTAGTCTGCACCAGAGCTGAAACTTGCCCTGGACGGCTAATTTCGAGAAAAATTTAATTTTGAAGTCAAGTAAAAAATATTTGTTGAATTTTATTGATGGAGAGGAAAAGGGGGTAAATTGAACTTTCCCTTCCTCCCTCCCTCCCTGGCAAAAATCCTAGTTCCGCCTCTGCCCTGGTAGTCTTCCTTCTCCCCCCCTCTCTTAAAATCTACCTCTGGATATTGACTTCTTTTTTTGAGGTAGTCGGAGACTATATATTCAAATTCAATTATAATATAGCCGTGAAATGTAAATAATATCCAAATAATTAATTATATTTGATATAATTCTTACCTTTTGATCCGCCCCCGGGAGAGACACCAGTTGATCTGTTCCTTGATAAAAGATCATTATTTAATAAACTAATATAATGCTGCCAACTGTGGCAGAATCACTCCCTCCTCTCTAAAATAAGCACTGAACTGTCAATCACACACCGTGTAATGACGACTTCCTGGCCTGAAAGCGGTTATTACAGAGCCACAATTGTTACCGTCCTTACATCACCAGTGTTTCAGAAGATTATGTCTTTGAAGGACGACACTGAGAGCTCTTTTTATTAATGTAATTCACAACGGTATTTAAAAAATAGAACAAGTAAATATGGATGCGTGGATAAACAGCCCATTAGTAGAACTGCAATGCCATGCATTTTTTTCTGAAATGATGAGGATCATAGGAAGGAGGAATATTTGTAGTTTTATATGATCAGAATATTTTTGGATGCTTAATTCTTTCACAGATATTAATCACTTGTTGGATAGCCGTGGATAATAGCCATGATGGGAATCCAGGTACGGACGCACTTTTTTTGGGGGGTTAAGGATATAAATTTAATTTCGGAGGGGATTTTATAAGGAGAAGACAAGCAATCACCACCGCAAATGTCTAAAATCGCCAAATTGGGCATAAGTTTTAAGGATATGAATGAACAAATTGGATACAAAATTATTATTAAAAATACGATACTTATGTTGGTAGTTATAAATATCATATTTTTTCAAAACATGTTCAGGAGGAGGAGGATATTTAGTATTGGAATCGCTAATACTCTCTGCCGATTAATATTAAAATACACAGGTTTAACTATGGATGCAGCGTACTTCAAGCGTCTTATCTCTCTTACAATTATTATTTATATTATTATTTATATATTATTTATAACTATTACATTATTATTTATGCTGTGAATGGGGAAGAATTGTTGTTATTTACAGAACCAAAAATATTATTAAATAGTATTGTTATTTTTGTGAACAAACACACTTCCCTTAAATTATCTTTTTAATTTTCTACATTAATATTACTTTGCCCACAGGCTACCAATGTTTCGGAATTCTCTTTCATCTTCTGGGTTTTCCTTTCTTCTTAACTATGCTATTTTTTTTCTATTATAAAATAATTAGCAGTATTTCCCTAAGGTCTGTTTTTTCCATAATACTTAATTTCGTCTGCTGTGTCCACTATTAAAATTTGTTTAAAGCATTATTGCACTGTCTGCTAAGACTATATCGATATCATATATTTATAACAAAAATATTATGAAAATGTTCTTTGAATGTAGAAACCGGAACCATCGAGATATTGTTGTTTTCGTCTCTAATTCCGGTCATTCCGTGTTAAAAACATTTACTCTATGTATTTTAGATACTATTTTTTTAAAAAGTCTGAATGGGCTCATCCCAAGTAATCCAATTAACTTACTATCAAAGGAAAGGAAAATGCTGTAAACCAGCCAGGATTGCAGTGGTTTTTAGGCAGCGTTAGGCTCTTACCGTTAGGCTAGCTAATCGGTTTCCACCCAGGTATGTAATGTGGGAGTATATAGATGCAAAAAAAAAAAATATTTATTGATGTGGCAACTAACCGGTTATACGATGGCCTGGACCGGAAACGATAGTAGCCTAATACGCTGACCATTAGACAACGCCTGATTAATAATAGCAATGATTAAACCCGTCATCAATTAAGTCATCAGGCACATTCGATCTAGATGGTCGTTGCATACTGATAGCTCAAACACATTCACCATCCACTGGCTAGCGTGTCAGTATTCGCCTGGTACTGTGCGGATGCAAGGATAAGGAAGTTCACAATCTATTGGCTGTGGTCCAGAAATGAAGATAAGGTGGTGGTGGTTATCAGATTCAACCCTCTCCTTATTATTTATGAAATAGTTATATAAAAATTAATCACTTGCATATGAAGTTACATAAAAGTTTATCACTTGCATTGTAAGCATCGGCATCATGCCTAGAGACACATTCTTAGTTTTGGATGTCAATGCTTTTAGTAAATAAACATTACCTTATTCAGCCCGTGATTATTGATCTGATGTCAAATATTTTCTTTCGAAATCAGTAAAATAGAGAATATCTGAAGTCGATGCAAATATCGGAATAAATGAATGATTCGGTTCGACATTACTAATGTCGTAAATATAACAAATAAAATATCTTACTATTCAATTTATAGCAAACTACTAGTTTACAACACCATTCTGAAATCTATTTGGAATTAACAGCTATATTTTCGAACACTAAACGCACCCAATCCTTTCTTTCCAGAAAGAAAATCCTTCTCGAAGATTGAAACGGTAATAAATGTATTACTCAGATTCTGATAATGACTAACTTCTCATTCTACCAGTGCCGAATTATTTATATAGGCAATGCCGAAGGCTCCCGCGCCTCCTAGAGGCTCTTCGGCTCTATAGTAAAATTTGTTGTTAAAAAGTAAATAGTTTTAATCTGCTTTACGAAGATATTATGTTTATTTTTAAAGAATAAACACTTTCAAAAATAAGTTTATTTCTCTTTAAAATATAGCTAAAGTGCACTGAGACAGATATCTGTCCTGACGCTACATCCCTCAGCATTACTCACTCGACAATGTTTCTATACAATTTCAGAACGCTTTCAAAATTAACTCAGCACATTTTCAATATTTAGATTGGCAGCACTGATTACTTTTTGTTATCGTAGTTTTGCATTAAAAAGAGCTTCCCTTCGATAAATTGGATTGTAGACAAAATATTGTAGAATTACACTTTTATTCGGTTTGTAAATTTTGAGTTATGTCTTCTCAACGCGATCTTTTAACTTTGCGGTCTTTACAATTTACAGAAATCACGCTTCTGAAGTATCCCCCAGTCAACCTCTTGGAGATGGCCGATCCTGCAGAGATAGGAAGTCGTCCTGAACCCTCGGACAGGATAACCGGTTCTGAGTCCAGCCTGCTCAAATACATTAACTTCTTAATAGTATCCCATAGCTCTGGAAGCCCTTTTAACTGGTGCTGGCCGGTTCCAACCGCTCGTAACTGACTGGACCCCTTACATAATTGCTGGACTTGGCAACGATAACTAAATGTGTGGATTTCTTAATAACTTGTTGCAAAATATCAATTTGCCTTCTTGAATATACATTTTTAAACAATTACTTCAAGATGTTTGATTTAAATGAACTTGTTGAACCCTCATTTCTTCGTCTTATTTTCATTCATTAGATAATATGGTTGTAAACAAGTAATATGATTATAATTTCATACATACAAAAAGTGTTTGCCTTTTAAAAAAAAATTAGTGATAGGGTAGATAATTAATCGAAAGCTGAGATTCGATTCCGAGTCCCAATTAACAATTTCTAGTTTACTCCTGAACCAGTAACATCCTTGATGAAATGTAAGTTCGAAAAATGAATACCTATTAAAAATAACATTGATAGCGTATATATAAACAAATTTTTTAGCTGTTATATTATACCCAGAAACGAGCTTACATAAACTGCGAATGAAGTTATAACTGCGTCCCCTCTGCCCAACTGACCAATCCTCATCGATCAATACCAAAGGTACGTTTGCCAGAAGTCGCAATCTTATACAAATAATTTTTTGACAAACACTATAATAATACTATTAACATCTACAGAACATAGGCATTATCCACATGCCTGAAACAGCATAATAAGCTAAAAAGAAACTGATTATGGATCTTAAAATAAAATCTAAATGTTCAAGTTAGATGTAAGTATAAAGGAGAAGTAAACGTCACTTTCTAACAAGCCAGATCAACACATCACATCTCATTTCTTACAATCGCATATTGAGTTGTAGGTCTTGACAAATTAATTATGAAATAAATGTAGTTTGTTCTGAACAAGGAGCTATGTTTCTGTTTAAATTTTTGTTCCAACCTAATGGATTTAGTAAACTGTATGTTAAATCTAGGTTATAAGTTTATAGGTTATAAGTATGCCATTATCGTTTTAAGCGATATAAGATATAATCATTCGATGCATTGGAAATCGATATTTTTAATCAGCCTTATCACATTTTGCTTGATTTCCTAACCTCTCTGTGGAAAGTACATAAAATTGTTTGGAAAACAATAATTCTAATTCTGTACGTCAAAGGCAAACTGTCGCAAATCCAATTTTGATGATTTTGATTTCATTGTCGTATTTTTATTACACTTCACCATATTTTTCGAAAAAAAGTATCGTAAATAACCAAAAATGGTTATAAAATATTTACACTTCAAGTATAAAGATTGACCACTAAACTCAACAAGCAATGCAGTGTGATCTAAAGCATCTTTTTGCTTTCCTATAAAACTCGAAAAACGTTACGACAGTTTACTTCTGACACAGAGAATTATTGTCATGGAAATATTTACGTTCTGCTTATATGGCCAGATATTTGGGCAGTTCAACGCAAAAAAAAAAAAGAACTGTTGTGAAAAGATTATGCAGCCAGTTAACAGCATAATTGGTACATTAATAAAATTTTATAATTATTAAAATAATTGCTGATAATTTTCTAGTGAACTAAGGATTTGCAAGCCAGGTAAAGGTGCAAAGTTTTGGATTTCACTCGTTAACCTTATTAAATATCATAGTATTCTCGAGTCCAAGAAACGGCAGTTACGTGGGACGATTGACTTTTATTTCGTGGCGAACGGACGGAATAAATGTCGACCTTTTTACTCTGGCCATAACTAAACTGTAGAATAATCGATTAACAGAATATAATTTAGCTAATTAAAGAAGAGACAACAGACATTCTTAATTATTTTATTTCAATTCGAACATGAAATATTAACATTACTCAGCAACTGCCTAATCGATAAATCGATATACTACACAGAGTCAGACCGTTTTGGAGAAGCCGAGACCTGCCCTCCTCTGCGTGTGAGTCACCATCCTGGCGGTTTCGTACTCCGCTTCCATCTTCTTGAACAGTACCTCTTGCTTCTCAAGACTGTCCTCTCCAGCGACCTCAGGAACGGACTCCTTCATGCCCATCAGCCGCTGGAACTTAGCAGTCGTCCTGCCGTCGCCGAACTTGGCACCCTCCCAGTTGTTCACCGTCGACTTGGACCAGAGTATCTTCTGCGAACCGCGCTCTGGAAGCTCCAGCCGTATCCCCAGCTTCGCCAGTACAGACAGCTTCTCCCTTCCTTTGTCGCGGATGCATCTGTCTACACGATCTTTCTCTCGCTTTTTCTCTCTATCCGAGTCCCTGTTCCGTGGTGGACTCCGACTCCTACTCCTCGATTTTTTTCCATCGTTACGCCTCCACACTCTCTCCCTGTCCTCCTTTCTTCCCAGCCGATATTTATCCATGACGTTCGAGATTTTAAGTGTTTTCCCAAGAAACTGTCCGTTCCATTCGTTAGCCAGAACTAGTTTTAACCAACACCATAATTAAGAAACATTATGCAAGAGAAACATATGTTAACCTCAATGTGGATACATATGGTTTCAGTTCGTCGCAAGAATGATTTAATGTTTATTAACCTGTTAGAAGAAAAACATAAGTATTTAAGGTGCAATAAATTTATTGCAGTTCGGGCATCTGTGGCACAATAATGTACCTAATCAAACAAGTAAAATTGTAACAAAATATTAAAGTTACAAGAATAATGTAAATAATCCAATAAATTAACGAAACATTTTTTTTTCAATTACAAAGCTTCGTTAAAATGGAGTTTTATTGAAATGTATCAATTAAATTTAATTATTAGTAATTCGACTCAATTATCTAATTGCCTAATATCTTACTGACCTAATTAATGAGCCTCGTCATGCTTTATTAGAGATCGTCAGCTAACTCTATCTCATACCACTTTGTTCCATTAGCGAATGTTTAGGAGGTTCTTGGTGTCTGCTTCAACACAATCCATCTCATCCTTGGATGAATAATTTAATTAATAACATAATTTTTTCGTTGAAGACTTGTGATGGTAGCTCCTTTTCGCACAGTCTGCTAAGATCGTAAACAAGCTGACTTCTAATTCCTTGTGTTGTTCCTGTACTTCATCGTTGTCTCTTAAATGTGTTATGTGGCACTAATATCTAATTTAAAAATTTTTTATGAAAAATATAGTAGTTTACTATAAAAAAAAGAACCGATATATCCGTTACAAAACATGGACACCCACGGAATGGATCTCGACCATCCCACTCTGTCTAGAATAGGTTGGTAATCAGTAGGATAACTCGTCCTTCCTACCCTCGTTGGAATACATAACATTATATCCCAAATCAGCATTATAAAATATAGCTTTTATTATAATAATTTTTTGTCTTATATTCACTAAGGGATAGTCAACAGTTATAGCTCATGAAATAATTGATTATGCTGTATAGTTTGTTATAAATCGCTTAAAGCCGTTTATAACAAACCCCCTATATAAGATATACACATATACAATGGTAATCAAAATGCAACTGTATTTGATATTGGAAGTATACAGTAATTTCGTCTATATCATAGTTCGAGATTGATACGACCGGAAATCGATTACAACATCGGCCTTTGAACCCGCAACTGGAATTTCATCTTTGGAACTATAAATAAAATTATTAGCCACATACGAAATTTTTAATATTTGCCTTGATATTCAATTTATGTTACCACTATATCCATTAACGAAATGATGGATATATAAAATCAAATTTCCGATTTTCTTATATTTCGCCTGGGATTTATATATATCATCTAAAGAAATTTTCAAAGGAAGTTAGCAACAGCTTTTTTTTTTCTTTAGTTTTCTTCACTAAATATTTCTAAATTATAATTATCATCAGTTATCTAAGGAATAGATCCCTCATCCCTCATATAGCTCCTTGCTAGACCTCTAGAGATATTTGACAGGGGGCTGTGGGCTTTAAATAAAGAAATGAGTTAGTATGTAGCTGAGGAGTCTCTTATGTAACTGTCACTTAATTTTACAATTAAGATGATTTTTAAAAGTATTTTTTCATTTTCGAGAAACTTTTAAATCTTTTTTTATTATTTTTTTATTATTTTACATCCTTACCAACTCCAATTAAGGCAGGTAGGGCGTGTTATCCTATAGTTTACCAGCTATTCTAGCCAGAGTGGAAAGTTCGAGATTCATTGCTCTATTCGAATCGGCGCAATTTGGCCGATTGTGAATCTAGCGGAACCAAAGTCCAAGAGATTATGAAATGCGAGAAAATAAAAGAATAATCCGAGGATAATGCCAATACAGCACTTGGGTAATTAATTAACTTATACCTTTTCAACTCTTTCACAGCTAGAAGATAAGTTAATTCCTCAGTCTCTTACCTATGAACAGCACAACGATGTAGTTATTTTTTTTACCATTTCACGATTGAATGCAATGAAAGAAGTAAATCATAATGCTGTTTTTTTTTTTAATTGTAGAAAATTTTGCACACTCAGAATCTAAGCCAATCAACAACATTCACCTACACAGAAAACTGCTTCACGTTTTAGTCTATAATTTTTTATGGACACCAATGTGCTTAAATTTTGATTCATTGTGTGAACCAACATGTCATATTATCAAATATGTAAAACTTAATCGCCCGTTTAACAGCAGTAATTATAATTGCGAAGTGAAAAACTCGAGTTTTTGAAACGGGATTTAATTGAGGCACTGAAAGCAGCAGATCATCGTTTTAACAATTCTCTTGAAGAATAAATGTGCTTGATTGATCTGATAAAACCAACATTTAGTCGGGGGGTTCAAAATGTTTTGAGAGGAAAATTAGACTTTTTATTCCAAATATTCAAAGCTCAGCCAACATGATTTTATTGTAAAAGCCAAAGTTTCGACCCAAATGCGAGGACCATCATCAGGGCTGAAATGAAATTAGAAATAGAAAAGATATAGATACGTTAACAATAAAAATCCAGAGGTAAATAAAATAAGGATAGTAATAATCATTATTTATAAATTTATTTATTCAGCTAATTATTTAAATGAAATTAAATATGGGACTAAGTAATGTCAATATGAAGATAATTAGAAGATAGCTGAGTGGAAAGCTGTCAGGAACCCTACAGTATAATGTTCTAGAAATTTTAATTCGTGAAGATGGGACAAAACTATGAAACGTTGGGTTAATATTGTCGAGTTTTGAATAAAACTATAATATGGGAGATAAGGAATTTTTGTATCATATTATTAATTGGCAACTAATATTCTTTCACATACTAAAATATACTATTTAAAAGAATATTATGAAAATACCAGGCTCTGAAAAAGTAATTGATGATCTCGTTCAAAGTTATATGTCAGTTGACATCCTCATGATGGTATAGAAGGATCAATCCCTAATTAAAGTTATATGTCATTATATAGTAGTTGTTTTGTGTTTAAAATTGTTTGAAATAGTAAAAATATACTGGTTTCAGACAGAAATTATTTTTGAAATCAATTAAAGACCATTTTTTTACAATAATAAATTAGTCTGGATGAGAGAAAAATATTTCATTATAAATACCATGGCTTCCAGACTTCTGTCCCGCTAGATTTTCAATCGGCCACACTGAACGGCGCCGCTTCAGACTCGAGGTTACTAAGGTGATGTTTCAAACCCCTTGACCACTATAACTTCAAATTACCTACTGTTATATAAGTGGCGGTTCCTGGATAGTGGCAATAAATAATCATTATAAAAGTCAAATAAAACATGCGATATAAAATACTCGTCTCTAATTATTTAAAATTTTATATTCCCTTTAAGTCAGTGTAAAGGCAGTTTCCAAAAAATAAAAAATAGAAGGCTTTAAAAGAAGTAATTATATACAGCGTCATTTTTCTTCAGAAAATAAGAATTAATTTATTTATTTTTAAAAAGTTTATTGACACACTGGAAATAAATAGCTCATACGTGAACTTGAAATTGATATTTTTGGATACGCTAAATTAGCTATGTAAAAGATCCTTGCAACTGAGCGCCGAGCTGGTTGGTCCATAAATTTTGTGTGCACACGACGCGCTAAAAGTTATTTTAGACAGTATCCCCTCCAACGCGAAACCCAGCTCTCTCTCCACCTTTCACCCAATCTAGGGGAAGCACTGCTCAAGCTGTGTCGATTTCTTCTGTCAGAATGAATGCGATCTACTTTGGTTAGCTGAATCTTAAATAAATATTTTCTATTTCAATTTACTAGGATAAAGTAATTGTAATTTCCTTTTAAAAAGCTAGAGGGATCACCTGCTCATGTTTACGTATGGAGTAACCCTCCATATGTAAACATGAGCCTCCATATTATATACAAAATCAGGACGATAAGTCAAAAGGCCATCAATCTGGGTCAATTTCTCAATTGGAAACCAAACACAGTCTTTTGGCAGCTGTTCAAACAAGAAGACGTCGCATATGTCTGTCAAGGGGAAATCGTGGCACAATAGACAATTTAAATTCTCACTTTCAGATGACCGTAATAGGTTTATTTCTATCAGCAATCTAGAATATTAAAATGTTATAAAGAATCAATTCGAAATGACATGATAAGTGAAGAGGCCTGTCACGAAAGTATCCATTCCTGCGATACGTTTTTGTATCTAAGTGGCTCAGAATGTGCAAAGTTTTTATCGCAAATGCCATTACAAATTTTCCAAAAATCAGTAAGTAATTATAAATTTAATTAACAATAATAGATATAAATAAATTGTATAATATTTTGACAGAACAGGAAATTAAAATTAATCAGTATATCTAGTAGTAATCATGTGCGAATGGTTAAATTTTATTTCGAGAAGTCTTAGGTTCTTTTTGGTTTAAATAAGATGATCCCATTTATCCTATTTTATTTTAATACATAATAATTTTATTATAGTTCATTTAAATGCTAACTCTCATTTGAAGAAGTTTAATTCTGAGCTTAGAAATTCCCGTTCAGACTATTCTCATCATTTGGCAATGTAAAGTTGAAATACGAAAGCTACAAAAGTTATTAATTTTTTTTTATTATTATATTAATGTTTTTAGATGCAGGTAATGAATTGGGGATATAAATAAATACTTATTTTAAATAATACATATATGGTTAGCTATAGAAATGATGAATAAGTGTGGTGATATAGGTATGAGAGAGAGCAATAAATATATATAACCCAAACCTCTCTAATTCATAGGTCCATTTCTTCGTTAAGTACGTACAATAAAAGTTATGATTGTTGTGAAGTGGTAAACATCCAAATTCAAATGCCTGGTTTTCTTCCCAACTTACAAAATGAAGGTCCTGGAAGTATCCCAAAAGAGACTACCGACATCAGAGTCAACCGCCGGCACATAAGAAATAAAAATAATTGAATATACCCGCAACAGGGTTCGATCCTTGACCTAACAGTTAGACGTGTGCCTATGATAACCATTATTTTAATAAAAAAGAATGTAAACATAAAACCATTAAATCTGGTTTTCTTTATTTTCAACATTTTGTTGAATCCGGTCAGAGGAGTATATTTATCTCTCATTGAAGAAAATACAACTGCCCGAGTCCGTTTTAAGAGTGTCCGTTGAAAAGGGGTTGAAATTCCTGTACGCCAAGCCGAGAAATTTGAAAATTAGGATTAAAAAAAAATAAATCTGAGACGACGAGAGAGTTAAGGTGGAATTGGAAGACCATACAGGTCAATTGAAGAAACATTATCGAGGCGATTGAAACGGGCTTGTTAAGTTTTTGGGCTAGATAGAGAATGGATCGCTAAAGAAGTTATCCGAGAAAGGAGTGTAGGAGACCATTTTTGTTAGTATCGGAATTTAATTTTTGGATTCGCTAACGCTTAGCATTATACATTATTATTATTAACGTAAAATATCTGATGTGGACAACATTTGACTTCCTTGTAAGCCTGTTAAACTATAAATCAGTGGCTCAAAAAGTGACCCTGAATTTGGTTACTAGTTTCCGAAGATTGCAGAATCTCAAAAACGGCACTCGCCTTCGCGACATCCATCTATTGACACACACAAGCTCTTGTTTCTTGAGATCTGATTCCGTTATTATATGTCGTTTTCTTTTAGTAGATAATAAGCTCCCAAGAGGTTTCTTCGTGTTCCGTGACAACAATAAAACTGTCAATATCACTGGATAAAACATTGGAAATCGACAGTTTCGACATTTTAAGCGGAAAAACCCACTTAACTAATATCTTATTCTCATGATGCAGACTTGTTCAGCTCACAAATGGAGAGGAAGACAAGTATTTTACACTCAATTTTAACACTTAAAACAAATTAAAAAAATTATTAATTAGAGTGGAAAATAAATTGCCTTTGTAACCTTTATTACCGAACCATATGATTTTTGTATTTAATTTTAATATAATTTTTGATGTAAGGTAAGGCCTTCAAGTACCCCTTTCGGCTCATCAATTTCAACCAAAATCTAGTATATTATTTGGTATATACATTGATACAAAAGTTGAGATGTTTACCAAATTAGAGTTGTTTTGCATTTTTTGATCAAAATTTATTATGACCTTCAAGTAAAGTACCACTTCCGGTTTCTCAATTTAGACCAAAATATAGTATGTTATTTAAATCAATATATAAATTATAAATTATAAATTTGAGAAGTTTTGCATTATGTTTTAATATCATTTTTGTTTGAAATAAATAATGACCTTCAAGTAAAGTACCACTTCCGGTGATCATGCAGTGACCGATAAAGGAGGTTCACAATTAGATTTTAGAACAATCTTAAATACGAAATTTCAACTTTCAACGCTAACCGTTTTTGAGTTATGCCAGATACGTACATACGAACGTAAGTAAACATGTCACGGCGATACTAGTCAAAATGGATTCAGGGATGGTCAAACTGGATATTTCCGTCGAAATCATAGTACTATCATAGGATTATCATAGTACAATAAAAAACTGCAAGATATTTCCACATAAGTTTGATGTTTACTATGGGACTACTCTATAATAAGCATGAAACTTTTCTTGAGAAACATGAGGCATTTTCACTAAAAACAAGGATAAATGCATCGGTATTTTAAAATAGCTAACTGTTTGAGTGATACTTAAATAATAATCCATTAAATTCCCAAAAATAGTAATTCTTGATAGCCGTTATGGAGAGATATACACAATTTGCGCATTCGAAAACAGTAGGTAGATCTTTCTTTCCTGAAATTACATTATTCAAATTAGCTTTACCAGAATTAGAGACCTCAAGGTTCTTTTAAAAATTCTTTGAATCCTTAGAGCCGAAACAAACTTTTTATTTTTGTTTTCAATTTTATATTTGTCTTCATAAACGTCGCATTGGCACTATATCAAGAATGACGTTACTAAACGTTCAACAAATATAATATTTTCAAAGAATTGTATCAATATCGTATAATATTAAGCTGGCGAGAAATTTAAATTTCATGATTAAGTAACAAAAACAGACAGTTTACAAAGTAATCACCAAGTTCTTCTGAAATTAATTACTAAACTTTAAATTTAATTAAATTTTAGAACTAATTATAAAAGTCATTTAAGAATTGTTAGGTTATTTAATGTCTGAATTGTAACTAATATGTGTGTTACAACTCAATAAGGGGCTTAATTACATTACAGAAACCCTCAATGATATGGGTTCAATTCCAAATTTACATTTTATTTCTTCTAAATATTTATAATTACCAACTCTAGATGAGTAAGCACTTTAGTGAATAAGTAGAAGAGAGTAACTACTTGTAAAGCAGACAGTAAGAGTATGACAGAAAAGACTTTTATTAAAGCAGGTTTAGGACAAGGCCTGATTATAACTTGTTGAATTGTTTGCAAACAGTGAAAAGAGAGCGTGTGGGAATAAACTGAAGTTGGCAAGCTTGCTTATCTCCTCCCACCTTCCAAGGCCGGAAGCGGTGTGCAGGTTGGCGCCTCTGGCATCTATTTCCTCGTATCATATCGTGTCCCTTTTTACGTTTTATTTTCAGTTTAACTGTTTCAGCTAATTTTAAAACTTCTATTATTATTTTATTGTAATATTCTAAATTCAAAGTTATAATCGCCAATATTTATCGAATTGTATTCGTTTAAATCATACCAAGATATTTTGAAAAGTGCTTGAATGATTCAGAGAGTCATTAATTTTTTTTTTTCGTATTTTCCTTTTTGGTTTATTGTTTTCAATAATACTTTGCAATCGACCAAGAAAAAAAAAATACACCTCCTCCCCTTCAAAATTTGAGGTTTTATGTTTTAAGATACGTACAACGGTACCTCGAGGCGATCTCACGTACGGCGAGTCAAAGTGGCTCTTCATATAATTTATACAAATAAATTGTTTATTTGTATTTTTAATAGCGAAATTAAAAAGGATTAGGTACTCATCTTTTATCAAAAAATATTCGATACCACCCCGTGAACAGAGAAATATCTGGTTCATTCCAGATTTGTGTTAAAATATGAATGTTGTTTTTTATTGACTCAGCTCCCTTTTATCTCCAACTGATAGTCCCTGTTTGCTCTTACATAAATAGCTGCGACCTTATTCTTGCTAACTAAAACTATAAATAGTTGAATAGTCATATTGTTATATTATTGTAAAATTATATTTTATATGATAATATTTTGAAGGGGTTCAACATTAAACAGAAGCTCAACGAATAAGATATGTGTCAGAAATTTGTACTATACAATTGGCAAAATGTATATTACATTTTTTTTTTTTTTTAATGCTTTGAGAGTATTTTTTTTTAAAGCGGATTCTGAATTAAAACAAATTTCAATCATTTCAACAAAACGCTCTTTTCTGTAAATACAATTGTTTGTATACAATCAGGTTTAAGTCTGTAAATAATATTAAATGTTTACAAAAATAATTTTTAATAATTTAAAATACTATTCTGAAAAATTTGTCCCACATCGGGTTGATAACAACCTGTGAATCTATATGAGCCTTTCAGTGTTTGTTTATTTGGGGTTTAGCATCCTTTGCTACTTCAGGAAGTACGATCTATTTCGTAGGTACATCACGATTGAAATCAACCCATATGATAATTTTAATAATTGAAAATATAATTTTATTTTTTAATCTTTCCTTTATTTTATAGTTTTTTTTTTTAAAGTCCGTATCAGCAATCAACAATCAATTATGTTATCAAAATTCTGTAAGGTAGGTCGATATATATTCTTTTAGAAATTCCGAGAAATCCACTTGTGATTTTGGTTTATTATTTTCAATAATAAACCTTTATAACTGACCAAGAAAAAAAATGTACCCTCCCTCGAAATTTGAGGTTTTACCTTTGAAGATACGTGGAATCCAAATATCGAACAAAAACAAATCCTCCCGTGCGCCGTACGCGGCTTTTCTACAAGACTACGGGACCTATTTTCTTCTAGATTCCGCAGCAAAGTCGAACCTCACCCCAGAATGATCTTCGGAATTGGATATTAACATCCGTCTGTTTGTTTCAAAATGGCGGCCGAGTAGAGATTTTATAAGCGCATAACTCGGTCATTTATAAAGATACAAGAGAAATGTAAGGTATTTTGGAATCAGCATAACAAGGGATTAAAATATAATAAATAAATAAAATAAAATGTAAAAAACAATAAATCTATATAAAAGCTTCTGGATTATTATTTTCAATTATAGACCTAAGTAATCGACCAAGAAAAAAGAATTTAACCCTCCCTCAAAATTTGAGGTGTTACGTTTCAAGACACGTATAATCCAAATATCGAATAAATAAAAAATCCGTCCGTCCGCCGTACGCCGCTTTTCACCGAGACTACTGCACCGATTTTTTTATTTTTATTTATTTATATATTTAGCATCAAAGCCACAGATCACAGGGCTCTGTACTCCGCATTACCATCCACCATTTCGTTTCATAATGACGGCCGATAGAAGGTTTACTCCTACATCTCGTCTATTTATGAAGATAGAGGAAAAATAAAAAGTGTTTTGGGGTCAAACCAAATAAATAAAATAATAATAAAACATTTTTTTTACATATCATAAGTATATTATATTAATATTATAATATAATATATAAGTATAACTATTTGGAAATAATACACCATATTATAATCATTTGCAGGATTTTAATTTATACAATTATACATCAAAATTGTTCTAATATAATATTTTTTTTTGTGTCAACAATTTAGATATTATACTGCTCTGCTTAGTAAAAACGCAGTATCTTAATAACCAAAAAGTCATAATTTACTACATTTCTAATAAGTAAAACATTTGCTTGGACTAAAAATACTGCATTTTAAGACTTTGGCATTAAGAAAATTATTACATTCACTGTATTTTAACAGTTTTAAAATGAAAATTTTTTTCGGATTACAATGATATGAAAATCTGAAAAACGACTTCTTGGACGATTTTGCGTTCTTGCTAAGCAGGGCATTATATTTTCATACTGTATTGGTGATAAAACATTATAACCAGAAAAAAAAAATCTGAAATAAAAAAAAATATATTGGTTTGAAAGTTTATA
This sequence comes from Rhaphigaster nebulosa, assembly GCA_948150685.1. Taxonomy (NCBI): domain Eukaryota; kingdom Metazoa; phylum Arthropoda; class Insecta; order Hemiptera; family Pentatomidae; genus Rhaphigaster; species Rhaphigaster nebulosa. The sequence continues at coordinate 114,360,217 of OX411311.1, read as the reverse complement.
TTCGTTTAATCTGATAGAGTAAAATGATTTGAGAAGTAGAAATGTAATTCATGTTATATAATATGAAATAAAAAAATCTCGTGCGGTGTTTTCATCACACAACTTTGCCTTATCACTAATAATAATAATATTTTAAACATAATTTTAAACAGCTCAGATAAGCACTATTTGAAATAAACTCAGCAACATTCACTTCTTCACACCTTCTCTCAAGTACAATAGAATAGTTTTTAAACAATTTAATACGACAATTCTATATACTAGATATTTAAGATCTGTCAAGCATAAAGTTTAAAAGTTTCGGTTTAGTTTCCATGGAAACATTTTGTTTCCATTAAATAATACAAAAGTAGAAATTATTAAGTAAATTTCTACTTTTATATTCCTGCATTGCATTAATACAGAGCGTATTGTTGGCAACAGATTGGAAGCTTAGTGGGACAAGGTTCGATCGTATCCGTCTCATAACGGACGCGCTTGGCTTTCCATCAAGGGTCTTGTAGTCCTTTTAATATACACTTTGCTAATATCGGTCCCGAGTTCACTGATTCTTTTATTGTTTTTTAGAGAATTTAATTATGTTGATATGATCGTAAACATAATTTACCATATAATGTGTTATGCAAAAATTTTTCAGTTATGCAAAAATTAAATTTTCATTCAGCTCTTGTCTGGAGAAGACATTAGACAAGTTTCATCAAAATCGTTGGAGGTGTTTACGAGTAAATTGTAAACAAATGTAAAATAGATGATATAACTACACTTCCGGTTAGACCGATACGCTCTATCTTAACTAATACTGATCCAATTTCGAATATCTTTTTCTATTGTATAGATAGTATAATTACCTTTCATATGATTGTATACATAATTTACAATAAAAGGCATACTTTTCCAGTTATAAGCAAATAAAATATTCTTTTCATCATAACTTTTTTCCCTGCATTTCCTCGGTGATGTACTACATAAAACATATATGATACATGAAAAGTTAAAGGGGTTTACGAATAATGCTTTAGGCAAGTTTCATCAAATCGTTATAGACGTTTTCGAGAAAATTGTAAAAAGTTATAAAATCGTTTATATAAAGTGGCACTTCCGGTTAGTCGATTTTGACGAAAAAGTTGCTGTAAGGTCACAGGCATAAACCTACTTTAAATACAAAATTTCAGTTTCTTAAAAAATTTTATTTTTGAGCTAGGCTGTTCAGATACAAACATTCATCAGCCTGTTTTTCGTTTGTAACCGCAATCAGTGAACTAATCTTAATAAAAATCTATAGATTTTTTATTAAAATATTAATAACAAATTGTTTAATAAATTGCTAAAAGAAAAAGTATGCAACTTGGGGATTTGTTTAGATATATGCCAAATAGAATCACCAAAAACATGGTATATCCAAGAAAATTGCAATGAAGGTAAAATTAAATAAAACAGTAATTACAATTTATGTGATCCAAAACATAAAAGTGATCATGTAGATATCTAATTTCAACTAAATACAATAACTTATATCAATCTTTCAATTTTATTCATTAAATCTACATATTTACTCAAATCTAGCAATAGCGAAGCATTGAAGGATCTGCTAGTATTTTATAAATAGGTAAGGAAAAGTGAAAAAAAAAAATTTTGATTCTTTGCAATATTTCCAAAAGTGGTTAAATGTACCAAATACATTAGTGACAAACAATGTTTACATCATGATTTCGATTTATCATATTATTATATAAAAGGACAGCCCGTTTTTCGTTTGTGACCGCAAACCGCAAAAAATACAAAACCAATCTTTACCAAATTTTAACTGCATGATTTTCATGATCCCTAGATGGTTTTGGAATTAATAAAATCTGCCGATATCAATACAGCGGCTGCGCAAAAGCCAAAAAACCACATCTTCCCTAGAGCGAAGCGCCAAACGGCTCGGAAGATTTTAATGAAACTTTTCTGAAGGCTTCTTCTTAGAGCCCTTTAACTACCCATACGTGAACTACATCCTCGAGAAAAAGAAGGAAAAAGTTATGACGGAAAGAATATTTTATTTTAGCATAACTCGAAAAATAAACATTTTTCGCTTCTTATACAAATGCTCGTTAGAAATATAATTAAATTGTCTATAAAAAAAAAAATAAATAAATAAAAATAATCTAATGTGCGCCTTAGAAATTGAGAAAAAATAAAACAAAACACACTGGAACTGCTTTATTTTATATCTCGAGTTTGGAAAATGATATCTAATTAGGGATTGATCCTTCTATACCATCATGTGGATGTCAACTGAAAATGATATCGACTCGGTTTTTCCAGGAAAACATTTTTTATTCAAAGAACCTATATTAAAGGAAAAAATATAACCATTAAAAAAAATTTTTAGTTCAAATAAATCAAAAAAGTGTTAATAAACTAGCCCCATAGTGACAGATAAAACTTTTTAAAAATCATCGAAATCAAAACAGTATTAGCAAAGATACAGCGCATTGAACATTGTAGCCATGTTTTCATTTTCCTACCGCTGCTGGTCGGAGTAAATGCAGGACGTAAGCGCACTACAAGAAAAGTATTTTGTCAAATTTTCGATGTGCAGTTTTTAACGGTTCTATGCGTTAAATAACCCTCTGAGTAAAAAAAACAACAACGTACTTTTGGTCATTGGTCTGACTGATTTTTTAAATCTAAATATATGCATACAATAATTAATATCAATCTTTCAATTGTGTTCACTTAATCTAGATATGCACTATTAAATTATATATAATATTAAATAATTTCAATAAGGTTAAGGAGCTTACAAGACCTTCGTTTTTCGTAAGGAATGAGCCTAAAGACGTTTCAGCAAAATTATTAAGATTTTATTTGTTGAATGAACGCTATCTTAATTCGCACGTGACCAGTCACCATCACACTGATAGTCTTTGGCTATCTCCCAGTCTTCTGACCAGGCCGTGACCTATTAGCCAGAGAGTTATGTCATCGCCAGGATATAATAATAGTGCCACCCAGTCTGCTAAGAAGGGGAGTTCTCATGAGCAACACTTTGTGGCGAAAAATACAAACAGGGAAAAATAGCTGTCTTTATTTTTGGAAACCAATTTATGTTAAAATGCATTATGACTGATTTATTGTTGCAGTATGGAGTATGAAGTGTGTCGTAGTGGTTAATTAATATTCTGTTTTGTCACCTTTGGATTCTATCTGCAATCTATAGACCCTCCATAAAGGATCCTAAGGCACAATCACCCTCTATAAGTAGGAATGAGACCTCGCTATGGAATAGGGTAAAAAATATTTACCAACTCATCACCTGATAGGGATGTTGGAAAAATATCTAAATTTTTAAAGAAAAATATCGATATTTTTGTCCGATAGTTTTAATTCAAAATATCAATATTAAAATTTTAATTTCGAAAACCGATATTTTTGCCAAAAAAAAATTTAACGAAAATAAATAAAAATGCCTACAAGGTCAGTGTTTCGACAACCAAAGAACCAAAACAAACTTGTTGAAAGCGGAAAGATTATTTTTAAACAAAATATCTCAGAAATATTGGTTTATTTTATTTCTATCATAGCAATGATAAGGTTTTTTTCTTGGTATTTAATGAAAGTGTTAATAATAATTTTGATAGATTTCAGTTATAATTAATTCAATTTTGATTTTCTCTCTTCTTTTGTTAACTTTTTGCTGTTAGAAATATGTTAGCCTATTATATGATTTCCTCAGTCTCTTGAACTGAATTTTATAAGGTTACGAGTGAAAGTGGCGAGGGAGCGCTCATAGGAGGGTTTTAATCACTGGGGAAAAAATACAAAGCATAATATTTGTTTATTTACTACATTTCGTTTCTTTGAAAAACATGATAAAGACAGCAATAGCTGCACAATAGCTATAATAATTAAATACAATAGCAATAAAGATAGTAATAATCCGTATTGTTTGAGGGTATAATGTTATTAATTCCATAAAATACCAAATAACCTTTAAAATAACTTTTAAAATGTAGTTCATTCTCATTTCTTGCAGAAATTTTCAAGTTACAGCACCATAAAGACTAGAAATTTGTTTAAACGGTATTATAGTTTTAAAATTTTCACGTATTCACATTTTTTTTATCTCATCCTCCGATGTTATTACAAAAATACCAAGTTTTCACACAATAATTTCACACATCTTTGTAGTGAACTTGCTTTTTACGAGTATGAAGTTGTCATGCCTGCAATTACAGACATGTCAGTTTTTTATTGTACAGATTATTCAATTTTAATAAAGTTTTTAATTTTATAAGGTTATAATTGAATTTTTCCAGGTTGTAAAGAATTTTTTCAATAAATTTTACTAAAATAATTACCTAATTTAAAGTCTGTTAATGATTCTGTTTATGTGATTATAGACATAATAATGACGCTAATAGAAATTATCGAACGTATATAAAAACTGCCAATTTAAAATATTATATTAAAATGTAAATTTATTGGACCCTGAGCAGCACACGAGTCTATCAACCTTCGACTCTCTCTCGTCGCTATCTTAAGTATCTCAAAATGTGTAAAAAAAAAATTATCAATGGTTAGAAATTATAATATTTAAATTATGGTGGCATTGACTTAGTTTTTATTAATCAGAAATTCATCGTTTGAAATTTAGAAGAAATATTTCAATGAATTCATGGTGGTCTACTACGATAAAATTTAAAAGAAAAACGATAATAATAATCGTTTTAATTTAAATAGCAAAAAATTATATAATAGCAAAAATAACAAAAACTTACTCTTTTGCAGCACTGCCGTTATTTCAACTCGAAAATCAACTAATTTTTCTAATGGAATTTGATTATTTAAAGATTCTTTATTCCGAACATTAGAGTTTCGGCCACGACTAAGGCATGGGTCGTAGTATCAATAATGAATTCTATTTAGATCAAAGCAGAACCTATAATTGCAGACCGAACACTTGAACCAATATTATCGCAAAGTCGGTAGTGTTGAGCAGGAAACTACAGTGATAATTTAGTTGGCTGTTTCACTAAAAATAAAAAACAATAACAGGACTCATCAAGCTCTTATTCAGCTATAATAGTTATAATCAGTCCAATCCGAAATATTAAAATCCTATATTCTATTCATTATGAATAACATAAATAAACTTGAACTACTACAACTAAATAAAACGTTAACAGTACTAATGCACCTAGACTTCTCTAAAGATATTTACTTTCTGGACCATTCTGTCCTTTTAACCAAATTAAAATCTTTATCCTTCTCCAACAGCTCTATCAGTTGGTTCCAATCGTTTCTTTCCGGCCATACTCGAGCAGTTATCATTGCTAATAAAATTTTATCTTCTTTTCTTACTCTTTCATCAAGAGTAGCCCAGGGTTCGAGCATCCCCCCTCTCCTTTTTAATTCCTATATATATGATCTCTCCAATTCAATTCCTATATCAATGATCTCTCCAATTCAATCCATCATTGCTCCCACCACTTATATGCTGATGACATTCAAATCTATTCATCCTTTCCTTCCTCCGAGTTATTAGTAGCGTTTGCTAAGACTACTAATGCTATTCAAGAAGACCGGATCAGTGCCAATGAAAACTCAGGCTATTGTTATAGGTTTCAATTCCCTCCTTAAATCCAACGTCGCCTTTCCTGCTTTAGGCTTAAATGATCACCCTATCACTTTCAGCTCCACTGTTAAAATCCTAGGTATCACTATTGACCAAACCCTGCTCTTGAAACCTCACATCGCCTAAAAATCCTCAATTATTTTTCCCCACATTGACTATGGCTATGTGGTATACGCTGGCTTCTCTTTGACTGTATACTTACTTACTTTGACGGTATACGCTGACCTCTTTGTACTTTTTTTTTTCTGTTATGCACTCTATTTTATCTCCAAAAATTATATTTTTCGCGAGAAAATCTTTTTCATGTTGTGTATATATTTTTTTTCTGATAGTATATATGCACCTATTAATTTTAATTATAATGTCTTTTGGCCAGATATGTTTTCGGTTATTTATGTACTTATATGTTATTCTAAAGGGGCTTAGTCCCAGAATAAGGTTGTTTTTGTCTATCTATCCACAACTAAAGAAGGTTCTTTAAGAAGAACTTGTTAAGTTCCTAGATTGACGATTATTCAAGGAGGTGACGTGGTCAGCATCCATGCTGAAACGCGAAATGTATACCCCAATTCAATGAAAGGTAGGATAAGTAACTTTATAGAGAATGAGTGAATCCCAGTAGGGTCTACCGGTCAGTGAGTCGATTCATCGCATTACGCCAAGATAGATCAACACATATTGGATGTCTTAATATATATACATATACAAAAATATAAATATATATATATATATATATATATATATATATATATATGCATATTCTTACATGAATATTAGTCTCTATTAGGTTGGTCTGTTTTAGACAATTAAGGTGCACGCATGTGGTGCTCTGGTCCGCATTTATGTGATCTTATCTTTTTCAGTTCTGATAGTGTCTAAGTTGGCGAAACGTTAACCATTCAACATTATTTACTGATATTTGAGAAATTTAAGCCTTTGCCATTGGATCTTCTGATAATATCCTAACGTTAAATAGACTATTGCGGGACTAATTTATAATTATTATCAAATTTAAATAATACTAAAATAAAATAGACGAAATTAGCGGAAAACGATTTTAAAAAAAATTCAAATGGGAAGTAATAGAAAGAGAAGCGTTATCTGCTAAAAGGATTTTTATTGCTTTGTAATAGCTGACTTTACTGCTTCAGGCATACGTTTGAATGAAGACTAAATAAAGGTTTTCCCCAAGGACAGTCGTTTGTTCTTGTATCTTAAAACTAATAGATTATATATATATATATAATTCTTCGAAAATAGGAAAATCCCATACTACCATGAAGAAACCGAGAAACCGTGTTGTTTTTTTGTTTTTTATGCACAGACATTTTTTTATTGATTTTGATAAATATTTTATAAATATGGTAGGTAAATAAAACACATATATAAATAAATTCTCTTACTAACTAAACAACTTCCTTACTTAATAATAGAACTTTGCCATTTTTAAACAGGCTAAGTAAAAGAAGTAGTTGAAAGAACAACTTATTTCCAATGCGAAAAATTCTTGAAAGTCACTAGTCGTAATGCATTATTGTACCAGTTGTACTTTTCATGATGAAAATAAAATATTAATTATCGATTACAAATCAAAGTTATTTCTACAAAAAAATAAGTAAGTAAAATTCACAAATGAAATTTATTTTAAATATTTGGTATGTCATAGAAAAATATTTCAAATATTCCAACAATTTTTTGAGACATGAAATTATTTTGTTATAATAGCGATACAAATGAAAAACTATACAGGATGGTTTTGATCAGTAATGTTCTGTTTATTTCTACATAATAAGTAGCTTGCGTCCATAATCAATAACATGAAAACTTCGTAACCGATGGAATAAGTTCATTACATCAACTTTAATCCTAGCCTGTTATACATGTTGGAAGGACACTGAGTCTGAGGTAAAATTTATTGACTACAGGAGAAGAAGATATGAGATGTTTTGATAAACCACTATGTAGTAACAGGATTAGTCGAAAATACATTCACCAAAATAGTCCCAAGAACCAAAAATATAAACTTTTTGTTTATTGATAGTTGATCGTAAACTATTGGATATGGCCCGAATGGTCGTCATGATTAAAATAAAAAAGTGGTAACTATTTATTTAAGGTCAATATTTCGATATATACTCAACAAAAAAAAAAATAACAAAGAAAATATCATTTGTGATAAGGCCACACTGCACAAAAACAAAGAATATCTTTTATAAAGATAATGAAAATGAAACATATCACAAAAAAGTAAATACTCGATAATCGTATAATTACCAATGAAAAAGTGGCCCAAAAGTGAAGCGATCCATCCGCGCTAGACGGTAGCAGGAGAATAATTATAGCTGGAGTACTATGCCAAAATTAAACCTGTTCCAATAAACAGTTGTAAGATTTGGTATCTGATAACCAATCAAGAGAAAAAGGAATCGAAGGATTCAAATGAAAGTTCCTCTTAATAACCAGGGACTAGTTGCATAAAGAAATGCACCAAGAAGTTTCTGAGGATATGAAGACTAAGAAAATAAGATGACACGAAGCTTTTCATCTGGGCGTGTATACACCATAAAAGTCACAAAATAAACAAAGGACCTGCTGATAGGAGAGTTACACGAAGAAAATTAGTAAAAAGTTCTTCGACTTCTTTGAGGGTGCGCCCCTACTGACTCAACTATTCATTAGCACCTGCAGGAAGGATTGTCAAGACGGATGGCAACACTGCTCGAAGGCCAGCTGGGAGAGGTGATTTGGAATTTAAATAGATTCAAATATGCAAATTAACTGCGGTACTATGTTATTAGTGCTTTATTTTTATTTTTTCTTGGGTCTCTAACATCTGGGCAATATTAAAGATCACTAACGAAAGAGATTTAATCTAGTTGGAGTCGCGCCTGTACTTATAAATATCTTGGTTATATAACGTTTGTTTTGCACACGCTCACACACATACGAGTATATCGTGAGCGTACGAACAGAAGTCAAGTTACCGATTTTGGTATAATAAATGATTTCTGCGTGGTTAGAAAACAACATACATGGACCAAATAATTTTAACCATCAATTAAAGCCAAATAAGGCATTGAATGAATTAGACATGTTTGCCATGTGAAAATACATGGTTCGCTATGAAGAAATGAACTGTGAATTTTTACAATTTCGTAATTATGTTAGTGACTTTGACTCATTAGATTGGCAACTTACAACCTCCGTACAATACAATTGGAATGCCCCTTACAACTGATTTTATTAGAGATACGAGCCAAAATATCTTTTATTTTAGTAAGGAACTGCAAATTACCTTATCAGATAATGTATATAGCCTATATATATATATATATATAGTGTTAAATTTTTCATGCAAAAAAAAGTATTGCTAGATTACAATTGTAAGACTCCACAAAACAAAGCTCTACCTAAGTATCACAAATACCAAACAGCAAGCAAGCAACAGACCAATCAACTTTTTGCCAATCCAGGCATCGTCAAGACAGAAAAATACGAGATCACATAAATAAAAACCAGAGGCAGTACATTTCACAACAATTGTCAAAAAAAAGTACATCAAATTGGTCCAGGGCATTATCCCAAGACAAGTAATATATGTTGAAAAGTTTTTTCAAAATAATTACGCTAACTTTTTTGTTAACAATATCATTTAGAAAAATCAGAATAATGATTTTTGAAATTTTTCCTTTATATAACTGTAAATTATAACTCGTATAATTAATATAGTTATATAATTATAACCTTTAAATTATAACCTTTTTAATCATTATATTGCAAATTATTACTGATTTTATTTAAAACTTACTTCCTAAGATTATTTCAAGGTAAAAAAAAAAATGTATTAAATTAACAATATCTGTAAATTTGAAATGGATATTTATTTTCATAAAAAAGAGATATTGAAAGCAATAAACTAAAAATCTGAATGTCTTATATAACTCACGATCAGTTTGTTATGATTGCAGCAGTACTTGGAAACAGGATTTTTTTTCTCACCATTTTTTTATTTATTTTTTTATTTCTTATTTTTGTTTTCATTAATTACTAACTGCTAAAATGTGTTGAAGAATATTGCCCACTCACTTGGCAATTCCCGACAATTAATTAAAAATTTACGAACTTAATCTCATTTATTTTACACTTGACTGCTTAATCAGTCTTTTTATGTTCCAATATATTTTGTTAAACACAGGACATTATAATTCTCTCAAAATTACCAATTACATTAAAAATATATTATTCAATGTCCGTTGAATGGAATTATCTCAAAATGTGGGTTATGAGTATCTACAGAAATACAAATCAAGAAGAAAAGGTTAAAAAAAAAATCTTATCAATTTTCACGAGATAAAAAATAATGAATTGCAAACGATAGCAAATTTTCTCGACACAATGATGTAATAAAAAACATATACTCTTATCGTATGATATATCGATTTTTTTTTTCTGAACAACAAAGCGAAATAGTGTACTCATATATTATTTTTAACATGAGTGCATAAACGTTAGATAATTCCCTAATAGGTGCAATTTCCTGTCATTTATTTATGTATGTCGAATACCCCGATGTAACAATAATTTCAGATTCTATAAGTCTATTTCAAAAGACTAAATAAGATTTACTTGGACTATTCTTTCTCGCTATTTATTCACGAATACTTAAAATTGATGGAAGGAATAGGTAAGTCTGTCCAGGGTAGTCATGTGGACGTCACTAAATATAAAATGGCTGACAGAGCTTAAGTCTAGATTTTAAGTGTGGCGCATCAGTGCTTACTGCTTCTGAACTCTCGCCCACTTAAATAAAGCACTGATAAAAGACGGCAGTCGATGTGAGTTAAAACACATCAAGAAAAATGTGAAGCTATGGGTTATCTCCAACCATAGTATACGCCGAGAAGTGGTAATTACCGGTAAAAAAACGAACGGTTGTAGTCGTCTCGAATAGAAAACCGGACAGTTTTCTTCCGTCCGGTAAAATTCTTATCATGTGAAACGGGTCACGGTTTTCTCCGTGTGCAGTGTGAGGGGCATTGCTGGTATAGCACGGAACAAGTATTTATTTACATTAATTTATTGATTGTAACTACACATTAGTGCACGGATTTTCTGACGAAATTATTTAAATCACAGACATTTAATTATCTTGTTTATTTTTTAATTTGTTTGTTATAATATATGAAAATTTCAATTGATTTATTCAAAAATATCCTTAATAATAGCAATAATATAACTAAAAATTTCCTGATTTGACTTGTTTCATTGAAATTTGTACTCATCTTCATGTTTATTTTTTTGTCTGCGAAAATCAGGTTTTTAAATGTAATCTTATCACCTCAGTCTTACTAGTTTTGTAACTAAGAATTTGCTTAAAAATGTGATTTAAAATTATACTTTAATCTTAGGTATATCATTATACTATACTATAGCAAAACCACAAGGCAATTACGCGACTTCGATTCCTGATGGATACTAAAAGAAAACTGGGTTTAAAAGGCACGGGAGCAAACCGTACTGTAGAAAACCCTCTAGTGTGAAAGCGTTCTTCATCATCAACTCATTGTATAAATACAGTAAAATTACTAATAAAATATTTATTGTAATTATATATGGATTTTGATTTATCATAAATTTTTAGTTCTCTATATATACATATATATAAATATATATATATATATATATTTATTTATATATATATATATATATATATATATATATATATATATATATATATATAGAGAGAGAGAGAGAGAGAGAGAGAGAAAGAGAGAGTAAGTGAGTGAGCGAATGAGTGAGTGAGTGAGCGAATGAATGAGTGAGTGAGCGAATGAATGAGTGAGTGAGAGAGAGGGAGAGGGAGAGAGAGAGAAAGTGAGAGAATGAGAGAGAGAGAGAGAGAGAGAGAGAGAGAGAGAGAGAGAAGGAGAGTGAGAGAGAGTAATGAAGGCCTGTCATAATGCAATTTTTATTTTTATCTGTTTATTCATAATTGAAAAGTATCAATGAATATAAATTATTTTAATTCAATATAACAATATAATCATTGATGGTTAATTTTAGAAAACAGAAAAAAATATTTGGGAAACAAGTATTAACAAAACCAAAAAGGAAGAGATGTTAGTGCAGTTGAACCGGTTTTGGTGGCAAAACGGGAAAGGATTTCTTCATTGATCTATTCCAACACGACTAGAATTCGATTGAATTGATAAATTCATTCATATTCATGAAAAATGTTTAGAAATTTTTTCTTTATTGTGGGTAAATGTTTATTCTTGTACTTTATATTTAAACATGAAAAATTAATTTAAAAAATAATTCTATCATAAAGAATTTAATTTTGAAATCATACCGTTTCACTGACGGATTCTGTATAACTATTTTTTAATATCTTATGTATTAGTATTGATCATTGGTTTCAAATGACCCCTATCAAATAAATAAAGAACTTGAAAGAAAAATAAATAGCAATTGCAGGAATGCAATAAAAAAAGCATTTGTAATAAGGGTTATAATATTATGCTATTGTGTCAATGAAAGTCATGTCTATGATTATAGTAACATAAATTATATCTTTTTTGCCACCAATGATCCTCTGAGGCTTTGAAAAATAAAATAATTAAAAATGACCAGTGACCTTCAATAAATATTAAAATATTGCAATAATTTCCCAAGGAAACGTCTCTGGTCCATTGAGCTTTTAATTGCAGTGTAGTTAGCTGTAAGACTAAGAAGTTGAGGTTCAAACAAACATAAACCGGCGTTCTTGTTTCATAGGATGTACAGTACCTACCAGACCCTTCAGAACTTAATAGGAATAATTAATGGCTTATATTACTTGCCACTCATTTGTGTGAACAAACATAATATAATATGATAAACAAACAACGTATTCCAGGGGTTGCCCACAAACAGAAAGGATTTTAGGAGATTATTTGAAATCAGATCGTTTAATAAAGAAGAAAATAAAGTTATACATAATTTTTTTGCAAAAATTTATTAAATGCGTTTTTAACTAAATTTCAAATATACCTACAAAAAAAAAGAAAATGAGTAATGAATAAGATACACAGATCAGGACATCATCTGTCCATTCGCCATTTTTCCATGGGTGTATTGTTCTTTTTAAATAATAGGAGAATTAAGCATTTCGGTAAATTAAAAACTTTTTAGTTGATCCTTTGAAAATGAGTTTCTGAAATTTGTATCAGTAATTTAGACAGTTTATTTACAAAACTGGTAGAATAGAAATTTAAATTGAAAATATTCTTATTTTCTAAATAAACATTGTAATACTCTTGTCTTGAAATTAAAGTCCTGATCAACCACCACAGAAGGATAACAAAGACATTGGAAGAAGATTTACCTGTTGGTTGGACAGCTGAGACCGGATTGGTGGGCAGGAGAGGTATAGCAGTTTCTGCCATAGCGTAGTGATGACTATACTAGAAACTGTTAACAATCCAAAATATACGACAGTAGAACTCTGCTCAGAGTCTCGCCGCTGTGACTTTGGTACCTCCGCACTGCCGGCGAATACTGAGATGGTTCCCCACTTCCTGGCGATCCCCACCAATCGTCCGCTGGCGGGGGACATCGCGATGTCTTTATAGTTTTGAAACGTTTCGCGGACGATGACTCAGAACTGATATATTGTGTCAGTGGCGTAGACCTCTCACCCCTCCCTCCTCCGAAATTACAAAATACTTTTACTTATTCTTATCTGTAAACTAAATTTTTTTAACCCTATTCGAATGTTATTTCATAAATAATTTGGCTAGGCATAGAGAATATATTTAGAGAGGGCTCCCTTACCTACCCGGTTGGGGTGGGTTTCTATAACGTAGATCCTTAGATAGACCCTCTCTGCCTCCCTTTCCCCCTCCTCCCGAAACGAAATCCTGGCTACTCCACTGTCAGAGTTGCTACTGAAGTTCTTGCATAGTGAAATATGTAAATACTCGTTTAGTTAAGATTTCAATATTTTACTACTTATAGGAAAAAAAATTATTGAACCCTAGTTCCGGCCCACGGTGACCGAGCGTCATAGAGCAGCATCCCCTGGAACATTCAAGTCAAATGCGGATGCCGCTCAGTGTAATAACAATTAAGTTCTTATAATATGCTGTTATTATTATGTCCTCAGAATGTGTTATTAGGATCCATATAAGGACCAATCTCACTTATTAAAAAAATAAATAAATAATGAAAGAACAAGTATGTTTTGGTCCCGTATGGATACATAATACAAATCGATCTTCTGTAGTTCTGATATTTTTACCATGGGCAGTGGCGTGCACAGAGAGGAGGTCCATATGGTCTGGACCCTCCCTCCCCCGAAATAACAAAATACAGTTTCTTATTATTAGCTGTAAAAAAAAAAAAAATTCATAAGCCTATTTGAATTTTATTTTATAAGTAATATACCTAGATACAGAAAATATTACATAGAGAGAGAGGGCTTCCTTACACCCACGGTTGGGGTGGGTTTCTTTATACTAGATGCTTGGATGGATCCTCTCCCCTCCAAAAAAAATAAAAAAATTCTGGCAAAGCTACTGACAACGGGCGCCCACCGAAAAGGGCAAGGAGGGCTGTAGTCTTCCGACTAAAAGTTATATAATTTACTTTATAAGAAATATAAATAATTTCCTTATGGACAAAAATATAAAATATTTGTATTGAGCTAAAAGGCTTTTTGAGTATATATAAAAGCGATAAAAATCAAATTAGAGCCTTTTTTTTTTACTTCCAAAAATAATAAATGAAATCTCCAGTGAGGCCATGGTGACCCCTTATGAAAAAGTAAGATGGACTTTTTTGAAGCCTGAGGCTAAGTTACATCTATAATATGAGGACTGCCTTTTCTTAACAGCAGTAGCGGATTCAGGATTTCTTTTGGAGGCGTCAAACATCAGGAGTCTAGAGATGGAGATACCTTCTTATAGCAACAGGAGAATCCTCAAATTATTTAGTTCAGGTCATTCACAGAAACTAAAATGAGCCACAGTAAAAGAATTAAATAATTTTTGCTTTTGGGAATGGCTTCAGCCCAAAAGCCGCTCCCATAAATCCGCTAAATAGCACCTTAATGTAACTAAATGAATAAAAACCCGAAAAACTAAAGCCAATATTCTAATTTTAGTTCGCTGATCGTTGCGATGTCGCTTCTCAAGACAGGCTTTTTATTTCTTGGTGGACCCACACAATGCATCTCTACCTCCTAACTCAAACTTGAAGGTGTATCTGTGTGTGCCTGAAACCAAAATTTCGAATTTTTGGCGCTTAAGTGTTTTTAAAAAACGACGTCCGTATGTTTAAGGGTATTAAACCTAGGATATATTATATTTTAGGTCACACCTCCAAATAGCCCACATGTGTGATAGCTATGACCTACATTTAGGTCAGATGGTTATCTTATTCGGCTCCTATCGATGACTCATAATTTTATTTTATTTTTCTTCATATTTTATCATCAATTTTGAATTTGATATTTATTATAGTTTTCATTATGCAAGGATATGAATTTAATCTCAATTTCGTTCATTAGGAAAGTTACAATAAATTATTGATGAAAAACGCTGTATTAACATAGCGTTTTTCATCAATAATTGATATGCATTTTATTATTTAATTTATACATAGTTCATTCACATTTATTTTTGTAATCTTTTATTAATACAGTTGTACATTTTAATAAATAAATTAAATTATAAAATACATAAAGAGGAAACTAGTAGAAGAATCTGGAGACGTAATTCGATTCCCTACACATATGTGTTGTGTTTAAACAT
This sequence comes from Rhaphigaster nebulosa, assembly GCA_948150685.1. Lineage (NCBI taxonomy): Eukaryota > Metazoa > Arthropoda > Insecta > Hemiptera > Pentatomidae > Rhaphigaster > Rhaphigaster nebulosa. The sequence continues at coordinate 114,344,800 of OX411311.1, read as the reverse complement.
ATGTTTAAAAGGCCCAAGCTCTGGGAGGTCCTCTTATATATAATGCAATATAATTAAATATAAAAATAATGGTAAAAATAAAGTAAATATAAATTTTACTTCACCAACGTTAATTTAATTATTTCACTATGTTTCGGCTGAACATGCCATCATCAGATACATTGTACGGTGGAGCTGAAAAGTGTTTGTTATATGGATATGTTCGAGCGCATTTTTAGAATGAACAAATCCTATAATAAACACTTTTCAACTCCACCATACAATGTACCTGATGATGGCATGTTCAGCCTGAACGCAATGAAATAATTAAATTAATGTTGGTGAAGTAAAATTACACCCCATTATTTTTATTTTTAATTGAATTGGACTACTTCACCTAAATCACAAAGAAAATCTAATATAAATTGTCTATTTAAATTCATAAGGCTGGGACCTCACCCATACTATCTCATCCTTCATCCGACAATTTTTCCTCTATCCGACAGAGCTCGGAAATCTCATCATTTCGACCAGTCTCGGTAGGAGTACCGCAAGGGTGAATAGTGTCTCCTTTACTATAAGTTATATACACACAACTACCAACTCCGAGACATTTACTGCTATCTACGATGAAGATACAACAATTTCAACAATACACCACAACTCCACACTGGCTTCACTGACTTCACAACTTCACCACATTTATGTAAATGGTGCTCACTTTGGAAAATGATTAGACGGACACAGTACTTTACTTTGGACTTACCTCTGGCCAAAGGATGACGTGAAGCCAACAAGTGAAAAGACTCTGTACTCTCTTTTTCCAAACCTTCAAAACTTAGACAGAAACTAATTTATAACTGAATACATTGATCCACTATCAGAATGCTAACTTACTTATGATATGAACACACGCTAAACAGATGTATGATTCAACAATAAAGATGTACTAATAAAAACTACAATTTTTTCAATCCAAAATTTTAAAACTTATAAGAGAACCTCCTTGGTATGTAAATAACAATATTCAGCATACCGTCTTACAGAAAATATCGACCAACACATGCATACTCATTATTTTCGCTTCCATAATAAACTTCAAGGTCATACTAACGGTCCTATAAAATACATGGTTCGGATGGACATGCCCATTAATATGGGGACTACTAATGCCTGAAGCTGGAATTTCGACAACGTGATTCCCACAGTTTTAACGCGTGACTTCTTCTGTAATGTTCGTAAAGTAAATAGAATTAATCTTCACGCAGGTAATTAAAGTTTTATTTAACAAAAACAACCACATATATAAATTTAATTTTTTTCCAACATTTTTCTATGTTAGTTTAATAAGCATTGGGTATTTTAAGACAAATATTTTGATATTAAATAATGTCCATTGTATTACAAGAATGTGGTGACTCAACTGATATATAGCATTGGATACTCACTTTGGGGCTTTGGTTTGTTCTAAAAAAGAAAATATTTTTTCCTAATAGCCGTTGATCGACTGTGGGATCGGGAGACTATCTAGGGGCACACCCAACCTCTAGAGCTTGAGGACCTCTTGAGGGATTGGCAAAAGTTCGATAGAACTATTGATAATGTCGATAGTTCTCACTATCGAAAAGCCTATCGATGGTCGTAAATCTATCGAAAAGATTATCAATGATATTGCTGACATCACACTTTATCCCAAAAACTTCAAAAACTAGTGCAAGACAAAACGAAAAGTAAATAAATAATTCTTCTTCTTCTTCTTCTCTCACTATCTCCTCAGTGCTGTTAAGCGTGGAGTAGCTGCCTCTGACCATCTCGTCCAACGGTCCCTGTCCTGTGCAAGCCTTCTCATCTCCGGCATGGTGCATCCTTTCTTTGTGCCAATTCTCTCATTCCAGTCTGCATACATGAGCCTTGGCCTGCCTTGTGGTCGCCTTCCTCTCGGTCTTGCCTCTAGAAGCCACCTGGCCTTACGGTCATCTCCCATTCTGTTGACATGCCCGAACCACTTCAGCTGTCTTTCTTCAATCGTCTCTAGGACGGATCTAACTCCTAGTTCCTCTCGCACTCTCTCATTCCTTATGCGGTCTCGCTTTTTCCTAATATTTTCCGTAGGAATCTCATTTCCGTAGGTATCGGTTTGCTCAAGAGTCTCTCCATTGCAAGTGATTCTAAGATCCTCGTTCCTTCGTCCAATACACATAACCTTGCTTTTGGAGGCATTGATCTGCATGCTTCTTAGTTGCAGTTCTTCTTGCCACTCATCCACAGCGACCTGGAGTGATTCAGCAGTATCCGCTACTAATACCACATCATCTGCGTACAGCAATGCCTGTGCCAACACTGGGGTCATATTCCAGTATCCCACTATTGCTCTGGGTGTCCTCCTTTTACAAAATTTCCAAATGGCATCCATGAAAATTATGAACAGTAGGGGACTTAGGCTATCGCCCTGTTTAACTCTCCTAAAGAAATGGAACGATCTGGACTCAGTGCCGGCTAGCCTTATTATTCCCTTTGGGTAAACTGATTTAATTGCACTTATAAGATTTTGTGGGATTCTCCTATCTTCCAATGCATCCCATACTTCCTGTCTAGGAACATGGTCGAAAGCCGCCCGTAAATCTAAGAAAGCTAGGTATACTGCTTTACCTCTATCCCATGCCTTCTCTACAATCATTCTCAGGGAAAATATATGATCCTGTGTCTGCCCACCGGGCCTAAAACCTGCCTGTTCCTCTTCCAGATCCTCTTCCACCAATTTCCTTAATCTTTGTTCCAGAATCCTAGTGTATACTTTGTATACCACTGATGACAGATATATGGGGCGGTAATTATCGCATACACTTTGGCTTCCCTTTTTATGGATTGCGATAATGATATTATTTTCCCATTCTATTGGTGTTCTTTTGAGATCCCATACCTTTTGGAATAGTGTTTGGAGACTCTTGACTAATTCATTTCCCCCATATTTTATAAATTCGGGTGCGATCCCATCTGGCCCAGCCGCTTTTCCCATTTTTACTTTAGCAATGGCTGCTTCGACTTCCTCCTCTTCTATGGTGTCATCCATGTTGGGGACTTCTGGTTCAGTTCTTCTACCTCTTCTACGGCAATCACGAAAATTCTGCCGCCTTTCTTCCATTCTGAATTTTTCTTGAAAGTGTTTCCTCCAAACCTCCAGTATGTCCTTGTCTTCTGTCACCAGTATGCCATGCTCATCTTTTACACTTCTCACAGGCTTTGCTTAGGTCTTATTTGCTGTAAACCACATACTTCCTCGGCTGCCTTGAGTATACTGTGTCAACTGCCCAAATAGTGTCAACATCTGCGTCCCCATTAACTTCTTGAAGTTGAACTTGAAGGTTATTTGTATAAGCCTGCTCTATTTCCGATTGAGAGCACGATGTCCATATTAATAATCCTAGATGATATGGGCTCCCAGGCTTCTACTCTATCAAATAATTCATCCTTCAGAGCGAATCCGACACCTTCTCTGGCTCTTTGTCCTACATTAACTCCTGAATATATCATACTGTACCCTTCTGGGAGTTTTACCAGTCCATTTCCTTTCTTCTTTACTTCACTTAGCCCTATAATGTCCACCTTACATCTTTTAAGTTCCTCCACCAGTTCTCTCTCTTTACCCGTAAGTGACGTTATGTTCCAATTAGCAAATCGTAAGTCCTTTTTCCTGCCGCGTCTGTAACCATTAGACTGTCCGGATCCGAGGCTGCTTATGTTTCTTTGAATCAATTTACTCTAGATGGGTGATTGGCTCGATGCTAGAGGCCCCATATCCTCGGGACAACTGGCCTCCTGAATAAAAAAGGAGAAAGGGTGGCCGGGCTACACCCCCCAGCACAGGGTACCTGTTGGTCCACGGGTCTTTATTCTTTATATTCAAACCACCCCTTCTAGGAGGGATCCCCCATCCGCCACCTGGGGGACGCGCTCTCTAGTGGTCAGGTTCCACCGAGAGAATAAATAATTCAATTAAAGAAATAAGACAGTTAAACTTGAAAACATTTATAAGGTTTGGCTTATTAGAGTTTCTAAAACAAAAACTATATTCCGACTGTGATCCCGGGAATTTCATTTGGAAGTTGGAACTAATCAACCAATAATTGAATTCTTTGAGAATTATATGAAAAAGAAGTTCTACAAATCTTCTTCCACTTTTCTAGCTGCAATTTCTGTTACTTTATTATTATTCGAAGTCGATAATAAGCCTCCCAAATCGATAATAATCAAGAGTGTGATTCATCGTTATTTAGTGCTGATTCACACTTTTTAAATTATCAATTATACATAGGTCGGATGTGTGGCAGTTTTTAAAAAATAAAAGTGAAATTCCAAATATAGTCACCAGTTATTTGTGCCGAAAGGGCTTCAAAACCTTCTCTAACTTACGAGATCATTTGATGAGAAACCATAAAAATGTTTATCAACCACCATAGATTGTAACCTAAGCACCAACCTCCTTCACTCTAAATCCGAGCGACATAACCTATAGATTCGATAATATCGATAACAGTCAATCGATGTTATCAATAGTCAGTGCTATCGAACTTTCCAATCCTATCCTAATCCTGGGTACCCAACCCTTCTATTAGTAGTTGTAAAGACCTGTAGGTTGAGCGTGATTCTAGCCAGACCATCTACTTGCCTAACCTTCGGCAGAGTCGGATCCTGGTAGACGGTGAAGGGGGCGACAGCCCAGGGGTCCGCGCCAGGGAAAAATGAAATGAATATATTATAGACAAATTAATAGTTTTAGGGGACTTCCCCTTCCTCCCAAACCTCCAGTCAGCACTCCGCTGACCCGCAAGTTCTAGATCCGCTACTGACCTTCGGAAATGAAACAGTACTTCCATAGTAAGTTTTTTCATGAGTTGAAGTGTTCGGGATTTGTTATTGCTTAATGACTAGAGTGGGAGGGCTATCAATAAACACAACATAGTTTTCCTTCGCTCTCCCCACGCTGTCTAAGTTATTAGATAGTACAATATCTTGTGTACAGTAAATGAAATTCTAAAATATCGAAGGGACCTATTTGAATTTCGATACACTCATTCAACTATATGTGGTAGCTTCAAACAGAAAGGGTGAAAGAATAAAATTATAATACCAACTGAATTCATGACGTTAAACCAAAAGAAAATTCTATTCATTGTATACCAAAACAAATCACTGAATTTACTTTGGATTACAGCGACCACAACAATAAATTTTCTTGTTTAATGAAATTTCTTTTTAAAAAAATTACTAAACTACTTTATTACTGCTTTATGAAAATTTGATTTGAATTATAGTAAACTATCATCTTTATAATTCTAAAATCTTAAATCCTTATTGATTTTTCCAAAGGTTTTTATTCTGTTGATCATGAGATTCTTCTATCCAAACTCCATAACTTCTCCTTATTCAATAGCACCTTAAAATAGTTCCATTCCTTCTTATCCTATCCTTCACAGACAGTGGTCATCCCTGATAAACTTCCTTCATCTCCTCTCTTCCTCTTGCATGGTGTTCCTTAGGGCTCCTTCCATTCACCAACCTTTTTTTTCCATTTACATTAATGATTTACCCAATTTTTATCCTGATGATAAACATATTTATCTTTCTTTCTATCCTGCTGTTCTCATTAATGCATCCCATAAATTGGAGAAAGATAATAGATTTGAATCACTGGACTGAGAAAAAGTTGTAGATGAATGTAGGAAAAACTAAAGCGATACTTATGGGTTGACATCCACATGATGGTTATCATCAAATCTAATAAGGGATTGATAAATTCTTTTCCACTTCTACATATAATTTTGTTTTTATTGAAAACTAGTAGGGGGCACTTCAGCACTTGTAGTACTGCTGCTACAAATGTAAATTCAATAAAGGAATTTAAAATTGGAAGATTTTTCTTCACTAATCCATGAATAAATAAAAATAAAAAAATTAAAGTAAAATGATTTTATTTTTATTAATGCCGTGTATTAAGCGGTATAATTTTTTTTTCTTATTTTAAATTGTTATATTATAAGATGTAAAAATTACAGTATATTGAGTCAGCCAATATATACAGATGGTAAAAAAAACAAAAATTAGTGTGGATTCAGATTTTAGATTAGTATTGTAGCCATCATGAAAATAAGAATTTGAGATCAATTTTTCTAAACTTTTTACATTCGATAAATGATTTATTTTAAATTTCATGAGAGGAGTTAAATTTCTGAATACACATAAATTTGCATATAGACAAATTCCAAAAGCTTATCATTTATTGCATTTTACATTTTAGAAAAATCGATCCCAAGTTCCAAATTTCGTAACCAAATATCGATTACTATAAATGATCAAATTATCACGGTCATAAAATCGTGGACGCTCTAATTTAATTACGAATGACTAAAAGTGAATTATAGTAATTCTCAAATACTTCACCAACTTTCAGTTTAAATATTGCCAGTGATTTGTAGTAAAATTTGAGTTATAGAACGTAAGCTTACAAGATTTCATAACGAAAATAAATTATTAAATTAACAATCCCAAATATGAATAAATGTTACAACACTAATTTTCTTGTGTTTTTTTAACCATATTTTTATATTTTTTGACACAATATACCTACAATAACTTTGACTTTTATACTTCACAATATAATGCTGCTGTATGAAATAGTAAGTTATTTTATACTAAAATATTTTATTTAAACCATTAACTTAAAGATTATTATTTACATTTTTTTTCTCAAGTGGGAAGAATAAATAGTAAACTAGAACTTCGTATTTAATTGTTTCAGAAGTTTGTTATTTCATCTCTCAGTGTGCTGGTTGTATTAATAATTAAGTTACTATATAAGTAAGACTGGTCTTGTCAGATTGCAAATAGAATTAAAGCATTTTGTCTAAAGACCGAAACTCCCAAATAAGGTACAAGCAACGTGTTTCAGGACAGTTCTCAAGAAATGCACCTAGTAAAAATTAAAACAAAAATGCTCTATGTTAAAAACAATTTAAAAAAATCGTCATTGGCCTCTTAACCCATATTTTTTTCCATATAGGGACCATATGTTTGGAGACCAAGCCTAAAACAGTTCCCATCGACAATCGGTCTCTCACTCCACGGCTGTAGGAATGTTGGAAAAATATCGATATTTTTGTCTGATAGTTTTAATTCGATATATCATTATATCGATATTTTTGTCTGAGTTTTAATTCGATATATCATTATATCGATATTTTTGTCTGATAGTTTTAATTCGATGTATCATTATATCGATATTTTTGTCTCATAGTTTTAATTATCGATATTAAATTTTGAGTATAGAAAAACGATATTTTTTCAACAAAAAAAATTAAATAAACAAACAAAAAAAATAAAATAAAGTCAGTATTTCGGATATGTAATTGGAGAGAAGTGGCTAATTCCTCCAGCATCTTCAGTACCATTGAAAAGAGTTGCTTCAACATTGAATATTTCGGTAGCAGACAATTTAAGCCGCTTCGCCGGTGAGCAGATCAAAATGAGAGTATTTTTAAGCACAATACCTAAGAAGTATTGGTTAAATTAATTTTTGTTTTTATCTTAGTAATAAGTTTTTTTTCTTTTTTTTGGCTTTTAATGAAAGTGTTAATAATAAGTTTGATTGGTTTTAGTAATTATTAATTTAATTTTGATTTTCATCCTTCGTTTTTTTTCATTTTTTTATGTTGAGCAATTTAGTTCATTGTTCTCAATTTCATAGTATTAAGTCTTTTTAGTAATAAAGGTTTATACTTTAATAGTTTTTTTTAGTAATTGATTCAATATTGGTTTTCTTCCTTCCTTTTAATTTTATTTATTTATTTTTTTTTTTTTATGCCAAAGCAATTTAATTAATTGTTTTTCCTATTTCCTAGTAAAAAGTTTTTTTAATTGATAAATGTTAATATTTTTTTATTTTATTTTTTTGTGTGATAAGCCATACATAAATAATTACTTGTTGTTATTAAACCTATTACAACTCTAACACTTATTGATTTATATTACTCTATCATTCAATTCAATGTAAACCCTCTTTCACTTCTCCTTTCAAAGATTGAAAACATCGAGGCTCGATATATCGAAATATCGATATTTTTTATTGACATAACAAACTACTATTTCGATTTATTTGAAAACTATCTATGCAATATATCTATATCGATATTTTTGTTTGATATTTACTTCCCTGATCTGCTGTTGGAGGGAATACCACTGCTGGACGAACATTATAGCCTAGGTTTTATTTTACATCCATCAGTTGACGTGTTTTAATCTTACCATATTAGGAAGGGTTACATTATAAGAAGTTAATTTTTTATTTTATTTTTTTATAGCTTATATCTAAAAATATTAATTGAACAAATTTTTCCCAGAATAAAAGTTACTCAAAACTAGTTAAAAAACACATTTTTCGGAAACGGCCATGTCAATTGAAACTAGCGGAAGTAGTAGTTACTTAAACAACACAGGAACTGAATGAAAAAAAAGAACCATAGCTCTCATCATGGCTTCCATCTGTTGTCATTTCCTGTCACCAATTAAGTTTTATTAATTGCTTCTGATCTGCATTTGTCCGCTTATCTGTTGGTTGTTTTTTATTTACTAAATGCCATCATTTTTAAAATTTTATAAAAAATATTTGTATGATTGTCGTCAAATATGATATTTCGTCATGTTTGCAAAGCAAATACAAAAAACCTGCTTCACGAAAATTTCTAATTTGAAAACAATTAACAAATTTAATAGAATACACGTAATGTAATAACAATAACAACTGTGCTTCAAAAGCTCCTGCATTCATATTATACAATTTAAATATTTATCTTGAAGCTATAATGTAGAGAAGAGGTGGTATTTGCCCGTGTCAGAACTGGCTCTGTTCGACCTAACTACATAGGTTCACTACAGATATGAATGAAATACAAGAAATATTAAGCGAAATTCCATAGCAAATATCATGCATTATAGTAAAAACTATAAAAACTAATAATCAAACGTAACCGTCTCGTTAAATCCAAGCTCTAAACTTTATAGAGCATGAATTCTAAATATTGATGTATCTTAAATCAGCCAAGGGAGTTCGCTAAGATGAATTATCTTCTTATGGAACTACAGACCGAAGTGGTCCTTAGCCTGCTTCAACATAATATCCCGGTTCCATTTTTCCGGCATGCATTCTATACATTTCGTCTAGCATTTTTATCACCTATGAGGTTGAATACCTCAGGAATTATATTGTCTCTACCAGGATTTTTATTTCTTTTCAATTGCCAGATTACTTAATCTAACTCTCCAATATTTGAGGAGAATTGTTTCTTTCCATTCAAATTCTCCAATCTGCGTTTCTCTGTAGATATTGTGGCTAAACCAGCAGTGTCGTCACCACAACTATTCAGTAGTTCTTGGAAATGTTCTTCCCATCTTAGAAGAATCTCTTTATCTGAAGTCAGGATTATACCTTCCTTGCTTTTAATCCAAATATTTCGGGTGTATATCTTTTCTTTATTGTCCCTATTTTCCTCTAAAATTTCCTGCTTACGTTTTTGTTGGCCGCCTCTTCAATAGCCTTTAGCTGCTCCTGAAGTGCAAACTTTTTCTTCTTCTTGGCGATATTCTTCGCCTCTCGCTTTGCTTCGCGGTACTCCATATCCTATTGCCTAGTGTGCCGCTGCAAATGGTCCGTCTTATGTCGCAGGCTGTTTCTCTTGTTTGTAGCTTTCTTGCATTCGCTGTCAAACTACCCGTTTCTTCTTTTGTGTTCCTCACAACTTCGAGTGAGGACTGCTCCAGAGAATTCTTGGCGCAAATCAAATAAATATAAAGTAAAAAATTATAGTTCTTTAATAGGCCATATCTTGGCGAGAAGCGGACGAAAGATGAAAAATACTTTAAAGCAGATTTAACAAAAACGCTGCAGTTTTTTATTTTAATGGTTTCTATTTACTCAGATTTTTTTTTCGAAACTTTCTTTTATTGATGATTTTGAAATAAAGCAAACAAAAGTAACTAAAATTATATAGCTTTAGAAAAATGAGGTGTGATTACCATATTTGGGATAAGGACAAATTCTTACAATTTAGGCCAAAGAAAGACATTTTTTAGAAATAGCTTTTAGACCGAAGAGACTCTTAAAAAATTAAATTAAGTAAGATTTAAGAAACTAAAACGCAGAAAAATTATATCCTTCCTTTAGCATTAGTAGACAAGAAATAAAACAAATGACGGACAACACTGTATCATTAAATATATAAGCTGATACTTGTAGCGCTAGTGATTTCGGCGGGTTATAACCTAAAAATACCCTTCTTTTAAGTTTGTTGTGCTTTTTTAGTTTTGTAATTTCAATCAAATATTTTGAATATGGCAGAGGAAGATCCTTTAGAGAAATCTGTCAGACTCTTAGACGAAGCCCTCAGAACTCCTTCTCATTCCATTAGGTTTAATACTTCTCATAAGTTCTCTCCTTACACAACTCCAAATATAATGAGACTTGAAGGTAGCTAATGTTGATGTTACATGATTAAGTACTGAATTCATATATTTGACTTCACATTAAGTTTGGCATTAAAAATATCTACAATTATTTTATTTTAGATCATGAGGAATCGATTAGTTTCGACACTGACAAACTAGAAAAAAGACGCCTGAGACGGTCAGATATATTAGATTTGTCCATCACATTGGAACCAGGAGAATTATCTCAGTTATGTGATGTTTCAGGTGTTATGAATGAGAAATCTATGATCAACATTGAAGCTAGTAAGCATTATTTGATCCCATATCGTGTGGCAAAACAGCTTTACACATTAGATTCAGGATTTGTGTACTAGAATATTCGTGCCATGATAAAATGTTTTTATTAGCTGTAAACATGCAGATCCTAATTACTGAACACAAATCCTTATCCAGATTTTAGCAGTTAATGCAATCATCTAGCGTTTTAAGGCAGTTAATGTTTAATTATTGAGAACTGAAAATATTAAATGATATATCCATTGCTTGTGAAACCATTTTTAATGTTTACAGATATCGATAATCTTTTGCCACAATTCCAATCTACTTTTCAAACATTTGGTACAACACAAAGTGTTTTTGAGGCTATTTCCAGTTTCATTGAAACATGTACCAATACCATTGATATTCTTTACAGAACTCAATATACTGCTCAGGTAAATTCATGTTAGTCCTTTCTTTATTTATTTTTTTGGTGATAACGTGTTACAAAAGACATTACAAATAAGTTATTTTATTATATTTTATCATTTATAGGATATAAGTTGGTTGGTAAATGAACGGAATACATGGAGATTGATTCATGCTCTTTATAGAGATCGTGCTTTAAAGTATGATGAACTTCAAGAAGCGATGACAGTGGACTATTCTATTGAACGTTCTGAGAAAGAACTGCAAGAACATTTTTATAAAACTAATCGTACAGTTAGAGAGGTATTGTACCTTTACAGCTGCTTGTTATTTTGTATATTCAATTATTATTGTTTGTAATTAAATTTTAATGTTATGGGAAACATTTAAATTATTATCTTTATTAACTAGGATTAAGAGGAATAGTAAATAATTAAAAAAAAAAAAACTCAAAATATTTAGTGGTAGTTACTGTTAAAGATACCCCATTCTCAATACCCATTTACTATGCTTTTTTTTTTTTTAATTTACTGAAAAATATAAAGGGATTAAAATTGTACTAAATTTTTTGTTTTATGGTTTGTTTTTTTCATTCTCATAATTCCATTATACTTATTCTCATAAGTCCTCACATTTTTATATTATTCAAATATCAGTCATATGATCCCTTTTATATTTTATATGATTATTGTTTTAGGCTTAATTGAATCATAATTTCCGTGATTATTTCAGTTATGAAGTAAAACATTATTTAAAGTATTTTGTTGGTTTTAAATTCATTTGAATTTCATAATATTAGGTTCAAATAGTCATCGATTGGCTAGAGAGAATAGCTCGGGATGAGTGGACTATTCTCAATAGATCAGAAGTGGGCCACTACACAGACAGAACAGTCGCTTGGGAAAATACCCTTCACAGCCTCCAGTCCGGAGATAGAGTCTTGTTTCGACCAAGCCGGGAGATAGTGACCAGTCTCGACCCTGATGCTCCTCGTAGGCAGAAGAAGCCTCTTCATGACATTGATCATGAGGACGATAGACGGCTGTTGCAACATGTAAAATATATTTTATGTATCATAAATTAATATAAATCATTACATTTTCCTTCTTGAGAATATTATAATAAAAACTTCTTTTTTTTTTTGTTTAATGCAATTTTGGTGCAGTTAAATTAAAATGTATATTCTCATTGCTAACCTATGGTATTCATGCATTGTATGCATGAATTCATAGTTATTCATGGTATGCATAACTAACAGGTATTCCTTGAAATACGTTGTGGGCGGTTAGAAAAAGCTGAAGAACATTGCTTACATTGTGGTCAGCAATGGAGAGCTGCAACGCTTGAAGGATGGAGACTCCATCACGATCCTAACTATTCAGAACATTCCATCGATGGCACTAAACTACCTATCGAAGGCAACCCTCACAGGTCTTTATTATTAATTATTAAACTCTACATTCATACATTACATGTGGGAATGGTATCAGAATCCTAACAAATCACCTTTATCCTTTGTCAGGAACTTACAACATCTTGTATTATTTAGTTATGAATCTCAGGGATCGAAATAAAACTTAATTTTTATTCACAATTTATATTTTTAATCTAACAATTTTACTTTGCATTAACATTTTGGGATATTTTCCTATTTTCAGTAAAGCGCAATTCAGTCTGAATCAATTTCTATTCAGAAATATTTTCATTGTTTTACCAAAGCCTTAGGGGAGTGTGGGCTAATGATGAAAACTTAAGAGAAAGTTCATTTTTGTGGCTTCAATTCAAATTTAATTAAACTTAAACTAAGGCACATCAATAATTTGTTTTCCAATATAAATATATATTCAAAAGTGCATTATCCTGCTTTTATAACAAAAAAAAAGTAACAACATTGGTATGCAATATAGTGAAATTTCCCCACATAGTGGAGTAATTCCGTCACCGCCACAAGAATTTTCTAGTTTCTAATCTTTATTTAATTCGGTAACCCTACACAAGCAAGTGGCTTTAGGTTTTCTCAAAGTGATTCTATGCCAGCTGATGAACAAATCTCTTATACATAAATTCTTAACCAATCTAGCCCGACCATTTTGCTATTTTTGCTGAAGTTTTTTTTGCCCCACATACAAATTGTGGAACTACCTGATTACGAAAACACAGTGGATAATACCTATAGCTGACAAACAAATTCTTAAGTAATTTAACTAATACATTCCTCAAAACATACTCTTATCATTTATCTAAGCATTTACTAACTAAACCAGCATATAGTTTTCTTCTCAAGTTACCACGAGTTAGAGAAGTGATAAAAACAACAACGTTCAGGAATACTACTTATTCATAAATTATATACAAATTGAATGCAACAGGTACAATGGTGGTACTGCCTGATGGTTCCTGAGATGGATGTTAAGGCATAATAGTATTGACTTGCTAACAACACTTAATCTAGAACCCAAAGCAACGGGTGGTGATATTGCTCACAGTGGCGGATTTGTAACACTCCCCTTCTTGACTTATTTTCGTTTATTATATAATTTTGAAATTTGTCCGTCCTTTAAATTTTTATGAGCGTTCCAAGCTCGTATTTAAGATTTCTTTGGTTCGAAATCCAGCAACATTGTGAAAATAATGATCTATGGCATTGATTATTTTGTTGGTTAAGGATAGATCAATAATTAAATGAGATATCAAAGTTTTTAATTTTTTTAAAATTTAGTATCAGTGAAGGAGTCAAATATAATAAAGTTTTAATACTTCTAATGCAAATCTAAAACTGATAGGAAGGAATGTTTGAAGAAAAAATGGATGGCAAAATTATTTATATTGCTACTAAGAAGTGCCAGTGATATTAGTGGCTCTTGAAGAGCTTATAAAATGTTTCTAGATTTTTTTTTTCATGTCTTATAATTTATGGCTCATAGTTGATGATTTTAAAATAGCTTGAAAAATGTATTGTTTACTATAAAATTGTGTTAGTAATTAATTTAAATTTAAATCTTTTATTAGATTAGATTATTAGATTATTCATCAGGCATTCAGAATAATCTTTAAACTAACAAACTAACTTTGTATAATGTTTTCTAAAATCGATATGGACGCACAGGACAGAATTGTGTGAGTGATGCTCTACTAAAAACCTCCAATATCTAAAGAATACAGTCCCAGTTAAATTTATTGTGTAAATTGTGGATGCACCATTCTACATCACAAATAATGTACTACACAAGAATATTACATAACTTCCTACAAGACTGACTTACAACATGAATTCTCTGACAGAAATATTAAAATGTTCAATAAACCCATATAGCCCACTCTAATAGCTGCAGAGGAGGTGGTGGGTTGTATATTCTGTGCAGAATAAATGCAGATCCTTCAATTTTAATAGACTCTAAGCCTAGGATATCTCCTTTGTTCAAATGTTACTTCCCAATTCGTTTCTGATAACCTAGGATATCTCAAATGAATATAATTTATTTTTAAATGATGCTGAATTTTGTTAAAACTTTTATATAATTAGAGCTATAGTGTAAACAATCTGTTTTGTTGTAGAGATATTTGGAAACTATGTGCTTGGCAACTGTGTTGTGACCCTTATACCCCTCAAGAAGAGCGAGCTGTGATGGGATCATTGTGTGGTCATCTCGATTCGCTTTTAGCTGAGGCCGGCACCTGGGAAGACTTGCTCTGGGCAGAAAGCAGGGTTTATGTTGACATTAAAGTAGAGCAGGAAATCAGGGACAACTCGCTTAGGAATTACGTTGACATGCCTAAAGAATATTGGAATAACCAGTAAGTCATATTTTATTAATCTCTAATTTTTACAGTAATATAAATTAATAATAAAATAAATTACAAATTGTAGTTAGTTTCTATCAATTTCATCTTTGTATTTCAGAAAAACATTAGAAGCAATATTTTCACATGTAAAAGCTCACGATAAAGGAAGAGCTGAAGGAAATCGACCCGATAGGACAGTTCAGGAGTTGATTATATTGAACAAAGTTGATGAATTATTGAATAGGTAACTTTTTTTTTCTTTTTGCTTTGTTTTCATTTAAAGAAAAATATGAATGATTTTAAACTTGGCTTTTGAAAAAATTATTCTATGTGCTACTTACGAATTTTTTTGTTAATTTCACAAATTTTCAAATTACAAACTGTAGTTAGACAATAGAAAGTTAGACTGCTACAAAAGTAAATCGATCTAGATCCTCTCTTATGAAAAAATTGAACACCTACCGTCAGTTGAAGATATGAACCAGCGGCGAATGCCTTTATGCCTGGCTGTTATTATGGCTAAAGCTTAGTGCCTGCTTGATGACATCAAACGAAAGGAGGAAAAAAGTTAGATTATTGAATTCAGTACGTCGAGGCTGGTTCGATCAATTCAATGGAAACAGCCAATAAATATCCCTTTATATTTAAGTATATGGCAAACAGCCGAAGCTATCCCCCTAATCTGGTT
Source organism: Rhaphigaster nebulosa (assembly GCA_948150685.1). Classification (NCBI taxonomy): domain Eukaryota; kingdom Metazoa; phylum Arthropoda; class Insecta; order Hemiptera; family Pentatomidae; genus Rhaphigaster; species Rhaphigaster nebulosa. The sequence goes on along the minus strand of OX411311.1, from coordinate 114,329,187 downwards.
TTCAATGTGGGCGAGACAGTGCTGTTTTGGAAAAAGTTACCTTCACCCACTTTTATTTCTAATAATAAGAATAAGCAGCAAGCCCCCAGCTTCAAAGGGCCAAGGATCGGATTACACTTCTTTTGGGGTAGCTGGACTATTATAGATTTCAAGCTATTGGGGTTGGAGCAGGAAACCCTACTTAGCACGATATTCGTTTTACGCGAATTCCCGATGAATCACTTGCATTAAGCAGGGTATGACTGTATATAGAAATACTATCCAGCAATCAATTAGGAAAATAGGAAAATTTTACTTTTTCCACATCTAGTGCATTAAATTTAATTTTTTTATGATGTTATTAAATTTCATAAATTTTTTATTATGTTGTTTTCTACAAAAAAAGTATGTTCTGTTTGTGCCTAGGTGTTCGACTTGGGCTGAGGGACAATGTCAAGTTCAATTTTTGAGATTCCTAGCTCATCTTGTTCTTGTATTGAGAATGCTTGGAAAATCCGAGCCATTGGAATGCGGAAACAATATCCTCGCAGCCTACATGAAAGTATGCTTTTGACAATTTTTATAAAATCTTTTTTTTACTGCATTCATTCTTATTTTCTTTCTTTCTTATTCATTCTTTTTTTACTGCAACATTCTTTATTTACAGGCTCTTGTTGCTACTCAAAATCCTGATCTCATATCCTACTATGCTTCCCTCTTGCCTGAAGAGAAGCAGATAGAACTATTTTCAGATTATATGGAAAGCGTGAGTGACCCCGACGAGAAAACTATTGTCCTGAAATCAGCTGAAAAATATGGTCTCAACATAAGGGCAGTCACTGAAAGGACTGTCCAGAATATAAGGTAAATTTGAATATTATCTATCCTATATAAAGTACATACGTTTTTCTGTAATTTTAAAGAGTCAAAAATGAAGCATGATTCTTCATTATGTTTTATTTTCATTTACTGTTTAATTATTTTATCTTTGGGTAAAACTTTAACAGAACAGAGATTGTGCACTTATTACATCATGCTATTTTTGGCCCATTTTCTCTCCCCACCATGCAATGCTCAACACAACCACTCTCTGTCACATCAATACTTTTAATTTTTTGTTATGAAAGTTTCATGAAAACAAAAAAACTTCATACCCGATTTTTGCATTAATGATTTTAGATTTCACTGTAATGCTAACAATATCAAGGAGTAAATTCATTATGTCTCATCAATGGAAAATATTATTCAAATCATGTTCAAGAGGTCAATAACTTGATTCAGATAATCGACTTTGAACTCTATTTGTCAAGAAAAATCAAAAGTGTCTACTTTTTAATTAGGCACAGAAGTTTTTATTTAAAAAGAATTTAATGCTTTAGTCAAGTATTTTGTAATAAATACGAAATTACAATGATAATAGTTGTTTACAAACATATCACATAATCAAAGGATGTTCTATATTGTTGAAAATACTAATATTGAGTTAGGGATTGATAAATTATTTGCCACTTCTATAAATTTGTTTTATTGAAAACTAGTTCCGAATGTTATACTTTCATGCTCAGTTCTAAAAAAACACAAACAAATTCAAAAATAAGCAATTAAAAATATAGTTTGGTATTATTATTTATTGCTTATTTTTGAATTTTTTTGTGTTTTTTTAGAACTGAGGATGAATGTATAACATTCGAAACTAATTTTCAATAAAACAAATATATAGAAGTGGCCAATAATTTATCAATCCCTAATTAGATTGATCCTTCTATACCATCATATGGATGTCAACTGACTAATATTGAGGTTGGTCCCACCTCTTCATTCCCCAGTTAGAAGTGATACCAGTTTGAGCCTAGCCTGCTAGGGTTGATTGTTATCAGGTGTTATGGTAACACTGATAGTTTTTGACAATGATGACAACAATTCATTTTTATTGCTATACTGTATGATTCTAATTTTTTTATCCATACTTTACTAATTTTTTTTTCTTTCTTTAGGAACCGCCACTTTGAAGAAGAAAGTGATAACAAATCATTAGTTCAGGAAACAACAGAAGAAGATATGAAGAAGATCTCAGCCCTAGAATGGATGGTATTTTACCGAGAGCAAAGAGTCGAGGCGATATGGGAGTGCAACGCTTTAGTGAGGGTGTTCATAGCAGAAGGCAAGTTACCTGCTGCTCGGCTTGCTCATAACAAGGTACTCACGCGTACAATATTAACTTTAGGTTCTCTGAAAATTTTTTAATATCAACAATAATAATATATTACAGGTCATCATCAGAGCTAAAAAGCTTTACATAAGCTATTTATGCAATTTTAACCCCAATATCTAGTTTAAATTTTCTCCTGTTATGTTTAGTTTTTTTATCTTATTTTTTTTTTTTTTTTACTTTTCCTTACCTATATATGAAAAATTTCAAATCCAAGTTTTCACCACAAATACACGTTTTAAGACCCCTGAGCCCAATAACCAAGTCTCACAAAATGGTCTGGGTTTCTGTATGTGAACAGCCTAGCTCAAAAACAGAAAATTGTGCGTAACTGAAATTATGTATTTAATTATATATTATATGCCTGGGATGTTATAGCAACTTTTTTGCTAAAATTTACTTACCGGAAATGACACTTTATATCATTGATAACACATTTTTACAATTTTCTCGAAAATGGCTCTGAAGTTTTGATGAAACTTGCCTAAAGTCTTCTCCTTGAAGCCCTTCAAATGTTTCTATATTTTATAATAGCACTGAAAAAAAGCTTGGAAAACAGTTAGGACAAATAGAAAATTTTATTTGTGCATATCTCATAAAGTATATTTTTTATGGTAATTTATGTAGATTTAAGATTAAAGTCAATTTAAGGTAATTGAATTCTCTAAATAACAAAGAGAAAATTATCTAAATCGGACCAGTACAGTTAGTTCTTGAGTTATGACAAGTTCCGTTCATCAACCTCAGTAGTAAGTCGAAATGGTCATAAGTCGGGCAAAAAATATAACATCAAAGTATTTACGTATAATATTATATTTGGATATAACATTTATTATAGGATATTTCATCTTCTTTGTTACTTATATCTTCTTGATGACTATACTCAAACGCATGCAACGGGTAACTGACTAGACATTATCTGAGAAAATCGAAGCTATAATCGGATGTCAGACAAAATCGATTGTATCATTTTTTTTTATGCCAGGAGTGAGCAATTTCTGACAAAAACAAAAAAGTGTTTTTATTTTTTTGTTTGTCGAGAACTAACTGTATAGCAAGTATAGAGCTTATTATATTAAACTATAACAGCTTAGAGGCTGAACCTAGATCAAATGTTGAGTGTGTCTGAAAGTGAACGGACGCGACCTAACCGTGCTATTCCTATTCTCAACAATGAGCTCTGTTCAACTCAGTTGTTAACTTTACACTTATATTATAATTATAACACGCTTAATAATTATTATAGGACGGCATAAGAAAGTTGTCTGATGCGGGCACTGCACCAGATTTTTATTTGCTGGAAAAGCAGCAAGTCTACTTTAATCAATTAATATAACTAATATTGTTAATTGAGTAATATTTTAAAAACTGACCTCTTCGTTTTCAGATTCCTGATGATTCAGTGAGTCTAATCGTATCCCAGTTCAACATCGAAGTTGATCATGATCTCATTGTGCACTGGGATAAATTTCCTCCCAAGGTGAATGCAGCTTTGAAGGAATATCTCTGTTATAAAGCTTATCTTGTAAGTTCATTATTATTATTATATTGTGGGAAATATTTTTTTTCTCCTAATTTCCACAATTTTTTTCCATTCATTACTTTATTTTTTTATTAATTTAAGGATGCACATGATGGATTCAACCATTGGTTCCATCAATTCCACAACACGAAACCAAATGAACCAACCAAACCAGCAAATGGTGATTTTACCGAACTCATGGCTTACGAGCATAAGAATGAAAAATATAAACAAGAACTTGAGAGGTGGAACATTGGAATGGAGCATATAACTAGGGTATTATTATATTTCTTATTGAATTAATTTTTTTCTTATCAAAGATATATATATATATATATATATATATATATATATATATATATATATATATATTGCAAAGAAATGATATTTTTTGTTGATTTCATGTTTATTAGGTTGTAAAATAGATTTGTGACACTTATAATTGGGAAATTCATATATTTCAGATACTATTAGGCAAATTTAATGATTTATTTGATATTTCAATTAATTTAGTGGGATGCTATCTTCTAGATTAAGATTTTTCATCAAATTAAGGCTTCAAATTTTCATAAATATTTTATTTTATTTAAACAAATATTAATACTTCTTATTTAACATAATGGTAATTTTTTTATGTATTATGGTTTAGTTTTATAATAATTTTTACCTTTTTTTTTTTTTTTTTGTAAACATTTGTTCCCTTTTTTTGGATTAATATAATTTAAATAGATGTTAAGAGTTTCATAATGGATGATGCTTTGAATATGGAAATATAACTAATAATGATAGTATAATCAGTAAAGATGACAAAGTTCAAATAGGACAGTTAGAGAGAAACATATTAGATTGATTAATAGGACAAGTGTGAATAAAAGTATTTGACAGGTGTGAATAAAGATTTTTAAAAGACATGGACCAGGAAAAAAAGAGAATTTAGAAATTTCATTGGATTGATCTAGTTTATTTATTATAGCCAGACAACATTTAAATGTGATTCCTATACTTCCTTTATCATAGTATGTAGTTGTACAGGTCAATCTTCATCAAAGAAACTGCACCTCTCTTTGCGGTGTCCCTCAGGGTTCATCTTTATTCCCCATTCTATTTGCTATTTTCATGCATACCTTGATATCATCTCTATTTGCTATCATACTTTCCCCCCTCGTCAATCATTACAAAAAACTCTATGAGGATCTGAATCGAATAAATCTCTGGGATGGAGATAACAAGGTAAAGTTAAATGGAAAGAAGACAGAGACAGTGGAACCTCCGTTGACCTAACTCTTTCCTGGAAAAACCATGTCTCCAATATCTCCCATCTATATCTATATACCTTCTCCTCCTTAAAGTGACTGAATTATCAGCATCACCTATTTTCATTTGAAACTTGTCGACTCCTATTTACCTCCTTGATATTCCCCCACTGTTGTACGGTGTACTGAGGTGTCTCTGGGGATCTCAACGAAAACTAAAACAGTTGATTAACAATTTTGTACGATTGATCTTTGGAATCCCAAGGGATACCTCTGTCTCCTGATTTTTTTGATATTTGAAATGGTTTTATATTTCCTACTGTCATGGAATTCTATTCCTTCTTTCGTCTCACTCCAATACCTTAATTTTTAATTTTTACTTACAAATTTTTGTATCCCACATTAACTTAATATATATATAACATATGGGTCTGTGTGATCAGAATGTTCAGAGCCAACTGACGAACATCCTGGTGTTCCCTCCCAATGGGTGGTTGGTCGATAATTACAACGAAGATCCTTCTAGATCTGAACAGTTGTTGATGCTTCGGGATCACTGCCTACCTCAGGTATATTATCTCTTATATTTAATAGTTCTAACATTTTTTATGCATTTATTTAGAGTAATTTATAAATTATTAATAAATCAAGTTCCAGGTAGTAATAGTTAAGAATTCGAATTAATTTAGTTTTTTTTTTTAATTCTATAGTACTAATCAATATAGATTAAGAAATGTTAGAACCACTTTTTGCTCACATTTATTTTATTAATAAAAACTTTTTACAAAGTCATTATTTTATTTAGTAACGTTTTGGCCCTTTTTAAAAAAATTATTGGATATTTTCAAATTTGCCAAAACATTACAAAATAAAATAATGATTTGGTAAACAGTTTTTATAAATAAAATAAATGTGAGCTAAAAGTGATTCTAACATTTCTTTATCTATATTTATTAATATTATAAATTAAATAAGAATCCCTTTGATAAAATAAATAATCATAATAAAGTTGTTTATCACAAATTATTTTATAGATTTTCTTACTTCTCCATAAAGTCCTGTTCAGCATGGAGCAACTAGAAGAGTCGGCAAAAATCTTTGCTCTCATTGGCCGAAACGAGTTTAACCTTGATAAGGTAATAATATTTTTTATTTATATTGAACAAACCGGACAATAATGTTCGATGAGTTTTTTTTTTATAATTTTGAAAAATTGAAATTATATGTTTAAATAGAATCTCACATTATTTAATATATATTGCTGTTATATTTTGTATTTACTCCCTCTTGCTCCGTTGTCCAGGTATTCAAAGCCCAAGTCGCTGCAGACATGGTAAAGGTTATCGAGGAGACAACAGAGGCATTGATGATCAAAAGCGGAAACCCATTTGGTCACCAATGCATGCTATTCCCCAGAAAGAAAGCACCACCAGTTCCACTTGATGTACTGCTCAAGAATGTCCCATCAGCTGCAGTGGCAGGTATTTGTATTTTTAATTTTGAGTAACCTCCTGATAAGGATGCTCTCTGTTATATTTTTTACCTGTGAGAAATCAAGCCACACTTTTGTTAATATTTTGGCTTAAATGGTCATCTCATGATTTTATTTCTTGATTATTCATTATTTAATATTTAATCAAAGAGGTAGACACAGTCTGGTCCAGGTTTACATCTGGACAAAGACTGAATAAAAGCCCTAAGAGCTGTATTCAGTATAAGACTTAAAAAGACAGATATAAACAATGACTATGATGAAGAACCACTCCTATCGACACTGGACAAAGACAGATCGTAGTAACATTAATGACTAACTTTTACACAAGTAATCGGCTCAATATTGCATTCTTAAATGTTAGTACACAACAGTAATTTGCTTTTATAAGTTAATACATTTTTCGCCTTTTTAGAAGGAGAGGGCGAGATGATTGAAATGCCAGGAAAAGAAGACGACGAAGAAAATAAATTAGAAACTTCTCAAACTGAGGATGAATTTGGTTTCATAGAATGTGAGGTAGAGGATGATGATGATGTGTTTGTGGACTGTGAAGGAGATGGAAGAGAAGGCACGGCAAAATCTTTGGTAAAGTTTGAACCTGTCAACTACCAGTCAGGGAGAAAGGTCACTTATACCCATGTAAAATTTCAAGACTCAGACTTCGAATGAAATGGATTAACATTAATATCCAATGTTTAGCCAAAACTGTAATGTGAACAGAATTATGAACAGCTATAGAATAGAAAAGATGTTGGTCAGGGAATTCTGTTTTAATTGTATTATATTTTTACACATGTCAGTAATTATTAATTTTTTTTACTATAACCGTTTATACAATTTGTTTGTTTTAGAGTGTATAAAATAATAAATACATTGTTTATTAGTTGTATATTTTTTAATTATACATATCCATTTGATTTGGAGTGCTTGATTAGCTATAAGGAACCCCAAGAAACACATTTGGGTGCTTGTAGGTTTGATAGGCCCGTTAAATTGAGTCTGGCTATTTGAACTCTCGGAACAAATCTATTTGTTATAAAAACTATTTGTCATTGACACATGCAGAACAGGTATTTTTACCTGTATTCTAATATGTAAAACAAGAAGGGCAGATTATTTTCAGGTTTTCAAAACTATTCTACCCAGGAGAAGAACTTTGATATTTATAAATTACAGAAGAATAAGAATCAACTCTACTTTTGCTTCCAGTAAAAGGTCAATGGAGATTTTTATTTCATTTTTTTACATTAATTCAGCAATATTTTCTTTTTCTTCTGATGGATTTATTTTCCCATTTAGTTGCTGTGTGTTCCCCAAAGGTGGAACCTATATAGAACTCTAATCAGGGCCAGAAATAGGATTTTTTTCCAGGAAGGTGAACCTTAATTTTCCCCTCCTCTTATGAAAGTCCTCAGCAGTACTCCTAATATATTATGAAATATCATCAGTGCATACATTAACTCATTTTACTGACTGAATTGAGGTCAAAACAATCAAAAATCAGAAACAAATATTTTTTACTTAACCAAAAAATAAAATTTTGCTCGAAATTTGGCGACAGGGGCAAGTGTCTCCTTTTTCTCCCTCCTCTCCCTTAGTTTCGGCCCTCGCTGAAATAATATAAATCAGGTCTCCGAACTACAGTCAACACTGGCCCATGGTTTATTTTGATTGCATTGCAAAATTTACAATAGTCAAATCATAGAAAATAATAATCATATGTTTTTATTTAATGACAAACTAAAAATCACAATAACTAGCATACTTAATAAAACTGAACATTTTAACAGTAATTAATGATATGAGACTTATCTTAAAAATTTAGTTTAGCTAGGCTATGTCCTTGCAGCTTAGGGGCGGGGGAAGGGGAAAGGGAGAAGCCAGTGTGGCCTGATGTTAACAAACAATTAAAACAAAGCACTTTTTTGAGGATTAAATCAGCTTTAGGTTTATCACAGTTGTTGGCTAATGTTAACTCGTAATCTAACTAAAACCCAAATAATTATATGTTTCAATGCCTTACCAAGCAAGAGTGCTTGCTAATATAGGTCAGGAAGATAACAAACAATTGAAGACGCGTGTGGATGAAGGTAATCATAGTTACATGTAATTAATTTAAAGTCATGAGAAAATGACTAATATTTTTGTAATTTTTTAGAGGCATGATCTATCCAATCAATTGAGAAATCATGTGATTAACCAAGAATCTTGTATAGTTAATGTTACAAGGCAAAGATAAGCACAATTCATAATACCTTCATTCCTAAGAAAAAATTAATATCCAAAAACTTGTTGCATAGCACATTCATCCACTCATGTCTTCAATTATTATTGGACAGCTGTTAGGCGTTTCAGTGTTGCCAGACCAGTCCAGAATTTTCCCCCTAAATCTACCAACTTTAACCCTAAATGTTTAATTTTTATTTCTTTATTAGTTTAACCAAAATTACCCACAAGGATAAGGTAAGGATTATTGATTCAAAAATACTTGAGGGTTATTTAATTTTATTAGGTATTTTTATATAATTTTAATTCAATATATTTTATAATTCTTAAATTTCTATTTGAAAAATCAGGTAAAATAATTAATTACAAGTAAACTTAAAATAAGATAAATCAGAGATAAACATTAAATAATATTTAAAAAAAAAAACAGGTTCCAAGAATTATTTTTATGTCATTATAGTAAAAATATATTTATTAATATTAATTAGATTAAAGATTAGGTCAAAGTAATAATTAAGGACCAACTAAAATAAACATTTAATTATTCTAAAAAAATACTCCAAAATTGTTGTATCAAAATTTTCACGGTACATATGTTCAGAGTTGAACTTGGCCAACATTTCTGATGATGGAATAAAGCTAATACAACCTTTTTTTAAATTGTACCTCAAACTTAATAGGGACTCAGTAGTAACGATAGAGACGATTTCGTAGTTTGTTTCGAATAACATTCATTATCGAAAATGTTCTCTCTACTGCTGCATTAGATACAGTCAGTGAAAGAAGTGTACAAATGTTGAAATGTTAGCAAATTTAGGGTTGCCTCCTGCATCTTTTTCACCAGCTACAAGAGCCCAGAACTCTTCTTGCAACATGTTTTCGAAAACTCGACAGTTTTGGGAAAATATCCAAAGCTTGTTCCATTCTCTTAAAGTTGCATCAGCATCAGGTACAATATTTATAAAATCGTTTAGAATGGGGGAAATATCATCTCTGATCACAGAAAGGGTATTTCTTGGTGAAAAAACACAAGCTTCTCGCAACAATTTTATGTTTTCAGGTATTCTTTTTTGAATTTGGGTGCAAAGAGTTATCAAAAACTGTTTACATCTTTCTTTTATATATTTTAACTGTTGAGAATCAACATCTTGGGACTCGTGAAAATCGTACCCAAAATGGCAACATTCACTATTCATTGCACATTTTACTAAATCAAAGTTAATTAAATCATGTTGTGGAATTTTATTTAATTGATGTGGAACAACAATAATTTGTAACAAAGTAAGAAAAAGGTTATTTAAATCTCTGAATAACTTAAAAGGATCAACATTGTCAGATTGGAACAGCTGATTAACTGACACAACTCGACCTAAAGTATTTTTTAAAAATACTAAATATAATTTGTTGTTGTTGTCAGAGAACATTGCCACCAATGATTTAGAAACAAAACATCTTTCATTTTTTGTTAAGCTAATAGACAAAAAATGGCTTTTCCAAACATCCCACTGTGTTAAAATAGTTTTAATGGCATCTAATCGTGCCAGCCACCTGGTGCCACTTAAGCCATTGACTTTTTTAGGACCTGAGCCTTCAATTTTTGTATACATATCGATATATTCTGCCTGTCTTTTAGGACTTATAGAAAACCAATTATGGGTTTCTTTTATGATGAAATCTAAAGAAGTGGGTAGTTCCTTGAATGCATACTCGGCAGCTAAATGCAATGAATGACAAATGCATTTATTTACAATTAAATGTGGAACGATCTCTTTTAATTTTGAAGCTAATGAGTTTTTATTGCCAATCATAACATTGGCTCCATCAACAATGATACCTATTCATTTTTTTAAATTTAGCCCATTGGTACAAATGACATCAGAAATACAATCAAATATATGTGAAGCATTACTACTAACAAAAATAATTACCTAGCTAGGAATTCAATAATATATTATCTGATCTTTATCCACTCGTTAATATAATCCGTCATTATGATGTCACAATAAGGGATAAGAAGCCATGGTAGCATCTTTTTATTAGCTTATATATAATAAGTTTAAAATATATTAATAAATAATAAACACAACGTGTATTTTCAAACCAATTTTCTAATTCTAATTTATAGCTTTATATATAAAAATCCTGAACCCATTTATCTGAAAAATAAAAAAAACCTAAAAAAAAAACCAAAAATTTTTTAACCCTAAAAAAAAACCTAAAAATTTTCTAACCCTAAAAAAAAAACCCTAAAGGGTAAAAAAAAACAACCTAAATCTAGAGGAAAAAAACCCAATCTGGCAACACTGGCCTGTTTAAACTGTAACTAAGGACATGCAGCACTCCCTAGTGGTGCTAGGATAAATTAACAAGCCTAATCTTCACCAAAATTCCTTAGCTAAAATACAACAGATGTGAGGATTAATTAATCCCTCCCATGGTGTATAACTTATATCCAAACTAAATGATATTTATCTTTACATCATCTTTTTTGGGGATAAGTCTTTAGGATTTTTATTTTATCAATTATTAGTGAACTTAATCTTCCTCTGATTTTTAATTAGTTTGTAAATCACATGACGTTTCGAGGTCTTACCTCATCATCAGATTACATTTTTTCTTTTGGATACAACTTAATTCTATCACTCAATTATAACATTTTTCTCTAAAACAACATTAAAATTTATTTTTAGTACTTTAAAGTTCAACAATTTGGTTTGTTTTTTATTTTAATATGTATTGTGAATAATGACTAATCAGGAGTAAAAAATATAGTCAATGATAGGGAAAAATATTCAAGGTAAATTTAATGTTTTAAAAATAAATTGTGATGGTGTTTTAATGAAAAATGTTGTACATTAATTGTTGATCTATTATTGTTAATGAATTGTGCTATATTCTAGAAAAGATTTGATCTGATGATGGGGTAAGAACCAGAAATATTGTGTGATTTATGGAGTAATAAAAATGCAAAGGAATTAATAAATCCACTAATAATTTATTTTTAAAAGAATGGTTTTATGATTAGTGATAAATGATATCTATTATTTTTTATTTCATGCATACATTTTTGCAAAGCTTTCATTACTGGCTAAATGTAAAACATTATTTTTCAACAATATTCAAAGTTATAAAAATAACAGACTTTTTAATATGTACTTATTTAAAATGTAGCCATACTTGATCCCAATCAGTTATCAAATGGCTTTTAGGTTTTGCATCTGGGCATGGGGTAAAATAAACATATTTTTAAAAACCTCATGCCGACTTTTGAACTTGCTCGGTAAAATTAAATTTACAAAAAAGAATATTCTATTATTTGAGTGTAGAAATCCCTTTTTTTCCCCTCATAGAGCCTGCTAGTTTCTTCTAAATAATCAGTGCATGTAAACCCTATTGACGATACTAAATAAGCTGGTTATTGTGATTGGTTATTGCTTCAAGGGTGATTGATTTGAGGTTTCTTAAGAATATTCGATGTATGTACAATAATAAATAATGACTTTATTCGGATCACAATGATTATTTTTATATTTAACATATAAATTAAATAAATAAATAAAGTTCATATGTGGTTCCATACTCTTAGTTCTGTTATTTCAAACATTTGATTGACTTGGCAAACAATTCATTGTTCTAAAATATAAGTGAAAATATTACAAATACATAGGATTGTATTTTTGTTTTTAGCATAAACTATAATTGTAAATATTAGAATTTTATAGAAATAATCTGATATTGACAGAATGTTTCATACTTCAGTCACTTATATGAAAAATAAATAAATTACAAATAAATAAATAAATATTTTTATGTACAGTGTACTTCACCATAAATTAATTCACACATAATTTGTGAAACAATTCAAACACCCTGAGTTATACCTATAACGATTGTACAGAACTTGTTAAACAATTAAACAAAAATAAAATTGATATTTTGTTTTTAAATTAAGACTAGCTTAAATCTTTTGATTTATGTTAGCGATATTTTTTGATGATTCTATGACCTCTATGATGCCATTCCAGGTTTCGCTGATTTACAGATTCTTGTCTCCGTACCTGTAATTAAAATGAACTAGATTGATTTAGGATTATAAGTATTATGAAATTAAATCTTATTTCAGCTTGAATTTCTACTGTAATTAATTTTAAAAATGTTACCTCGCAATAGGTTTGTGGCCCTGGTAGGCAATGACGTTGCTGGAATAAGCTCCTTGGCTGTCATCCCAGCCAGACCAGCCGTGGACTGGTTCATAGACCTTTGAAATGAATGAATGAATAGTTAAAAAGTTAAAAATTAATACTCTGTTTTTTAAATTATTATATCTTAAATATTTAAATACAAATTCAATTTTATGTGATTATATTTATATAAATTGGAAAAAAATCTGGTGCAGTGTGCGCATCACACAACATTCACTTATCACACTACTTGAAATAAATTTAAAAGAATTTCTTTAAATAATGTTAAAGTAAAAAATATTAACATAAAAAATTTCATAAGTCTATGCGTTATTCGTTATTCTCCATTACGTTCAAAGACTTTATATATCAAATAGGTATTAATTTTCCTAAAATCTTTAGCTTTCCAACGGTATATTATACATATATATTATTATTGATATTTCCGGAAATTTGTTCTCAACCTGGGAAAATATTTCTCCTATAGTTGATTATCAAATTCTTTCATAGATTATATGTATCTTTTTTTTATTACTACTAACAATGAGAGACGATTAATTATTTCAAATAAACAAAATTAAAGGTACTTTAGAGATAACCATTTTTAAAATTCGGCATATAAGCCCTATTAAGTCAGACTATTTCAATGAGGTTAAGACCTCGCTATTGTTAAATACCATGAAATTGTACATTGCTATAGCGAGTTTAATCAAAATTGTTGGAGCTGTTGCCGAGAAAGTTGGAAAAAAGTGTAAAATCTATGATTATAAAATGGCACTTCCGGTAAGTCGATTTTGGCGGAAGAGTTGCTGTAACATCCCAGGTATTTTTCTACCTACCATCTCATAAATTTTACAAAGTCACACAGACCTTTCGTTAAACTTGTTTTTGAATTAAATAAATATGAAATAGATATTTAACTCATATTAAATAAAAAATATTTTTTCTTCACAGCTATTTTTTATTTCAAAAATTAAATCCTGGAGGATCCCCTACTTTATTATCAAATACCAAATTATATTTAAGTTGGCTGAAATCTTCGTGAAATCCGTTTAAAATGGATGAAATCACAAGCATAATATATGTATTAGTGATAGAATACTCTTGAAGATTATGAGCTGTTTAATTGGCGTACATTTATCTGTTTTTTCTATCTATATGTTAGAAGAATTATATAGAATTTTAAATATATTTATATTTTGTCTGTATATTGTTGACATTTGAGCTTACCTCATGGTGACTTGGCACATGGTGGTGTCCTCCGCCTCCGCTCATCAACTTCTTGATCCCGATGAAGGCGGACACTGCCAAGGATATGAGGGAAGACAGCAAGGCCTTCTTGGCGATGAGGGCTATCACGATGTAAGCCAGGATGAGGAAACCCGCTACCTTCATCTTCACTGCCACCAGGATCGGAAGGAGAGCTCTCAGGAGCTTCTTCCTCTTGCCTCGACCTGCGTGCGAAATAATGTCTGTTTTAAAAAATCTTATTTCCATCAAAGAATATATAAAAATGCTAACTTCGCCGTAGATGAAACCGAATATTACAACACGTGTAATATTATTTTTTTGGCCGGTTGTTAGATGGAAATATAATTCACAAAGAACGGGAAGTTTTCAAAAACCGCGACAATGAAACTTGCAAATTTTATTTGAAATTCTTATGCTTCTCAAAATGTGTTGCATAGAATCCAGTCCGTTTAGAGCAATGGTTCTAAACCGGGAGAGAGTCCCAATGGACCATCCCCGCGAGATGGTCCGACAGTACCCTTCTGTATTTTTATTGTGTGGACTTATTGTCAGAAGTATGTTATCGGTTATCTTTTCTGGAGTTGGAGTGTTATTAGAAAAGTTTTAAGCGTCCTAATCCCTGAGCTGGGTGTGGTTCGCACATGGATCAATTTCTGGCTTAGTAGACCGCAGATATCTACGGGTTGGAAACCACTGATTTAAAACATGTGACTATATTGCTATTGAATGGAAATATTATGATTAGAATGTTGCATAGAAAAAACTATGGTTCAATTCCATAAAAATAAAAATCGTAAACAACTTCACAATTATGTCGAATTTATTATATTTATATTTATTATGTTTAATATTTATATAATAAATATTTATATTTATTATGAAATGATTTTAGTGTTTAATTTATTAAACACTAAAATCATTTCATAATAAATTTCTATATCCTTTTTTTTAATTTTAAGATCTTATATCCTTAATGAGAGGCTGAAAAGGCGAGAAGTTGTACATTGATGCTGGCTACTCTAAAATTTGTTTTACTATATAGGTACATACATTCTAATTTCCTGAAATGTCACAAAAAATCTCATCTGTATGGCATCATCATTTTTGAACTTGAGCTCATTGAAAAATAAGTTTCAACCAAAGCATAGAATTCTTCCCTTTTCCAATCCAAAATGTTAAATGCTCCTTATTGTATCACAAATGAATCAATCCACAATGATCTTAATATTCCATATGTAAATGATCTGGCAAAAAATGAAATTTCTATATACGCGTTTTAAACGAGAAATTTTTTCCACGTTTCACATTTACGCTTTACCAGACAAAAGCTTTGAACTTTCAATTATTACACAAATCTCCTTTACACGACTATGATAAGGCTTATTTGGACTTTCGGAGTTAATTTTTGAGGTACCATTAAGCCATCGGATTACTCTCCTTTCAAATTCCAGCAATTCAAAATCTTTTCTAAAATGCTAAATGCTTGTTATTATGTCACATACGAATCAGTCCATAATGACGTTGATATTCCTCATGTAAATGAGCTTGCAAAATCTAGATTTTTTTTATAATTACAATTAATGGCAATCCTCAAAAACAGACGTAACCTCTCCTCGCCTACAATTCTTGAAAACCCTCTTAGACATGTGTAAACAAAATGGTCTTGATTTTTTTTAACATAAAAATGTTAACGGAATGCTATCGATGGGTACATTTCTTCACAAATCATATGTTAGTCCTAAAACGTGATATATTTTTGCTCTTGGAGCAACGTAGCTGTAGCTACTGAAGATCCTACTGTACTGTATTTATATTTACCTTCGTAGGTATAAACTCTAAAAATGTGATGGCTATTTCGTATAAGTTCGTAATTATCTCGTTAAATCCAAACTCTGAAGTGGTAAGTGGTCTTAAGGGAGCATGAAGTCTAAACAGTGATGCACCAGAAATCATCAACGAAAGTTCACTAAGGTGAAGTATAAGTTATATAAATATTTGTTCCAACTTTTTGATATTAGTTTCAATTTATGCTCTGCAGCTTTATCGATGTTTATTTACCAGTAGGCCAGCTTCTTTTTTTTTTTTTTTGCTTGTTTTTTTGTCGTTTGCGACCTAAAGAAGCTGTTTATCAAAATACTTTGTGATTTACATTTCTCCATGATAGTTTTCTATTTTTTAAGCGCTTGTCCGGTCACTCGGCAAAACATGACAATAGGCGCAAGTCCAAACCTCTATTGTGGGAATAGTGTGCGTGGTGTACACTTACCCTTACTGTCGTGTTTTGTCGGTGCAACTACAAACTACATTTTTACACGCATTACACTAACATTTTTTTTTTTTTTTTACATTTATTCAATTATATTCGCATCCCACTTTCATAACTCAATGAAGATTGTAAAATTCAGAAAAACTTTTAACTTTGTTTGATGATTACATCAGTATAATGACCCTTCGGAAATCGAATCATTTGCATTTGCCCCAAAACCGCTCCTGCTTGAATAATGAGTCTTCCAGATTTCTCGTGCGCTCTTATTACACGTGCAAGTGCGTATTAGGTACTATTAAATTAAATTATCAACCTCATAGAAATTGACGTGATTTAAACATGGGCACGAACGTAATACAGACGAACATGAAGATTCCTTGAAAAAAAATCGATATATAGAAATTTCAATGTACAGAAAGATTGCAATTTTTTATCCTTTTCAGCTTAAAAACAATTACAGTTATTCTTTAGGGTTAAATAAATAAAAAAGGCAATGTTTGGAGTTAATGAAGTAACAAAGACAATTTTTTAGGGTTAAGGAAAAACAAAACTGAACGATCAATAACACTTATTTGAAAAATTGTACAATTACGTCTGTGATGGCAAATTCTTTTTATAAATGTGCATTTATAATTTAGTATGGGCATGTATTTAAAGTATGCCAGCAAACATAAAAAATAATTTATTTTTGTTTTAGCGCAAAATAGTTTCTAAGGTCTATTGGTGTATAATTCGTCACAGAAGTCATGTTTAGGAACAATGTCCGCAAATAGGCAAAGTTAAACTGAATTTAAAATGAAAATTTCACTCTAAGTTGGGAAAGAGATTCAGAGAGTGTAAGTACTCCTGTTCTTCTGAAACAAGATCTTCCCTGAATTTCCATTTCTTTCCAAACCAGTGGAACATTTTTTTTTTTATTTAATATTTACCCATTATTATTCACGTAAACTAACGATAAAAAAACGTAGACCTTTTTGATGACGATCACATTTTATATTTTTTGAAATGGGAATTTTTTCGATTTTTAGAAATTTTATTCGATATACAGAATATTTTTCTAATTTAAATTCAAGATTCCTAAAAAAAGTTTGATATATAGACATTTTCGGTATATGGAAGTTCGATATACACAGATTCGACTGTATTTATACGTAATCGTCTAAGAAACATTTTTAAAAACAGAGGAAAAATCTAGCTTCAAATATTTTAAAGTCCAAATTGTAAAATATAGTGCGCTCTTACTCCACACTATCTTAATATTTTAAAAATAATTTAGGTATATATATTCTTTTTAATTCCTGCTTAACGAGTCACAGATCTTTCCGGCTCTTCCATAAAAAATGTTCAACAGGAATTGGGGTGTAGTTAAATATTTAATCTTAGTTAAAAATTGTCCTGACTCTGTCTTTAGATATTAATCTGTGAAATCAGCTATATCAACCATAATTAAAAACAGTGCATTACATATTCCAGGTCAATATATATATTCTTTGTGAGATCAAATGTTTAAAAAAATGAATACTTGAGAACAAATTTGTATAGAGAAACTTTGAATCTACCGTAGATGACGAACTTGTTCGTATTAAACGAAATTTCATTTAACACGAATTATTTTTACAAGAACTGGAGAATTCGGTCCCCCAACGACTTCGTGTTTACGAGGGACTGCTGTATCTAATGGAAGTCTTCCCAACAATTGCAACTATACGACTGAATTAAAATTTTAAAGCAGCTCTGAATCCCATCGCCAAAAAAAGTATTCCACTTTCTACTGCTTTGTTCTCCGAACGGAAGACACCATACTCACTTCCGATACAGGCTCTTAAAGTGCCTTCCTTATCTCGGACGCTTTTACTGTCCCTTATCGCACCTTTCTCGAAGTTCCGACACGTAGGGGACTTCAAAATCGAGCTATTCGTAAGTTAATGAAATCTCTCCCTATTGCACCGGCGACGGCACACTTCTCCGTAATGGCGGTTTCTAAGCCAGGAATGGAGGCTGCCCATTTAAAGTTCTCTTTTACTGGCACGTATCCATCCATTCCAATATGGTTCCTCTAGGTTTCTAATTCCTTCTTTGAATATGCAACGGTTTCAGGCGTCGTTTTTCCTTTCGCGAATAAATGGTACTGTTATGTTTATTTTCTGATACGAAAGTGGAGTTTGGAAAGTATTTATGTGCCCCAAATGGTATATTTATAGTTATGTACGTCATAGTTCAACTTAGTAATAATACAAAAAAAGCCTTTACTGAAAGAAGACCAGATTTGACAATTTAAACTTCTCCCGACAGAGGGCGCACGAGTCTTTCTGATCGTCTGACGTTATCATTCACAATTCGGTACGTAAAAAAAGTAAACAGCCGTAAGTAGCATTTTCAAAGTTTTATAGGAGAACAAAATAAGTTTAAGATCGCACTGTATTGCTTGTTGTGAAAGGGGTAAATTTTTATAATTGAAATTTTGGATATTTGATTACCCTTTTAGCTTATTTACGATGCTCATACTCGAAAAATATGGCCAGAATAATGCAAATACGGTAATAAAATCAAAATCAGCAAAATTCGACTTTCGACAGTTAACCTCTTGTATTCAGAATTATTATCATAGGTTCACGGAAATTAATTTTTTATAACATCATTTATTTATATTTTTACAATTAAATTAGCTTAAAATACTATCAAAATCCATAACTCTTCGAACACATTTTAACGAACCTTGGTTTATTTCAAATCACGCCATGACATGAACATGCCTGCTGTAAAATGTAATACATGACAAAGTTCTACTAATAATCACCCCAATCCACTCGTCCAATCCCTTTCATTCCACATATTATCCGATCTAGCATTTGCTCTAAACGTAACTTAAAAAGACAGTGCCCCAGGGATGTATGTTTTATAAAACCTGACCGATATACATGTCGCACATCCAGAATGAAATAGACACAAGTCAAAATTTCTAAAGTCAGAAAATTTAATAATTGATTCTCCATCATCATTTTAATTTTATTCAGAAAAAAGTAATATATAATGAATAACCCATTTATTCGTTATTTTATTATTCAGTGAATAAATTTATTCATCATTTTTCGATCAGTAATGAAATAGAAATAATTATTCGACATCGCATGCCTCGCGTAACCAATCTCGTTTTTCAAGACGAATCGAAAGTCGGTGTGGCCCTCAGTGTGGACATAGATAAAGAGTAGCCAATCCTTAAATATCAGACCAAACCAATAAAAACAATAGGTGATCTACCAATTACATGTATTGAAGGATACATCAGGAGGCTTTTATATATATATATATATATATATATATATATATATATATATATATATATATATATATATATAACTTAATCTATGTATAATTTTCGTTCAAGAAAAAACACATTTTTTGAGTTGTACCCCTTTCCTTTTTGATGTGCGATATTGTCCAATATGCCACATGACATAAATCATTTTTTATATTACTGTAAATTTGTTCAATGACATATTGTATCATGTTACCAACGGATTTCATATTAATTTAGTTATCACTATGTAGCCAGCACACTACTTAAGCTGAGGTCGGGTAACTAAGGTTAAGTTAGGTATCAACTAAACGTGCGTGAAAATATTAATTTAATAGGTAACTAAATTTCGGTTAAAAAAAAAGTTATATTCCGAAATAAGCAATGATATGCTACATATATTGCTCATTAATTTTTAGACTAAATTTAATCATGGCTGTAAATAGATGGGCTGGGTCAGAGTGAAGACAGTGTTTTGAAATACGCGTGAACTGCCCCATTCAGCCATACCTGACTATAGAAATGAAAATAATATTACATGTGCTGGTAAATTACACATAACTTCATTACAACTTAGAAATAATAATCTGTCATAAAAAATCCCGTCAAATTTGATTTTAAATTTAGTGTAACTGTGTGAAAGTAATTAAGAGCTTTCAATAGTAACTTTAATACGTGTTAGTATACTTGGGAACAATATGATAAATCGCTAAAGTTGAAAAGCATTTTTTTCCAATAGACGTTAGAATAAAGAATACTGAGAAATGTATACCTATACTGTTATTTTAACATTGGCAGAAATTCAAAATTTTGAATTTCCAATAATCGTAACATAAGTCTTGATATTGATATTTGTTATTATTATTTTAGCTACGATTTTAAAAATATACTATTATATATTTGTACATCAGGGGTAAACTGTTTTACTGAACTTGATTTTACTATCGTATTTACATTATTCTGGCAATATTTACCGAGTATATGTGTCTCAAATAAATTAGAAAGGTAGTAAAATAAGTAAAACTTCAAATATAAAGATCGGTCTTTTTCCTGCACAAGTAAAACAGTGTGATCTGAAACTTCTTTTTGCTCTCCTGTAGAACCTAATAAATGTTACTTACGACAGTTTACCCCTGAAGTACAAATGTATACGTTGGGATTGTAAATATACGATTTTCGATCAAACTGAAAGTTAATATAAAATAACTTTTATAAAAGATAGGAATCAGCCATGAGTACTGTGATAGTTTCAATTTACAAAGTGACAACGGAGTTAATTAATATTTCATGCCATGTAAAAAATAATACAAATTTAACTAAATGCTTCAATGATTAAACTAATAATAAATATTCCAAAAATTAAAATAAACAACATTTTATTCGAATATATTTAAAATTTTAGTACTTATAAAAATTTTACATCAACTCTCAGCTTAAATAATTTTTCAGAATCACATACAACATTAAAAAAAAACACAACAAAATACAATCATTATTAATCTGGTGTCGTTGCGTATGTGGCAAGCATGTTTTTTATTTGATTTTTTAAATTTTAAAGACTTTTTAACAAAAATCGTTAAATAACTACAACTAATCGTGGGGTCAATTTTAAAAGATCTTTAATCAAGTCATTAAAATATTGTAAGAAAAAAAATCGTCTTGTAATTATTCAAAATAGAAATTTTTATCAAAAATTATGGTAGCAAAATAGTTATTTCTCCGATGCAGCAGTAGGACCACGGTCAAAACATTTTTAAATACACTTGAAAATGTTTGGATTATAAATAATATTATTAAAGAAAACAATGTGCCATCAGCATTGGTGATAGTTTCAATTTTTGTCAGATTGAAAAAAAAATATTATTGTCTTAGCGTGTACAAAAATAGATAATTAACTTTACGTTTCAAAAATTATTTATTTTATTTATTGCCTCTACCCCTAAGGACCATTGGCAAACTTACAATTTATATTTTGCTTCAACGCTTGATTTTTTCAAAAACGCAAACAGAATCTTTAACGTCTTCCATAGGGTTATGGGTATGTTTTTTCTTCAATGCAACTTTATAATTTTTTGAATACTCTTGTACAGCTAATCTTTGCCCAACGTTCAATAACTAATTTTCGTATTTCACTTATCATCTCTAAAATACCATGTATATTCAGGGTAAACTGTTACTTTATCTTGCAAGGGTTTTCTTAGCCTTAACCATATAAAATAATAATAAATATTCCAAAAAATTAAAATAATAAATCAAGTTATTTAGGAAATTATTATTAGTTTGATCAATTCAATAAAGGAGTTTAATCGATTTTTATCCTGAATTTTTGACATTATTATTGAATTAGGCACTATCGCAAAATATCAGCGAATCAAACGTTTTCAGAATTTAGTATATGATGAAGATGGACATACCTTCCTCGGTGCCATCGGAGGGCAAGAATTGAGCCAGAGAGTCCACGGCCTCCGCGAGGTTCCACACGACGGATCGCTGCTCCAAGAAGTGCCCGACTTCTTGAACAGCGTAGTCCTCCACAGAGGCTCCTTGCCGCTCTTCGGATCCTTCGAGGGGCGGCACTCCTCCAGAGTCGGACCCTTGTCCGTCCTCTCGCCTCTTCAGCTCCAGGCCTCCTCCGAGCTGGATGGTGTCCTTGTCCAGCAACTCCTTGGCCCTGCGGACCAATCCCAGCTCGAGGCAAGGCAGCAGCTCCGACCCCTCGCCGCAGAGCTTGCCCTCCACCACGGCCATGGAAAGCACCACTCCTGCCAACAGTAATACAGCGGACATCCTGCAAGTGTGCCAACCCAGAGGCCTACTCTCTCATTTATACTCGCGCATCCCCTCCATCCCCACTGGAGCCCCTCTTTGTATAATTGTTTTTTCTTCTTTCTTTTGTTGTTATTAGTGTTTAATGGACTTTGAACTTCCTAGATCAAGGAGGCGTGATATTAGTATCTTGACCAGAGAGCTTATGTTCGTTCTAGATCTTCCCAATTTACTTTTATAAAGAATATTTTATAAAGAGCAGAATACAAATTTTCATCTGATAACTTCAAATAGTTTTGGTGAGGTGAGATATTTATAAAACAAAACACAAAGAGAATAATGAGGTATTGAACGCGTAATGAATTATTAAAATTAGATTTTTATGTATATTATAATGATTATATTAATTTATTATTTAAAATACTGACTCTTCGTTTCAGTTTCTCAACTTTGAAAGTGAATTTGAACTCTAAATTCATATATTTTCAAGAATAATAATAACTTTATTTTTGCATTTGTTCTTTTACCTAAGTTTCGTACTTTATGTACATTTTCAACTCTTTATTTTTAATTTATTCTTATTATTTTGAATTTATATTGTAGTGTAGAAAAGCTACTTGCTATTTTTTTCCCGAATACTTACTCATATTTTTAAATTTTTATTTTCCTAGAGTTCACGTTTCCAAAGAATGTTAAAGTCTTAGTCTTAAGTCATAGTCTTCAAAATGATTAGAATAAATTAAAAGTAAACTTTTGAAAATGAACAGTCCGAAACTTAGACAAAAGAAGAAATTTAAAAACAAGGGCGTGATTATTCTTGAAAATATACGATTATTATGAAACTTTTTTCCCTTGGAAAATTTATGATGACTCAGTAAACAAGGTTTTATTTATTTTTTTATTAAAAAAAAATAAACTTGTAAAAGATCATTTAAGTATAATCCGCTGAGGAAAGTCTTGGGGAAAACATATATTATATTTACAAAAATTAATTAGTTCAATGATATTATCTCGAACCCCATTTTTATTTTTGATGTGTAAAATTTTACATTTTATAGATTGCTCAACATTTTTATTTTTAAAAAATCATTAATTATACATTAAATCCGTTAGTTATTGTTAAATACGCGTGTTTTAAATACCAATGATCATTTTTTTTTTCTAATCACTAAATTTTTTTAGACAATTGTTAGGGCACTTCGATCACTGGATCATTTCTCAAGAACACGAAAACTCAATTTAGCTGTAAACAATTGTATTAATAATTTTATTTTTCACTTTATTTAATTATTCAAAAATACAAATGAATTTGGTCGATTAATTTCTACAAATATCATTCCAAAGGTTTTATTGAATGTTTTGAAATTTGATAAATTAACAATTTTTCATTATTTTTTATAACTTGTTTTGCTTTTCATATTTTTATAAAGAACAAAATAAAAATGTTCATTTGATAAATTTAAATAGTTTTGGTGAGGTAAAATATTTATAAAACTAAACACATTGAGAATAATGAGGTATCGAACGGGTAATGAATTATTATGATTAGATTTGTATGTATATTATTATGAATATATTAATTTAATATTATGAATATTGACGCTTCTTAACTTCAGTTTTTTTTTAAAGTGAATGAAAAACTTTGAAAGTGAATTTGAATTCTAAATTCAAATTTAAGAGCCAAAATTCCAATTCAAAATAATTTTTGTGAAATTAGTTTAATAAAAAAAAAAATTAATTTTAAAAACACATCTTAAAAGGGATTTCAATAAAAATAGTTTACAATTTCATCTGTTCTGTTAAAAGAAAAAATAAATGTTTTTTTTAAAGAAGCATTACGTTAGGGCAGAAAACGTTTAAGACTTTTTTGTGACACATTTAAACACTCAAATAGTAAGAATTGGTTTCATTTAACAGATATAATATGCCATTAGAGATTGCAAAAGAAATTTTTGGATTTGGAATTAAGGTGGAAGTACAGTAAGCGAGTAAATAGACCAATTTTGAATGTTGAGTCACCGCTCACAATATAATTCACAAGATATGGCTGGATTTTCATTCGTAAAAACGAGGTTGCTGCATTATAATATTATATTTTTTCTATTCTCATTCTTTGCACTCTAATAAGAAGATCCCATTTGTGTCTTCTAGATTTTGATGGAACTTTTTAGGTGAATCTAGGCCTTAAAATATTGGGCTGTGTAGAACATAAGGAGTCAACGAGCTCCAGGAGCCCTGGAAAAAAAAATCGGATTTTTGTAAGTTTGCATGTGTAACAAATTAACTCGAAAAAAAAGAAAAGTTTTCCGTTCATTTGAAGTTTTTCAAAAAAGTTTTAAAGTTTCTCCTGCTTCCTATGTACAGTGCAGAAGCATGATTCTTAGCATAAATTTGCACCTTAATATAGGCAAGGTATTTTAAAAACAAATAGTACATTTTCTAGGATCGGTAGAAATACGTTTTTGGTAGCAGAAATCATAACCTTGTTCTGTCATTTACAGTGAATTTTCAGTGTGGATTGTAGGTCCGAATATAAATTTTACATACCTGTTTTATTTGTTACAGTTTACCTTTTCAAACATGTGTTTAACCTTTGAAATCTGTCGGTTTATTTAGAAGTTATAGCTAAAAATGTGAATTGTCATAAAATCCTATTCAATCTTCAAGCCGGTGTTTACATTCCTCATTATCACAGATTATTACATATAAATAAAGGAACATTCCGTTTGAACAAGAAATAACATGAATAAATATTGATATATCTTTGTTATTTGGTTAAAAATAAATATGACACAAACTTTTCAGTGATTTGAAACAAATAATTTTGTTTCAATTTTTTTGCTAAAAAATCCTTAAGAACTTTAAATAAGTAAAGGGAGCAGAAAAAGAAAAACATTGGCTTACAATTTATTTATTGTTCAAACAAGGAAAAATAGGAAACGTTTAATTTTGATACAATAAATCTTACAATTAAATGGTATATGTTACATATCGGCTGTTTCTTTTGTCAGCTGTTTTATTTATTACAAATTTGATATTTAAAAAAAAATGGGAAACAAGTGCAATCTTTTAGGTTACGATTACGCTTTTACCTGTCGCAGTTCAAGTTTTGTTAAATGTACGTGGTTTAAGTATTGTATTTATTCCCCAAGTTTGTTCATTATAAACTAAACTGTAGACAAAGGAAACTACTGGAATGTTATACATATATATCACAATGGCTTTTCCTGGATTTTGGCAACGGCAAATTGTCTTTAAAGTAACCTTAAAGATAAATTCCCATCTAAAACAGAAAAAACAATTACTTACCGGAATTACTGGAAAAACCCCGACCCTTAAAACGTTTACCTATAAACACTCCACCTTTCTTTCATTGCTAGTTCAGTGCGAGAACAAACCAGTACAAACTTTTCGGTTTGATATAATCTACTTAAACCTTGGTGAGTACCAGCATGTATTTGATTTCTTGTCTTAATTAAATTCATAATTCATAAATGTTATATAATGCAAATTCATATTATATTTAATTTAATGTATATAATAATACCAAACTGTATTTTGAATTGTATATTTTTTTAATTATTCTGTGTTTTTAGAACTGAAGATGAATGTATAACATTCGAAACTAGTTTTCAATAAAACAAAATTATAGAAGTGCCAAATAATTTATCAATCCCTAATTAGATTGATCCTTCTTCTATACCATCATGCGGATGTCAACTGATAGTTTCCAAAAAATATAATATAAATCAAAACTAGTATTATTTGTAGAGCGTTACAATATATGTATAAATGTATTTCGTTTTTTTATTTCACACTAAAAGTGTGCACACGTTTGAAAGATAGGCAGCCTTGATAAGGCGCACTTTGCCACCTCTCCAGTAGTCCGGAAGCCCATACAGAAAAACGTGACTTATTTCAGTCCACCTATTTCAGATAATTATGTTATCTGAAATAGGTGTCAGGAATTATGTCAGGAAGCCGACGGAATACAAAATGGCTACCAATCAAATATGGAAGTTTTTTGGGTATTTTCAGTTATTGATTTATAACTCCAAAACGATGCTTGCTAGCAAAAACGTTTATAGTTTAAGAATTAAAGAAGAATGAATTATCCGTTCGATGTTATCTAACATTATAAATGGAAATGGTCGGTAACCGACGGTCGGATAACAACTATTTCTACCAACTTTGCCTACAAACTCAATATAGTGACTTTTAAGACCTTGTTCCACGGAAAAAGCTATTCTAAATTTGAAATCTTTCGAATAAAACTTATAGTGCATCAAATTTTGTATTTAGGGAGTACCTTATACATATACAATCTAAATACTATACAACCCCTTGTACGACTCACAGGCAGCGAGTCAGATTGTCTACCTCACTCACTCATCTGTAAAATATTACTGAATTGAGAGAAATGATTTCTAAACAAAGTCATATATAATCGAATAAATATTTTTCGAAAAAGTGTTTTAATTTTTTCTTCTAATCAAGCTATCCGATGGTTTAAAATAAATTATGAATTGTAAATTGTTCAAAAATTCGTTTGCATTAGCACAACAATGAAAACTACGATAAATATAAATAAATTTAGGTCTGTCAAAGAAATTCATAGAATACTGAATGTGAGTTGAAGTCTTTTTTACGCTAGGCCCACTTAAAGTTAAATGTAGCAGAAAAAAAAAAGTCGTGAAACAGGCCATTTTAAAAAAGGTATCCTTTAGCTAATGAACTTATTACTGTAATAAAGAACTGTATAAATATTTTATAATTTAACGCGTAACATGGCGGCAAAACAATGCGTCTTAATAACAAGCTTCATAGCGGTGTCCCCAAGAAGAAGACACTTAGCATTCGTTGTTTATTTATAGCAAAGGAGAAAGTCTTAAAGCTCTATTTATTTCGGCTTCAATGCACACACGGATAGCTACTTATTCAAATCTACTTATAAAATAGATATAAATATCTTGTGCTCATATTTTTGTCTTATTTTGCCAAAAAATAATATACTTTTGCACTGTATTGAAGGTTATTGGATGAGGATGCATGTTCATTATAAATTCATTTCAAAAACCCTTTATTAAACAGTTTTGGGGTTCATCAAGGGCTTTGGGTTTGAAAATCGGGAAATTGGTATGAGTAAAACACATTTTATTTTATATCTCTGGTTCGGATGAAGGTACGGAAATGCTACAATGAGTTTAGTACCAAAATGTCGCTATTGCCAACAGAAAAAAAAATTATTAAAATAAAAATATTCAAGAATACAGGCTTGATAAGAATACTAAAAACATCAAAAAGACAGGAAGCACAACACTTAGCATAAATTTGTGGCATAATGCAGGGCATTTAAAAAAAAATTGGACATTTTCTAGGATGTCGTATTAGTAATTTTATTCTTGGTTCAATCGTCCAAATCAATTAGCTCAAACTGATAAAGTGTTGAGGAAGAAATCCGAAGACGAATCCTCTCTGCAAACCACATCTATTTTTCCCCTCCGATATCACTTAAGAAGTGATTATCCATGCACTCGATAGCAATAATATATAACAATCTCCTGACCAGTACTTGCATATGGCTCAGAATGTTGAAATATGAACAAAGCCCAAACCAAGTCCTTCTCAGGTTGAAAGAAAAGTGCTTCTTCGAAGATATTTGGCATTTATGAGAAAGGCAGCAGTAGAAGAAGGGCTAATGCCGAGCAAAATGCATAATATAAGGAAGTAGATGTATCCATAAATTCGTAAGGGCATCAAGACTTCGCTGGGCTGGTCATGCTGTAAGAATGGATCCGACATCCATCATCATCCAAAATCTTATCAGAGCGAATGTATTGCACCAGGTGTGTTGTATATCCGAGACTTCATTGAAAAGACTGCGTGGCTGCTGCTATGAAATTTCTGTTTAGTCTCAGGGACTGGAATAGAATAAACCAGGATAGAATAGAGACGACTGGCGGTCTATCTCAGAGCAGCCAATGACTCAATAAGTAAGTGGGATATAAGGATAAGTAAGTGGGATATAAGGATAAGTAAGTGGGAATCACTGGACTCAACAATGCATATACTAAAACCATTATTCTAGGAAGTTTAGAAAAGATTGGTTTTCTAATTTCTAATATTGGCCATGCCAATATTTTTAATATTTGCCATGGACGGTTACGATGCGACGAAGGCGCTGTGGATTCCATCGTGAGTGAATCACAATTAATCAACGACTGAAACCGATTGCCCAACATACGTCGCTTTACTTTCAAGACATTGTCTAACATAATAATATATTCGTCCTAAAATCTTCAAGTTTTTGTTTCTTCCTACGTGTATATATATATATATATATATATATATATATATATATATATAATTATTTATAGTACTTTTATGAATTCTCAAAAATATATCTGAAAAAAAAAATATTCTAACCTGGAGAATTGAGGAATATTTGAGTCTTGGTCCACCTTCTCTTTCCCGTCTCTGTATTTATCTAGGTCCTGATATGAATTTTATGTAATTTCATCGGAAATAAGTTTCCACAAGAGTTTAAATAATCCAAACATGATCTATTACATTTGTGGTATATACGTAATTTCTAAGCAAAGACAGGGCATTAATAGTTTCGTGAGAAGTGTCTCCTTAGGCATAAGAGCGGTGCACAAGGGATGAAGTACATGTGTTGAGAAACTGTAACTGTGGAAAAATGGTGCGAAAAATTTCCAA
Organism: Rhaphigaster nebulosa; assembly: GCA_948150685.1. NCBI lineage: Eukaryota > Metazoa > Arthropoda > Insecta > Hemiptera > Pentatomidae > Rhaphigaster > Rhaphigaster nebulosa. The sequence continues at coordinate 114,300,024 of OX411311.1, read as the reverse complement.
TGATTTGGAGGGAGCCACGAAATCATGTTAGCGATTGTTATTTTTGTAAGGTTAACGTTCAAGGTCATAATATAAAAAGCAGGAAGGATTTCCATTATCCGAAAACTCTTCCGGATATTGGATATTGGATATTTTGCTCAATCAAGCAAGTAACTATTACCTCCTCTGCACATCAGGCACACACTCTTCACTGTTCCATTAATCGGAGCCATTATTCCAAAAGAGGGTGACAGCTTCCAGTTCCAGAAAGTATCTTATGAAAAACATAATGAAGGGATCTTCGCTGAGCTGTAGATCAGACATTCAATAGAAGACTTTGTTTGAAAGTTTAATGAATCAAGTGGAAAAGAGGACTTGGGTTTCGTAACTTGTTGGGCAACAACAAACATCCAAAGTACAATGGTTAAAACAATATTGGAGAGTTTCATGAAATCATGATGTAACATGAATGTGAAGCTTCATACCTACATTCACATATTGACTATTCCCTGCAAACGTCGGCGATGTCAGTGAACAACAAGGACAACGTTTCCATCAGGAGGACATCAAAGTCATAAAAAAGAGATACCAGAGAAGGTGGAATGCGAACATGATGGCTCGCTACTGTTCTATGCTAAAAAGAAACGGCGCTGGTGAAAGGAGCGAGGAAATGGAATTAAATTGTCTTATTAGAATTTTTAAGTGAGTATATACCACTCTCTACTCCAATGCAGTGCCTTGTAATTTTATACAAAGTTGTAAAACACAAAATCATTAAATCGAACTTAAATAATAACTTTGTTGTTTAAAAAATGCGATTTTCGATTAAAAACTTCAAAAGTGATTTGGATAAAAACCTTGCGTGAAAAATCTAAAATCAGATTTGAATTCGGAATGAAAAATATTTTCAAGACCACCTTACAGTTGTAAAACATTGTTTAATAAGTTTTATAATGTTGCATATAGTTATAATTCCGTACACTTTTTTATTCCATTATATTTGTTAAACTAAAGCTGTAAGCTCACTATTAGACTTTCGATTCAACATGACAACTTCTGGAAAGTTGAATCGAAAATCGAACAGCTTGGACCTAGCTTAAGCATTTCAATTTTAAAAACGAGGAACTCTGGTTTGAGGAAATGCTTGCGATAAATTTCTAAAAAATACAAAAAATTTGTTTTAAATAATTACAAGAATCAATGTTTACTTAGAGTTTAACGTCATTATCTACTCCAAAAGGGAAAGGAAGGGACTAGTGGATTCAAGAGGGTGGCTTTTGGGCTGAAGTCTCCTCCCAAAACAAAAAAAAAACTTTTTTTAAACTGATCCATTATTGTTTCTATGAATGATCTGAGCCAAATAATTAAACAATTATAATGTTTTATCTTTTTGAATAACAACGGATAACAAAAATAGCTTTGTTAATGTCGCACTTAGCAATTAAATTTTATTTTTCGTGTTGTAACATCCATTCGCTTTTCTCACACGTCGACGCCTCGCCCGGTAAAGGTAAACACATTATTATGATTAAAATGTGTTCTAATACCTCTATACTGTTCCACTTTTTCTCCAAAATACCTTTCCTAAAATTTTATAAATTTTAAAGAAATACTATTGAGAAAATGGCGTATATCTAAACGATGTGTAAAAACTTCCTACTTCAGCTACTAAATGAAAGCTCGTCAAGAAAAAATATAAACATTTTCTCTCTAAAAACTTCATTGTTACTGAAAAAGAACCAACTTCAAAACTGAATTTCTAATGATTCAAGTTCACTACTTCAAATGATGTAAAAAACGCAGTTTTGATCAATGACCTCCAAAAATTTCCCAGGGAAGAACCCCTCTATTGCTATGAGGTATCTCTTTCTCCAGACACCCGGTGTTAGCCCCTCCCCCAAAAGATCAAATCCTGGATCCGCTACAGCAGGAAGGATGGAATCATGTTAAGAGTTTCTAATCAAATTGAGGGTCTTTTGTCGAAAAGACATGCCAATTTTATTTTATAACTGATGCATGTTATCTAAGTAGTTAGTTATATTCAAATTAAATCATATGTTAACAGAGATATTGTTTTAATTGTGACATTGAACCGGAACAAAATAAATATATTCCAGTTAAGTAAACATATAAGAAATGATGATGCTGCTCTTGAGTTTCTACAGAGCTAATATTTCATTGCTAGTATATATAGTAACGTATATGCAAAAGGACATAAAATGTAGGTAAGATTCATGTGGTCTTCAGTGAAACGACGTATCAGGAAGGAATGCGGGACTAGGAGGGACATGTTGGAGTCTTATCTGTGCGAATTTATATGGAGAAGGAGATATGACAAGGAGTGTTTGTTTCAAAAGATAACGGAACACATTGCTGAATTTTGTCCTTAGATTTAGATGTATTTATTGTTTAATTTTTGAGGCTATCAATTAAAATGCATATGTTTTCTTTTAAAATAATGTGTAATTTCTTTAACATGTATCAGTTATAAAATCTAACTGGCATGTCTTTCCGACAAACGACCCCAAATTGATACAACCTGCATTATTTCTGTTTCTCTGTTTTGCTTCATGTTTGTTTATTTACTTATTGATTAACAATGTTGGACTCTTCAAAAACTTAGGTTATTTGTGCTCTGCACTAAGCTTACATTGGGAACTTAAAAAATTTAAGTTCAATCATAACAAAATCTCTAATTTTTAAATTTTGTATAAATTTCAACTTGTTTTAGGAATAATATAAATTTTGCTGTAGTCTTGATGTTTTTTTTAAAAGTCTCTGTTATATCAGTTCCGACCCCAACTTCATCCCATTTGGCTTCATACTCATAACTCTTTGTCAAGATGTGTGATACCATCAATCGTACGCCTCTTCATAAGATACCCCTGGGTGATTCTTGTGTGACCTATCCTAAGGCGGGTTAGCACTATTTGGTCAATATTGTTAGTTTACTATCACATAATTTATATTGTAAGTTATGATTGCTCTTAAGCTACGCATATGAGTGGATGTAATGATGAACTGTATTATTTATAGATTAATGTATCTTTATTTCTTAAATTATTTTGTACAAATGCTTCAGCAGATTTATATGGGAAAATTTCTTCAAAGGAGGACTTCACTTATATTGTAAATTTTGATCAAAATATACCACTCTATTAAAAAGAACACGAAAAATTCATTAAAATGTTGCCTAGATTTTGTTAGTTTTGACGTGGAGATTGTTTGCTATGATCCTACGCTACTCATGTATATTTAATGTGTGTGTAAAAATTTAATAACAACTAATTTAGTTATCTCTGGATTTACAATATAGATAATTACAATGTAAATAATGAATTATACAAATTAGCCAATTAAGGATTTATCATGCCGCTTACGTCTAACATGAACAGGGATTTTTCTAACATAAATAGATCTTGTAAGAATTGTGATACTGAAACACAGGATCAATTTGAATTCCATTCGATAGCCATGAAATCTCTGACATTGAGAGGAATGTGCCTCAAAGGAAAAGGCGTTGGTCAGTTTAGAGTCCAACTGACCAACTGGGCTGTTAGAGATTACGGTACTCTCAGCAATGACACCTTAAAAGCGGGCACTTTGTCTTAAAAACTTGGTCAGGGGGGCTTAGCACTTATTGTCCCAAGTAGGTTCGACAACTTTCACTAATGAAAAAAAAAAAAAAAAAAAAAACAAACCTACCTACTAAATAAATAGATATTTTTAATTTTCAACTTTTTTTTTCTGAACTTTATAATCGTGAGCGGTTAAACACAAACTATTGAGGAAAATTACTTAATAATATTAAATAAAAATAAAAAAAAAATTCTCATGGCCTGTAACAGGAAAAGAATATTAACAGTATACCATTAGTACCTATTAGGAAAGACATAACTGGAAGATTCCACTCGCGAATCCTTGAGTCTCTAAAATATCGACAAACTACTAAGCAGTCAACGTTTCTTCAATCAGGCATCCTCAGGACAGAAAAAACATGAAATAAAAACAAATATATAAAAGAAGATCTTTTATGTATTTGAAAACAAAATGCAACACATCTCACATCCAAAGTCTGAAAAGCTATATCAATAAGTCAGTAGCTCACTCCAAGACATCTACACACATACTGTATGTGTATCGAGTATGTTGTGTATAGATGTCTTGGAGTGAAGTACTGTCTTTAGTTAATATATCTTTTTAACTGTTGATGTGAGATGTGCTGCATTTATTCCACATATATGTGATCTTATTTTTACTGTCCTGATGATCCCTGACTTGATAAAACATCAACCGGTTAGTTGTTTTTCTGTATTTTAGTGACTCAAGGCTTTGTGTTTAAATTTTCCATTTATACCCTAACAATTATTTTATGTCTATTGTTGAATTTTTGCTCTTCTACATTAATAAATACCTACCTACTATCTTTAAATCAAATGATCAGTAGTTTTGTAATGATTTCCGTTAGGGTAAATATATTTAACACTTAAATTATTGTGTTTTCTTTTAAAAGCGTTTAAATTTTATTATCAATGCGCGTGTATTGTTCTCAACAAAGAGCTGGGGCCTTTGGCCGGGACTGTCTAACAAACACGTTAAATTTCTTTCCTTTTTTTTTTAAATTAATCTTTATTCTGGGACACTCAATCATCTATGAATAACAAAAATGAACAATTCAAGCAGTTGTTAATTGGCTGCATTAAAATATAATGCAAAACATCTTAAATTTGGTATATAAAACTTTGAAATCAATATAAATATTATACTGGAAATATCAAATGTATTTTGAAATATTGAAAATAATAATAATATATTGAAAACCATTTGAGAATTATCTAGAAAACTGGATCTTATTTAGAGGATTACAAAAAGCTACATATTAATTCATGAAACTTTCTGATTTTATGTTTAATTTTGTTTCTAAAGTAAAAACATAAACCGTACAATTTACACCAGAAAAATTAAAAACGTGCAATTTCGAAAAAATAAAATTTACATATGTTAATCAAGAAGCCTTAATTGTGTAATTAAATGCTTCTTGGCGAATTTTAAGCCAGCATAAAAAAAGTGCATTTGCACGGAAATTCGATCTCTACCTTTCGGTAGAGATTGTCATCCGTCGAGCCGTCTGAAAAGAAGATGGTCTCGGAACCATATAAAAAACAGTCATTAAAATGGCATAGTACGGTCATTTAAAGAACGATACATGGGTAGTTACTTCGCATATATCCAATAGTTCATCAGTGGCGTGCCCAAGCGGGGGCGAGAGGGACGGTCCGCCCCGGGCACTATGGAAGAGTGGGGAGGAGTAAAAGTAGAAAATAAATAAACGATGCATTACTAAAATTGGAAGTTTATATCAAACATTATTTTTGTGATTTATGTTTAGCATTTTATGATCTTGATATGATCTCATAATGCATAATTATAAGATTTAGGATACTGTTATTCGTAATGTTAAATTCTAAAAAATATATAACTTTTAAAAAACTTAAAATGTTGCCTGAAAATATAACTCACTGCTATCAGAGGTTTAAAAAAAATATCTGTTTCTATTTTTGTATGGTACCACCACCAAGCGCACAAAGACCTTGTTGACACACTAGTATAAGTAATTGAATTATTTATTGTATTTTTAATACAGTGGTTAATTTAAATAAAAATATCTGATGTGGTCAACACACGACTTTCTTGTACGCCTATTAAACTACAAATTAGTGGCTCAAAAAGTGATCCTGAATTTGGTTACTAGTTTCCGAAGATTGCAGTATCTCAAAAACGGGGAGGAAATGGCGAGGAAAACACAAATGGGGAGGAAACAAAATTGTGTTTGTAACCTTTATTACCGAAACATATGATTTATGTATTTAATTTAAATATGTAAGCTTATTATGACCTTCAAGTAAAGTACCGTTTTCGGCTCACCAATTTTAACCAAAATATAGTAAATACATTCACATCAATATAAAAGTCCTATTTACCAAATTTGAGATGTTTTAAATTATATTTTAATATAATTTTTGATGAAAGTCTAATATGACCTTCAAGTAAAGTACCGCTTCCGGTTTTCCAATTTAGACCAAAATCTATTATGTTATTTAAATCAATATATAAGTTATAAATACTAAATTTGAGAAGTTTTGCATAGTATGTTAATATAATTTTTGATGGAAATCAATTATGACCTTCAAGTAAAGTACCTTTTTCGGTGATCAAGCATTATCCAAAAAGGGAGCTTCACAACTAGATTTTATAACTATCCTAAATACAAAATTTCAACTTTCTACGGCTAACCGTTTTTGAGTTATGGGAGATACGAACGTTCGTATGTACAGACACCACGATGAAACTAGTAAAAATCGATTCAGGGATGGTCAAAATGGATATTTCCGTTGAAATCTGAAAACCGAAAATTTTCGCGATTACAATACTTCCTTTACTTCGCACAAGGAAGTAAAAAAGTATAAATATTATCTATTCTATTTATAGTATACGAAATATCAAATCAACTGCCTAAGAAAGAATGTCGAAAAAAAGGATCTAATCTATTTTGAAGGAAATTGAAAGCCCTCTTAAGTCTTCTAAATTTCTCGTCTTTTCGATAAAACTACGAGAAAAAATATTTCTCGAAAGATATATAAACAAAGAACAATCCATTGTACAATGATAATTTGCGTAAATGAACACAGATCTTCGGCGACTTTTTGGTGGCTTTTTGCCATTATATTTTCCAAAAAAATTTTTTTTTTTACTTCATTATGTTTTGAACCCTAATTTATTTTCCTAAACTCTCGATTCAAATCATTGGAGGGGGAGGCGTAAAAATGGAGAATAAAAAAAAATGTCATTACTGAAATTGGAAGTTTATATCAAACATTATTTTTGTGCTTTGTGTATAACATTTTATGATCTTATAATGTATAATTTTACGATTTAGGCAATTCTTATTTGTAGTGCAAAATTTAAAAGAATAAATTTAATGTAATGCGAAAATATAACTTTACCCTAAACTCTCTGTTATCAGGGGTTTAAAAATAGTTCTACACGTTTCTCCTCCTTCACATAGAAAGTGCAGGAGCATAAAATTGTGCATATAACCATAATGTAAGAAATTTAAAAAATAATTCGACATTTTCTAGGAGCAGTATGAATAAGTTTTTGGAAGCAAAAATCGCAACGAAAAAATTAATTTTATTGGTTACAGTTTTCTTTTTCAAACGTGTGTTTAACCTTTGAAATCGATCAGTTTATTTAGAAGTTTTAGCTAAAAAAATGAATCGTCATAAAATCCTATTCACTCTTCAAGCCGGTATTTATCCTTGTTATCACAGACAGGAGCATTCTTTTTTAACAAGAAATAACAAGAAAAAATCTTTATATACCTTTGTTATTTCGTTAAGCATAAATACGACACGAACTTTTCTGGTATTTCAACAAATGTTTTTGAAATGTTTCATGAGAAAAATAAAATTAACAGGAACATAGAATGTATAGTGTTATTATAATTAGGGATAACAGGCTACTTATATAGGCAATCATCTATATAAGACAAACTTTTTCTTTTTTTTGGTTTTATTATATATAAAAACAGACAGATATAATTATATATATAAATAACAGACCATTAGATGATAAAACTAGATTTTTCGATCTTTTTTATCCTCTCAACACCAAACTTAAACCTAAATCCGACATCTCAGACAGTAGTTGCCGTACATAGAGAAATGATTTCTAAACAAAGTAATATATAATCCGATGGATTATTTTCGAAAAATTTATTTTAATTTTTTCTTCTAATCAAGATATCCGATGGATTAAAAATAAATTCTGTATTGGAAATCATTCTGTAAATTGTTCAAAAATTCCCTACCGACATTGAATTAGCACAGCAATAAAAATACCATAAATATAAGTAAAGTTTGGTCTGTCAAAGAAATTCATAGGATACTGAGTTGAAGTCTATTTTACGCAAGGCCTATTCAAAGTTTAAGCGTAGCAGAAAAAGAAAGTCGTGAATCAGACCATTTTAAAAAAGGTATCCTTTAGCTAATGAACTTATAACTGTAATAAAGAACTGTATAAATATTTTATAATTGAAGGGGTAACATGGCGGCAAAACAATGTGTCTTAATAACTAGCTACATAGCGGTGTCCCCAAGAAGAAGACACTGAGCATTCGTTGTTTATTTATAGCAAAGGAGAAAGTCTAAAAGCTCTATTTATGTCGGTGTCCATGTACACACGGATAGCTACCATACTTATTCAAAGCGACTTATAAATGAAATATGGTGTGCTCATATTTTTGTCGTATTTTCTCCAAAAATAATATATTTTTTCACTGTATCGTAGGTTATTGGATGAGGGCGCAGGTGCCTTTTAAATTCGTTTCATAACCCCTTTATTACACGGTTTTGGGGTTCAACAAGGTTTTCGGGTTTGAAAATTGGGATTTCACTATTGCCAAGCGAAAAAAAAAAAAAATAAGTATTAAGGTTGATAAGAATACTAAAAACATCAAAAAGGCAGGGAGCACAACACTTTGCATAAGTTTGCGGCATGATGAAAAAATGTATTTAAAAAAAAAATTGGACATTTTCTAGGATCAGTAGAAATATGTTTTTGGTATAAAAAAACCAAATCTTGTTTTTTCAGAGTGAAATGCAGATCCAAAAATAAATTTTAGTTTTTTAGTTTTCCAAATTTGTGTTTAACCTTTGAAATCGGTCGGCTTATTTCGAAGTTAAAAATGTAAAATGTCATAAAATCCTATTCACTATTCAAGCCGATGTTTATATTTCTCATTATCACGGACTATTATAAATAAAGGAACATTCCATTTTAACATGAAAAAATCTTTATATGTCTTTGTTATTGTTAAAAGTAAATGCGACACGAACTTTTCTGGTATTTCCAACAAATATTTCAGGCGAAAAATAAAATAAAAATAAATTCGTAAAAATTTTCATAATTAAAGGGAGGAGAAAAAGAAAAACCATGTTATCTGCGTTTTTTAGTTACTTTTTTTGTGTTTTATCTGCAGCAGTTCAAGTTATCCTAAATGTGCGTGGTATAAACATTGTATTTGTTTCCTGAGTTTCTACCCAATTTCGAAAAATATCATAATTGTAGTAAGCAAAACAGTTGACATAGGAAACTGCCGTAATACATACATATCGCCGGTCTCTTATGTGATATCATGTAACTGGCAAATCACAACTTTTGAGCAGAGGCAATTAAACTTTTATAAATTGAGTTTTTTATATCATATTGAGAAATATATATTTTTTTAAAAATAGTAATTACCAGCAAGTAATATACTATCGAGTAATACAAATTAACAATTAAATGCTGTGCGTAAAACTTAGGGAAAATAAAATAACGTAACATTTTGGACTTTCTTGGTTTCACATTGTGACTGACGATATCTAATTATAAGATTTATTATTTTATCACGTTGATTATTTTATTACTTTATTTCGTTGTTTGAACAATAAATGAATTGTAAGTCAATGGTTTCCTCCCTTTTTTTTTTTTTTTTTGCAATAAATATTTCATAATTATTATTATAGGAAATCGCAGAAAAGTTCCTGTCGTATTTATTTTTGATTAAATAAAGATATATAAAGATTTTTTCATGCTTTTTCTTGTTAAAACGGGATGTTCCTTTATTTACAATAGTCTGTTATAACTGATAATTATAGACTGTTAGCAATAGTCTGTTAAAAACCAGCTTGAAGACGATAGAATTTTATGACGATTCACAATTTTAGCTATAATTTCATAATAAACCGATCGATTTCAACTTTAAACACACGTTTGAAAAAGTAAACTTAAATGAATATAACAAGTATAAATATTTATTTTCGAACCTACTTACTGAAAATCCTATTTAAAAATAAAAAAAAAACAAGATTGCGGTTACGCTTCCTAAAACATATTTCTACTGATTCTATAAAACGTCCTATTATTTTTTAAATACCTTGCATTGAAATTCATAGTTATGAAAAATTGTATGCTCTTACACTGCCCATGTGAAGCAGGAGAAACATATAAAACTATTTTCAAAAAACCTTGAAGGTTTTTTCAAATTTTCCAACACAGTCCAAAATTTTAGGTCTAGATTTATCTAAAAAAGTTTCATCAAAATGTAGGAGACACAATAGGTATCCTCTACTTGTAAGCAAGGTAAGCGCTGATAGGCTACTTCCAGCTTCATTCACTGTCATTATAAGTCCATAAATTGTATCTCAGTATTATTTTTTTGTTCTATATTTCGAACTTTCCAAAAAAATTTAATCGGACCGTTTCTAAGACTAGATTTACGAAACCCCTCGCTTTGTTGCGTTTAATTTTTTTAATTTTAGTTCTTCTCCTTAGATTACCTATAATCTTGATGCTTGGTTATGAAATATATATTTCTTTTAATGGTAACACGTATTTTAATTAAATAAAATTAATATAATTTTTATTTATACTGCGACAGACGTAATCTTGGAATAATTTACAAAATAATTGTGTGGTGTCTCAGCCAGATTCATTTTAATGTATCAGTAAAAAATAAATTGGTTTTCAATAAAAAGAAAATGCATAAAATTTCGTCAGTAAATTCAGTGCTAAATGGTCCACTGTTTAATATGATCAATTAGGAGCGAGGCATAAAAATAAAATGAAAAAATTAGTCAATAGTCATTCCAAAGCTCTTTTTTCTTTTCTTTTTTTGTTATTATAATTTTTAAAAATATTTAAATAATTTTAATCCAAAGCTTAAAATAGGTTAGGACTTTTTTAACCTAAATTTTCTATAGTCTCCTTCCACATCCCTCGTAAACGACGTACCATCATACATTTCTCTCCCAAGTAATATTTATTTTTAATTACCTTGTCTTCCTCTACTTACTACTCACAAATTAATTATGGCAATATTCCATTCAGTATTCTTTTTAAATATTCAAATCAGTTTAGACTTAGGATTCCTAACACCAGCCCCTTTCAAAGGTCACGACTTTATTATACGTGTACATTTCTTGTTTTTTTATCGTAGTACTCTTGTTGTCCGAATGGCGAAGAACAGATGATATAAGTTCTTCCGAGATGACTTAGCTAAGTTGGTGACACAGTGACCCATATCCCGGCGGTAAGGTAGATCGCAGGCCACCCACCCGGGTAGGCTCTGTTAAAAGGTGGATGTTAAATGTTCCGTGTGATTGAGGTTCAGCCGTTAGCTCTTCATGTCGTTTCGGTCGCTAGCTCCCATTATTTTAAATGTTCCCCTGGACAAAAGGTACGATTTTCATCATCTTAAATTTCTTGGATTATAGCCGTTGTTTGAAAGGTTTGAGAAATTTCCTAAAAATATTACTAACAGTGAACGAATACTGCGTTCCATGTTGAATTGTCCTGATTATTAACACAATAAACGGTATAAATATATGAATGATTACGGCAAAGAATTATGATTTTCATTAATTACAAAACCTTCTGATTCGCTGCATCAAAACTTAATATAACCAACAGAAGCTAGTTTCTCGTTGAGATTGGCATGAATAACGCCGATACTACCGATACGACGCAATTGGGAAACAGAGCCTGTTGGAGGCGCAATGTATAAACGGCTATAGGTACTGGAAAAGCGTTTCAAGCAAATGAAAAAAAATTTAGGAACTATTTATTTACTAATGGTGAGCATAATTATGCTCTGTTTAGTATGTTAGGAGGTAGTTTGAAAAATGTTGCAAGGTAAAGTCGTATCTAGGGGTTAAGGATAAAGTTGGTTATCTTTTCTGGAGGGGAGGGGAAAGAAGGAACGCACAGGAAACGCTTGCATTAGGGGTTATTGTATAGGGGCGTAGTCTTCCATAATAGGTAGAGTAGAAGCAGCAAGCCATGGAAGACTGGTGGCACTAGCTACCCCCACTCCAGAGGTCCCAAACCTGATACTACAGCCAATGTTAGTTTCCCCTTTACGAAAAATTCAGTAATCGGTTTTATTATCGTCCCTTATGTTTTTTACCCAACTACCCAGCTGAATCCGAATCGGGAGTTGTCAAACAAATTTCGCAAGTTGATATTATTTGAGTTATATTTCATATATAAAATATCTGATGTGGACAACACATGACTTTCTTGTACGCCTATTAAACTATAAATCGGTGGCTCAAAAAGTGATCCTGAATTTGGTTATTAGTTTCCGAAGATCGCAGTATCTCAAAACAACACTCGACGTCGCGACATCCATCTATTAACACACACACACACACAAATCGGGAGGAAAACCAGTATTTTACACTAAATTTTAACACTTAAAACAAGTAATAAAAATGTGTAATTGGATTGGAAACCAAATTGCGATTGTAACCTTTATTACCGAAACATATGATTTATGTATTAATTTAAATATAATTTTTGATATAAGCTTATTATGACCTTCAAGTAAAGTACCGTTATCGGCTCACCAATTTTAACCAAAATATAGTAAATACATTCACATCAATATAAAAGCCCTATTTACCAAATTTGAGATGTTTTACATTATATTTTAATATAATTTTTGATGAAAGTTTAATATGGCCTTCAAGTAAAGTACCGCTTCCGGTTTTCCAATTTAGACCAAAATCTAGTATGTTATTTAAATCAGTATATAAGTTATAAATACCAAATTTGAGAAGTTTTACAAAGTATTTTTATACAATTTTTGATGGAAATCAATTATGACCTTCAAGTAAAGTACCACTTCCGGTGATTAAGCAATGGCCAAAAAAGGAGGTTCACAACTAGATTTTATAACTATCCTAAATACAAAATTTCAACTTTCTACGGCTAATTGTTTTTGAGTTATGCGAAATACTTACGAACGTACGTACGTTCAGACGCCACGACGAAACTAGTCAAAATGGATTCAGAGATGGTCAAAATGGATATTTCCGTTGAAATCTGAAAACCGAAAATTTTCGAGATTACAATTCTTCCTTTACTTCGTACAAGGAAGTAAAAAACAACGAAATTTCGCAATTGTTTAGGTTTTTCTCTTATAATTTCAAAAGTTTGCGTGGTAGCTAAAAAATCACTCTTATCTTTTTTAAACTTGCCTCAATTTGAGCTCAATCCCAGCTCTGCATGCCTAATAGTTCCCGAAATAAATCACTTCAAAAATTTATCTTTTTTTTTCACCAGAGCTTCTTAGCCTATCCGCTTTCAATCTCTTTACTTATTCTGAGGTTACTCCACTGCTAGTTGATAAAGATGTATCATAGCATCTCCTAATTTAGTAATCATTACTATAGTAAAGTGTTTTTTACTATTTTTTGGTTACAACACTCTTCTTATCTGTAAAACTTTGAATAATCGGTTCAAAATTCAATGCTCTTTCATACCTCAATAGACACTTTCTTTTTTTCTTTAAAATATGAACAACATACATAGGTATGTATTTATAAATAAGGCTACACTGTCAGGTATGATAAAAGTACGTGAAACTATTTATTATAGATTTTCTTATTTTTTCAACAAGCTTTTTGACTGTTAGAATTTTCTAATCAACTCTAATCGCTCCCCTCCCCTCTGACTGTATTCGTATACAAATTTTCTCATTTATACGATCCAGTGAAATATTTTTCGTAACTATAGTGATTTCATACAACAAATGCTTCATTATAAAAGAAACATACAAAAATTGGAATGTCATCAAGACATCTGCAACTCCAACATCCTCAATTTCTTTGTTCTTCACACAGTGGCATTTCTTCTATCACGTGTCTGTTTCTGAAAATAAAATAAAGAAACCTTGGCATTGCTCATGGCAGCACACAAGTCCGCTGCTGTTGAAATGTATGACGAGAGATATTGGATGCAATTTAGACATTTCTGCCCCCAAATTATGGTAGCAATTACTTGACTCAGCGTGACCAGCGTTTTAGATCGGGAGTCGGGAGATGATAGTGCCTTACAGAATTATCTGCTATGCTCGGCGAAATTCGCTAAATCTAGGCCAAGATTTAAGTACAATTTTTTTTTATTTTTATGAAACATGTTTTATATAAATACCTTGTGCTTCTGATATTCTTGATGATAAATGTGGCCACACAAAGTTGTATCGAATGTAGTCCAATAGTTTTGGAGAAAATGCGTATTTGATCGATCTTGGAGGAGCGCGAGAATATTTATAAATTTTCTTTGGAAACTATCGTCTGATCGCCACACAGTAGGGCCAATGATCTTATAACCTGGCCATAATACGAAAAATTCAAATCCAGATATTGAGTATGAAATAACACCGGTTTGTTATTACCGGTAAGTTCAATCCGAGGTGATAAGTATGTCATGGAATGAAACCCAAGTTTTTAATTGTTCTGAGGGATCAATAGGAAGAAAAACAAAAAAGAACCCTCATGCGCCTGAAGAACTAGGCTAAAAAATTTCTTCCGGATATTCTCAAAATGTTGAAGTAGCCAAATATTTCACCACAAGCTAAAAGTGATTGTTCAATTAGATCATCGGACTAAGAAAATTAATTTTTCTTTTGTAATTCACAACTTATCAAACAATTTATTATAAAAATAATCATAACCATTTAATTTCAATATTTTTTTTCTTTTCCTTGATTTACCATATTACATTGTAGGAATAAAACATATATCTGGCCATAAGATTAGCATAGTCCTACGAAATTCGTAAATAGAAGCTTAAAATGGGTTTGAAGATTTTTTTAAATATTTAATTCGGTTCCTGCATCTCACAAAACATAATGAATGAATGATATTTTTCGGAATTTTCGTCAATAATTTTGACCACACTGAGTTTCTATCAAACACTACGTAGACGAATGCTACTTTATTTTTGAGCGCATATTCTATATTAATTAATTTTAATCAATTATTCATTTGTCCTATTATAATTTTCTTGGAGTGATGTTATGTGTCTTTGATCAGTCCTTTTTAGGCTGTTGATCTGAGGTGTGCTGCCTCTGTTCTGCTTTTATGTAATCTCATCTTTTTCTGTCCTGATGATGCCTAATCCCGTAAAATGTTGACTGGTTAATTATTTACTGGTATTTGACAGAATTGTGGCCTTGTTTTGCAATTTACAATAATATAAAAACTGTAATATTTGTATTTTACTTCCTTGTACGCAGTAAAAATTGAAAATTTTCGGGTTTCAGATTTCAACAGAAATATCCATTTTGATCATCCCTGAATCCATTTTGACTAGTTTCGTATTGACATAAGTTCGTTCGTATCTCGCATAATTTAAAAACAGTTGGCCGTAGAAAGTTGAAATTTTGTATTTGGCATTTTTTTAACACGTAGTTGTGCATCTCCGTTTTTGATCACTACATAATTACTAGAAGTGATACTTTACATGAAGTTCATAGTAGATTTTCATTATTATATTAAAATATAGTTCAAAACTTTTAAAATTTAGTATATAAGACTTATATATTAATACAAATAACATACTAGATTTTCTTTAAAATTGGCAAACCGGAAGTGATGCTTTACTTGAAGATAATAATATGCTTTCATCAAAAATCATATTAAACGCAAAAATTCTTAAATTTGATATAAGAGTTTTATATCAATACAAAGAACATACTAGATTAGGGTTAAATTGGCCAACCGGAAATGGTACTTTATTAGCTGATGCTTACCTTTTTTTTTTTATTTTAGAAATAAATACTTTAAATAATAGTTTTAGCTCCTAATAGAATTTGGTGAAAAAAGATGCCTAAATTTAATCGAATTCTTTTCAAATTTAGTATTAGATACGTCTATATCATTGGAATAATATTCAATAACCGGAAGTGTCTCATCAGATTTTTTAAATGGTTCTCTATCAATTTTAGAAATAAAAGTGCCAAACTAAAGTTTTATAAACTAAAATTCTGAATCTAACACATCCAGAATTACTACTCATGGCACCATCACACCAATAGACGTCGTGACACCGATTATAATTTTTGAGATACTACTATCTTCGGAATCTAATGACCTAATAGTGATTTAGAATCAATTTTTGAGCTACCGATTTATAGTTTAATAGGCATACTGGGAAGTCATGTGACGTCCACATCAGATTTTTCTTTTTAGTGTGTTCTCATTCATTTTAGATTCTATAAATTACACGCACGAGCAGTAGATTTGATACAAGTTAGATAATGAAACTGGAGTGTGGAAAGGGAGTGTTAAGAATCGTCATTAATTAATGAAGTGAAGAAAAAAATTTAAAAACCTGTTTGGAGCTATTTAGGAGGCAGATTTCACTATCTCATGAGGTTCTAGTCTAGTGGGACAATTAGAGGAATTTCTAATCTAGGTGTAATTGACCATGCGCCCATCTTCTGGAAAGGGGGAAGGGGAGCAGTTGTCACGTAAGAGAAAACCCAGAATAGAGATTAGCTCCCCGAATCTGGTTCAAAATTTACGACGATGTCGAGAAAAAAGTTTTGATTAAGAGATAGTGTAGCACACGCCGAATAGCGTGCCTTCCCTGTCCTCAGGAATTTCCTGAAAGACCTCACTCTCCTTTTTAGAGGACTCTCTGTTGAATGGGCATACGCAGGAAGTGGTGAGGGAGGGGGGCCTTGCCTTTCCTAAAAAGAAAAAGAATAGTTACTAAATTGTGAGAGAGAAAAAAAAAAAGAAAAAATCGGTTGGAGAAAAAACTGTGGGGAGACTAGATTATTTTTACTTCAAAATTCGAACTTAATTTTTAAAATTGATCAATCTAATGGTTATCAGTTGATCGATATTATTAGAGTTTTGCGATGCCTTTTGAAAGCCTCAACTATTTTCGAGTTCTAATGGAAGCCTTAGTTCCAAAGAAAACGGAACATTTTTTAATTTATTTATTGTAATTTACAACTGAATTAACTTCAAAACATGCAAGTAAATGTGAAGTAAACTATCCATTGGTAGAACTCCAATAACAATTCTAAATTAGAAGGTTCCAGGCCATCTTCTTTTCAGACGAGGAGAAGAGGAAGCCAGGTTAGAAACTAATAGGTTTGAATGGATATGGATTTTGTCATGGAAGGAGATGTACCTGGTTAGGGCCAAAGCAACAACATATTGAACATTAAGGTCATTAAAGGTGATTTTATTCGTTGCAAAGTAAGGAGCGGTGAGGATTGAATAAGAGAGGAATTCGATGGCTTAGTGGAGCCCTAAAGTTCAATTTCTTAAGTCCAAACAGGCCTTATTATTGACGTAAATGAGCTTTCTGTAATCAATTGAAAACTTATATCGTTTGTCGAAATAGCGAAAAATAGACCAATTACACTATTAAGAAATCAACTTCTATTTATCAAATTTTAACGAACAGGAATATTAAGGGTTAAATGAAATTTTAATTCCGGCAGACGCGTTATTCTTCTACAGGACCGTCCCAAGATATTCGGCGCCCGTGGGCTACTAAAAATAAACCATCCCTCTTCGTAACATATCCATACATACCATATAATATTTCTATTTCATTTAGAACATGTTATTTGCTTATTTTTGTTATAAAAAGATTATTAATAAAAATAATTAAGTAAATAAATTACTAATAATAGTAAATAAATATAACGCCAATAAAAAATAGCACCCTCAAAAGGCTTGCGCACCGGATCTATAGCCCATTTATCCCTGTCGTCCTGAACTTCTATATCACTGAAAAACATAAGCCGAGATCAGAGTAATGAAAAACGCAGCATGGCATCGTGAAATCATGAGGAGTTAAACTCCGCTTCTCAAAGTTTAAAAACCTTGACAATGCATATCCGATTATGAAAAACAAAACGAGCTGAATTCCACCCCAGAAATTCTCAAACACCCATATTTTCATCCGATTTTAAAAAATTCTGTTGAATTGGGCGACATTTGAGCTAAATATCATGTTCTAGAAATCTTCAGAACACGTCGATATTGGTTCGTTTTTCATCAATATTCTTGAAAACAGCGAAATTATAACCATCTGAATTCTGCTCCAAAAAGCCAAAATTTTCGTCCGATTTTAAATTTTTTTCGTGAAACGGGTGAAAATATAGAGAGTTCTGGTCTAAAAAGCCACAACACAAACAAATTTGTGTCCAATCTCAAAAATTGTCCTCAATAAAGGCGAAATTACCTATATTTCAGATATATTAGCTATATTTCTCTAAGGCCGAATAGCTATAGAAATTCCTGTGTATGCCTTTGCCCTGTTGTAATATATTCTCACTCAGCTATTATAAAGCAGGTATCATAGCATTCCAATGTATCTCCAAACCTAAATTAGCACTTTTTTTTAAATTAGAGAAATTAAATTTTACATTTTTCAAGCTCTGTTGCCGAAATCATTACATATTTTGTAGTTGTTTTCTCAGAAAAACTATATAATTAAATTTAAAAAGTGTTAGTTTAAAAAGTAGCAATGCTTCGCTATTGCTATGTTTGATTACATATATACATTAAATGAACAAAATTGAGTTTGATGTTAATTAGGTATTTTATGTAATTAAAATTAAATATTTACATAAATATTATTATTATTATGTTTTGGATAACATAGATTACTGTTTTATTCAATTTTAAGAGTATTCCAATGGTCTTGGATATATAATGTTTTTGGTGATTCTATTTGGCAAATATTAAGGGAAATCTTTTGTTTTTCCTACACGGGAACATGCACCGTATAATTGTCCATGAGAAAAAAATGGATTCTCCAAATTAAATTCACATTATAATAATAATTCCACATAATAATAGACCTTTATTAATGAAGTAATTATATAATTTATTGTAAGAGAAAAAATAAATTTATAGGATTTCTGATTAAGTTATATTTCAAGTTTTGTCTCTCGTAGGTATCAAAATGCTTTGATTTTTAGTATTTCCAGTTCTGGAAAACCCTACAATCAATCGGCTATGGGAGAAACATTCCTTACGAAGAGCTACTCCAATGATTTGTACGTTTGTCCCGCGATCACTGTAACAAATTTTTATATTTTTAATTTGCGACAATTGGTTTAACCAAATTTTATATTCGGTAATAACGTTTCATGTTTTCACACTATATTCTCCTTTCCCTCCAATTTTATTTACGAAATAAAAATTTCACACTTATTAAAAAGTTTTTGCAGTCAACTTCCATGGGTATGAAGTTATCATGCCTACGATACGTACGTAAGCTAGACACTTTTTCTTTTAGAAATTTACTACACTTTTTTAACAACATTTTAATGAAAAATCGATAGATTTTATTATTGCTTAACCTTCTGGAGAACATGACGATGATGTACTTAAAATTTGGTAAAGATTGGTTCAGTAGTCTTCGCGGTTAGCGGTAACAAACGAAAAACGGGCTGCCCTTTTATATAATAATATGATAACAAAGAATAATAATTGAGTAATATAAATAGCCTTTTCAGTTCCAAAGGTAGTAGAAGAATCCCGTAATTGAAGATCAGTTAGCCGGCCCTTTTGTTGAGATTTCTGTAGGTCTCCCTAAGAGTTGTAAAAATTATCCTTATTGACTTAGGCTCTAAAGTTGCTAGCAAAGAAGTTGTAAGAAAAGTATTTTGAAAATTCGAGAGGTTTGAACTATTTTGTTCCGCTTCGTAGGCAAAAATGTTTTAAGGATTATCGATAGAACTCCTCAGGTGGCTACCAGAACTCTCAATAAAACAACCGTTTACCTTGAAAATGTTTCGCCTCTTTGGACTTAAAATATTTTCTGGCGAAATTTTTGGATAAAATGATGGTCGGTAACGTTTTTTTTTTTTTTTGTTTTTTTTTTAAATCTCCCTACCTGACCATTTATGGGTTTCAGAGGGGGGGGGGAGAGGAGGGGAGTTATGTATGGGATGTACGTATGCCATTACTGCCAATAAAACTCAGCTTTATTTATTTTTCTGTTCGTCGGTAACCGGCCCTTTTGTTGAGAGCCGCGGCCTAAGGTGGTGAGACAGAATCAGTGGTGGTTATCCCATTTGTGCACATGTGTACGTGCAACCTGCACAGCTTGAGCAGTGCTATCTCTGGATCACCTTGAGTGGCGGAACGGGGAGCAAGATTTTGCAGTGGAGGGGATAAGATCTGCTATAAGCTCAATGTGTGTACACAAAGTGTGTGAACCAACCAGCTTGGCGCTCGGATTTTCACAACTACTTTAGTATACAAAAGTTAATTTCAATTCCAATTCATGCGTTAGTCATTTATTTTTCCTGTATCAATAAATTTGATTAAAGATATAAATTATTATTTATTTGCCGAAAAAAAAAAATATAATTAGCCATTTTAACGCCTTCTATTTTGTTTTGGAAACTGGCTACTAAACTAGTATAGTGTAGTATAACCACAAAAATGGAAGGCTTCTCTACTTCTGACGGGTATTTTACGTCGTATTTTTGAGTTGGTTACTATGAAGATTATTTTTGGGAACCCCTGTAGCCACTCCACTATTCAGGCACCACCACTGAACAGAATGCTATCAAGAATGTTTTGTGATTTCACCAATTCATTCTTTGTAAAAATTCGTGTCGTCTTTTCTTGTTATCAAATCAACATGTCCAGCAGTCCCTCTAACGAAGAAGAATTGCTTCTTCTTTTCGCTTTGAGCCAAGCAAGACAAAAAATAAAATGGATGCATGAAATAAATGAAGAAAGAGAGGATTTCAGTGAATTTAACCGATTATGCTGTAAGTTGAATTTTGTAATTTCTTGGAGAAAAAAAAAACTTGGAAGATTTTTCATTATAATACTCATTATTTTTAAAAGAAATGAGGTATCCTAGAAATTAAGATCAAGTGGATACGAGTGCTGCTGAGCGAACTCGCTTCAAATCTTTCCACACTAATTTTTTTCTTGACAGAAAATTAGTCTGCTTTATCGCGATAAAAATCGTGGTGTTTTAAACGGTTCTTTGCCCTGCTTAACCCAAAAAATATTAATACTGACGGCTAATAAACTGAAGGATATGACATATCAACGGTTAATAAACCAGGCAATAAATCAAATGTTTGGAGCAATGTGACCACACAGGCTTCCAAAAAAAATAAGGTTGAACATCATGAGCCTCTAACAGTACGTAGTATTCTGGGCGTCTGGACCCTACGGACTACGCCACTGCTTATGAATTTCATGAATATTTTTCTTTTATAAAGTTTCATTAATTAACATCGTAAATACAATAAAATATTCCTATATAGGTAATACACTAAATTGCAGCATAGAATCTGTAAAGATTTACAAATAGAGAAATCTCCCATAAGGATACTACGGAAGGAAAAAAATATAAGTACAAATATAAATATAAATAGGTAAATGTAAATATAAATGTATAAGGTTGAATATTCTGTATTGCTCTCAATATAAATTTAATTTCACTCTCCTTACTATCGATCCAAAAATGTTCAATACAGACGATAATACTGAGCCTCCACGACCCCAAACAGTGTGGCCAACCTAATTTTTTTTTCCCATGGATGAAGCACCTCCCCCCTTCTCCAGCCAGTTAAGTATTTTTTTCGCTCGGAATGTGTTACGGCCTAAAGTAAGTATCCTGCGGGACATATGAGGTTTCAGCTTTTAAGAAGACTTTCTCCCCGACTTCCGCCAGATCCTTAAAGCCGCAGGTTCCCTAAGGTCCGACCCTATTCTTGCCGGTTTCTCTTTTCCTCTTCTCTAACGGAAGGCTGGGGAAAGGACTTTGTCGTAAATTGTTGATCAATTGGCTCCTGCAAATCATCGAGGAGCGGGTCGCTTTCTAAGTCGGCACTGAACCATGAGCTCAGAGAACTATATAACAAAAGATGAGTGGTTTGGTACGGTACGGGAGTTCTTATGGAAATTAAAATGACCCAACCCTTCAATTTTGTGCAGAAATTATATCACGTACTTCACCATCTTATGTTATTACTAATCATATATTGACTATAGCTATTTAATCAATTCAGTTGACAGTCTAGGTCAAGGACATACACAGGAATTTCTTGGGGGAGGGGGAGAGGATAGCCCTATAGAAATATAGCTACCATTTCTGAAATATAGGTAATTAACGTAATTTCGCCTTTGTGCATGACAGTTTTTGATTATTGGACGCAAATGTGAGTGTTTTGTGTTTTTATAGAGCAGAATCCCACTCATTATGATTTCACCGGTTTCAAGAAAAAATTAAAAATCGGACGAAAATTTGTATTTTAAAGATTTCTGGATTTGAATTCAGCTCTTTATAGTTCCATTCGTTTCAAGAAAAATATTTAAAATAGGATGAAAATTTTGGCTTTCTGTTGCGGAATTCGACTAGTCATATTTTCGATTTTTCCCACAAAATTTTAAAAACCTCGGGATAAAAATTTCATTTAACGCATAATATTCCTGTTCATTAAAATTGTTGATTTCTTAATAATGCAATTGGTCTGGTTTAGTTGAAGATAAGGCTTCCATTATAACCCAAAGTTAGTTGAGACTTTCAACAGGCATTGCAAGATCCTAAAACTCTACTAATATCGATCAACTGAAATTTTTTATTATGTTTTTTTTTGTAACTGCGCATGAGTAACTATCTATAAGAACGATAAGAAAAAAGTCAACAGCGTATTAAATCATTAAGGCTTTTAAAATTTACGTCACAATCGCCCTCTGTAATATGCAATTCCAAAAAGTTGAGAATCTTGAGATTTGAGAGTCTACTTCAAACTGTGCAAATTGTGATCAATATTTTACTCAAAGAGTTACTATAATTTAAAACCAAATACAAAACCTTGTTAAGTTAAAAAATTGAGATTTTTTATTATTATTATTATTATTATTTATAAAGGCAATCCACGACAAGGTGATGTCTGCCTACTCTAAACTATGTCGGCCATCCAAGATTAACCGATATCAGTTCATAACGCACCGCACTGCCAATACAATTGGCAGATGGAAAAAAATAAATAAATAAATAAAAAAAAATAAATAAATAAAATAAATAATATATATATATGTATATATATATATATATATATATATATATATATATATATATATATATATATATATATATATATATATATATATTATTTATTTTATTTATTTATTTATTTTTATTTATTTATTTATTATATATATATATATATATATATATATATATATATATATATATATATATATATATATATACATACACACACACATACTCATATACACACATACACACACATAAAAACATACATATACATACATACATATACATATTTACCTATTTATATATACATATATAAATGGAAATAAAATTAAATAATCTAAATTAATATATACATATAATTAAAGTATAAATAAATAAAAAAAAGTAATGATGAATAGAAGAAAATAAATAAGTTAAAATAAAAGAAGAGAACTTAAAATAGAACATATATTATACATGAATGGTTATTGTGGAAGCAAGAGAAATATATAAATAAACTTAAATTAAAAAATTATATCTTTAATTTTAAATCGATTCATATACGTCAATTCTCTTTAAATAATCGAATATTTCGTTAATGTGTGGACTATTTTCATTTAGTAAAGTTGCCAAATGATATGGGAGTTAAAGCTAAGTCACTGTTAAAGCTAAGTAATATGTATACAACTCACCCCCTTATAGTCCTCATACTCCACTTGCTATACAAGCTAAACTGGAAGAATCGTAGAGTCTCATTTGTCTGGATCCCAGGACACAACGATATACCTAGCAATTGCAAAGCCGACGAAGCGGCAAAAGCTGCATCATTGATACCTCCATCCGATTGTTTAGATATCCCTCATAATGATATATATTCACTGGCGATATCGCAAGTAATCAACAAATTGAGATTTTATCGATACAATGATAAGTTTGATTAGAAAAGAATATCTTTGTTGGGAAATCCGGTCAAAATTGTTGCCTCCCCAAATAAATTGTTGTACCAATGTTCCTGTTCGGAGCCAAAGCTAAGAATCAAAATCCGAATTTTATTTTTAAATGTATTACTTTCGCGGTATAACAGATTCATTTTAGGGACAATTATAAATCTGTAACTTGTAATGTTTGATTCGTGTATAATTTATAGAGTTATTTTTAAAAAAATTACAGTTTTTTTCATTCCCTTACCTCTTAAACGCGAGTCACCTCAGAAGAGCAATAATAGAGGAGGTTCAAAAGGGCGTAATTCATTTTTTTGAAGAAAGGAAAAAAGACAGCAGAATTTAACAAGGTGAGAAAAAATCCTAACGAATGCTTCTAGCTAATATTACCGAGCTGCACGAAAAGTTTTTTGAAAATGGTTCTAATAAGATAAGGTATTCCTCTTTCTACTGGTTCAAATCGTTTTGGTTAATACACCCAAAAGCTTTAAAGAGAGACAACTGTCAATGCCAGACCCAAGAAAATTTTCTTTACTCATTAAGGGACTTTTTAAAACCAAAGTTCATTCCCTCATCAGTTCGAAAATTTCCCGTTCAAAAATTACTCATGTAGCTGAACCATAGGTATAATATATTTACGTTTTCATATGGAAAGGAACACTCTAAATACTTTTTGGAAGAATATCGTTTTTTTTTTAAGATAGCGTTTGCAAAAGTTCAGAACTGTATTGGCCCTTTCCAGGAGAATGGCCCATTGAGTTCATCACTCTGACCCTGTTCTCTACTGTTATTGAATTTTTTTACCCTGTTAGTGAATTTTTATAATAAATGATTATATAATTGAAATGATTATGAATAATAATGAAATTATCATAATCAAATAATATTATTTCAAATTATAACAAAATAAGGCATTTAATGACTTTTTGATCTTTGCCAGGTGAAAATATATGTCCTTGTAAGTGAAGAAAACACTCACAATATATTCTGATATATCCTTATATATATATATATATATATATATATATATATATATATATATATATATATATATATATATATATATATATATATATATATATATATATATATGTCAAGCTAGGCGAGAAACTTTCCAGTATTCTTTTAATGGTAAAAATTAATCAGTGCTTACAACCTGAATAATGAAAGAAAGTGCGTAATTTGGAATATGTTATGCATTAATGAAGCATCCAGTGTCGGATCACGATAAGTGGAGACTTAGAGGACCGCTTAGTCGGCTTACCGCTTAATCCAGCTGCTAAGCAGTAAAAATTCCGGGACTCCTTCCCCAAAAAATTCACAACTTAGAGGCCATCAATTTAACATTTTACTTTTAGATTGGTCTGATTATTTCCTGGAGGTTTTTTCGTTGAACCTTTTCGTTCAGTTCCAAAATCTTTGTTTAGATATTTTAAGACTTCGGGGGCCTTCGATAGCCGCTTAATTCGTCCCTGGAAACATTACAGAGTAATGCTGAGGGAAGTAGGACAGCTGCCTGTGTCTGTCAATGTTATTGAATTTTATTTAGGAAAGGAACTGATTTTGTGAAATCGTTAGTCCTTTAAAAATAAACCTGAAATCTTTATAAAGAAAATTAAAACTATTCTAAATTATTTTCCTCAGGGGTCAAGGTGTCCTTGAACTAAGTTTATCTGAAGTCTTTGGACATTCATCACTAATCCTAGAAGAATTACAGCAAAGGAAGGTGGTAATATAAATCCTATTAACCTGGATTATTTTGGTGCTGGTTCAAACCCAATAATATTTCTTAAATCTGTAACTTTTAAATAAAATTCAAAGTGCGTCAGTTTTATTGGACTGGATTGTTTATGGATTAAGGCATTATGAAAACGAAATTAGCTACTATATTATAAAAACAACAGTTTATTGTTTTACATAAAATACAACACTTTATTTTTTACAAAAGTATTTGATAATAATAATAGAATATAATTCAATAATTACTTAAGTAAAGTGTTCATAATAACACTTAGAGTTTGAACTGTATTTTATCGACGAATATTATTCATAACAATACCATTAAAATAATTTTATTAAACAAACTTTTTGGCTGTACAGATGGTTTTAGTCAACTCTACCGCCCCCCAGAATCCTGGACCCCAGGTATTTTGACCGCTCTGCTCATCCTCCTGCTCGTCACGACATAAAACTATTCCTAGGTGACTTTAACGCTCAAATTGGCAAAGAGAATTCACTGTTCCCAGCAATAAGAGGCCACAGTCTACACGACATAACCAATGATAACGGGCTTAGGCTTGTCACATTCGCAGCATCCTTAGGACTGATTGTAGGAAGCACGCTCTTTAAGTCAAAACGAATTCATAAAGCAACGTGGACATCTCCAGATAAAAATACCACAAACCAGATTGATCATGTGCTTATAAGCTCCAGACATAAAGGCAATCTACTTAATGTGAGAACCTACAGGGGCGCTAATGTGGATTCAGACCACTACCTGGTCGTGGCAACCCTCCGAGCACGCATATCAAATGCAAGGAAAGTTAGAACGGACAAAGTTACCAAGTATAACATTGCAAAACTCAAAGACCCCCGTTGCATGGAAGAATTTGAGCGCAACATTAGCGAGCAAATGCAGAGAGCGAAATGCCCAAAAGAGAACAGCATTGATCAGATCTGGGAAGTTTGTAAACAAGACATAAAACTAGTTGCTAAAGAAACACTAGGCTTAGAAGAAAAAAACATTAAACCTAGTTGGTACGACGAAGAGTGTAAAAGAGCCACCAATGGGAAAAACGAGGCCTATAGACGAATGATTACCGGAAGAAGAACCAGGAATCTGGTGGAAGAATATAGAAGGCGACGAAGAGAAGAAAAGAAGATCCTCAGGAAGAAAAAGAGAGAGTGGGAGAAAAAGAAGATAGAGGAAATAGAGACACTGAAGGAACAGAGGGATGTGAAAAAGTTTTACAAAAGCATTAACGAAGGAAGAAAAGCGCCAGAAATAGCCAGATCCGAAATATTAATGGAAAACTAATTTCAGATAAATCTGAAATATTAAATAGGTGGGAAGAGCATTATAAGGAACACTTTAAGGTGGATGATGAAGATGCTATCCCATACCAATTAGCTGAGGAGCAGGATGTGGAACCTCCTGACGAGGATGACGTGCTTGATGCCATTATGCAACTTAAGAATAATAAGGCCCCCGGAATCGATGGTCTGCAGGCTGAACTTTGGAAACAGGGAGGACCAGAAACTCTGAAGCGTTTGCATGATATCCTGTTAAAGATATGGATAGAAGAAGTTGTGCCGGAAGAATGAAGGACAGGAGTAATATGCCCGATACACAAGAAGAATGATGTCCTCGACTGTAACAACTACAGGGCTATTACCTTACTCCCCACGGCGTACAAGATATTTTCAAACGTCCTCAATGCTAAAATAAGACCTTACACTGATAAAGTGGTGGGGCAATATCAGTGTGGTTTCAGGAAGGGAAAGTCCACCATTGATCAACTGTTTACTCTGCGACAGATACTTGAAAAGATGAATGAATTCAATACATACCTCCATCTCCTCTTTATAGACTTCAAAACAGCATATGACAGTGTGTATCGGGACAAGTTATACATAGCTATGAAGAGGCTGGGAATCCCGTCAAAACTAATACGACTGGTCAGAATGACGATGACAAATGCCAGCTGCTGTGTTAGAATACAGGGAGATCTGTCTAATAAATTTTGTTGCGAAAGAGGATTAAGACAGGGAAACACGCTAGCATGCACCCTGTTTAACCTAGCGGTTGAAAATGCAGTAAGAGACACACGAGTACAGACCACAGGCACTATATACAAAAAGCGTCCAAATCTTAGCATACGCTGATGATATATGTATTGTTGGAAGATCATCGGCAGCAATGAGGGGCGCGTTTACGCCCTGTACTGACATATGCGTCAGAAACATGGACAATGACTAGGGCCATAGAGCGAAAACTGTTGGTGTTCGAGAGGAAAATTCTCAGGAAGATATATGGCCCCGTTAAGGAAAACAACGAATGGAGAATCAGACACAACAGTGAACTTTCTGACCTCTATAAAGAGCCCGATGTTGTCAAATATATAAGAATAACTAGGCTTAGATGGGCGGGTCATGTCTTACGGATGGATGATAATGTAGTCCCGAAAAAAGCATTCAATGTCGAACCAATTGGTAAGAGGAAAATCGGAAGACCAAAACTGAGATGGCTCGATTGTGTGAGTGGTGATGTCAGAGCTCTGGGCATCCAGAGTTGGTGGAAGGACGCACGAGATAGGGAGAGATGGAAGAAGATTCTTGAGGCAGCCAAGATTCAGTAATGGATTGTCGCGCTAAGGATGATGATGATGATGAAAGTGTTCATAATAACACTTAGAGTTTGAACTGTATTTTATTGACGAATATTATTCATAACATTACCATTGAAATAATTTTATTAAACAAACTTTTTGGCTGTATAGATGGTTTTAGTCAACTCTACCGCCCCCCAGAATCCTGGACCCCAGGTATTTTGACCGCTCTGCTCATCCCTGATGGCGGCCCTGCATGACATACACATGTAGACAGTTAATGAACAGATTTAGACATACTACAAACGATTTAACGATAAGTTGAACGGCCACTGCAACCAATTAATAAAAGAAATGGCCACAACTCTCATGCCCGAGAATATGAAAATTATAGTTATCTAAGTATATTTGCCAAAGAAGGGATGCCAAAGGGTACTGTTTTTCCTAATGCCTATTAAGACCTTTGTTTATTTTACTTTTTCCTCTTTCTTAGTGAAATTATTATGTCAGCCCATCTGCTGATCGTTTATTTTGTGAGGTAAATAAATAAAAGAGAAAAAAAAGTATTATGCCGGATTATTTCTGAGGTTTTCCTTCCCCTATTTGATTTTTTACTGAGGTTTCTCCCCTCATTACCTTATGTTTATATAATTTCTTGAAAAGTCATTTTTCAAGGTCGTTTAGTAGCTCAGTAAGTCCACTGATATACAATTTTGTATGCACATTCTCTGTTTTTTTCGTCTGACACATTGAAAAAAACTCTATGGGGGCAGACTAGAGGAAATATTGGTATAAGCTTTTAGTACCAAATGGAAATTAAGGAAATGCAAGCGTAGATAATAAAAACTGAATGTAAGGTAAATGCAAGAGATAAATAAATGGAAGAGTACCTATATTAGAGGAATGGGTTTTGTGATAGAAAAATATATAAACAGGCCATAGAAAATTTAGATTAAGAATATAAATGGAAAATATCTAAATAAATAAATAAAAATCTTCATACACAACTCATTTTTTAGACAGAGCAAAAAATGACAGAAAAGTTTTTAGCAACAATTAAACATGAATACTTCAGTGAAATTAAAATTCACAAGTTGAATTATCCAGCAGAATGACCAATTAGATAGAATAAAAATATATTTAACATTATAATATTGAACATAAATAAATATGTTTGGTAAAATATATTTAATATAAAGTAAACATGAACTAATGAGGGGAAAAATGTATTTATTAACAAATTTTTGGGCTCTTCAACCACTTCAGGGTCATTTTTGCCCTGTACTAAATTTACAAACATTTGAAAATTACAAAAGTTAATGTAATTTAAGGGTAGATGTAAGAGGAAACATTTAATGTAATAAAACTAACTGTAATGGCATATTTTATTGGTTGATTCGATGATGATTTTTTCTAAGAATAATTGAAGCATATTGTGAAATTATTGAAATGGTAAAGGATACCAAATTACAAGTCATATCCGGGGAAAGCGGAATTCTCTGGATCCAGAAGATCAGTAAGGAAATAAGAAATTCCAGCTATACCTAAAAAAAAATAATAAATTAATTTTCGAAACAAAAAACAATATTTAAAAACCTTCATTACAAACATCAGTGTATGAACCAACTAATTCCTCCTCCCTCTACTACATAAAAAATAATTTTATATGTTATCAAACATTTTATTAAGATAATATGATTACCAGAAGTAATCTTACTTCCCAAATCATTACAAGATCCATTTCCTTGGCATTAAACAATGCCATTGGCATTAAACAATGCCACAGATCAGGCATTTGCATTGAAATTTATTCAGAGATGTAAAAACTATCCTCTATTATTTCCCCCCCCCCCTTTGATTACAGATGCTTAAAATATGGAGGGAAGGGGAAGGAGGGAAACTATCTGATGAACTTGAGACAACATTAAAGTAACTGAAGAATTGTTTCATAAAATAGATTTTTTTTTTATCCACAGACCCTCTCGAATTTCTGGCTTGTTTTTTTGTTTTTTCGTTTGGCTTTATATAGACCTTGAAGATCTTTAGCCAACTCTACCAGCTTCCTCCACCTCTGTCTATCCAGTTTATTGCGTGTTGTTCAACCGCGTCCTTCGTTATCCTATTCACCCATCTGAGTTTCACCCCTCTGGGTCTAGTTCCAACTACTGATTCCACCTACGCTCATAGTTAGGAATAGAGGACCTGTTTGGTGGCTTCTTGCCAAATGTCCCACTCATTGTAACCTTTTTGTTTTCATGTCAAGTGCGATCGATTGCTACATTTTGGAAATTATTTCTTTATCCATCTTTCTTCTCCAAATCCCTAATTCCTTACCCCACTTTGGACCCACTATCACCCTGAGAACTTTTTGTTCAAATTTTTCAACCTTTTTCTCAAGGGTGCTCGTAAGAGACCATTTCTCACTGCCATACATCATTACAGGTTTTATGATTGACTAATAAATTTGTAGTTGCAATTTTCGTGAGATCTTCTTTGATCTTAGGATATGGACTACTGAAAAGAAGGCTTTGTTCGCGCTGAGGATTCTTTGGTCGACTTCACTGAGCTGGTCATTAATACAAGACACTTTACTTTTAAGGTATTTGAAACTGTCTACTTTTAGGAAGGTTTGACTTCCTACACTTATGATTTCTTCTTGACGTATTTTTCGGCTTACAATCATATATTTTGTTTTGTCTTGGTTTACTTGGAAGCTTATATCTTCTTCCACTGTGATCAGTGAGAAGGCCATCACCTGGATATCTTCTGCTTTACTTCCCAGGACCGTTAGGTCATCCGCATATGCCAGGTATTTGTGCGTCATTCCTACATGTACTCCACCCTGTACACTGCAGCATTCCCGCATTACCTTCTCCAATGCCAAGTTGAATAGCATTGGGGAAACCGTCATCTCTCCCTGAACCAACACTCTACATTTGGAACCATTGAAGCAAGCCCTTGTTATTCGCACTAACTTCCCCGGAAATTACACTTCTGTCATGATTTTCGAAAGACAATTTCTATCAACGGAATCTTATGCTGCTTTGAAGCCAATGTAAGGGCGTGTACATTTTGTTCCACTTTCCATCTTTTCTCAAGTACCTGTTTCAGAATAAATATCTGATCCGATTTGCTCTTACCTCACCGAAATCCCGCTTGATACTCACCCAGTGCTTTCTCATAGAAGGGGTTCATTCGGTTGAGCATTATATAAGTCAGGATCTTATATGCTACCGGAAGTATTGCTATGCCTCTGTAGTTGTCACACTCAGACATAGATCCTTTCTTTAGTATTGGACAAATGAGACCTGTGTTCCAACTCTCAGATATCTTTTCTTTCCTCCATATTTTCAGAATGAGTTGGAGCACTGCAGCTACTATGTGGTCTCCACCATCCTTGAACATGTCACTAGTTAGGCCGTCGATTCCTGGAACTATTCATATTTTTAATCGATCGATGCCCATCTGCAATTCTTGTAAGTCAAGTTGATCTACTTTATCATGCACTAAGTCCTTAGCATGATCCAGATCATCATTTTCGTCCACTCGGCCGTTCGTGTTGAAGAGTTGTTCAAAATAGTCCTTCCATATCTCCAGCACTTCTCCTTTAACTACCGCTACCTTTTCCATTCTTGTCTTTCATCTGAGTATTTCTACCTTTGAATCCAGCACATTCCTTTCTGATGCCAGCGTAGAATTCACAAATGTTTCCGGCTTGCCAGTTTTCTATAATGTCTGTGAGTCTCTGCTTTAGGAATCTCTTTTTGCTGATCGCAGTATTTTATTAGCAGCTTTTTGTGCTGACTCATACTTGTCCCGAGATTCCTTATCTTTCTTGCTAAGGTAGGCCACTTTTCTTTTCCTTCTTTCATCCACCATCTGTTGGCATTCCTCTGTGAACCATTTCTTAATTTTTCGTCTTTCCTGAGTGCCAATCACTTTTTGAGCTACCTCTTTTATTCCGTTTTCCATTTCTCCCCAGTGTTTATCTAAGGCAAAGCTCAGAAGGTCAAGGGATTCAAATCTGTTTTTGAGCTCAAGTTTGAAAATTTATTTTTTCTCAGGATCTTTTAATTTACTTACTTCATATCTTGCCCTTTTATATTCTGCTTTTGTATTATTTCTGGCTAGTAATATATCCAAAAGTTTTATCCTGCTCTGGCGGCAATATTTGGTACTTTTCTGGGTCTATGACGATGGGTGAGGGACCCAGAGCAGTATTAGGTTGATTCACATCTGGGTCAGTTAAATATTTATTTTGGGGTGGTCCCAAAAAATGAATATTGGTATTCTCACTCATGTTAAGACTTGTTCCTCCATAAATGCCAGAACCAGCAACAGTATGCTGGGATATAGGTTGTCTGTAGAGACATAAATTCTAATCAATGCATATCTCTGCAAAAGTTAAAACATTTTGCAATTCATTGCATGCATACTCAATCAAAACCAATAGAATAAAAAAATTAATAAAATAATAAACACTTACTACAATACCAAACCAATATAATTTAATCTAAAATAATGCCCATAAAAATGTCTTAATAAACTGTCAATAACTTATTGCAAAGCGATGATTTTAATTTGTGGACATACATTTAATTTGTTGACAGACATGTGTTCACTATTCATGAATTTGGGATAATTAGTTCATAAAGTTTTGTATCATACCTTCATAAAGAGAATATGGCCTATCTGGTGCCATTCCTTGGTACTTGGGATACTGCGTGCACCAATCAGCAAAGCATGCAGCTTTATACAGGTATTTTTGTTTCTATAAAAATATATAAATATAACATTTATCCAATTATACCTAAAATAATATAAAATATATATAATATATAACATTTATATAATTATACATGTATATTAGTAATGAAAATAAAAATTACAAAAAAAATAAATTATGTATATGCACAGAATGTAAAGCATAAGAACCAGGAAACTTCAGGGGCTGATTATGCACTTCATGAGCAACGATAATGTTATTATTGATGTTAAATGATGTTATTTTAGGTAATTCACCTGTTTGGTTAAGTACAAAGCGATCACTCAAAAACTATTCAAGGTAATTAAGTTCCATCGTCAAGTAGACAAAATTCTCTTTAATAATATAGTTTGGCTTAACTAAATCCATTGTACAGGGAATTTCGGATGGACCAATAGTGAAAAATTTTATTTTTAAAAACGCACTTTACTTGTGAATATTTTTCTCAGCTTCTTGCTGGGGTACAGATATCCATTCCACTTTCAGGAAAACTTCTCCTTTTATTACGCTCTTATTTCATATAAAGGGAATTGAGGTTTCTTTTGGGATTGGTCTAGAATTGACACCTCAATCTTTTGGGATTGGTCTAGAATTAGCATCTGATTAGCCAAAAAGTATGGTGTGGAATTTAGGTTTACCAAACAAAGAGGTGTTTTGAGGGTAAAATTTATTAAATTCACTTGGTTCCTAATCAATAAAATAACACGGAAATACAAAATAAAAAGCTTCTTTAAAAAATAAAACAAAGCTTTACCGAAAAAAATATCTGTTGACAAACCAAAACAATTAAGAAATTAAATATGAAATGAAACTACTCCTGATAAAAATAAATAAATAAACATCAACAAATTAAAATGAATATGCTTAAATATTTAAGAGAAGAAAATTCTTTTACTACAGCATTACTAAAAAAAAAATATAAAACAAAATAAAAATAAATAAATAAAAGAATAGAGCGAGGAGAGACGCTGTTTTAATGAGAGCAAGAGGAGTAGTATCCTCTCTAGTCTTTTTGAAAATCTATTTCAATAAGAATATTTCTATTTTATATTTATATCTATGCTTTGCATGCTTTGTTTTTTTATTGTTAGTACGGTGGTAAAATTATTTTCTTCACAATTTCATTTCAGATTTAATTTCAGAATTGTTTAGGTTAATTAACAGGGCTTTTTTTTGGTAAAGTTTTGTTTTATTTTGTGAAAAAGGTTTTTATTCTGTATATTCAAGTTATTTTATTGACTAGAAACAAAGTGAATTTAATAAATATTATTATTATTAAGTTTTCCTGAAAGTAGGATGGATATCTATAGCCCAGGAAGAGGCTGAGAAAAAAATTCATTAGTAAAGTGCGTTTTTAAAAATAAAATAAAATTTTTCGCTATTGGTCCACCCGTACAATGGATTTAGCTAAACCAAACTAAATTTTTAAAGGAAATTTGGTCTACTATACGATGGTCTATTGGAATTTAATTACCTTGAATAACACAAAACTTAAATTTTCTACTTTTAGGTGGAGAATCGGACCATAGTTAAAATGAATTTTTTTGCATCTCTTGAGGTGCAAAATCAGCCCCTGAAGTTTCCTGGTTCTTATGCTGTGCAGCCTGTGTGTATATCAATTATATATATATATGCACATATGCACACACATATAATTTTTTTTAATAATTTTTATTTTCATTACTAATAAATTGATTTTTTCTTATTGTATTTTCTATCAGTTAATTTAAAACCAACAACCAAACAAATTAATCTTCATTCAATACTCTCATTAGTAACAGAAAATTAAAATAATAGTTAAAATAATAATTTTAAAAAACTTTCTAAACTTAGTCAAAAAGTATACATTTTTACAAAAAAAAAAAAATATAATGAATAAGCAGATAATGAATTTTCTTTTTTAGGGCAAGGTAGTTTTTGTTGGATATACAATGCCAAAGTTGCTCACAAGCAATGTTAAATAATTCTTCAGGATTATTAAATATAAATCTCAAGCAGTTTTAAATTATTTTATAATTTGTATTTAAGATTCAATTTTTTATTCTCTGCATAATTACAAATATGCATAAATACATATATAATTTTTAAAACGTGAACAATTTTATTAAGTGCATAGAAATTTCATTTGAAATACCGAAAGATTTTTTTCTAACAAAAATTCAAGGTTCTTGAAAATTAATTTGGCAAATAGATATTTTTGATAAGTAAATGGAATTTCAATACATAGAGTTGGAACTTCTTGTTTTTTTTAAATTGTAATCAATTTCATATTTTTTTATGTTATGTTTATTATAAAAAATAATTGCTGACCATTTGCATTATGAAAATAATAATAAATAAATTAAAGGTTTGCTGATTTTTTTACACTTGTTGTCTTTGGGTATACAAATAAATAAAATCAATCAAAAACTTAATTATTTAAATTAAAAATAGTGATTATCAAACCTTTGTGACATTATAAAGTGCCAGGAAGGAGTAAGCATTGCCCGCTACTCCATGACAAATAGAATATCCTTTAGAGATCAGCCCTCGATTCCAAATAACATCTCCAGCATCCTCGGCAGCTTGTATCAGCCAGTGATGTCCATATATCTAGCATTAAAATGATACTGTTTAAAATGATACAATATTTTTGATATTACTATATATACATTAGAGTCTCACTAATGCAAATATATGGGGGAACGGAAAATTCTTAGTATAAGTGAATACTTCATATAAGTGAATAATGGCAGACTTTGTGTTATGATTTTTTTAAATAAAGAAAAATTCATAAAAAAAATAAAAGCAAAAATAAAATACAAAAAATAATTAAAAATATTATGCCTCATGAAATCAGGTAACAATAAGGTAGGAATATTAATTGAGCTTAAAAATTAGGTAATCGTAGTTAACTTAGTTTTTCTACAAGCTACATTTTATAAAACACATTCACAATCAACAAAAATGTCTGATTTGTTTTCACTTATGCCTTTAGAATAGACAAAACATGCTTCACTACCTCGAATGCAGCTAGCAATTGGGCAAGTGTTGCTGGAGCCGCTGGCTCTTCCTCATCTGAACATTGGGAATCAGAATTATCTGACATTCCTTTGGCTTTTGCCAGGGTGACTTCGGCTATAATTTCCTCATCACTTTGGGTGGCACAGACAGCCAAGTTGTTGTTCCATTCCACAAAATGTTCAAAAGTTACTCCTGGGACTACATAAAAATTGGATCACTCAGGAGGTTCTGCCACAGCTGTTTTTTTTTCATTCAGGTTGTCATCAACTTCTTTTAATTTTCTCTTCCAGAGAAAGTTTCGTTCCAGTTTTATTCATTTTAAAATAAAATGGATTTTTGAAAAAAGGTGGTGCGCACACAACAAAAGGACTGTCGGTACTAATTTAATTAAGGGAGAGGGAGAATCTCGTGGGCTGAAGGGGATGAATCACTGACACACAGTGGAAAAGACAGGATACGCCAGAAGCCCCGAAACGATTCACGGAAAACCACATGAAACCGAACACCTCCTTCAGGCATATACAAGCAAGAAAAATTTCACTGAAAAGTCGTAGTTTCTTCGTATAAATGAATATTTACATTGTGGGATCTAATTTCCCTTTGTATAAATGAATTTTTTGTATGATCGAATATCATCAAAGTCAGGGATTCCCAAACCGTGATACGCAAGGACGTTCCAGTTGGTGCACGAACAAGCAAACAAAAGTCATGGATAAAATTATCTATTTAGCACGTTCGAAAGGGATAATTTTTTTAATATAATATAATAAAAGGCTTAGCGAACCCGGAGGTTCGATGCCGATACCACTAATCGCTGTCTATAAATCTCGGTCCACCGACTACCTTCCAAACCCAAATTCATTAGATCACTCTTAATACTATCCTCCCACCTACGTTTCGGTCTACCCCTCGGACGTTAACCAGTCAGCTCAGCGTTTATTAACTTTTTAGGAATTCGTTCGTTACTGAGCCCAACAACTTTGCAAGCCCATTTCAACCGTCGCGATGATATCACTTCGATTATATTAACAGGGTGCATGCTCCGTAATTCCGCGTTGTGTAATCTCCTAAACTCTCCAGTTGACTCATCCTTTTTCGGGCCAAATATTTTACGCAGTACCTTATTCTCGAACACCTTAAGGCGTTGTTCGTCCTTCAAGGTTAGCGGCCACGTTTCACACCCATACAGAACTGTAGGCAGGATAATAGTTTTGTATATTCTAAGTTTTAAGTTTCTGGACAAAATGCGCGACCTAAGTAATGTTGACACGGAAAAATAACAAGCATTTCCCGCCTTTAACCGCGCCTTTATTTCCTCTTGAATTTCGTTTTTTCTAGTAATCACAGACCCCAAATACTTAAATTTCTCAACGTGTTCAAACCTATTTTCTCCTATATCTATATCCTCAAAATCGCCTCTGTTTCTATTGCTAACCATATATTTCGTCTTATCCGTATTTATTTTGAGGCCAACCTCTTTCCCAGCTGTCATCAACGTTGCTGTATTCAGTTTTATAGTTTCCGCGTCCTCACTTAATAATACCAAATCATCCGCAAACCCCAGCACGGATATTCTACCACCCAGATCTAAACCCCTTTCGGTAAGCATTACTTTTCTAATGACATACTCTAATGCTAAATTAAATAGGACAGGTGAAAGGGAATCGCCTTGTTTTAACCCCGAGCGAACTTCAAATTTCTCCGAAAAATAATTACCTATTCTAACTTTATTGAATGTTTCGGTCATGCACATCCCTATTAGATTTACTAACTTCTTCGGTATTCCCTGCTCAATCAGAATGTTATACAGTCTCCGGCGATCAATGGAATCATAAGCCTTTTTGAAATCCACAAAAAGCTGATGAACTACACCGTTGAATTCTAATTTTTTTTCTAATATTTGCCGTAAGGAAAATATTTGATCGATAGTTGATCGGTTCCGTCTAAAACCAAATTGGTAGTCTCCGATAATTTCCTCGGCATATTCCGTGATTCGACTAGTTAGGATCAACGAGAATATTTTATAGCATACCGGGAGGAGTGATATTCCGCGATAGTTATTACACTCCGTCCTCGGACCTTTTTTGTGAATCGGAATAAGTATAGATTCTTTCCATTCTTCGGGCATTTTTTCATTTTCCCAGATCTTTTTAACCAAAAAATGTATTTTAGAAACTCCAGCTTCACCGCACACTTATATTATTTCACTGGAAATGTTGTCAATTCCCGCTGCTTTATGAGATTTTAATTTTTCGATGGCTATTTCGACTTCCTCCTTACTCGGTTCTTCAATTAACGGTTCAGCACTCTGATATTCAGAAGGAGGAGATTGATTATTATTTCCCGAATTCAAAATACTTTTAAAGTGTTTTTTAAATTTATTCACAATGTCCCCCGGATCGGCCAAGATATTGTTATTTTCATCTCTAATTCCGTTCATTGCTGGTTCAAACTGTTTACGCGATCTGTTTATACCCTTGTACATGTCTCTTACATTGTTTTCAATTCTATTAGTTTCTATCTCTATTATTTTGTTTTTAAGATATTCTCGTTTTTTATTTTTGAGGAATTTGGACGTTTCATTCATCAAGGCCCGGAAATTAGCAACATTGTTATCGCTTGGATTATTCAAAGCTTTTAGTTTCGCGGCTCTTCTTTTTTCGCACAAGTTTAGACAATCATTATCGAACCACGGTTTATTCTTTTTATTGTCCCTTTTTCCAAGACACAGATTACTTACCTCTTTAATATTATCCCTAATTCCGATCCATAGCTTGTCTACATCTTCGCGATCCTCATCTAAAGATTCCAAGGCTTCAAACCTATTCTTGATTTCTACCGCGAATTGATTTCTAATTGAAGGGTTTTTCAATTTATCTAGATCAAAATTTTCGGAACAAATACGGCTTTCTTTCCTTTTTTTTATATTAAGTTTTTGTCGAAGTTTCGCGATTACTAATTCATGATCTGACCCACATTCTGCCCCACGATAAGATCTCACGTTAATTATACTATTTTGCCATCTTTGTTGTATCAAAACATGATCAATTTGATTGCGTGTTTGTGAATCCGGCGATGTCCACGTATACTTATGAATATCCCTATGTTTAAACGTAGTACTTTTGATTGTTAGGTTTTTCGAGATAGCAAAGTTTATTAGACGGATCCCATTATCATTGCTATGTTCGTGCAAACTTTCTTTACCGATCGTCGGATAGTATACTTCTTCCCTTCCCACCTTTGCGTTTGCGTCCCCTAATATTATTTTCATGCAGTTTCGAGGTAGTTTATCATATACCCACTCTAGTTTATCATAAAATTCGCATTTAACTTCATCATCACTGTCTTCGGTAGGGGAATGTATGTTTATCAGCGCGATTTTAAACCACCGCCCCTGCAATATGGCCACCGATATCCTATCACTAAAAAATTTTACGTCCCTCAATGCGGAGAGCAATCTATTCCTTATTAGAAATCCAGTACCTAAACAATAATTACCGCTCCCACCGTACCAAATAGAATAGTTCCCTTCTGTTAACGAACCCTCCCCTGGCCACCGAATCTCTTGCAGTGCCAGGATATCTACATTGTATCTCTTAACCTCGTTTGCCACCGATTTTAACCCACCCGCTGTATTCAAACTTCTTACGTTCCACGTCCCTATACCTAAATCTCTAATTTTCAACTTGCGCCATGAATCCCCTGAAGCAGTCCCCACCCGGAGACCCGAACGGGGGACTAGTTTACTTCCGGATAATGAGCGTTTTACCTCAGAGAGATCCATGACTTTTTGTGGTATTTTGTGAACTAAAAATATGTGAGTAGGGCTTTCAAACCTACGTCACACCCTCCAGCAAGCCTGGAGGGGCGCTCTCATTGTTGGTCAGCGAGTCCATCGGACTTAGCCGGGAGGAACTTCCACGGAATTTCCACCGACCATCCCCACATCCGCCACCCGTGGGACGCTCCCCTACGCGGTAATGAGATCCGCGCGAGGATAATTTTTTTAAAATTATTATTTAATGTAACGATTATAAGATGCATAAATACCATCTGGAATTAAAAAAGAATTCAGTATTGTTACCGTAGTAATGGTGAAAGCAATGAGTTTTAAGGAGAACTATAGAATCAAGTTGAGCTCCATCAAGCCTAACTTAATGCTATGATTGTAAATAAACAGCAACAGGCTTCCAACTGAAAAATATTGATCGTTTTTTTCACAAAGTATAAATTTCTTACTTTTAATGGATACCACTTTTATCCACACACAATTTTTGGTGTTGCTATAGCAAGCACTAGCAGTATAATATATATACATATGTATAATAAATCTTTCTTACATTGTATATTTTATTACATTGAGTGGACCCAGTTTTTACTAACATGTTGTTATAATGTGAAATTGATAAACTTTTCCTTAATCAAATTTACTATAATAATTATATACTGTTTTCTTGGTTAAAAAAACTTTTATAAATCAGTTTGTATTTTTTACGAAGACGAATCTTTAATATTAACATCATAAGATGAGGTAATGATATTTCCAGTTATCTGAAAAATGGAAGTGATATGCAGTGACATGGAATCTTGGAAACCCTGGTCTAAGTGAATAATTAACACAGAACTGAATGGAGTTTTGCCGGGGAATAATAATTTCTTATAAACGAGTTTGTTATAAATGAGATTCCATTGTATGTATGAATTTATATATATATATATATATATATATATATATATATATATATATATATATATATATATATATATATATATATATACCTATATAAATACAATGTAATAAAATTGGCTAAAGTAAAAATGTTAATAGAAAAATTGTCACCCCTTTACAGTCAACATTTTTGTAGATAACCGGTTGTTTTGCTGAAGGTTCTGGTAGTCCGCCTAAGAGTTCTAATAATTGAAGCATAGAAATGCAAAAGAGTCTAAGCGCCTTTAGAAAATGATTTCAGAATTCAAGTATCAAATTGAAAAATATTAAAGAAATATGTTAAATACATATTAAATAATATGTTAAATTAAAAAAAAAAAAATTTCTGATAACCTAGGGTTGTATAAGTAATAAAATAACATTTGTAATAGTTCTAACTTTACAATAAAAAAACATCTTTTTTCTTCATTTCCTTTCATTCCACAAAGCAACGGAAAAGTAAGTCACTATATTGAATTGAATGTGTTTTCTCGGTGAATCTATGTTCGCTATAATACTTTTATTTACTTTCCCATTCATTTCATATAGTAATAACTATGATTAAATGTGCAATATATAAATAATGTGTTAACAATAAAATAAGAATCAAAGTTAAACTTAAATCTTTTATTTTTTTTTTCAAGTTGTTTGTAAATTTTTTGTACAAACTTTACAGTATGATGATGAATGATGATCAGGAATGATTTACTCACATTATCTTTTAAAAGTTAAACATCATAAAAAAATTACACTTGAGGAGAATTCAAGAATAAAATTGGTAAGGGTTAAAGTTAATAAAATGTTAATCAATTTAATAATTTTTTACAAAAGAAATAATTCATGGAAAATTTTAAAAAAAAGTATTGTAGTGTTGAAAAATCAAATGGAACTAGCGCTTGCTTAAGTGATCAGAAAGTAGAATTTTCACTTATATTAGAGGATTTGTTAACAGTAAATTTGTTCCAATTACATAAGAATATAATTTATTTAAACAAAAAGTAAAAGTCGACATTCAAAAGGAATACAGAAGAATATCAACTTAAATATTTTAATTATGCATCCTTAATTATGCCATTACGGGAAGAGAGACCAAAATCCTGTGGTCATTTCATTTTCATAATTTTTTAATAAATAATTTTTATTTTCATAATTATAAATTTATATTTCTGATTGTATTTTAATCAGATTTAGAACCAAAATTAGTTAGTTAATTTAGAACCAAAAAATAAACAAAATGTGATTATAATTCAGTATTCTTATTATTCACTTTAAATTAAAATTAGGCAAAAAGCTAAATACTTTGACTATATATACATATATATATATATATATATATATATATATATATATATATATATATATTTTATTTTTTTTTATTCATGTTTAAGTCCTTTCCTACTTCTATTAAGGCAAACAGGATGGGTTATTCTTACAGGTTACAACCTGTTCTAACCAGATATATATATATATATATATATATATATATATGAACATAATAACAATGAAGATACCTGGTAAGCTCGCAAAAATAAATGTACAAATCCTGGAGAACCATGACACCATTGTACCAGTCTATCCTTATTACTGCCTTCGGAAGAGATGAAATTTCCACTCTGATATTTCTGCTCAAGAAGCCATTTTAATGTGTTTGGAATAATTATATTTCTCTCATCTTCACTTAACATCTCATTAGCCTAAGCAGAGATAATTTTTTGGCATCAATGTCTTATTTTCTTCTTGATAATTTGTTATGGTTTTATTTTATAAATGAAAATAGTGTAACATGATAAGGTAATTTGACATGAACTGAACTTTTTTTTGTTACAGTCAACTGTAAGCAATGCAGCAGACTCCACTTGATTACAGTACCAAATAGTTAAACATAGCCAGCATAAATAACAAAAATAAGATAATAGTTGATTGTAATAAAATGAATCCAGAGAATTTTTTAATGAGGCATCAGTAAAGGTGACTAAACGAAGAAACACTGATTGAACAATGAAACACTAAATATTATTAAACAAACAAGCATTAATAAAAGTGTTACATTATTTATTTTCTCTATTTATTGAATGATATATTCAAAAATTATGATAGATAATAAACAAGAAAACAAAATTAAACATAAAAGAATAATTAAAAATTTATAATATATATATATATTTAAATTAAGAACCTTTTTACTTTATGTGCGTGTATGGTAAGTCTAGCTCAAAAATAAAAATTTGTAAGCAACAGAAATTGTATATTTAGGGTAGGTTTACGACTAGGATGTTACAGCAACACTACTAACTTAATACTTTTTTGCCACAATTAACTAACTGGAAGTGCCACTTTACATTGTCGATTTTACACTTTTCCCTTGAAAAAGGTTCCAACGATTTTGATCAAACTCGTTATACCAATGTACAATTAAATTCTCTTCAATATCAACTAGGTTTTATCCTCATTGAAATAGTCTGACAGGACTTAATTGTTAAATTTTCAAAATAGCTAGTTAATAATTTCTACTTTCATATTATTTAATGAAAATTAAATGGTTCCAAGGAAACTAAATGAAATTACAAGGAAACTTTTAAAATGTCACTAGCCCTACTTGAGCAGAAATTAAATTCTACTCAAAGTAAGGTAGGTAGTACGTAAAAGTTGTGTGACGCACACACCGCATGAGATTTTTTACTTTTTAGTACTGTATAGCAGATATAATGTGCCGTTAGCAAATCAAGCAAATTTTATTCTGTTTCTTTTTTTCTTCTAGTAGAAAAAGAGTATACTGTAATAACACACTGTGAATATAGTAATATGTAAACAAATGAATACTCACACATAATAGAGCATGCAATATGCCAGCAACTCCATGAGCTGCCCCGAAATAATTTTTGTTATGCCAATGAAAAACAAGAGGTGAACGATGGTCTTTTTCTTTAGATTTCCTCCATCCAGACTTTATAATACAGTATATCACCTAAAGGAAAATTTGTAGATAAATATAGATATTGTTTCAGAAGTTGATCGGGAAGGGGGAGTGTGCGATCAATGAACAACACACTAATAAATAAGTGTAACTTATTTTATTGTGTACCGATTCAGCCTAAGTTTTAGGCCATCATCAGGGCTAAGGAAAAGTAAGATAACATTGATAATAACAGAGATCAATAACAGTAATAAAAGATGGTAATTAAAAAAAATGACTAGTATGATAAAAAAAAAATATGAAGTATAAAGAAAATATCTGATGTGGACAACACATGACTTCCTTGTACGCCTATTAAACTATAAATCGGTGGCTCAAAAAGTGATCCTGAATTTGGTTAATAGTTTCCGAATTATATGTATTTAAATTAAATACATATAATTAATTTAATATATAATAATTTAATATATAATTTTTGATATAAGCTTATTATGACCTTGAAGTAAAGTGCCCTTTTCGGCTCACCAATTTTAACCAAAATATAGTAAATACATTCATATCGATATAAAAGTCCTATTTACCAAATTTGAGATGTTTTACATTATATTTTAA
The DNA here is from genome assembly GCA_948150685.1 of Rhaphigaster nebulosa. Taxonomy (NCBI): domain Eukaryota; kingdom Metazoa; phylum Arthropoda; class Insecta; order Hemiptera; family Pentatomidae; genus Rhaphigaster; species Rhaphigaster nebulosa. The sequence goes on along the minus strand of OX411311.1, from coordinate 114,255,893 downwards.
ATATAATTTTTGATGGAAGTCTAATATGACCTTCAAGTAAAGTATCGCTTCCGGTTTTCCAATTTAGACCAAAATATAGTATGTTATTTAAATCAATATATAAGTTATAAATACTAAATTTGAGAAGTTTTGCATAGTAATTTAATATAATTTCTGATGGAAATCAATTATGAACTTCAAGTAAAGTACCACTTCCGGTGATCAAGCAGTGACCAAAAAGGGAGGTTCACAACTAGATTTTACAACAATCCTAAATACAAAATTTCAAATTTCTACGGCTAACCATTTTTGAGTTATACAAGATACAAACGTACGTACGTACAGATGCCACGACGAAACTAGTCAAAATGGATTCAGGGATGGTCAAAATGGATATTTCCGTTGAAATCTGAAAACCCAAAATTTTCGTGATTACAATACTTCCTTTACATCGTACAAGGAAGTAAAAAGATATTAATATATATATATAGTGAATAAAGAAAATTAAAAATATAAGAAAAGAGTAAAGGAATGATTATATTATATTAAGGAAAGATTTTATTATATGAAATAATAAAATACATTATACATGATATAATAAAAAACATGAAAACTATTAATTAAAATAACTAGTAATATGAAGATTTGGTTGATATCCGCCTGATGGATCAAATATCAGGGATCAAGTATGAAGTACAGAAGGATCAATCTAATTAGGTATTGATAAATTATTTCCCACTTCTATAAATTTTTTTTATTGAAAACTAGTTTCGAATGTTATACATTCATCTTCAGTTCTAAAAACACACAAAAATTCAAAAATACGCAATTCAAAATATAGTTTGGCATTATTATACATATTAAATTAGATATAATATAAATCATTATTATAAAACATTCATAAATTATGAATTTAATTAAGACAAGAAATCAAATACATGTTGGTAAAAATTTAAACCTTGGTGATGAGCAGCATATATTTGATTTCTTGTCTTAATTAAATTCATAATTCATAAATGTTTTATAATACTGATTTATATTAAATCTAATTTAATACTTATAATAATACCAAACTATAATTTGAATTGCTTATTTTTGAATTTTTTTTGTTTTTAGAACTGAAGATGAATGTATGTATTGGAATTATGTAAAGCATATCGAGATAATTATATTACAAGTTATGTAAAAGATGACAATGATGTTAAAATGTTGACAAGTGACTAATGAAAATAAAAATAATGCTAAAAATTAATTGAAATTATAATTAAAAAAATATAAAAAGAATGAAAGCTTACAGATAGCATAATACAATTATAAGTTATTATCATATGTAGGGAAGAAAAAGAATCCAATAAGCTTTCTATTTTATTTTCATTATCATTTAATTAATTTGTTGGCCTTGAACCAGTACATTTTACCAGTTTTTTTAAATCAAGGTGTATTTCAATTTAAAGTTAGTTTCTTAAAACTAGTTAGTTGGAAACATTGTTACTCGTTTTTCTAATTCCCAGAACTGTATCTCGATTCAGTTAGATGGCGCTCAGCTGTGCTCCTCTCTGGTATGTAATTATTAAGTATTTTTATGCTTTCCTCTTCCTCCTTGTTTCTATCCTTATTTTTTCTTTTTTCCCCACATCTGATAATAACTTATAATTGTATTACGATATCTTTAAGCTTGCATAACTTCATATTTTACTCCTTTATTTTATTTTTTTTATTACATTTTTCCATATATTTTATTATATTGAACATATAATTTATTCTTATAATTCATTCATTCTTCTTCCCTTCTTTCTTTTTACATTTTTTTAATTATAATCTCAATTAATTTTTAGCATTATTTTTATTTGTCAACATTTTAACATTATTGTCATCTTTTACATAACTTTTAATATCATATTAGGGACTTGAATAAGTTCTTGCTGTTTCCCGACAGATAGTGTTATCTTAGTCTTTTTGCATCAGGCAATACTATAGCCAACTTTATCATGAAGCTCCACCATTAGACTCGAAATCACAGTATATGTTATTCCGTCGAAGTATAAATAACATACTTTTTCATAGCGTTAAACATGTCGAATTTCGTGCCAAAAAAAGAGTATTTGCGGGGAATTTTACTGCATTCCTTTTTTCAAAAAAAATCTGCATCTGAAGCACATAGAATTCTTGTGGAGACTTACGGCGACCATGCTCTGTCGGAAACAACATGCAGAGATTGGTTTAGACGCTTTAAAAATAATGATTTTAATATTGAAGAATTGGAAGCATTACTCGATGAAGACCCAAGTCAGACGCAAAATGAACTTGCAGAATCATTAGGAGTTGATCAGACAACAGTTTCCAAACGTTTAAAAGCATTAGGAATGATTCAAAAGCAAGGAAATTGGGTGCCCTACAAATTAAAGCCGAGAGACGTCGAACGGCGTTTTTTCACATGTGAACAGCTGCTTCAACAGCAGAAAAGGAAAGGTTTTTTGCATTGTATCGTGGCTGGCGATGAAAAGTGGATAGACTACGATAACCCGAAGCGTAAAAAATCCCGGCCCCGTTAAGCCCGGCCAAGAATCAATGTGGACAGCAAAGCTGAATATCCATGGTTCCAAACTCATGCTCTGTATTTGGTGGGATCAGCTGGGTGTAGTGTATTATGAGCTCCTCAAACCCAAGGTAACCATCACGGGAGATCGCTATCGACTAGAATTAATGTGTTTGAGCCGAGCATTGAAGGAAAAATGGCCTCAATACGAGGAAAGACACGAAAAAGTAATTTTGCAGCATGACAACGCTCGGCCACATGTTGCAAAACCGGTCAAAACCTGCTTGGAAACGCTCAGATGGGAAGTCCTACCCCACCCGCCATATTCACCGGACATTGCTCCTTACGATTACGACTTGTTCCGATTGATGACTCATGGCCTGGCTGAGCAGTACTTCCAATCTTATGAAGATGCCAAAAAATGGATCGATTCGTGGATAACTTCAAAAGATGCGTCGTTCTTTCGACATGGTATTCGTATGCTGCCAGAAAGATGGGAGAAAGTAGTGGCTAGCGATGGACAATACTTTCAATAACATGTTCTTTACTAATTTTTTTAAATAAAGCATTTATTTTCACGAAAAAAACAGCGAGAACTTATTCAAGTCCCTAATAATTATCCCGATAATCTTTACATACTTCCAAATATTCATACTAGTAGTTATTTTAATTAATAATTTTCATGTATTTTATTATATCATGTACAATGTATTTTATTATTCCATGTGATTCATAATATTTCCTTCACTGTCTTCACATTTTTTATAATTCATTATCTATGCTTCATCAATCTTCATTATATATACATTATCTACAATATATATTAACATTTTCTTTCTTTATAATTCATTTTTTTTTTTTTTATCATACTAGTCATTACCTGTTTATTACTATATTTTATTACTGTTATTGATCTCTGTTGTTATCAATGTTATCTTACTTTTTCTTAGCCCGGATGATAGCCTAAAACTTAGGCCGAAACGTTGGCATACAATAGAATAAGTTACACTTATTAGTGTATTCTTTATGGCAACCCCCCCCCCCCCGACCAACTTCTTAAAATTATATCTATGGTCAACTAATCTCACATCAAACATATAGATATATTTTTTATTTATTTATTTTTATATATACACATTTATCCTCATTTAATTACAAAATTTATAATACCTACTTTGCGGAAACATGCAAGAGGAATAACAGGTCCATAATATTTATCTACAAAGAGAAGGCTATAAAGGTAACCAGCTCGTCCGTATAAAATTTCATCTTGATTTGCCGGATCCTCATAATCTATTTTCAGTAACCTTTAATTATAAATTTTAAAACTTATTAATTCTAACTTCATAATTATTTTAGGATATATATCCCTATAATGTAACCATTTTTGTCTTCCTCGATAAAATTGTAAAACAGGTACTTAAGATCTAACAGAAAAAATGTTCTTAAACAAAAATGAGGTAACAAAGCCAGACAATTTTATTAATCCAAAAATAAATATTGATTTACTTCTTTCATTGATTTATTATATATTTCATATAACAATAGAAGAAAATATGGAACTAAGCTCTGACCATACACCGATTATCCTCACCCTAAGTGAAAGCATTATTTAAAAAAATCCCAATCCAATTCTGAATAAGGATTGACTTAGGGAGAAAAATTGATTTGAAATCTTCACTGCCATCTAAAGAACAAATAGATACTGAAGTTAATAAACTTGTTACAGACATCCAATATTTAGCATGGGAAAATTTGCCAGTAATAACGCAGAAATTTAATGGAAATAACTACACTCAAGAAATAGTTAAACTTATTCAAGACAAAAGAAGAGCAAGGAAAAGATGGCAAAAGACATGCATGCCCTCAGCAAAGACTGAATGGAATAGGCTCATGGCTAAGCTTCGAAGAAATCCAAGAAATAAAAAATGAAACAATGAACAACTTTTTGAGTGAATTAATGAATGATAAAAGAACAGAGTACTCCCTCTCGAAGGCAACAAAGTCACAGGCTGAACCAATGAAGGATCTTGAAAACAAGTGGATTAAGGATAAACATAGCAAAGCTGAAGCCTTCGCTTGTTACCTTGCGAAGATCTTTACTCTGAATGAATGTGAAGAAGAATTTCTCGAGGAAGGATCTTTGATAAAAGTGAATATCGAAATTCCGCCAGTCACCATCAAAGAGGTTCAAAATACTGTCAAACTAGAGATCAAAACAAAAAAAAGCGCCGGGATATGATCTTATCACAGGACAGGTTTTGAAAGCATTACCGCGGAAGCCGATAATTAAAATTACCAAAATAATAAATGCTGCATTCCAGCTTAGCTATATCCCGCAGTTGTGGAAGGTTGCGGAAGTTACCAGGAAAGCTACCTCATGAACTGACATCGTACCATCCAATATCATTGAAGCCGGTAATGTCAAAACTCTTCGAGAAGTTGCTCCTCAAGAGATTAACGCCTCTAATCAAAGAAAGTAAGCTAATACCAGATCATCAATTAGGGTTTCGGCAGGAACATTCTACCATTGATCAGGTGCATAGAATTATTGATCAAATTGAGAGAGCAATCGAAGGAGGAAAAGTTTGCTCAGCTGTCTTTCTGGACTTACTACTGTGATCAAACAGTAAGGTGAATTTGTTTATAAAATGTAAATTCTTTATTTATTCTTCCAAATCAATTTCATCCCCTTCAAAGTAATCCCCGTCCGATAAAAAGCACTTTTGCCAACGCTTTTTACAGTCCTCGAAACAGTTGGAATAGTATTTTTTCGGTATAGCCTTCAAGACCTTTGATTCGGTTTTTATCTCCTCAATCGTGTCAAAACGGCGTTCCCGCATTGGCCTTTTGAGTTTGCTGAATAGCCAGAAGTCGCATGGAGCCAAGTCAGGCGAATACAGTGGTTGCGGAATGATATGAATCGAGTTTTTGGCAAAAAAAGTCGCGAAGAACCAATGCAGTGTGAACCGGTCCATTATCGTGATGAAGGAACCAAGAGTTGTTCGGCCATAATTCCGGCTGTTTCAGATGAACAGCTTCACGCAAACAACGCATAACGCTCAAATAATATTCTTTGTTGACAGTTTGGCCTGGTAAAAAAAATTTGCCTGCCTTCCTAATACCCGGGAGTTTTAAATGACAATTTCACCTTCCTTTTTGATCACAGTAGTAACACAGGCGTTCGACTAAGTTTGACTTCAAGGGCTTATCTGTAAGCTTAATAAAGCCCTTACCGGACATTATGCTCTGCTCTTAAAGTCCTACTTATCTGATAGGTACTTCAGAATAAGACAAGAAGATTCATATTCTGGGCTCCATGAAATATGCGTCAGTGTTCTGCAGGGAAGTGTGCTAGGCCCAATACTATTTCTGCTCTATACCGCTGATATCCCAGAACCTGAAGAAGACGTCACGGCTACATCCGCCAATGATACAGCAGTTCTTTCTATCGGAAATGATAATCTGGAAACCACTAGAAAACTAAATACAGCAATAACCAGTATACATAGATGGACCTTAAAATGGAGAATACAACTAAATGAATCGAAATCTATGCATATTGATTTCACTAACAAAAAAATCAACTATCTACCGATTAAGATAAATAACCAAGTAATCCCCTATTCGAATAAGGCCAAATATCTCGGGATGACATTGGATACAAAGCTCCGATGGAAAGAGCATGTAAAAACAAAATTAATATAGCTACATCTGAAGTATCCAAAAATGTATTGGCTTTTAGGTAGACAATCCAATCTACCTGTAGAAAACAAACTTCTCTTGTACAACCAAGTCCTGAAGCCTATCTGGACGTATGGAATCCAACTGTGGGGATGCACAAGAGATTCCAACAGACAAATTATAGAAAGGTTTCAAAATGAAGTTATTAGAGGAATTGCCAATGCAACCTGGTACATCAGAAATGAGGATCTTCATATAGCTACAATTCAGGAAAAAATAAAAAAATTCGCTCAGACACATCAAGAACAACTACAAGGGCACGCCAAGGCTGAGGCCGTCCATCTCCTCAACTTTAATATCCTAGTTTGAAGATTAAAACGACAAAACCCCATGAGCTTGTTTAAAGTGATAGACAAATAGTGATAGTTTGAGGCCAAATTGAAACAGTTTGAGGCCAAGTTGAAAGAAAATTAAAACAATATTATGTATATTTGTTTTGCTTTTAGTTTTTTTTTTTTGTAAGTATGTTAGAACTAAATTGCTAATAAGCTCATTACGAGCTTGATTGTAATCTCAATAAATAAAAAAATTAAATATATATATTTCAATATTTACTTATGTATATTTGTCATTTTCATATATTTTACATCACTAATTGATATTATTAACTGAGGCATTGACGTTGCAATGGGGGTAAGTGCTAAAAATGAAATTTTACAGGTGGAACAAACAGTTTTTAGGAGGTATATTAAATGATGACACGATAATCCTTTTTTTTTCCCCCAAAAAAACAAATATTTACTCTTACTAAATTAATACCTTCTTTTCCACACTATTGGACATGGAACAAACCATTGTATCAGTTAAGAAAATATTTTTTGAAAATGTTCGCACTTACTTCCTTTTCAACGGCAACACCTCAATTGTCTGTAAGCCACTGTGATAAATTCTAAAGCTCAGTATTATCACTTACTTAATCTGAAAATATCTATTAAGGAGCAAATTCAATAAAATGTCTCCAGATATTCTAATAGTTATAGATAATTTATAATTGAGCTAAACAATCAATAACCTTCCTATCAACTCATCAGATTTCTTCTCTTCGCCCTTAAGCTTGTGAAGAACGATTGCTAAGGCCAAAGGGCCAGAGCTACCATTAAGAAAGCTAAGCCGCTTACTTCTCAAATGACCAGTGCTACCAAGATTATTAACAGCATCGTCAGCAAGCTTTAATGCTGTCTGTAAAATGGAAAAAAAAAGAAGTAATGTCTAGAAAAATATTTTTTTTTTTTTTTTTTATTTGATTTTTGTTTGTTATAGATAAGATGAAATTAATACTAGTTTAGTGTCAAAATTTATTGTACGGATATATGAAGGGCAAGGAGAAAAATATAGATCACTTTTTGTTTTTTTAATAGATCAGAAAGAAAAGCTATATTTTTCCAGGGCATTAGAAAGTAGGCAAAACCACAAGAGCAAAGAAATATTATGCATTGAAGTTATATCCATACAGTAAAACTATAAATATGTTTGTTTTGTTTTTTTGCGTTCTAACGCTGTGGAAGAAAATGCCTTTTCCTTCTGATTCATTAAAAAAAAAAAGACTTGTTTTTTCTCCCCTTGCCCTTCATACATATACTTACGATTGAGATATATATAATAGGGAAATTTGTTTTTAAAAATTTATTTAAATAATCTTAACTATTTAAGATAACAACAATATAATGTTATTATATAATACCTTTACTAATTAAATTAAGAAATGTCACAGAATAAAAACTAAGTGAGGTAAGTGCGTAATATTTTTGTTAAACCCAAACTCTTAACTGGTAAGTGCTGCACTTTACGGAGTATGAAGTTTAAACACTGATATGTTACAGAGTTCGCTAAGGTGAGGTATAACAAGTTGTAAAGATATCAATTTCAACCTTTTGATTAAGTTGGATATTTCAACAACTGCTTAACAACTGTATCAGTGTTTATCCACTAACAGGCTTATTTTATTTTTTATTTTTTCTAATTTTGCTGTAAGAGGAACCTTTGGAAGCTGTTCTTCAAAACACTTTGTGATTTACATATCTGCTTAGCAGTTTTCTAGTTTTTAAGTGCTAATGCCCAGCAAAACATTACAGCAAATGGGGTAAGTGCAGATCTCTGTTGTGAGGGAGATGTACACTTACCCCTATTATCATGTTTTGTCGGGGCAACTGCAAACTAGTACATTGAAATTTTTTTTTCAGTACATTTATCCAGTTATGTTCCACATCCCACCGACATAATTTACCTATTGAAAATTGTAACTGGGTTGATGAGCCCAGAAACCTAAAACAACCTCGGAATCAGTCTAAAATGGAAACGACCCAGCAACCCAGGCTTAACTTTAACTTAGGATATTGGAATGTCCTAACTCTATACAGACCCGGAGCACTATGACGACGGAGAGAAAGAAGCCTTTTATAAGCTCTTAGAGAGAACTGTGGATGCCTGCCCACAATATGATTTGAAAATTATTGCAGGTGACTTTAATGCAAAAGTGGGGAAGGAATCAATATTTCACCCAAATATTGGTCGACATAGTCTGCACAAGCAATGACAATGGAGTAAGACTTATAAATTTTGCTGCATCTCAAGATCTTGGAAGTACTCTCTTCCCTCATAAGAAAATCAACAAAGGAGCTTGGAAAATATCTGATGGGTCAACATTGAATCAGATCGATCATATCCTAATCGATCGGAGGCACATATCCAATCTCCTCAATTTGAGAGTATTAAGAGGAACAATTATGGATTCTGACCACTATTTAAGTATCGCCTATGTCCGAGCACGAATAATGCTAAGGAAAACAAGCACTTAATAAGCTCAAGGATCCGATAGTTCTCGCACAATATGAATCATAACTGGACAAGTGTTTTTGGCAGGTTGATGTTTTGAGGCATGACATTGACTCCAAGTGGGCTTCATATTCAGAAGCTGTATAAAATACAGCTATTAAACTGCTTGGACCACAAGAAAGGGACCCGATATCTCCATGGTTTGACAAGGAATGTGAAAGGACAACACATTCCGAAGAATAAAGCATATAAAGCCAAGGTTCAGCAAGAGACGAGGAGGAATGTCAATATATATATATATATATATATATATATATAGACAGAAGAGGCTTAGAAAAACATCTTCACCAGTATAAGAAAAGACAGTGGGAGAAAAACGAATTGGATAAGACTGAACTTCTAAGGGACAATAAGTAATTTAGAGAATTCTTCAGATAAATTAATCAGAAAAGAAAACCTTTTGAAAGCAAAACTACCTACTGCTTGAATGAAGAAGGAAACCTCCATACAAACATGTACTTGGATAACAGAAAAGACACTTCTTTCAGCTTCTTAACAAAGACCTACCGGATGAAGTTGAGAACGACGACCATGAAGATTTTCCTAGTTATCAGTCTATGGAACCTGCAGAAGAAGAGATTCTGGACTCTCTGACAAGGCTTAAAAATAACCAATAAGGCGCCAGGTGCTGACAAACTGCCTACAAAATTACTAAAGTGTGGATGTAGTGAACTTGTGAAAATCATCCAGAATATTATAATTTGGATCTGGACTGATGAAGCAATGCCGGAATCTAAGTCTATAATCTGTCCAATACACAAAAAGGGTAACCGGCTGGTCTACAGCAACTTTAGAGGCATTTCCTTACTCTCCTGTGCATATAAAGTGTTGTCCAACATCCTCTTTCATCGCTTATTCCCTTTGCACAAAAGATCTTGTGTTCGTACCTTTAGATAAGGATGATCCACAATTGATCAAATATTCTGCTTACGCATCATACTTAAGAAAGGATGCGAATACAAGCATAAAATGCATCATCTGTTTCTGGATTTTAAAGAAGCTTACCACAGTGTCCACAGGGAACAACTATACAAGGCAATGAGAGAGCTTGAAATACCTGAAAAGCTTATTAGAATGGTAAGACTCACCATGAGAAAAGTGAGATGCATGGTGCAGATTGGAGGAACAAGAACTGAGGAATTCGCATCTGGGAAAGGACTGAGGCAGAGGGATGCACTGGCATGCCTCCTATTCGATCCAGTTCTGGAGAAGGCCATTAGAGAATCTGGTATTAAAGTGGGCGGAACAGTATTCAGCCGAACAGTACAACTTCTTGCTAACACTGATGATATTGATATAAGTCCTTTTAGACTGTCTCTGATGGATTATTTAAACTAGCAGATGCAGCAAGAAAAATGGGGCTTAAAGTAAACGTAAAATACATGGTCACAGAGGAAATCCCCAGGCCTGGCGAAGAAATCACTATCGGAGAGTATGTTATTGAAAAAGTCTCCGAGTTTTTCTATCTCGGGTCCCTCATAACCCAAGACAATGTAGATTCTGAAAGAAAACCGTTGTTATTAAGGCCTCAGTCCATATTTTAGGAGCCGTGCATTGACTAAGGACACAAAAATTCTCTTATACAAAATAAGTATCCGGCCAATTCTCCTTTATGGCTCAGAAACGTGAATTATCCCCAAAACTGGTGAGCAGAATTTGATGGTCTTTGAGAGAAAGATTCTGCGTAAAATCTTTGGAGCTGTGAAGGTTGACCAGGTATGGAAACGTTGAACAAACCAGGAGCTCAAAGATTTATTTAAGGAACCAGATTTGGTGCAGTCTATGAGGCTCAGTAGATTGAAATGGGACGGACACGTTGCTCGGATGGCTGAGAATGATTGACCAAAGACAATAATGACGGAGGTAATACATGGAACAAGGCGAAGAGGAAGACCTCGTCTTCAATAGAGTGATGGAGTGGCTGGAGATGCTAGGTGCATGTTAGGTGTGAGGAGCTGGATGGCAGCAGCACAGGATCGGAAGAATTGGTGGGGGCTGATGCAGGAAGCCAAGACTCAACATCAAATTGTAGTGCCGATTGAATGAATGAACGAATGAATGTTCCACATCCCACCTTCATAACTTACCTACTGAAGATTTTAAAATGTGAATATCAGACAATTTTTAACTTTTTTTCAATGATTAGATCAGTAAAATAATCCTCTGTAAACAAACTATTTTGCATTTGCCTCAAAGCCATTACTGTTTGAATAGTGTCTTTCAGATATCTCATATGCACTTACTCCTTAAGGCAGGGTCAAGTGCATACTAGGTACTATTAAATTGAATTATCAATTTCATAAAAATGGGCTTGATTGAAATGTAGGCTCAAATGTAATATTTAAACATAATCGTCTAAGAAACATTTTTAAAAACAGAGGAAAAATCTAGCTTTAAAAGTAAAGATTTTAGTCATTTAAAGTTGAACTTTGTAATACCTTTTATCATTGTGTAATCAACTTTTATACTATTCTTAGGATAAAATCATTACTTACTCACATCTAAGTAATACTTATCGTTGGTTTTTCTATATTTGAGAAAATACAAGAGAGCTGTCCCACAATAGCCAGTGTAAACCGAAAAATCTCCAGTGGGTTTGAACATGGGCAAGGTTCTTTTTATTTCTTTTTCAAATTTTTCATCTGTTTCTTTTATTTTTGTAATGAGTTCTTCCTGCAGCTGTGCAAAGAATAAATAATAATAATAAAATCATATTTGTAAACCTCCATGGACTTTGCTACAAAGCTAAGGATTATCTATACAGTCATTTAGAATATGTACATATACTGGATAGTTAGTTATATATTTAGAATTATACGCATCTGGAAAAATAATTTGGTTTATATATTTCATAAATTTATTTGAATTTCAGAGAAAATAATTTACAAAACTGACAATTGTAGCTGTAAATTATATCTCTATATAGCTCTAGTGACAATTGTTTCATTATCTATTCCTGCTTTGAGTTTAGAAGAAGACTATACCATCTCAGAAGCTCAGTCCCAAAAAAGCTCACAAGCTCAGTTCAAGTGAAACGTTGTTATTATTTAAGCAATAGTATTATAAATCGAATCGAACTAACAGCAATACCTCAAATTATTGCATACAACATATAAGCCCTCTTTGGGATTAAAACATAGAAATATTATAAAAATAATTATAAATAGGTTGATGGAAATGATACAAAAAGGGGAGAAAAAAAGATCAAAATGAATGACTGTGCCACAAGTATTAAGGGCCAAGTAGACTGCTCATACTATATTTGACGCTCTGGAAACTGAGATAACGCCTATTTTCTTAGGATTTTAATAGCTAAAAAGTTATATCTCATCTTTTTAGTGATTTTCAGTTATTTATAAATAAGATACGGCCTTGCTTAGGAATAAAGTCAAATAGCTGACAAACATTACTAAGCAGGAAAAAGGTAAAACAAATAAAAAATAGATATGAACTCTTCATTTCTTATTTTATTTTATTTTTTATTTTAATTGTTTGAATTTTTAATATATGTTTTCAAAATCCCAACATTTAATTTTTTTTTATAATCTCATTTTCTTGAGTATCCTCAATTTGCTAGCTGTTCAATTTATTTTTGAAAACTTTCTATTAACCTATTTAGAATTTTTTAAATAATGCTATTATTATATTTATTATTATTATTTCTTACATCTTTGTCTATGTTGTAGCCTTGAAGACAAGATATACTTAGCTTGGCCAAAACATTGTCTGTAATAATATATAAAAAAACTAGTTTATTCTTTCATTTCCAAATGAAAAAACGGCAAAATTTCCTTAAAATTTACGTGACTGATCCCCGACAAAAATTTGTTTTTTATTTTAGTAAATAATGCTACACTCTTAATTTGTGATAGAAAAATGTTGCAAAAAGTAAATCTGACAAATTTAAAAAATGGAAAGTTATAGGATTCTGAACTAATAGGTCTATATCGAATAATGAAATGCTATACCACTTATATAAAATAAAATAAAAAAGGTCACGGATAAGATCATCAAACCTCATAGATAAAGCATAGCCAACAACTAAGGTGTAGACATTTTATGGTTTACAAGAAACTCAACTTAAAGCTATATTTAATGAAGGCAAAAAGATAACTTATCTTCGGTCGATTTTATACATTAATAAAGTTTTCTGTATATCATAGCAATCAAATTCTGTTTTATATTATTGCTCAATAAATAAAAAAAAAAAACTCCCAACTAGCAATTCACATGGTAGTCAAGGACCTTACTTGTCAATGAAAATTATTAACATTTTAAGTGGCACTCATCAATGGAAACCATTAACATACAACTTAAAATATCATGCATTTAGAGAGACAGATAAAAAAAAAACTTTACAAATTAATAAGAATAATTCATCTAATTAGACAAAAAGACATCGAGTTATTGTAAAATATTGGTCAAAACATTGTTCTTGAAAAATTGGCACAAGGAGCTATCACATTTATTGTCTTCAAGACATAATTTCAACAACTCAATTTTTTATAAACAAATTCAATAATAAATAACTATATTAGTAATGATATTAAAATCATACATTTCCATCCTCAGTCAGAAATAATTGAAGACATTTATCGGAGTAAGGATTTTGGTATTTATGTGAGTCCATCTTGGATTGCTTATATTTCTTTCTTTCTACAACATGATAAAAATGAAACAAGGGAAACAAAAAGGATGTTTGTTGAAGTGATTTCCGAAATAATTAATATATTGTTTTGAATTACTAAAAGTTCTCATAAAAGCTATCTTCATTTGTTTTATAAAGCTGTCATGTTGATTTGTTTGACAATATTTTTTAAAACTGAGCCATAACTATTCGTTGTTCACAAACGACTTTAAATTTAATTATTATATAACAAGGAGGAGGTGTTGTACCTCCATGGATAAACCGCTACCTTCTAACATCTTTATTTATCTCACTTCCATTTGTGGGGCTATTTAGTGCTTCACGGCCCAAAAAAGGGAGAAAATCATGAGATTCTTGGCAAGTTTATATTTTTTCTCCGAAATTAGGGTGCGCATATTGTTAATTTTCTTCTATAATCAAAAACGCCGAAAATTTAAACCTCAGAATCAGGCATACAGGGATAGTGATGGATTTTTGATCACAAAGAAAGTTGCCATTATGGAAAAATGGTTTTCTCACTTCCAAAATCTACTGAACGAAGAAAAGCAAGATAACCAGGGTCCAATCGTTCTTAGAGAGAGAGAGAGGGATTGAAGATTTCATTGAACCTCCCGATGAGGAGGAAATAATATATGCTATTGAAACAATGGTATTCAGACAGCCGAGACCTTAATAAACAAGACAAAACAGGTTCTTGGATACGCAGATGATCTGGACCTTGTGGGAAGATCTTTCGACGCAGTAAAAATAGCTTTCGAGACATTGGAATAATCAGCGTCAAGATTGTTAATGTGCCTATGTTAACCTTGTTATTGATTGTTAACCTTACCTACACGTGAAGAGGAAGAGGGATGTTTCGATGGGAAATTATAGATTTGATCTACCTAGGAACCCAAGTTAGCAGTCGAAATAATATGGAGGAAAAAATACAGAGGCGAATACTTCTAGCAGACCGAACATGTTTTGCTCTCCAAAAGCAGTTGAGAAGTAGTGAATTATAATATGCATAGAATTTATAAAATGCCCACGAACAAGTCCTTCTCAGGTTCGAGAGGAAAGTGCTGAGAAGAATATACGATGGAAAACATGAACAAGGCGCCTGGAAAATGAGGAATAATGCATGATTGAGTGCTATATATGGAGATCTGTATGTATGCACCATGCTTAAGTTATCAAAGCTAACATGGAACCAGCAAGAATGGAACCTTATGAAATCCCATATAAAATACTGTCTGAGCGTTTATGTGGCACAAGACGAGTTGGACATCTAAAGCTTCGCTGAGAGGACGGGATGGCTGCCGATGCAAGGGCTCAACTTGGAAGGCAGCAGAAAAAATCAGGGAAGACTGGCGATCTATGCTGGGGTAGGCTTTCACTCAGCAGCTGAGTCATAACGCCAGCTAATAATAATAAATAACAGTAGTTTTGCTTGCCAATTTCGATATTTATTCAAGAATAATTATTTTGTTATATTATATTATATACAGTTATATTATATTACTTTATACACTCGATGGATAAAGCTAGTAATGCCGCCTTAATGTTCATTAAAACCATCACTTTCTCATAATACATCCCTACCCGGTAATGATTTTGAATGTAGACCACAACACTTCATAGTTACCCACACAGCACCGATAATCTGAAAGACATCTTTTTTAAGATCTTAAAAAAGATATCTACCAGATGATCAATTCAAGATATTTTCTACAAATAGCTAAAAGATGGCCCATAGATTCCTTTTGAACCAGATGTTGGTATTGGTTCCGATGTATCGCTCCAACAAGCCGGGTGTGCATAAGATCTTAGAGTCTCACTGTAGAAAGCCTGAGTCGTAGTTATGGGCTTAGATAGCCATCTACCAATGTATCTGGGCCACACTGGCTTCCACCAGGCACTCATAGACGGTTTTGGTTAGCTACGCCAATGGTCGCCGTCATCTGAGCCCAGGCTCGGGCATGAGATTATTTACCAATATTCCCTATTATAATATGTGGACTTAGTTAAGGAGATTCAGATGAGCTTATAAATAATTGTAAACCGTTAAAATCCTTGAGCATGCTGCAAATTCTCTTGAGAATTCTGCCTATGAGTCAGCTCATTTTCATCCACTGCTTCCCTAGTGTGTCTTCATAGTGCTTACCTTCTATAAAATCCTTCTCTAACAACCTATGGTTCGTTATACCCTGTGAGACTCGATGTCTCATCTGGCTGCACCTTTCTCGCCAACATTTTCTGGCCAAGCAGTCTGATTCTGCATCTCCATGTATCACAACATAACTTGGGATTTCTTGAAGATTATTGTCCAACCAACAGTTCTGAGGGTCTTAAGGATAAAATTTGTATTCAAGCATGCGATAAGTGTCCTTTCTCTTTTGGGTTTTGAGATATAGCAGCTTGATATAATACAATATGGAATTACAACAGTGTAGTCTAGCCTCCTCAAAGATCCTTCGCCAGATGGCTCTATTCTTGCATCTATGGTTGACCTCCAATCCATACATATAAAATGTTTAAGATATGCCTGGCATCTTGCATCACTGCATCTGCCCATCAGTCTTGGTCTCCTTCTTCCTCTGGTACGGTCCAACTTATCTTTCAGCAACTTTTAAACAGGATCCTCTTCACTCATTCAAGCCACATGACCGGCCCACCTCAAACTGTTAATTTTCACCTAGGTAATTATGTCAGATCCCTCCAGCATTTCTTACATTTCCCTGTTGGTCAGTCATTTACCATTTAAATTAATTTCTCCGAAAATTCTACGCAGTAGCGTTCTTTCAATAACAGATATTACTTTTTCCTTGGTATTTGATATGGTCCATGTTTCGGAGGCGTATGTGAGCTCTGGTCTAATTAGGATCTTATATAACATAATTTTTGTTAAAATGCCTGAATAAAAATGACCTTAGATCTCTCCGAAGCCCGAAATAGCATATATTGGCATTCATAATTATAGCAGCTTAATATTTAATAGATATGATATCCTAGCCAGCTTGCTCTGATTCTATTCACCAAAGAGCAAGGAGAAAAATCTTATGAAAATTGGTTGTCACACAGTTCATCGATTTTGATATATGACGATATGATGTCAAGATGCTTGCTCCTGCACCTGTTATATCAGTATAGATGTTTCTAAATTTAAAAAAAGCAATACATGATTGCAGATATAATTCACCATTCTGGAAATAATACAAATCTTCACCATGTGAAGACCTCCATTCTCATTTTTTGGAATTAGTAAACAATATACTAAGGTACATAATGAGGACCAGGATACATCTTGCTATAGTAATAATCAGATGAAACACTTGCTATCTGAAGTTTGTTTTGGCCTTTAGATGAACTGTGGTATAAGATGAATTATTTAGTGGATTTAGATGAATTTGGTGTTATAAGATAACTTAAACTGGCACAATTTTTTAAGACTAGGGTCGGAAGATGAGAAGCCAAATAGTGAATTGGCATCACCAAAAAGATCACTGAAGGGTCATATTTTAGTTATAATCTTAAAAAAATTATCGAGAATGGGTACCAAAAAAAAAAAGAAGGAATTTGGGTCCTGTTATCTTTCACTTCTGACTTTACAAATTTCACTTCAAATCCAATATAAATTAACTGATCCAGTTTAAATCTCAGTTTTGTATTGTAAATTTTCTTTTGACGGAAAATTAATAGGCTTCAGCAGAATGAAATTGTGGTTTGAGAGTCCATTTCAGGATCCAATTAACCATTAAAAAAAATAAGTACAGTTGTAGCACATTGATGTTTCCAGTGTGTTTTTAAGAAACAGTCTTACTGATTATAAGTTTTGCGAGGTTTGGAAAGGCTTTTAAAATAGGCAAACAAATTATTTTATTTTTAATACTTATGGATTATATTAAGATATAGGACTTGAATTTATAAAAATTAATTATTTTTAAATATGTAGTTATGGAAGATTATATTGTAGACTAGCTGTGGCCCGTGGCTTCATACGCGAATATTTCATTTTGTTTTCATTTATATACGGTTATGATAAGGATAACTATAATGCATGTGATAATTATATTACAAATTGTGTGTGCGTGAGGCAAACCACAATTCTGCCACTTCATAATAAGCATGTACCTACTTTTATATACTCCTTTTAATTTTCAAATGAAATGCTCAAGTTGTTATATCCTTTCTGCCATGACTAGTGTTGTAAAAGAGGTCAGTCGGAAGGCTATGAGGCTCGAGCTTTATCAACTAGTGTTGTAAAAAAAAAGGCTTGAGCTTTGAGGTTTTAAGACTCGAGCTTCAGTTTGAGGTCTTAGAGCTGGGGCCAAAGGATCATATGTGATCTTGAAGCCCGCGTCAAAACCTTTAAAACCCAACTTGTCCCGTCTCGATCTGTCGACTCTTAGTCGTCAAATCTTTGAAACCTCCCTGTTTTTTCATCACTTTTATTTAAGCCCTAGTATGAATTTAAGAAACAAAATTGGAATTCGTCATATCTCCATGGAATTCCCTTCCTTTTGATACCTCATTCATCAAAATCCATCGCTCCTGAGAGCCGGAAAAGGGATCTATACTACCGTAATAATATATAGTAGTGATTATAAATTTTTAAAATTCTTCGGTATAGCTATCATGGTTTTCAAGGACTCTACTATAGGTTTTTCAATAGCGCATGCGCATTTCTAATTTCCGTTGCTGTTAAAGTTTTCTCTGATACAGGGGTCGTTTATTAGGTTTTCAAGGGCTCTGATTTCATTTTATAAAATTATATTTTCGATCGCGCATTCGAACTTCGCCTTTCCGATACTGTTGAAGTTTTCTATGATACAGGAATCGTTTATTAGGTCTTCGAGGGCTCTAATTCCAATTTTAAAATTTTATAATTTATCGAGCATGCGAATTTCAAATTACCATTATATTTGACATTTTTTTCATTATATCGTTTCTGAAAACCTAACAAACAATAACTTCAACTAAAAAAATGTAAATTATAATGGTAATTCGAAATGAGCATGTTCGATAAAATATCAAATTCGAAAAACGGAATCAGAACCCTCGATAACCAAATAAACGAGAATGTATCATTGAGCGAGGGAAAATCGAAATAAGCATGCGCTTTCAAAAATCCGATGGTAAAATCGTAAAAAGAAGAATATTGAAAACTAATAATTAATCATTCCGGCATAAATGGTAGGTTTGAGGAATGGCTTATATCAATAGATCTTGGAACTAGTATACAATTTTGAAAAAATATCTTGGTGGTTTAGCTAAATATGAAACGTTTCGTAGAAATTACGTCATCAGGGCAAGCTTGTGGAATGGCTTCTTTCTATTTTAAGATTACCCTGAATACATTTCTTTAAGCATGGACAATTTTTTTTCGTGAATTTGACCAACTGAACAAATTCAAAAGTTTACAATCATTTGAAAAATATTTACACTCTGAGCAGCAACAGTGACTATCACATCAAAATATTCTGAGTGAGATGATTCAGACAAATACGAAATACTCGTATTTCTGTCGCTGCACTGTCTATAACTACAAAACAACAAATTTAGAAAAACAAAACAAAAAAAATTACTATAAAACTTTTCAAATTTAGCTAACCTACCAAAATATTTTTTCACAATTTTATAGACGACTCTTCATGGTATTCCCAAGAGTGATATAAACCATTTCTCAATTCCACCATTTATGTCGAAATTTCAGCCAATATATATACATTTTATTCAGCCAATCTTTTTCATTTGAAAAGAATCATCTATCAGTACAACATTGTAAACAAATTCCTCATGCTGCTAAAATGTAATTTTTTTCGAGTTTTATTAATTTTGTCTGGTATGTACAACTCATGAAGATATTTTCCCAGTTAATAATCAGTAGAATTGTCATTAGTTTGTTTATTTTCGAGAAATACAATTATTTTTTCTTTCAATATAGTGCTTTTTAATATTTACCCTATTGTCAAACTATTAAAAAACATCAAAATAAATAAATAGAAAGAATAACTCTTAAGGTTTGAGCTCCGATTCGAGACTTTTGCGTGGAGCTCTCAAGACATTTTAAAACTCGAAAAAATTACGTCGTAAGCAGCAGGAAATTGTTTTATAATTTTGAACTGATAGAAATGACTCTTTCCAGATAAAAAAATTTGGCTGAAAAAAAAATATTTATATATATATATATATATATATATATATATATATATATATATATATATATATATATATATATATATATATATATATATATATATATTGGCTGAAATTTCGGCATAAATGGTAGAATTGACAAATGGTTTATATCAATGTTGGGAATAACTTGAAGAGTCGTCCATAAAATTGTGAAAATATATTTTAGTGGATTAGTTAAATTTGAAAAAAAATGTTTTGTTTTGCTAACTTTGTTGTTTGTAGTGGTAGACAGTGCAGAAAAAACATTTTATCAACAGGAATTATTTACAAATAAACCGAAATACGAGAATTTCGTATTTGTATGAATCATCTCACTACATTTTGATATGTTAGTCTCTCGTGCTGCTCAGACCGTAAGTGTTTTTTAATTATTAGTAAACGTTTGAATCTGTTCAGTTGGTCAAACTCCCGAAAAAATTGTATCCATATTTAAAGAAATGTATTCAAGATAATCTTAAGACGTAAAAAGCCATTTCACAGTTGCCACAGAAAATTCTACATCATTGACGAATATAACGTACCAAAACATAGAATGAAATCGTGAAATTAGAATGAGATGAATTCTGCTCGAGATAGCACATTAAAAAAATTCTTAGAAAGGGCGACATTGGATGTAACTATTCTACTCTAGAAATCTTTATTACACGTCAATCTTCGTCCTTTTTTTTCATAAATTTTCTTGTAAAGACCGAATTTATACCCAAAGATTTCATCTCACTCCCTACAACCTAGAAATTTCCCAAAATCGATATTTCTGCTGGTGTGTGCATGCTTTAATAACTTGATGAGGAACCCAAATAGTGGTACTACATGAAAAAATATCTGATGTGGACAACACATGACTTTCTTGTACGCCTATTAAACTATAAATCGCTGGCTCGAACCTAAATTTGGTAACTAGTTTCCAAAGATTGTAGTATCTCAAAAACGATGCTCGGCGTCGCGACATCTATCTATTGACACACACTCTTGATTCTGGAGGTCTCATGATAACTGAAATTTCCAAGAGATTTCTTCGTGTTCTGTTACAACATTAAAACTGTCAATATCACTAGGCAAATCATTGGAAATCGACAGTTTCGACATTTTAAGCGGAAAAAACCCACGTAACTTATATCATATTCTCCTACTGCAGACTTGTTCATCTCACAAATGGGGAAGAAAACTAGTATTTTACTCATAATTTTAACACTTAAAACAAGTAATAAAAATGTTTAATAGAAGTGGGAAAAAAATCGCGTTTGTAACCTTCATTACCGAACCATTTGATTTCGGTATTTAATTTTAATATAATTTTTGATGTAAGTTTATTGACTTTCAAATAAAGTACCTTTTTCGGCACACCAATTACAACCAAAATGTGGTAAATAGGTTTATATGGATATAAAAGTCCTATTTACCAAATTTGGAGTTGTTCTTGAATTCTTGTGTATATAATAATCCTAGATAAAATCTTATATGTGACATCAGAGATATCCCCCGGTAATTATTTGGATCCGATCGATCACCTTTTTTGTGTAATGGGTGGATTATCGCTGTGTTCCAGTCTTCAAGCATTTTCTCAGATTTTCAGATGTTTACGATGTGTTTATGAAGATTCTGAAGATTTGCACATTTGCATTCTTCCATAATTCTGCAACCAATTGGTTCTCTCCTGCTGCTTTGTAATTCTTGAGCGAACCAATTGCTTTGATCACCTCGTTAGAATCTGGAGGTATAACCCTTTCTAGTGGTGTTTTATTTTTTGGATAAGGATCAAATTCTAGGTGTTATTTCGGTTCCGCACAGTTGAGTAGTTCTTTTCGTTGCTGTTTAAGTTTTCTATGATTCAGGGATAGTTTATTGGGTTTTCAAGAGTTCTGACTACATTTATCAAATTTTCAAAAGGAAGTATTGTAATCGCTAAAATTTTCGGTTTTCTTATTTCAACGTAAATATCCATTTTGACTAGTTTCGTCGTGTCGTCTGTACGTAGGTTCGTATGTACGTAGGTGCGTATCTGGCATAACTCAAAAACAGTTAGCTGTAGATTTTGTTAAAATTTTGTATTTAGGATTATTGAAAAATCTAGTTGTGAGCCTCCCTTTTTGGTCACTACATGATTACCGGAAGTGGTGCTTTAGTTGAAGGGCATTATTGATTTTCATCAAAAATTGTATTAAAATATAATGTAAATAGAACTTGGAGAATATCAAGGAGGATTTCGACCAGGAAGAAGCTGTCCAGATCAAATCATATCAATCTTAAAGAGTTCGAAACAAGAATTTAGTCATCACTTTTGTAGACTTTAAAAAAGCATATGACAGTATCCATCGTGAGTCACTACTTAAAATTCTTCAGGAATTCAGTTTACACCAAAAACTTGTCAGCCTCATTGGAATCACCCTTAAAAATACTAAATCGAAAGTTAAATTCAGATTTGAATTGTCTGAATCATTTGAAGTCCGGACTGGGCTTCGACAGGAAAATGGACTCTCACCATTACTGTTTAACTGCGTATTGGATAAAGTCATGCGAGAGTGGCAAATCAAGATTGACAAAAATACAATACTTAATTGCCTAGCATTTGTAGATGATCTTGCGCTACTTGCAAATAGTGTGGAAGAGGTTATATTTCAAATTGAAAAACTCGAAAAAATAGCAGCAAAAGTAGGACTTCAAATTTCATTTGAAAAACAGAAATGATGGCAACTTCAAGGTCGAAACACTAGGTGTCTGGCTGAACGATAACAAACAAATTAAGACTGTAAATAAGTTCAAGTATCTTATAGATATAAGTATAAAGACTGATTAAAGTGCTCCAATGTGGGCGTAAACTAAAAAAAAAAAAAAAAATCAAATATATAGTTTTGACCAATTTATTTTTTTACCATGTACATTCACAAAAAAATAATATATTTTTGTAATTGTTTATTAGGTTTAATTCCGTAAAATGGAAAGATAAGTGGAATATCTATGTGTTATTAACCTATGCTAGCCAGAGTGGGAAGCTCAATATTTATTCTGTGGATCCAACACAAAATGAATGATACTTCAAAGGAAGAAATAATATCAGAATATGTATCTGGAAGAATGTAGCTTAGTAATGTTTCAACATAATTTTTCACTGAGATCTCATTATGTTTGTAATTCATTTTCTCAGCTGGGAATTCAGTAATTGAAGTCTTCAAAATGTTTTCCTTTGGAGTGAATAACTAAGGCCATTGCCCAACACAGATTTCAATTCATAATTTAAATTTGGAAGGAATAAATTAGATTTGGTCCAAAAGCGGATGGAAATGATTTCTGTAGGTACCATAACAATTTGTATTTCTTTATTTAATTACATCTCTAATCAGAAGATCACAGTAATATTTTTGTCCCCCTATAATAGATATTAGTACCTTAAATTAGTCATAACTGTGTGCTTGCTGCTGAATATTAATCCATGCCATACAATTTTTTTTGTCTATCAATAACTTTTCATTAAAATTCATTCGCCACATGAAACCCTCTTGAAAACTCCAGGTATTCTGTGATGATACGTTCTTTCTAAACTAATTCAGTAATGAAAAGCAGCAATAGAATAAATGATTGTTACAAAATATTATTCAAGTGCACTAAAAATTCCCCATTTTCATAAAATTGAAATATGATGCATTTCCTAAAACTATTATATGAGATAAGGACTGTCGAGTAACCCATCGCCTGCAGCAACTCCACCTTCCCGTGAACTCACAAGCTTCGAACGCAGCATATGACCAGCTTCTTCATTCAGATAAATGTCATTGTCACTCCTTAAAAATAACAAAGAGTTTGATGAACATCATGAATTTTAAAAAAAAAATATCACTAATTTAAAACCTATACTTCTTCTAGAAAAATATGCCCACTCTAGATCCCACATTTGCTACACTGCGCAGTGTTAGTTGAGAAGATATTCGCGAAGGAGGTTCTGATTGCCGCTATCGCCAATCTGTGAAATTCATTTAATAATTTATTTTTGAAATGTAAATGGGTTCCACCAATAGACATTCATCGACAATTGACAGAAATGTATAGTGAAGGGAAGTAATAATAATGGAAGACCTAAATGAAGAGTTAATAGAGGATCACATGGTGCCATGGGACTTTATGAAGGGGAAGCAACTAAAAATAGAAATGGACAGAGACTAATAGAATTCTGTATAGACTCTGATCTGTTAATAGGCATTACATTTTTTCCCCATAAGGATGTGCATAAACTTTCTCTGCACAGGAAAGGAACATAAACAGCATCATTGACTATTTCATTTACAGTAAGAATATAAGATGCTATTTTACTGATATCAAAGTAATTAGAGGTGCAGAGCTTAGCACAGACCACTTGCTTCTCATTGCAGATACCCGGGTTGTTAAGCCGATCAAGAGGAAACCTAAAACATATGAAAGGATTGATACGACAGTACTGCGGGATCCCGAGAAGAGAACCTTGTATGGAGACTTACTAGACCATCGGCTCTTATCAATAGATCTGGAAAAGAATATAGATGAAATGTGGTCAGATATTAGATGCTGTATACTGGAGACCGCTAAAAAGATATGCACAATTAAGAAAATTAATATGAGGACAAAAAGAATAGAATGGTGGAGTGAAGAAGTAAAATGTGCAAACAAAAAGAAAGCTTAGAAAGATTATATGGCAAATAAGTCTCGACAAAACTGGTCCATCTATATTCAAAAGAGGAATATCTTAATGCATGCTGTTACGGAATCTAAGAGGAATTCCTGGGAATGATTAAGAAGGGAACTAGACCAGAATTATAGAGAAAATATTAAAAAGTTCTGGGGAAAGGTAAAGGCCTTAGAGGAAAAAGAGGTAATAACAAACGAAATGTGAGAAGTGAAAACGGAGACCTAGTAACCGATAATGCTGGCATTCTGGAAAGATGGGAAAGGCACTGTGGCATGATATTTGCAGAGCAAATAATAAGCTATGCACAATCGATTCCCAATTCAGATGAACAAGATAATGATCAAGATTTAGGTATAATATGGGAAGAGGAAGTCGAAGCGGCCATAGAGAGAATCAAGCTTGGGAAAGCAGCAGGAAGGGACAACATCTCCCCAGAATTCATAAAGTATGCTGGAAGGGAGATAATAAAGGTGCTGCAGAACCTTTTCCAGAAAATGTATGAGGAACAGAAAATTCCTAAAGAATGGGAATACAACATTATTATACCCATCCACAAGAAGGAAAGCACAAGCGAGTGTAGTAATTACAGAGCAATGTGTCTCTTCCAGGTGATATATAAAATATATACCTTCATTCTAGAAAAGAAGCTAAGGCCATTAGCTGAGGAAAATTTGGAAGATGAACAAGCAGCATTTCTCCCAGGATGCCAAAATCTTCGCTTAAAGAATGATAATTGAGAAAGCCGGGGATCGAAATAAAAGCTTATACCTTGCTTTTCTGGATATTAAAGCTGCGTTTGACTCAGTACCAAGAGAAGAAATATGGAAAGCCCTGAGAGCAAAGAACGTGCCGAATGATTTGCTACTCACAATACAATCGACATACCAGGCACCAAAAAGCATTGTGAGAATTAATAGTCTGGAGTCAAAGAGCTTCCCAATGGAAAAAGAAGTAAAGCAGGGAGACAGCCTCAGCCCTCTACTATTCATCATCTTTATGGATGAAATAATAAAAATATGTAAGAGAAGAACATCAAGAGCAGTGATTGGTCACTGGAACATGAGAACTATACTGGCACAAGTAATGGTATATGCCGAAGACATAGTCCTCATTGCTGATTCTACACATAACCTCCAACAAACCCTAGTAGAGTGGGAAGCAGAACTCAGAAGGAAGGGCATGCAAGAAAAAGCAAAATCCTACAAGTAGGACCAGAGCCCAAACAAATCCATGCAACGTTTAATGAAGAAGAGCTTGAAGTCGTGAATAGTTCTCCTACCTTGGAACTGTGATTAGCAGAAATGGAAAAGTACAGCCAGAAATATCCCATAGGATAGGAAAAGCAAATAATATATATTATTCCATTTGCAACACAATCGTGGGAAAGAGAGAGGTCAATAAAGATGTCAAGCTCCACATTTTCAAGGCCGTATATATGCCTGTTTTGCTATATGGAGCAGAGAGTGGGTCCTTCCAGACAACAAATGGAGCCGAATAACTGCACCGAAGATGAAATACTTGCGCAGAGTGGCTTCAAAAACACGCAGGGATAGGATCAGGAACGAAACCATAAAGGAAGAATTAAATATTCCTGCAATAAAGGAGACCCTGGAGAAGAGACAGTTGGGATGGTATGGGCATGTGTGTAGAATGAGCCTTGATCGAGATCCACACAAATTTATGGAGGCGAGACCAGTAGGCACAAGACCTAGAGGAAGACAAGGCTCAGCTATAATAGCTATATTTCCAGGTTGGGTCAAGGGAGAGGAAAAACATTACAGGAGATGACGACTCTTGCGAGACAGAGATAGATGGAGATCCTGGGTTGGATTAACTCAACGCTGAAAGAGGAAGTTAAGGAAGAAGAAGAGAAGTATTGTGAAAAATGTATGATTCGCAAATGGTGTAAGGAGATTGCAAACGCTCGTACGGAAGACCATCAGTTTCAGATTCGACAATCTAAAAGGTTGAAATTTGGATGGACAACACTTCTGTACTGCATGCATCGAAAAGCATACAATGTGCCCATCTCTGAGGCTTTGCCTACAATACCAGGAAGTTTTATTCTAAATCCTACTGAAAATGTATGGAAAAGTTGTCAAAACAAATAATTTGATTATCAACTTATCCAGTCGCTAGAAGAAGCTAGGGTTTGGTTTTTGTATTCAAAGGTTAATCAAAAAATATCCCTCAGAAATTCATTCCAAACGTTATTAATTTAATACTACATCCAATGCCATAATAAACACAAGAGGAAGAAATATCACTTATTTTAATTCTATGTTTTATACAAAGAAAACTAAAAATAATAAACTAATTTTTTTAAATACTACTGTTTTTTTTTGTTATTTATAATTTTAATTATATTCATACTTTGTTTAATACTCTCTGTTATTTATTGTAAAAGAATCAGAGGCTGATTGGAAACGAGAACAAATAATAAAAGGTGACTACCTTTATTGTTTCATTATAAAAATTATCTCCGTAGGAATCAATGAAAGAGAATAAGGGAGAGAGTGGGCATTAAAGAACTGCAAATTAATTGAAATACTTTTCCAAATAAAAATATTGAGTCTTACCCAACAATGATACCATATATTCCCAGTTCAGAGACGACATCCCCTTTACCAACATAGTCATGTTTGACTAAAATATTCCTTGAAGGAATAGGCTCTATTAAGCCCATCAAAATGAAAGCTGCAGCATCTTTACGGGAAATACCTTTTAAAAGAAGAAAATTTATTAGAGATTGTAAAGATTGAATATTTAATGGAGAAACTGTAAACATAATTTTCCCTTTTAAAATAATATCGTAAAACAGAGAAGAAAATTCAGCAAAACCTCAAGCTCGTTTTTTAAAAAATTACAATACTTTAGAATAAAACTTAACAAATAAAGCAAAGAATAAAACATAACAAAAAAGCAAAACCATCAACTAATTAGATATAAATTATGATAAGATTAAATAATAGGCTCTCATTGGAGCTACAAACAAAATACACAATAATAACAATCAGAATAATAATATACAAATAGAGAATACTAAATGAAAATACAAAGGAAAACAAATTAATTACTAAAAGAAATTAAGAGAAAAATACTTAAAATACATGACAAATATTCCTAGCAAATTTAATAAATAATAGTAATTATAATAGATATAATCTTTATACATTGCTGCTTCAAGTTAGACTATGAACACATTTAGACTATATCTTTATTTTTCATATCCACACCTGTCACTCATATCATGGCAATTAGTGGATGCAATATAAATATTAAATTACAGACCCATCGGCATCTCCTCCTAACATGAAATTCTACAAGATTTTAAAAAAGGAGATCCCTTATCAGATTCTTTTTAGCCTTCTTCTGGTAAGTAAAGACACGTTCGTGGAGTTTGTCATGAAATTTTTTGTATTATGAATATGATCTTGAACAGTAGGTATGTGTAGACATATGTGCAATGTTTTGTTGCTGACGTTCCAAGGTGATCGTGCAACTAGTCTCAATGTTTTTGATTGAAAAGTCTGTATTTTTTGGATGCCTTTTTCGCTGTCCTAAAAATTTGTGATATGTAGGTCCATAAAGGTTTTAAAAGATATGCATAAGCATTAAAAAAAAAAATTCCCGGCAGTGGACGCACCGCGACCTTATAAGGGCCTATTGTGCACCGTACTATACGCTGTCTCTTTGATCAATGATCATCTACATATTATGTATTTGGCCGTTTCTTCCTCCCAACTGCAAAATCTTCAGATGGGTGAATCAACTAGTCCCAAGATAAAGAAATGTTTGTTCAACTGACAGTGACCTGCATACAGTCCTGTCACAGCTCTCAGAGTAGTCCTATCCATTGAAAGAAATATTGAGCTTCTTTCTTTGCAAGGTCCTTCTAGAAACAGTTTAGATTGTTGCTGTATCTTGATTTCTCCAATGGAGTCTGATTTTATTTCCTCCAACCGCCTTGATTTGTCTTTTTGCATAGCGAATGCTAATGCCTCAAATGGGTTCTGGTGCACAGGATACCAGTTCTGAACCCTTCCTCACAAAGCCATCCGCCCTGCCGTTGTCTAATATGCCTGAATGACCAGGCACCCACTCAACCTAGGTTTTGTTGGTTAAGGAGAGTGTTAAGGTTGCATTGACATTCCTTCACCAATTTTGATCTTGCCGCATAACCACATTTGGCACCTACAGCCACTTGGCTATCTGTGAAAATAATAATTAGTTTGTCCCTTATACCCTCTTTTATTAAGATTTGAGCACAGACATTAATTGCCATTACCTCAGCCTGAAAGACCAAAGTATGCTTACGTAAAGAAATAGATATTCCCTCCCTGAGTTTGTCCATTCTCCATATACTGGCCCCTGAACTTAGTTCTGTCAGGGACCCATCAGTGTAACAATTAACCCCATTACGTGGTCTGTGTGGGTTAGCACAGTAATATGTGTCGATGTATATCTTGACCTGAAAGTCAAAGTGCATTGCTAATACCTCATTCTCGCCAATCCTCCTAAACAAGTTTTCATGTCCTATGTATAAGCATTTAGTCGTTACCTTATTTTCAGAGTCGATCTTTTATGAAGAATAGAGTATAGTAGTTTTAATCTTCTATATCAGGCCATCCTTCGGCCTAAAGTGAGTACTAAGTAAAGAACTGAGTTAGTCTGTTCAATAGATTCATTATTTAAACAAACTGGACAAGAAGTGTCATGTCAAAGAGTAAAAATAATTTTAAAAAAATTAAACTAACTCTGTAAATATTTAGGAATGTCATCTCCATAGATGTTGTTTCCACCTCCTTCCCTCTGTGGTTTTAGAACAAATCGATTGAACTGGGTCATTGCTAATTTATAACCCTCTTCTCCTTCTGGACTCTAGGAAAAACAAAAATAAATAATTTTTACTTCAAGCATTAATAAATGATTTTACTATTCTATTTAAAAAACCTTAGAGGCTTTTTTTTTTTTTATTTTAATTTCAATGATAATTAACAAAATGGAAATTTTCAATTAAATAAATGAGCTAAAACTAAAATTAAACTTTTACAAAAAATGTCTGACTCAAGATTATTTTTAAAAAGAGAGGAGAGCGATCTCGATATAGAAGAGGCTACTGCAATGTTGGTGAACGTAGCTATGATGTATGAAGGATAGAAAAATGTGCTTCACTATGATGCTGACTAGATAAGAGTATGAAACAAAGATAATCAACAATATTGCTTTACAGACTGTTTTCATGCATTATGAGAATGATAATTTCATAACTTAGTTTTAATAATGACTTTGAAAAAATATAATAATTATTTTTCAACACACATAAAATAATTTTGATGATAATAACAATTAACCACATATAAATTTTAAAAAAGATAGAAATTCAAACTGATAATTCTTATAATTACTGAGTATATACGTAATATGAAAATTGAATTGGGGCACTTTGTCATAAAACATGGTATCACTGAGTTCATAAGTTGTTGAATGTATTTGTAGGAAATTAGGGTTTTTTAAAGAATATTGTTGAGATTAAGTTATGATAAGTGACTGTTGGTTGAAGGTAAAACATTGTAACTAACAAACATTTTAACAATGCAGAAGTTTTCATTTAGTCAGATACAATGTTTTACGACTGAATGCCTCAATTATACTATATTAAATTCTTGAAATCGATTGATGGTTTTCTAGTCTATTTCAATAAACAATTTGAAATAACTCATACACATTTTTCTCCTTATTTTTTTTTTTTCAATTTCATTTTTAATTTTACATGAAAGAAGAACACATTTAACAAGCTCTTTAAAGATAATTAAAATTTCCATAACAAATCTTCTCAAAACCCATGAATTCGACTGAGCTAGGTGACCCTTTATTGGCTACAATCTTCTAATATAATAATAATAATAAAAACTGATTGGCAATTTAATTATTAGAGATTGATAAATTATTTGCCACTTCTATAAATTTGTTTTATTGAAAACTAGTTTCGAATGTTATACATTCATCCTCAGTTCTAAAAACACACAAAAAATTCAAAAATAAGCAATTCAAAATATAGTTGGTATTATTATACATATTACATTATATAAATCAGTATTTTAAAACATTTATGAATTAAGACAAGAAATCAAATACATGTTGGTACTCACCAAGGTTTAAATGGATTATATCAAACAGAAAAGTTTGTACTGGTTTCTTCTCGCATTGTAATAACAATGAATGAGGGATAGGCAGGATGTTTTTAGGTAAAAGGTTTAAGGGTCAGGGCTTTCCCAATAATGACCCTTAAACCGTTTACCTAAAAACATCCTGCCTATCCCTCATTCATTGTTATTACAATGTGAGAAGATACCAGTACAAACTTTTCTGTTTGATATAATCCATTTAAACCTTGGTGAGTACCAACATGTATTTGATTTCTTGTCTTAATTAAATTCTTAATTCATAAATGTTTTATAATACTGATTTATATAATTTAGTATGTATAATAATACCAACTATATTTTGAATTGCTTATTTTTGAATTTTTTGTGTGTTTTCAGAACTGAGGATGAATGTATAACATTCGAAACTAGTTTTCAATAAAACAAATTTATAGAAGTGGCAAATAATTTATCAATCCCTAATTAGATTGATCCTTCTATACCATCATGCGGATGTCAAATGATTTTAATTATTAAACATAAGTTACATATCTAAATATTCCAGCCCTCTCTACCACAATGCACTGTGAGGTTCCTTTTTATAGAGTCGCTTCCAAGTGGTTCAGTTCACCGTCAGTTCACTCCATTTATTCCAGTCGATGTCTAGTCTCTGAAAGGCCTCTCTGACTCCGTCCTCCCAGGCAGACCTTACTCGGACTCTCCCACCATCGACCCTGGCTTTGTTTGCTAGTCTGGCCACCCTGTCATCTGGCATTCGTTTAATATAGCCAAACCATCTAAATCGATGCTCTTCTATAATATTCTTCACTGATTTCACTTGCATATTACCTCTTAAGACTCAGGCGCACAGAGCATGCATGAACTGTGATCTAATGTATTACTACTTACTGCACTATATATGCCACACTACAAAGAAGGCGATCTATCGCAGTGAGCTGGTCTTGATTAAGTCCAGCAGCGATCCATTTCTATACAGCTAGAGCAATCTAGAGAGATCACAGAACCTCGTGAAAGATCGTGCTCTGTGTACCTGAGCCTTTAAAACTGCATTTCTAATCCTGTCTCATCTAGTGCATTTTTCTACCTTCCTTAAGTATCTCATTTCCATAGCTTGCAGTCTTTTCTGGTTCTAGGTTTTTAAAGTCCATGATTTGCATAAATATATTAGTGTTAAGAAGGTATAGAGTGATACTTTGGTGTTTTTAGATAGTTTCCTCATAGTAAGAGATCTCCCTTTAATGGCATTGAGCAATCTTCCTGCTGCATTTATCCTTTCCTTCTTATCTGTATATATAGATCCGTTTTCATCCATGCTTGAAGCAGTCCAGGTGCTCCAATCTGCCATTTTTAGCCCTTATCACCCACATGTTTCTATGGGACTTCTTCCCGATCCTCATATCCTTTGTTTTTCTAGTGTTAACAATCATATTTATTTTGCTTAACTCCTCCACTTGGATTGCAATATTACATTGCAAGTCAAAATCATTATTTGCAAGTACCAACATCTGCAAATCCTAACAGAAAGAATGTAACGGGAATCAAATTACTTTATCCTAAATGGAATTTCCTCATTTTTTCTCTTGCCCTTTTCATTGCTGCATCCAGGACCAGAATAAATAACAATGGACTCGGGCTGTAACCCTGTCGTATTCCTGACTTAATTAAAAATTCTGTTGAGCTGTTATTGGTGAATCTCACAAAATTCTTGATTGTTCAGCATAGACTATTAACTGTCATGATTAGACCTCTCTCTATGTCTTTTTCTTGTAATGTCTTGGTTATGTCCATTTTTCTTATTCTACCAAATGTTTTCTCCAGGCCAACATAGCACACTGATAATTTCTTTTGTTTCTCCACAACTTTTTCTGCGATCTGTCGCATTGTGAATATGAGGTTCTGGATGCTCCTCAATCGGCGAAAACCTTAATGCTCTTCCCCTAATAGGCTTTCTACAGATTTCCTAATTCTATTTTCTAATATCCTGGAGCAGGTAGAAACGATATATAAGGGTAGATACTTGCAAGAAACACCCCAATGGTTTCCACACATTCTGTTGCCTCGCTCTTAAATATCAGCACTATTACAACCAGTTATCAGTCATGATTTTCTTTTTTTTCCATATTAGGTTCAGAAGCTTGCAGCGGAACCTGCCTGCTAGGGAGCGTGTCCCCCGGGTGGTGGATGGGGGATTCCTCTTATGAGGGGTGGTCTGAATATACTGAATAAAGGCCTGTGGACCAACAGGTACCCAGTGCTGGGGGGTATAGTCCAGCCACCCTTTCTCCTGAGGGGACATAAATATTCGGGAGACCAGTTGCCCCGAGGATAAGGGGCCTCCTCTGCTGGGCTAATCACCCTTAGAGGAGTACATTCGATTCAAAGCAACTTAACTTGCCTCGGACATAGACGGACTCATCGGCTACGACACGGTGCTCGAAAGGACATCAGATTTGGAACGTGGAATATTAAGACATTAACTGGCAAAGAAACTGAAATAGTAGAGGAAATGGAGTTCTATAAAGTAGATCTTCTAGGCATCAGTGAAGTAAGAAGGAAGGGTCATGGAGAAATAAATTTGGATAAACAGTATATTCTCATATACTCAGGAGTTCCAGTCGGAGTGAGGGCAAAGGAAGATGTTGGATTAATTATGAAGGATAGTCTCTTTGCAAGAATGGAGGAATGGGAACCCGTATCATCCAGAATAATTATGGCATGCATTGAGTTGGTGATAGGAAAAGTTGTCATACTATAAGTTTATGCCCCAACGGAAGATGCAAATGTAATGGGCAAAGATCAATTCTATGCTGACCTGGAAAGGGGAGTCATCAAATGCCAGAATAGAAACAGAGAAGTAATCAGCAGACTGGATTCAATGCTAGGACTGGATGTTAGTACACCAGAGCACATGGAGTAATTGGGCCACATGGAGGCGAACACACTAAAAATGGAAATAGCCAAAGATTAATAGATTTTTGTCTAGATAGCGATCTGCTTATCGGCAACTCATTCTTTCCCCACAATAAAGTACATAAAATAAGTTTTTCGGCCGAAGAGGGAAATGTAAATAGCATAATTGACCATCACATATACAGTCGAAGGATCAGGAGACTATTTACTGATGTCAAAGTAATTAGGGGAGCAGAAATTGGCTCAGACCACCTACTGTTGATAGGAGATACCCAAATACTCCACCCAAGAAAGGAACGCCCTAGAAGCTACAAGAAAATTGATATTGTAAAGCTTTAATTACCGGAAAAAATAATTCAGAGTTATTGGATTTAAAAATTAGGGACACTAATATGGAAGAAAATGTGGATGAAGTATGAACAAGAATGAAGAAGGCCATATTGGAAGCTGCTAAGACTACTTGCGGAATTGTTATTATTTCATCGAAAAGGAAAAGAACCAAGTGGTGGAATGAAAGAGTGAAGGCATCAGTCGCAAGGAAGAAGGAGGCTTGGAAGAAGTAACACAGACATAAGACCCCTGAAAATTGGGAACTTTATGTCCGAAGAAGAAATGAGTCAAAGCTGGAGCTTTGAGTGGCTAAGAGTGGCCAAAAGAAAGAGCTGGGAAGAATTCGGTCAAAGCCTACAAAATGACTACACAGAAAACATCAAAGTTTTTTGGAAAAAGGTGAAAGCAATGAAAGAAAAGAAAAGCAAACCAATAAGAAATGTTAAAGATGGAAGAGGAAGATTGGTCACTAAAGACAAAGATATTTTAGAGAGATGGAGACGTCATTACTCAGGAACTTTTTCTGGAAATGCTGAGGAGGTAATAACAAGAGGAAATGTTCAGGAGGAACACAATGAGGTGATCTGGGAAAAAGAGATAGAAGTTGTAATGGAAAAGTTAAGACTTGGCCAGACAGCTGGCAGAGATGGTATAGCTCCCGAATTCATCAAATTTGGTGGAGCAGAACTGTTAAAAGCATTACAGTGTCTTTTCCAGAAAATATATACCGAAAAAGCTATCCATAAAGAATGGGAATATAATATAATTATCCCTATTCATAAAAAAGGAAGTGCAAGCGAATGTGGGAACCATAGACCTATCTGCCTATCTCAGGTTGTATACAAGCTATACACTTCAATATTAGAAAAGAAACTGAGGATGCATGTAGAGGATTTGGAAGAGGAGATATGTGCATTCCGACCACAACGCCAAACCTAAGATCTCATATACTCTCTGAGAACTATCATAGACAAGTCTTGGGATCAAGATAAGAGTGTTTTCTTGGCATTCCTAGACCTGAAGGCTGCCTTTGACTCTGTTCCTATACAAGAATTATGGAATGTCCTCTCCGCCAAGAATATACCACAAGGATTAATAGATACTGTCAAGTCCACATACCATAAATCCAAAGGTATAATTAGAATTAACGGAATAGAGTCAGATATATTTGGCATGAAGAAAGGTGTGAAGCAAGGAGATAGCTTAAGTTCTCTCTAATTCATTATATACATGGACGAAATTTTGAAGGACAGCTCACACTGTTGTAGGCAAATAGAATATGAGGACAATTCTGGCATAAGTGATGGTTTTTGCAGATAAAATTGTTCTCATAGCAGATTCAGAAGCGCGATTGCAGCAGGCAGTAATGGAATGGGAGGTGGAGCTGGAAAGGAAAGGAATGACCATCAATGTCAGAAAGAGCAAAGCAATGCATATATGCAGGGAACAGGAAGTTGTTGAAATACGCTGCAAAGGTGAAGTAATGGAAATGGTGGATGACTTCACTTACCTAGGAACAGTGATCTGCAGGAATGGGAGGTTGGACCAGGAGATCTCTAATAGAATAAAGAAGGCAAATTCCATCTACTACCACCTCTGTAACACATTGATAGGTAAAAGGGAGGTAGAGAAAAATGTTAACATTTTTAAAGCCCTTTACCTGCCTACCCTATTATATGGAAGTGAAAGCTGGATGCCTCTAGACAAGCACCTAAGCAGAATAACAGCTGCTGAAATGAAATATCGCCGTAGAGTAGCTGGAGAGATCACATTAAAAACGAGCGGGCACGAGAAGATCTCGGAGTTGCTTCCTTGAAGGATATCCTTGAAAAAAGACAACTTCGATGGTTTGGACACATTTGCTGGATGGATGAGAAACGTGACCCTCGAAAATTCTTTGAAGTCATGCCCATGGAGAAACGCCCAAGAGGGCGACCTAGAATGCAATGGATTGAACACATTTCTAGAATAGGCCAGAAGAGAGAAAAGCAGATAAATGTCGTGAAAGCGCTGGCACAGGATCGGGAGGCCTGGCATGCTTGGACTGAGGCACCTCCATGCTGAGAGGCACTATGGAAGAAGAAGAAGAAGGTTCAGAAGATGCAACATCATTTCTTCTACTTTCACCCCCATGAGCTTTAACATTTCCAGTGATAATTCCATAATCAAATAGTTCAGAGGCGAAAATATGATATGTCAAAACATGATATGTACACATAAATAATAAATTCATACTTTGTAAGAAAGACAAAGTAGTTAAGTAGTAAAATCTTCTTTTAAAAACTTACTTCATCAAGTGGGTAAATATTGACAAACAAATCACGGATCATGTTGACTTCCTCTTTGTCTGAAATATATTTCTCTAGGATTCCAGGGAAACATAACACCTGCTGGACCTAAAAAAAAAATACAAATTAAAATTTGCAAGTTATTCCAAGATTTCTGATATAATAAACAACAGACAACATAGACGAGTAGCAAGAGCACTTTACTAGAAAACATATTATAGGATTCAATCCCTACTTAGGGATAATGACTGGTCAACATAGGAAATTAGACCATTAATTCAAAAAGACCATATCTAATTAAAGATCAATAGGAACTATAGTTTTATTTCCAAAACAGTTAAATTTTTTTTAATATTTCACAAATACTAATAATATTGAAAAGTAACAATTTTATTAAATTTTTCACTGTATTTATAATACAAATCAGCTGTTTCTGGTTATTCCAGAAGTCACCAAGCATTTATTTTTAAAAATGAGTTACTAATAAACATAAGAATTTTATAGTTGAAAAAGAAAAAAGTCTAAAAAGTTGTATATAAAAAAGTTACTTATTACAATAAATTTTTCCCCACTATCAATTCAATAAATTGCCTAACTATCAATTGCATAACTAAATCTATACTGGCCTTCTTGGCTCCAACCAGATGATACTGTATACTGGGGCATTTGATTGCCTTTGATTTTTCCATTAATAGCCTTAAAGACCATGTTTTGTCTGTGAAATGAGCAGGATCATAACCCCATCTGTAGTAAATTACCGCTACTTCATCTTTGCCCCTAAAATAAAAAAAATGAAATAAATGCATTGTTCAATAGTATTTTTAAAACTAAACCCTAGCATTGAAAGATAATATTAGGGTATAAAAAAAGTCAGTGTGTTCTTCTCCTTTTAATCCCTAGAAGTAGTTTGTCAACAAAAACAACTGGTTTTAATCAATCTTTCTCAATCCCTATGAATAACATAAACATTTTAAATTCAAATTAAGGTATACGCACATATCAATTTAACAAAAGACCTATAATTACTTTCACGGAAGTAGATGCTTGGGATGAAAGTGCTCTTTGGCACAGTATTGCCAGATGCGGACAGGAAGAGATGGTGAGAGCAGATCCGCTTTGAGAGAGCTGGCAACAGGGCATCTCCACTGTAGTCAGCAGTTTTCCCCACTCATACACTCTCTCAATTTTAGAGAAGAGAAGTTGTGCACAGAGCAACTACAGCGCTTCCTATGTATTGTGGGTCTCAAGCATCAAATTACTTGAAGGTAACTAACTATAAGTGATTTGTGTAAAATATGCCGAATGCCAAAGTCATTGATTAAGTCAGGAATTTCTTGCAATTCAGCAACATCATGTAAAGGCTATAATGCCAAAATTGGGATATTAGTGAAGTGAAGAGAAAAGACTTGATTTCTAAATAGGTTGGAGAAGTTTAGTTTAATAAATTTATAAAGCAGGTAGCGTGAGTCTATAGAATAAGTCTCGATCATCAAAATGTTAGCTCAGAGATAGGTTGAAGTGGTAGAAAATGATGGCCAATATTTTGAGGTGTAAGCTTCTTAATAGGCTAATAAAATATAATTTTTGTAATATAAAGGTAAAAAATTCACTGATGTTTTTATGCATTAGTATTTAAGTTGTTTCAGAATACTCCCATACAGACAGTTGGTAGAGATGAGTACAAAGTTATAGGCCAACAACTTAAGGGAAAACCTTATGGACGGAGTCTACATCAGACGTGAAAAGCCTTCTTCCTCCACATAACTTCAGACAGACTCTACATTGTCAAATATATCATCTTGAATTTTTTTTAAACATTTTTATTTGCTTAACATCTTTTGGTCGGGTACACTAATTCGCAAGTTGATTTTTATTTCAATAACAAAAGGTTATTTTTAGGCACATACGCAATAAAAACTTCCCCCTTAAGTAGTTGGACTATACATCAAGACAATATAGACAAAGAAAGCAGAATGTAAGATGAAAAACAAACATTAATATAAATTAAAGTAAATTTTGCATAAACCATTTCTAAAACAAGATACAATGCCCCTTCCTTTTTTTTTCTCTCTATTCAAAAAGTTTTATCATCAATAAAAATATACCATGCATATTTTTAACATTATTTCCT
Organism: Rhaphigaster nebulosa; assembly: GCA_948150685.1. Lineage (NCBI taxonomy): Eukaryota > Metazoa > Arthropoda > Insecta > Hemiptera > Pentatomidae > Rhaphigaster > Rhaphigaster nebulosa. The sequence continues at coordinate 114,217,497 of OX411311.1, read as the reverse complement.
GGCAATATTTCCCACAACCAGATCATTATTACTTTTAAAAAAACAATTAGTTATTTAAATATTTACTATAGATTTCATTTCTTTAATAATTGAGTGTAATATTTTAAGAAAGTAATAAAATATCATTTTTTTTTTTTACTTTCTAAGATATTAATAATAATTTTTTTTGGAAAGAAAACGGAAGGTTTTTTTACTATACAGTAGGCTCTCCTATATCCAGATTAATGTGGGCGAGTATTGTCCAAATATGGAAGAATGACGAAGATAAATACGAAATAAAGAAAAATATAAGTAATTATACATTTATTTTATATACTTATGATAAACTTCAAAATTTTAAATAAAAATATTTGTCCAAAGTTATTTGTTTTGTTCTTTTCACAAATCTTTCCCAAGCTATGATATCTCGCCAGTGCCTTATGAACATAATGCCAGCAGGTATGGAATCATCATGCTGTTCCACAAATTTTAATGCAGCCTTAAAAATAATAATAAATGATAGAACTACTATATTGTTAAAATACATGCTTTTTGCTTAAGTTTGTTTAATTAATTTTTTTATTATTTAACTTTCTGTAACTAATGAGAGTATTGAAAAATGATTAATTTGTTTGGTTCAAAATTAATTGATAGAAAATACAAGATGAAAATAACAATTTATTAATAATGAAAATAAAATTTAAACATTTAAAAATTATGAAAATATAATGACTTAAGGATTTTAGAAACTGATATATAGAAAAGTATTAAAATGATACCAGTGGACCAGTTTAGTAATGTAGAATATTTGAAAAAGAATAAATAAAATTATACATACCTTAATTCTAAAAAAACAAATTATTAAATTTTAATTCTATCTACAAATTAATAAATGTTATTCTGAGGTATTATTCTTCTAATACAGAGTTATTAGTCTTCTAATACAAATAACGATCTTTCAGAGTTGGATCATGTTAATATTTAAAAAAGGTCTTTACTCACTGACCTGTATTTAATTTTGCTTTTAAAACTCATCCACTGACTTTAAAATATTGTAAAATAAGCTTGGCTCAATTTAAGACACTACACAAGCCGATGATTTAGATCAAATCCTGACTCCTCAGCAGCTAACAGAAAAAAAAGACGCCAATTCCTTTACAGAGCGGTGTAGCTCAGTCTAACAATCATCAAATAATTGGTAATGAAGGAGGCGCGACATAAAAAAGTACATTGATATTCTTTGTTTTTCTTATATATTATTAATTTCCTTTGAATGCCTACATTTATATTTTACTTTTTAGTTTAAATAAAACATATCCTCATGTTTGCAGATCAATTTACTCTAAAAACATTTTTTAATATATGAGAAGCTCAGTTACTAATACGGTCACATCCATTTTTGTCACAAAATGAGTTAGACCTTGTTATCATCGGATGGTTTCATCCTCTATACTAAAAACCGCCAGAAGCGTGTTACAAATGCATTTAAAAACGCTACTTCAACATGATATTCGGTGAAATGTGATCGGTTTTTGCATGCTGCTGAAAAATTTTACAAAGTGGAGCTGACCGTTTTTTTAACTGAGCTACTCATATGTAAAAATTCTACTTTTTGATCTTAAACAAGCACTTGTTCCACTGCTCATTTCATTTTAACACTATAATAATTTTAATGTCATTAGTTTTTTTCTCTTTAAAACAAAATTTTTTATTACAAGTCTTTATCTTTTATATAAAATTATGATAATCTAATGATACTTTATTAATATTTTAACTCTTACCAATTTTACCGTTACAATATATTCTTTATAATTAAAATAAATATTACATGAACGATTAAATAAACTTACGTCCAATCTTATTTGATAGGTAATTCTCATTTTTATAATGACAAAAGTGGCTACATACATGTGTATATAAATGCATAACTAAAAACTCGTATCCTAATGGTTTATTTCAGTTTTTCATGGAGTTTAAGGAAAAAAGTTAGTTTTTTTTTTTTTACATAGGTATTTGGTTATAGGAGTCTACAGCAGATGCTTTAGAAAAGATATTCATTAATTGGAGAAGTCATTGAGAATCAAGTGCATGATGATGTCAGCCTAATTAAATATATTTTAAAAACTATTACTTACACATAAAGTTCCATATTTTCATTAAGCTTAGCTTGTTCGAGTAATTGATTGAAACTCCTGCGTATTACTCTTACGTTACTGTTTAATCTTTCCGTTTCAAATTCCATAAATCTCTGATCACAGATGTTAAAGGTCACTTCCTCCACAACAAACAGTATCACTGCACTATATATTAAAAAAACAAAAAACAATTTATCAAATTTAAAAAAAGATAATTTAACTTTTTTAATTAATTCATAAGCTGCAAATATTAACATCAACCCTTAATTAACTATTGATTATTCTCAATTTATACAAGAAAAAAGTCTGAAACAATACAGGATACTATCAAACATTAAAAGCAAAATGAAATGCCGATATAGAAGGGTTTGTGCATGGAGATACAAGAAGGAATAAACTGAATTATACATAATGTTGTGTTTCCAGAAAAAAATTTAAATTTGGATTTATCCTCTTTCGCATCTCCATGCCTCACATATGATAAGTGCAAATTAGCAAAAATGTATGGCGAGTTCAACATCATTTGTACTATATTATACAGTAGAATCTTACTAATCTGGTCCTATATCAGGATTGGTAGAGCTGGATTAGTGGAGGTATATTTAAAAAACAAAATGAATTAACAAGGAAACCATGTATTTACCTATAAAAACTATTTTTAAATATTTATATTAAGGTAAAGAATAGTAAAAAACACTATTGCAACGCTAATCTGACATTTTTTCATTTTTGTTATATCGCACTACACTTGTGCTATTCGTCTACTGCCCAGAACATTCACTCGTGATAGGTTAAATATGACTTACTACAGTCACCGATAGCTGACGACAATGCAGTATTTGTGTATATTATAGTAAAGTACTGTCTCCCTCTCTTACAGACACATGGAGACATGAATAATGAACAGCAGAACTATCGAGATTGTACTCTACTTTGAAAAAGTTTGTTTCAAAGAATAGAGCTTACGTATACCTTACCGAATTTCTGCACAACTATTAAATACATATCCCTTACCAAAAATTTCATATATCTCATAATCATTTGAAAAAAAAAATGGAATAATAATTAGATAATCACCTTTCAACATTGTAACGTTTCCAAGCTTCTATAAGGCCTTCGCATAATTTTGAAAGGGCTACATTTTCAGGTATCTATGAACATAAATATCATTTTTTAAAAATAAATCATTATTAAATAAAAAAATAATTACAGACCAACTAAATTGTAAGTACCTAAGAAATATAAAAAAAAAAATACCCAAATTTTTTTAGAAAATTTTGCAATTTTTTTTTTTTAAATTAAACAATTACAAATAATTAAAAAAAATGCTTAAAAATAAATTCAACAAAAATAATTCTGAGGTATTATTTATTCACTTTTGCCAATTCTTGATCAGTTCAATTCAGTTTTATTCTGAAAAATTAATCTAATACTTCCTGTCAACTACGATTTTATTCATTGCTATATCTTTGTTTAAAAGAAACGTGGCATGTTTATCAAAATTGAATAACACATACTTTTAGATTTATATTTTCAGGCAGAATCAATAGTAATTCTTAGTTTGGTGGCTAATGGTAGTTTTGCAGTAGCTGTTTTTATGTTAACTAACTTGAGCCTGAAAGCAACATAACACGACCCACAATTTTTTTTGTTAATAACTAGAACATTATTAACATTTTAAAAATAAGAAAAAATGTAATACTTACATGGTCAAGGTGCTTATCCATTCTCAGTTGTTTAACAACATATCTGCAAACAAAAATCTAATAATTTGCTATATTGCTAATTAATGTATTTTTAGATTATATCAGAAAACGATATTCTATAGAGCATGAGTTAGTATGCTAATTGTTGAATGGTGTTTCAAACAGGTGAAAAATTAATTAACATAAATCTGGATCTATTCCATTCTCAACAAACTCTTAATTTAAGGATTCTTTAAGAAATCTGGGTTTATGAGTGTAACTAAATAATCCAAAACCAAGGTTACAAGGCAATAATCATTCAACTCCAATGAGAATACCAACTGAATGAGAAAGCCTTAATTCAGTTAATGGAATGTATTTTATTATTTAAGCAGAGTAATGAAAAAGTATGTAGACTAAAATTAGAGGAAAGACGAACAAGATTTTGAAAAATATTTTTAGAAGGATAAGGATATGCAAATTAATTTATTGGGCATCTATTAAAGCAAAGCAAGTGATAAATTCTCATGGTTACAGAAGCTATAGGCAAACAGCTTAAGGGAGAATCTTGTAGGCCGAGCTTCGGCCAGGATAGACCATATTGGATTTTTTTTTTAACATTTTAATTTTTTTGCATTACTTTCAATCGCATGTACTAAGTCCTGAGTTGATTATTTCTATAAAAAAAAGTTATTGTTAGGCACATGCGCACTAAAAGGTTCTTCCTTAAATTGTTTGCTTATAATCCCTCTATTCAGGGCTGGAACTAGGATTTTTGCCAGGAGGGAGCAACCTTAATTTTGCTACCCCCTCTTTCATTCCCTCCTCTCCAATAAAAGTCAACAGTTTTATAACAGTATTCTAAGTAATAGATTTTAATATCAATAAACATTTAACATCATAAGAATGTTACCTCATTTTATTAACTTAATTAAGATCAAAAAGTAGAAACAAATATTTTTAGTTAACCTAAAAATAAAACTTCGCTCAAAATTTGTTGCCCTCTAAATTATACCGCCTGGGGTGTACATCCTTCGCCCCTCCCCTAGTTCCAGCCCTGCATCTACCATTACAATATGACAACTGCGATCAAAAAATGATTAGCAGAAAATTACAGTCAGACCTCCATAATCTAATACAATTTGAGAGTTCCTTGAAAATAATTTGATATAAAGAAATCGCTTATTGTTATTAGCATACCGTATAGCATGCAGTATAAATTAAACAATTAAATTTAAATCAGAGGTTCAACTGTAAATGAATTTAAAATAAAGCATATACTAGTTTATAATATTGTTGGTTATGGTGTTTAGCTTTTACATGCATGCAATTTTGCCTTACAGCCCCACTTGGTACACTTAATACTAGCAAGTGTCGTAATAATTGATATATTAATTTGTTTTCATTATAATTCATGTTTGCAAAGTAGAAAAATCATTTTGAAAAAAAATAAGTAGTGACCAGAGACCAGACTTGTATGCGTTGCATAATCAGTTTGCCACCCTTTTTCTAAGAAGTAGCCTTCTATATATCTTTCCAAATTAGTCCATTTTGATGCCATTAAATCCATTTATATTTCACATATATCTAAAATTATTATTATTATATATTTTTTTTTTTTTTTACCAAAACAATTCATTATTCAAGAGGGGTAAATGGAAACAAAGGACATTACACGTTACACTTCGTGGCAATGTTAAACACTAAATTTTTGGTGAGTGTAGACATTGCAACAAAAAGAAGACAATAGAGAGATTTTCCAATCAATAGGAAGGTTTCAACAGTATTTCTAATTGATATAACTAAAATTTATTAACCAAATTTTAGTGATATATTGTTTTCCTCTCTTAGGAGATTTACGAGGGAAGTAAGTGGTTTAACTTTTTTTATAAGCCGCGTAGAATATTATTAAAAAAATTACATGTTTACTGTCCTCCTTGTTTTATTACTAGATCAGTTGCGTGCTTCCAATTACCTCATATATTTTGTATCCTGGGGAAATTGAAAACTATTTTTTTCCAACTCTTTGCCTATATACAACAGATTTTGCTGTGAATAAAAATTTTCATGACTCTCATAAATTTAGCCTGTAATTTGATTTCGATAAAGTTTTGTAAGATTTTCTCATTAAATGCCCTAACGTTATTTATGTTCGGTTTTCAGTTTTATTTTTAACAAGAAATGGTTCCTGCATATGCTCTATTTAAAACTTCTTGAGTCCTCCATGAACCGTGTTTGCCATTTTTTTTCTCTTTATCGACCTCATGAAGAAATCACTGTTTTCATTATCCCCTAGTCTCTGGGATAAATGGAAACAGGTATTCTCTCTCTTATAAATAAAGATAAAGCCAAAATGATTATTCCCAATTGTTCAGTAGGACTTTAGCATTGGCTACAAATCACAAAATTTGATCTCTTAATTCATCCAAGGAGTAGAGAAATAATTGAATGAAAAAATTGTAAATTTGTTTCCAATTATCCAATTATTTTGATCCTAATATATTATTGTAATTTTGGTAAAGAATTATTTTTATTTGTATTAATGTTAGATAGAAAATAATGGAAAGTTTGGGCTATTTCATTCCATATGTTAAGATTTTTTACTTCATGTTTTAGGTATTTTTCTTTAAAAAAATCCAGTCTCAAGTTATAATATAATAAATGTATTCGTATTGAAACTGCATATATTTATCAAGTGAACTGATCACCTCATCAACGTAACAGTTACTGAAACAATTTTTCTGGCAAAAGCTATTAAATAGTACTCCTAGCAGCAATACTCATTAAATAATCTTAAAAAAAGATCACGCTAAATCAAACAATAATTTATAAATAGAATTTTTTTAATTTTCATTCAAATAAATATTAAATATTATTTCCAACAAAGATCTTTAAAATAAGGAAAATTATTTGACAAAACAATTGATATTTTGTTAGACACAATTAGACAACAAATAATTCCATTTGAACAAAAAAACAAGCAGGCAGATAAATGAGCAACAAAACATTTAAACCATTACATACCTGTGGGCATTTCCGAGGCTTTGAATTAGTCCAGACATACTTGAAGAAATAGTATTCATTTCAACTTGTTTTAAGGAGCCGTCACAATGCAGAAAGTAGTCGCAACGGAAAAGACCGCATGATATCCTCTAAAAATGGTATTTTTGCTGCGCGAATTGAAGAAATTCATTTAGTCTGTGTTGTAAGAAAACAAAAACAGACCTCACACACAGGACCAATTATTATAAATAAATAAATATTAAATTTAAAATGAAAATTCTATAAGCCAATATTTTGAGGAAAGCTATTTGTATTGCTAACAATAAAATATGAAACTAATATTCAATTTAAAAATACTACTTTGTCTTTTTGCCATATAAAACTCCCATAACTTAACACTCCGAAGGTCATGCCCTTGTTCCACTGAGTGGTCATTTTGTTGTGGATTTAAACTCCTCCTTAAAATTTGTACTATTTAATTTTTTCTTCTTGTATTATAATGTATTACTTGTATTACATTGTTTTATTACTTGTTTATAAAATACAAGTACTGGATCTTTCAAATCCAATGCGACCCGTATCTATGATGATATATTTTTCCCTTGACACTTTTCTTATTTTTTTCCTCCCGTTCTCCTATCTTTCAATTAAAATTAATTTCTACATCTGATTGATTCCAACTTTTATTTAGATCTCAAAGATTTGACGACCGAGGAATGCGTCAAAACAAAGGGAAATAGACCTTCTGGTGTTTGTCTGTGACATATTTGAATAGTTTGTTGCTGATAAAATTAAATCTTAATTTAATTGTTCCTAGTGTCAAGTGATTTTTGTTTTAATTTTTAATGTTATACACAACTTAATATTGTGGTTCTTAAAGTTTTATTGGTCAAACATATTAATTTTAGTTTTAATCCTTAATTTCATTTTAATAATAATATAACTGTGTTTTATAAACAATAAATATATTTACAATTCGTTCTATACCTTTTTCTATCTGTACAATGAGAAATTTGTTGTTATTTTTTATAAACAAATGGATTTGGTAAGGTGGATTTCACAGACCCGTAGCGACCTTCTATGTGATCCCTAGTGTCTCGTACGAAGAAAAAAATAAACACATAGTTTCCTATGGGACTGGCCATAACGAAGCCTCGCACCGCGCACCGACCTTCAACCCTAGCCTAGCACCAAACCAAGCAATTGTTTCGACAATTCTTTTACCCTGGACCATCGCACCTCCCCGCCTCAGAAGGTCGAGATTTATTAAAATATTTTTATATTATCTCATTTTCACAAGAACCAATCATAATTGAATTTCTTTAATTACTCATTTAATAATGTACTTTACAAATATTAAAATTTTCATAATTTTTCCTAATAAAATTGCAAATAATATTCGCTAAAATATTTAATTTATGTGCTATACTTATTTTATTTTGATGCTCAAGTTCATTTTAATTCTACTTAAGCATATATATTATTCATATATATATTTAAAATATCGAATGTTTTTATTCGTGATTCGATTTATTCAACAAAAAAAAATCGAATAATTGAATTATAATTATTCGGGCCAACTTTTCATTCGCTTTTCTACTTATGTCTCGTGAACGGATGAATTATTTAAGGGTGAATTATTTATATTCATTTATTATTTAAAATTGAATGAGATAATTAATTTAAATAACGAAGATTAGATAACGGATGATTCAGATTATCTGTTGAATAACGAATAAATCAATTATAAACAACTAACGAATATCGGATAAAAATGTATTTGTTTATTCATTAGTCTCCTACAAACAGGTGCAATCAATTGATTATATTTTAATTCAACAAAACTAACTGGAAGCAATAAGACAAGTGAAGAGATACGCGGTTGTTTCCTGATTAAAATATTTCGAATGTTGTAGGATTTTGTTTTCCAATTCTGCAAATAATTCAAACAGACACTGGTAAATTAAATTAGTAGCTCCTAGAAAATTATGATCTCCAACCATATTATCTCCATAATCCATATCCGATAACCCCAATTCTTAATATTTCTTAGTAATTCAAATGAACTATATATATATTTAGGATATCCTAAAAATCTTTCAGAATCTTGTCTCAAATCCTCGTACAGATGATGGAATTCACCATACTGATAACGCCCCCTATTTAAAAAATTAACTCCAATCCTTTTTCTTTTTCGGTAAAAATAATATTAATTGAGATTGAATCCAGAACAATAGCTTCGTCAGAAGATGTTCCGTCCAAAATGATGTCTGAAATTCACCTGAAGGGGCAGAGAGATACTGTCCCAGTTAACTTTGGAGAGGGGTAATGGTGGTGCTCTGATGTGGACAGACAGGGGACTAGGGGCGAGGGTACAAGGGTCGGTGCGAGGGATTATCACTGGTACTGGGGCGAAGGGCAGTGCTCCATTGTGGACGAGGCCTTAGGCTAGCGACCGTCGGAGTGTTAAGCTATAGAAACTTGAGCACTAAAGGAAATCAAAATGTCTCTGCTTAATCCTTCTTAACACATAAAAATTATTTAAAAAAATACTCCATTTGTTTTTCTATTATATTTCTCCCAACAAGCAAAATGCTTATTAATTAGGTATTTGAGGAAGGGAAAAGCAAATTTTTACTTTGGCTGAAATAAAGAGTTTTTAGATAGATTTATAAATTATTATAAATTAATAAGTTTTTTTTTTTTCAAAATACTTATATGTACTTTTATCTATCAAAATAATCCTGAAATTTTATAATTTTAATAAACCACATAAAGAATGTGGAGACCAAGTTAATAGAGCACTAGAGTGACCAAGAAAAAGATAAAAAAACGCATCTAAATTGTAATCTTCCAAATAAATTACAGTCACTGAACCTATAACCGCCATCAGAAGTTCTATTATTTTTTAAAAAACATATTTGTAACATTATATTTATAACAAATTGTTTTATATATAATTGCGATACTAAAAAAATTCTTTCATATGATTACAATACAAAACTAAACAGAAAGAGAGGACTTTATTCATATAGCAATCAATAGAATATTATGTTTTGATAATTTAATAAAATGTTATTATGTTCATTTTTGTTTTGCTATTGTCGTCCCTCCCAAAAAAAAACTGAACCATAAATGATAGTTTCCATTATCAGTACATTATGAGATAAAATCAATTCAAGATATTGAAGCAATTGATTTAGTTTAACAATTAACATTTCTTATTTTAATTTCAATATACAAAAAAACAAAACTAACTCACAGACATAAAAATTTCATAAAACATCAAATTTCAACTTCAATCTGACTAAAATTTTTAAATTTACTGGTATACACTAATTCATAACAGTGGTATCAAACTACTGAAAATAATTTAAAATATATATAAATGAAATTTGTTATTTTATGATAATCTGGAGTCTTTGGGTTGGATCTTATTTGTATTATTACAATTTTATATAAAATTTACAATGCATTTGAGAGTCAGCCGCCAAACAAAAAAATTAATAAAATTTTACTAATTCTGCTAAGAGAGTTCAGCACTAAAAGTAATCAATACACAAATGGTAAAAATTGCTTTGTATTGCCCATTTCAGTGGAGACTGTAGATCTTTGCATACATTAAAGAAACGCAATTTAATCTTATAATACAAACAGTACAAACATCAAATGTACGTGAGTCACTTATGTGTCATAATTACTCTCAATTAAGTATTATTAATTGAAACATAAAATTTACTTCAATATGCAACCACAAATATTAGAAAAAATAGATAAGCAAAAATTAACAACCATTGTACCTCATAATGCCGACAGTTACACTGTTAGAAATATACATATACATATATATCTATATTAATCAGGTTAAATATCAGTTATGCTCCAATATTAAAGCCCTCAAAAACAAATAACATTCCATAGATATAAAACCTGTGTAATTTGTTCGTAGAGGGCCCCAAATGGCCAAAACCTGAAGCAATGGTGTTCATTTCGACTTGCTTAATGCCATTATTTACAAACATTAAATCGTTCCTTATAACGACAAGTGATACTCTCTTCAGTACATGAAAAAAGTAACAAGTTATGATAAAGCACCTTTTGTGTGCTTAATAAAAATTTATTTTAATTATATGAAATGACAATTAAAAATATACAGAAAGGAATATAATTAAAAAAAACAAAACAGTAATTCATTATTTTTTGTCAAGCCTATAATTTAATTCTTGATAAAATTATCACAATGCTCTAATACCTTGAATGATCTTCAATTAAAAAATATTATATAAATTAACATAAATTAATATTGACAAAAACAATAAAATATTTATAAAATCATAATACACCATTAGTACTTTATGGCTCTTTAAATACATCATAACTAAAAAAAAAATCTTGATTGATTATAAGTTTTAATTGTTTTAAATTACTTTCACGCGGTAACCTAATATTTGAAATTAACTTGGTTTCAAAATTATGGTATACTAATTAACTGCACCAATGCAGAAGGCACTAAAATTGGACTTACCAACATGTAAAAGTTTAAAAAAGAAATAATGTTGATATCAACTCATGAGATTGTAGCTAAATAAAATTATTCAAAAATATGTCATAAATTGAAAGACGAATAAAGAGTAGGATCGCCCGATGGTCGAAATTTGACCAAAAATACGATATATCAGTTTTGTGATTTATTTATACAATAAAAAATGAGTAAAAAACATTATTTTATTCTGCTATTATTTGAATGTAAATTGAAATTTAAAAATCGAATCAATTAAATTTCAAAATGGAATCAGTCCATCTGTTTAAGAGATAATCGTGCGGTCCCATGCTAGAATCTTCATGTCCTTTAGTAGTAGCATGTCTCTTTTCTACCCTATCTTAGAGATGTTTCAACGAATTTCAACCTCCTCTTGATCCCATACAATATGCATTATTTCACACTTTCCAATGTTAATTATCAAACCCTTTCTCTCCAGCTCCGCCTCCCATTCGATCCCTGCTTGCTGTAGATTTCCTTTTGAGTCTGATAAGGGAACAATGTCGTCTGCAAAGACCATCACATGTGTCAAAATCGATCTCATGTTCCATTTCCTTACAATCATTCACGCTGGCCATCGTTTAGTTTACATATCTTCAAAATTACATCCATGTATGTAATGAACAGTACGGGGCCCAAGCTATCTCCTTATTCAACACCATTTCTCATGGCTCTGACTCACTTCCATTTATTCTAAGGTCCTACAGTCCTGGTATGTGGACCTTCTAGCCTCAATCAATCCTAGTGGATTTAAGGTTTTTGTCTATAAGACTTTTCTGAGTATAAGATATTCTAATTTCATAGTAACTAATCTATTAAAAAAATGCTTAACAGACAGCACTTTTTCTTAGAGCTCTCATCTCTTGACAACCAAGCGTCTGCACTGCTTCTCGATACAATAAATACTTATTTCCAAAAAAAAAAAAAAGAGGTAAAAATAGGCACAGAGCCTAAAATGCAAATAAAAGTATATAATTAAGTCTGCAAGATAGCACAAGAAAGAAAAAACTGATTTGACATAATTTTTATAAAAAAATATTCAAGTTATAATAAAATTAAATTTGAATCACTTTTGCATACACGGTAATAAGCTTTCTATTTTAAAGGAAAGCTTTGTGAGTGAGTAATTCTAGAGGTCAAACATGATGAAACTTATTCATAGCTACAATTTGGCACCCGGATGAACAGAATTGGTTTCTTCTGTACCGAGTATTTCTAACTTCGCAAATGTTTTTATTTTCTCACATGAGAGTTGGAATAAAAACAAATTGAGAGTGATAAGCTTGAAGTGTGCCAAACAAAGTAAACATAAACCTAAAGTAACCAGTCAACATATAATTCTGACTTTTTTCCAATTAGATTTGATTTCTGGCCCATTGTGCAGCAGTAGGAAAATAAAAGCATGGCTACAATGTTCAATGCACTGTATCTTTGCTAATAATGGTCCGATTTCAATGAATTGTTTTTTGTTTCATAGGGATTTAATTATTTTTCAAATTATTATCTATATAATTTATACAGACCTTCAAAGATAATGGAATAGCTTTATATATTTGTGGAAAGAAGAAACTCCCCTCTTCCTAACGACCCCAAGAACGTCGATATCGGATATACTGAAGAAGAGATACAGAGCTTCAAATTAAAACATAATTTCATGGCTTTTAAAAATTTTGAGCATCCTCAGTACTGAAATTGCCAATTAATATAGAGATGATAAAACAAAATTGTTTTGGTAAAATTATTAGCTGTTTAAAGTAAATTACTGTGCTGCTTTCATCCATGTTAAATTTTGATTAAATCCTAAAATACAAAATAACGTTTAAAATAATAACATATATGTTATTCAGTCTCATTTGTTGCAGACATTTTCAAGAAACAGGGTCAAAAAGACTATAAATTTATAAAAATGGCAACAAAGTTTCACTTAAATATGCTCCACGTTTTCACTCTTCTTTTTCTCTTACCCTTCCATTTTGTTTACATACAATAATATCGCACTTAAAAGTTTGTGTAGTCAACTTGATTTCATGGGTATGATTTGTCACAACAACAGCAAGTATGCAAATTGAAATTTTTTTTTCTTAGCAATTAATTTATGGTTACTGCATCATACCTATGAGTCGTAGCATGATGTTAAAAAGCCTAAAGTCTTCTTTTATAAACAGGCTATTTAATGCAAAAAGAATTTTTTAAATCAGACAGGTAGTTACTGAAATTAGAGGGTTGTGGCCAAAGTCATCACAATTTTGAAGTTTTTCAAAATTTCAAAATGTTTACTTCGACCTTTGGAATGATACAACCATTAAACTAAAACAAATTCAACAGAATCCATTATTTTATTTATTTTTTTAATGCTTCAGTATAATTGTTTAAAAAGAAAATAGATAAATAAAAATCAAATGGAGAGGAATCATCACACAGTTAAGAAATAGTTACCGACAATAACACGGACAAACATATTTTAGGTTGAGTCAGAATAAAATTTGTGTTAGGATGCATTTATTGAGCCATACATTACAAATTTTAAAACACTGATTACAATTCATGCTCTGAAATTGTTTTTGCCATATAAGAAATCTGATAAAATAGTTCAAATACCCTAATGGCTATACATAAAATATTTAAATTATAAGTCATATGTAACTGACACAACTTTATTATGCCACTGATTTAAAAAAAAATCTAATTATTAAATATAAGCAATTAAGCCTAAAACATTTGGTTGAGTCAAAATATTCATTGAAATCATTAAATATTATAATTTTGGAAGTGCACAGTGATTTAAATTAACTCATTGGTTCATTGAATGTGTTTTTTTTCTTGAAAAAACAAAACAAATTAGACATTTGGAATACAGAGTGGGAAGGAACTAAAGATTGTTTTGTACAGTTTCTAATAATTTATCATTATGATAACACATATCTTATCCAGCTTTTGGTTAAGCATTAACTCTCCTCAAGAGTGAAAAAGTGAAATACAGGTGGTCCTCATAAATACGTCAATTACTGTTCCTTAGAAAGTGACTTAAGTTGAGTCCTGCTTGACAAAAATGTGTATACAAACATATTTTGTGGTATTTAGTGTATCTATAAAGCCTTTTGTATAATGAGCACTTATTTTTTAAAGTTATTTATTCATTTTTTATTTTATAAACTATAACCCCCTGTAGCTCTCGGTAACACTAGTTTTTTTTTCAATTTCAGTTTCCTTTAAAAGCTCCGTCACTTAATTTTTTACTTCCAGTATAAGTCCACGCCGTTTTCCCAAAAAACTACTAGATGGAACACTTTTACAACTCATTATCCTTTTTAAAATGCCTAATATATTTCACACTTCACAAGGACTGAAAGCAACTGAAGAAATAGCATTATAAAGTAAGAAAATAAAGGGATTCTTTGAAATATTTTTATATTAATTAACTTATTAATAAACTTAGTGGAACGTTCATTCAGATCAGATGTGATTATTTTTGGGATAGCACAAATTGAATTCATGTCTGTTTTGGACTATCGAACATATTTCCTTTATTCTTTTCTCTTTTTTTTTTTCCTTTTTGTCTTTCTTAAATAATTTGATAGCTGCATTTTTCATTTAAATCGATTTTCTAATGGTGTTGTTCGATAAAAAATTCAATTTTTTTTCAAGCGACATAACCTTGAATTTGGTTTGACATAAAACGGTTCCTTGTAGAAATTGGCTACTGACGTAACTTCAAAATGACTTATAACAGGGACTGCCAGTATATAATTTTTTTTGTTTTATAATAACCTTCAAATAATATTTTATGTTTACTAATAAGATAATAGGTATTAGGTAAAAATAATCGGAAAGTAAACAAAAAATATTTAAAGCCCAACAGACTATATTTTATTTGTAAGTTTTAACTTATATATTTTAAAAAGTTCAAAAATAATTACCTAAGAGACAATAAAAAAAATTCTGACATTTCAAAGGAAATAAATCATTTTTTTCCCATTTTACAAGATTTTTCGAATAGGTAAAAACTCTACTCTACTTTACTTTTCTTACTATCTAGATAAGGAAGATATTCTAATTGGGTTAAATTTTCAGTGTCATGTTTTCAACAGATCTTTACAAGAGCCCCGGGAGTCCAAAAAAATCATTTTCCTTGAAGTCATTAAAGATGTTGAGATTATAACAAAATCTCTCAAAAAAATATATAACCAAATCAACAATAATGAAACTATAAGTTCATGAAAAAATATAATCGGATTATGGTTAATTTATTCACACCTGATCTGTAACCAAATCTACCTTCATACAATGTCTTGAAAGAGATAGAAAATATAAAAAAATGTATTCCATTTCTGGATACTTCCGTTTTCACTATTATTAGAATATGCAAAAAATAAATGATTTTAAAACCTGGGCTGGCTCAGTTTTTCTTATTTCTGTGTAAATTTCATATAGTTTCCTTGTGAATTCGTCATGTTCCAAAACACTACAACAAAACAAATGGTACGAAACACCAGTATGTTAATATACAAATAATAAAGTACATAATATTGTAAAGTACAACAAATATATAATGCTATAAAATCTATAGTTATAAACAATAAAATTAGTACAATAGCATGGCATATACTAATTAAATTTCTGTTTTTCTTACAGGAAATTATGTTATTTTTATTTATTTTTTTCATCATTAGAAAAAAAAAATTGAATTATTATTGTTTAAGTGCTTAAAAAGAATATATAACAAGCACCAATGCTGAAAAGATAAGTTCAACAGACATCTCTTTGTTTTTATATATACTGACTAATTGGCTTGTAAACTGGAAGACCAAATATGGACGGATAAAGTATGGAATAAAGTATGGACAGACATAAGTCTTGATAGTGACTATATTGATAATTCCATTTTTTAAAAGTCAATAGATCAACAAGCTTCTATTGATCAGAGACTTTGTCAACACATGATTGGACAATTTGGCTCAAAAAGAGGCAGAGAAAAACATTAACAAGTTTCTTGACAAGATAAGGGCAATAAAGTTTAAAATCAAAACAAATATTATAATTACTCATAATTTTATTTATAAGACAAATAAATTGTATCCTAATGAAATCTTGTACACATATAAACTTCTCCATGTGGTGATTAAATGTCTCCCATTCCTTTCTTTTTTATCATTTATTTAAACATTAATTGGATAATGTGTGAGTACTACAAGCACAGAAATCATTGCTCTAGCTTCTGTCAGCTGATTTCATCAATTTCATTTGAATCATTTCATCTATTCTATTCATAACTAAATAATGAATGAATATAATAAATTAATTAATTACCTAGCTAGGGCATAATCAAGAAACTCTGAATCGTAAGCAAGCCGATGTAACAGCTTGTTTAATAAAGTTTGAGCTCTAATTGCTCTGTCAAAACAATCCTTTGCTATAGGAGAAGGAATGAGAGTGAACGGTGCGATAACTAATGAATTTTCGTCAAAATTATTTTTTGACCTCATACCAATCCCTGAAAATTACAAAAAAAATTATTTACATTTATGAGATTTATTTGAAATATAATTTAAATATCTACAAAATGTTATTTTTATAAAATTAAAATATTAAAAAAATTAAACAAGAGGATAAACAGAGTAATAAGGGGGAAAATATAAAATTTTCAGAAATATAAAATATTTAGAACTTAAAACAACAAAATTATATGAAGAATTATCCAGTAACAAATAAATGTTATCCATTTCCAATTTAAAGTTCTTATTTTAAACTAATGAATATAGAAATCACTATTTTTCATGAGAGCACAATAAACTGCTTTATCCTTCTGAGTATAAGAGGCACCTTGGATAATTATAGATATAGATAATTGGATAAGCACAGGATATAAATGTTTTTTTGCTCTCCTGAAAAATAGTGATTTTCATATTCGTTAGTTTAGCATAGGAATAACGATAAGTGCACACACAAAGATATACGTAGGCATTTCTGAAAAAAATGCAGTATTGTTAAAACACAGATTTCCATCTTATAATTTATGGTTACAAAGATTAAAGGCACACAGAAATCAAAACATGCTATGATGAACAAAAAATGCATTTACGAAAAATTTCAATGATAAAAAATTAAAATAAAAGAACAATCTAAAATATATTTTTAAATTTTTAGAGATATAGCCATGATATATGACCATTCTTCATTGCAAAAAAATAAAATTGAAAAGGTAAAGATCAGATTAAAGATTAAACAGGTTTTATGGTAGATTTAATAGAAATATTAAATACTCAGACATAGCATATTTATTTCACTAGTAGGGTACTGTGGTTTTATATAGATTATAGTCCAATCTTAAATTTATTCCCATCTATAACAGAAAAACCAATTACTCACCAGAATTATTGAAAAAACTCCGACCCTTAAACCGTTTACCTATAAACATCCTACCTACCTTTCTTTCAGTGTTAGTACAATGCGAGAAGGAACCAGTACAAACTTTTCTGTTTGATATAATCCATTTAAACCTTGGTGAGTACCAACATGTATTTGATTTCTAGTCTTAATTAAATTCATAATTCATAAATGTTTTATAATACTGATTTATATTACATCTAATTTAATATTTACAATAATACCAAACTATATTTTGAATTGCTTATTTTGGAATTTTGTTTGTGTTTTTAGAACTGAAGATGAATGTATAACATTCAAAACTAGTTTTCAATAAAACAAATTTATAGAAGTGGCAAATAATTTATCATTTCCTAATTAGATTGATCCTTCTATACCATCATGCGGATCAAGGAAAGACTCGATGGATATAGAGATTAATTTAAAAATCACATCAGGCTAATATACTACTGTATTTACACTATACACTATACCACATGTTCAGAAGTGATTAGCTGGCATTACAATCTATTGATATCTACACAGATATCAATCAGCTCTTCAAGCCCTTGAGTATCCTAAGATGATCTCTGCACTGGTGAGAGAGTATAAACAAGCTTTGGGATCACTTGCTCATCTTAAGGAATTACAATAGTGTGGGTCCCTGGTCACAAAGGAATTAAAAGCAATGAGATAGTTGATCAGCTTGCTGAGAAAGGTGTTGAATTTTCCTCCTGGGGGACCAGAGCCTCCAATAGATATCTCAATAAATCAGCATACAATAATACTATGCGTTAACAACACTCAAATATTCTGGTATGTGCTGGTTTTAGACAGGCCAAGCAATTAATAAAAAAATCATCAGTTTCCAGAACCAAATGGTTGCTACGCCTAAATAGAAATGAATTCCATTTGATTATTGAAGTTTTCACGAGCCATTGCAGACCTAAAAGGAACATAAAAATAGCCCTATATCAGCACTATTAATAAATTAAAACCACAGAAATTTTT
Organism: Rhaphigaster nebulosa; assembly: GCA_948150685.1. NCBI lineage: Eukaryota > Metazoa > Arthropoda > Insecta > Hemiptera > Pentatomidae > Rhaphigaster > Rhaphigaster nebulosa. The sequence goes on along the minus strand of OX411311.1, from coordinate 114,198,781 downwards.
CCTTTTGTTCATATATTGAATACTGTGGTCTCATGAAAACTGTGTTTCAAATGTTTATTTTTCAATAGCATTTCTGAAATACTTTATTTCTCCGTTAATAGAAACTTGTGAATTAACTTTCATAATTTAAAGAAAAATAATCAATTTCAACCAAAGATCATTTAATATTTAACCTTCCTGCATATCTAACTGATTTATGAAATCTATCCTTCATTTAATCCTACCCTATTGTTCTCTCAATAAATTTTCTGAGATTATTTTCATGTAACTAACAGGAACTCATTATAAATTATAAAAATGAACAAATATCCTACTTAAAATTACTTATCTAATCCTTCCCTACACCATAGGTATCAAAACAAGTAAAAATTAATGTAAACAAATCTTAGAATAAAAACAAAAACAAATTGCAACTCTCATATATTGCTTGTTCTTGCAACTTAGCTTGCAACTCTAAAATACCTTGTCTACTCATTAAAGATTACATAACAGAATAATTACAATTAACTTACCATGCATAAGTGCCCAATCTTTAACTTTAGATACAAGATTTGCAAGTTCATTTCCATCAAATCCTTCTACTTTATCCTTTAATTCAGAGTAATCCATTGCAATAAATTTAAAATGGATCAGAGACAATAGATTAAAATTTTGAAGAATCTATGATAACAGCAGATATACTACTGATATAAATTGAAAGTAGAGGGAGAAGTTTAAACAGACCAAAGAGTTCATTGTGATTGCACAACAAAAGACTGTTATTGACCTCAAAGTTATAATTTATAGTGGCGCGATTATGATTTAAAATTGCATGAATTAAGATGTCAAGGAAAAATGATTATTCAACTCTAAAACAATTCATGTTTTTCATTAATCATCTTTAAAAAATTTGTATCCATTATCAACTGTGGGGCTTATTTCCAAAACTTTAGATCTCCACTTTCATAAATCATGAAAATTTTTAAAAATCGTTTAGATTCTATTATACTATTGTTTTTCTAACTACTAATTTAACTTAAGAGATATGATTTATGTTTTCAGTTGATGAAATAATCAGCATCATCCGTTAAATTTTTTTTTATTAAAGTTGCACTTTTTTGCGAAACCCTGCATATCCAGTGTTATGTAAAAATATTTGAATTTTTATCCGAGACCACTGGACCGATTTTTTTTTTAATTTGCAGCAAAAATACAGGTCAACCCAGCATGATCCTCGGAACCCGACATCACCACTCGCCATTTTTTATCAATATGGCGACCGATTATATGCTCCATAGCTCATATCTCGGCCATTTATGGAGATAGAGGAAAAATATAAAGTATTTTGGAGTCATAATAACAAAGCCAAAAAAAAGAATAATAAAAAAAAATTTAATTTGTAATCTTTAATTTTTCAACTTTTTTTTTATTATGATTTCAAAGAAACTTTTTATTGTTCGTTGGGATTATATATTTCGAAATAATAAACCATTATGTAATAACTAGTAAACCCGAGCGAGAACTCTCGCATTACATATCTTCTAATCCCTAATTCCAAGTATAAGCGATATTAGGGAAACATATTTATTCCTGTAAACAATATAATATTACCAAAAAGTTTATTCAAAATACAGATTTGGTGAAGCTACATAGTTTGTAATGACTATGTTGAAGTTATAGCTCATACTTAATAAATAATTAGCTTACCCCACTGGAAATCATGTCTTCAATTTAGCAGTTAGGCAATGAGATCTAGCTTTACCATTTTCTATATGTAGTATTCATATTTAACAGTGCCCTTTAAGGTTGAACATGGGAAACAATATATTAAACTCATTAAAAGATTTTGTAAACAGACTCAAATTGATATAAAGTTGCCATGACAACAACACGTACGCAAGATGGCATAGGGCCCATGCGAACCTATATCATGCATTATCTCGAAAACGGTTGGTTTTTAAGCTTTAAAACGCTGGACCAGTATGATCCAAATACATACATTAGAAGTATAAGCGATATTAGGGAAACATATTTATTCGTATAAACAATAGAATATTACCAAGATAGTTTATTTAACACACAAATTTGGTGAAGCTACATAGTTTGTAATGACTATGTTGGAGTTGCAGTTACAATAAGTAATTAGCTTACACCACTGGAAACCATCTCTTCAATTTAGCAGTTAGGCAATTAGATTCAGATATACCATTTTCTATGTGTATTATTCATAATTAACAATGCCCTTTAGGGTTGGACTGATGAAACAATATACAATTTCCCACTCATTAAAAGTGTTTGTAAATAGATTCAAACTGATATAAAGTTGCCATGACAACGACACGTACGCAAGATGGAATAAGACCCGTGCGGACCTATATCGTGCATTCTCTCAAAAACGGTAGGTTTTTAAGCTTTAAAACGCTGGACCAGTATGGTCCAAAGGACCATACATGATCTTGATGCCCGCGTCAAAATCTCTAAAACCCAACTTATCCCGTCTCGATCCGCCGACTCTCAGTCGTCAAAGTTTTGAAACCTTCCAGTTTTTTCATCACTTTTATTTAAGCCCTAGTAAGAATTTAAGAAACAAAATCGGGATTCGTCACTCCTCTGTGAAATTCCCTTTCTTTTGATACCTCATTCATCAAAATCCATCGCTCCTGAGAGCCGGAAAAGGGATCTATACTACCGTAATAATATATAGTAGTGATTTGCAGTGTTTAATTTTTCATTGACAAAAAACAACAGCTGCTATAGTAAAATATAGAAATATGGGGATGGAATGGAAAAGAGGTACAATAAAATAATGCATAAAAATAATACGCATAAATTTTCAAAAATTTTATTGTACAAAAGTGGAATATACATATATAGATAATTTTTGTAGATATAATTAATATAATGATTTTATAACATTGTTATTTCTCTGCCGATATCATTATTAAGATATTGTTTTTATAGTATAGAGATTTCTGGGATGATATAATTAAGATATTGGTTTTATAATGTTAATATTCCTATACCGAAATAATTAATACATTATTTTTGTAATATCAATATTTCTGGGGCGATATAATATAATGAGATATTGTTTTTACTATATCGATATTTCTGTTCCAATATTAATTTTGTTTTTATTACGTTCATTTACACCGGGATTTAAATAACAAGAAGCAGGCTATCTCTTGATCTTCTTCCGATACGATTTGGGTTTTTTCTAAATTTGTTGAAAGAATTGACGATATTTTTGTGTGGATTAAGATATTGTTTTTATGAAGTTCATTTCCAGCAGAATTTAAATATCAAGAAACAGGTTATCACCTAATCTTCTTCCAATTCGTTTAATTTTTTTGTTTTTTAATTATATAAAAATACTAACGATATTTTTAAATATATAAATCATTAAAATGATTTATGCCTAAATCATCAAGATAGGGATATGGTTAACTGTCGATATTTTGCTTTCATAAGTTAAGCTTTTAGCTTTAAAAATATTTTTCTTAAAAAACATTCAAGAGCTCATCTTGAAATTTTGAACTGACTGGTTATCGCAACCATTCTACATTGAAGTTCGAGTGGAAGCCCCAACATATACACCTTCAGGTAGGAAAACCAGAGTACAACTTTACAATCGTGACACATTATCATTGGCTCCAGCCGAAGTTACCCGAAGGTCGTTGTATTAGCTCTCTCTAGCGCCATTTGTGATAACTAACTGCTTTGAATTCTATTGTAACATTCGTATTCATTGGAATTATTGAAATTATTACTGCTTTTATTAGAGATTATTTAAAATTAATGGTGCTGTCAACTTCCGCTCACACATTCTCCCAAGATATAAGTCAAATACCAATGAATCCTTTTCAGTTGGGGTCTGTTTCTTACCGTAATTTCATTTATTATTGCTTTAAACAAATATTAGCTGTCGACTTCCGCTCGCTCAAGAGATATACAAACCCCCAAAAGTTCCTTTTCAGTTGAGGTTGGACCCTTACCGTAATTTAAACGGTTTCTGCTTTTAATTATTACTACAACTTCCCCAGCCTACCGGAAGTCGACTGTACTAATAATTTTAAATAATATCTAATTAAAGCAGTAATAATTTCAAGAATCCTAATGAATATAAATGTTATAATTGAATACACAGCAGTTAGTTATCACAAAAGCGCTAGAGAGTGCGAGGAAGGTGACCTTCGTGTAACTCCGGCAGAAGCCACTGATAATGCGTAGCAATTGGAAAGTTGTCGTAATGCCAGTACGGAGGTTGCCCCCCAGGCCCACTACCCACACTTGGGCTTAAGGAATTCAACCATTCCTTTTAGTTTATTTATATATTCACTCCTGTTCGCTATAATTCTTGTAATTTTTCAGAAAATATATTTTTGTTCAAAACAAAAATTAAAAATAACTGCTTAAATAAAAAGCCATATTCCTCCTAAACCATATAAAAATACAATACCTATTTATGCATTCACAGTTGACCTAGTAAAAGCACTAGGTAGCATATATGGCTTCTGTTGTCAGAATTCTTACAGTTCTCCCTTTTTCATTGTCCTTATTTCTTTTCTTTTATTTTTTTCCATATTTTACTGAATGATATTTATAATAATTTAATTTGCCTATTGATTTGTTTTAACTAATCAATTATTAAAATCAGTCACTAAGGGTGTGACGCCCGGGGGGTCACAATTGAGGTGGTACCAGAATCTCCTATGGGAGTTGCTAGGCGTTGACCTAGTGGTGTGTGCTAATGAGACACATAACAATGCATAAGACAAAAAATTTCGATTGGAATCATTTCAGATAGTAGTGTTGTTTCCTACACCCCATACTTGCTCAAAATGGGGTGATTGTTAAAAAGAGAGGTGGTTAAGGCCTTAGGGCCAGTGTGTGCCTTTCTTCGTTCCCGTCTCACCTACACCATACTGTAAACGCGGTGAAACATTCAAAACCGGTCGACTTCGATTCACAGGTTGAAAGCTAGCAGCTGCCTGGAAGATTTTTTGTGTTCTAATAGGTGTAGTTCACGAAATACTGAGTAGAGCATGGTTATGTCTGACTATATCGATCCACATGTACTTAAGCCATTAAAAGTATTAGTAATTGCTGCTGTACAATATGCTATGGAGGTTTCCACAGTACAAAATACTGTGGCGGTGTGTGGCGTTGAAGTTTTCTCTCAGTCTCTCCGAGTGTACACACTAAGCCAATGGTTCATTCGCTGGGGACCGTGGCCACACTGTTGGCTGTGTATATACCAAGTCCATTTTTAATTTCCACATGCACTCCCAGAAATCTCCGCAGCTAGCAGATGTTCTCTGTGCGTGATAATTCTGAAATATTTCGTTACGAACTCCTTCTTATTTTTTTTGCTTTTACTGTTGATTCATCATTATTATCCAGTGTCGAGTTCATCTTCTGCCTAGTCCCAGGTGCAATTAAGACTGATTTCCATCCTCAGTGTGATATAAATATTCAAGTACTATTCCTCATGCAATGATATCGTCGATACAATGTCAAACTGTCTATTGTGAAAAAAGGCGATTTTCATATTGCCATTTTGAAAACGCATTAGATGAGGAACATGTTGTGACAAATCCTGGAATTGTTAACCCTCGAGGGACACAAGGAGCTTACTTTTAGAGGATAGGAGTTCAAGACTTTAATACAACACGTGCCTGGTGCAGTGCATTTTCAAAATGACACTACGAAAACCGCCTTTTTTCCCATTCTACAGTTTGACATTGCAGAGATATTATGTACATTCCTTGTTTTTCATGGAATAATACCAGAAGTATTGTTTAATTTTTTCATTTCCTTCTTTTTACCTCACTGGTTTTTCCTTATCGATGCTCTATGTCTACGTTATCAGCTGACTGATGTCCAAATAGTGGTGTCGTTTAATTTTAGTGTTTAGCTTCAAAATGTGATGTCTGTTTGAAGTGTCCGCATTATGGCTACATTAGAGAAACTAAGTAAGGCCTTAGAGGCCCTGAAGGCTCTTCGTAACTCGAATCAAACCCCAGAAGAAAATTATGCTAAGTAAGCAACAGAATTACAGTACTGTTTTTTCTTGTTTCATTTATTTGCTATTGATCAATTTATTATAATTAGCTGTATTGTTAAGGTAGAAATTTGTTAAATATCTTCTTAAAAAAAAAAAAAATCATATCTTAAATTTATTTGATCTTACAATATTGTCTTTTAAAATATATGACATTAGCCTCAAAGTTTAATTTAAGATTCTAAACCTCCTGTGTATTTAGTTATTAGTTAGTTTTTAGAAGTTAAACTAGTTTTTTTTTTTTTTTAAGCTTTTTGTTATTGAAGAGTTTTCATTTTTTTTGAAGAGTTTTCTGTGTATAGAATGATTATTTAATTTAAAATAATCCTTATATATCAATATAGTTGACTATCCATTACTTCTAATTTATCTTATAATTGAGACGAGATATTTTTGGTCCTTGCTCTAGGTGAAAATCATCCTGAAGATATACCACATGATCTGGCCGAAAATTCGGCTTAAATTAATGTAATAAAACTTGTGTTTCTGCCTTTCATATTCAAATGACTGAACCGCTGACTAATTTGTAATCCTTGTACACAGGACCACCAAAGAAATTTCCGCCCCCTCCTCTCCCTGACAGGTTTTAACTCGGGCTTCCAAGCTCCAATACCCTATCCCGGGAATCACATTTGATATGCATTTTATTTAACTAAGAACTTTATCAGCATAAAAATAAATATCATTCTTTAATCTTTCAGTCCGAAGAAAAAGTTCCTGAAATACTACTATCAGAAGTAGAAAGTGCGATAAATGTTCTCAAGAAAAATAAAGCGGCTGGACCTGACAATATAAGAAATGAGACCCTCCTAGCAGGCGGTTCAGTAGTATGCGAAGAATTACTTAAATTGTTCAATTCCATCCTGGAGGAAGAAACAGTCCCGAAACAATGGAAAACAGCAAAAATAGTTCTTATGCATAAAAAAGGCAATAAAAACAACATGGAAAATTACAGACCAATCTCGCTCTGTCCAACCATTGAAAAAGTTTTTACTAGCATTATCACTAGACGAATAATCCCTTCTATAACGACTTCAATGTCAAGTGAACAAGCAGGCTTTAGGAGAGGCTTCTGAATTTCTGATAACCTACAGGTGGTGAATCAGCTTGTCGAAAAGGCTAAAGAATATAATTTCCCGGTCTACTTTTGTTTCATTGATTTCCGGAAAGCATTCGACAGCGTCTACCACAGTAGCATTCTGAAGGCGCTGGATGACATGGGAATTGAACACAAATACATCAGAATTATCAAAGAGCTCTACAAGGATAACACAGCTTTCATTGAAACTGAAAAGAAAGGTCCGAAGTTTAAAATAGACAAGGGAGTTAGACAAGGAGATCCACTTTCACCCATACTCTTTATATCATTACTGGAAAGAATATTTCAAAAGGCAGACATCGAAAATTTAGGGCTAAGCATAAATGGATCTAAATTAAATAACCTAAAGTATGCTGATGACGTTATTCTGATTTCTGATAAAGCTGATGAAATAATCACGATGTTGAGGAAATTGGAAACATGCTGCATAGAGGTAGGTCTGGCCCCTAACTACGACAAGACAGTTATGATGACGAACAGTGAAAAAAATGAAATCAGTTGGAGCAATACAATATTAAATTATGTAGAAGAGTACATTTATTTAGGTCAACTCATTTTTTTCTCTGAAAGGACGTCAAAAGAGATCCAGAGGAGAACCACTTTAGGATGGAAAAAATATTGGACCCTCAAGCCTATTATGAAAGGGAACTTTGAAATTATAAACAAAAAGATTATTTTTGAAAGTTGCATAATGCTCTGTGTAAGCTATGGTTGTCAAACATGGTCTCTGACAAAGAAATCAGAAAATAAATTAATAGTCTGGCAAAATTCTATTGAAAGGAGTGTGCTAAACATTAAGAAAAAGGACCGCATCAAAATCATGGACATGAAGGGACGAACAGGCTTCAAAAACATAAATATTCTTGTAAAAGAAATTAAATGGAGATGGGCTGGCCATCTGGCTAGAATTACGGACGGAAGATGATCCTTAACGACAACAGAATGGACTCCTTATGACTTGAAAAGAAAACGTGGAAGGCAAAGAAGGCGTTGGAGTGACTACATAAGAGCCATTGCAGGTCCAAACTGGATGAGGATAGCCAGAGACAAAGAAACCTGGAAGGAACTGTGGAGAGAAACTGCGTATCCCACTTCCCAGTAGGAATTGGTCTCCAGAGAAGTTAGACCATCACTCCCTAAGGGGAAGGCCCACATAAATTAACAGAAAAAAATTTCATAATATTGTATAAAATTGTAAATATTGTATGTAGCATCAGAAGTAAAAATAGTAAAATTCTGTAATAAAAGGCTTTATTCATTCATTCATTCATTATTTAACTAATCACTTCCATATTTGGTAATATCTCAATATTTTTGATATATAAAACTAATATTATGAATATTTTTATTCAAAGATGCTTGTTTTACCCACGTACCAATAAGGGTCAAGCCTTACTGTACTAACCGGCCTCATAAAAGTTGTCGGATATTTGGGCCTTGTGTGCTTATACACAGTCAGCTATCTATCACTTCTGTAATATAAGTTTATTTATGCTAGGACATTCCGTGCCAACAAACTGTTCAGTCGACCTGGTTGCTTCTTGAAAATTGGTTGTTGGTTTGGTATAGAATGACATGCTAATCAAGTGATGGTTATTACTTTTGTTAAATGTTAAATCATTGCCATAATATATGAAATGTTAGCCAGTTATAGTACAAGTAGCACTTGCCCAGTTTTGAGATATTGAGTATTTATAGCAGTAGTTCCCAACTAGTGGCCTGCAAGAGCCTAGTAGTGGTCCATGGGAAGGTTCAACAGCACCCTCCATTATCTTTTTTGTGAGGACTTATTATTAGAACTGTTTTATCATTTACCTTTCCTAACAGTTTCAGATACTGCCACAGAGTACTTATTATCGATACTATTAATGAACTTTATCAAATTGGGTTTGTATTTGTTATGTTGTGTAAATCGTGTCTCTGGCGGATTTCTCTCTTGTCTTTTTTTTTATCTAAATTAAATTAAATTCAATTGTCTTTTTGTTATTTAAATTAAATCCTAGACCAGTTTAAATCTTTGATTATAAATATTTGAAAATTCTTAAATTGAATGGTAAATATTTGTGTTCATTCATCTAGCGTAGAGTTACCATGTTGGCTAATTGGTATAAATATAGGTAGGTCTGTTCATGTACAGTGTATATTTAGATCATTTTATGGTGGCATTGATAAAAAGATTGGATTATTTTATTTTTTGCATTTGTTTTATGTTTATTATCAATTATTTTAGCTTATAATATTGTTATTTTTGTGACAGGAGCAAAGAGAAAGTTATTCTGGCCATTTCACTAGCCGATTTATTATGTTCTCCTGAAACTAGAGCCACAACTAATTTTACTCCCCACCTTTCATTTGCGATGGAATCCTTGTTTTACCTTTGTGATGATTCCGACTCGAATGTAAGAATGGTAGCTGATGAATGTTTGAACAGAATAATTCGAGTAAGTAAATTTTTAATTATTGTTTTCTATGTTTAGGATGTGATCGTCATTTGTTATAAAAATGAATTTAATAAATAAGTATTGCCTTTTTCAAAATATTGCTATAATAAGTACTTTTTATTGATTCTTATTTAATAAAGAAAGTGGTACCTTAGTGGTACCTTCATTATGTGAGCAGGGCCTACTCATTTTGTGTTCGCCATTAATGATCTTTGTTATTAAAATTCATGGTACCATGCTATAATTCTTATAATAGCAAATTGTAAGAATATATGTATAACACTAGGTCAAGCAGCATTTAAACTTATATTCATATCAATGTTTTGATTTGAATTATTTGTTTACATTATCCGATTCATTTAAAACATTATTTTTCTTAGTGCCTATGACTAAAAATTAAATTTTTGTTTTTAGACATTAATGGATGGACATGTAGGTAAGGTTAATTTAGAATTACATGTAGAGATAAAGAGGAATAGAAAAGCGAGATCTCTTAGAGCAGCACTAGTAAAATTTGCAGAATTAGCTCACACCATTAGGTAAAAACTATTTTGGATAATCAAAATTGAATTTTTTTTTGTTTGATCATTTTCTAGTTATATATCTAATTATATATTTTACATCTTGCCATTTCATCAGATTTATTTGGTTTTAGACCTAACAAGAGGAAGGTATATATCCAAAATTTGGTGCCTTGTGTATTGAAAATAGCTCAAAGGAAAGAAGAATCGGTCCTGGAAACACTGGCTTCATCGCTTTCAAAAATTTTAGTAACCCTTGGTTGTTTCATGACAGATAATGATGTTAAGGTAAATTGATTTATAACCTTGAAGTGTATGTAATATTTATGCTATATACTGACCCTCATCACCATAAAAAGTATAAAATTTTGAAAAGAGGTATATTAAATTAAGTAATTATAGTAGAATCAATTGTAATTTTGTCATCTATATGGTCCTGGACTTCTGCCATGACATAAAATGGAACCATCAAATCAATTAAGTAATTATTGTAGAATCAACTAAAATTTTACCATTACAAGTTCTTTTCTAAATTGTTCTAGACTTCTTTTATGCGATACAAAAGAACCATCAAATCCTACCAAACAGTTTTCTGAAAACTTGTAATTGTCCAAATTATTTAAGACATTACTAAATTGAGTATCTTCATAGCTTGTTCTAAGGGGACACCACTCTCAGGATCAATACATTTGTTTCATTTCATTTAATTTCATGAAAATTACTCTGGATACCCTTGAATAATATCAATGAAATTAACATTTGATAACAAAGCACGTGGTGTTTTCAATACAAAACTATAGAAACTTTGCTACACAAATCTTTTACTTCCACCCCCTCTCTCTCAAAAAATATTGCCTGCTGAAAAACATGGAAATTTAATGACGAATGGAAAGGATCAACCAAAAGGAACCAGTAAGGTCGGGGAAAGCCTTTTAGTCTGGCCTTTCCATTTGTCATCAAATTTCTATGTTTTGAGTTGAAAATATTTAAATATATATTTAATTACTTTAATTTTTTAATGAAATACTTTAGTTTTTAATGAAAATATATTCCCTTTCCATATTTGTTTCTACAGTACATAGCATTGTCTATATAAGTGTACCTTCAATATTGCAAATTATGTGATAAATGAGAACCTGTTATTGACAGCCCTGTCAACAATTAGATATTTTTATTATTTTAAAAAGTAAAAGTATCATTCTGACAAAAATGAAAAAATAAACTGTAGTAGCACATAAACAAAAGTTTTGTGAAATACTCTGCTATAGACACTTGGTGTATTTATAAATCCTATATAATCCAAAATGCTTATTTTATCAAATTTAAATTACAAGTGCCAATAGTAGGTATCTTTTACAGAGATAGCGCTTCGTCTCCAAGACAATCTCCTAGACAAACACAACTTTACATACTGAGATAACGCTTTGTCTTGCCAACAATGTTACTTCAGAAAGAAAAACGAAATAGTGGGCTTATTTATAGCTGTTCACCTTTGATTTCTAGCATTTGTTGATGTAGTAAATGGAGGAGTAACTCCTGGAAAGGCAGCCAGCTAGGAGTGGCAGGTTCTCTGTAATTTGCAAAAGTGTATCGCCTCTTCGTTGAGATGACGAGCACTACCTTTCCTGGGTTAAGAGACAATTGAGATTAAGTGAAGTTGGGATCACACTCTGTTTTTATAATTAAATTAAAGTATTTTATTATTAGTTTTGTGCCTAATACCATTGAGCTCTGATCTCAAGATAAAGGTGTTGGTGCAGGTTAAATGAAGCTAGTATAGAACTGGGAAAAAAATAGCCCAAATGCATAAAGGTGAAACAGGCTGCAAAAAACTGAAGTCTCTAAAGCCAACAGAAAAAATATGTATAATAACACGTTGACTTGGGGATTGAAGCACGTATTTTATATTTTATAATACGTGCGGCAAGATTTTTTTCAAGAATTTTACTCCTTTGGTTGGTGCATCTTTATTAATAGTGATCAAACGATGCATATCAGGGGCAGTTCCAGTCTCCGGAGACCAATAACGCATGATAACATAAACATTTTTTTCACTGCGCCAGTCAACGTATTAATGTAATTATCCAAAACTTGGTGTGAATAATGCTCTGGACTCTCAACTACTAAGTTCGAATCATGGCTATATATAATTGTTAATTTCTGTTCTTCAGCCTTACAGTCAGTACTTGTGGTAGGATCCTTGATGGATTAAGGTCTGTGCTGGGTTGTGGGAAAACCTAGTGATTGTACCCTTTATGGGCTTTAGCAGTAGATATTATTAAAACGTAACCTACAGGCCATTGAAAAACACATTTATAACTTCTTTTTTTTCGCATCTAATCAAAGAATCCGCTATCTTATAGAAACTGAGTATGCCCTAGGAGGGTCTCCCAATCCCAGAGTTGATGCCCAGCTGATATCTGTATCACTTTCGAACCTTCAGTTGGTTTATAATCATTATCATTTTTTCTAATGTAGTAATTTTGATGTTAATGATTCCTTATACCTGTGAAAAAAAAAGTATTTTATGTTTTAGGATCTTCTTCAAGTATTTTTGAAAAATATAGAGAGTGAAAATACTGTTTTCCGACGTACAGCTGCTACTAGTATATTAGCTGTTTGTTTGAACTGTCACAAATCTCAGCTTTTTATCGTTCATACTATTAACACATTATTAGGTATCAATTATGGATTTTTTATTGATTTATATATTCATAAAAGTCTTGTCGTGTTTTAAATACAGTGATATTTTTCAGAAACTGTAATTCCTATAAAAGAAGACCAAAATGTGTTCGTGATTCTTGGTGTTTTGAATTGTATCAGAGGATTGTTTGGACACTTGGATGGAAAAAACACAGAGACAGGTCTACGTGGTAGTTTCGGGCAGAAAAGGAAACAAAAGAAAGAACCAATTCTTGCTATAGATTCATTAATTCAGGTTAATGTAGTTTTTTAATTTCCTCAAGTCTGTTGGCAATGATATTTTACACTTTTAATATTTTTTTAAAATGTTAAGATAGATAGTAAACAATAACTTTCTTTAATTTACGACTTTAGTTGTATTTGTATATTAAATTTGTTGGTTGTGATCAATCTATTAATTTATTACAATTCCTTAATTGTTATATTTTTTTATTGTGCAGGTGTTTGAATTGTGCCTACATTTGACACAGCATGAAGATCACAATATAGTCACGGCTGCTTTAGAAACATTGAATGAACTTCTGACAACTCCGCCAGCTCTTTTATTACCTATTCTCTTCAACCAGCAGGGTCTTACAAGATCCCGTATTCATTCTTCTAATATTAATTGGAAACTGTCCACTAGAACCCTTAGTAAGTTGATATTGCTGACTTAGTTTTATAATATTGCTTTTAGAGCAATATGCAAGTACAGTTTATTTCTCTCTGTGAGGGAGTACTATTCTTGAAAGTTATTTTATTTATAAAATTATTCAGGTGGCAAAACTGCTTTAAATCAATATAAAGTAAAAAATATCCAAATGAAAAAAAAATTGTTGTTCCTATTCATGGCAACAATTTACATGTACGTGTTTCTCAATTTTCTGATCTATGACGTCTCATCTTATTTTAATAAATATATGGTTATAGTTATGAACAGTTTTGGCAACAAATAATGATGATTGTATACAAATATGTTTTCAATAATACTTTTATACAGCACTATGTTTGTATATGTATAAAGCAATGATCTATGGTGTTGATTGATATAAAAAAACTATTTAACATTGCCTGACATAAAGATCTCCTTTTTAATCCAATCAATCTATTATGGGTTCATTTAGCAAATAAAAATAATAAGGACACGTTAATAAGATAGATAGATCATTATATGTGAAAATTGGTCAAGATGAATCTGTTAATATTCATATAAGGCTGGTCTGCTGCAATGGAAGAAAATTTATCATTTAGTATTTTGAACTTTTTTTTTTTTTTGTTTGTCAAAAGGTTTTTTGAATTACAATTTTTTCCTAATTTTAACTATAAGTATACCACACGATTATATATAATTAAATAAATATAGAAGTGCAAAAGCTCAAATTATATTTAATTTTATCAACTAAGATCAGTCATGTTTGATGTTTTGTTTTAGACTAAATAATTTTTTATTTTATATGTTTTTGTTAAAATAATTTATTTAATCAAATGTGATTACTTTTAAAGGTGACATAAGTGTTGCAACAACAGTTCCTATTTCTGAAGACATGTCTCTTTTTGAATCAGAAGATTTTTCATTACATCAAGAAGATTTAGGAACTTGGTTCAACGATGGTTCAAACAGTGAAAATCAGCTTAACTACTTAGTTTTAGATAAAGACAGACCTGCGAGTGTTTCTACTGATGCTTATCAAGGTATGATCGGACTAATTCCAAGAAATTGGCATGATATGTACAATATCTTAAATAATACCGAATTAAATAGCAGTTTTATTGATTTTTGTGTAATGAAAGCTCTTATATTTTATGTTTTATTAATTTATTGGGTTGGAAAAAAAATAAAATTTCCCACTAGTTATTATACTAATACTGATTTACAACTAGATACTGTGTACATTTCCTTTGATTTGATGTTTATTACTATTGTTATCTGTTCATAATTAATTCAAAATTTGTTGTAGAAATATTGAAAATTATTTTCCTTAAAAGGCTAGTATAATGATTCCAAAATACTTTATATTTTTTCTATATCTTCATAAATGGCAGATGGTAATGTCGAATTCCGAACATCAACCTGGGATTAGCTGTGAATTTGGTGCCAAGTCTCAAAAAAATAGGCCCAGTAGTCTCGGAAAAAAATCGCGGATAAAAAAAATGTTTATTTGATTTTTGGATTCCACCTATCTTGAAACGTAAAACCTCTAATTTTTATGGGATGGGGGTTACATTTTTTTTTTCTTGGTCAATGACAAAAGTTTCATTATTGAAAATAATAAAGCAAGAGAACTGTAAAATATACATTTATTTTTAACCTCCTCCCAAAAAAATTAACATTTTTGATTCCTATATCCTATAATATTGGAAGTTTCAACCAATTGTTTCATATTGCATTGACGGGAAAAAGTGAATATTCTGAAAATTGTAATAATCTGTTTCTGACTACTACAAACTTGGATGATGAAGGCTTCTTTGTGTTAAATGGTTTTTTTTTTTTTTTTTTTTTTTTTTTTTTTTTTTTTTTTTTTTTTTTTTTTTACTATTTCAGATTATCCTGACGGAGATTCTGTTATGAGTGATGAATTAGGATCTTTCATGAAGTCTCTTCCATTTCAGTCATCTGAACCTGATATTTATCTAGCCCGGGAATCGCCCTCTCCTCCTTTAAATTCAATTCAGCCCATGGTAAGAAATGATCCTATTTATTATTTCTAATGAAAATCTTTAAAACTGTCGGATAATTTCAGATTAATTTATATTTATAAATTTATTCAGACCTGGGATATTGGCGAATTGACAGATGGAAGCCAGTCTCCTTTGCTCTTCACTGCTCGGAGGCTTGTTACCCGCTTTCTGATCCCTGAATGTGGTAATTCTAGGGTATCAGTACGTTCCCTCGCTCTCATGTGCCTTAGCCAAGTTCTTAGGCTGCAACCATCTGTCTTCTTCGAGCCGGTCGACAAGAATGGTCTTTCCACACCTAAAGGTAGTACTGCATTTTGAAGTATCTTGTTTCTTCTTCTAGATTAAATATAATTTTTCTTCAACTTTATCATTTCTTCGTCTTTCAGGTTTTTCTCACATCTGTGACGTAATATGTTTTGCTGAAGATTCCGACCAACAACTAAGAGGCCATTGCAGGTTATTGATTGCTCATTTGATACAGGCTTTATTTAATCAGGCACTGTTTGAGACCCACTTTGAGGAAAAGCTTGATAAAGTTATATCAATAGAGAAGCTGATGGATATTATGTTAACAGTAAGATTCCTTTTTGTTTAAGACTAGTGCTAGTTTTCAGAGTTTTTTTTTTTTGTTATTAATGTTGTAAAAAACTGTCTATCTTAACTTTAATGTAATGATTTTTTTTTTTCATTGATAATCAATCGTCAAAAAATCATCATTATAAATCATCTACAGTAAAGCCACACGTCACTTCATTTGTGACTTCTAAATTCATTCTTTTTTAATGTGTTGAATTGTGTAGAAAAAAATTATTATTACTGTATTTGTCCGAATATAGGTTGAGGTTTCTTTTTTTTCCCCATTAAATGAGGGTTCGACCTATATTCGAGGTTGACTTATATTTGGGATCAACTTATATTTGGATTCGACCTAGGAAAATTTTAGTTCGACCAAACTAGAAGCCTCTGATTCTCTTCATAGTTTATTGTTGTTTCTCTTTTCATAATGGGAGACAATATAGTTTATATTAATAATAATAAATTAACCTCTTCACTTATTATCACACATTTTTGGGAAAGAAAAGGCAATAGAAAAATTAGTTCAAAACGGTATCAGAAATGATATATAAACTCAGAGCAAATGTTATGTATAAACTGAGAATTGAGAATGAAAAGGAAGGTTACATAAAACCAAAAAAGAAGTACAGCTGGTATAAGTGGCACAAAAGGTTAAGATTTGAAAAAACCAGCCTAATTAGGTAAGTTTAAGCAGAAACCAAAAATCAAAGGAAATGATCAAATAGGTACACGGAATTGCCAACAGGAAATGCTTAACCAATTTTAATCAGAAACCAACCAAACCAAATTGAACAGATAGGATTACATTTTAGTGCTTCATTTTCTTTTCAACTTAAACAATTCCACAATTCAAAGTTTCATCATAATATTTTTAAGATATTACGATGCTATTTATCTATGTAGTAGCCAATTTAAGATTATTATTTTTTTTTCCGATGTATAGAATTGTATACTAAGTTAGGAAATTGAATTCTTTTTAGTACTTTAATTTTTCTCTCCCATATTTTTTTTCCGAATTTTTTTTTAAAATGGGGTGTTGATTTATATTCGAGCAAATACGGTATTATTATCATTATTTATTTAATTGTATTTTATTTACAATGCCATATTGTGGAACACTTATGTAGATTATTCTAATTGTTATTTTCCTTTAGGGTATTCAAGATGAATCTTCTGTTTGTGTTCGGCACTCTCTTATGGCTTTGTTATTATGTCTGCCTGTTATTATGGAAAGCTCTTATTACGAGTTAGTTACTCCGATTTTAAATAAGCTTTTAGCTGTTACCCAAAATCCATATTGGCTTGTTAAGGTTTGTTCCATTACAGTCTTTCGTATAATTTTTATGTAATAAAAATTTTCTTTTCTTATATTCTTTATATTTTCCAGGTACATCTCATCGAGTTGTTCTGTTCATTACCTTACCAGTGCGTGTACTTCATGACTGGAAACACAATCTATCAGTCTAAAGTATTTAATATTTTGATAGAAGATTTCCTTTCTGATGAAGATAACAGAGTAAGGAAAACAGCTTGTCAAGGGATCATGAAGTAAGTTTTTGTTTTCTTGTAACCTGAGAAATTATTGCGAGTATTTTTTAAAAATGTATATATTTTTAAATATTGCTTTTGCTAAAGGATCGTCAAGAATCTGTACTTCCCAGTAGATTACGGAACAGATGATGTCGTCGTCGCTCGAGGTGTTGAATTAGTTTCAGTGATGTTCTCTGACATTTTGATTAGAGGTAATATTTAATATATACATCTGATTTTGGATAAAAGCAAATCAATTATTCAAAATATAATATTTTTAATTCTGGGAATTTAAATTTTAGGAGGAAAAAAACCTCTGTTCGGTACAGTCATTGAAGAAAACACTCTCTCAAGAGTAGTGGACATATTAGTAGAAACTTTAATGGCCTCTTCGTCTAAAAATCTATCAGTATGTAATTTTATTATTTAATATGCTAACAATTTTATTACTTAAGGAAGTTCTTGCGGCCAACCAAAATTAAAAAGAAAAAGAAATGCATTTTTGCAAATATTGACGTATTTATATTACGTATCAAGATTGTATACGACAGCCAGCCAGCTGCAAACCTAAAGGGATTAAGTTACTTCCATGTTAACAGCAGTGCGTATCCAGACCAATTCTGGGTGGGATGTACCCTTCTATCTCTTCATTCTCGCCACACTCAATTCAACAAGTCAGACCCGATTTTGTAGGCTCCAGGACCTCCGAATTGTGAGGCTTTTTTTATGAACTCAATCAGTTGTAGCCGGCTGGCAAGAGAATTATTGCTTAATTTAATGTTTTGTCACATTGTTTTGTTTTTTTTAGAAGAAATTAATATTTGTATTTCATTCTTTTTATTTTTATATTTATTGGTTAATAATTATTAGCAGTGATAAATAGTTTTGTTTGTTTTTGTGAAGGATTTTTAATTTTTTTTTTTTTTTTCCATCAAAGCAATGTTTGTTTTATTCCTTATAATTCTGTAATGAATTTTCATTTTACCTATTTTTATTTTATGTCTATGGAAATACGGACATGAAATAAGGATTCTAAATTATCAAATCCTTATCTCCCGTAACAGAAGTATTTAAAATTTCAATTTACAAATGAAATGTGAACTAATCTTCCTTTAATGTTCATTGTTTATTCGTTTTTTTTTTATTAATATTTTTCAAAGTTTTAAGGCTCTCTTCCTCATCTTCAGGATCTTCTTACTCTAGTATAATATTCAATCACACATTTTATTGGTTAATATATTAATCTGCTTTTGATTCTTATAAAAATATATGGTTATTATTACAATTATTATTTCTAAAAATTTGTATAATGAGGATCTGATATTGGATCAGGTAAAATGTAGTTCTAGTTTAATCCCATTATGTAAATGTTTAGATATAAATTAATAATGTCCATATATTTTTATATTTAATATACCAATTAAAAGTTTGATTGCATATAGAGTAAGAAGATCCTGAAAATGAGGTAAAACGCCTCACATTGTTGAAAAATATATGAATAAACAATTAATATTAAAGGAAGATTGATTCACATTTTATTTATAAATTTTATTTGAATATTTTTTAAATCACTGGCTATTTATTTAAATATTTTGTTTTCTCTGTTGATATATAAATAATATAGGAATGACTACATAGTTACTAAGGTGAAATATCGCTTAGACTTCTGTATTACAAATCAAATTTTATATATTTTTTGTATTAATTAAAAACTTTTCATTTTTCTTTCTAGTTTTAGCTTTTAAAGAAATAATTTAAGGATTTTAGAGGAGTTATAGTTCTGCTATAATATTATTTGATAATATCATCATCTGAGGGTTTTTATTTATTTATTTATTTTTTTTTTGCAATTATTACTTTAGTTTGAGAAAAGTTCCAACCATTGTTATAAATTGGAAACATTCTAGTTGTTTCTGCGTCTCATGGCCTATTATATTTATCCAATCACAAAAATGTAATTTTTTCATCACATATTTTAAAATGCCTTGTGATCATTTCTGAAAAACCAATTGCATGTAAAAAAAATCTGGTGCGGTGCACGCATCACACAACTTTCCCTTACCGCCCTATAATAATTATCTTTTTAATATAATTCTAAAGAGTTCACATAAACAATACTTGAAATAAACTCAGCAGCATTCAATTCTTCTCCCACTTAAGTATAATAAAATAGTTTTTAAAACAATTTTAGTACCACAATTCTGTACACTGCCTATATATTTTAACTTTGTCAAGTTGCAAACATATTTTAAAAGTTGCTGGTTTAGTTTCTATGGAAACATTTTCTTTCCATTAAATAATGTGAAAGTAGTCAGAAATCATTAAGTTAATTTTCGCTTTTGTATTCTTAAATTACTTTATTACAGAGCGCATTGTATACAACAGATTGGCGGATTGGTGGGTGGAGGTTCGGTCGCATCCGTCTCCTTTCCGATGCGCTCGGTTCTCCATCTATTTTATGCTCCTCATAAAATACACTGTATCTTTGCTATTATTGGTCCGATTTTGATGATTCTTTTATTATTTTTTAGATGATTTAATTACCTTTCATACAAGTCTATAGATGATTTACCATCAATTGCACGCTTTTGAAGTTATGTGTAAATAAAATATTCTTTTCATCATAACTTTTTTCCCTGCAATTCCTCGGTGATGTACCATATATATGAAAAGTTAAAGGTCTTTGTGAAGAATAATTTAGGCACGTTTCATCAAAATCATTAGTGCCGTTTTCGAGAAAATTGTAAACAATTGTAATATCCATGATATAATTACCATTTCCGGTTAGTCCGATGCGCTGTATCTTTGCTATTATTGGTCCGATTTTGATGATTCTTTTATTATTTTTTAGATAATTTAATTATCTTTCATACAAGTCTATAGATAATTTACCATAAATTGCACGCTTTTGAAGTTATGCGTAATTAAAATATTCTTTTCATCATAACTTTTTTCCCTGCAATTCCTCGGTGATGTACCATATATATGAAAAGTTAAAGGTCTTTATGAAGAATAATTTAGGCAAGTTTAATCAAAATCGTTAGAGGCGTTTTCGAGAAAATTGTAAAAATGTGTAAAATCGATTATATAAACTGGCACTTTCGGTTAGTCGATTTTGACGAAAATGTTGCTGTAACATCACATGCATGTACTAACCTTAAATATGTAATTTCAGTATGGTACAGCTTTCCGTTTTTGAGCTAGACTGATCACATACACACAGACACACAGACCATTTTGTGAGACTTGGTCATTTGGACTCAGGGGACCTTAAAACATGTATTTCCGTTGAAAACTCGAATTCGAAAATTTTCACGATCGCAATACTTCCCCTTACTATATACTTTGTATATAGATAAGGGAAAGTAAAAATATATATATTTTATTTTTTATTTATCCAGGTCTTCAATAGTTGTACAAAAAACCACCAAATATTCTTCCAACAAACTATTATGATCTATGATTTGATCCAAAGCATTGCCTATTTATGTGATAAATGTTATTTAATATATATTGAATAATATTTTAATGTGGTGTAGCTCATGGTCAATAAATTTTGAATGAAGCTAGTATAAAAATTATTATGATTTATATTAAGCATAAAAAAGCTTCTATGTTTACTAGCAATTTATGGTTTCTTTTGTATTTTTAATTTCAGTATGGATGTATTGAGGCTCTTTGCAACTTATCTCAAGAATACGCACCCTCTTTGTATCCAGATTCTTGGCAGTGTCGGGGCAACTCAACTGAAAAAGAGTATGTTATGTTTCTCTATAGTTCTGGATTCATTTTTACATATATTTTAAATGTATTTGGATATCTACCTTTCTATCTATGACTGTGAAATTTTTCAGACCCTCCTCAGCAGGTGGTGTTTTTTCTCTTGTTGTAACTCTTCTCACGAATTCCTATATTTCTCTTGATTTAGAATGCCATCAGTGGCTCTTAAAATTAGCTTCCAATCTATTTACAGGTATGTATTCTAGTTTAAAATTTAGAAAAAAATAACAATCCATATCATTAATAAAGTGTAATAGAACTTAATTTCATAGACCATATTATGCCCTACTGGAAGCAAATTTAAGGAGCAAAGTAACCAATTAAGTAGAGCATATGCTCAGTGAACCTAGTTCGATTCCTGGCTTGGCTCAATGAACTTTCAGAATTAACAGAAAGTTTGTGGAGATTGTCTGGATGGAAAATATGGTTCAGCAGTTGCTTCCTAGGTTTCTAAATCTTCTTTTCTAAATAGAACATTTATCCAACTCACAAATACTGAAAGCTCTAAAAATTTTTAGAGATCATATGATATTTTTTACTTGACAACGATAATTATACATCAATTAATCCCTCTTAGGCTTCAAAAACAAAATAAATATCTGAATTCTACTTAATAATGCTTGAATATTGGAGCTCTCTTTACTCGGAATACCTTATAAATATTATTTTCTTTTTTAAATTTGAAGAAATATTTTTTTTATTGCCTTCTGCTAAAGGTCTGTATCTCACTCAATAGACATAATCAATTTTCATTTCAAATGTTTATGCCAAATTAAAAATTTTCCTAATAGATATTAATGCAAGTGAGAATGGGCGGCTGAATTGGCTGAAGTTATTGGTTGTCAGCAGATTTATGACGAGATCAAATTTTCTATTTTATTATCCACAAAAATTTTAAAAATGTTATCTCCTTCCATTTACCAACTTCATACAATAGGTTGATGTAGACATTTTGGTAAAAGTTTGTAGATGATGTATGGATTAAGGAATTAAGGAATATGTATTAAATGGTCAAGAGAAGCATAAATTATGTATATTTATAAAATATCAATTCATCAGAAATTTTTAATTTTACTGTTGAACATAATTAAATAATAGTTTTTTCTTAACTGTTGTTTATTGTAAATAACCAAGTATGTAATCACTATATATCCATACTATTTAATGTTCAATTAATCATTTTTTATTTATTGCATTCATTCCTTTATATTTATTATTTGTAATTCAATTTGTCCAATGATTGTTTCTCTAGGACTTTTGCATCATCATTTGAAGCAGCGGAATGACCAATTGCCAGAGAAATCAAAGGTAAACTAAAGTTCCCTTTTAGTAAATATTTTAATTATAGTTTTTCAATTTTTTATTAAGAAAATTGGGTCAATTACAGCTAATGGCTTCTGCCGATGAACTCCTGATCCATTTAATGAGACTGATGAGTATATTTGTGAATGTGGTAGAAGATAATGTTCAACCTCGTAATTTGTTATCGTCACCTCTCAAGAAAAGGCTACCCCCAAGACCTAACTCTCCTTCGAAACTTCCACTTCTTCCTGGTAATGATTCAATATAATTTATTTATCTCAATCATGAGATTAATTTTCTCTTAAGTAATTTTTTTCTTTTTTTAATTTTCTCAGCAGAAAAAGAAAGTGAAAAAGATGAAAAAGTACGAGTAATTGGATTCTATGGAAATATCCCACAATGTTTAAAGTTGTATGAAATAATACGTTCTGGCTATACCAACTATAAGGTAAACATTTTAGCCCCAATTACAACATATTACAATTTTAAATTCGTGCATATAACAAAGTAGAGATCTTGAGGTGACCAAGTTAGCATGGATGTAATATGTATTTACATTTAAGCAGTTTAGTGAGGCACTTGGATAGGTGACCACCTCTCTACATGAGGAATCCGTCCTGGAAATTTAATTTGTGGTTCACCCATGGAATGAATCTGGACCTTCCCACTCTGGGTAGAATTTGCAATCTGTAGAAATAAGCTGTCCTGTTTGCCTTAGTAGAAGCAGGAAAGAACGTTAATCACCAATGAAAAACAAAATAAAAACTAGAAACCTCTTCCCCAGGTTATGATTTCAATACCTCTCAGTGGATCTATCCCTGGTTTAATGTTACAATCTCAATTAAGCTCATAGTTTCTTAGCCCTTCAGATGGAATAATTTTTGTGTGCGTGGGAACATCATATTGCAATTTTTCTTCATTTATGTTTCATCAGCCAATATTTTTAATCTTTTACTTCTTTCTTATCATTTTTGTTATTTTCCAAATAATATATGAGGTGTCAGAATTTACTAAATGAATGACAGGGAACATATTTATCACAAAATATAAAATTATATATTCTTTAAATTGAATATGAAACAGAATTATTGTCTAATCAGTCAAAAATGAGTATAAAAACATCATGATATGTTAAAAGTAGAAATAATAAATATAAAAAAAAGGTCTCATCATTATGAATGTCTAGACAATAATTTTGAAAAACAAACAAACAATAATTTCATTCAGAAAGACGTTACATGGTACCTACTTACCTAAATTTTCATCAAACAGAAATACATTCTTAAATATGGTTCAAAAGTACGGCACTTGCATTATAAGAATTTGTTTGGGAATTTTGTAAGAAATTACAAAAATTCAACAGTTCTAAAAAAAAAAAAAGGACTGCAAAAATTCAATAGGAAATTTACAAGAAGTTTTTATGCAGAGACTTAGTGCAAAAAAAAATCAGGAATTCATAGGAATAGCCACCGAAGATACAAAAATGGTGTTAGTAGGAATATCTGCCTAATAGGCAGATACATAATCATTACGTTTATGGGAATATCTGTCTGTTGGACTGGGTAGGTTAAAAAAAATGTTACCTTATCTGTTTAGGAAGTGATTCCAAACAGCTAGCCACTGCTCTAATTAAACCGCAAGGTTTATCTAAAGCATACACGAAACCACTTCCTTGCAAAATCTAATGGCCTTCTTATGAACTATAACCAACTGACAAAGGAATGTTCCTTTCAAAGAGTTGATTTCTGTGTCTTAGCTATTTTTAAAATATGCATATACAGATATCTATTGAATTAGAATGTAAATGTATCAAAATATAATACAGTGTTGGTTCAGATGTCCATTAGGTGCAAAATAAAACAGAAAATTTAGAGGTGCTAAACTGAAAATATCTATATTTCTGTCAATATTTGAACAGCTTAATAATGAAATTAAACTACAGAAAAATACAGCATCAATACAAACACTAATTAAAAGTAATCAAAATATACAATTATGTAAATAATTTAAAATTAAAAAAGAAACAGGGGCTAACCGCTGAGTGTGTATAATTGTATAATTCATATCAATAATGTTCATTTCTTTGATGGATCCGAAAAGAATTAAAAGTAGTATCTTCAGTTAAAAACATCACAACTATTACTACATTAATAGATTCTGTATTTTATTTTTAAAAGCTGGAATTTGATGAACGCTAGCTGCCCAGTGATAAGTTGTTATATTTATATTTTGGACGGAGGCAATAGTCTAATTTTGTATTTATTTCTTTATTTTATTTTTTTATTTACAGTTGACTCTTGACAGAGTTGCAAGCAAGAAATTTTTGTCTTTGATCAGTCATACGCTAAGCTGCTTAGAGGTAATGCTGACTCCAAATAATATTATCGATTCAGAAAAAATGTTTGAAGAACTTCTTCAATATCTGAGGGTATCGTTTATTCTTGATTCCGAAGCGACTGTTAGGGTGGTCCATGAGGTAATGATCATTGCTTCCTATTTAAAGCTATATACTATTTCTTTTCCTTTGTTTTTCACTGATTTTATTTCATGCAGTTACTGAGAAGTTTATTCGAAATTAATCTTCTCGGAGTTCAAACTTCGAATCGTCTTGAAATAGAAACGTGTCATTTATCTTTACCAAATGGTTATTATGAAAACATTTTTAATAATCCATTAAAGCAATTATCGAAATTGCTTCATCCCCCTGGCACCCTTTCAACTGATGGGTAAGGATCAATGTTTGTTTTGATATTTAATTTTATGTAAAATATATATTTTTATGTTATAAAAGATAAAATATTGTCACTAGTGGAATAACCAATGAGAAGGTGAAACATCATCCACCATGTGACAGGGCTGTACTTGCATCAAGAATCAAACTTTTCGAAGGGATAGTTATACAGTCCCTAAAGGTAACAACCATTAATTATTACATTTTTTTCTCATGTATTTACACAAAACAAACTTATGTTGTACACTTTCAATAATAATATGTTGTATTGCGTAATCAACAGAGTTATGGTTTTGAATTAGTTGAAACACATAAAAACAAAATCATTTTTAAAGTAGAATTAGCTGATATTGCCCACCTGACTGGCAGTTCACTACTGCTTTGGGGAAATTGAACGGGGCATATTTCGTTGGTACTGCTCGGCAGTCAAGGCAAGACATCTATCTCCGGACTGCTGCGTCTTAACCGTTCCTGACAATCGGCAGTCGGACGATTCTAAGCTATGTTGAAGGAGAGTTTTGATGATAGCCAATACATTTTATAGGATTAAAATAACAACAGTATTCATTACATTTTAGATCTTTTATTAATAAAAAAAAAATGTCTTTAAGGGATTCAGATAACTTTAAATAAATTAAATAATGAAAGATATTGTCTTCTTGAATAAATACTCAAATTCAAACATTCAAAAAATCAAATTGTCTGTTTTAAATAAGTACTGATTTAATACTCACATATTGTTAAAGCATTTCTTTACAATTATATGATATTTATTACTAAAAGGACTGTACTAATAATAGTCATTACAGTTATTAGTAACAGCCATTACTGCCCACAGTAATAATTTTAAAATAAGAGATATACCTTTAATTTTTCTATTCAAAATACTATAAGAAGTCAATCATTCTGTAGAATTTGGGTGTTAATATGTAGTTTATTGGTATATAATGATTAACATTTTATACAGACATAACCTAGACTTATAATACCAGGCAAAATGGCTTGTATTGATTAAAGATCACAACTCCGCCACCATGAGTATTTCTGCTCTTGCGATACAAATGAAAACCATTAAATTTAAGCCCAACAATTTAATTTATCAATATTTTTAACTAAAATATTTAGTGAGAGAGGAGTTGACTGCTATAGAGAGCGGTGTTAATGAAATATACAAGTAGTAACGGTTGGCTGTCACTGCCAGCCATTACGGTGGGCAGTTTCTGAAAAATACCTTTAGGTGATATAAAATCATTCTAGATAATCAGCTATTATCTCCTGAATAATTACTTTTAGATAAAAATATTCATTTATAGTTACGTTCTTTACTTTAATTTTGATTTTCCTGTTATAAGAATGCTTATAAACCAAATTATTCTGTTATAGGAGTACACAATTACATGTAATGTGAAACTTCAAGCCCAGGTATTAAGGCTGCTGACGCTATTAGTTCAACTGAAAGTAAATTATTGCCTCCTCGATTCTGACCAAATTTTTATCGACTTTGTGTTGAAACAGTTTGAATTTTTAGAAGCCGGGCAGATACAGTAAGTTTCATGTACTTATTTATCACTATTTTAAAATATCATTAGCTTTTATATTTAACTATTTAATTAACATGTTTTTTAGTGATGCTGAGTTCTTGATCCCGACTATATTCCAATTCTTGGTTCATCTGTCAAATGAAAAAAATCATTCAAAGCCAGTCATTAGTATACCCAAGATAATTCAGCTATGCGATGGTTTGATGGCAAGTGGGCAGAATCCAGTGACCCATTGTAATGAGCAGCTTCATTATTTATTATAATGTTTTATTATTATTTAATTAATAATAATGTTGAATTAATATTGTTTTATCTGTCAGTGGTATAAGAGAAATGTATCTACATCACTCTGTTTAGGTATACCAGCACTTTTGCCTGTCGTAGAACATGTATTTTTTAAAAGTACAAATGTTACTGACCCGAAAGACTTGGAAACACAAAAGGAAGTTCTGCTTGTCATGTTACTACGCCTTGCAGAATACCCACAGGTAGTAAATTGCATTCATTATTAAAGTATCTTACTTAAATTAGTAAAAAAAGGGGGAGGGGACATAGGACATCAGACATAGACTGTGTCTATCACAAACTTGTTGGGTTTTAAAGGCGTAGAATTACGCAAAGTGCTTATTTTAGGGTAAAAAAGAAATTCATGTTACTGTTGAAATAAATCTTATTCATTGAAAGTTAGCTTATGTATAATATGTTGATCATAGGAGAAGTAACAAGCTGTTGATAGTAACTATGGTGAGATGTTTCTTGTAAAAGTAAGATTATCACTGCACGGTGCATTGTGAGCGTTGATGTTATCAACTGACTCAAAATTAACTAATTTAACTCGCTTATAGTTCTTTCCCATTAAGTCCAAATTCAAACATTCTTTTTGAAATCTCCTATGGTACAGTTTTCCTTTTAAATGATATAAATTCTTGCTTTCTAGCATTTACAGGAGTGGAGCTATGAGCTTTTAAAAATTAAACCAAAAACATCTGGAGGGAGTTATTGTTGACCGTATATTTATATTTAAAGGGAGAAGTTGATCAAAAACATCTGAAATTGTTCCTATCTTAACAACCGAAATAGAGATAGATGAACGTTATTCTACTTTAAAAATAACTTCAATTTCGTTTTAAAATATCAAAAAAAGCATTATATTAATTTTGTTTAAATAATTAGGAAATGACACATAATTCAGAAATTTTTTTATTGAAAAAAAAAATATTTTTTTTTTACTGTAATTTTACCTTATGTTGATATAAAAGCAATTAAGTACTTGATTATAATATTTAGTGAATGAATATGAGGTACTAATGGATTGTTGTTAATAGGTATTAGACACAATTTACAATCTGTTAAAAGATGGAAAGAAGGATGAAGAACATTGGTCGAAGTGGTATAAACAGACGATGGATGCTATATTTCCTCTCCTGTTGGAAGGAAGGCTCTTAGTCACCAATATCAGTTCCCTTCATTCGTTGTTTTGCCTCAATAAGTCTTTCGTCGCCCCGCTTAGTAATGTCCTTACACTCCTTTTCACTCCACAGGTAACTATTATTCAAATATTATTCTTAGTAATTCTTTAATTTACATACAAATTTTTGGTGGAGACCATGAATACTGAATGTTTTGACTTAAATTTCCTATAATGTTTACCCAGAAGCAGTGTGGTTTTGATTTTCACTTGTGTTTTCCAATATTAATCTTGTTGAAATCGAATTTGATATTTTCATGGTTTGGTTGGCTTGCATGTGGACTAAAAGATATATATATATATATTTGGTTTTAACCTTATGGGACATTATTAGTTATGAAATATTTACAAAATTCATATTATTTTACTTATTTTTTGTTTTTAAACCATTTTCACGTTTAGGGATGAATGTCTTTCGAATAAATATATAAATTAATTTTTATTTTCACATTGTACTTTTTATACTTATTGTTATTTATGCTAGTGGGTTATGAAAACAGAATGATTTTCACAGTTGTCTCTTTATACGAATGTTTGGTAAGATATTTACATACTTAGCAGTTGACCATATGATCTGTTGTTGTCGTTCATAACCTGACATTGATAACGTCTATCTTCTTATTCATTTTTATTTTAATTAATTTGACGGTGTTATTTATTTTTTAATTAAATTTCATTACTAAAAAATTTTATTAAAAAAATGGAACAAATCCAAAACTTTGAATTTATGTGACAGCATTAAACATTCATATTAATTGGGATTATTACTGCTTTAATTAGATCATAGCTCACTGTCGACTTCTACTCGCTCAAGAGATAAACAATTTCCCTACAGATTCTTTTCAGTTGTGGACTAGACCTTACCATTATTCAAATTTAGTTATTTATGTAATGGAAATATAATGCCCATTCTCAGAGACTTCAATGAATTAATGCCAAAGCTTTGCAAATACTTAACAGGATTTGGTTTTGTAGAAGGTAATTCCCAAATTTTTGTTGTTTTTCATCAAAAAACCAGAAGAAAAATCACAAAATAAACAACTTATTAACAAACCACTTAACAATACACAAATTATATTAAATAAAAAAAAAAAAGAGAATTGATAAGGAAGGCTACAACATAGGTTATAAGGAAAACCAACAGACTATATGGTTGATCGCTTAGTACTTAAGTACCTTTTGGTAATAGTGAAGTAGTCTATTAGTGAGAAGTTAACATCTTTGACAATTTTGATCTGGCAAGGGATGTGTGTTACAGCAAGAAGGGCAGACGTTTACTCAGTGGTTAGGAATGGTGACGGTGTGCCTACTATCCCTTTGTATGCACAGAGAAAACGAAGTTCTCTTACAGTTGGAACAGATGAACTTGTATGTTAGGGAAGAGGGTGATGATCCTCTCAAAGTTAACACTGTCAGTAAAACACTTCCTCCGCAATCGCTGCTGGCTAAGTAAGTTGAAATAAAAATATTCTAATTTTCTGATTAGAAATTTTGTTATAACATTTACCGTTTATGACGATTTCCCGGTAATTGAATCTGAATTAACTTTTTATTTAAAAAGTTTTTACATTTATAATATTTTGTTTTGTAAATATGAGAGGGGTTGAGTTAAAGTTTTGTATACAATGCCGAAAGGAAACAGTAAAGCTGTAAGAAACAATAATCTAATTGATTCTAAGAACGTAGTTCCTAGGAATGTTTAGTCTTTATTTGGATTGAAATGTTTCCATGAATTGGTAGGCCATTATTTTAATGGAGATGGATCCAATTTTTGTCTCGGTTGCTCGAAAACATGTCACAAAAATCTTTTTCTATTAAAGAAGACATTGCTTTAATTAAAGAGTTCAACAAATCTAATTGAAATCAAAAATATTTTTCCCCGCCTAAAAAAAAACAAAACAACAAGAAATAAAGAAGAGAATGTAATGGAATTAATAAAAACGACAAATGATTTGAACAATTACAGACAATTCGCACACAATTTTCATGCTCTTCTCAAGTGCAAGACGATGATTAATTTAAACCAGTCACATAAAAAATGTAGATTTAAGTGTTTTTTCCATTGATAGTTAAAATAAATTAAAACAAAAATTTTTATAGAAAAATTATTTATTTTTATGTGATTATAGCGTTTTCCCGGTTATAGCACTCTTTTTCTCTGGTCACTAGGAGAGCGTTATAATGAAATTTTATTGTCTTAGATGCTATATTAGATTTTGATTATATTTATTATTTCATGTAAAAAAATGAAAACAGATCCATACCTGTTTGTACCAAATAAGTCATATCTAATGAAATATTCATGTCATAATATATGAGATAGATAATTTCATATTTAAAAAAAATAAAACAATTTTTTTCTCTTTAATTTATATAATATTATTTTATATAATCTTATATTATTTATTATATTAATTTTTTCTTTCATTTTATTTTATTTTTTTATTTGTTTATTTCTCATTGACTTTCTAAATTAAGTACCTTAAATAGAAGGCACATGCCAATCTATTAAATTGTTTTCTTTCTTTTTTATGTTTTATTTGAGTACCCTGGATCTAGAAAAGTATTTCTAAAATCTCTTCATTCTTCTGAACTACCATGGCAAAATATTTTATATGATTACAGTGGAGTCCCGAAACCGAAATTAAAGTTTATTCTCTGGAGTCAAAAAGAATTATGGTCACGATAAAATCATAGTAATGTTAATTAATATAAAGTATATTTCTGAAAATTCTAAGTTAGACTATTTACTGAACTAATTATTGCATTACTAAACTACATTGGTTTAAAAAAATCTGTTAAATTTTTTTGTCGAAGATAAGAATAATAATACCTAAGAATGATTATATGATAATGATAATACCTCCCGCTTGAAGCCAAATTATGCCTGCACCTCAGAAAAATAATGTCCGTTGGAGTCAAGATGGAGTGTTACTCTATTTAGCGTAGCACTACATCAAATGCAGCTTCTGCATCTAAATGTGATCCCAATAATTTTGGATAGTCGGGAATCCACTGTATATGCATAATTGTACAATCATGAATCTTCTATTCAATTAAAGTGGCCTATTCAATTTGATTATAATTTTGTTCTTGTATACATATATTAAATTTAATTATGATTTTTGTGTTTTAGGCTTCTGTTTAGGATAACTGTGACTTCTGTTCTGAAACTGAAGAGTTTGATTCAGTGTCAATTAAAAGACGAAAACGTTTCTGAATTGGAAAAGGCATTTTCAAGTTTTCTGCTGTGTTGTGCACACATGTTTCAACCTGGTAACATTCTGTAAAATTTCTAAAGCCTATTTATATTTTGGGATTATATAATTGAGATATTTTTTATTCATTTTGCAGATAGTTTTGGCAAGGTTTCTAACTCTTTGTCAATACTGCTAAGCGATAGTGCAGATCTTCCCAGCATTATCAGTGCCTTTGAACTTATAATGCATCGATGCCAACTTCCAGTCTTGCTCTGGGCTCAGGTGATGGTGCTCTTGCATCATTCTGATAGAAGTTCTTGGCACTCATTCATGTCTTTGACTAAAATGTATGTTAACTTCAATTATTTATTAAAAATCAATGGTAATATGAACTCAAGAACAAACAAAATAAATGGACACTCATATTTTCTTTTAATTTTAATAGTATGTAGTAGGTTATTATTGGTATTTCTACTATACTATTATTATGTAAAAATATTCCTACTTCACTCGTAAATTATCTGAAAAATGTTAGTGTAGAGGTACTTATATTATTTATTTTTTTATAACAAAATACACTTATTTTATTTTATTGGGGTTTAATGTCCTTTTATATCCTATTAAGGCAAACTGGAGGGGTGATCGTACAGGCTAGCAACCTATTCTAACCAGAGTGGGAAGGTTGAGATTCATTACACGGGGCCACCATAAAATAAATTTCAACCTGCCCAGTCCGGATTTAACCCGGCACTGTAGCAGTTTCTAGATTGCTAAGGTGACGTGACGTCTTAGCACTCTCGCTCACCACAGCCTCATAAAGTGCATTTATTATATATCACTCTAACCACAAAATGTTCAACTTCACATATAAATATTAAAATTTGTTTTCATATTTTTTTGTCTTCCGCCTCAGTTGTTACAAAAGTACTTGTATATTAGTATAACTTTATTTCAGATTATATATTTTAAACATTATTGAATACTACTCTTCAAAGTAAAGTTCATTGTTTTCAACTACTTTCACCCATCTTTCTGTCAGTAATTGGATTTGATGCCGGTACCACTCCTTTGGTTTTGAGGCAAAGAACTCTTCACATCCGATGTGTACGTCCTCGTTATTATCAAAGATCCGACCTTTTTAAAAATGAGCTATTGATCTAAAGAAACCATAATCTGATGGTAGAATATCTGGGCTATACGCAGGATGAGGCAAAATGTTTACTCCTTGCAGTTCCGATAATTTTTCCTTGGCCAAACAAGAATGATGCGTAGGGGCATGGTCGTGTTGCAAAATAACTTGGTTCCTGTTGACCTAAACGGGGTACATTGCACTAAAAACTGCATAAACTCTGTCTAGCTGTTCACAGTTAAGGTTTGAGTCCACTGCCCGACCATCAGGAACAAGCTCAAAATACAAAACGCCTTCGAACCAAACATGAAGCATCACTTTTTTCCCAAACCGATCTTGACGAACCTCCGGTTGTGCAGCTTCACCTGGCCGTACTCATTATAAGTAGTGAGCAAACATAAGTGTTTGCTATGTTTTTTTTTAAATATTCATTTTTCGTCACTTGTGATAATTTTTTTCCAGAACCTGTCATCTTTCAGATTTGGAAGCAAAATTTTGTACATATCAACTCGCTGCTGGATTTGGTCCTTTGTCAAGTCATGTGGGTTGGACCTTGGTCTTAAATTCTGTACGCCCAGGTTTTTGAAGATGACGAGCCACTGTGGCATTTTAAACCCCTACTACGACCGATAAATCATGAGTAGTTGCATGTGGGTCCTGGTTCACACATTCAAGAAGAACGTCATCATCAACGACCGATGGACGACCTGATCTGAATGTGCAGCAGTATTTCGATGGATAATTGACTCTCCTTCTATTCTATACAAATTTCTTTGGTGGCATCTTTGCGCTTTTACCTTTTTTCCAGTATTGTTTCAAAAGACCGCAAAGCGCGATTTTTTTTTCTGACATTGCATGTGCGTTTTAAAAATGTAAAAGTAAAAGCCAACTCAAGCAATAAGGAATTAAAGGATTAGTCAAAGTAAACATTGGCATAAATAGTAGGAACAAAAACATTCTTATAGGATTAATTATGAGAGTTGGAATTAAGAGTTGTGTTCATGCACAAGAACTTTTGTAACAACCTAGTAGGTTATAGTAGGTTGTTTGAACCTGGTACTGCCTTGAACACTAGTTAGTACAAGATCTGATACTTCATTATTGAATTCATTATTGAGTGTGTAGTTTCATCTTTATGTGTAGAAAAGATGTGCTTGGAAGAGAGTATTAATTGTATCTAAAATATGAGTGTCCAATTAATATTTTTATTTTGAATTTGACTATATAATGTTGACATAGTGTAAAGTCATTATGTTTTGAAATAACTGATATTTTTTTCTCGGTATTTCAATTTTCTAGCTCTGAAAGTTTTAAACCTAAATGTTCCCTAAATCAGGAATTAATAAGACGAGGTACAATAATGTTATACGCAGACTACTTGGTGAGTTTGTTATCTCTTCTTATTAGACTACGTTATATTTCAAAATCTTATACAAGTAGTATGTTTCAGTCGACAAGAATGAAAGACACCAAATCCTTGCATTGGTTTTTATCCGGCTATATCGAAGATGTTATTTGGCATTGTCATGAGCTGCCTGTAGAAAAGCTCTTGTCGATAATTTGCACGATGGATTTGAATAGTAAAATTTTACTCGAGTCTCTATCAAAATGTATTAATATAATGGAAGTAAGCGAGTTTCTTATTACAGTATGTTATTAATTTTTTTTTTCTACATTTCTAATTTCATATTTATTTTAGCCTGTTCATATTTATCGATTATTACATACATTGGAGTACATTCATCCTGTTTATTCGGGTGCTGTTTTGAAATTGATTGCACTTTCTCTGATTAAATATAAAAATATCGCTATTGCAAGATTAGCTGCTGCCTTTTGTTCTAGGTAATAACTTTTCTTCATCTTTTACAAAAAATGATTCATCACTGTCTTTGATTATTTCATCAATATAATAATGTTTCTTTGTCAGTAAATTTTAGTATCTATTTCAGAACCATCGAGTTGATTTTAACTTTACCCAATGTAACTACTTTGAAAGAGCAGTTAACAGAAGATGAGTTGAAATTCATTTTCCAGAGTTTATCGAGCCATCAAAAACTTTGTAAGAGGTAACTGTAATTTTTTAACACATTCATCAATAATTATATCAATTATTTGTAGCATTAGTTTTTTTTATATTAAAACTTTATAAGAAAAATTGAAAGTGAAAACTAATGGAGGTTAGAGGCCTGCAGGTCACCTTTAAACAGAAAGCAACGATTCCTTTATGCACAATAGTTTCAAGTCCGTTTTTCAAAGTTTTGGGAAACTTCAAAACAAAGTTTCGAATACATGTTTCGATTATTTCTTATTTCGACTATTTTTGTGTGGATGTTATTGGCATTTCAGTTGTAAATGGACTGAATAATATACTGGGAACATTATAGATTGGTAATAGAACTTCACAAGGAATAAAATAATATCAAAATTGAACAAAATGGACTTAGAACTATTGTGCATTAAGGTATCAATATGGTCTATTAACATTAATCAAATGTGATTAAAAAAATATTCATATTAATCCTTTTTAATAATTGAGTAGACGAGTATTAAACTTGTAGGTCTCCCCTAATTAAAGGGCTGTTGGTCTAATTTTTCTCAATCACTAGCCCCACTGTAAAATCATGACTGATATTTTTTTATTTTAACAATCTTCAAAAAAAGGAGGAGGTTCTCAATTGTCAATTTATATTTATGCATATAGTCCTGTGAATAAATATAAACTCAATAGATAAAATTGAAATATTTTTAAAATCTGTCAAAAATGGGTTGCCAAATAATTATTTTAAACTAGTTTTCATAATATTGCATTAGCAGAAAGCATCTACATAGCAAAGGCTATAGCTTGACTTCATAATTGAACAACAACAAAACATGCAAATACAAACCTTATTTATGCTGTGAATAATTATAAACTCAAGGTACTAATCAATTTTTATTATTAAAGGTACTAATCAAAGTTTATTTTCAATTTACTTTTATATTTATGAAAGATTATCAATTTAGTTCTCTTTTTCACATTAAAAAGAGAGTGTTTGTATCGAATAATGTTTTAAAATATATCACGGTGAACTCGACTAAAATTAACGAATAATCCGAGCAACAACGAATAATCAACTTTAAATGAACTAGGATGGCACAAAGGAAAATCGCTCATGAGTTGAACCGCTCCCAGGGTGTAGTTAAAAACATTTTGAAGTCAGGTCCAGAAATTTACGGAAAAAATAAAAGAACCGAAAGGCTTTCAAGATTTTCCAGTCATGAGAAATGTGCTGTTTTGAGGGAATTCTCAAACAGTAATGCTTCTTCTGCCCAGATTGTGAGGCAGTTCAACCTAGGGTATGATGCCAGCATAGTACGGAAGTGGATGGCTGAAACCAGGTATTTGAAATATTGTAATACTATAAGTAAACTGCAGCTCAAAAAAAAACTCCCCACCTTTAAGGATCTTTGGTAAAACATTTTTTTTTTCTTTCTTATGCCGTGCCAGTAATTACTGAAAGCTTCTTAGCCATTAAGATCAAATTAGCCATTCCTGGATATGTTTTTCGGCAAACTGCAAGCACCGTGTATTTCAAATAGCTGGTTTCATCTATTCACTTCAGTACTATGCTGGCATCACACCCTAGGTTGAATCACCTCATAATCTGGGCCGAAGAAACACCAAAAAGTGTTTGTGATTTCCTGAAAAAGAGCGTGTTTCTCATGAGCGAAAAATCTTGAAAGCATTCCAGTTCTTTTATTGTTTCCATAATTGTTTGGGCCTGACTTCAAAATGTTTTTAACTGCACCCTGGAAGCCGTTCAACTCACGAGCGATTTACCTTTGTGCCATTCTAGCTCATCTAAAGCCTATTATTCGTCTCTGCTCGATTTTATTTTAGTTGAGCTCACCACGACTGTGAATAGAAGAACTGAATTGATATTATTATTAATTTTTATTTATTCACAGTGTAAATAAGGTTTGTATTACATGTTTTGTTGTTTAATTATGAAGTCAAGCTATGACCTTTAGATGCTTTCTGCCAATTCACTAATTTGAAAACTAGTTTAAAATAATTATATGGCCACCCATTATACAGATTTTAAAAATATTACAATTTTATCTATTGACTTAATATTTATTCACAGGAATGTATATTTGGACGTTGTTTTTTGAAAAAAGTTTAAGCACGGAATAATTAATGGTCGAGGTATATATTTTTCACAGTAGCGAACTATTGGCAAACAATTAAATTTATACATATATATTTTTTATTTTACAGGCATAGTGGTTTGATAAGTTTATTAAATAAATTTGGAAAGCAATGCTACAACATCTCCCTTACCGAGTCTGATGATTGCATTAAGCCAATATCTCCACAACTCATTAAATCTATCAAGTTGGATAAATCATGGTTTTTCAATCTAGTTAAAGAAAAGTAAATAATATAAGATTTTTGTTATTTAAAAAAAATTATATGCAGATTCCATGCAATAAGATTTTGAATTACCAGGTGCTGTAGCCCATTGGAAGGAGACACCCATAGATGTGCTTACTTATTAAGTAAATTGGAATCAAATGATTTAGAAAAAATCATGTCTTTAGATGAATTTAATATGGATATCCTTAAACATTGCTTTTCTTCGAGCTTCAGTACATCCGATGAGGTTCTGTATTTCTTTTTTCAAAAGTTTTGCTTTATTTTTACATAATTTGTGCCACAAATTTACATTTACTTTATATAGATGTACATCCTTAGGCTTTAATTATTTTTTATCCCAAAACATCTTAAAAAAAGTATTAATTTTCTACTCATCAATTGTTTTACACAAGGGGTGCTGCCCTTACATGCTCAATATTATTGAGTCAATACAATTGAAGCAATATTATTGAAGGTGCCCCTCACACAGTTCAATATTGAGTCAGTTACGATCTTAGCCTTAACTTAGAGGATACCTACTCAAAACAACCAAAAAAAAATTGGAATAACTGGTATTACAATTTTTTTGGATTTGATAAACCCCAAAAAATAATTAAACATAATTTTATTTTACAAAGATAAAATATTAATTTTACTGCTAATATAATCATTATTCAATTTAAATTGAGACATTTTTACATTATAGCATGGTTTTAATTTTTTTTCTTGTCCAAAGCCATTTTTTTTTGGCTAGGTTATTGGATTATTATAAAAGAACGGCTTGTAGTCCCTCAAAAAACTGATTAACTGAAATTTAAAAAAATGGTTTTAAATTACACCAACTGGTTGTTCCCATTTCTATTGCCAATGAGTGATACGATATTGTTCAATATAAATATACCCCTTACACGAGCCATAATATTGACACTCCATCAATAATATTGACAGAACTTCTATAAAAATCAAATAATTTTGATATCAGCCAATTTTATTGACATCAATATTATTGTCACAATATACCCCTCAGACGGTCAATGTATAGAATTAAATTCGATATTGACCATCTAAGGTGCCAATGAAACACTCGGTCATTGAAGCTATCCTAAATAATGACCAATAAACCAGTGGTTCCCTAATGCTAGTCAGTTGCAATGGATGAATTAAATCACTGTGGACTCCTGAAGATGGAATGGAAATTAAATTAAAGTCATGCATTTGGCATTCACCATTACAACCAGTGTTTGTAATGGTTATACCCAATTAAAGGTAAAAAAAAAAGAGAATAATATCGGAGAAATATAAATTGCAAAGTATTTCTAAATACCAGTTAATTTTATTTCACAAAGATAATTAGTATCTGGCAAGATAGAAAACGACCTGTGCAGAAGTCGGCTCAGCCAGCCGAGCATGGTGTGGAAGGCACGCCCCTTCCCCTATTACTTGTCCTCTCCTTCTATCACGATAGTTCTGGTTTTTATATATGCAAACCTTTTGGATATAATATATGCTGGATGTATAACCTCTGGTTGGATAGTGATAAAAGTTCTGATAATAAAGAGATTGTGCTTCTAATTTGATAATTTATTTGCCTTATTCATTAGTAAGGCTTGTTATTGAACCTAATCATTCTGAATTTTTTGGGCTGTGAATATATTTTTTAAATTATGCCTATGAAATTTATAGTATATATTATGCTGTTTCTTTTCAAACCATGCAAAAGTCATTATAATAGGTAAATCGATAGGTTTCAGATGAATCTGGGTCTGAACTTCAGCCGAGTTCTTCTTTTCACAATACTGCTAAGAAAATTCTTCTAAAATTAATTAGGAACATTTGTCAGACTCTTCCTTCCAACTATCAAGTAATCTTACAGTTTTATTATTTATATTCGTCCTAATCTAAGCATTATTTTGACTTGTAAAATATTTACAGGTATTTGATCCAGAAAAAACAGTTAACCACGATCTCTTCAAGTTCTTACAGTCCAAGAAATCTATGAAAACTTTTTATTCTCTAGTGCCTGCCGTTACAAATTTATTATTTAATTTGAAAGAAATTTCTATCGATTTTGGAAACTTATTTGATAAAGATGACATCACAAGTTTGTCTAGATTTGGTGTTCTCTGTATTGAAGTAATTGTCACAAAGTATTTTGATTTATTCTTTTTAAATATATCTATTATTAATTTATTCTAATTTCAAGGTAATAAATTGGATTTTAATTGAAGAAAAAGAGAAAAACATCAAACATTGTCCGAGCAAGTTGCAGGCACTTTTGAAATGTTCGTCTTTCGTTTTCAAGACTGACCTTCTATCAGCTTCCCTATCACTTGAACAGATATCTTCCATTTGTTGTGCTTTATTGAATATCTTTAAGTTTACATTAGGAGAAGATATAGTGCTAAAAGACCATGTTCCCCCATCAGATGGTAATAAGATATTTCATATTAATTTAGCAATTCTTATGAGTAATATGTAAGCATTTATATTGATGTGATGTTAGGGAATAAATGAACTACCTCATGTTTAATTTTTCACAGTCCTATAAGGTTTTCAAACATTTAGAAAGTTCCTTTTGTTTTCTTCCTCTTACAACAGATTCATAGAAATCTATCTCGATGATCAATTTAAAATTGATATTTGTTATCGCCAATTTTATTTTTGTTGCATTATATGATGTCAGTTTTGGGAGTCTCATTTATAAAGCAAATAACTATAAAAATTTATTAGTTACTCAAAATACTCTTTACTAAATGAAAATAATTATAATAATTATTATTGTTGTATAGCAAATAAATGAATGGTTATAATTATGTTTCATGTTTGAAAATTACTTTCATGAATTAAAGTTTTTAGCAATTAAATATTTCTCATTTAGATATTAGCAATTACATTCAAAAGTTTAACACTCTCAATTTTCTAACTACAACTTGATGACACAACAATCTATTACTAAATCTAGGCCTCTTCCAGCAACTTTCTCCAGTAGGCTCTATCTTGTGTTGCAGCTGTCCAATTTCAGGTGTCAAGCATCTGCTGCCACTCCATTTAGCCATCATACTTTTGGCCTTCCAACTCAGTGGGCATGCTATATGACTTCTGTCATAAACCCTCAATTTTCAACTCATATTATCATAACTTGGAAAGATTAACTGCTTTCCTGCGTATTCTAAGATGGGTATTTCGTAATTGTGAAGCTATCTAATTATTTTCACAAGTTTTGTTTGAAAAGGGCAGATTTCTATCAGTATTCAGATTTCAGAATGAGTAATATACTAAACTGTAATCTTTAATGAGGAGGGAACGAAAATCTTATTACAAATAAATAAAATCCCTTTTAATATTTTTATTAATTTTTATTGTTTCATTAATGTCATTCCCAAAACTGACCATGTATTAAAAATATTTACTTTTTTTTTAAAATAAATTAACTAAGACAATAACAGTTTATATACTCAGGTAAAGCGAATATTCAGTATATCTTAACATATTCAAAATGGCAGCTGATTATCAGATATTTTGTATTGCCAAATTCCATATTGTTTTATTTGTATTTTATTTATTTATTTTTTAAAGATGGAAATTTGAGTGAAGATGTACCAGCAATTGCAAAAACTGCTATCCAAATGGTTTCAATGATAACGTTAATAGAAAAAAATCCTCCAAACATCCCATGGTGTATATTTAAGAATGCAAGGTTTGTTGTCAGATATATTATTACTTCAGCCTAATAATTGATCTTTTAGAAGATTATAGTGATTTTTATATACAATAATTTTGTTTTATATTCTGCTAGATCAATAATAATTTCACTCGGAAGGGAAGCCAAGTTGAATTGGTTGTGCAGGATACCTGTTGAAGCATGGCATCCTCCGTTAGACTGTCCGACACCTCCAACACTTCCACCGATGTTACTTCATGATACAGATATTTTAAGTCAAATAGTGTCAAGGTATATTTACTGTTACGGTATATTTTATTTTGTTATCGTTTTTAAAGTGACCAGTTTTCTTTACTTCAGATTAGATTTGGCCACACAAATACCAGAAGGAAAGGTAGATTGTACAGATCGGTGATCTTATGTTCTGGTATCTTCACATCATCTTCTACAACAAAGATGAGAATCATTAAAATAAAAGTATACAAAAGGTAAAAGAAAAAGTATGAGTTATATTGAGAAATTCAGGGCTTACACCTGACTGTTTAAAACTGACAAGGCGAGTGCACAGTGTGTCCATCGCCGATTTTTATCAAAATTTTGTAGGTGATTGTACATTGAAAAAAGTTGACGCATAACCTTCTGTTTTGTCCAATGGGCCTCAGGAGCTGAGAAAAAAATAAAACATGCTGAAAATGCTTTATTTTGTATCTCGTGTTTGAAGAATGATATCGACATGTTTTTTTTCAGCTAAACATTTGTGCTTTAAAGTATATTAAAGCAAAAATATAATTTATAGATGAGACGTAAAAGTGTAATGTTTACTATTTCTTGATTGAGCCTTGCTTGGGATGCCATAGTATATTATATATAATTTGAATATTTAAGGACCTATTAAAAATGTTATAACTGATTGACTTAGACGCAATGATAACGGTATTCTTTACAGAATGAAGTATATTAACAGAATTTTTTTATTGAAAACTGGAATCAGATTTATATTTAGCACTTTGAAAGACCCTTATATTTAAGTTTTCGAATTTAATCGAAAAATAAAATTTTTTATCCTAAAAATTTTGTCCTTCAAATTTTTTTAAAGATTTAAATAATCACTCATAAATCAGAAACCCTTCAAACAATTCAAACCAAATTTGGGGCATCGTTAATGGATCTT
Organism: Rhaphigaster nebulosa; assembly: GCA_948150685.1. NCBI lineage: Eukaryota > Metazoa > Arthropoda > Insecta > Hemiptera > Pentatomidae > Rhaphigaster > Rhaphigaster nebulosa. Next base: position 114,156,828 of record OX411311.1, on the reverse strand, counting down.
AAACTAAGCAATTTGCTTTAACAATGATGTTCTATCCGGAAAAAACTTCAATTAAATTTGTAACTTTTAAAATTTTGAGCAACGTCAGAACTGAAAAAAAAATGTTTTTTTGTTTTCGATATTTTTAAAATTAAGGTTTTTTGATGTGCTGAATCCATGAAAAAATCTATGAGCCTAGTTCACTTTATTAAATTTATGTATATAAACACTTTTTTAAATTTATTTGGCCAAAAATCAATTATGTTTTAATATTTATATTTTTCCTTTTATATTATAGCTGAAAAAATCATGTCGATATCATTCTTCAAACACAAGATATAAAATAAAGCATTTTCAGCATGTTTTATTTTTTTTCTCAGCTCCTAAGGCCCATTAGACAAAATGAAAGGATATGGGTCAACTTTTTTTCAATGTAGAATCACCCAAAAAATGTTGATAAAAATCGGCGATGAACACATCGTGCCACTCTCCTTGCGAGTATTAAAAATGAAATCTCACAGAAAGAAATATTATAAAATTAAATAGAATATCATATTTTTTTTCTTTTGTTATTCTTATTTTACCTTTTTTATAATATCATTCTATCTTTTTATATGATTCTCATTTTTGTGGAATCTTGTCTCTATAGCCCCAAAGTAATCCTCCTTGATTACTATGATCGACTATTCCATATGTAATATTTACTTTATGTATTAGAATTAAATATTTTAATTTATTGTGAAGAAATATTTGTTCCATATTTAATATCATTGTTTTGTTTTTTATTTTGCTAATTAATAATCTTTTCAAGGATCCGCTTTTTGGGCTGGAGAGGGAAATTCCAGTTTGAAGAATCTTGGGTATGCCTTCTTGGCGCTTTAAGTCCAAATCCAGATTTTGATATCGAGCAAGAGGAAATAGTTGCAATGATGCAGGTATATTGTCACTTAATCCTTTTCTATTAACTACTTAAATTATTGAAAATTTTATTAATTTGGAATTTATCTTGACAGGCAAACAGCCTCGCTATTGATGGGATAACCTGGCTTGCAATCAGTACATTGAGCGAGCATTCTCATTCAGTCGATGACACCAAGTACCTTCATGTCCCTAGGCATAGTAATGAGAAATTATATACTCTCAAGTAAATACTTTCTTCTTATATTATTTTTAAAATTTTATAATTGAAGCCTCTGTATATACATTTTTTTCCAGGGTTTTGAAATTTCAATTTAAAAAAAATAAAATCTGTTTATCGAATAAAATTTCTATCTATCAAACAAATTTTTTTGCATTTTTAAATGAAATACGCACATTTGTAATTAGGAAAATGAGAAAAAATCACAATACATTACACAAAAAATACAATCGTTTAAACTGTTATATGAAAACTAATACCTGCTTCAGTCATTTTTTATGACTAAAGGTAGATTTTTCTGGTACTGCCCATGGTTTGCGGCTAGCAAAGACTGCTGGCAGTTGACTACTGTTTTAACTGAATAGAACAGGGCATATTTCGTTGACACAGGCCACCAGTGTTGGTATGACGTCATAGCTACACTGCTGCTGTCCTGACCGCTCCAGAAGGATTCTGTCTGTCTGCAGTACGAAGGTTCTAGGTTATGTTATCATGCCAAAGCACAATTTTGATGATAATGCTAACATTCTGACGGTTCCTATGCTATCTTTATTTATTTTTTCACCATGTAAGACAAAATTAGATGAAATATTGTTAAAAATTTAAGCACAACTATAGCTAAACTCAATTTCTACACTCAAATTCAAATATAGAAAAATCAAAATGTCTTTTTTAATTAAGGTACTGATTTACTAATCACATAATGATAAAACATTATCTGTCGTGATTTCATTACAAATACATTTAAGATATGTATTACTGAAATAAACGTACAAATAACAGCCATTACTGTCCATAGTAATAAATTTAAAATCAGACATACACTTTCAATATTCCTATTCATAATACTACAAGAATGCATCATTCTGTAGAAGTTGCACATTAATATGTCGTTTATTGATACATAATGGTTAAAATTTTATACAGACATAACCTAGCCTTATTATTGAACCATGCAAAATGGCTTGTGTTGATTAAATAAGATCACTATTCCTCCACTACATGTATTTCTGTCCTTGTGATATAAATGAAAACCATTAAATTTAAGCCTAACATTTTTATTTACCAATATTTAAATCTAGGATACTTAGTGCGAGGGGAATTAGCCACTTCGGTGAGCAGTTTCAATGAATTATTCAAGCAGTAACAGTTAGCGGTAATGGTTTGCGAGTGCTGCCAAACCGTGGGCTCTACCAATGAAAGACTACCTTAAGGTTGCTGTAAACCCATCTGTTGCAACATACATTGTTCACTAGTGATAGTTTCAAATTAAATGTTAAAGCATTTTTTTTTTTAACTTTATAAAACATCTTAGTGTATAAAAACAAAATTAAGGTTATGAAAATTGTACTAGGAAAATATTTCTTCTCAATTTTCTGACCACACCAACTACCAACATGGTGGCAACCAATTTGGTAGATGTAAGCCCAGTTTCTTTAAGATGTTGATAAACTGATTAACTTTAAATATTTAGTTATAAACAATATTATTTTACTTATTTTCAAATGCCGATTTTTTTCCTTTAGTATTATCAAGTTATATTTGTGTATTTTAAATATTGAATTAAGATTTTTTTTTTTTTCTGGTAGGTGTTGGAAAAGACTTTCAAAAATGAATGATCTCCTTTGTAAAAAATTAAAAACTATTTCTGGAAATGATGGAATTTACCTTTTACGAATAGATGAAAGGCCAAATTTAGAGAGAGCGAATAATTTAAAAAGGTTGGATTTATTTTTATATTCACTCAGTTCACAAAAAAATATTGTATGCATGTATAACAAACATGATTTCATATATCTTTTGATTTTCAGGTATAGTTTCGGACAATTTTCTGTGCCTTATCTAGAAGCCCAAATGAAGTACAGTGAAGAAGGAAGTGTAGAAAATGGTACGGTATTGAAAAATGTAAAATTTAAAAAGAAAAATTTGTTATAATACTTTCATGCTTTAATTTTAAACTGTTCTTAGATTCTCAGAATGTCGATTCTGGGTATCGGAAATATTTGACTAAATATGGGATAGACATCCGTTCGTGTATTCAGTTTATTCTGGATTTGTTTCCGCAGTGGATCCTCCCAGGTGTAAGTGATATTGTTTAATATTTTAATTTTAACTCAAGTAATGAGTGCTATATTTTAATAAATAAAAATATGTAGTATTACATAAATGAGAATTTAATTTTTAATATATGAAAATTTTTGTTTGGTATATAGAAATCTTATTTGATATGTAGAAAGACTACTTCAGTTCAATGTGATTTGTCCAGTAATTTATACTTAAAACAAATTACTTGATTATTGTTCATGCTTGATTTTTCAGATTGGAATTTCACTAAACCTACAGTTTTCCATGATCAAAGCTGTCCTCTGCATTTCGGATATGTTTACTGAAAGGAGTCACTTTGAATGGATGTTAGAAACCTTCCTCGAACTAGCAAAAAATCAATCTGTTCATGATGAGATCATCCTTCAGTATCTTGTGATCGGAATTGCCAAGTCCAGCGCTGTGCTTAGTTATTTCGTAAGAGCTGAAAATCTTAACATCAGTTTCTAAAGTAATTAATTTTCTGGATTAATAAGATTCCGTTTACTATTTTAGGATGGGGAGATTAGCGATAGGATATTGAAAATAATTGATTCAGCCCTGAAGAGCCAATCTCTGCCGTTAGCCGAAGCGGGCCTTCATGGTCTTCTCTATCTTTTGCAAGGTGTTAAAAATATTGAAGTAAGAACATTTGTTATATTTTTTATTACTTTTATAAATTAGTATTATTCCTTTTATTTAACCCATTAACTATATATAACGTTGTTCGTAACATTTGGTAAAAGAGCCAACGACAAATGAAATATTATATATAATGCATATAGTGTGTGTGTTGACTTAATGTTTAGCATTGTGAGAGAACTTTATCTCAAAATAAATTAATATAAATAAATACATAATAAAACGATACTTTTGGTTGGTACTAAAAGGGTTAAAATAAATAATTTAGACCTCCAAAAGAAAAAAAAGAATCTGTTGCGGTGCGTACATCACACAACTATATCTTCCTTTAACAATTATCATGAAATGTGCTATAATAATAATAGTAATAAGTATGAACTTAATAATAGAATGTATTGTTGAGCTCACGATATTGGAATTGAAGTAGCTAGGTGGGGAAAAACGTGGTGGAAGTTCGGTCCCATCCGTCTTTGATATTAAGTGGCACTTTAATGCTGAATTAAAAACCGAAACCCGTTTTTATCCATTACATGAAGATTTTTTCACAAAACATGGATGCATTTTAGGAATAGTTAGCTAAATAAAAAAATTATGAATTTTTTATTTGATTTTATATTTTATTAAAATCATAAAATGGAATGATCTGAATTATTAAAATTCCTTGTAGTATAGTTTTCGCTTCCTATGAAAATTTTTGTTGTGCTTTTTCTGTTGTTGACTCACTGAGGATTGTTCCTTTTCAGCATCTAGCAATAGTCTGCTATCATATTAACATTCCACTTTCCTTGATATCACTTTTTAATTTCTATCACATCTAGATAAAATCTTTCGCCCTGCCCCTCGCTTACAGCACCAAGATTATCTGAAAAGTAGTCGAGGTGCAAGTGGAGAAAATGTACTTTTAGGCTCATATTACAGCCTAAATGCTTGAAGCTTTTCGACATATTTGCCATCATGGTCTTGTAGTTTGGGTGATATTTGTTCCCAAGGCATACACGCTAGACTAGGCTGTTCAGATATACACACGCACAGACCATTTTGCTAGACTTGGTTATTTGAACTCAGAGGACCTAGAAATGTATATTTCTGTTGGAAACCCGGATTCAACATTTTTCACAATTGCCATATTTTCCCTTACTATATGTTTTGTATATAGGTAAGTGAAAGTAATAATGTAATTTGTAAATTCATCTTCTGAAAATAATCTCTGAATCAGTGAAGTTTGAATTTTTTACTTCTTTATAAAATTTCTCTTAATTTAGAAAAAAAAAAATTGTTTTCTTTATATTTTTAGAAACCTGCAGACAATATTGAAATACCAAAATTAAAACCACAAGAGTTCCGCCAGAAGGTCCTCCAATATAGTATAGAGTTCATTCAGAAAAAATTCAACAGTGAATTAGATCCGTAAGCATGCCATTTAACAATTTACTTTATTTTAATTATATTATTCATTTTTTTTCTAAATAGATAACTATTTTTATTTCAGGAATGAAAATATGTCTTTACTCCTTATCGCTCTGGTCTTTTATATTATGGAATATTATCCTGAAGAAGTAACAGACAAACAGGAGTTAATAAAACTCTTGATTAATTTAGCAAAAACTACAATGGATAACACATTATACCAGACAATTCTGCAGGTTAAAAAAAAAAAAAATCATTTTATGTACTTTTTTCTTCTTCTTTTTTTACTATAAAACTAATTATAACATTATTTGTTTCAGGGTTTTGAAAGACTTGTGTTATTGGGTGATAGAACTTTTAATGAGCAAATTACAAGATTAGCTCTGAATCGATATTCAAAATCTGATCCAAAAGTAACGATACCTGCATTTCAACTACTTCTAGCTTGTATTTATGCTAGTAAGTATATAAATATATGAAAAAACTTTTGTAATTATTACATTGCGGTTTGTTATTTCCAAATAGTTATGCATAAAAATTTATCTTGATTTATTTTTTTGAAAGGTTTTGGTATAATGATTCCAAAATATTTTATATTTTTCTTTTATTTTCATAAATAGTCAAGATATGTCCGTATGAAACCTTTAATCGGGCACCATTTTTAAAATAAAATAACGGATGGATATGTCGAGTTCCGAGGATCATTTTGAGGTGACCTGTGACTTTGATAGGGGTGGACGGATTTTTTGTATTCTAAATATCTTTAAACATGAAACCTCAAAGTTAAAAGGTTTTTCCTTAGTCAATCGCAAAGGCTCATTATTAAAAATGATAAACCAAAAGGGATGGAAAAAAAAATGTTTATAATTTGTTCAATACCTGTGTTGAATATTTGTTTAATATTTATTGAACAAGTGTTTCTGATGCAAATTTTTAAATGTCTTCTTCTTCACTGGGAGCTATAGTCCTTGTAGGACCTGGCCCTCTGCCTCCATTTTTCCCCATTCTTTGCGGTCTCCAGCTAGGTTCCTCCAATTTCTGATCTCCAGCTTTCGTAAGTCTTCCTCCAAGTCATCAAGCCACCGTTGCCTGGGTTTGCTTCTCTTCCTTTTTCCTCCTGGCGCACCATTCAGCATCATTTTAGGAAGTCTACAGGGCTCCATTCTTTCCACATGTCCTAATCATATTAGCCTGCTCTTGTTAATAGCACTGAGAATATCAGGCTCACCATACAATTCCATAAGTTTGGCGTTGCTTCCGATTCTCCAACTGTGCTGTTCTCTCACTGCTCCTAAGATCTTCCTTAGGCTTCTTCTCTCCCAAACCAGCAGGATTCTCCTACTGTTTTGTATATCAAGAGCTTTGCTTTTCTAGAAAAAGTTTTGTATCGGAGAGCTTTTTGCAGGGTATAAAAACATCTGGTTCCTGCAACTATTCTGCCTTTGATCTCAACTTCTAAATTGTTGTATTCCTAGTGACTGTAATGCCTCCAACAGCTTTCTCCTGTCTACACTATCATACACCTGTTGGAAGTCAATGAAGAGATGGTGCAGATCAATGTTATATTCATATGTTTTCTTGAGCATTTACCTAATAGAGAATAGGTGCTCTGCAGTTGACTATCTGTGGCGAAAACCACTCCGGTACTCTTCCAGCAGACTTTCCACTTTTTTTAAACTTGAACTTAAGAAAAAAGGGTCTGAAATGGAGTTTCTGTGGATAGCTTAGCCATTGTTTGGGTTATGAAAAAGCTCACCAATAGGCCAAGCAAAGGAAAAACCTAGATAGGTGCAAATTCCTTTGGGAAAAAAAAACTTGCAAATCAGACAGATCACATAACTGCCATTAGCTGTCGGTTCTTCGTTAGCCATTGGCGCCGGTTCTTGATTGAATTTGGTGAAACGTAACCAAAGAATGTAGGGAGTATGCTAACCTAAACAAAAGAAGAATTCACTTTTCAACCGTTTTGGTTCAATAATATAGCTTTGACTTATATATTTTGGCATAATTGGATGTGTATGGGTTGAAAAAAAAAATTAACTCTTCGTTTTACTCTGATTTTTAGATGGAAGCAAAAGTAGTGGTGATGAAAATGATGACAACCAGCAGATCGAATTAATGGAAAAAGTTACTATTTTATTCGATAGGTGATTTTTTTTTTTTTACTTAATAATTTGGATTAAAATATCTACTTTAGAGTAGAGGTTCCCAAAGCATTGTTCACAAACTGAATTAAGATAGACCACCTAAATGTGTTAATTCTTTGTTGACTGATATTATTTGACACTCATTAATAAATACCCATATCTGAGAGATGGACAACTTTGTCACTCACCTTCAATTTTGACATAATGTTCAACTATTTTCGTATTTGAAATATGATGTTTTCTTGTATGATCTCATTGATTTATATTCTTGGCAAAGTCTGTTATGCCTATAGCGATTGTTTGGATGGTGCAAATAGTAATTAAAGAAAGGAGAATATCGCAAGATATTTAATCAATGTGTAAATGAAGGGATAGCACATAGATTAATGTTTCTTGAAATAAATATATAAATTTACTGTAGTGTTAATTTAATTCTTTTTGCTCTTGCCACCGTTTATTTTAGTGAATCATAAAAACCTAAATGTTTCTGTTAATGGGTATTGACTGATGAAATTTTGGGAACCTCTGTATAAGAGAATAAAACAACAATCTATTTAATTTTGTTTTTGATTCAACCAGAACCAATAATTATGTTGATTTCAGAATAAAGAAAGGCTATCCTGTCGAAGTAGAAATTGTTTGTGATGTATTACCTGGAATCCTTGCTGATTTCTTTTCTGCTTCGGACATCCTTACGAAAGTCATCGGTGAATTCTTGTCACCGAACCAACCGCACAAAGCAAACATGGCTGCTATGGTCTTTCAGGTTACTGTTGATTTTTTTCATTTAACTCATTCACTAATGTTATCAAATTATTTCAATTGAACTACCTTCAAAAGAAAAATTTGTTTGTTCACAGTAATTTTGTTGAAGGTTATTTTTGAAATAAATAACCCTTCCTATTTTATTTATTTTTTGAATGATTAAGTTTTATTTAATATAAACATAGCATATTTTTTAATAGTTGTTTAAATTTTTTTAGGTGTTTTCTCAAGCATGTTCTGAACAGCAGTTGTCGCTGCTACAAGATTGGGTTGTGTATTCATTAGGTAACTTGACGCATAATATACCAAAGATGATGGCTGCCTGGTCTTTATGCTGTTTTTTCATTAGTGCTTCGACGAACCCTTGGCTCAAAGCAATGTATCCTTCCTTTTAGTTATTTATTATTATTTAATTTGTAATTGCCCACCATTAACCTTCATTTACCATTCGACAAAATGGTGATCATTGTGCAGGCTGACACCTTGTTTTTAATGCAACTTCATGTGTAACTCTTTCACAGCTCTTTATGTACTAACATAGACCAACAGGTGTTTCACAGATTGGCTAATCTCAGTACCAAACGTAATATGTTGTGCTTACTTTATCTCCATATACCATATTTTTAATGAGTTACTAATTCATTTTACCGAGCTCATTATTATTTTTTCTTTGTGCTTTTACTTATTTTTCTAATTATTAAAATTATCTGACCAATGAAGAAATACCATTCTGTAAATAAATATTTATTCTTAAATTTGAAATTCCATTTTTAAAGTTTTTAACATCCTGTGGCAGTGCTAAGATCTGCATAAAAAAATATGAATTTTTTTAATGATTATTTTTAAGATATAAAATAGATATTTGTTCTAAAACTTTTTTGGTTGATTTTTTGCCTTAAAACAATTTTAGTTTACCAATCGTTCAGTCAAGGATGAGGCAGTGTGAGTATGAAGACAGGCAAATACTGTGCCTAGCCACCGTTGATTTTTACCAACAGGTAATGTGTAATGTGTATTATTTCTTCTTACTAGTAGTAGAAGTAAGTAGGAATTCATTGTACGGCTGTCTAACATTACATGTCGTTCACTTGAAAGAAAAGTGCCTTTTTTTTGCTTGGAAAGCTTACAGTGACTTGTATTTTTTTTTTATAACATAATTCTCAGAATTTTAATTTTAATATTTACCCCTATAAAAAATTATGGTCAGTTTAGTTATAACTTTACTAATCAAAAATAATGACTTCCTTCCACCTTAGAGTAACTTAAAAAAAGTTAGTCTGTCTTGAAAAAAAAAAAAAATTATTTTTGTTTCTTATGCCATTAGGTGGCCAAAAAGTATCAATATTTTGTTTCTACATGAATAATGGAAAACGTCATTATCTATGTTAAAAATATTATTTTATACTTTAGCACATTCAACAAAAAAAATTAATTTTTTATTTCAAAAACATTTCTTTATCATAAAAAACTGCCACAATTTGATTCATGAAAAAATTAAGATTAACTTAAAAAAAAAAAAAAAAAAAAAAAAAGATGTAAGTTGATAAGGACAATGTCTTATCCCTGAGTCGAGGGATAGTTATAAACCTAAATAGACAAACTTTAAACGCTTCTCCTGTTTGAAGTTTCACTTTTTTGTATTGCAGCACTCTTCTTCCAAATGAGTCATGTGGCCTTGTGCTCGTGCATACTGCTGAGCTATTATTGAAAATATCTAGAACAGGTGTGTCAAACTCAATAAAGGCTGCGTGCCACATCACATTTACAAATTTTCTTAAAATGGCATTTTAAAGTGAGGATTCAGGAATATGTACAGGATATTAAAACATATGTAATTAAGGGAATTTAGCGTAATAACCGATATCATTGCTCTATAATTGTCTTTTTTTCACTTTATTTCAGAACATTGTGGGCCATAAAAAATCACCTTGGGGGCCATGTGTTTGATAGCCCCTTTTCTTGGAAGGGTTTATCACTTAACTTTTCTTATTATCTTGCTTATCCTTCAATAATGAACTGTACATTATTTTAGACCAAATCTGTTTTTCATCTCGTTAAGCGAATCTCTTGGAATCATTACACAAGACTGAAAAGACAGATGGTCTACTTATTTATTTACCATTAAATATTTATGTAATGATTTTCAAGTTACATGAATGTTTATTAATTTTGGTTTTCAAATTTTTTTCAGCTTAATTCAGGACAGCAAAAGAATTTCATCCAATCGTTGAACACAATAGGTTCTAGTCAAGCTAGTCCATTTTTCGACTTATTATCATGCCTATAACAATTACTAAAGGCAATTTCCGCTAATCAGGTGCTCATATTTTTAATCCTTCAGTATTATAGTTTTTAAGTTATATTTTTTGTTTGTTTTGCTGTTTTAGACTTGAAAATGTTCATAATTTATAATATAGCTGTACAGAATTGTTAAAAGTTAAATTTTCTAAAAAAACAAAACAAAAAATATTTACAACTGTAATTGTACCTTTTAATTAATGAAAACTGTTGCCTTCCTCAAATGAAAGTACAATTTTAACTTTGTTAACCTTAGATCTATGTTGTTATATTTTGTTATGTAATATAGATACAATATATTGTATATTATTTTGTATTGTAAATAGATATACATAATATAAATTGATATTAATAAAATATTGTTTATTTTTAACTATATTTTCTTTTATTTTATTATCCAACAAACTTACCCATCATGGAATAAATGTGACAGGCAACCTTTTTGTGGGATTTCTTTTTAGATATTGGTCTATTAAAAGGGCCATGGTAGCCTGCACATAATCTTTTACCAGTACCTTATCATTGATTGCTATTAAATATTAGACTAGAAACATTTTTTATTTATTTTTTTATATAACATTATTATAGCTTAAGGAACAACAAAATAGTCAACTTCCATATGCTTTCCGACAAGAGATGAAAATCTCACCAACATAGGTTCTTAGGATTTCTAAAATCTGACACCAAAATTGAAAATTTCAATACCACTTAATCTCATAATGGATGATCAAAAAGCCTCTTTCCAGTTTCTAACTAGTACTCCAATATCCTTTCTCGCCTTGTCCTCCCAACGGCTTCGGGGTTTCCCTCTTCTTCTTTTAGCATCAATCACTACTTACAGTATCTTCATCTACTCGCTTTTATGCAACTAACTATATCTTCTTTTTTTTAGATGTTCTGAATTTCATTTGTCATTTCTCTTAATTCTCCAAATACCCAAATGAAATTTGCACCTTCGATTCTGCTCACTATTTACCTTTCCAATATTTTAAGTTTGTTGTTATCTGCAGCAGAGAAGCAACAAACTTTGAAAACTATCCTTCTTAATATTTCATTTAAGAACTGAAATATGTATTTTGGTTGAACCAAATTTAGGACAGGTGAAGAGCAGGTGTCAAATTCGACAAAGATTGTCCCATAAATAATAATAGTAAATAGTAAACTTGAAGCTAAAATAAGAATGACATTTCAGCTGAAAAGTAATGTTATAACAATTTATCTTTAACCAGTTTGTTTGTATTTCATATGTTTAAATAATATACAAAGATCACTTATCAGGAAATGATAAATATAAGGTTAAAAAAATAATTACTAAAAGTTTTAAAATATACCATTTATTATAAAAGTGGGTCATCGGTGCGACAGTACAGTTTCCTTTTTTTTGTAACAGAGTTGGTTTTAGTACTATCAGTTTTAACTTTATCATGTGGAGGAGTCGTATGCTGAAGTTTACTGAGTTCCTCCAACTCCGCAGCAAATATCTGAGAAGCCGTTGAAACGATCGGCAGGGGTTTGTATCGGGCAAATGACAAGGGTTGTTGTATGCTCCTATCATTTTTAGATTGACCGAAGTCAACCAGCTATTAAAAAAAAAAAAAAAACTAAATGAACATATATTCAAGAGACATAAATTAAATAATTAAAACATTTGCTAAAATTATTAGTATAGAAAATTAAAAAGCATGAGCAGCAGAGCTCCATCATTAAAGTCCTATTTACACTAAAATACAAAATCAAAAATATTAAAATTCCGAAAATGAGTAACATTATTATTATTCATAATTATTGGAATAAAATGAATCCTGGTAACCCCTGACTCTTGTAATTCAGACCTCGGCCTCAAGGGCAAGGGATAAACTGGCGAACTAATTATAAGAAGATCGGGGACCTCAAATACGATGAAGGAGCTGGCAAGATTGGAACTACTACGTTGTTTTATCGTTCCATGACATCTTTAGTTCACTTTATGACAGGGAGCCATGGTAGATGAGAAAGAACATAGAATAAATACATGTTTGAGAGAGAGAACAACTGATGGAGAAAGTTAGTAGAAGGAGATTTTTCTAGCTTTCTTGAAATTAAAAACGGTAAAGGGAACAAGTACATCAAACCTCTTCCCAATATTTAAAAGCACTTGCAGCCAAATACTAATGGAATTATTAGACAAGACTAAAAATTTCCTATGATTGTCAGTTTTTCAAACACAATTTTCCGATTTTTCCCAATGCGAAAAATTCAAGAATTTCCGATCTGTAAGGAATTCAAGGCTGCTGGACACTCTGTAATATCATTAAAAATTCAAACCCGAAATAAAAAAGTTACTATAAAAATATATATATATATATAAAATATTAAGAGTTATGAGGCGCGTAACTGTTTAACAACAATGAATAAACAAATTACTTACATTATAAATTGCTTCATGACCACCAGACATCTGACGTAGATTTTTTACTTCGTTATTTGCAGCTATTAAACTTCTGTTTAAGCTAAGTAGTTTTTCTTCATACTACAAATTTAATACTGGATTACAATTATATAAGATTACTACCATATAATATTTAAATAAATACTGTTTAGGTATTACAAAATATTTATATTTTTAAGAAAATTCAAAAGTCTAAGATCTTAATCGTAAGTCCGTTGACATATAAAACGGCAGGTATATTACTTAAATTCAATCACTTGTGTTTCAGAAACAGAAAATACTTAGCTGATCAATGACTTCACAAAGTAATCATGTGAACAATTTTAAAACTTTTAAGAGTATATAAAAAAAAAAAAAATTAAATTAAGAATAACCTCTTCGGCTGTTCGAGACAAATTATTCTTGTATTCATTCTCCAATTTTGTAAATCCTCTTTTCATTTCTTCAATTTTCTGTTGGTTTTCTTCTCTTAGCCGATCTAATTCTTGATTAAACGATATTGCTAAAATCAATTAAAAAAAAACATTCATTAATGTATTTAAGTCCTTCTAAAATTAAAGCTAATAATATATAAAATCTCATTCAGATTCTATAGTTACATGATGCATTTAAATAAAACATTAAATTACTTACTTTATTCTTGAGAGAAAGTCTAAGACTAGGATAAACTTAAAGCTAAGACAACTACCAAAATAATGCCAACAGCAGTATTTACATCACACGATACCTTTATTCTCAAAAGATGGAGAAACTCCAATGAGTTCTGTGCCAGCAGAGATTCGGCAAGTAACAGTTGAATCAATTTTATTTATAATAAAAACAAAACCTATCTATATTAAGTGAGGTAAAACTCTAGAAGCCAGATTACTCTCTAAACTTTTATGACATCCCTGACTTACAATGGATCACAAAGATATAAGTAAACCTACAAATTTAGTTAAATGTATGGCAAAGAAATAAATTTAAAATATTATATATGAAATTATAATACTTTTATGGCCCACAATAATTATTACTGATAAACAACTTGACAGTGATGAACTTAAAGAAATGGGTACCTTCCATATTTCTTATCTTTTTCATATTTTCCAATTCTTCTTTGTTGCTTTTTATTAGAGATTCTTTATCATTAATCCACTGTTGTTCATGCAATGACAGATTCTAAAACATAGCATATATAAGAATATAATTTATTCATCCTTTTAGTTTATTAGGTCCTTAGTTACCTTTTTTTCACTGTCTAATAATTTTTCTAGATTTCTTAAATCATTCCTAAGTTTTTCATTCTCCTCTGTTACAGTAAAAAAAATATTACTTTATGGTTGTTAGGAACTAGTTTTTTATTGTTTTTTTAACTACCAACCTCTAAAAACAGTCAAGTTCGAAATTATTCCTTGAAGCTGAAGAACATTTTCCTGGACTCTTTTAAGATTAGAAGTAGCTCGTTTTTCTGCTCTCCTAGCTTCTGCAACCTCTAATTTGAGCACAGTTATAAGTTGTTCACAGTCCTTTAACTTTCCTTTCAGCATGGTATGTTCCTTTCAAAATTATAGATTGACATAAATCATTTGTAACAAAATATACGAAAATCAACGATGAAGAAACCTAAACTTTCACTACCTTAGCATGTTCATAAAACGATGTCAAAACTTCATTTAAATCATCGCTTAGTGTGAGAGACATGAATCTTGATTGCTTGTACAAAAAATAAATTAATTTTGCATTCAATTAAATACAAATTATCACACTATCAAAAACATATAACAGACACCGAAAACGAACTTCTGATGACCAAAAGTTGAAGACTTAATCCACTTGACCCTACTTCCTTCCTAAATCGCGTTATGACAATGCTACCAATGATGTAAAAAAAAATATACCAAACTTTTTTTTAATGAAGGCTTTAACCTCAATTTTTGTATTTAAATATTGAGTAAATAATCAACTGGTAATTGTTGTGAATTTTATTCGAACTAAAATTTAATTTGTACATATAATAATTAATTTTATGTTTAAATTAATTCAGTGGAACAGACATCTGTCTTTTTACTGAGAATTTTAATTAATTTTCAATTTTATTTTATTGGCTTAGATTCCTTATTATATTGTAAACTAATTTTAATTTTATTTTTTGTTTATTCATTGCGACTTGCTAGTAGTTCATGTCTGATTACCTTTTCAACTTTTGGTGTTATTCATTTTTACGGTTTAATTATTTATTTACCTAAATGATTCATTTCGCTATTAATCCTTACCTACTAATGAACCGAAGACCCTTCATTGATTGTAGTAGTACAATTCTTTATTTTATTTTTTTTTTTTTTAGTCAACTTTTGGAGAAAAGTTCAAATTAAAAATACAGATGGATAGTCAAGAGCGGATTTGTTGCACTGCCACTCTTAAGTAGGGATGGGCGATAGTCGATAGTACAAAGATATATCAATAGCTCAAAACTATCGATAGTACTAGGACTATCATACGACAGTACGTATGGCAACTCAGAAAAAAATTATCTCAAATTATTTTCTTGAAGTTGTGTCGATAAAAAAAAAGAGTGGTATTTTTTTATCTCTTCTTTTTATTTCTTAATAAATTATAAAATGTACAATGATGCCAGTACAGTTTTATTATATTTTAATGTAATATTAGTAAATTAAATGTAGGGAATTGCAATTTTGGAAATTAATAAACTTGCGCATTTATCTCACACTCTTCCTTTTTGGCTTATTATTTTCAATACTGTATCTTTATAATTGACCGAAAAAAAAAGTTTAATCCTCCCTCTAAATTTAAGATTTTCAAGATATGTTCTTAGAATCCAAAAATCAAATTTAAAAATCCGTCTGTTCGCCGTTCGCGGTTTTTTTTTTTCCAAGACTACTGGAGATATCTATTTTTTTTTAAATTTGGCACTGAAGTCGCAGGTTACCTCAAGATGATCTTCGGAACCGATATCACCTTCAACCATTTCGTTCCGAAATGGTGGCCGATTAGAGGTTTCATTCGCTAATATCTCGACCATTTATGAATATAGAGGAAAAATAAGAAGTATTTTAGAATCATTAAACCAAAGCCAAAGCTTATTTTATTATTCCAAAACACTTTTCTTTCACTTATTTATTGTTTATTTGGGTAATCTATTTGGATATAGTAATAATACGCAATAATTTGCAGTTTATTTATTTTTGTTGTACCTTTACCTATCTTCATGAATCTTCCAGATTATCTGCCAGAATGTATTCGATGCTTTTATTTATCCTACAAAAATTAATTATTGTGATGAAGTGTACGTAGCATTTTAAAGTAAGTAACTAAGCGTATTGCTTAGCTGGCAAGAAAAAAAAGGAGATGCTATTTATTGCTGAACTTTTTTGAAGCCTTGGCTTCAAACGGTCTTGCGTTCCATTATTTTTGTTTTTGAGCTTAACTGACAGTCAAACCGTACCGTCACGTCGTGGGGCGTTATTACAAGGTCCGATGAATCGGATGCTGGTTCAACATCCGATTTAGGGAGGTGGCGCCCGTCTTCAGGGAATGTAGTCCAATAATTATCGGACCGACTGAAAGGAACGCAGGCTTTCTGCGCAAATTAAATCGGTGTCGGATCCGTGTCTGATAATTATTGGACCATGTGAAAACGTCCATACCTTGCTTAGGATCGTCGCCTGAACTGATATACCAATATAGATCAAATGCACACATAAACCTATGCTTGCTAACCGCAGCGTCTATGGCCGGCCTAATTCTGTTTAGAAGTTTGATTCTTATGTAAGCAGAGTGAGAATGCTACGATTCATTCTCAGGACATCTAGGAATACTCATCAGCTGGATCAGTTGGTTGAATTGTTCTGACACTATTCTGTACACCAGGTTCAGACTTTATGTACTTTAATTTTAATACAGTATGAAAAAGTGTTAACAATATGTTTGTATGTGAGATTATTCTACATTTTATTTACAAATATTTTTTATTAATTGGTTTTTTATAATTTAATATAATAAAAAGTTCCTCGGAGGGTTGTTGTTTTGGGTTTAAATTAAGGCTTCAAGCTGGTCATCTTGAAATAGGAATTTCTGTATGTGTTGATCGGTGTGTTAAATATTTCCGGTATTTAGTGTGGTCAGTTGAGGGTCATGAAAAATAATAAGTTTAAAGAAATGTTATCCATGATAGAGTTGTTGGTAGTCACAATAATCCATCCTGTAACAATAACTTGAGCCAATTACGATTTGTTATTGATGATTAATTTCAGTAAAACTTATCCCTCTCACCCTTTAGACAATTGGCACCTCTGATAAATTGTATTTTTTTATAATTCTCAACAGGAAGCGGATGCCCCTCCAGATTGGCGCCACTGGTGAGGGTACAGGTTGCCTAGCTTTAGGGTCAGCACTGCTCCTCACTTTAGAGGTCTTTAGAACTGTATTTATAAGATGACACTGAATCAATAGCTTTATTTTCTGACTTATGGTCTATGGTGGGCTTTGAATCTTTACTACATCCTGTCAATATTCTTTTCCGGGTAGGGTTCTACATGTTCAAATTATATATTGATAAGGTTTGTATGTGTTGGCATATAGTCTACACCTGTCTGGTAAATTCTGTTGTTTTAAGATGTGTCTTCTATAAGACCATTCCCCTATAATCTGTTCTTAAATCATTGGAAGGAAACCTACATTCTCTGACCAGCTCGCAAATAGATAATATCTTTTCTAGTTCAGTTGGTTGAACTCAAAACAGTTTAGTATTATTATAACATTCGTTTACAAGTACTTTAACCAGTTGAGCTACCAAGAGTCCTCAACTTTCTGTGGGGGACAATTACATATTGGAAAGAGGATTCCAAAATTTGGTCCTTTGATGACTCGGTAACTGGTCCATATTCCTATATTTATGATAAGTGGAACCATATGGCAAAAATTTTGTCCAGCTGATTACATTTATCTGATGTTAGATGTAGAAAGAACCAACACCAATTATTATAAATTTGTTTTACTTCAATGTATTATTATTTACAACAAAAAGTGAAAAATTATCTTGATCAAGTGTTCAAATGTTAATTAACAAATCTTTAAAAACTTAATAACAATTCTGCAAAACTTAACAGTTATCTTATTATTCAACAGCTGTTCTACCAAATGTGACAAGACTGAGATTTAGGAGGAGGGCAGTTGAATGCTTTGGAGAAGTCTGCTGAGTTGGCGAGACTTCCCTCAACCCTGAACTTGTGAGGAGAATGTGGATCACTGAGAATTTCTTGTAGCAAAGACTCTTTTGTGGCTGATTCACACCAGTTCTGAAATTAAAATTAATTTTTGAAATATATCTGATAGATATTATTCTACACTAAAATTAATTTTTATTTAAAAAAAAATATCTTTAGGAAATGAGTATTGTGCATGTGCCAGAGATTACATCAGGTGATTCAAAAATCTGATATCACTCCTCTGGGTATGTCATGAGCTATTGCGGGTTTGATTTATTGTTATAAGTTTAAAAATACTAGTTACTGTTTAAACCTCTATATGATTTGGTTCATGCTAGGATGGCATCAGCAATTTTCATTAACTTATGGAAAAATTCCTGTTGTTGATACCTTCGTAGCATTACACCCTGGCTCTCATTTCGTATTTTTACTAACGAGGATTGGTTGCATGAGTACCTGTATAGCATGAATAGATGTGTCGGACTTATACTAGACTTGAAAACTAGTGAAATCTCAATTTTGATTAAATGGGACTGATGGCCTAGCATGAACCCATTCATTTGTAAGTATTTGTTTTATACATATAATGATAATTACTTTGACTTGTGGATTCGTTTCAATAATTTTGGGATGGTGTCATATATTTACTTCAAGTTCCAGCAGACCTCTTCAAGTATGGATGAGAGGAGCTATACAGGGCCATGCATGAGTTAATCATGAATATTTGGATAAAGAGAATTCTGCAGCAATGGGGCAAGGCTATCATGTCCTTTACACAAGAAATGAGACCTGATGGAATGCTCCAATTATTGTGGGATTTCATTACTTTTATGTGCTTACAAGGTTCTCCCAATTATCCCCTTCAACAGATTAACGCCATTCACAGAAGAGGACATTGGTGAGGATTAGACTGGCTTTTGTCAAGGCAGATCCACTGTGGATCAAATCTTCACCTTAAGGACAATCCTGGAAAAAGGCCATGAAGGAAATAAGCTACCCACGCACCATTTACTTCAGAAGTGCTTTCGATAGCATTAAAAGGATAAAATTGTATGAAGTTTTACAGGAAATGAACATACCCGCTGAATTGAAGTTAACGATGAGGGGCTTAAGGTGCCAGGTCCTTATCGTTAACTGTGTTCCCAGGAGTGCCATTCCAATAAGAGATTAAGACAAGGAAACGGATTTGTCTGCTTTCTCTTTATTTTAGTACCGGAGAAGGCAATAAGATATACAGGAATCCAAACCCATATTTTTTGGATTTTGCTTTATAAATTTTAAAAAACTTTGCTAAAAATTATTATTTTTTCTTCATTATATAAATTTTTTTTCCTTTCCATGGCTAAACACAGTTACTATTATTTTTTTAAATCAATTTGATATAGAAATAGCTTGTAATTTATGTGACAAGATTGTCATTTTCTTCAATCACCACTTATTCATAATCAATTTCAAAGTCCATCGTCAATTTGCTTGAGAAATCAGAGTGAACTATACCATTAATACTTTCCCCAAAGCGGATTGCTTTTTTTTTAAATAATGAATTATTCATGAAATAATTGGCTTATGTCAATTTCAAATTTTAAACAACGGAACATGGAATCATACAAAATAGGTAGGTAATACTTTAATTCCTGCAATAGAAACCTCTTTGTTTAGACTGTTGCAGTGAGTTTAATTTTTCTTTTTTTTTATGATTTGAAATTTGGTGATAATGAATACAGATTAATTAATCAAAGCAAAAACTCAAAAAAAAAAAAAAACAAACAAACAAAGTCTCTAAAATACCATTAAATAATTAGAAGTAGTACATTAATCCAAGCCAGCTCCATCTATTATTATTTTATATGTAGTTTGTGTGGTTCTGTTTTAATATATGTTGTACTATCTCGAAGTGATATACTATGTCTACTTGATTAGTTTTTTTTAGACTGTTAATGTGAAATGTGCTATTTGTGGTCATTAATATGATCCTATCTTTTTCTTTCCTGATATCTGCATTGGCAAAACGTTGACTGATTAGTTAGTTATTTTGAAATAAAAATGTAAAACCTGTTGGTTATTTTAGGCACTCATCTGTTTAGTGTTTTCACTGATAAAAGGGACTTTGTTTTGGAATCGGAATTAAAAATGTTCAGATTTTTTAAAAGATTAAGTAGGAACAGGACGAACAGGCTTATATATGTTCTTTTTTTAACCACCTCATCAGTTATGATAATTTTTAAGGCCTTACGGTAGCAAATGCAATGAAGAAGAGCTGTTCTGAGGTAAACTGTTCGAGTCCTGGTAGAGCAGGTTCTGGTTCTGTTTCAGCGATATAACTTCTATATGCTAGTAAAGCAAGTCTTAAGCCTCCATTATCTGCCATGTTTTCTCCCTGGGTCATTTCTCCATTTACCTGTGAAATTAGCAGTTTTTATATGCAAATTAAGATTTCAGATTGAAAGTATATACATACTTTCTTATTTATTAAATATTCTCTTTAATATTATATAGGGTAGGACAGAAATATATCACACATTTTGAAGGGCTTTTAAAAACAAACCAAAGTCTCTAGAAAAAATATAGTTTTATTTTCAAAAAGTGCATTGAAAATAGTTTTATTTCAGTGGATTTTAAAAATTACATCTTGCCAATGTCTGCTGTTGAAAACGTTCTCAGAAATTTTCCATCACCTTTCAATACACTCTTATTTCAGGACAGTATGGATGTCAGGTATTATTGGCTCATACTTTTTTGAGGAAGAGAGAGTAATGGTAGATATGAACCTCCGACTGTCATGTGCACATGCTGGATACTGTGCCCTAAGTTGGATGAAATCAACAGAAAGGATGTGTGGTTCCAATATGATAAAAGCAGGGCTCACTCATCTCGACATTTGCTTGGTGTTTTGAGTCTGGCAGATAGATCTCTTCGAGGAGTGACTTGGAATGGTCAGTACAGTATCCAGATTTATCTCCATGCAATTTTTTCTCTAGGGAGCATCTCAAGGACAAGGTGTTTAAATAACTATTTTGTTTTCTGTATGATGTAAAGGAGTGAATTAGACAAGAAGAAATCAATGCCATTCCACCAGAAATAACTCAGTGATGGGAAATTTCCAGGAACGTCTTCCACAATGCATTGACAATAACGGCTGATGCTTGGAAGATATAATTTTTAAAGCCTACTCTGATGATACTTTTTCAGTGTAATTTTTGAAAATAAAACCATTTTTTTTCTAGAGACATTGATTGTTTTTAAAGCCCTTCAAAATGCTTCAGTTTTTTCTGCACCACCCTCCGTATTGTTGAATGCAGTTTACATTCTGTAATTGTTTGCTATCGTGCATGAAAAGAAAACCTTCTCCAAACAACGATGCAAATGGAATAATATATTGCTAAAGGTGTACAATGTCTGGACTTATTATATCATGAGCTGTACAGAGCCTTTGAGTGGTCTTATAAGTATTAGAAAAACAAAGCAATGATTTTAGAGCCAAAATTGGTTAGCTAGCAGCTTTTGAAATAAACCTGGCAGATACATGAAAATAATAACTAACCCACCTGATAAGTTATAATAGTGAGGAAAGTATTTGATTAATTTCAAAAGCAATTAATTATCTTGATATACTAGAAAGAAATATTTAAAAAAAAACATCAGTTCTTACAGTTACTTGACGGAGAAGCTGTACATCAAGTTGTGGAAGCCTGTATTTGCCATATTGGGAGATAAAGCAGTCAGCTATCGCTTCATAAGATTCTATTGTCTTTTCGGTCCACCATTGTGATAAGTTACCCTCTGAATCACTTTGCCTTCCTGAAGAAAGAATACGTTATTATTATAATTATGTAGAAATTGTTAACCATAGATTAAATCGAGAATATGAAGGTTGAGATAGGGGTTAAAAAATAAAACAGTAAAAAATGTTTACTACTTAATTTTTGCCAATGTTTTCTTCTATATAATAAAAATTTTGTGTATCTATGTGTCTTTAATCATTCATGCCCATAAAAGCAAGTTCACTACACTAACTTTTTAATGAGTATGAAAACGTTAAACATATAGTTCATTTATGTATGTGAAAGATATTTTAAATCAACGGAGGATAAGAAAAAGAAAAAACTTATTACCGTGTATACAAATTTATTGTCTTTTTGACCGTCTGCAAGAAATAAGACTGAGCAACATTTTATGGGCTTATTATTTTAGAGGTTATTTGTATTTATATCATACAAATAATAATTATATTGTCCTGAAGTTGTATAAACCTCAGTAGTTCATCATTTATGGAATCCAGTAATTTGTCCTTATTAAGGAGACCAGATGGGGTTCCCTTATAATGGGAACATACAGTGGAAAATTTTATGGGTCACCCTCAAGAAATCCAATGTTCCTATTTTATTTTATATTATATTATTTCTGATATTACTATCTATTTTCATTGTACTTAAATTAAGTACAATGACAATGGATAGCAAATAACTTAATTATGTTTGTCTTGCCATTGTATGATGTTCATTGCTATCAATATTTTAGTGAATCATTTATAACTTCTTGAGATATTTTTGTACAAATGACCAAAAGTATATATTTGTCTTCACATTTTTAGATTTTGTTTCTAATTGGTCTTAAAACTTTTTCTCTTCACAATTAATGAACGGGATGTATTAAGGATTCCGGTTATAATTTTTAACAAAAAAAAAAGAAAGGAATATTGAATTCATATTAAAAAAAAAAGGTATGAGAAAAAATACTACAATTTGAAACATAAAATCTTGTAATGGTCAAAGTTAAAAAAATATAGTCAATAGAATTTCTTCTTGTTATCCATGTTTGACATCATATCTCCCCAGCACTTTATCCCTCGTACTCCTATACACAAGTTTGTAGGTCAATTATCCCTTGTCTATATTTCTTCTCCCTCAAAAACAGGACAGGAATACGGTCTGTTTGAGGTGTTCTTATATACAGTGTCTGAGGGTGAAACCCGTCAGTTATATCTGGTCCTCCCTCAAAGTCTGGAGCCAGTTACCCATGTTTGTGGTATCCTTCCTGTGATTTTCTTAATACCCTGAATACCCTTATTATTAGACTGATCGAACATCTGAATAAGCTGAGATTAAAAAAAAAAAATCGGCTAATGTAAAGTAATCATTTCCATTACTTAGATAGTTGAGGAAATAAAAAAGTACTTTTATTCTAATTTAATGTTTTTTATTTGTTTGCTCCTTTGAATTTCAGAGAACATAAATTGAAATATTATGTCTGTTTTGTCACAAAATGAAATAGTTGTTTTATTTGTAAAATGATACTTCATTGGCTAAAAATATTTTTAAAAAATATGAAAAAGTTGACATTGTAAGATACTTTGAAACCAAAATAGAAAAACAAAACAAAAAAACTTACCAACATCATCAAATCCATGTGTGATTTCATGTCCTATCACAACACCTATTCCCCCGAAATTCAGGACCCTAATAATCATTAATAACTTTTAGTTTTAGGAATTTCATTATTAAATGTCAATATCGTAGGTATTTATTACAGTCAACTTATCGCAATTTATGAATATTTAATTTAATAATGCTACATTTTGTATAGAATACAAATAAATGAAAAAAAAAGTAAATAAATAAGCCTCTTCTTACTCTGGTCTTTTGTGTTTAAAGAATGGTGGTTGTAATATTCCTGCAGGAAAAACTGAAAACAAATTTTAAACTAAAACAATATAGTTTAATAATAATAACAATCAAAAATCAATTAAGAATACAAATTGGCCTTACTTATTGAATTAGCCTGCGGGTTATAGTAAGCGTTGACGACAGCTGGAGGAATTGGCCATCTAAAAAATTAGAAACAATCAATTTAACCAAAATATGTTTAGATAATTACCTTTAGCAAAAATAATTTAGATCAGCTAAAGAAATAAAAGCATTGGATAGAAGATTTCAAGACTTCAAGAAGATTTAAACAAAAAAATATATTTTCTTTCGTATATACTTAGCTTAATTCAAATGATTAATTTAAAAGGCAGTTATCTCATGAAATCTAAATTTTTACGGTAAGATTTAAAGAAAAAAAAAATTGTTAATTAATCAAAATATGCTGACTTAAAAATTTCTTCCGAAATTAAATAAATCTCTTACTAACGCTACTACTTATTTGGGTTTTTTAATTCATTTACTATCAACTATACATTTTAGAAATGTACCAAACCAGTATTATAAATGTCTTCATATCTTTTAAAGAAGTAGGACCATGGATTGTGTCAAGAAGTAATAAAAGCAGTCTCCAAACTTTCTAGCCCAAAGGCCACACTGACTCCTCCACCAAGTCTCAAGGGCCACAAAGAATCCTCTGCTCATATCATTAAATATAGTCAAAATCTCTGGGGATTTCAAGACAAAACTAAAATGGTTGATTAATTGCTTTATATGTTTTATCTTTGGGATCCTGAAACTCCTCTGTCACCTGATTTTATGAACAGGTGAAGTGGTTTTAACCTTCCTACTGTCATAAATACTTCCTGGCATCCTTCCTCAACCAAGTTGTCCATTCCTGCTGTTCATCTTACATCTCCGATCTCTTTCAAATCCTCTGTCCATTCCCATAACACCCGTTGTCATAATGCCAAATCAAAGTGCAGCTTTTCATAGATCTTTCCTTATCTGAACCTTGTTCCTATGGATTTCTATTGCTCCTTCCATTTTTTGCTCCAGTAACTTTCTGACTTTTAAATTTCACCTATTCCATCACTTCCTGTCCATCCAATTCCCAAAGGATTGTGAATAGGTGTTCTGATTTTCAATTAAAATTTGTAAATAGATTGATAAATTGAAACATTTATTGATTTTTTAGTTCTGTTTCTTATACATTTAATACAAAATTGTTGTATCTGCTTATTACACTTTTAATAAAAAATTGTTGTATCTGTTTATTACACATTTAAAAGTGTTGTAAATGGATGTTTATTTTATCATCAACATTTGTATATATGTGGATTTGTACTAAATACAAAATGATACTCAATAAAAATTCTATTTATTTGAGATTAGTTTCCCATTTGCTTACTCTTTCCTGTCAATTTTTTCTCTCAGTCTGCCAAACATCCTTTGACCAGCAAACCTTCTAGAACGGAGAATGTTATCCCAGTGGTTATCAGTCGTGTTCAACTAGAAAAGAAAAAAAATCAACACCATAAATTAATTTAAAGTTATAAAATTGTTAAACTTCATTATTTTGTTTAGAAAACTGGTTGTTACTCCTTCATAAAAGGCTTGCAAGGTTGTCATGTTGTGAAACCAAACTGGATAGCCAATGAGCTGGGACATGTGGTGCACTTTATATTGAGCAGCTTGCCTCGTTTCTGCGTCCATCCATGGCAGCTCGGACATCTCCTTTTCGAGAACTTTTTTAATTTGTGCTGCCATCTTCTCTGCCTAAATGTATTATGAATGTTTTTTAAGCTGAAGTGAATTAAAACTAAAATATAGATATATTTTCAAATATTTTGTCAATTAAATGTGAGAAAGCGAGAACCAGAGTGGACTATTCAACATTTTTGTGAAAATTGAGTTTGATTTGTCAAAGCATTCTACCTCATATCATCTGTTTAAGTTTACCAGATAGTCTTCGATATCAAATTGGCAATCCAAGAGTGGATCAAGTGGCTTAAAATAAAACAAAAAAACTTTTAAATATGCCTTTTATTGAACCTAAAACGGCAGAAATGTAAGAATTTGTTTTAAAAACTGGTCTAAAGCAGTTTTGCAAAAAGTCCTAAAATCTTAATCCTAAATCCTAAAGGGTTTTTCTCAATATCAACACTAGTGAGATTGTTCCACTCTGGTTCTAAACACATCATATATGCTTTGATTTCCACATTCCACACTTTTTGATAATCCTTCAGTATATATTTTAAGTTAATATTTTTTATTTGTCATCCATTAAAAAAAAAAAAAATCAAGTCTTTTACTTACAACTTGTTTAGCAGTGTTGTCAAAGTGTGCTCGGACGTAACTATATCCTACTGCCATACCAAGATTAGAAGTTACCGATGAAATGCACTCTTTCCACCTTGAACACCAAATCAGAAGCTGCATTATAAAAATATCTGTGAAGACTTTTCATATGTTTATAGCTGATTAAAATATTTTAGCTTGGCCATTTTTAGGATCAATTCATTGATCAGATAGGACAGAGATACCAAAGATATATTATGACTTCTGCCTTGGATCTTTAATAATTTTAATTTATAGTTGATGTACATAATTGTAACTATTTGTCTAATACGTTTTCAAGAGCCTTAAATTTGGATAATATAAATGGATTTTCTTACTTCTAGTATTTTGTGGACTCACAGATTACCAATAAAAATAATAGGAATATAAATACAAGGATCCATAAATTAGAAAATTTCTATTAGTTCTTGATTTCTATAATCTCATATCTCTTTCTTCTTCTGACCCCAGTTGTTATGAATGCTAGTCTAACAAAAAAAAAATTGCAAAAAGAAATATTTGTATTGGTATGTATGTTTTTATATTTTTTCCAGATCATTAGAAATATTTACTAATGATTATTAGTTTAGGCCAATGGTACTTTTACCTGGAAAGTTTTGAAAATTTGCTCATATATGTTTTCTGGAGTATTGATTACGAATTATACTTAGTTACCTCAACTTTTTCCGGGGAGGGGGAGGGGGGGAAAGGGGGAGGGAAAGTAATTTGGATATTCCAGCTCATAACTAGCATTCACTTCAAACTGGAGTGGTAAAAAAAAAAAAAAAAAAATCATGATTAAAATTTTAGATCATTAACTCTTCTTTAATTTAGTATAAAATGAATATTATCATTTATTTGATTAATACCTTATTTTTAAGTAATAAACAAAAAGAAAACAAAACAAAATTTTCTTTCTTTTTTTTTATATTTCCGGGAAAAACTTGAGGTAACAAAGTTGAAATTCTTAATTAACACCCTTAAAAACATAAGTGAGTGAATTTTCAGATCTTCTCCAAAATTTCCATTGAGATACGTTTCTGGTCTCCATTCGACCAGACCCCAGTAGACTAAGAGCGGATGCTCCTAAACGATGTCCCGGATGAAAAAAATATGTTATACAAAAGTAGGGAATTTTCTCTTGTTTAATTTAGTACAGACTGATGCTGCTAAAAAAAAAAAAATGTATGGTTTTCATGCTATGTAAGAAAAAAACGAATAAAAATTAACTTTTTGTATTTTTGTTTTTATATTTCCTGAAAAAAATTGAGGTAACAAAGTTCAAATTTGTAATTAGCATCCCAAAAAACATACATGAGCAAATTTTCAGAACTTTCCACTGTGACCCCTTTCTGGTCCTTTGTTGGCTGGACTGTATTAAATTAGATTAAACACATTAATTTTTTCTCTAAGAAGCCTAATTCTTTGACAAACTTCTGCAATTTTACTATAAAAAATTAAATTAGAAGATAGAAGATTATTAAAATGGAAGAAGTACTTTAAATAATAATACCTAGGATGCTCGACTGTTGCTCCAGTGAAGATTTGTTCAAATTGGAATGAAAGATGCCGTATTTCAGGACTAATTTCAGGGCCCAGACTTTTCACTAACCTCCAGTGCATGTAATTGCCTACAAATAACATAGGTTATTAGAAAATACAAACATTACTTTTTTTTGGCAGGTTTCAATACAGTATGGTAAATATGTTTGACATCCGGTAATGGTTTTCATTATAATTGACGATTCTTAGTTAATAGTATACTATTGAAGATGCTCAGTTTATTTAAAATTACAGTTATAAACCCTGATGGGACTCTCTCTATACATATAAGAAAGAAATATATAAAAAACATTTCATAATTTTTTTTTCATATTTAGCCTTCTTTACTATGAACAATTAATGGTAATATTTTAAAATAATAATTGAATAATTAATAATATTTGAATAATTAATGGTAATAATTTGAATTGTGTGATGTTGTCCCTCAGGATGACCGTGCCGTTCTAAACACCCGGCATTGGAGAGCGACCACACAGGATAGAACCAACTGGTGAAGGCTTATTGAGGAGGCCAAGGATCACATTGGTCTGTAGCGCCAAGGAGATAGATAGAATTTGAATTGTGTAAGTATTATAATTTTCTAGATTAACCTGATACTTTCAGTTTGTCACATTTTAGCATACTATGGTCATGCATCAGATTGATATATACCAACCCATCTCTAGCATATACTGTATAAATATATGGCTATATACTTAAAAGCCTTGATTGATATGAGGATATACTTAAAATTATGATTGATGTGGGTATATACTTAAAATTTTGATTGGTGTATCCCTCAACAGCTGCATAACTTTGAAGACATAATCCAGTTCCCTGACAATGATCTTTTCAGTCCATTCGATAGTAATGTTGGTTCCTTCCATCAACTTTCTTACGAATGTCAACCAGTTAATCTGAAATATAAAACTTCATTTATCGATCGTTATTTAAGTTTCCTGGGAATATAAATTATACCCTTATTTATTTAGTTATAAATTTAGAAAAATCATTGTTTCCATTTTCAAGACAAACATTACAATCAGACTTGTAAATTTTTCATTCTCAAATCTAGGATTCTCGTCTTCTCATTAAAATTCATTATACTAGTGTTCCTTCTGTTTTGCATCAAAAACTTATTTAATTTTTTATTTTTAAATCTTTAAGTTTAGTAAATAATGATCTACATAATAACACTCTTAGGTGCGTCCGGCCTTATCCATCTTTTAAATCCGCTAAACCCTCACGACCGTTCAGTATTGTGGATACTGCATAGCCTGCACCATGTCTATTTCTAAGTTACTGTATATCAATAGAAAATTTATGAACATCTGATAGTGAATACAGAGAATACTTGTTGACAACTTTATTGTCAGAGAGGCCATAAATAAAAATGCTAAATAAATATTATGCTTTTTATTTATTCTCAGTGATTAAAACCATCCTTGAGAGAGGACCTACTCACCCCTCTAGTAAATAATAAACGTTTAAATGACCAAAAAATAATTTTTTTAATGTAAATAGAAGGAACACCAGTGCAATCAATTTTAACAAGAAGACAATAATCCTAGATTTTAGCATAGAAAATTGACAAATATGACTGTAAGATTATGTTTGACTTGAAAATGGACACATTAGACTTCTGAAACTTTGTCAGTTTAAATGAATAAAATCTAATAAATTTTGAAGGGTATAATTGAAGTGTGGAAATGCAAGAGTCTAAGTGCTTTCAGCAAAATAGAAATCACAAATTTTTATTTGCAAGTTACAGGTCTATGTGCCGAGTTGCATACTTTACAAATGTGATTTTATTACTAGTACAATCATGGATAATCAGAGAAAAATATTTCATATTAATTAAGCCATATTCCTTTAACAATTTCCTTATTAAATTACAATATATTGGTAATGTATACCTACTACTTTAAATTATACCACTATTATATGATTTTTAACCCGTCACACCTTTGGTTTATTTTATTTCCATTATCATTTAATTAATCCTGGTTAAACCAGCAAGTTTTTTAAATCAATAGTTTGGTAATTCAAGTGTTGTATTTAAATATTAGTTTCTATCAAACAAGTCAACTTGGCAACATTTGGCAACATAGTGATTTACAGTCACTATTGCTCCCTATTCGATATGTATTTAGTAAGCGCTTGACTCTCTGGTAAGTTTTTCATATTATTATTTATATTTCTCCTTCCTCTTTCCCCTTATTTCTATTCTTATTCTTTTACTTTTTCCTCCCCACACATGATAATAACTAATGATTATATTACCCTATCTTTAAGCTTACATAATTTTATATCTTACGCCTTTATTTTACTGCATTATTTTTTACATACATTTTTCGGTGTATTTTATTATATCTTACATACAATTCATAAACTCTCCTTTATTTTTACATTATTTTAATTTTAATTTTTTTTTTGCATTATTTTAATTTTAATTATTTCCATTGTCAACATTATTAATTAACATAATTTTCTTGATGTATTTTTCATACTCCTAAATCTTCATAGTAGTAGTTATTATGATTAACAGTTTTCATGTATTTTATTATATCTTTCATAATCTTTCTTTCTCTATTTTGACATTATTTTAATTCTCATAATTAACATTATAAATGAACAAATTTTTTTTCTTCATATTTCATATATATTAACTTATATTATTTTTTCTTATCTTTTATTACTGTTATTGGTACTGCCACTGTTGTTATCACTGTAGTCATCTTGTTTTTCTCAGCCCTGATGGCCTAAAACTTAGGTCAAAATGTCGGAACCCGATAAAATAAGTTTTGCATATTTGTGTTTCTTCATTGACCACAACCCCAACCAAGGTTCTCCTAGATATATTTCTATGGCCAACCATACTTCCACCTTATTCCTTTGATATTGTTGAAGTTGAAACTTGAAAAAATTTTGTTGAAGGTACTTAGACCTTTTTGCATTTCTGTGCTTTAATTTATATTTCTAGAAAACTTAAATAACGAATAATTCAAGAAAACCTTTGAAAATAAATAGATTTTTAGATTTTGAATGGTTCGTTCATTTATTAACTATAGATGAAAACAGAAACATAAAGGCAAAATTCAGCAATCACTACAAGTTTGGTAGTTTATGTTGTCAACAATTGATTTTTTAAATATTTTTTTAGTCTTTCTCTACCTATTGACTATATTTTAATTGTTAATTAAAATGTAATGTATAACGTAAGTAAAATGTATGTATGTATATAAATGTAATGTAATTTAAAATGTAATGTATAAAGAAAAATGTAAATAAATAGAATGCTTTAGTGAAATAACTTTTAAGGGACTGAATAGTTTCGAAAGTTTATCCAGATCTCTCAATTTTGGTTTTTCTTGCCTTTTTTTATCTGAAGGTATCATATTTACACAGATACTGTCAGATGATCAATTATTATGAAGATTTTGATTGAAAAAATTGAAATTTCCCTAAATTTCTTGGTTGAATTTTTTGATAATTTTATGAAAGTAAAATTATAACTTTTATTATTCATTAAAAGTTTAATACTATTAGAATGACTGTAATGTATTTAAATGAATTTAAAATAGAATTTACTTTATCTTGTTTGTAAATTTGGTGTTATGCCAGGACTATTTTTTAACTTATTAATTAATAAATTCAATGCAGTTTAAAATTTTTAAAATATAGTTATTATTTAATTATCGAATACTTGTCATATTTAAATTAAGTAATTACTCAATATTTGATTATTACTTGCTGGGGTGCTGCAAGATCAGTCCACTGTTGCAATTCCCTCAAGCTCATTGCGTTGTAAGTTCTGATAACATTTCTTCTCATTTCTGTAGGACTTGTAATCTGTAACATGAAAAAGCTATGGTTTTATCTTAGAAAAATCTGTATTAATAACTAAAAAACTAGGAGTGGCAGTTTCATTGTTGAGTAGTACCTGCTTATGAAGATTAATAATTCTAATGATCTGGCATCAGTTATTTTAAATAATTAAATGAACTGTTGGTGCTACCTTCGCTATCTTTTCTTCAAAATGTATCAATTCATCCACTTGAAGATTGAGTAAGTCCTTAGGTATTATTCTACCAGAAGTCTTCCCTATGAGATCTGCCGTCTTGAATAGCCAGTCTTTGTATGCTTCTTTTTGCTTTTTATAGCCCGTTGACTCTATCAGAATGGATCTTGGCATTGAAAGGCCTCCTTGATCTACCTGTTAATTAATTTAAATTAAATCCATAAGTACATTAAACTGTAGAGAAATGCAGGATGGAAATGAAAGATGTACTTACTGTAAGAACACTGTGATTAGAATCCTTGCGATCTACGTACGCATAAAGAGAAACGATGGGAGAGAGAGATAGATCTTTGGTAAGATAAGCTAACATATTAATCCAGTGAAATCCTCGACTTTTCCAATGCCTGTAGGTCATAGGCCAACCTCCGAACTGAGACAGTAGCTCTATTAATCTCTTCAATCCTGCTCCATTTTCTTCTGATTCTAAAACAAACTTTCATTTTTAAGAAATTACAGATAATCCTTCAATTTTTATT
This sequence comes from Rhaphigaster nebulosa, assembly GCA_948150685.1. Classification (NCBI taxonomy): domain Eukaryota; kingdom Metazoa; phylum Arthropoda; class Insecta; order Hemiptera; family Pentatomidae; genus Rhaphigaster; species Rhaphigaster nebulosa. The sequence goes on along the minus strand of OX411311.1, from coordinate 114,124,654 downwards.
ATGATGAACTGATATCAGGTTATTCCCCGAAAAACATAAGTTTCTCTTATTTTTATTAATTTGGTAATAATTTAAAAAAGAAATAAATAAACTAAACACACCTGCTTTAAGACATGTCCTGTAAAAGAGTTTAGCATCTCTGACTGCTTGTACTTCTTCAGGAGTTGATTCGGTCTCCAATATTTCTGGAAGCAGTTTCTTATCTCAATCCATTAGCAGATTTATAAATTTATTTGTTACAACTTTACAATCGGGACGCATTATCACTGCCCTCTGCCCCCGAAGATCGTCGTTCAAGTAAGCTCTAGTGCCATTTGTGATAACTAACTGTTTTGTATTCAATTGTAACTTTTACTGCTTTAATTAGACATTATTTAAAATTATTAGTGCTGTCGACGTCTGTTCACTACGTTAGCTCAAGAGATTAACAAACCTCAATGGATCCTTTTTAGTTGAAATCAGGGCCTTACCGTAATTTAAATTATTACTACTTTAGGTACAACTTCGCCATACCACCGAAAATTGACAGCACTAATAATTTTAAATAATATCTAGTTAAAGCAGTAATAATATAAATAATTCCAATGAATACGAATGCTACAATTGAATAAAAAGCATTTAGTTATCACAAATGGCACTAGAGATTGCTAGTGCATTAGTCCCGATTGTAAAGTTGTACTCTTCATTCAATTTTAAGAAACATTATGATATATGTTTATTATAAGTCTTATGAGGTATAATATTTATTTTTTTATGCATTTTTCTGAAGTCAATAACTTCTTCAACATATAACCATAATTGACAATTTTCATTTATTTAAAAAACAAAAATTATAATTATTTACAATTATGAATTAGAATATGTTTGTGTTTTACTACTGTATTGTGAAACCGAAAAATATTGAAACAAAACTGATTAAGGAACTACAAAATAGTTCATAAAACTATATTGCATTGCGGTATATTATATAGAATCATGACGATTTATAAGTACTTGAATTATAAGTACTGATAAGTTTTTAATTATAAGTAAAAAAAAATGAGCTGATGGATGTTACCTTTTACTTGTAATGTAAGTCTATCTTCTACTTGGTTGAACTGATTCCAATGAGAATCTGTATCAGGAACAGGGTGTCTATGAATCCATCCTCCACAAGCGAATTGGAAGAAATCAGTACATGGGTCTGCCGAAGTATTTAAGTTCGCCAGGATTGATTCAGCTTGAAATAATTGGTTATTTCAATAATGGACTAAAAATTGATAAAATCATTGGAAAAAATAATTTACTCTTGAGGAAAAAGAAAGCTGCTACCCTTTTCCAGTAACTGGAAAAAGCTTCAAATCAGTACGAGTGTTAACCGTGCAATCCAGATCTGAACTATATTGAATAACTATGGAATGAGTTTTCAAAACAATTAAAAAGACAACCAACGTAATCAGAATCATTTGGACAATTGAGGGTTTTTCTGATGGAAGGATATGAAAATTTTCTAAGAAATTATTTTTAAACTTTATGTCAATGCCCACCGTAATAAAAACAAGAGGAAGATATAGTTCATGTTCAATTTCTTTTTTCTAAATACCAATGTATTAAAAAAATTATATTACTTATTTATTGCCAAATACTGTGTAAATTTTAATTGTTACTTGATTGGAAACCTGAACAAATAATAGAATAGGACTATTTTTATTTTTTTTTACATCAGTGCATTTAAGAAATAATTTTCAGGTTTAGTGGCATTACTTCCACAACATTTTTACCTTTCAGGAGTTTTTTCCATAAATAGATATTGGACCTCAATGTGATCTCATTACCACATAAGGGAGTGTCCCATAGGTGGCGGATATGGGGATAGTTGCTGGCACTTCTTTTGAAGTTTCTCCTGGCTGTCTGATGGGCTCGCTGATTCCATTAATTAATTGTACACATTAAAAATATTTCTGGTTGCAAAAATATTAAATCACTTGATGGCATTTATGCTGTTATTACAAAATATATCGAACCTCCATAATTAAAAAAAAAAAATGTTTTGTGCAATTGAATGCACAACTGCTTATTATAAATAACGATGATGAATACAGAATGTTTGACTTGAAAATGACTTGTACATAAACTACCCATTGATAGCACTATTATGTTGCATATGTAGGTTATGGTGCAATTTTGTTAAAAGACTTCCAGGAGAATTATTTGGGATTGATGCTAAAAAAATATTACAATGTTTAATACAAAATACATTTATTAGGTGCAATGCACAATATAAAATTATGAATAATGTTTCAATGTAAATTGACAATCAAATAGATGTCCATGAGATATCCATTTTATATTATTTTACATCTTATCTTTTAATTTTATAATGAAAAATAACAAAACATAATAGATAATTATTGAATAAAAAAAAAAATATAATGGATCATAAAACAAAACAGACTTAGTAATAAAATTATTACTAATTTAATTTATCATTTCCTGCCTATTTTTAGATAGAGAAACAGTTTCTGACTGTATTGCCCATTAAAGATTTCTATTGTTTCTTCCATATTTTTTTGGAAATTAATAGTGAACTAGGACTTCTATTATATGATTTCATTTCCATTTTTTTTATTTCGGGATCTTATCACCATCATCAGACATACAATTTTTTACATCATGCTGTTGTAGAAACTCTTCTATTTTCGTTTTTAGGTCCTTCCTCATCTTCCTTACATGGATTTCACTAATTTCCATATTTTATCTTTGTCTTTTAATTATAATTTAGAGGGAAGTGAAATACGTTTAAGGAAGATGAGGAGAGACATAAAAACCAAAATCCAAGAGACTCTGCAACAGCGTGATGTAAAAAACTGTATATCTGATGATGGGGATAAGATCCCGAAACATTAAGAAATGGAAATGAAATGAGAGTTATAAAAAAATCAATCATACAATGGAAGTCCTAGTTCACTACTAATTACTGAAAGTCCTGAACACTTCCCTCTAGTTTATAATTAAAATTAATTTTCTTGTCTATAGCTGATTATAGATAATTAAAGATAAATAACTCCTCTCTTGCTTTAAATATTAAACAGAGAGATTAGGTGGGAACAAAGCCCAGCATTGAGCTTTAGAAAAGAGCACTTTTAGTTTAAGAACTTGCCACCAGGAAGTATGTTGGTTTTTGTAAGAGTGAGTGTGCTATCAAAATCCATGGTGCTCGACCAATGATGAGCTGAGAAAATGAGTTGTTTGTTTTTTGCACTTTTTATATAATTTTTATGATGTTTCACTTCATCATTGTTTGAAGTAAGGTGATAACAAATTAATTTACTAATTAATACCTTTTCTTCACTTTGTTTACAAGAAAACTTCATTCCAAGTATGCCTAATGGGGCATATCTGCACCCCTAAAATGTAGAAGGAAGGGAGAAAAAGTAACAGGGTCACATGCAACGAAGAATTCTTTTCAGAAGAAGTTCAGATTTTGACTTTTCGTTCAGTGAAAAGAAAAGTGACCTAGCCTAGAACATCTTCATAGAAGATTCAGAACTCGCTATTACTTTTGCTTAGTGACTATGGTATAGTAAAAGTGCTGGGAAAAACAAAAAATCCTCTCTGACTCTGTGTGGCTATCATTTCCTCATCCCGACAATGACGGAAGCTACGAAGCGGTGTTTTACAAGAAACTACCAGGTGTCTTTAAATTTATAGAAACCAATTAAGAACAACGTTGATAATATACCAAAATTATCAGACCCATGGTTTCATGGCAACTTATTAGCCGCCTATTGAACTTGAAATTATTATTTTTAAACTTTTTTTGTTCTATTTTAATAAAGCTTTTGCTATTTATAATTGTTACTAATAAATTGAAGTTTTTTCATTAAATAGTTTGCACTGCAGACATTTGCCCCATTTTTGGAGGTAAATCATTAAAACTATTTTTATTTTGTTTATTTAAAATTTGTCTACAGTTAATGATATTTCAAGACTAGTATTACCAGGGGTTAGAAGTAAGATCCCAATCGAAAATGTCTATTCTTTTTGTATAACTTCTGTTTGTCCACAATTAAAAAAAAAATCAGAGCTTTGCCCCCATCTACCCTAAAATAAATGTCTTTAGTACCTGAAAAATTGTGGTTTTTATAGTTTAACTTTGTATTATTACAGATTTATATTGCTTTATATTTTATAATCAATTTATATTTATATTTATATCTCGGTTTATGGCCTAGATCAAAGTGTATTACAGCTTACATGGAAACTAGCTGTTATTGCCATTCAAATAACTTCTTTTTTTTCTTCTCAATTATTTTCTTCTATTTCTTTTAACAGAAAAAAATCTTCTATTTTGAGAACAATAACCTATGGATAGTTACTAATCTTTTTGAAGAAAATGCCCAAATAGAAGAAATACTGTAGGCCAAGAGGTGGGTGAAGGCCTACTTCTTAGACGGAATGTCAGCACATATTAAAATAGTATATTTTTTATGTCTGCCCGCAGCCCAATCATCATCTCCTTGATTCGATCTACGGTCAACGATATCTCCATTTTAATATATTTTTTGTTCATGTTTTTTTTCACCATAAATAGATCAGGAAAAAGTTATAAGAAAACAAATTTAGAATAGATATGCTTTATTTATAAATGAGTATTTTTTTTGCATAATATGGCAATTCAGACCAACATAAAAATAACTAAAGGAAAATTATTTCACAAAATTAAATGTGTTTACAGTTCCTTTTTTAAAATCAAATATTGGAGAACTAAGACAGTACTACATCTTTTTATGGTATCAGAAAGTCCTGAATGGATTCAAATCATTGGTTTTAGGGATTTCTAATGTCCGAGAAAGGTGTATTTTTTAGATCAATTAGGTTACATTACAAAAATTTATTTAGAAAAATCATTTGGAATTAGGGCCTTTTAAGTTATGCCAACTTATTATAAAAAAATGATGGATCATTGAAATGAAAAAAGATGAATTATAATTGAAAATATAAAACAGAAGATTTGTGTTTTTATAAGAGCATTAATTCCATTACACTATTTCTTGGTGAAGAGTTAAAAAATAAAATTAACTAAATAATCTAGTTAAAAAATTAGAAGACATTTGTTACTGACATTCAACACAAACATTTTCTTAATTTTTGAAAGTTATTATTACAGTATCAGAACTTATTACGATAAAAAAAAGTTGTTTTTTTTTCTTCAAATATTTCCAAAACTTATATTTGATAAGAGACAGCTTTTCCTTTACCCCAACGTCTTCTGACCCGAATCGGGAGCTTGCCTTTATTATTGACTTCCTCCTCGATGACGATAAGTAATGGTTTCTCTATTCGAAGCACAATCTTCAACTTCTTGTACACTATTTTCACCTTGGTTTCCTTCATATTTCTGCATTTGGCCAACGGCACAGAAGCCCTATGGCGATATTGTTTAACCGTCTTCTTTGGAACATCTTCGCCTTCCGACTGCAGAGAAAGAAAAGGATATTCAAAGGGAATAGTGTTATGATTTTTAACCGAAGAAAAGATATTTTGCCAACTATTGGCGAATTTTATCCCTTCAATATCAGTCGACGGAATAGGAATCGCACGAACTCGAAGATCGTCAAGGACAACCTCGAAGGAAGAGTCGGACATACTGCGGGCCTGTTAAGGCACTACTGAAACTAGCTTTTCCCTCAAATTACCAGGTGGGAAGAATCCTAATTAGGAATTATCTTGCTAAATTAAAACAAAAATTTTGTTTCGTAGAAAATTATTTTAAAGATTAATTTATGTATTGAACTTTTTAATAATTCCATTAAAAAAATTTTTAAAACACATTAGTCTAAAAAAAAATTAATATTTATAAATTATAATATCTTTAAACATTTTTAATTTTTTTTTTTTTACAATATTTGAAATTATAACTTTTTATCGTACTAAAAGATATTTAATGCATTTATACGACAACGATTTGATATATCAAAATGTCTTTATCGGAGTTGAAACTGACTATATAATTTCTTAGAGCTTAAGTTCAGAATCATACGTCAGTAAATTAAATTATTTTATTCATGAATAAGTTTATTATAATTATAACTTTGTATATTGTAATATTTAGAATATTTTTTTTAACAAATAAATAAGTACCTGCTTGGGTTGTTACAAATGCCTCATTGAATGAAAACATTATTACCTATTCTGGAAACAACTGTTTTCTAACTTAAATTTAGTTACATTTCACGAAATTTTAAGGCGGTCACTGACTATCGTTCCAAATGGAATAACGGAGTGGAGCGCTTGAAGAAAAGATTTCAAGAGCCCCATTAACAATCATTCCACTCCTCCGTTCCTTTTTTTACCGACATTATCTCTGAATATTATGAAAATTATATTAACAACAAAAAGGGTGAAATTAGGAACTTTGATAAATTGATTTAGCCACACTTTTTTGTTCTCAATAAAAAGGAAAACAGTTGATAAACAAGTATTTTAGAATATTTATTGTATACAAATATTTCAATTCACGGATAATAAAACTCTTGATAATGAATGAGGTATAAATAGTGCCTTTAAAATTGCAAGAACATTAAATAAATAAATTAGTCTTTTCTCAAAAAATAGTGGACATTTTAAAAATATCACTAATTATAAATTTACTAAAACGTTTATTTAATTTTAATTAATATTTATATTTTTATAATTCCTAGTACAAAAAAATAAAGAAAATTTAAGTTATTCAAATAAATATTTTTGTAACATATTTTATACGATCAATATCGTAAATTTTAACTATGCCTTATCTACTTACCAATAAATTTTATTATTATTATAATACAGCTTAAAAACTGTGCAGCTCATTGTTCCACACCATAAGTTTTCCACACTCACGATCGGCTGGAGTGATTGGATTTTTGCATAGCCTGGTGTAGTTTAGGGCCGACAGGGTTTGATTTTATTACTCAAAAAAAATCCACAAATTATTTGGGTCATTTCAAAATTTTGGTCACATTTTTGTCTCTGACTAATAATACAGTCAAATCACAACTGAAAGCAGTAACCCACACATTTGTAAGAGTTTCACTGATCCTCACTCCCTAGACAATTTTTAAAAGTCACGCCAAACTGGAGGAAAAGGAATTCTGTTCTGCTTAGAGCTGGAGGACAACACAGCTTCAAGAAGGTCGCACACCTTCTTTTTTTATCTGTTCTGGATCTTTATCCAGTTTAGTTTAGAGAGTGATCGTGTTTTGAAATCCTTGAAGTATTTTTTTTTTCATTCTCACTCCCTAGTGCATTAAACTTCCAATAAAGATAGGCCAATTTTGATCACACTTTGTATATTAAGTGAAGTTTGAGAGTAGTTTGTTGAAAATATTTTGGATTAACTCTGTTTCAAAAGCTTACTATGCTTGTGTGCACATGTAGGCTGAATTCTCACTCCTTAGAAAATTCTATTCTAGAGAGTGAGGTTTGAATCTAGGATAGAGAATTTAAGTGGTTGATTTTTTTTTGAAAAGGGATTTCCAATGTTATTTTTTCATAAAATTATTATCTCACATAAATTTTCAACTCATAAAATCGATTGTATCTAACATAAAGACGTCCGCTTTCTCTCTGAGAGCCCAACATACCTGTAATTGTACGCCTGTAAGCTCAATTATTTCCCATATGTTCAAATTTTATGTTTGTTTAATGTTTATTTGATTTTTTTATGAGACTTCACTTTTCTAATATTGAAATCAAAATTTAAAAAAGTAAAACTTGAACATTTATTTTTGTACCTTACTCCCGGGTTATTATTATTTTTTTTTTCAAAATAGTGTATCCATGTTTATGTATGCTCAAACTATTATCTTAAATAGAAAACCATAAATAGTGATAAGAAGTGAAAAAACAATTTTTTTTTTTTTTTACAAAAAGTTGATTCCCAAATGAGACCGAAATTTTTAAAAGACTCATTCCATACTCGTGATTATTCCATGTTCTATTTGGCATGGAGCTGTTGGAATAGAGTGATCGTCTGTGACCCCCTTTAAAGCTGAGAAATGTACTAATTTTATTCATGAAATTGAAATTTTAAAAACATAAAGTGATATCAAGTTCTTTTTATTTGCCAGTTTATTAGAAATAATTATGAAATCACAAATCTACAGTTTTTCGAAAAAAACTCTTTTGCATGACCAAACTCGTACTAAATTTACTAGTTCATTTGGTTGTAATGATCGAATAATTATTTGTGACAAAACGGGGTGCAAGGCAACTAACTATATTGGGCTCTGAATGTGGCACCATGTTGCATTATTGCCGATAACTGGGGTCTCATGATGCTCTCCCAATAGGTTTTCCTTGATATTAAATAGTCCACTTTTTGTAAAACTATAATACGATTTAGTTATAAAATGATTATTAATATTATTTCTTTATTTTTTTTTTTTAATTTCCTAAATTATTTTTAATGAAATATAATTTTTGTAAAAGGTCATGAAGACATTGGTGTTGAGAAAACAATCAATAAAAGAATGCTATCTGTAGATGATTCATATTGGGCCCTGTAGGTGCCGATAGGGCTTCTTGATAACGCCATTACGATAACAATTACCTATCAGAGCCTAGATAATTCTAAAGGTGATTTCAAAAGATATAGAGTTGAGATTATTATATTTCGTAATATAAAGGAATGCTTAATATATATATAAAAATTCGGCCTGCGTATGTTTGCGATTTCAAAACTCGAAAAGTAGTCGGTTGATTTTGATGCGGCTTTCACTACCATTTAGAGAACTTCTTCCGGAAGGTTTATATGAATTAATTTTTTTGAAATGCTCCCCTTAAGAGGAGAAATGGGGGAAAACTATAAAAAGAATAAGTAATTTTGTAATCGTTATCATGACAACTTCATACGTATGGAAGCTTTAACAAGAGCGAAATCATTGTGTGAAAGCTTCATTTGTTAATAAAATCGGAGATTAAGGAAAAAATAAATTGAAAAAACGTGAACCTTTATTGGCATTTTGGCAAATGAGTTATCATTTCATCCTGTTCCTAGAAAACGTCTAAATGAAATAAGACGAATTCTAAATAATACAGTCGATTACCAAGAACAATTTTTACCCCTTTGGCCTTGGAATATTTCCAGTCAAAATTTGTTTTGGTAACCGGTTATTTGTTGAAAGTTCTAGTAGCCTCCCCTTTCTAATAATTGAAGTATAGAGTGCCTTTAGAAAATGTTTTCACAATTCAAGTTTCAGTATGATAAATATTAAAGAAACAAAGCAAGTTATAATATATACAATACAATATATAAAGCAATGTGCAATTTATTATTGATGTATTAAAAATAAAATAAAAATCGAATTTGAACTTAAATCTTTTTTTTTTTTAGAAGTTGTTTGCAAATGTTTTGTAGAAACTTTACAGTATGATGATGAATAATGATAAGAATAATAGTATTGTCTTCTGTTATTCACATCATCTTTTAAAAGTTAAACATAAAATACTTGACATTTGGGAGGATATTTAACTAGCAATTCTTTTCACGGGCACAGCCGTGGTAAAACCTATTTTGAATCTGAAAACTCAATTTTTAACTTTTGAAAACTACCACAATTTAAGGATTAGAAAAATTAAATCATGTGCTATGTAGAAAGGAGTTAAAATATTCTTCCAAGAAAAAATTCCAACTTTTCCTATAATATCAAAAATCATGTTCTTGCACTTAGTTCTTCAAATGTGATTGTAAAAAAAACTTATGATTTGGTGAATTGCGATTTAAAAATTAAAATTTTAAATTTTAATTACATCTCATTACTAAAATATATAATAAAAATATATCGAAAAAATGGAATAATCTCCAATCTTTGAATTTATATGGCGGCGTTAAAAATTCGTATTCATTGGAATTATGCATATTATAACTGCTTTATTGAATAATTAATAGTTGACCGTAAAGGTTATATGAAGGAATGAGATGGTCCGGGAGGCGGTCAAAAAGAATGGATCACAAATATTTATTAGAAACCCAATTTGCAGGTCTTCATCAGGGTTGAATAAACGAGATATAAAAATAAAATAATGACATATACAGTGAATGAATGAATTGACAACGTAAATAATTAAAAAGGCATAATGAGAAAAAATGAAAACAGTGATGAAATGGTAAAATATTATAAGATTAAACTGATCGAGTAATAACAACAACTAAAAATAAATTAATTAATATGTTAAACTGATTATAAATAAAACTTACTATTTATAATAATGGTTAAACTGATAGAGAAATAACAATATTGAATAAAATAAGAATCCAATCTAAAAAAAAATGTGCTGAATGGACGCAGAATTTGATGCTCTCCAACTTTTATTTTATCAGTTTTTCTCTTAGAGAACTTAGTTCCAAGCTGCAGAACCATATATGGTAAGTATACTATTTTTGTTTATGACAATGGTTTTCGGCCACACCAGTTAACCAAATTTATTATGTTGTGGTACTAATTAGACGCAGAATGTGATGCTTTTTTTTAAATATACCATTGCCTTTTCAACAAAATGCACCGTTTAGGAATTATTGACAAAAAAACCAAAATAGTCCTAACATTTCGAGTTATTTTGGCCCTCTTTTTTTCTGGTAGCATGATCCGACTGGCAAACTTTTATTTTTTTAATATCAATACTATAAGGGTTCAAAAAATTGCTATCAAAGTTTTCTCAGACAATTTTTTTTGCACGGGATCCCGGTCTAAAACGGCAAATCTGTAAAAAGGGTAAACTGAAGCTTAGCAAACTAGCATATCCTCACGCCACTATTCCGCCTATTAGAGCTTCTATCGGCTGTTAATTTCGGTTTAAACTATTTTTATTTTTAAAATAAACAATTAAAAATCTAAAATAAAAATATATAAATGTATAATTTATGTAAATACATAAAGGTGTGAATGCAACACTAGGGCTTAAGTGGCACTTTCCACAAGCATCGGATCGGACACAAAGACAAAAAAGCCAAACCAAGCAAAAGCACCCCCTTTACACGTTTGATTTGCCAAGGTTCGGCTAAGGTGTGAGTGCACCTTAATATATAAATATCGAAAAATGTTTAACTCATTGAAGCACCCTTCCCGTTCGCTCTCCACTATCGAGTTATTGTAATTTTAATATTATACATTACATTATGGCTTGACGCGCAATGCCCAAATCATGCATGTATATAATGATATGGTAAAAATGGCCTTACCAGCTTCTCTACACTCATCAGTGTAGCAGATTTTCCTCTTCTTAGGGAAGGTGTTCTCATCTGAATCGATGATGCCCCAAAACCCTGTGTGTAGACTGGAAGCCAACGTTGGAACGGATAGCAACCAACACCTGAAAGGATAAGATCGTTTTTATAAATATTTAGTTATGTTATGAGAGATATTAATATTTATATTATATAAAGGAAAATTTAAGTGACAGCACCGGTAGTGTAATTTTCTAAAAACGAAAATGTTCTGAATAATTTATTGGTATCAAGTATATAATTATTATTAAATAAATTATACTATAATATACTATACTAGGCTTGTTATATGAAATTTATATTATTTCAATTTTTCTTTCAGGATACTCACAGGAGTTGATGAAGTAACATAGCAGAGGAGGTGGACTAGCCGAGAGCAGGATGCAGAACTGAGGCTCACAGATACAGAGAGGACATTCAACCCCGTTTTGTATCTCTTCCCTGCCATCCTAGTTTCTTATTTAGAACATCCTCTTTTGTACACATTTAGATATTCTCTCCCTATACGCCAACGTGATTGTGCAAAAAAAAATGACAATCAGAAGATAGCAGGAAACCTCTTCTGTAGATAGCGTTCCCCTAGAAAGTTAAACTCGACAAACTGTCGAACAACTGGTAAGCGCGTAATAGTTTCGTTAAATCCAAACCCTCAACAGTTAAGAGCTGCCCTTTATGGAGTATAAATTTAAACACTCTTTTGCCACGAAAGTTCGCTAAGATGAAGTACAGCGAGTTGTAAAGATATCAGTTCCAACCTTTTGATCAAGTCAATCCACTTCTGCTATACACCTGTATCGTTGTTTCTCCACCACTATGCCTGTTTTTTTTTTCTTTTTTCAATGTAGATGAAACCTTTGGAAGCTGTTCTTCGAAAGACTTTGTGATTTACATTTGAATCAGTTACCTATTTCAAAAACTACTCAGGTCCCAGTCTAAACATAATATGTATAGACATACGAGACATAATATATTTATTTAGATAAACATAAAAAAATCGAAAAATTAATGAAATGATTTTGTATTTCACTAAGAGAGATGAAAGAAATATGGCTTACAATCCTTTTTCACTCAAGATCTCCGTTTGTTTGTTATGGCACTTTCGCCTTTCTGCTTTGACACCGTTGAATATCCATATTATATTGGTCTATGGAATTGAATTTTAATACATTTCGAAAGTAACTTGGATTAAAATGTCAATTAAACTAAAACATCTCCTCCCCGCCTTCCAATCCAACTCACCGCTTTCGGATACAATCTTGAGAACGAAATTGGGTGATCGAAATATATTAAAATTTAATTTCTTTGCTTTTAGAATATAGCAATTAGATATAGAAATATAGTAATGAGAAATATTTTAAAACAGGAGTGCTATAAACTTGGAATTTAATTCTCTACTTCTTTACTTACTGGCATTTTTCATTTGGAATAACCGTGCTTTAGTTAAAGAAGTGCAAATAACTTTTCAGTCAAAATGGTAAAAATTGCCTACATCTGACTGCCGATTCTGACCAAACAGTTAAATTTAATTATTAAGCACACTATTCGACGCAGAATTTAATTTATTTAAGAATAAAACTTTTTGTGCGATGCACCCTTTTGATGCTATGAGCCAAAAAATTAAAAATCAAAAAAACATTTGCGGTTTTTGGGCTCCAAAAAGTTTTGCTCTATTGATAAACCGTCGCAAACTTATAATATCCTTGTTTGAGGTGCCCAGAGTGGACTAAAATCTTACCCAGCTTTGTTTGAATTAATTAGAATCAAAAGACTGGGCTATACTGCTTGAATGGGGAAGAGTGGTAATGGCGCCATCTAAAGAATGTTTATTTTTGTGGTTTAAATTTGATCTGAAACTTTGGTTTAAATGTATTAATAATTTGTTTTCCAATGTAAATATATATTCAAAAGTAAACGATTCTGCTTTTATAAAATAAGAAAAAACAAAACAACTTTTTTAGCAAAGTGGCGAAATTTCCCCACAAGGTTGGGTATTCGGTCACCATCATTGGTTAATGCCGCCATGATCAAAAGAGTTTGGGTGTTTATGAAATATAAATAACAACCAGTTAATTTTTATTTTTTTTATTTATTTTTACATAATTTTTATTTAACTTTTAATTATTTATTTTCTTAGTTAATTTAATTTTTATTCTATTTCTTATTTAATTTTAATTTTATTTAATTTTGTATTTAATCTTTATTTAATTTAATTTTTATTAAATTTTATTTTTAGTTAATTTTTTATTTTATTTTTATTTAATCTTTATTTTTATTTAATTTAATTCAATTTTTATTTAATTTAATTTGTATTTTAATTAAATTTGATTTATTTAATATTTATTTTATTTTCATTTTTTTATTTAATCTTTTTTATTTATTTTATTTAATTTATTATTAATTTAATTTTGATTTTAATTTTATTTTTATTTAATATTTATTTCATTTTTTATTTTTATTAATTTATATTTATTCTTTATTTTAATTTATTTAATTTTAATTAAATTTTATTTGTATTTTATTTCATTTTTATTTTTTATTTAATTTTAATTAAATTTTATTTGTATTTTATTTCATTTTTATTTTTTATTTCATTTAATTTTAATTTTTTACTTATTTTTTATTTTATTTTTAATTAATTTTATTTTTATTTAATTTAATTTTTATTTTATTTTATTTAAATTATTTTGGTTTTTTAATTTATGTAATTTACTAATTATGTAAATTTTTATGTAAATTTATTAATTTACATTTTTAATTTAATTTAATTTTTTATTTTATTTTAATTTTTTCCAATTTATATTTATTTTTTGTTCAATTTTCAATATTTTTATTTTATTTAATTTAATTTTTATTTTATTTTTTAACACTTTCCGCTCAAATATAAGAAAGAGCTGGTCCTGATACGGCTATTTGAACTGTTTCAATGCCTTTTTAGTCGTTTTTTCCCCGAAAAAAATAGCCTATTGGAGTGGGTCGAAGGACGGCGGTGAGCGGCGGGACGGCCTTTTCTATTCGTGTCATAACCCATAGAGCACGATTATGGAAGTTTTGGAGATGCCTGATATATTAGAAAAGATTATATTAGTATTACCAAAGATATGGCTATTTCAACTCCAGCGGCCTCCTTTTTAAGAGAGCGGCCCCCTTTGTCAAATGAGCTGAATTTGGTATGAAGGGTTTCCTGTATCGAAGTTCAGCGATGAGGCATAACCATATAATTAAAGTAAAGGTAAATTTCGGTATGTTAGGGAACTGTCTTTTGTGGGACATTTTTTCTTACTCCCCCGTTTTTTTTAATCTTCTAAGTGAAAATACGACTTTAGTGACGGAGTTCTGCTGCTCACGGACTTTTTGTGTATGGGACAGATCAACGTTTTTCTCTAATCTCTTTTTCTCTCAATCCTTCACTGGTCCAGATGTTCATTAGCAAATTGTGAAAACACTTTAGCAGCTCCATAGATTCATGTTTAAACAGTTCCGCGGGGAGTGAATCGATGCCAAGAGTTTTATGATTCTTCAACCGACTAATTGCTTCAACAACGTCTTCCTCATCAGGTGGTTCCAATTCGCCTTCATAAAGTTGATGCTCTGAAGAATTATCGTCTCTCTCTCTTCCCATCCATTCAGTAAGATTTCAAAATATTTCCTCCATTCCTCCATGCAAGCTTTATCAACTGTCAATAGGGTTTCTTCCGCATTCGTACACATATTCTGCATCTGCTTAAATAGTTTTCTAGTAACGTTGACTCTCTGGAAAAATTGTCTAGCTTCATTTTCGAATCGAAACTTCTGCAGTTCTTCTAGGTCAACATTACCTCGTTGTCTCTTCTTCTTTCGATGACCTCGCTTCTCTTCCCGACGTTTCCTCCGGTATTATAGACTATATTTTAGACTTCTACAACGAAATACTGTAAAATTGTATTATAATTTTATTATAAAACAAGTGTTTTGTTACATAGTGTGTGCCAAACTATTTCAAATAAAACAGATTAAACATTCCCCCCCCCCCTCTCTCCAAATAAGACTTAACATGTGGGTTGCCATGGTGCCTCTTAGAGGCAAGTTTTCAAAATTACATCATCTGCTATACAATTTTATTTTATTTTTTAAAATGAGTATAAATTTGACATTGTATAATGCTTGTGAACATTGGTATAATATTGAATGCTACGTTGACAAATTCAATCTGTCTGATGCTGACGCCAGAGCTTTGCGGTACGGCGTCAAACTATTGTGTAAACAGACTGTTATTATTATATGTGTGAAATATTAACTTACTAGATGTTTCTTTTATTGAATGAACTTAGTGCTTGAAAAATTGGTGGCTCATTCAACTAAATTGGGATGTTCTTATTTCATCATATGAATATATTAAGCTTTATAAAAAGCTTACTTTAATAAATAAGTGTTTATTAATTTGACAACCACCATAAGTCATCACTAAATTAATGCCGTAATTGTAAACTGAGATACAATTCTTCCTCTAATCTCCTCTTTTTGAATTTAATTAATGTAATAAAAAATGGTACAGTTAGTTAGAATTACTAAGGTTAACTACACTCAATTTTCGATTTAAAAATGCTTTATTTTTTTTGTTTAGAACAACAGGCTGATATTAAAAGTATTCTTCAGTTATTTAGATATAGATGTGATGTATATCATGGAATAAATACTCAGCAATTATACAATAAACTCATATTGACTGATTCCTGGATATTTATTCCATGATGCACTGTAAAGTATTCTTACAAACCATTATATCACTTAAATACATAGGATGTAAATAATCCTACAATGGTTTATTGGACCCTTATCATATGAAGTTCAATCATTTGTACTTCAAAATATACTCGTCTATTTTGGAGTTTTTTCACCTCTATTACATAAACGGGCTGATTAAGCCAGTTTGATGGTATTGTTTTATTTTATTGATGATACCCATCGTACTGTATTTTACTATATGTAATTACTACAAGTGGTTCTATTTATCGATTTTTACAACTTCGGAGAGCTACTTAGAGGGGCACCCTCCAGCATGGAAATTTCAAAAGTTGAACCCTCGCCCCAAAATTTCTCATCCATCACACTTTGTAATATTTGAAGATGCAAAGTCTAATATATTTAGTAGAAATGTGTGAACTACTCATGCTCTCGATGTTTATTTTTGAATACCTTTGCAATCCATCTACTAAAGAGTAAATTAATAGCTCAAACAAATAATAAAATAAATAGTGTCACATTAATAAAAATAAAAATTAAAGAATTATTTTACATAATCTTCTAAAGTGGTTTAAATATAATGATGGTTAAACTATTACTTGTCAAAATCACCCTTTTTTAGGTTATTAATATTTATTTTTTACAGTGCTAGCAAACAGGAAACTCATTTATACGTAATGCTGTTGATTCTGCTTACTTCGTTCTTTGTTATTTATTGCAATAATTTGTACAATTTATCTTTGCGTAGTTGCACTTCTGAAGTATATTATTTTATTGAGAAACATGGAAGATATAAAATTGCCAAGGTATGGAATAGTTTTGTTTATAAGTGCAAAGCATAGGTATTTCTGGATAAAGGACAATGTCATAAAATAAATTTTCTTTAGATCATGACAAAATAATCAAATATGTGATAACAAGGCCTTTTTATGTTTATTAATTTTACTTCTAAAATAAATAAAAATACATTATGGGTACAGGAGTAAAATAGTATAACTACATTTTTTCCATTTTGTGATTTTGGCACAATATTGTAGCTATAAAAAAGACGAATGAAATAGTGTTCATGAGAAAACAGTCTTAATGCCTAGTTTTTAAACAGAAAAGAATAGCTGCTCAGGGAGAAAACAATATATTTTTGTTCTGAAAAAATTTGAAGAATGGAGTTATAATATTTTTCTTTATATGTCATCTCCTTATTTTATAAATTTACTTTCATAAGTAAGAGATGCTGTATCATTATACAGCAACCAATACATTTGACAACCATTAGTTAGTCAAATTTAAAAATATATTTTTTATTAATAAAATATTCTAAAGAAAAAAATCAATTGTTAAGATTTGTTTTATGTATTTTTCACTTTCCAGTTTATAAATGTAGAATCTTAGTAAAGTTCCTTTTTTTTCAAGAGTCTATTCATTAAAATAAATAAAATTGGACAGCATTTAGCAGAAGGGATACAATCACAAAATATGCATAAATGAGATAGAGGTGATTTTGAATGGGATTAGTGCTTACTATTTTTAACAGAAAAGAACTATCTCTTAGTTCAGGTAACAAATTGAAGTTGAAAAAAAAAATTGTAAATAGAATGCGACGTTACTATTTCATGAAAATTAACCAAACTACTTACTACTTTCAGTAGAACATATTACTACGTTTTCATATTGTAGAATAAAATTAGGTTTGTGAAAAAAAAAGAAGCTATACTTATTTGCAAGCTTCCAGATTTTCAATTTAACTTTAACTTTAGTTTACTCAAAACATGTGCAATGAGGATTGGTCTCCTTCTGTTAAATGCCATACTATTTCAAATTATTGAGTGGTAAGATGCATATAATATCTGTAGCTTGGAACAAAAAGAACCATTGTCTAAATCTTAGAAATTAAAGTGACTGCACTAGTAAAATAAGGGTCGGATATTTCACATATTCATTGTAAAAAGGACGACTGTTTTCCAATGGGACTTCGGAGGACTTTATCTATCCCTAGGGAGGACAATTGCCTTTTAACAATTAATGCATATCCTACCCAGATTTTTTTTGTTCAGTCACTAAAATTTCCAAGATCCTTTTTTTCCAAGGTACAGATATACACACTGTATGTTAATTGAAAAGAAGAAAAATTCATGATGTTTATGTTATATTATACTGAGTATACCAAGATTGTTTATATTATCTTTGCTGTTTTTTTTTTTTAATTTTATACTGAATCTAACATTGCATAGAGACACTACCCAAATGTGTATAAATAAACAAAACAGGAACATACATAATTAAAGTAAATGCAAAACAGTGGTTATTATAAACTAATAAATAATGATGGTAGTACACACAGAGAAATAGGATTTTTATGCAATCATAATTAAATCAGTTACACTACAACCTATGAAGAGTTCTTGGTGTTCTGTATCCAGGTGGCACTGTAAGGGCTTTCCCCCAACCTGTTTAAGGGTTAGATATCCACTTTGCAAATGTCAAATGTGCTCCAGCAGGAACTTTGTGATAAATTTCAATAATCTCATATAATAGGTTTTAATCTTATTTTGTTTCTAGATTCAATATAATTTGATTCTTAGTTTATTAGCTTAAAAGTTGCAATAATTGGTTTTAGGTTTGTGACTGCATCGAAAAGTGCAAATATCCTCAAATCGCTATTCGTTATAGAAAGCTGAAATTTTGAATTGAAATGAGAAGTAAGTTTTTTGAAATCAGCTCTCATAAAAATCACTCTACTATTCTCCCTGTCTTATTATTATTTAGTTTCGAATATACAAATGTGAGAGGGGAAGGGTAGATTGGTTCTTCTTATCTTTTTAAATAAGAATTATAATCATAAATTTAGACAGGAAATTTTTATCTTTAATCAGTCTTAGGATTTCATTGTACATACCATTGACTAAGGAGCCAGAAGGGCATTTCAGTAGTCCTGTGGTGTAAGATACTCTGTAACGTTTGCTTAACTCAATAATAGAAAAAAGTATAAAATCTATTGATTTGAGTTATATTTTATTTGAAGAGTTATATCTGATATGCTTAAGTATGGTATATATTATTCTTAGATATGGGGTGAACCAAATTAAAAATATATAGATAGGGAAGAAAATGGAAACAAAAGTTCAAACTTAGCAGTAATAGTTCAAAATTATTATTTAATTTTTTGTTAAAATTAGACACTTGCAAGGTATACTCCAAGATAATAGAAAAGAGAATTAGGAAATCTGTAGAAGGCCTATTAGGAGAGGAGCAATATGGTTTTCGCCTATTGAGAAGATCCCAGGACCTCATACTCACAATGAGACAGATCACCGAATAGGTTGTGGAGAAACAAAAAGAACTACCAGCAGTGTGCTATGTTGACCTCGAAAAAGCATTTAACAGAATAAGAAAAATGGACACAACCAAGGCATAGAGACAGGTGTAATTATGGCAGTTGATAGTCTTTACTACACAACCAGAAATATTGTGAGGTTCTCCAACAACAGCTCAACAGAATTTGTAACTAAGTCAGGGTTACAGTCTGAGTCCATTGTTATTTATTCTGGTCCTGGATCCAGCAGCGATGTGGGTGAGGAAAAAAATGAGGAATATCCACCTTGGATACAGGAATTTGATCCCAGTCATATTTACTCTGTTAGCATTCACAGATGGTGGTAATTGCAAATAGCGATGTCAAGCTGCAATATAATATTAGAAACCTAGTGGAGGAGTTAAGCAAAATAAATATGATTTTTAACAATAGGAAAACAAAGGCTATGAGGATTGGTAAGAAACATGTGGGTGATAAGGGCTAAAAAGGGCAGGTGGACTGCTTCAAGTATCTGGGGGCCCACCTGAATGAAAGCGGATATATTGATACAGAAGTGATGGTGAGAATAAGTGCAGCAGGAAGACTGTTCAATGCCATTAAAGGGAGATTCCTTAATAGAAGGAAAACAACTAAAAATACAGAAGTATTAGTCTATAAATCAACCTTCCTACCAACACTAATGCATTCATCCGAATTTTGCAAGCTACTGGAAATGAGATACTTAAGAAAGGCAGAAGAGACAGGATCAGAAATGCAGTTATAAGAGATAGTATGCAAGTGAAACCAATGGAGAATACTATAGAGGAGCATAGACTGTGATGGTATGGCCATCTTAAGCAAATACCAGATAACAAGGTGGACAGACTAACATAGGAAGCCAAGGTTGATGGTGGGGGAGGCCGAGGAAGACCTAGACTTGGGAGGACGGAATCAGATAGGCCTTTCAGAGACGAGACATCGACTGGTATAAGAGCAGTTAGCTGATACACTATCTTGGACTTGGAAGCGGCTCTATAAAAAGGAACCTCACACTGCACAGCGTTAGAGAGGGCTGGAATAGGTATGTTAAAATTAGAATTATATTCAATGTGAATATTTTTGTTTTGTATTGAAGAAAAAAAAAATTGATATTAAAGTTTCCTGAAAATGTTTAGTGCATGGAATTCCAGTGTTGGCAGATTTTCAACAGTTATTTTTCAAAACCTAAAGTTTTTCTACCTATAATGACACCAAATAAGTTTCAAATTCAAAATAATTTAAAAAATTTATATGTAGAGTATCCTGTTTCAGGTATTGAACTACTATGAGAAAATAACTAATATACTATTCATAATAAATAACTTGAATTTCAATATGTTGAAATGCATTAAATAATTGAAGATTGAAAAAAAATTTCTTTAAGGATTTTAAATAAAATAATTTAAAAGATTGTTTCTCTTTAATCAATCTTTGTATATTCATAAGTTTATATAAACTGAACAAAATAAAGTTCTTTTTTGACAGGTGTTGTATTCCTTTAGTTATTTACCAAACCAGAGTGAAGTTTGATTGAATTAATATCTAGAAAATAGGTGCTAATGTTCAAAAGACATTACCTATCCTCATCGTTATAAATTTGTAATTGCTCTGATACCATTTTATATTTTTAAGAAAACATCGATATTCAATGGTATAGAATATTTTATTTTGTATGATATAATATGAACTGCCACCCAACGAAAAAATTAATATAGAGTAATTCAAATAATTACTATCATAGATTATTAAAAACAATTTAACGCAAATAGTAATTTGAGTATTGCATCACAGTTTATTATTTGTAAACCACCAGCTGCTGTTTGTTAAGAATGGAACATCCTTTACTAATGGCTATGGGGATTTTAAGACAGTTAATGTAAATTTGCACCCTATGGCTTACTTCAGAATATATTCCAGAAATATTCATCAGTGATATTAATGTAAAATTGAAGTTTTTAGTTTAGTGAAAAGGATATTGTAAAACTACAGTCACTTCAATTAAAAGATAAATTATACTTATAGGATTTGGAAATACTGTAAAAATTAAGAGGAAAGTTAAGAAATCCCCATTTTTCCAAAAATTGTATTGTATTGCATCATATTTCTTTTGAGGTAGAAAAATTATCCACAAAAAATGGAAATAACTTTCTTCACATAGGTCTATGAAACTGTCTTGTAGTGATGTACTGTTTTTCGATTTGGTTTGCCTTTTTTAGGCTGTTGATCTGAGTTTGCTCATGTTCTATCTCTAGTTTGGATCTATGTGATACTATCTTTTTATTTTTTGTTCGCAATTGTACCAACTTCTACTTTTTTACCAATGTCACACCTTTCCCTTAAACATAAATATTCCTCTTTAGACCAGAAATGAATGTATATGTAAATTTATAGATTATATATTTAGATTTGTTTGCTGGTTAGAATTTTACCACTGCAATATCTGCTCTTAAATAGAAATAACTATAACTTGAAAAAATTATTATTATTATCATGACACTACGGCCCTGCTAGAACCCGGCCCCACCCCTCTCTCCCTCTATCTTCGGACACCTAGCCGCCTCAGATCATCCTCCACATCATCCAGCCATCTGATCTGAGGGTGTCCTCTCTTTCGCTTGCTGTCCAGTTTTCCATAGAGCATCTTCTTGGGTATTCTCTGCTCGGGCATCCTCTCCACATGTCCTATCCATCTTATTTGGGCTCTTTTTACCAATGCCACAATGTCGGGTTCCCTAAACAGTTCCAGTAGTTCCTCATTCCTTCTTCTTCTCCAAATCCCTTTCTCAGCAACTCCGCCCCATATTCTTCTCAGTATCTTTCTCTCCCAGGAGTTGGGCATACTTTCTGATTTTCTGGTCAAGGGCAATGCTTCACACCTGTACATAACCACTGGTCTCACTACGGTTTTTTAGACAAGAATTTTCATTCTATTACAGAGTGATCTAAACTTCGACCCTTTTAGCAGTGAGAAATAGCATCTACTTCCTGCTGCTATCCTGGCCTGTATTTCGCTCTCTACTTTGTTGTCGCCTGTAACTAGGCTTCCCAGATACTTGAACTGGTTTACAGATCTAAAGCTGTTATCTCTGAATCTTATTCCTCCATTCATTCTCTGTATTCTCCATAAAAACTTGAAAAATAACAAAAGCTTAATATTAGTATAGGCACAGAATGGACAAAAATAACTGGTTAATTAGTTATTGTGACATCTGGTTATTTTGACTTCTCTATGTTCTTTGGAAATTGTTCTTGAAAAAGTTGCTGCCCATTTTTTTTTTAATTATAGAAATAGATTATTTTTCAAACCAGCTATTCCAAAATCACATCTTAATAGGTTATTTTCGTCTGCTATAGTGCACCAAGAGAGAGATATTGTTTCTGTATTATCTTTTAATTTCCATACTAATCAGAATTCATTGGTCCATTTGATTTCTTCTAGACTTCTGTTGAGCTTCCTCAGCAATGATGCAGACAGGGCTAGATCAAGGGAGGGACAAACTTACTTGTCCCTGGTGGTATATTTCAAGTGAAATTTTATTTTTAGGTTAAGTTCTAAGTATGCATTATTGCTTTTTGGTTGTTTTGACCTTAATTCAGTCATTAAAACGAGTCAACACTATGAGATGATATTTATTTTAAAATATATTACGCAAAATACTGTTGACTTTTATTGGAGGGGAGGAGGGGGGTGGAGGTAAAAGAATGGCCTCTCCGTGAGGATCCTACTTCCGGCCCTGGATTCTGGTATAATTTCAGATATTTTGTCTCTAAAGTTTATTGATCTACAGCAGGGGTTCCCAGTCTATGTCACTATGTACCACTTCCACTTTCCCGATTACTGGGCGTACCACTACATCATCCTATGACATTAGAATTATAGGTTCTTCTTCATAAAAAAGTACGAACTGATTTACAAACATTTTTAATTATTTTCAATATATTTGCCTTTAGGTCAATTAAAAGATTTTATAAATTGGCTTGTTCAGAAGAACTTTTGTAAAAACAATGTTTTATAGATATATAAGAAGTTGTGATGACTTATTATGTTTGTACTAGATGCTGAGGAGGGGGACAAAGTATCTCCGAAATGTCTAAAATAAAAATAAATAGAAAAATTTACGGAATTTTTAATTGACCTAAAGGCAAATAAATTGAAGATAACTTACAAAAGTTCATTAAACAAACAATACAATACATATTACAGTAAATGCCAGTGGTGTACGTAAAGAGGATCAGAAGGATATTTCTCCAATCCTCCGAAATTTTCAATAAAATATAATTTTCATAACCATCAACATAAGATTGTATTTTGAGTATTATTTTTGGTAATTTTAAAAATAGTTATTGATCTAATTTTCATGCTTATCCCTGCAAATGGCGCCAGATTTATCGATTATAGACATTTTGTAATAAGTTGCCTTCTTATTTAATATTCCTCCACCTCCCCGAAAAAAAATTTAAATCTTCGAAAAATTAAAAAATTGAAAACAAAGTTCAATAATCCAAAATAAAAAGTGAAATTGACACCACAAAACAACAGCAACAGAAAGATTAACAAAACCAAAAATTCTGCAGATGAAAGTGTACTCAGAGAAAATTAGAAATTTGGACAATATTTTTCACTTTGAAGCATGCTATTTACAATTAGAGCAGCGATATTAGGCCTGATGGAGTTCAACTCGATTTGAAATCCTCTTCAATATTGAGTTTTTTCCTCCTTACTACTGTAACCATCCATACTTATTTTTAGTAATTGTAGATTGTGTTTATAAATCATATAATTGATACATTCAGTAATAAAAAAAAATATTATCCCTCATTGAACGTGTTAAAAAGATGATTCTATTAATGACTTTTGTTTGCTTGTTCAGTTACCATCATTGGTACGCGTACCACGGTTTGGGAACACCTGATCTATAGTATTTGTTCATACGATTGTTCTTCATCTTCCAAGTTGCATAATGGACCATCATCTAATTTTAATTCATCGTTCATGTCGGATTAGATTTATTTTTGTCCGGTACTAAGCTTGAGTATTTACTGCTTACTCAATTTGAAATTAGCCTGAGAGCTGAGCGTGAGATGATAGTTGCTTTATTGATTTATTAACCTTACCTGTCTGGAGAAGCGGATAGAATTGGGAATAACTTTGAAACTGCTTTTTCCAGAGAATACTTAACGATCATGAATGTACCTTAACTGGAGTTAAATACTTTTTGTATAAAATACGAATTTTATTTATAATAATTAATGTTCGCTAATAATAATTGGAATTACAACGATGTCATGTTGCGGCAACACGATCGATTGAACACGGTGGTAACGAGCGAGTTTGGTCACGTGACCTAGTCGCCGCTACGCAGCGCTGCTTTCACTTTGTCTGTTATGTCCAATCGCTACTCGCTCTCTCACGGTCAGGTGAGCGACAATTGTTTGCGTACATTGCATATAGTGGATATTTACTTGGTTTTCGTTTTTCAACATGCCCAACAGAGAAGCACGATTGTTGAAATGGACTGGCCATGAATTATTGCAATTTTTGAGTATTTTTCGGAAATATGAAGAACTGTGGAACTCAAACAACGATAATTTCAATAAGAAATATGTGCGGCAAATTAGTTTGAGAAAGTTGCTTGTAGAACTGACTGAACTTGGATTTGACATTCCCTCAGAGATGCATCTGAGAAAGAAAATTAAGAACATAAAGGATGTATACAGAAATGAATTGAACAAGGTGAAGAAGTCCATGCTGGGTGGTTCTGAATATGTGTATAAACCAAAACTACTTTGGTACAATGAAGCCGATTCTTTTTTGAATAGCGTTACAAGTATTCGTCCATCCAACTTAAGCATGGTAAGTTGTTTAATATTATGCACTGTTATCTTAATCTATACTGCTGTTTCCAATCACCATTATATAATTATTGTGTTTCCAATAACAAAAAAAAAACAACGTATAAATGGAATAAATTTCCATTTCTATTGGTATTAGCTCATTGAAAAAATATTAATTATGTACATTATTCGTAAATAAAGAAAATTAGTTTGAAGAGTGACTTAGGTTCATAAACAAAAGAAAGGGAAATAAAGTAGTACTTAAAGGGGATCTTACAAAAACGCCCCCCCCCTTCCCTATCGGAAATATTCTTTGGGATATAAAAAAATATATCTCTATTTTGATGAAAAACCATTATTTCAGTAAATAATTTTATTTTTCGTAATAGTCATAAAGCTAGTTACGTACATGCACCCTATTTTGATAGGTAAATTGAGGTTATATCAATCAACACTGATGGCAAATGATCGTCAAATAAAAATTATTTATTCATTCTTTTGTTTTCTTATAAAAAACGGATTGAAAGGCTGTCTGAATTTTCATTTAAAACGAAGCTACCATAATTAATAAGCTACAATCAATTAAATTGTTCTTCACTAAGTTAATTGTCATGAAATGAAGACGTCATAGCAATTATTCATTGTTTAATTCATCAAGATAGTAACTTGACATGACAATATATTCTTATTATTTTAATGGGATAAAAATAAAAATAATAAGAACAAAAATTATAAAAGCTAAAAAAAAAAATATGGAGAACTGAAAAATAAGAAAAGAAATATTTTGGATGCTTGTTTTTCATATTCATGGATGCTTTATTAAATTTTTGAAGATGGCAAATGAGGTTTCTGGTCAATTTTGAATTTATATTTACACACTATTACTAAAGTTTCTAGAATTCTATCCCATATTAATGGCAGAATGCTCATTGATAAAAAAAAATTAAAATGTTAATATCAGTCTTATTTGTATGATTGATTAATGGATGATTAAACCCATTCAAAGACTTCACATAATATTTCAGACGTTTTTAATAAGTTTCACAGCTGATAAAGGAATCAATAGTTCACATCTTTTCCTTAAAAAAAGGGGTGGCAAAATTATGCTTGCCCTCCTGGCAAATATTCTAGTTCCGGCCCTGTTTTACATGTTCCACATATGTAAAAGATTTCAATTTTTATGTGATAAAGAACACATAATGTAATTGTCGAGACCCTGGCATAACTTTTCTCATTCATTCTTCATTATTAGAAATAATAATCAATACTCTTCTAGCTTAGTTTTGTACTGTATATTAGAATCCTCATCAACCCATGGCCCAGCAAAATAGTCTCTTGCGTCAACCTCAGTTTTATCTTTCTTCCAGATCAGTTGGTTTTTAAGAATACAGAAACTTGAAACCATGATTCTGAAACAATTTTCACTTTTTTTTATGCCAGGGACTAGTAAAAATTAAAATTTAATGTTCCACGGAAAATTGGCCATTGCTTTATAGCTCTATTTTATTCAAGGAGGAAATGAGTCTTTCTCCCAAAAAAATCCACCATTAGGCCTATTAAGCAAATTCATTCCAATAATTATTGTTTATTGCAGTCTATAAAATGCTATAAAATCATTAGTAATGGAGTGTTTCATGAATACATTATTTTGGTTATTGCAACAACAGGTTCTGAGTCTAATAAACAGACAAAGGCTATGGATATAAGTTGGTACCTATAATAAATATTTATTTTTAAATTTTGGGTATTTTAAATTCTTCAAATATGCCTCAACAATAATAAACAGTTATTTATTAAAATTTTGTCTGATTGCCATTTTCAAGCAGTTTCTAAAGATTAGTGCTTACATTTATTTTAAGAGATGTAGCTTTAAGAAAGTAATGATGTTAAATGAAAATTACCATTTTTATTTAGGATAATAGCGTTTATCATATTTAACTAACTGATAATCAATAGGTCTATAAAATAAATAAATCTTTACTTTCTAAATTTATGTGCTGGTACAAATCTCTGGCATTTTCTTTCTTGGCACTATCGATTATTTCTTTATTTCAAATAACGTTTTAGACCACTTATCTGAATTGATTGATTACTTGTTTTACTAACTTTCACAGAAGGTGGACATAAAAAAAAAGTTTAAAAATAGTTTTAAAATCATTGAGTCATTTAAGATTGTCAACCTCAGCAATTATAATGGTATGCTTTTCATTAAAAACACTATCCCGATTAGAAGTTTTATATTGTTTCCAAGACTTTTTGTCAATCAGTGTAAGTAAATATTACTTGAACTCCTTACCATGTCATTGCTTTATATATTGTGTAAATATAAAAATAGTTTTATACTACTATGCTCTTATTTGTTCACAGGATGATATAATGATGGCAAAAGTTACAATAAAAGATGAAGGTGCCTACAGCGATGACTTACAAAATTCTGATTATATTTCAGATGAGATTCCTCAACCAGCTACTGAAGCTTACGAAAATTTGCATCAAATGAATGAATCAGCTTCTTCTATAACAATCAAATGTGAGCCGCTAATAGAAATGAGCAGTTCTCCTCAGCCTCCAATGAAAAAGATAAAGAAAGAACCCGATTCCTTGGAAACTCTGAATCAGTCTGTAAACAAACTTCATGAATTCGCCGTGATGACGTCAAGTGATATTGTAGAAGATGAATATTACTATTTTGCAATGCATATTGCATCTCAACTCAGGAAACTACCAACAAGAAGTTTTATCATTCTCCAGGAAAGAATCCAAAGTCTTGTTTCTGAAGAAAGATTGAAAACTTTGGTTTCTCTAGAACAAAGTGCATGCACAACTCCATCTTCATTTGCTCACCTCTCATCTTCATCATATAATTTTCACAGTGGTTGCGCATCACCTTCTCATATTACAGAACCCGAAAGAGTTGAATGATAATCATACAGCCTTCTGAAAAATAAGAGAATGATCGTTGGGTTGATAATGAACCAAAAATAAAGAAGACATTAACTTAAGAATGGCTGCGGATGACTATTTCCCATTTTTTAAGGCATGATGCCCATTACCAAATGGGAATGAGTGCTTTTTTGTTTAGCAACTGATAAATCTATATATGAATTGCTTACCGCTTATGTATTAAGTATTAGCACAATTAATCAAGTGACACATAAAGGAGACAATGGCCAGGAGGATGGTCAAAATGAAACATACTTTTATGACAAACCATTTAACGTTTGTCAATGTTATAGCCTTATTTAGGACTGCAAATAAGATGCGAACAAAGCAGGAAAACCTTATGTACAAATAGGTACTAAGAAGAACAATAAAAATGAAATATATTACTTTAAAATAAAAATATCAATATACTTCATGAAACTATAAAAATGCAGTGAAATGCAATCCAATATTTAAAAATCTTAACATATTGATTCGCTTTTTGGTCAAGAACAATAATGAAAATTAAAAAAATACTGCATTTATAAATTATGTATGGAGATGAACAATATAAAAAGAACAAGAATATTTATTTAAAGTAGACTATTTGCGTGTACCGTATTTTTACCTTTGCTTTCAATGCTAAATTTATCGCTTACATCACTGGCAGTTTAAGGCTTCTTAGAGGATGTTTTTAAGATTTCGTTTTTTTATTACTTGAATTTAAAAGTTTTGTTCTATAAGTAAATAAAGAATTTTAAGTTTAAAAAAAAAAGTTCTAAAATCTCTAATTAATTGTTAGTATATAATGGAAGATTCCAAACACAATGCCTTGAGTCTCTAAAATATCGGTAAACAACTAATCAGTCAATGCTTCACCAATTCTTTATATATATTTGCGATCGACTATATCCACTTCAAAAATATATTTAATTTTTAAAAGTAAAATATTTTCTTCTCATTTTACATAAATTAAAAGTTTATAATTTTCTAAGTTTATGAATCAAATTATGCATTGTCCAGAAAATTTAGAAATTAAATTGAGCATAAGCCAAATAGTGAGTGACTACTCAAGTTTGTCAAATTACAATCTCACACAGTTTCCTGAACAATCCCGTTGTGGCCATGGCATACAGAGTATATTAAAATTTATGGAAAGTAAATTCGCTTTTGTAGTTTTATTCTTGTTGCATTATTTCTGAAATATTTTCATGTTATTGTTATTTAACTTTGCCTTAAATAAAAATTGAATAAATGTACTGATGTACATTTACATTTACTGAATGTACTGTAAATCCATATTTCTTTAAATAAAGTTCTTCAGAATTATTATGTAAATAAATATTTAAAATTTTTTTGTTACTGATACCAGATATATGACACCCTACTACAGACTTTTAAGAGGATTGTAAACTTTTTAGGTTAAAGTTTAACAAAACAATTATACAGTGACTGACTGATAAATTAAATAAATTTATTGCAAGTAATATCTTTTCTTCAGATTGGAATAAAATTGATTTCAACAAATAAAATTGAATAAAATAACAAATAAAATTTAAGTTAACAAATTTTCAGAAAATGAGATAAGCTCAGGTTCACAACTCTTAACAATTGTTTATTTTATAATGGAAGTGGAAGCCCCTGGTAATATAATAAAATCGAAGTTTTAAAATTATTGAATAGATTTGTTAGGATGTGCTTAGAGAATATGGCACATAATTGTTTTTGTTTTTTTAATGTGATGCCTTTCTGGAGATAGTCTTAATATAATCAATAAATTTATTTCGAAGCTGTAATCTCTGAAACTTAAGTAGAAAAAGATATTATTTTTTTTATATCATTATACATAAATCACTCGATAATACAAAACTACATTCGAACCTCTATATATCGAACATGAAGATTCCTTGAAAAAAATTCGATATATGGAAATTTATATATATAGAAAGATTGTAATTTTTCACTCTTTTCAGACTAAAAATAATTACAGCTATTCTTTAGTGCTAAAGAAGTACCAAAGACAATTTTTAGGGTTAAAGGTGTAACAAAGACAATTTTTTAGGGCTAATAAACTGAACGATCAATAGCACTTATTTGAAAAACTGTACAAATCACATCTGTGATTGCAGATTTTTTACAAATGCACATTTATAATTTAATTAGGACATTTAATAAAAACATGCAAACATACATCAAAATTAATTTATTTTTGTTTCCATGCAAGATAGCTTCTATTGTGTATTTGTGTATAATTCATCAGCGAAGTCATGTTTAGGAGCAATGTTCACAACAAGAAAGGCAAAGTTAAACTGAATCTAAAATGAAAATTTCATTCTATCTTAGGAAAGGGATTTGGAGAAATTAGGTACTCCTGTGCTTCTTCTAAAACAAGATCTTCCCTGAATTTCCATTGCTTTGCTATCCAGTCGAACATTTTTTTTCTTATTTTCTTATTATCCATTATTATGTATGTAAACTAAGGGATCTTTTTGATGACAATCACATTTTATATTTTTTTGAATTGGATTTTTTTGTTTGATATATAGAAATTTTATTCGATATACAGAATATTTTTTTTTAATAAAAATTCAAGGTTCCTAAAAAAGTTCGATATATGGAAGTTCGATTTACAGAAGTTTGACTGTTTTTTTGAATTTTATTTTAACTGTACCATCTATTGATTCGTCGAATGTTATGTCTTACAAAAGCAGAAGTAATAATTTTAATTTTTTTAATATTATCCCTTTGTTAATTACAATTATTATTACTTGGTTTCAAAAGCTTTATATTCCCTCTATGTGGAGTCTGTTCATAAGATATTGCATAAAAGTGCTGGTTTGAATAATGTTATTTATAACAATTTAATGCTATGCATTCAATAAGAAAATCATTAATAGTGAATTTTATTCACCAGAAAATTAATGAAAATGATTAAAATATTGATATAATAAATTTAAATGCTTTAAAAATATATTTATATATATTTTTTTGTCACAAGTATTTTAAAACTAATTCATACATCTTCGATTCTAATGGCTCTTAAGCATATCTGGTAATGAAATATTGCCAATTCAAGTAGAGAACTAATAATTTCCTTTTTTAAAGTAGAATTTTATCATTAAGGGTGTTCAGAAAATGTTTGGTCCTATTGACATTAGCGATTTACGATCTGAATCATGATGGCATGGAGTCAATTTATTAGATAATAACAATAACTCATCTACCTGAGCTTACTCCTGATATATCAACAATAATGGGTGCTACATTGATTTACTGTCCCCTTAAGGCAGGGATAGGGTTTCATGGGAGTCTTGTTTACGTTGCTCCCTATGTAACTGCACCTAAGATTCAAATGTTTAATTAAAGTCTAAGATGTGTATTTAATATCATTGCATTAAAACAAACATTTCGCATTTTGATTAATTAATTTCATAATTAATTAAGTTTATGGTTGATTAATTTGTAGCAAAGTATAAATGAAACTTATAGCAAATAAGAAAGTAACGTCGTCTTTGTTTAGTTATTTTTTTAAAGTTCATATTTAAATCCTTCTATTTTGAATTACTATCAAAATATATCTATTGTCATGAAATTAATAATTTATTCTTCATATTATTATATATTCATTATCTAAAATAATAGAATAATTTTGGTTTAATCAAATTTTGTTATTACATTCATAATGCAGAAAAAAGAGAAAAACATTGTATATTTCTGGTCACAAGATGGTTTATGTACATATTGATGTGTTTTTTTTAAAAAAAGGCCTAAGGACCAAAAATTTGAAATTTAGGTTTTGATTTATTAAGGGACGTAAACACCACCTTTACTGATTTCCGCTCACAATATATCGAGAAAAAAAATTGGAAATGGTGTATAAATTGACTATTGATGACGTAAGCACCAAACACTAACGACTCTCAGTCGTCACTCTG
This sequence comes from Rhaphigaster nebulosa, assembly GCA_948150685.1. NCBI lineage: Eukaryota > Metazoa > Arthropoda > Insecta > Hemiptera > Pentatomidae > Rhaphigaster > Rhaphigaster nebulosa. The sequence continues at coordinate 114,092,667 of OX411311.1, read as the reverse complement.
CTCTTGACCAGTGCTAAAAGCCTTAAAAATATATTCTAATTATAAAAGTTTTGCTACCTCAATAAACTCATACTGTACACAATAAATATACATTAATATATATATATATATATATATATATATATATATATATATATATATATATATATATATATATATATATATATATATATATATATATTAAGCTAAATGGCGCTTATGCCTTTTTCAAACCAAGCCATTATAAAACATGGAAATTAAAAAAAAAATTATAAACATGATAATTTAATTTATTTATTTATCATTTATTTTTTTAATCAATTATTACCTTTAATAATTATTGCATAGATTCAAATTGAAGCAATCTGAACAAGTTTTTGATTTGATTGATTAATCTTTGATTTACCTAAGTAGTTATACATTGTATCTAATCTGTTTATAAAATTGAAATTTTTTCAGCAAACAAAAAAGTTGTTCTGATTAGTTTTATTTAATTTTGAAAAAAATATAGTTAGCCTTCAACTTTTTTTAACTTAAATTAATAAAAAAGATTTTTTTTTCTTCTAATAGATAATTGACAAATAAAGTCTAAAATTATCTTTGTTCAAGGAATAAGCTTGCAATATCCCCCTACTACTTTTGTTTTAGACTAGAATCTACATTTGCAATATAGTGGTGCACTAAAATCATTTTCGTCACTAATTTCACCACAGAAGGTGCAGGTATTCTCTTTACGAATTGTGGAGTCTATAGGGATGCATATAGAACATAATTTGTTTCCAGTTTATGATAATGCTAATTAAGTTATTAAAACTGATTATTTTAATTTATTTATTTTGAAAATTAATATCTTGAATACAGCCGGGTTCTTTAAAGCTGTAATAACTTTGGTCAAAAATTATGAGCAATACTGGTACTGGTATTGGTCGGGGATTTAGTGTGTCAAGTGGGCCCATTGGTTTTGTTTTGCCAGCCTCTGTTAACCTAACTGGGAGTGCCAAGAATCATTTTGCAAGGCTGCCACAAAATGAATATTGATTGATACAGGTGAAATTGAACCCACCCCACACCAAATTGGGCACTCTAGGACCATTACCCTAACGCGCTAGGCCTTCATGAACTCTTAGAAAACTTGAGTTGAGTTCTAATATTCAAATTAAAAGTTTTCACAAGACACTGTGCATATAAGACATGAATAAAAAGAAAAATTTCCTCAAGAAATAATATTCATTCTTAGCACATATTCACATATAAAATGAATTATATAATGCATTTTATGTGTTTGTTGCATGAATTTTTCATGAGATTACTTTCTTATTGACTGTTATTTCTTGATACCTATTTTGATATATCATGTACTGAGACGATAAAAGTTTGAGTACTGTAATTTGTATTGATGATGAAATGTAGTTAATTTGAAAATACTTTTATATTTTACTGTATGTATATTACCGACAAAATGAGTTGAGACAAAACAAACCACAAAGCTATTCATAAATCTAAATCACTATATATATAGCTATAGTTTTTAGAATTTAATTGTAAAACAAAATTATATTTTTCATAGGTTGAATATCATAAGTGAAAATTTTTTAATTTAAAGTTTTAGTCAGAGATCAGTGAAGATGATTATTAAAAAAATCAAATTAAAGGGTTGTTTTTATTTAATTAGCAAAGTTTCAACCAATAACACATTTCCTAGGGAAACTTATGGACAAGTTTCCAGTAGATAGTTGCTCTAGTCCCAATTGATTGCATAATTTGGCTGAAATATTGGCTAATTTAATAAAAACTATTGAAAATCTCTTTGACTCATTCCCAGATGAAAAAAAAAAATCTGGATCCTTTCACTTTCAACCATCGTCATTTTAATGTTAACAATAGCTTGACCATAGTATAAAAAGTTCCTCTTTTAATATTATGATTACAATTGAACTATTATTAAAAAATGCATATGCTGAACTTCCATATACCAAATATCTATATTATTACAGCTTAACATTTTTATAGTTCAAAGAATATACTCATAATCAAACCAAAATTTTTATATTATTAAAATAATATGCGTTTGCTTTTATGAAAATAAGAAAAAATATATGAATTAATAGAAAAAAAAAACCTAGAAAACTAGTAATGGAAGAATACCTAATTATAGTTCACAACTTTGAATTAATATCTACTTCCTGCAGAAGTTTATTAGTATCTGAATCAAATTGAGCTTTAGTCAAAACGCCAAAGGAATTATATATCCCAAAAGATCCTCTAAGTAACTTAGGACCTAAAAAAAAAATCTCCAATTTGTTTGTTTCTGTTTTTACATAGTACATTTGAACCAATGAAAATGGAAATGGTGCGAGTCAATTAATCTTCATTTTGAGAAAGAGATTGTATTACTAGAGTTATTTTGATAAATTCCTAAGTCCTAACTTTGTCAGAGAACTAATTGAATATTGATATGAGGTTTGTTCAAAGGTAATTGGGAAGCAGAATTGACTGCAATTTATTTTTGCTTTATTTTAAACATTTGAAAATGGCTAACATCATTGTATTAATTAATAGAGTATTTGAGGTTGATAAAAAATTGAAAAACAACCAACAAATTGACAAAATACTGAGGTTATGACTTAGTTCACTTATTCTTTCACCTGTTTTGTTCTTCTATTTTGTATTTCTGTGCTTAAGTAAAAATGTTGAAAATGTGCCCTACACTAATTTCATTTTCAATGGCTCATACATGTAATAAATGTCTATATTAAATATGCTTTTAAATATATTTGCTGTAAATGATTTAAAATAATTTTCAAAATAGGAAAACATATGCCACTTATTGTTTAATTTTCTCTTTGACACTACATTTAATTGTGGTTATTTTTATTATGCTTTACACCCATAAGGGTATGGGGATCACTGATGAAAAATTTAATTGTTTCTATTCATCAAGTTTTTAACAATGAATCTCGTAAGTTCTCTGTTTAAAAAAAATAACAATTAGCAAGATCTAGACTTTTTTTTTTTTTTTTTTTTATGAAAATAGTTTATTCTTAGTTAAAATAGTTTAAAAAAAAAAATCTAATGAAGATGGGAACTTAAATTCCAATAAAAGTTTTGGCACTGAAAAAATAATTTAACAGAAAAATAAGTGAAGTCATCAACAAATTAATTTGATTAGAAATTTTAATAATTTTTTTAATAAAACTTTTTGTTCTCATTAAAAATTATAGATAACTAAATGGGATAAAAATATAAATAAATATTATAGTGTCTGGTAAGATATTATAAGTATACTTCTGGTTACTATCGCGACCTGGTGGTTAACATTTTAATTAATAGGCTAGATCATTTTCTCGCCGCTAGGTTGAGTTAGTGTTCTGCAATGAGTTTTAATGATTTAAATAATTAATAATTATTAATTTATTTATTATTTCATAGTTGACATAAGATACTTAGAATCACCTTACATTTTGTACCTTTGAGCTCTGTTTTTCAAGTTAATTTAGAATAAAATATTGTAATTTTGGGGAAATTATACCTCTTGGAAAATATTATATATTAAATCAATCTTATTTACTCTTATGAATTTACGAAATAAAGGTCAATTATACAGAATTTTTCAATTTTATTCTTAATTTTTTTTTCCGTCGGAATAGGTTATGATATATAAAAAAAAATCTTGTTAAAAATTACTAATAGGTAATTATATTATTTTTCTAACATAATAATTAACTTAGCATATGTGAGATGCAACAAAATAAGCCACTTTTATAATTAATATTTTATTTTAAAACATGTCAATATTTTTATTGCTGAAAAATATTTAGATATCTGAATAATAATTGTTCTGCAAAGTTTGTAAACGTTAAGGAAAATTAAATAAACAGTTTAAGATAGAATTTTCTCACCTCTAATAACAGAGATGAGGTACATGAATGAATACAGCTTGTACTGAAGAAAAAAGCGAATCACTTATATTTAACTGTTAGATTTATTTTTGAATTATTTGAATCAATTATATTAGTCACTAACAAAAAAGTATATATATACAATTTAAAAATACCAAACTATTTTTACCTAGTGTGCATTAAAGTAGTTAAGAACAGTAATTGTTGAGGTTCGAATTGTAGCAACTCATCTCTTGGACAAAATAAACCCTGGCATAGGACAACATGGAGGTATAGCAATAAAAATCAAACAAACATGTAATAAATAAAGGAAAACCAAGTCTTTCATGTGCCTTCAAGCAAAAGTCTCGAAGTTCAAAATTATAAAAAAATCACTTAATATTTTCAAACACTCAACAATGGCAATGACAATGACAATGATTCAATATTGGTAATTTTATCAAATTATAGCCAAGCAAGGCATTGAATGATCTAGTGATGTTTATCAGGTGAAAATATATAGTTTACTAAGTGAAGTAATGATCATGAATTTTTCACAGTTTTGGTCTTGATGAATTTTTTTAGAATGTACATGATGTGTTTTCTATGAAAAAATCTTTAATTTTTTTAACTATACCGTTTTAATAGTTTTATATCATGACAACATCATTATGATTTTTATGAAATGATTTCGTTGTAAATTAAAAGTGTCTGAAACTATGAACGAAATACATTTTTTTTTTAAATTTCAATAGCGTTGGCGCAGTTTTTTTATTTTCAGTCGCTCAATGAATGAAGTGAACATATGAAGATGAATTTGAAGGAATCAATTATTATCTACAGTTTTGTCGTGGAAGGATCCAATTGAGATTTAAATCCCAGCAGGTCCTTGAGAAGTTGTTAGCATTGAAACTTGAAGAAATTTAAGCATCGACTTTGTGAATTTATCGATTATTGTTTCGATTAGAAGTCACTAATTGATAGAGACTGGATTTTCATGTTGTAGTGCATTTTATTCGCTTGTATGTACACCGTATATTCGCTTGTACACAGTGTATGTACACCCTTAAATTTGATGATCCATGCGATTCACGATCTATGGAAAGATATGGAAATTTGATTCTGCTCAAAATTACAGGTTTTGCTCTTTATGAGCTAACTTGCGCGATTTTATTTTTTGTCGCATAAAATTAAATATGTCAATATTACATATGTATGTATTACATATTTTTTTGCTTATTGAATCTATTATTAAATTTATAGGTTAAGTTCCTCTTTTCATCTAGATTTAAGTTAATCGTAATTTATTGCTGTATTAGAATTACGTTTTTCTCACTTTACTACACGTAACACGTAATTTTGTTTCAGGAGTTGTAAATTTAACCCGAAGTTAAGATAAGATTTCAATATATTAATATTGTAAATTAAATAAAAAATATCATTTTTGCATGTTTAACGTGTTGTATACAAAATTTTACACATTCTGGGTTCGCACGATTTTGTACGTTTTTCGTTTTTTAACGATAATCTGGTCTCTACTCATTGAACATTAAATCGTTACAACGAGATTTATCTGATCGTTATTTAAATTATTAATAAATAAATGGGAGGGGAATTCAAATGGAAACAATTATAATAATTAGGATATGAACGTTCTGAATTAATAGAGCTAAGTCCCTCAAAACTATACGAAGTTGTTTACAAAGCCTAAATTTGCCAATTTAGGCTTCTTCAACACCCGAACGTATTGCTAGTTTATGTTATTAAGTTAAATAAAAATGGAACAATGAATTTGCCTGTTATTGTAATCGAGTACATAAGTGGTTATATCTAATGCGCATCAAAAACTTAAAGACAATACCTTTCATCCACATCACAAATTTAATAAAAATCAAGGAATTAATTTAAAAATTGAACAATTATTTTAAGGAATAGAAACAGAATGATGTATTTTTCCTTAATAGATTAAGTAAGGACAATAAATAATATTTAAAAAAAAATGTAAATGATGCCTGAATTGGCGACTTTCTACTTGGTATTTTAGAAACTTAAAAGGCTATTGTATCTTAGGAATTAATTACCACCTCTTTTGGATTTGATTCTCTTTTATATTTACTACTTCATTAAACACATTAAAATATTAATAAAATAATGATGAGAGAAGAAGTTCAGAATAGAAAATAAAACACTCCTGTCTTCTTTATCGTCCTAAGTGCATTAGTGACACGAGTTTCGCCCTTTTTCCTGCTTGGTTCTTTTTACTACATAAATGTTTTCCAGATGTAAAGGATAACGCCAATCGAATTTCTGAGGCTTAAAAAGTTCAAGCAAAATCTTTCCGTGGCAGGGTCGTACGCAGAATTTATTTTTGGGAAGATTTAAATTAATTAAATTTATTAAGAAGAAGGAAACTAATCATCTAAATGTCTATAATCGCCAAATTGGGCGTAAGTTTTACGGATAAGCATGAAAATGGGATAAAAAAAAAAAAAAAAAAAATTACTCAAAATACAAATCTTATGTTGCCGGGTATGAAAATCATATGTTTTCTTATATTTTTTTGGAGCAGGAGAGGCAATATTTCCCCCCAATCCTTCCCCTGGGTACACCACAGTTCGGCGAGATCTCGAGATCCATTTTCCAGACAATAATTGCTCGTATTCCAGCAGGAGTATCCACAGAAGTGTTATTACGCAAAGTGCGTCGTTAAAATTTTTGTGGAAAGGGGAGGGAGACCAAAAGTGGCATTTTTGGGTTGCCCGGTGGAGGAAGGAGGAATACTAAATAAATTTCAATCAAGCTCATTATTATTTCAACTAGGCATATTTACATAATTTAAGATATATTTGAATGGCTTTTTATTAACATAATGATCTGGTTTAACCATTCATTTTAATGATATGTGCGATCCTGTGATGCAACGATCTGCTACTCTTGTGGTGATCCTGCTACTCCAGTTGTTGGCAGATATCCTGCAGTGACCCGGAGAGACGACCCCTTGCCCTTGAAGAGTATTAATGAAAGCACATGTGTCAGTCTGTCTGCCGGCTACAACAGGTCCATAGACCCTCCCTATACTAGTCCTCTCAAAAACATCTTCCCACAACATTTTTTCCCTCTATTTTTATAATCTTTTATACACATATATTTTAATCATTTAAATATTAAATCATAAAAATAATAGATTTTTAATTTTAATACTACATAGTTCAATATCTATCATACGTGAAGCCTGCTTTTTTTTTGTTTTTTTTATTCTCTAGACTTTTTACAAGCTGAAAACTTCAAGAACGAGGCTTGGACTAATTTTAATTCAAATAAATGACGTTTTGCCATGTTGCGATTTTGTGGATTTCGACTTATTCTAATTCGCCACCATTTTTCCTCTTAAACTGAAAGAAAAAAACTAAAATGAGAAAATTTAAAAAAAAAAGCATTACAGAATGGGATTCCGGAATGTGAAAAACGCTTTTTTTAAAGAAAATGTGACTTATAGTATTTTGTCATCTGAGCACAAAAATCATGCTTATACATATGTTTGTTTTTGCTCAAAGGCGTTTAACTTCATTTATATGTTATTCTCGAATAACAAAAATAAAGTTGATTAATTCGTTATTGGCTAGAATAAAAATCGTATACAAATGGTTTTATGCTGTTCATTTATTATTTCCGAATTAACAAGTTACTTGCGAATTAGTAGTTGTTTACAAATAAAAAGATTTCGTATGTCAGAGTGACCATTAATGATAGCACACTCAACATACCATACCATAACTTTGATAATTTTCATCAGAATGCAGTGACATATTTAAACGTTTAGTCTAGTTGTTAAAAAGGCTTATTATCATATATCTTATAAAGTATTAAAATTATTATAAAGTTCATGACTATAAGCATATAATTATAATGTTTTATTTATCCCCGTTTACTGATTAAGTAATATAATTTGCTCCGGTAATATTACATAAATAGCTAACCAGTTTATAATACATAAACTACGAGTACATTGATGTATTCTAACAGAGTAGTTTTAAAATGTAACACAGTTACAATCAAAGGAGAAAAATTAGTGCGATAAAAACGTTATAAAATAATAATGGACGAGACTTTGAAAAAAAAACAAAAAAAAAAAAACGCTGCAAATTATTGCAAAATATTTTATCATTTTCAAATAGTCATATATCCAATAATTATATATTTGTACTGATTTTTTTTCATTCGAGGCTTTGATATATTGATTCCAAAACACTTTTTATTTTCCTTCTATTTCCATAAATGGCTAAGATATGAGGATATGAAACCTTTAATCGGCCGCCATTATGAATGGAGGATGGCATTTTCGAGTTCCGAGGATCATCCTAGGGTATCTGCAACTTTGGTGTCAAATCGCTAAAAAAATCGGCCCCACAGTCTCCGCAGACGGACGGAATTTTTTTATTTTGCTCAATTTTTCGTTTTTACTAATCTTGAAACGTAAAATCTCAAAATTTGTGAAGGGGTTGAATTTTAGTTTTCTTGGTCGATTACAAAGTTTCTTTATTGAAAATAATAAAACAAAATAATGTACACAGAATTATATTATATTTAAATTGCCAGATGGAAATTTCTCCGACTATATGTTCGTCATATAATCTCATAATATTAATTATTATACATAAATTCGTTTTTTTATAATTTATTAATTAGAAATGTACAATTCATTAAGAAACAATGTGGTTTATAAAATCCCATTCAGTTATAACTATAAACAGAAGACATGGATGGCGTATAATGTTGGCAGCCGTCATCATCCTTCAAGCTGACGAGCTCCTTCGCAATCTTTTCCTCCTCGGCTCATTGAATGAGGCTGCCATTGAGAGCACTACAAGAATAGTACGGCAGCAGTAGGTGAAGGATGGAGAACACGCCCACCTAAGACTAATGCTTCGAGATGACTTGGCAGCTGTCGGAGATTAGGGCATTGGGTTAGTCACTTCACGATCCTACGGTACGGAGGGATCGCTGAACTTATAGCTCGCGTAACTCTTCATAGTGATAGAGTGGAGTGGGAAGTAATCGATTCTTATAGCTATCGAGAGGTTCGATAAAATCGAAGAGAAACTCGATGCGATACTTTTTCAAAGATAGATTTTGTGTAATGTTACACAAACTTTCGTTAAACAGTAACAAAATATTACTAAAACTGTGAAATACAAAACAAGAGTCAGCCTTAGCGAATCCGAAGGTTCGATGCCGATACTGCCAACAATTGCTTATTTACCTTATGCCGCTGAACACCGTCGAAATCCTAAACTACGAGGTCCTCAGCCGGACGTTTATTCGCCAATATAGTACTGATTATTTTTTTAAGGATTCGTTGATCATCAAGCCCAATAACTTTACATGCCAATTTCAAACGCGATGTTAACACTTAATAATATTTACCGGTCGCATATTCTGCAATTCCGCATTCTTTTGTCTTTTAAATTCTTCAGAGCATTAATCAAATTTCTTATCAAATATTCATGACAATGCTTTATTTTCCAAGATTTCAAGGTGTTGTTCTTGATTTAGCTTATGCGGCCACTCTTAGCCACCGTAGGAACAGTAGAAAAAATAATAGCCTCGCGAATTCTACCTTTCAGACTAATGCAAACTAGAGACCGTGATGGTTGAGCGCGTTTAGAGCGCGTCCACTGAGTATCTAATTCAAAGCCGTGTAGGATCAATTCCCGCCTGGGTTAGGTGAAATTTATTTCGTGGTGATCCCGCTTTAACAGGGTGGCAACCTATTGGTAGCCGTAAAGAACTGTCATAAAAGACTAAAATAACCACTTGGCGGACTAGTACTCTCACCAAGTAAAAATTCGGACTAAAAACTTTCTAATGATTTTAAGTCAACATTTCCATCATAGTTTACTGGCATATTTAAACATTTAAATACTGTTGGTGATTTAAAAAAAAACACAAACAAAGACGGGACATTGAAATGAAACATTTACCTCTAAGTATTTGAAGTATGATCCTCAAAAAATATAACCTTTTTTAACTTATAATTAAATTCCACCATCTGGGCTGTTATTACAGAAACATTTTAAGACTCTTCTGGCGTCCTTTTTAAACGCTCATAGTTCCGCTTCTATAAACGCTAGAAAACTAAAATTGGTATTATTTGACAGAAAAAATGAGCCATTAGAGATTTGAAAATGAATTTTCGGATTCGGGCTTAAGGCGAAATTACAGTAAAGGAGTAAAGTTGGCCGAATTTGAGTGTTAAGTTGATGACGTCACCACTCAGAACAATATAATTTGCAACATTCGACTGGACCTTCATTCACGATATTCCTATAATTATATATTTTTCTTTGCAATTCTCATTTCTCGCACTCTAAGTAATCCTACGCCTTTTAAATCCTGCGGGTGTGTAGTAGACACCGTCTCTGTCTGATTTTATATATATATATATATATAGTTATTAATAACGTGAAATAAGTGCAACGAGGTAGAATTAGTTAATTAAATTATCTTACAGAGTATTTGATAAGTAATATAGACAAATCGATGGATGGTACCAGACTGGCTCTCAGATTAAATTTTCCTTTATTCACTAATAAACATCCGAGATTACGCAATCGAAGGACACCGAAAAATAAATAGATTCCGAGCACATCGATGTGCGAATGCAGCCTTGGTTAATTTAATCATAACTCCATCTTTAACACATTTATAATCACCTTCAGAGTACAGAAAATATTGTGAGCAGGCGATTCCATTAAAACCAGTCCGATTAACATGTCGCATTTTATCGATCGTTATGTAAATTTGTAATGTCGCTCTTCGTGAAAATTATTTTAATTTAATAACACGAGCCGGCGGGATTCATATATGAAATGGATGTATACTCAAAATTATTGGTCAAACCTTGTAAAATGTTTAGCAACAGAAGAATTGTCTAATTTTATTATTTGGCCTGTATGGCGATGTGTAAATTTATTTTTTATTTCAGCATTGGAGTCAATTTTCAGAAATCAGAATTATCGATATAAATAAGTTGTACTAGACCTGAGGGACAATAAATTCTATAATAATGTTTGTTGGAGTAATTGTTAAATTTAAATTTAATTTGAAGATTATTATTCTCTTTTTTGGTTATAAATGTTTTAACTTCCTGTTTCTTGTTTTATTTTTGGCAAACTTCTGATTGTTTTACAGGCTTAATGTAGTAGAAGCACTACAATGGTTCTCACGTAGTTTGTAAAATTACGTTGTGATATTATTGTGGAATCCAGACAAAATAATGTTTTTTCGGCGATTTTTAAGACGGATGTTTGAGGTTCATTCATGCTCCACGTTAATACTTACCCATCGAAAAGGAACTACTTTTTCACACGGACCCGCTATATGGGTAATCTGGTCTGCCTAATTACTCCTTATAATCGTCTGAAGTGCCTGAAAAGAAAATGACCGTGTGACCTGCATTAAATTACTGTAATGCTGTGGTAACAGCTATATATAGCTGTATATTTTTAAATTTAATATAAATGTAAAATAAAGATCGCGAATATAATTTCTTTTAACATAAAATTCCGTATTAATATAAGCCTCGAAAGGCGCTTTCGTCAAAAGTAACACCCTATGTCTAAAAGTGATACTAAGCCTTAGAAGAACAAAAAGTTTAAGATCAGAATACATGATAATGATAAGGTTAAATTTTTCTGATATTTTATTTTATATATTTTCAGAAATTTACAACTGTATTAAAACTAATACAAGTAAATGCGAACTATGGTACAATGCCATGACAGGGACTTGTAAAGAAACTTCTCATTAGTACCAGCCCAATAACAATTCTAAATTAGATGGTCTCCAGGCCATCTTCTTTTCAGACGCCTCGGAAGGTTATCGGGAATCGAAGAGGAAGGAAGGTTAGAAATTAGTTTCTTAAAATTTAAAAATATTTTTGTCGTTGATTACCCCCTCTACCGGGACGTGTTAGTTCAGATTCGCTATCACCAACTATTGTTCACTATTATAAAATGAAAATACAAATTAAATCATTTTAATTAGTAAATAAGACCTATATTGAATTAACATCCTTTATTTTCACCAAGTTGTAATTCTTGTCTTAAAAATAAAACATATACTACGTACCTACTTCGTATCCTGGGAAAATATCAGATTTTTTTATTTATTAATCATTTCTTATGATGTGGGTCGGAATGAAGTAGATTGGAATGATGTAGATTGAAATGAAGTGGAATGGAATGAAGAGGAACTGACAAATTTTACTTTTTTACTTCCTTGTATGAAGTAAAGGAAGTATTGTAATCCCGAAAATTTTCGGTTTTCAGATTTCAACGGAAATATCCATTTTGACCATCCCTGAATCCATTTTGACTAGTTTCGTCGTAGCGTCTGCGCGTACGTACGTTCGTTCGTATTTCGCATAACTCAAAAACGGTTAGCCGTAGAAAGTTGAAATTTTGCATTTAGAATTGTTGTAAAATCTAGTTGTGAACCTCTCTTTTTGGTCACTGCTTAATCACCGGAAGTGTACATTACTTGAAGGTCATAATTGATTTCCATAAAAAATTATATTAAAATACTTTGCAAAACCTCTCAAATTTGGTATTTATAACTTATATATTGATTTAAATAACATACTAGATTTTGGTCTAAATTGGAAAACCGGAAGCGGTACTTTACTTGAAGGTCATATTAGACTTTCATAAAAAATTATATTAAAATATTATTTAAAACATCTCAAATTTGGTAAATAGGACTTTTATATTGATGTGAATGTATTTACTATATTTTGGTTAAAATTGGTGAGCCGAAAAGGGTCACTTTACTTGAAGGTCATAATAAGCTTACATTAAAAATTATATTTAAATTAAATGCATAAATCATATGTTTCGGTAATAAAGATTACAATCGCGATTTGGTTTCCAATCCAATTAAACATTTTTATTACTTGTTTCAAGTGTTAAAATTTAGTGTAAAATACTGGTTTTCCCCCCTATTTGTGTATGTGTGTGTGTGTGTGTGTGTGTCAATAGATGGATGTCGCGACGCCGAGTGTTGTTTTTGAGATACTGCGATCTTCGGAAACTAGTAACCAAATTCAGGATCACTTTTTGAGCCACCGATTTATAGTTTAATAGGCGTACAAGGAAGTCATGTGTTGTCCACATCAGATATTTTTTTAATAACAAAGATTAATTTTGTCAGTTTTTAGAATTTGTTATGTAAATACGTAGTAGTTTATACATTTCGTTCGCCAAGTTAATTTTCTGTTTTGTTTTTGTTTTTTTAAATATGTTTATGCATACATATTAAATTCTGAAAATATCATCTGTATAAATAGAGCTCAAAATTGTATTAATTAACTTCATCCATTCAAATTAATAATCTTAATTTGTTAAACGCATTAGATTTTTAATAAGCGCTTGTGAACCCCTTTGCAACGGATAATGATAATATATATATATATATATATATATACATTCTAGTTTGTTAGTCTGTTGAATGTGTGAGCGTATGTCCATTCTACATTAATGCGATTTTGAGGTATTTAGTCCTGACATTGCCTGAATTGGTGTTGATCGGTTAACATTCGAGGGGCTTTTTTTTTAGCTTTTTGGCTTTGCTTTTAGTCTTTCAACAATAACCCCAAATATAATTCTTTTAGATGAAATTTTTACTTTGTATATTATATTCCGGTCTAATTAATTCTCCTTGTTCCCTATTCCCGGTTCCTACTACGAGGAACAGTAGCCTATGCCGGTGCTTCATTGAGAAACCCTCCGCCCATCACTCTCTCTTTTTCATACTCGAGAGCAAAGGAGAGAGTTTTGAAACTGGGCTGGTGGCGGAGCGAGTTGGGGTAGGTCTGGGAGGGGAGCCCCAAGGCCGGATTTCGGCTGGCCGTTCAACCTGTGACCTCGCCCGGTCCCAAACCAACTCCGCCAATATCACGCACTCTTCGAAAACTCTACTGTCAGTCTCGTCTCTACTTGATTCTTTCATTTAAATCGATTCAAGTCTTCCGGAAGTTATCTAGTATTTTCTAAATGTCAACAAGGAGAGACATATTTTTAAATACTTTGAAAAAAATTAACTAAGCTTATTCAGTGAAGATGGTTTTAATTCATTAACGGCTGTTGACGTCACAGAAATCTATTACTCATGTTTTCAATGCTTATATCGATCGTATCTCATGAATATTAAAAAGTCGTTGTTAAAAATTGATTTAAAAAATGCAAAATGTCGACTTTATTGCTGCATTGGAAGATATATATTTCTATTCGTATGATATTGAAGAAAATAAAGTCTAACATATCATGTTTAACTTCACTGTTATCTATCCCACCTCCACTGGGCAGTATCCGTTGGGAGTTTGTTTATGTCAATAGGGACGGTTTATCAAAACTATTAATAGTTAATAATAATCCCCCAAAAATAGGATATTCTATAGAGTAGCAGTTCTCAGCATCGTAACTAGGGCGTTACTAGGACCAAACCAAAAAAAATAACAGAAACGTGGTAAATTGCCTCAGGACCTAGCGCTAGTGCTGCTAACTGTTGTAGATATTATGAATTATATCTATATTTTTATAATGAAAGACCTATGTGCAATTTAGAGCCTTTTTTCGGTGGGTCCTAATAGCCCTCTACTGGTTCCAAGTAGTCCCAGGCTATGGTACTGGAAATCCATAGGACTTTTTTTCTTCACATACCAATCTGACTAGTTTTTATTGTAATATTCTTCAATCATCCTTAAAAGTTGGCACATCCGATACAAACTAATATAAACAGAACTTTACAAAAGGTTAGTAAAGTAAAATGTTGCTTGTGGCAATCGATGAAAAAATCGACAACGTTGGGAATCGATTTCAGTGAAAATAACTGTAAAACATGTAGTCCTGGGACTCTTCACGAATCTGAATCAACCACTACATATCTTTATGATAATAATTTTCATGAATAGTAATTTAGAATGTTCAGAAAAATGAGGATGGAAAAGGTATTTAATTTTTTTTTGAAGATTTTTTTAAACATAATTGTCATCTCGAATATATTTTTTTGACAGATTATCATACTTCCTGTTATTCTTGACGAAAATTCATTGCCAATAGAATGAATACAGTTGTAGTATCTAAAATTAAACTGCCGTTGGAACTTGAATAATTGGATTCATTTATCCTTTGAAAGCTTGGATAACTATAGACTAGGTAGTGTTATCCCACCAATCAGTAACTAGTGTTGTGTGCGGTCTGATTGGCTATGGTGTCTTGTTAATCAAACTGATTCAGCTGACGTCTTCGATTGATTTGGTAAGAAATTCACCAACGAACATTATGTTCTTATTACCAAATAGCTATATCGACGAAGAAATATTCAACATTTTATAATCAGAAGTGAAAATAAGAAATGATATATAATGTCAATATATGTGAATGCATCAACATATACAACATATAATACAATCAAATATGGAGCCTGAACACAGCGAAAAGGAAGGCAATTCTCATCGGTTCAAACAAACCCGCTCCCCTCCCCCCATCCCTACTAATTATCGTCTACAAAATTCCTATTCAGTTTCAAAATTCTATAAAAATACCTTCGATCAATATTCAGGATTCAAGGAAATAGACTATCTATATTTATACAATAGTAAGACAATAAGGCCACCAAAAACAAGAAGAGCTTAATAATTACATAAAATCGGTGTTCAGTGTTGACACCTCGTCAGCTCTTCTTGTTTTTGATTTCGTGTTTGTGCTATTATGATAATTATTTCAAAGGTTTTACGTTCTCTTTGTGTCTGGCTGGTAAGTCCTTTTTATGATGTCCTTATTATATGTTGTAGATGTACACCATCGCGATCCTTTGAAAAAATCCACTAATCTCTGATGATGCCTGAATGGACGAAAATTTGGATGATATATGAATTAATGTATTAAAATTAATATACATTTTTGAAACTACGGTGGCCATATTGTTTTACTATTGCATTCGATAAATAAGTAATTTGGGGAAGCCATATTTTCCAAATCACCTGAAAATCCATTCCCATCTCCAAACAGCTCCTAACATTCCGAGATTAAATCCCCGAAGTACTCGTCATCTTCTAGTATTTTCCCTCATTCTCCCTCACTTTGACCACGGATGCTAAGTGTAGCAGGACTGTCTGGTGAGTACGTAGTAGAGTAAAAACTAAAAAGATGAATGAATTTTTTAATAAGATTCATTTTCAGTATTCCCAGACGCTCTCACATCTCTCATAGATAATCCAAGGAAGGGTGTCTTTATACTGATTCTCGACGAAAATATCTTATTGATGCCATCCAATTCCAATCCTTCTTACAAGAGCTAGAAATAATTATTAATTATTTGTCTTTTAGTTAAAAATTAAACTAAGTTCCTATATTTCTCCTAGACAAATGATGATTGAATTGTACATATTTGTTATTCTATTATACTGAGTGTCCTAGAATAAAGATTAATTTTTCAATTCGATGTTTCAGGGTCCCCCGAACTTTCGATGCCCATGCCACGCTCTCTAAATATTTTAAATCTAACCTGTCCAGCCCGTGTAGAAACCGAGTATTCCTCTCCTCTTCGTTAATTTATGAATGGTGTTATAGTTTTTTTTATATCAATTTCAAGGCTTAACTCTGTTATTTCGTAAATTTCACAGGAATCTTTCGTTAAAATGATATATTGATATAACTGCATTCAAAATAGTTATCTAATTAATAGATAAAGATTTAATAAACTCAATTATTTTTTCTTCCAAGTTCTTTTTGGCAGGCTTCGATCAGACCCTGGTTCTTTCTGTGGCAGTTGCTGATAAACTCAAGAAGTAAGTTCCATCGCTTAGCTGGGCTAACGAAGTAAGGACAATGAGGAGGTCCTGGAAATAATGTCTTTCAGATCGTGGAGAGAAGAGGTGGCAGCTGCAGTGGACCCACCTGCCTCAAAGGCAAAAACAAGACGTCGCAAACTGGTTCTGCACAACGACACACCTCCAAAACCATTTTGAGGTCTCGCCTTTGTTTCTAAGCTGCCCTGTAATTTCGGTATTTAAATAAAAGTATCGTTTTTATTTTAAGTAGCAAAGATGTTGAGAAAATATAGTTATGGAATAAAAATATATTCTTTGTGGATCTAATCGATTTACAGCTTTTAGAGTCCAGTAAAGTGATTTAAAAAAAGAAAAATTCTGCCGTCACCCCGACTTTGTTAGCCTGAACTTCAAATACTGACTTGTTTTTCTCTTAAACTATCGAACTATTTTCTTAAAAAAGTTAGGTGTAGGTGAAGATGCATCGGGTGGTTTCGGATATGGTTGATCCACCGTTCAACGTGGATACAAAATACCGTACACTTATTATATTACGTACACTACAAAGGACAAAATACACACGTGGAATAAAGAAAAGAAATAATAATAATAGAATGGAATAATTTTCCAAAAGGTAGAGAAACAGAGAAATAGACGGAATATAGACTTTCATTATCCAATCCATTGTATAGTCATATTTTTCATTTTATCAGTACCGATCTGAAATGATTATTTGAATTTTTTAATTTGTTGAGACATGTAAATGAACAACTTAATTTTTAGTTGTCTCTTTGACGAAATCATATTCATATTATTTTTTGGTGACAGATTTTAGCGTAAAATTTTTAAATTGACAAGCAATAATAAAAGCATTCATGATTTCTAAAAAGTACAAACAACATTTTACTTCGACAAGTTTTATCCTTCCCCATGCTTCACATGTAATTGCTGCCATATCATTAGACTGTTTGCTAATTGTCAACTTACTATAGATCGGTGCAAATTATTATTTGAAAAAAAAAATAAATATGTGAGAAATGATTTGAATTGAGAATTCAGAAAAGGAGTTGTGGCACGATATTTCAGAAAAAAGTGAATAATTTTTATTTTAGAAAACATCATGGCAGGGAGTCGATATAAAACTGTCAACAATTAAAATTCATATTATTTTGAAATTCATAAACACTTCATATACGCACATAATAAAAAATAAAACTGGCTATATTACCTTAAAATCTACTTAAGATTTTCTGTCTCTATGCCGTGGAAGATTTTTGTTAAAAAATCTTTTCGTCCTCACTATACTCAGCTAATCGCTAGTCGCCACTAAACTTATTTTATAGAAGAAAGTGTATTGCGTAAATCATGTATAAAGTCGAGAAAAAAAATAAATAGATTATTATACACATTCCGCTCCGCTTACTGAAAGTGGTTGAGGAAGTACTACTGGTCAGCTCAATAATATAAATGTCTGGTCTATTAAGCCAAAGTTGGGAAACTTCGGATATCTCTGAAAATATGACCAATGCCTTCAAGAGCGTAGGCCAGAGAATATTTGAATATAAATAAGATAGGTTAAAGAGAGATAGATAAAGAAGAGGATCGCGGAGATGGGACGAGGTGGAGGGGGCATCCAAGGGCGGATTTCGGACGTGCTATTGACCTCGCTACTGCCAAGGACAGTCAACTGTCGCCCTTATTATTATTATATTGCACAATAACAATAACAACGGAAAGAGCAGACTCTCGCCAATCCAAACTAATTAAAATCAAGCGTGTTCGGATTAGCGAAACATTCGGAATACTCAACGGTTAAAAATGGGAACTTCATTGATTATAAGTCAATTTAAAAACAAAAATTATAAAAATAAAAACATTTTGGTATAACTTTACCATTGTTGCATTCATCCGCCTTACCAGTAGAGGTCGGCGCACTATCGCTCTCTATCGCTATTTTTGCTAACGGGTCCTTTTTACTTTAGGTACGCCAGTTATTTTTAAAAAGGAAAAGTATCTGTTATTGAAAAGTAATAGCTATTATTATGCGCTTATTTGAAATTAAGAAAACAGTTTAACATAAATTAAATATAAAATGTTAATTTTTTTTTATAACTGATAGGGTCGTACCTACGGTTTTATTGAATGGACGATATACCTAAAATCAAATCTTCGTATTTTTATTATATTTTTTTTTTTTATGGTGTAGTTCGGATTAATGAGAGTCCACTGTGTTATTATATCATTTCTCCTCTCTTCTATGTTATTATTTTTAATTATATGGTATAGGGCATATTTATAATTTATTTCTTTGGGTCTGCAGTTAAGTTTAAAGTATCTGTCTAAG
This sequence comes from Rhaphigaster nebulosa, assembly GCA_948150685.1. Taxonomy (NCBI): domain Eukaryota; kingdom Metazoa; phylum Arthropoda; class Insecta; order Hemiptera; family Pentatomidae; genus Rhaphigaster; species Rhaphigaster nebulosa. The sequence goes on along the minus strand of OX411311.1, from coordinate 114,073,637 downwards.
AACAATGTCAGATGTACTATACTTTGCCTCGACTAAAGTTACCAGATATTTTTTGCCCTGAAGCGAAGATAAACGGATTTAGTCAGTGATATTTTTGTATTACTTTTGTAAAATTAAAAATTCTATTCCTATTTACATACAATATTGATTTTTATGTTTCGTATTTACCATTTGTGCTAATTTGCCACAGCAATTTTGGCGAGGATCGTTGAATAAAAGTCCTAGCAACTTAAGTGAAAATTAATTAACAACTTACTTTGTCCAAATACTCACGAGAATGAAAATTGAATGTAAGTTTATTACTGTTGTTTAAAAATTGGCACCGCGCCCCAAGCGAAACACTCAAACATCCATGATGATGCGCGCAGGATTGTAAAGCCCACACTGTTCGACTTTCGATTCGACATGACAAACGGGGAAGGAAACGTGTAGCATGTGATGTCGAATCGAATGTCGAACAGTGTGGACTTAGCTTAAGAACCGTTTCAATTAAATGGAATACCATTAGGTAATATTATTTCATTATTCTTTTTCTTTTTTTTTTTTTTTTTTTTTTTTTTTTTTTGGCTTGACGGTTAAGCGAGTAAGACGGGAAATCGGTGGACGGATATTCTAAGTGGGACAATTATGTGTACCATGGCAAAACCTGGGGACACAAGGACAGATGCCCTAAAAGTGGAACTAGGTAAATTTATTTTTGTCAGAGGCGGTTTCTAAAGTTTTCTTTCCTTTTTTTTTGTTTCATGTAAAAATATTTTTGGTTTGAAAATAAAAGTTAAAAGACTTCTTCTATTACTAATATAAAACAAAATAATTACCCTTCTTCATAATATTTTAAGTTGGCCAATAAGTTGAAAATGGAGCTTCGCAGTCGGCTGAACACGGTACGTTTTCGCGCCTGGACATCTTGATTATACAAAACATTCTAATTAATGGAGAACGAGAACAATTAATGCCCAGGCTAACGAACCGGGGCCATTTAAAAATATTCCGCCATGGCAGATATGAATATCATGTTGGCCATCTGCGGAAGGCAACTTCCCTTAGAATAAAACAAAGAGGATGTGAATGGGCCTTTGTGCCTCGATAGTTCTACCTCCATGTCACTTATTTCTCCTCCACTTCAAAAGAAAAAGAAAAAATAAGAAACCGAGAATGCGATTGACGTCACCTACTGGACGATCACAGCCCACAACAAAGGAACAGAACAACAATATTTACCAATACTTGTTCTGATACCTGGTCGTTTGAGTAAAAAATTATTCGATCTATCAATAGAATCCGATATATATATATATATATATATATATATATATATATATATATATATATATATATATATATATATATACACATATGCAGGTATTTTTGATTCTTATCCAAGATGGCGGTCGCTTTAATGGCCCCCTATCATAAAAAATCTGCATTTTAATTTATTTTATTTATTAGCATTGGCAAGGATGAAAACAGGAAAAGAAAACCATAACAATAATTGCAAGGATCAAATATTTTTTTAATTTAAAAAATCGATGAATTCTATAATGGGTTCTGTGATTATTTGTGAATCGTCTTTGATATCTCTAGCTTGAATCTTGTATAATCCTGGCGATTTTTTTTACATTTCAATTGTATTACTGATGTCGATAATGCAAGAGGATAATATGAAATGAGGCGAAAGAGGTTTATGCAAAGCCACATTCATAATCAGCAGATTAGGGTTCTGATTGGAATAGATGGATGCAAAATGAATTAGAAATCCTTACATTGGTTCGCGAAGTCAAACGTTGATCGTTAACTACTAGTACAATTTTGTTCGATGAGATGGAAGCATTGGTCGGTGCCAAGAATATAGAAATGAAAAATAGGATATTAATCTTGAGAAGAGGGGCGCGTTATCACTGGTTCCTCCCGAACTTACCCGAAGGTCGCCGGACTAGAATACTCTAGCGCCATTTGTGCTAACTAATTGCTTTGCATTCAATTGTAACATTAGTGTTCATTGGAATTATTACTATCAATTACTATCAAACTATTGGAATCACTAACAATTTGAAATAATATGCAATTAAGGCATTAATAATTCCAACGCATATGAATGTTAAATATAAATACATAGCAGTTGGCTAGCATAAATGGCGCTAGACTGTACTAGTCCGGTGACCTTCGGGCAAGTTCGGGAGGAATCAGCGATGACGCGCCCCTCTTGTAAAGTCGTACGGTCTTGAGAATTGAATCTTTAAGTTTTTTAAGATTGACTCGATCGATTTTGCATCTGAGGAAAAACAAGAATTTCCCGCTTAAGGACATACATTAAGTCCTTCTATCTATATAATTTATCATTGTTATGTGTATATTGTATTATCATATGTTATGCTTATTTGTGTGTGTACGAGTGTGTAAATTTACAGAAAATACTTTAATTTTAATTTTATAATTTGGAGATGCATGCTGTAAATTCTTATTCGTTGACTTTTTATTAACGCACTAATTTATAAATTTTATAATCATGTTAATACAAAAGGCTCACGTCAACATCGAGTATGAATTTTAAATTAATAAAACATCCCTGTTCTACATATCCATCCAATGACGTAGTGTCAAATCCCTTAATCTTTAATTTGCCAATTCGAACCTGCACAATGCCCCCTAAAGTTTGAGGATGCATTGCCGCCAGTTATGAATTATACAGTAGTCTACGCCCTTCGTCGATTCGCAAAAGAGGTCCCGACGGTTTATGTAATACTTTATTCTAAAATGCCGGGAGTCGTCGACTTTCGAAGTAGCAGGAGATTGAACGATTTGAAGGGATTTTCAAGAGTGATTATCATGAGGTCGGGATTTTTTAATTATTTCCAGGTTATATTATTCCATGTTGCTACATGCCAAATCATAAAAAATGGACTACGGCTGAATTATGCCAAAAAGCTTTGTGAAATCGCGAAAATGAATAAAAAATATGTTTTGGTAAGATATTTTACTAAGTACAGCGATGCAGCTGCTTAAACCTGTTTAATGTTTACCAATAGCAAATACTCTCGTGTGAATGATTAAGTAAGCTTGTTTTTAAACATTTTACCAGAGCAATAAAGGCTATGTTCAACGGTTGCAGTCGAATAGAAAGATGGCTGTTTCTTACGAAATACTATTAATATAAAAAAAAAAAGAGAAAAAAAATGCTGAAGCAACGCGTGAAATTATTCAAACTGAAGGTTAAGGTCTCCTTGGCCATCGTACAGCGCATTGGTATAAAGAATTCAGCAGTGATGATATGTTCTTAGAACGGAAGAAAGGCTCTGGGCATCAGTGGATATTGATGAGATTCCGTGAGGTTCTGAAGGACGTTATATGAACTCTGACCTGTACCGCGAACAGTTTGATAGAAAAAATGCGCAATTATCAGAGTGAACCCACCTTTGATGAGCCGCCAAGGTGTTTAAAGTACCAGCTGGATAACGCTCGGCCACAAACTTCCAGTCGGGCCAAGAAAAAGTTGAAAAATCATCAGGGAATCGAACTTTTGTCAAATCTATCATACAATCCAGACATCACTTCATCAGATTATCACTTATTTCGTTCCATGGACAACTTTCTTCAAGATAAAAAAAATAATAATTTTGCAGAGGTTGAAATTATGCATTTACTATGATTTATACATGATACATAATATTCATAATATATAAGGCGTGGAGATGGAAAAGGGGAGAAATATATTTTTTGTCCTTTTTGATATTTTTAATGTTTTCCACTCTGTTTAGCGTCCTCTTCAAGCTGGTACATCTTTAACCCCTTAACGTACAAAGTCCAATCTAATTTTACATTCAAAGTTTGGGTTAAGTTTCATAAGGGGATAAATCAATGTTTATCAAAACAGCCAGTAACAATAACTGTAGTTAAATACAATAACTGTAGGAAAAGTTAATGTAACGTTATTGTGTTTAATCTATTTTGATGTCTTAATCATGGAGAAATAGCCTGAAGTAAATACGACAGCATCGAGAATAAAACCTCCAGATAGAATTTGTTAAAGCATCAGAATATTGTACTTTTTTTAACGTTTTCACATTTATCAATTCCAATCTAATTAATAAATTTGAACTTAGTAGATACCGTTCCAGGAGCTTGTGCATGTATGTTGTAACGTAAATATTTCAAACGAAAACAATTAAAATATTCTATTATCGGCTATCATGATATAATTTTTTTTTTTAATAGTTCTATTCTCTATATTATAAGTTTGAAGTTCTATTATATTTTATAATTTGTTGTTTGATATTAATGTTAAATTATTTAAATCCTTTCCTTGTTTATTGACTTTTTTTTCTTTCATTTTTCCAAGCAGAATCAGATAAATTCAATTTATTTAATTTTTTTTTAATTAAGTATTTGGAAAAACTGAACTATATTTTGCAAACCTATTCCTGATTTATTTTAGAAAATTATGATCCAATAATAATTGCCCCAAAACAACAATAACCTGAATTATGCATATTTTTGTGTTTCCTGAAAGATTTTCAACTTTGGATTTATCCCCTTATGCTTCTCCACGCCTCATATCATATACCTTATAGTGTAGCATGTGATGGCGCCTTAATATTCGCATTGTGAGTGGAATGTAAAGCTATCTCAATGTAAATACATACAATGTATTTATAAATAAATACAAAATAAAACGATACGTTCAGTCTGCACTGAAAGAGTTAAGAAGAGAGGTGAGTGTTGCAGGTGTGTTAAAGGTGTGGTAGTGTTTCTCGGAGACTGCACACAGTATCACTGGAATTGAAAAATAAAGTCTTACAATTAAGCGAAGCCAAAAAAAAAAAAAAAATTGTTCACCGAACTACAGTTTAAACAATGATTAAATACAATGAGAAACTGCTAAACGAAATAAAAAATATTTCTCAATGAATTTGACAGTAATTTGAAATAGGCCGGATCATGGAAATAGAAAAATTATTGATAATGTAGATTAAAAAAAAAAAAAAAAAAGTTGTAAAATAAATGCATGCATTTACATTTGTTTATTATTTAGAAAATTCTTTTCATTTCCTTTAATGTAGTAAGCATTTAACAAAAATTGAAAATTTAAGTACATTCAAATTGTTATTTTATAATTTTTGGAGGTATAGTATATAAAAAAAATATAGAAATGCGCATTATACAAAAGACTATAGATAAACTAAAGACCACAAAATATGGTTTTAAGCATGTATATATGTTTTTATGGAACAGGAAGCGACTTAAGTCACTTTCCAAGGACCGACTGTACTAGGATGAGTGGTACATGGGCCCTATTTAATAATAAAGTACAAATACAAGTGGTAAGATAATAATAATCTTATTTTATTTTTTTTAACTTACTGTTTTTTAACATAACTATTTTAAATGTAATCGTGTTCCAACATTATAACAATGTTTTAACAATATATATCAACTATATAACATCTCGTACTTTACTTTATAGGCACACTCTATTTCATAATAAAGTGCAAATAAGCCAATGACTTTACTACGCCTATCACTTACACAGTGAAATGTTGAAATACGGAAACATTTAAAATAGATTTATTAAAAAACAGTAAATGAAAAAGTAATTAAATACAATTATTATTATCTAATGCTGATATGTAATGTGTAACCTCTAAAAACGAACTTGTAATTTCCACTTGTAATTTTACCACTTGTACTTGTACTGTTGTACTTTATTATGAAATAGAACTCCAATTCATTTGAAAAAAATTCTGCGAGAATCGAATCCCTATTTTCTCATCCGTGTCATCAGAGACGGCCTATGTCGGCTGCTTGACCTGAGACTTCAATCATTACTTTTCTCATTGCACGCTCTTATTATGCGCTTTCCTCAGGCTCACCATCAACTGAATAATTATGCACCGATATAAAAATAGACCGTGGGACCCTGGGAGACTTTCCCACAAAGCGCCCTAAAGGTATCTTCCACCCTTCAGTAGATTTTTTCAAAAATATCCATTCCGAGTTAATAACAGGCGAGTTGTAAATTATGCGAAAAGTAATTGCGGCTCGAGATGGATGCACCGAGAGCTGTCAGTTGGTAGTTAATTAGCATTTGGTTCAGTTCGCGCGGTCAATAATTCTTACCTGCCATCAAAGTGTCCCGGGGATATCGATGGCTCCTGTCGCTGGAGTGCTGTAGGTTGTCAGAAAGGCCGGCAAAAAGGAATAAAGTGCGTTTATGGATCACAACAAATCGCAACGCAAGGAATTTTGACCAAGAATTTCTCATACCATTAAAGTTCATCTCTAAACCTTTTGGAATAAAATGGTCTCGGGATATTATTAGCTTATGAATAAATCTATCATAAAACTAGTTTGTTCTATGTTAAAAGTAAATCAGCAACATATCTTTTTAATATAAAAATATTTACGTTTAAGTCAGATTAGGTTGAATCCAAGTCTTGATGAACTCTTGAATCAGCAACCGGATCTAAGCCCACCACAAATCATCCGCCAGTCTCGAAATTATATATATATATAAAAAGTGTATATATATATATATATATATATATGAAATAAAGTGTATATATATATATATATATATATATATATATATATATATATATATATATATATACACTTTTTTTCGAATTCCTATTTTTACCCACTACTTGTTCAATTCATCACTTTCTTGTCTTTGATTTCTATACTATTTAAGCATCTCTACACTGCCTTAAAATGTATCCAAGATACAGAAGAAGAGTCAATATATATATATATATATATATATATATATATATATATATATATATATATATATATATATATATATATATAATTTATTTATTATATACATATTCTTGTCTTTGATCCTTTTTCTGTATCTTGGATACATTTTAAGGCAGTGTAGAGATGCTTAAATAGTATTGAGATTGTATAGAAATGTCGTCGTACCTGTGACTGGGCTCACTTGTGATTGCGAAATTACCTTATAATTATGCCTTAACTCTAACTTAATTCTATTTTACCTATTAGATGATACAGCATCCTACTGTACGTTTCGGTGCTGGTGGAGGTACAATGCTATCAAATAGCTGATTGCTAACATGATTTAAAGAATCGAAAAACTTGACTTTGCGTCGCGTTATGAGTTATTCCACTGTCTGTATCTCTAGAGTGCTATGGACATCAGGAGCTTTGTCTTTCCAAAGGGAAATATGCTTACATATTTTTCTAATTACAGCGTTCTGGAATTTTGCAGCACTTTCGCTGTATAAGGAGTAATGCCAGCGGACATTAGAGCACGATACAATAGAACCGGCCGAATGATACTACTGTAAATTAATATTTTAAGTCGTAGGCTTAAGTGTGGTGAGGTATGGAGGTGAGCCAATTTATATATCCACCTCTCTTATTAATGTTTTAAAATTAATCAAGTATGTTTAGTTTAAATTGAATATTTGATTCATAGCTAATACTATTTACAATAGTATGTTTAGTGTAAGTTGAGTATTGAATAGTTTGTCATAGTTCCTGAATATTTTTAATTTTTTTTTGTCACAACGTTATAACAATGTTTTATATCCAAGTTGAATACTAAGGAATATCATTTATATACTAGGTTGTTACAAAAGTCCTGTACTATAGCTTTATTTCAGATTACATATGTTAAGCATTATTTAATACCACACTTCAAAGTAAAATCCATTATTTTCAACTTCTTTCATCCATATTTCTGCCAGTAATTGGATTTGATGCCGGTACCACTCCTTTAGTTTTGAGGCAAAGAACTCTTCACATTCAATTTTTACGTCCTCGAAATTATCAAAGATCCGATCTTTTAAAAAAAGAGCCTTTGATCTAAACAAACCATAATCTGATGGTGCAATATCTGGGCTATACGCTGGATGAGGCAAATCGTTTACTCCTGCAGTTCCGATAATCGTTCCTCATGATGTCCAGGGATATTGTCGTGTTGCAAAATGATTTTCTTCCTGTTGACCAAAGCTGGGTGGGTACTTTGCACTCAAAACTGCATAAACTCTGTCTAGCTGTTCACAGTAAAGGTTTGAGTCCCTACTACGGCCGATAAATCACGAGTAGTTGCATATGGGCTCTCACATTTAAGAAGAACGTCATCATCAACCACCTGTGGGTGACCTGATGTGGGTTGTGCGGCAGTATTTCGATGGATAATTAGCTCTCCTTCGACGGCTGCCTTTGCGCTTAAACCCTTTTTCCAGTAATTTCTCAAAAGACCGCGAATCACGATCTTATCTTCTGGCATTGCACATGCGTTTGAAAAATGTCAATGATCCCATAAAGCCAACTCGTCACAAGGAATTAAAGAATTAGTCAAAGTAAACATTGACATAAATTATAGAAACAAAAACATTCTTATAGGATAATTATGAGAGTTGGAATTAAGGGTTGTTCATGTTCATGCACAAGGAATTTTGTATCAACCTAGTACATATGTACGTACTACTAACTTATACCCACAGCAATAAGTAGGACTTACCTTTGAAGGACCTCTATCATCTTCATAGCTAGTTTTGTTTTAGAACATTACAATATAACTATAAATTCTCTACTCTGAAATAGACCGTCCATGGACCATCCGGGCGTCTATTTGACTTCCTGGAAAACGACAACGCGAGTTCCGATTAAGGTCCACGGAATAGTGTGATCATTCTTATGCCCAAAAATGTATGAATAAAAAATTGAAATTGAAAATTATGAGGTTTTACTAAACACTTCGGAATGATGCTTCCTGAATGAATTTTTATCGTTTTCATATTCATATTCACCTCAAGCTATTGCCAAAAATAGATTGAATTCATTTTTTTTGTTGTACTTTTCTGAATTACTTTTTTTGACTCTGTTTTTTATATAAATCCCTCCATTTTTAATTTAAAAAATAACAAAGCTTGTTATTAACATTTTTCTGTTTTGCAGTGTTTCCTGACACACAAACAACCGCTAGCTACTGAAGACAAAGAGTTATAAAGACCAGTACATCCTCATTTGCATCTTAGCCATTAACCTGAGCTCATTACGAAGATAAAGCGAAGAAAGCCCCTCTTACACACTTACAGCATGAACGATTCCAATGAGAATCCAGGCACCGTTAAATTAATATGTTATATTATTTCGAACGGTTTTTCTCTCATTTTTATGAAGCACATTACAAATCGCTAAATTGAAAAGAGTCTATTAATTTCCTCAAAAGAGGAGCAAATAGTTATCAGGTTGAACTGGAGGATCAATTCGCCACGACTGCGAAGAAGTCACGCGTTAATTCCAGAGGGTTTAAGTGGCTTCTGGAGCCGGGTCGACGACCGTTTCTAATGACACTTTAATGCCTTGATAATATATCTCTTTATAGACTAAAGTCTGGAGAAAGTAATCTGGAAAGTAATACTCTGGTAATTCATTGGTGGTATGAAGCTCATCCTAGAAGCTGGAGTACAGAGGAAAAGAAGGAGACTTGGCTGAGTCCAATCAATCACAACTATTATAATAACGATTTACTTATCCTTTTCTAATCTAGCACAGTTATTATTATTATATTTATTATGTTATAATATGTTTAATTATTAATTTAATTTTAAATCTCGTTAATTCGATACATTATTAAAGCTAAAGATCTGAGCTCCCATGCTGCCTGATATAACTCCAAATGTAAGAGATTTCAGCAGTTTTAGATTGGCATTCTAAAGAAACTTGTCGATTCATATGTTCAGAAAGAAAAAAAGCAGGAAGATTACATGACACATTGAATTCATCTAATGTAGAAGAATTCATGAAATATTTTGATATATAAAATGAATTAACATACATAAATTAAAAGAAAAACAGTAAGTTATTTAGGAATTATCTGAGCCGCTTAAGCTTCAGTCATTTCAGATTTCTAGATGACAGTGAGGAAGAAATAGATAGTACAAGAAGTTGATTGGAGTGAGAAAGTGAAAATTTAATTGTAAATACTCCTTTTTTTTCCAAATCATCACATAAATACCTATACCTGCTTGAACCCAAACGAACATACGCCTCAAAGATTAGCAAAAAAGACGCACTTACAAAATTTTTTAACAAATAACAGATGCTACTGGGTACGTAACTAACAGAACTCTACTTATGTACTTTTTATCTTAGCTTTCATAATAAACTTCTCGGGAATGAAAACAGAGTGATAAAAGATATGGTTACTGCTGAAATAGCATTTAGGAGGCGTCTGAAAAGAAGCTAGGTGAGAGATCTCCTTTTGTGAAGTTAGGCACTAAAATCAAGACCGAGAAACGGTGGTCCTGGGAACTGTTCTTACACACGCCTAACGTCAAATCTTTTCTATTGACAGCAAATTGACTAATTTCCATTATATTATGTTCTGAATGAGGATTGTTTCGTAAATTTATATACATATAAATAATTACAATTTTACCAATACTCTCACCTGTTGAAACATTATAAATTAATGTATTTACCCAAACAATTTTTTGTTTTATTATGCATATAAAAAAATGTAACCTTACCTCAAAATTTGAGGTTTTACGTTTTAAGAAACCAAAAATCGAATGAAAAAAAAATCTTTTCGTCCTTCGTCCGCTGATTTTCTCTGTGCCACAGGTCACTCCCGGATGATCCTCGGAACTCAACATTCCATTCGCAAATTCGTTGAAAAATTGAGGGCGATTAAAGATGCATCATGCACCCATTTCTAAACATAAGGGGAGAGTGTAAAGTGTTTTGGAAACTTTATACCAAATCCCAAAAAATAAAATGAAATTAAAATAATATTTCAATTCAAATAATTTAAGCCAATATTTTTTTATTTTTAGGAATGATGATTTGTTTTTCTAGTTAAGTAGCGGAAAAAATTGTTGAATTCGCCGTGGCCGGAGTTCGAATTTGATTTTCGCAGGGACCGTTATTAGACTGATGTAGGCTAATATTATTTGTGTCCTTTAAAAGCCTTTCAGAAATTGCATTTCCGTTGACAAACTTCCAGTATGGAAAATTGTAGAGGATGGGCCAAGATGCAGAAGGAACTAGCTGCAGTTAACTGGTTTACTGCTACGACTCCCACTTTGGCTAATGCTGTATGGCATAACTAATATAATGCACTATGGTGCCAATAATTCGGCTCTTGTCGTTCGGGGGACTTGAGCGGATTCAATCAGGGTAGATAATCGACTTTACTACAGGGGATAATCGATCTCTGATGGGGCCCATTAATACTCTGATGTACGGAATTAATCGTCTTTATGGTAATATCATTGAGTTCTCTATATCGCTCCTACAATAGCGTCTGAAAGTAAACAAACAACGAAGCAATCATAAAATAGTCTTCGTTCAAATTATAATTACAATTAAAATGATTTATTATCTGTAAATAATTCCAAAAAAAAAAAAATATTATTTTTTTTTTTATTAGACTTTGGTATAGTATACATAGGTGTGGAATAAAACTAAATAAACCAATAATGATATAATTTTAGACTCAAGGTTTTTCAAAATGACTACAACTTGGTATTTACGTTCTATGAATAAATATAGTGGAAAATCCAAAGTTTCAGATTTATCTCATTTTTAGTTTTTGAGTTATACATTTAAAAAACAAACAAAAATCGAATGCTTTTTGACAATTTTTTAATTATTGAAAAGGTTGTAGCTCTATAGACACTAGGCAAAATTATAGCTCCTGTAATTGTGAAAAGAATGACACTATTTTGACCTTCCTAGGACAAATATTTTGGAGCTATTAGCTTTTCTATTATTCAAAACATGTCAAAAAACAGGCGATTTGTATTTGAATAATGTATAACTCAAAAACTAAGAAACGGAAAAATCTGAAATTTTGTATTTTTCATCTTTACTGATCGATCCAGGTACTCATCGCTTCAGAAGTAGAGGATGCAGAGTATATGATGAGAAAAATTCTCAGTATGGGGGCTAGAAGTCAGCAAAGAAAAACGGTATATATGACCTATAATAGCCAAGGTGAATACCTACATTTGGACCCATGGATTATGAAATCTGAAGAGCAGTTTAAATATCTAGGAAGCTGGGTAAACGCTTTAGGAACAACAGAAATGGACATTGAAAGAAGCATAAGCAACGGGAAGATCATTATTAGCACCTTAAATTCGGTACTATGGAGCCCTTATTAACAATGTCCTTAAAAACAAAAAAAAATCTATACAAATCATTCCTGGAAAGTGTTACTCTCTATGCAGCGGAAGCCTGGACAATTAAAGAGGAGTCAATCACTAAACCTTATAGCCCTAGAAATGGATTACTGGAGGCGATCATGTGGTATCTCACGGCTTCAAAAAGTTCCAAATAGTGAAATAAGACGGCAAGTCCAACAAGCGGAGAACATCCTCCATACTATTGAAACAATGAGGCTGAAATGGTATGGGCATGTGATGAGGATGAAAGAGGGGCGATGGCCTAAAAGTATTTTGGAATGGAGACGGAAGAGGGGTCGCCTGAGGAGAAGCTGGTTGGAGGGCGTCAAGGAAGGAATGGTGAACAGGGGAATGCGTGAAGGAGAATGGCAAGAAAGAGGAAGATGAAAAAAACTGAAATGTGGTGACTACATATGACCGAAGTTGTAAAAGTCGTTAAATAAAAAAATCTTTACTCATAGTGCTACTTTTATTTATTTAAGATATTTTGAAATTCATCAGGATCGGACGGCTGAGATGGGCTGGACATATTGCAAGGATGAGACCTGATGAAATACCCCGGAAGCTTCTTGAAGAATAGCTGTATGGAACAAGAAGAGTTGGCAGGTCCAGATTGAAGTGGGCTGATGGTGTGGCAGTTGACGAGCGATCCCTCTTAAACATCTGCAATTGGCGAGAAGCAGCACGAAACTGCAGGCGGCGAGGAAGGAAGGAAGGATAGTACTACTTATGTACAAAACATGGTTGAATTCTGAAACATCCAGTTCCAGACTATTGGTTGATTTGACCCAATAATGTGTCCTCAATCTTCATTCAGCCAGAACAAAATGGCTGATAGTAATGTCGAATTTCGAGAATCAACCTGGGGTGATATGTGACTTTGGTGACCAATTTAAAATAAATTGACCCAGTCGGAAGAACGGATTTTATTTTTTTGGATTCTATGTATCTAGAAACGTAAAATCTCAAATTTTGAGGAAGAGGAGTAGGTTAATTTTTTTTCTATGTCGATTACTAAGGTTCATTATTGAAAATAATATTCCGAAAAAGAAATATAATATAACTAATGTATTTTTTATCTCGTTATAATATTTTCATTAGGTAAATATTAAATTGATTAATGAAAGAAAAACTCAAAAAAAAGAGACAAAAATTAGAGAAAGGATGTAATAGAGATTCTCAGGGCAACAAAACACCAAATTTATTCTCTATCTTCATAAATGACCGAGTTATCTGTGTGTGAATCCTTCAATCGGTCTCCATTTTGGTAATGCCGAGTTATGAGGATCATTCTGGGGTTACCTGTGACTTTAGTGCTAAATCTAAAAAAAGTCGGTCCAGTAGTTTCGGAGAAAAGCAGCGGACGGCGGATAGATTTTTTTTTAATTCAATTTTTGAATTCTACCTAACTAGAAAAAAAAATCAAGTGGCTTACGATAGGTTCATAAAACTAGGACTTAGATGGGCAGGCCATGCAGCCAGGATCAGTGACGCACGCAGAGGAGGGAGGGGATCTGGGCACATTCCCTCTCCCTCGAAACAGTATAATTTTCATATCCACCAATATAAGATTTGTCTTTTGAATATTATTTTTGGTAATTTAAATAATAGTTTTTGGTCTAATTTTTATGGTTATCCTTAAAAATATGCCAAATGTGGCAATTATAGACATTTAGGTGATTATTTGCCTTCTTCTTATTAAATCCACCCCTCCCGAGAAAATGCATACGTCCATGGCCAGAATGACAGACGCTATGGTCCCAAAAAAGCACCTGATTTAGATTCTGCATGGAGGGCCACGTATTGGAAGACCTAAGCTGTGATGAAAGGACTGTGTTGAAAACGATGCCAAAAGGCCTGGAGTGAGAAATTAGATGGAGGCAGCACAGGATAGGGACGTCTGGCTTTTGGGGAAGGCCATGATTCGCCAACGGGTACAAGTGCTAGTTGGATAAATAGATAGACCTATTTTGAAATGTAAATCTTCAAATTTAGAGGGAGTTAAATTTTTTTACTGAAAAAAGTAAACCAATAAACTAGATTCCTCTTTGGATTAATTTTCTCAGTTTTGTGTATTTTCAGTTATTCTGATATTGCCGAATAACTGATCAAATATAAACTTTCTGAGATGTGTTTATGTATCTTCGTTTTCCTTCAGCCTATGGATCACACTTAGATTGATGCGTGTGCGATTTCTATTTGGTTGATTTTTTTTCTAACTATTGATGTGTGGTGCGCAGTCTCTGGTTTGGTTTTAATTATGCGACCTTATCTTTTTCTATCCTGATGAAACCTGGATTGGAAGGCTAACTGAAAGTTTGGCCTAATAAATAATCTCTTGGCCTAAGTTAAATCTCTTCTAAAATCATTTCAAATTCCAATTCCAATGATGTCCTTAGCGTTTGTAATAATTCTATTGGTAAATATTATTCTAAACAATATTCCACCGTTCGATGGGACTCGTTAATGATCCGTTAATGATCGAAAATGCTGATCCAATCCTTATTGGAATAGGGTCCTTGTTCAGCGGACGGCTAATCAGCGAAAGAAAGGCGAGGAAATGTTTTTGCAGTCTTGATCCTTCAAAAGGACATCGGGCAGCAGGACTTAGTTGATTCTTAGTAGTCCTGGAAAAAAGACTAGCCCGTTATTCCGAAGCCTCTTTGCGGACCGTTACCGTCTGTCCTAGGGCACACTGGTTACCGATCCTCCACTTCGGCGATCAGTCTGGCTGCGGGGTACCTTTCCAATCTACTTAAAAAAATAATTCCTGTTTTTTTTTTTTTTTTTATTTCAGTGTGGGCATAATCATTTTACTTACTTTGACTATAAGCCAGAAAAGAATTGGGCCTCGAAATTAATACGGGGAAAAATGGTTATTTGTAAGAAACGACGATGATTTCGGTGACGTCGTCCTGATGCTAAAGTAGCGAATATATCTGAAAATAACTATTTTTCAGGAAAGCGAAAACGTTAAATTTCTTCTGTGTATAAGGAGTACCTGCAATGAATCTTTTTTTCTGTTGGTCTTGCATTTACAAACAGAAAACAAATTAAATTATAGAAGGCACCTCTTATACACAAAAAATTGTAACGGTTTTTTTGTTCTCCTGAAAAGTAGTGATTTTCATAAACGTTAGGACTTTTGAGAACGTAAATAAATTTAAGTATCTGGAATGAACAATAAACGAAAGAAACGGAATCGGAAGGAAATAAAAGCATTGTTGAAAGGGGGTAAGGCATGCTATTTCTCAGTTTCAAAATTGGTTAGTTCCCTCCTACTTTCCGAGAACCTGAAAGTTAGAATTTATCAAACTATTACCCAGCCTTCCTACTGTTGGGTGAAAAACGTGGCTGTTTACTATAAAGGAAGAAAAACGCCTTAACAACTTCGGAAATGAAGTATTACGAATATTCGACTGGAGGAAGGCCATGTCTATTGGGGAATTTAGGAGGTTTCACAAATTGAATTGCGGAGCATGCACCATCCTGACGGTTGAAATCGACATCTGAATTAGTAGGATTTAGTAACGAGTGAATTCCTAAAAAGATAATTAGGGCTGAACCGACGGGTAAACGTTAGAGGGCTAGGCCAAGGCGTAGTGGGAGGATTTTCTTGAAGCTGACCTTACGGACCGCGGCGATTCGTAGCGTCGCCATCGAACTTTCGGCTTTGGTATTATTTTATTATTATTACTTTGACTGTAGAAAGGAATTGAGACCTGGATCATTCACTCATTTAAGGAAGGGAAAACTGTGTTCGTATTTGAGTAAGGAACAGGTCTGTTTCGATGGCAATACTTTCAATGGCATTTTATGCCGGCGAATATTTTATAATTATCATTGTTCGATTTTAATAATTCGATTACACAGATCGATTGCTTTGAGTAGTTAATATAAAGACCAGGCAGTGACAGTTATATCGTTGTAGTACCGCGAGGGCGGATTCCATTGCGGGGGACTCTTCATCTATGAATACCTCGCCATTAGTGGTAGTGATCAATAAAGATGAAATAACTGATCGTTCGGATTTATTCATAGAACGATTGTGTGCATATGTTCCCTCTTCGTTTGATTGATATGTATATTTATGAGGAGTCCAAATACTCCTTAGTCTGTTCGACAAACTTCACCAGTTCATCGACTTCAGGGGAAAGAAAAGAATATTTCCAGAAGAAAATGTAGGAGTTTTCTACCAAAATTTTATATATTCCAGTTTTGGAAAATTATTAAAAAAATTATTAGGGGAGTATTTTCTGGAGATATGGAAAATATTTATTGAAAATGTTGATGTGTAACACCTATTTGACAGGAAAAAATTAAGATTTGACATAAACTGAATACTTTTTGATTTAGAATATTAATTCTTCAGAAAAATCTTTGTTTTTGAGAAGTGGATATATTCAATTTTGATCGAAAACTCCTCAAATATTAGAGACCATAACTATAAGTGAAAATTTGAAAAATGCAATAAATTTTAAAACAGATTTAAGAAATATCAATATAACATATGCAGAGTTACTGATTAGTTGGAATAAATTTTATACTATACGCACAATTTCCATACTTTACAAAAAAAATCCTTTTCAAAAGAAATCCGCACAATATGTGCTAAAACATTATTACTCTCATTTTCAGTAAAATCAATATGTGACAGTTATGTATGCTACTAATTAAGTAATAGTGTTTTTTTAAAATAATCTACTAAGATATGGAGAACAGAGTATAATAAAAATAGTTTTACTAAATTTAATTAACGTGAATAAAATAAATTTTGTCCAAGTATTGATTTTAAATTTAATGCATTGTTTTTAAATAATATAATTGTTAAGTATGTGTAGGAAAATATTTATTTAAATTGTCTTTTAGAAATACTATTTCACCAATAAGGAAAGAATTGAACTGAATGCGCCAACAAAAGAAAATTAGAAAATTCAGAACAATAGTGTGTATGAGAGTATTTCATAATTTGACGTAGGTGACAAAAAAATAGAGTTTGAAGGGCCAATAATTTTGTCAAAAACTGCCAAACGTTACAAAATCAAAATACAATGATTATGTAAAAAGTTTTTATAAATTAAACAATATGGGTTTAATGTGATTCTATCATCTCTTAATACCGATTGATTTTATAAAATAAATAAGAATCCAATTTAGTTTTTTATCACAAATATTTAATTTATTTATTTATAAGAGTAGAGCATATTTTTAAATGTTAATTGAGTTCAATTCAGAAATTCGAAAAAAGATTTTTGAGAGAAAAAAATTCCAATTATGAAGAGAAATATGTTTTCACTTATTTAAAAAAAAAAATACGACAAATTACAATGAATACAACATAACGAATTTTTTTAATTATCACTTTTTTTGATCCACTCTATTGAGAAAAAAGTAACCGTTTTAATTAGTTAAATTAATTAGGTATAGCAAAGTAAAAAATAATATGAAACAATAACACTTCTAGTTACCTAACACAATAATTTCTGAAGGAATATAAATAGGGAGAACATGGATCTCGTCATGCAAGATGGATGACCACTTTAGATTATTACAAGATCGGCTGCTGTTAACGCCAATCGTAACTCAATTTGCTGCAGTTTTTCCGACGGCTGATGGCATATAATTAATTATACATCGACAATAACAGTCGTGATTTATAACTCATTATATATTGAGATCGTCTTACTATAAACTACAGCGAGTAAAGTATGTTATTCAATATATTTTCTTAAAATTGCTGACACAAATCGCACCTAAAAACATCAATTAGTGTATGTGAGGAATACCATTTGAAGTTAAATCGTTTGTTAAATGTTATTTATTAATTTAGTCTTATTGATTAACTTTTGGGAAACTACAACAGTTGAGGGAAGTCATATTTATATATTATTCTGTAAACTAAGTTTAACACATTAACTTTGTAGTATGATATTTCAATAAAATAAGAATCGTATCCCACATATGAATATCCTAACGGAATCAAGTAATGTCTGGGCCCTTTTCTGAATATTTTTTATGACCATCTATAATGAACTTTAGTAATCGAACAAGAAAACAAAATATAACCATCCCTTAAAAATTTCAGGTTTAAGGTACGTAAAATTCGAAAATCAATTCATCTTCAAATCGCCGTCTACGGCCTTTCTCCGAGAATAATAGGTCGATTTTTTTGTGATTTGACACCTAAGTCACCCCCAGGATGATCCGATTATCATCCGTCATTTCGTTTCAAAATGAGGGAAAATGTTTTGGAATCATACTAAAGCTAATTAATAAAAAAAATCAATCGATACAAATTTAAAATTGTATGTAATAATTTGCATCGGTTTTTAATTTCAAATTTTAAGCTTAAAATCGTGTTACATAATTCCTCGGTGATATCATGGGCCAATGAGGTTACAAAAACACTTGAAGTATCGACCCAAGACTTTCTCCCGCTTAATAATAACTCAATGACGATGAGACCATCTGGTAAATCTCTTCAATTTTTTTTTCTTTTGATATAGCCAATAATTATCATCAAATGGCTTCTTGAATGTTTTCTAGACCTAACCCCCAACCTTTGGAAAGAATCTTTACGAGCGACAAGAATGGACACCCATATTCCATTCAGCCGTTAGCAGGCTCTAATAATTTGATGTTCTAACAATATGTGAAAATTTTACAACGAGAAAGAGAGAATGGAGTAGTCAAGTGGGTTGAGTTTTGGCCTTCATGTGAAGAAGGACACATAATGAATATATTGGCTATATTAAATTTTCACTTGATGAAAAAATGGTGGGATTAATAAGGACCCTGATTTCATAGATGTTTATTGGATCGACTGTGCTACAGTTTAACATCCGACATTATCTGATTTTGGGATCTGTTGGCTGTTTTAGAGCTGTTCTCTATTTGAACATACGAATTTTATTTAGTCCAGGAAGCGAAGCTCTTCCAAAATATTAAAATTCGGGTAGTTTTGATTGTTTTAGGTTTGAATTGACACTCAAAATCCAAGTTTCCAACCTCAGCATATGGAAGGCCATTTTATTTAAGAAAACTCCAAAATTTTCGTTCATTTTTCATTTAGTGCTCTTGTAAACTACCTTCCGCAAAAAATCATTACACCTCCTTTAAAGTGGAGTAATTTTGTCTTTATTTTGGCCAATAATGTGGAAAATGCTATTCCTTTGAAGACGGCCATTACAAATACTTTAAAGTGCATTTAACCAGATTCAATTAAGGTTTTGCCTCTAATAGTTTCTGAGATATCGAACATTTTTCAAGACATGAATCATTTTCATTGTATAATGCCCAAATTGCGTAAACGTATTTTTTTGTTACATTAAAGTCATAAAAATTCTTAGTTCTCATAATATTAATAACTAACTAAATTGATAACTCATTAATATTAAATTGTAAATAGTTAAATTAATGAATATTGTTAAGAAAATGGCAGTGTTAACGAAACGTCCAGGATATCAATGGAATAAAACTAATGCAATCACAATACGAATACAACATAAAAAATGAGCATCATTAAGGTTTTCACAGCTTTTATCGATTTCGTGTCCCATGGTGGTTTATTCCAACATCCTTATCCTCTAACATCTTGATCATGACCTTTCGCACAGTCTTTCCAAAATCGATGGGGCACCTTCCGTCTCAACATAAGTGATTAGGCAACATTATCACAAGAAACGCCATTACAAGACGAGCTTTGCGTTCAAAACTTAATGCTAAAGTTGTTTTCAGGTAAATGCAAAAAGCCATAATAGACAAAAAAAGAATCAATATGGTGCATTGAAGTTAAATGGTAGATGCAAAAAGTTACAATAAAATAACCATTATGTTTGTTGATAATATGCAACATGCTCCTTTTTACATGTAGGTATAGGCTTAGCTAAAATCGTTTGAGTTTAAATTGAAATAAATGCCCTTGTTGAAGTTTATAACAATAAATAACCATCTCAGGGAGGCCATCACCTCCCATAATACTGGTTCGTACGCGAAGGGCCCTGCAATAGAATGCATCGACTGGAACCGAATGATATCGATATATCGATTGGAACAGGTGCCGAGATGAATGAGGAGGACAGTGACCTGGGAAAAAAGACACCATTGCGGGGTGCCATCTGCCCGGCCCCCACCGGCTCAGCGGCTCTTCAACCCATCGTCGTCTTTTTTTCGTGCCATTTTTTTTTATTTCTCGTGCGTGGGTGGGGTTTCTTAGCCGATAGTCATCAATGACAATCTCCGAGGCATTTTTTGCCCACTTCTTATTTTCCTTCTGCATGGCAGGACCAGTGCTCATCCGAGCGGAATGCACCGATATGTAAGTATCGTGTATCTCAAGGCGCAGGGGGATCTGTTGTTGATCTGATGCCGCCGAATCTCTTTTAGTATATTTCATTTAAGTAGGGTAAATAGTGAAATCCAACGAAATAAATACTAATAAATCGAAATGTATGATCATTAGCGAAATAGGCCATGCTTTTAGGGATATAGCTTTCAGGAGTTCGATGTATATATATACATATATATATATATATATATATATATATATATATATATATATATATATATATATATTGTATCGATAATTTTTGAATATATCTAAATAGTAGTTCGATATATCGCAAAAAATATTGATATTTCGATATATCGGGCCTAGATATTTTAAATCTTTTAAAGGATTTTTTAAAGAGACACACACATATTGATATTTCTGTGCCGGTATAATTAAGATATTATCTTTATAATATCGTTATTTCTTTGCCGATATACTTAAGATATTGTTTTTGTAATATCGATGTTTCTGGGACGATATAATTAAGGTGTTGTTTTTATAATATCGATATTTCTGTGCTGATATAATTAATGTATTTTTTTATTTTTTATAATATCGATATTTCATGGCAGGTTTGACAAACAAAGATATTGTTTTTGTTAAGTTTATTTACAGCAAACTTTAAATATTAAGGACCAGTATAAAATATAGTATTTCCTATCCTCCTTCTTATTCGTTTAAGCTTTTCTTTTTTTTATTTTAATAAAACAATTAACGTTATTTTGAAATATTGATATTTCTCTATCGATATCATTAAGATATTATTGTTACAATACAGATATTTCTCGTCCGATACCAGTTTGATATTGTTTACATTGTATCTATTTACTGCAGGATTTAGATAATAAGAAGCACGTTATCTCTAATTCTTCTTCAGATTTTTATTTTATTATTTTTTTTTTTTGTTGATAAAATAACTAACGATATTTAGAAATATCGAAATTTCTGTGCCGATATAATTAAGATATTGTTTTTACTAGCTTCATTTCCAGCTGGATGTAAATATCAAGAAACAGGTTATCTCCTAATCTATCTCCAATTGGTTTAGACTTTTCTTTTAATTTTATAAAAATATTAACTGTATTCAAAATATTGATATTGTAAACCGATATCGATATTTTGCTTTTGATATCCCATCCCTAGAACACAATAATTATAGATAGCCACAGGAACACATCACTAATTTTTAATATAAACTTCCCTAGTTTGAATATGTTAAAAGATTTTAGTATCTGAACTCTACAATATCGAAAGTAAATGAAATTCAATAAGAAATAAAATCAAAGTTGAAGGTGAGAAAAAACTTGTTATTCCTCTGTTACAAAATTACTCATTTCGCATTTATTGATCCGAAACTTGAATTTAAAATTTTACAAAACTTTCATACTTTGTACTGTTTTTTTATGGATGTAAAAGTTGTGAAATGAAGAACAACGCTTTAAGATTTTTGAAAACAAGGTATCACGTGGAAAATATTCGGTCTAAACAAGAATCGATTGGGAACTGTAGAAGGCTGTACAATACTAAGTGGGAGTGTAAATTAGTTGGAGAACATTTAAAATAAATCACAAAACGTAGTCAGTCCTAAACCGGCGCAAAGTGGGAAAAATTGTCGATTCAATGGCCAAAATTCTATAACTCTTGATTAAAAGACGATAAACAAAAAAATCTTTTTTAATTTATGAGCATGGAATGTCCTTTATAGGTGAGAGTGAAAAAATTATATACTGAATGTCTCTGGCCCTTTGAAATTAATTTTTGTCTCTTAATTATTTCATCACTTTATTTTAAATAAAACAGTTTATTTGGTATGGGGCCATCAAAAGGGGAAGAAATGAACTAATATAATTCCCTCTCTGATGAGCTATCTACGTTTATAGTTGCCTTGTTCACTTATTTACTATGTATACAAGATTTACAAATAATTATTGTTTGAAGAAAAATAATTTAAGTTAACAATATACTATTTTTTTATTTATTCGAAGTTTATCGTGTGTACAAAAATTATAAATGACAAATAAGATAACTTGAAGCATAATAACCTTCATCGACATCACATCAGACTTATAGACGGTATGGCAACGGCTGATATGACCATTAGGAGAAGACTAAATAGGAGCTGGATGAGAGATCTCCTTTCCTGAAATTCATGTACAAATTTTATTCATTAAAAGTTGAATTAAACGGGTGTAAAATAAGCGAGTGTGGGTAGAGCGGTGACGCCATCAACTCAACACTCAATATTGGTCAACTTTACTCGCTTCTTTTTGCCATCTCTAATGAAACATTTTCCCTGTTAAGTGATACCAATTCTTGCTTTCTAGCATTTATAGAAGCGGGGCTATGAACGTTTAAAAAATTCATCAAAAGGAACTTAAAATGATTCTGTTCTAATACCGCAGATGGAGGAACGTAATGCTACGCTGAGAACAGGAATAATTGAATTAAACTGTGAAGGTATTATTAAAATTTGAAAGCTGATATTTAATTGTCATCACTCCTGGACACATTGTTTTCTAATAATAATGTATCTAATAGAAAAGATTCATTTTTTTTTTAGTTCCCATAGTGATTATGGGGTGTTTCATACGTTCCTTCTAACAGGACTTAAATCATTTTGTGGCCCAATAAATTTACTTTCTGTTTTGCTTAGCCATGAGGAATTCTTACAACATAGGCCGGAACGTCGGTACACATTAAAAAGAAGTAAATGCTTACCATATGGTTTCTTACTTAACCGCAACACCCAAACATCATCTCCTTGATTTCTATATCTCTCTTATAAATTCAATTTAGATAAACGTTAGGATGTTATACTGTGTTTAGATTTGCCTTGAAGCCTACTACACCTTTAAGGATTTCGCTATGCAGCAGCTTGGTCCCATATCCAGACACAAACTCCCTTCAGCACGACAAGGGCACTATCGATATATTACCGGCAAATCGATATACTGCCGTTATGGCCAATCGGCACCATTACATGACCCTACTCCTTCAGGATTACAAGCCTAGCTTCGCCCCCTGATCTGCGACAGGACTGAAAGAGAGCGTGCAGATCCGAGTACTGGCAGAATAGGGACTATTAGCGAGAGGAAAAGGGAGCTCCTAAATCGAATATTTCTCGCGATGGCTGAGTTATGCCGGACGGTGGAGTTGATCTAGTGGCCGGCAGTTCAAAGCTCGCCGCGCCCACTAAATTATACTCCGCCGTGCCCGCTCCTGGCCCTTCTCTGTCGGCTGGTAGTGCCCCCTATACCCGTCCTAGTATACTAGTGTTATATTTGTATCTAGGTATATATATATATATATATATATATATATATATATTTATAAAACTCGATAAGTATGGATTTTATGATAAATTACGTATATGTTGAGTTGAAAGGTAATTAAATTCTCTACAAAATAAAACTCATCTAAATCGTAACCAAAGACCAGTGCAAGCAAACACAAAGCGTATTGGACTTTGTAGTCATGTTTTCAAAGTATTTTGCGCATGTTCCTAGGGATTATATTTTCAAATAATTAGAAAACCATACATTTTCCGGAATATTGCAGATGTTCATTTGAAAGATAACTAAATTATCTACAAAGCTAAATTAAAAAAAAATTCATTATCGGACTGTATCAGCGAAGATACACCAAACAATTTTAGTATTTGACTTTTCACTTAAAACGGCAAGAAAAATCGTGCGAGAGAAAACACCAGATTTTTTAATTTAGCGTTCAAATTAGAATAAAAATTTAATTCTTCTGGCGATACAAGATATGCATGTATTCTGAAGAGATTAATCCGAGTTCATTCAGTTGAGACATGAACATGAAATATTGATTATACAATTAGAGAGCGAAGAAGTGAGTTTTCAAAAGAGATGGATTTTTATCTATTACCTATAATAGAATTCATAAAATTTCTCGACAATGCTAAGTTGACAACACGAATATTTAAATATTATTGATTCTAAACCTATGACCTCCTATCTTTCAGCATCTATTAATAGTATTCCATTTGTCCCTGTTGGACTGATCCAATACACATAACTTCATCTGGTCATGCGACTGATATAGAACTTTTATACACGATCGAAACTAGAGATGGGCAAAAAGTACTCTTAGTAACAAGTACCGAATATTTTACTCGATTACTTTCAGTAGCCAGGAATAGATATGACCAGGGACGGAAGGGGTATCGAAGACCTATCTCATCCATCCCTAGTCGTATCTAATCTCGACTAGTGAGAGTATTCGAGTAAAATATTCGGTACTCGTTACTCAAGAGTACTTTCTGCCAATCTCTAACTGAAACGACAAGAAACCGTTTGTCGTTTCCGACTACTTCAATATTTACTATACAATCGCTACAACTTGCAATTTTTTAAAATAAGGTTATCTACTTGACTATGATCTGAACTGTTTGGACTTAATTGGATTTGAGCTTTGGGGTTCCACTAAACCAAAGGATTCCTTACATATCCAATACTTACTATCCAAAATCCTACGTAAAATTCTCAGTTCTCCTTTTTATGTTACAAATAAAAATATCCTCAATGACTTTGATTATATATTTGTAAATCTCAAAAAATAAGAAAATTATTGAACACTTAAATTTAAAGTGGTAAACCAAATCATAGAGCGCTTAAAAAATTTCATAATAACCTAAGTTGAATCCAATATTAAGGGCAGCTTAGAGCTCGCCCAAGCGAGACCCTATTTAAGAATGTTTAAAGGTGAGGCAGTACAGAATATGTTGACGTAATCACTAGAATTACTTAATATTATATTTTTTTTAAATTAAATTATTAAATAATCTTTAGTAACAGATGCTAAAGAAATCATAAGTAAGCCAGAACAGATCACACGAGCTCCCCAAAACAACAGCCATACATGCAGGATTCTCCGATATGTACAGTACCTACATATACAGTGGCCTCCTGTGATCGTGGGTTTGATGGTTGTTGAACTGAGTTATCTCATTTCCTGTTTCTTATCAGGTAGTAAATTGTAAAGTTATGGCAGCCAGTGTTATTGGCACAGTCAGCTAGTCAATGCATTCACAGCATTCATAAATCGCGATTTTTAAAATATAATTTTATGAACGTTACATTGAATTTTAAATGTGATTAAATTTATATGCATGTCTAAATATTAAGGATATAAAATTTTGTTAGTGATGCTTAAATCTTTAAAGAAACAATTTTGTCGCAATTAAATATGCTAATTTATTTTTTTTATCTTCCTTCATTTTGTATTACTTTGTATTGAAAGATTCCTAAAATGAAGACTTAAGTCTGTAAAATCCTAAAAAAGAAATAACTAGTCAACGTCTCGCGATTCAGACATCATCAGGACGGAAAAAGATGAGATCAGATAAAAGCATACCATAGATAATACATCGCCACACCGACTGCTAAGTGTGTTGAATTGTCTTGGAGTAATTGACTTGATAAGTGATAGGGGAGTTTTTGTCTCTTTAATTGAAGCATTATTTATGAAACAGAAGTTAAAAATTTATTATTCATAATAATTAATAGAAATAAATGCTGGTAAAAGAGTATTGTGTGCTTAAGTATTTGCGAGATGCCAAGAAGCAGAACCCAGCGTTGAACGAACTTCGGAATATTCTTTGAATATTCTTCGACACAAACATCTATATAATAAAACCCTTAGGTGCGTCCGACCATATCCGTCCTTTAGACCCGCTAAACCCTCACAACCGTTAAGTATTACGAATTCTGTATAGACTGTCCCGTGTCTATATATATCTAAGTTATGTTAATAAAAAATTTATGTACATGTGACAGTGAATACATAGAGAACATCTATAGGCAACTTTATTGTGGGGGGGGGGGGGCTTAAATAAAAATAAATATAATGCTTTTTATTTTTTCCCAGTGAGCTGCTTTGTAGGCCCTCTGATATTCAGTTTTTTTTGTATTCTTAGTTTTACTTCGTCTGACACGTTACCTTGATGTTTTCTTTTCCATTTCGGAACCTTTCATTGCTTTTCAGCAGCAGCATCTTCTTTGTTTTGATTTTTTTTTAAAATTATTTAGTGGCACTTTCACTAAACAATTTTTCAATTTTTTAAATAATTGATCGAAATCGGGAGCCCTTCCTCAGAACGGTTTTAATCACTGAGATAAAAAATACAAAATATGATATTTATTTATTTATTCTACCATCTTTCAGTAAAAAGCATGGGAATCAGATACAGCAAAGAATAGCTGGACAAACATAATTAAATACCATAACAATACAAATAGTGATACAGGCAGTATGTTTTGAGGTTACTAAAATTATTAACCCCCTAAAATACAAAATATATTTTAGAACAGTAACCTTTAAAATATTTTTCAATCTCATTTTTTGCAGATATTTTCAAGTAACAGAGTCAAAATGACAAATACATTTTCTAAACGGCAATTAAGTTTTACTTAAATAAGTTTCAGATTATCACACGGGTTTCCATCTTACTGTCCGATTTTATTTACAAATTAACGTCTTCACACTTATTAAAACTTAGTGTAATCAATTTTTGTCCATTTCATGACACTCCAAGTTGTCATGACAAATCTTATAAATCTATTATAAGATTTTTTTTAAAGAATACAATAGGTATTTAAAATTAAACTTTAACAGTTAAATTCAACCCGTAATTCCAGGCAGTTAAAATCCAGACCTTGTTAGTAAAGAACACAACAGCAGACCCACTTAGCAAACATTTGCTCTTTTAGAGCTCCCTGAGTAGAAGTAAGTGTTCGTGAGCCGTCAACCCAACGAAACAAGACCACAACTACGGAATAGCCCCTTCGGAATTTTTTACTCCGATTAATACAGCGCAGGAAAAAAAGATCAAAGAAGGAGATGCATTAAAGTGCAACAGAGCCTACCAGGAAGGTGAATAATTTGGTGGATGCACCGAAGCAAAGGGATACATTTGGCGGGCGCAGCAATGCAAAGAGGTACATTTGGATTCTCACCTTGCCGGGCCAGCGCTATCGATAGCTCCATTAAATCGACTTTTTCCATTTTCTCTCCTGGGAACTCCGAAATGTAAATTAGGCTTTCGCAGTCCTCACGCGAGCCGATTTGTTAGGAAGAGTTCTTCTGTTTCTCCTTTTTATTTTATGTTTTGTTTCTTGATATCGTTTCGTTTTTCCTTTTATTCTTAATATACACGCGGCTCATTTTAATGGCCCTAATCTGAGTGAGATTAGAACCGCCGCCTATATAATTGCAATGGAAACGAAACATTAAGGCCACTAACTGACTCACACAAGAATCTGCTGAAACGAGTTCGAGAATTCCAGTCAGGACAGATTCATAAGAGTATATATTAACATAATAAGTATTGTATATTTATACCCACTAACAGACTCTATACTAAAATATTTTATCAAAGAATGACCTACCTAGGGTGTAAGCAAGGAATTTTTTTTAGTTTGTGTCAAAGAACTAATAGTTACTATTAAGCCGAAATTTCGATGCTCTTACCCAATTTGATGAACGAGACTTATTTTTAAATGACCAGATCTAATTTTTAAACTCAATTTGCCCATCCCGAGTGGAAATCGATTTTTCATTCCATTTTATTAATTTCCCTAAAGGCGTTTATGAAGTTTTTGCATAAGAATTAAAGAATAATTTTTGCAAAATGAGTTAAAATAAATTTCTGATCCATGTGCAATGAGAAAACTTTTGCAAAAGGTTGTTTTTATTTGTAAATTAATAAAATTATAAATTAATTGAAATTACCAAAACTATAAAAATAAAATTAATTATAAACTTTAAAAAAAATTCTTTTTATTCTTATACGAAACTCATATGAATTATTTAAAAAATTAGGGATTTATTTATTATTATTATAATTATTAATGATTTGGATCCCATTGATGATTCCTCGATTGGTACTACGCTAAGGGAAACAAAAAAAAGGGCTTACATTGTATTGACTTATTGTTTTTCTCCATATATTTAAAATCTCCCTTCTAAATGTCCTCTTTTCGCCAAAAAAATAAATCAGAGGTTGACTCGGAAATAGTTGAAGGATAAATTTGCCTATTTAAAGTCAACAAGTAAACAAACTATTTACCACAACAAGTGAAAGAATTCAGTTCAAACCAAAATTATTAAAAAAATCATATCTACTAGTCTAAAACTCAGGAGTAGATCTAGTGGGGGCAAAGGGAGAACTTATACCGGGTAGCAGAATTGAGGGGGCGGCAAATTTCAAGTGAATTTTTTAAAAATTATTTTTTCATAATTATAATAAACATTTTTGCTGCAGAAAAACCTCGGACAGTGAAATTTTGATGTAATCTGTTCATGTTCATAATTTTAATTTTCTATTTTTTTTTTTGTTTTGACCTTAATTTAGTCAATAAAATATGTTAATTTTATGATATATCACCTAAAATACAATTATGAAACTGTTGATTTTTATTGGAAGGAGAGAAAAGCCCTCTTCTTTATTTAATTCCTCCACAGAATTAAACTTGCTTCCCCTAAAAAATTACTAGATCCCGGCCCTGCTAAGGCTATCTCTACTATCTCTAAGGCTATGAACCTAAAGTGATTCAATTTAAAAAAAAATTAAAATAAAACTGAAATAAAAACTATGCGACAAATATGGGCGAAACAGTTTTTTGTAAGGATCAGATCAGAACTTCTCATTCAATGCCCTGCTTTGAGTTAGAAATTCTAGTTATTTCTAATTTTATTAATTTGAAATGCCAAGAAAAATACATAATTATATCAATATTTGTTAGTAGCAGGGATCTTCAAATTTTGTGTTAATTATTAAAATGAGCCACTGCGCCGAATGTGGATATGAGTGTCCTGTTATTATCCTGGCCAAGACTTACCTCACTCAACGTGAGATGAGTGTCCTGTTGTTACCCTGGCCAGGAACTACCTCAACCAATGTGGAGGTGAGTGTCCTGTTACTACCCTGGTCAGGACCTACCGCAACCAATGTAGATGTGAGTGTCCTATTGTAACCCTGGCAGGACCTATCGCAACCAATGTGGATGTGAGTGTCCTGTTATTATCCTGGTCAGGAACTACTTCAACCAATGTGGATGTGAGTGTCCTGTTATTATTCTGGCCAGGACCTGCCGCAACCAATGTGGATGTGAGTGTCCTGTTGTTAGCCTGGCCAGGACCTATCTCAACGAACGTGGAGGGGAGTGTACTGCTGTTAGCCTGGCTAGGACCTACCCCAACCAATGCGGAGGTGACTGTCTTGCCGTTATTCTGGCCAGGACCTACCCCAAGCTATGTCTTATTGTCCACTGCTTCAAGGTCACCTTATTGTCCTGCCTCAGGATTCGGCCCGATCTGTCCTCTTCTCTTTTTAAACTCCTCGGTTTTTGAAAGAGATGAGCTACTGTTTTATTTTTCATTATTTTTAAAATATGTGTATATATATATTATTTCTAAATAAATATTTAAAAAATAGGACTTCATGGAATAAATTACCCATATATTACTAATAGCCTGGATTATCGTTATCATGATAGGTATCATTCACAGCAATTATAATTGTAAAATAGCACGTTATGTTCTTAGCGTATCCCTAAAGGCAGTTAAGTATTCATTGTATGCAGATATTCAAGTAAATCGACACTTAACTCGGGTGTTTTTTTTAAGAACTTGCAACACTGTGTTGCAAAAATCATTTCAGAACATCAGGTTACCTTAAAACTAGGTACTGATCTAAATTTTATGAAAGCTTGTGGTGTCATTTTTAATAAAAATAGGGACAATATATAATATAATAAAGAATCATTTCTGAAACCAAAGGCACGTTTACGCGTGCGGGTTTTATCACTATTTTATCACTTAGATTTCAAAGGTGAGCTCTCCGAGAGTGGTAATGTTACGTCACAGCAGGTGTGAACTTCCCCCTCACCTCTCCTTCTCTCGGAGAATACTCTAAAAAAATCCAAACCTTTTTTGAATAATTGAAACAGTTCTCCGAGAGGAAGGAGAAACGTTTAAACCTGTTGATGCGATATCACAATTCTCTGAGAGCTCACCGTAGAACTCTCTGAGGCCTTTACACTTGCGAGTTTTAATGTTGAAAGTATAACTACCTATCGAGAATGAAAAACTCGCAAGTGTAACGCACCTTAATACCCGCATGGTAAAGAAATAGCAATATCGAATATATTTATTCAGTTAAACTTTCTTAAGTGCCATCTAGGGTATAAAGGAACCGTTATCTTATTCAGAGGTTAACCTATTCCAGAGAGAATGTGGAGATCACATATATGCAGAACAAATACAGAACATTTTACATAAACAGTCTAAAAAAGAAGCATCAACTAGAGACAAAACATCACTCTAAGACATCCAATTACACACTCATAAAACCAGTTAATGAGCTCATATAACCAGACCTCGCTTCTTTCATGGCTATAGTATTCTTGGAACTTAAGACCTGAGGAACATTTGGAAATCCAAATGAGAGTTGCCTAAGGCCCCCGCCATTGGAAATAAAACGGACAGAGCGTGAGAGGCAGATAGACGCTGCTAATTACTCGGATTTATGCGGGACTCGAAGATATCTGCCGCAATTACCTGAGCCCCGCAGTAGCACAAACCTCACGTAGGCCAATACAAGGATCTCCAATCCGCTTTCTTATCGGAGTTCCAGCTCTTCTAATGGCTTCCATAGATCATCCTCTAGTCTTCGTGTACTTCTGTCACCTTCCGACCGCATCTTCTCTGTTCGTCGTTCGTGAATCTCCTCCTCTCTCTGATTCGCAGTAATGAGCTACGAAAGAATCTCATTAAAGAACTAATAAATAAACTTATGCTTAGCCTCCCTTTTAGAGAGAGAAAGAACCAGCTCATTCAGCCGGACATTTGCTGAAATATGAACTTTTAAACTTGGTTTAATTGGTGAATTTTATCTGCATACATCCAAATCAGCTTTATCCTTCATGCGATAGACAATTATGTATGATAGTTTATAATGACAGACAAGAAAAAATAGACACCTGTACTACTACAAACCACGAATGGTCTTGGTTTCAGAACTTAATAAGGACAGTACTGTTTCTAGGCCAACCAGGGAGGTGATTCGGCCAGGATCACGCTCAACCACCAGATTTTTGCCTTAATTAAGGGTGCCCACACTTTATAGAGCCTGATTGAGCCCCAGGAGAGTTTCCCGATTCCAGGGTCGTTCCACGTCCGGACTCAAAACCCAGGCTCGAGAGATAAGAGCATCAGTGCTTTACTCACTGAGCTACACAACTCCTGAGAAAAAAAGAAAAATCCAGGAAAAACTCATTATTTAAAAATGATGAGGAGCTTTTAGAATATAGATCATGTAGTTTAGATCGTTATAGGTTCGAATCGATATTCGATAAATTTTGACTGTAACTAATCTCTACTTATTAGTCGTTTTTCACCGAATAAAACAGACCATGGCACTGGGACGAAGGCCAGCGGAGAGGGGCGGGTATGCATTTTCTACGCGTTTCATAACTTCTAGAACACGATTATGGAAGTTTCGGAGAGGTCTGATATATATATTTTTTCCACCGCTACATTTGAGCACCTCCAGTGGCCTTCTTTGGGTCAAATAAGCTAAAATTCGGTATATAGGGCTTTCTTCTGGGCAGAAAACTACCATTAAAGTATGGGTAAATTTCAGTATGTTTACCTGATATTTCGGCGCTTATAAAGTTATGCGCATCTCCACTGCTGTCCTTCTACTGTATTTCTATGTTTAGCTGAATTCGGTATGTAGGGTTTTCTTCTAGGCAGACCAAATTAATAAAAGTTTGGATAAATTTCGGTTTGTTAGGGAAGTGCCTTTTGGTTTGAACTTTTCCTCTCTCCGTTTTTTAATATTTCGTATTTTAGTGAAAATATGACCTTAATGACAGAACTCTGATACGTCATATTTTTTTTTTTTTTTTTTATATGCAACTCAGTTCAGATCGCTAAACTCTGTTTTGCACAATTACAAAAAATCAATTTCACTTTCATTTGTTGTATTACTACTTCAATGTATATATCCTCACAACCGCATATACATCGTTATTCTATGTTTTTAGAATTTTTTTATAGTTTTTTTGTTACGGTAGCCTAGGCTTTGTACCTTTATCTAGTAGCAACTCGAATTGAGACTGGTATCTACGGGTATAGGATTGCCTGCAGTAGGCTGACGGGCTTCACCTACCTGATAATAGGTGTTTGGTTACAGGTGGATATTGCTAAGTGGTAACCCATCCAAACTGGGTTTTGCTAAAATTTAATATCCTTATTAACTAGAAATAAATAGAAAAAAAAAACAACGTAAAATATAAATAAAAAAATAAATGCAACTATACAGCCTATATGATTAATATCAGTTGTACCCCCGGCTTATTAAAGTTGGAGGAAATATAGTTACTGAAATTAATAAAAAGTTATCTTGCTAAACTTTTTAAGAAATATAGATATAAAATAAATTTTCAATTTTTTGAAAACTGAAAACTATTCTTAAAAAAAATATTAGATCAAAAAAACAATTAAATTAACACGAACTATGACGTTTTACCCAGAAAACTGTGTTGTCTATTGAGTAGATGGTATGGAACAATATGTATGAACACGTAGATTGTTATTTAAAAAGATAATGAGTTTGATAATTTATTAAAAATAAATCCTCGACTTCAACCAACTAATCAGCATCAACAGAACGATTCGAGATAAAATCGTGACATGATTCAAAGACAGTATCGCAACCTTAAGATCTCCTCAGTCACGGTACGACCTTAGACCGTTTTCGTGAAATGGTTTTTAGATACTATGATTAAAAATATAGACAATAGTATAACGGCTCTATTAATCATAAATATGTACATTAATTTTTATTTTCACTACAAACAAAACTGTTAAAACTTTATATATTTTTCGTTTATGATAAATCTTTATTAAATATCCACAAAAATTATCAAAAGAAGACATGAAGATGTCACAAAATAAGAAGAAAGATTTACCATTTCTCTCGGGTACATATTTAGAAATACTTTTGGTACTTTTATTTGTTAAGATTATCATTTTAATTGCTACTGAATAATAACAATCCGGGCGGACCCACGGAATGAACCTCAATCTTCCCACTCTAGCTGGTTGGTAACCTGTTTTGGATAACATGTCATGTCTGCCTTAATTGGAGTTGATAAGGACGTTAAACACCAAATAAAAAAGTATACTTGAAAGCATATTATAATAAAGGTGTAATAAATTGTAACTAGATTCATATTTTGTAAATACCCGGTCAAACTGAACGGAGTTTAAAAAGACAATGGCCAAGAGATTTCCTGGTTCACCAGGATTAATGTTAACCGAGGGTTTGTTTCATCTTGTGAAGCGAGTAGAGGCTCCCTACCCTTTTGGGTTAATACTTCCTTTCAGTTCGCCCTTCTCCTATTTTATACACACATAACACAAGCATAACTATTCGCGTTAGAACTGAAGGGATAAAGATAACTTCAAATTTTTATAGCATGTATTGCTTCTATTATAGGGAGTGCGGTAGCTCAGTAAGTAGGGTACTTTACTCCTAACTTCTGATCACAGGAAAATGTATTTTCTGTTCCATCTGTAAAAGGTTATCTGATCCTTTAATAACAAGCCAGGAGAAAATCCTAGCGGGCCAGATCACCTTGCTTAATATTTCTTAACAAATACTCGACACAAACCCTTCATGTATTGTCGTATAGCCTACTTTTTTCGCTTATAATTCTATAGAGGTATGAATGCCATTTAAATAGAACAGTCCGCGGAAGAAAAGGGGAGAGTCTCTCTTAATGCATTTAGAGAAAATCTAATTTTAAAGTTTGGAACTCCTACTTTCTTTAGTCAATGGATATACTTCAACATGAATGTACTTTAACATTTTCTAACTAACCGACCATATTTCTGACTGTTTCTTTTTAACCATCTTATTCTAATCAACAATTCGAACCTATTGATGTGTATAACTCCCCAAAACATAACCCTTTCTTCTGTGGACTCTTCAGTTAAATTTGAACTTATGTAAAGACATGGTGAAATACACTGTTATTCAATTTAAGTTCTACGAATCCCATAAAATCACTTTTAATCTTTATCAGATTTCCTGTCCTACAGGATTCTTTCATAATATTTCACTTATCACAGTTGAACAGATCCGCAACTTAGGACTCTCGAAGTGCTTCTTAATAGAATCCTCATACAAGTTGAAAAGGACCAGAAACTTCTCGTAGATTCCGATTACTCAAATATTTACTTGACAAATACTCTAAACTTCCAATACACTAAAAAAAGTTAATAAAATTAACTTATATAATTTATAATATAAATTACCATTTTCTAGTTTATTTAGACATATAGAGTTAAGCTTTAGGCTCCACAAAACCATCAAATTCTTCTTCAATCTGATCCTTATGTCGAAAAAAAAATTATACATGAAGACCTTAATATCCCACAAGCTTCAGATTTTGTCTGAACTAGATATAGGTAAGTACCTCCTATAAATAACAAACTTCAAACCCATTTGTTCGTAATTTATCATCTCAATCTATTCCAGACAATCCTTTGAGGCGTCTGAAAAGAATATGGTCACGGGACTTCATAACGTAGAACAGTCATTGAAATGCCAACAAAGGGTGGTTTCTTCATGAGCCTTCACAAGGTGATAATAGATCACATATGCACATTTACTTGTAGCTTAGTTAGAATTGTTTTCAATTAATAAATAAATAAAAACAAATTATAAAAATTTCATTTTCTGAAGCTCGTAGCTCAATGATCTAATATGCACTGAGAAGTTTTATTTGTACCTGAAGGTACATATGTATAGGTTTATTTGCAATAGGTACACTGTTAATTATTATAAAATAAAAAAAAATGTATCAGGTGGGAAGAAAACAAATTTTATAATGAATAACTTCACAATAAATATTTGATATATATATTGATATCATTATTGGTTATGTACTGTTTCAAAGAGTGCAAATTAGTAAAGTTTTAATTTCCTAACTTGGTTTATTTTTCATTACGAGTATTAAAATGTTAGATTAGTGTGGCACTAATGTATAAGGAATTAGCTGGAAATGAGATTGTGAAAGAACTCTTGGTTTATGAAGAAGTTTTCAAATAAATTATTTTTATTTGCATACATAATTCAACATAAAATAGTTTTAGAAATGTGTATATTTATAGATATTGCCTATATTGTAAATTTGTCCTATGGGATTGATTGGTATGCAGTGTTTAGTAGCAACCCTATGTATTTACTTGATAGATAAAGTCCCCTGGATCCTTTTATATTCTAGATGCCTCTAGGATTTAAATATATATATATATATATATATTTATATATATATATATATATATATATATATATATATATATATATATATAATGTCATTTGATTTCTGGTTTGAGAGTAAGAGATTTACGAACCCAGAGGTTAAGTTGTTTTATTTTTATAAACATTGACTAATATTTATAAGAAGGATTGCTCTATTACAACTGTTCATTATTTATTTAACATTAATCGTTCAAAGCTTTATAAGTTTTAGATTTAGAAGGAATGGTTGCTGTCCTCCTGGATACGTCCATGATTTGAGATAACTTTAAGTTAGGGAGCAAGTTATTAGTAAGCTAACATAGGGGTCTTTAATATTAACAGACACACACGATGTCGAGATAAGTCCACTTCTAGAGATATTTATGCTAATTCTCTCTCTCCTATCAGATTGGAGATTTAGCGAGACCTTAAAGGAATCTTCGGGAAGCAAACATTAATTTTTTCGAATATTTTTTTCTTCTAATGATTAACAACGGTTTAAAACAGCCAACATTTGTAATGTTATTTGACACATTACCATCTATGTCAACATCCTCTTTTTATACAAAGTCCTTTTATAATCGGTCATACTTTTTAATATTTAATCTTCTTTATAGATTAAATATTTTAGCTCAAGAAAGCAGAAATGGATTTTTGCTATTTATCCTGTAATGTTGACAAGTGATAATTTAAATTAATTAATATAAACTCTCACAAATACAATCATCTTTGAAGGAAGACCAGATATGGATGACTTAGCGACGAACGTACTATTATTAAATTGATATGTAATATGACATCATTCATGTTTGTTTTAATTTTTTAAACATCGAAATTATAGGTTTATCGAATATTTTGATATTCCTAGAACCTAATTTTATTTTTTAGAAACGACCGATTCATACTGACCGACGAACGTATTAATATTATTCTGCTTATCATTGTTGAACATATTAACCTTCAGAAGTTAATGCCATGTAAATAAATTTCAATAATACATTATCAAATATAGGTAGGTATATTTTATAGTTTTAGTAATGTACATTAGTAATGTACTTCATTAATTAAAGCTTGTTTTATTAATATAAGTTATCTTTATATTAATTTAAAACGCTGCAAATTATTACACATTGGTTTATTATTAATTATTTGCTAAATTTATAATATATTAGTACTAACTTTAATAAAAGTGTTTCGGAATCATTATCATAAAGACTAAAATAAAATAATTATCGTTATTTTTTTTTAGGTTCTGGTGTATTGATACCTAAACACTTAATATTTTTCCTATATCTTCATCAACGGCTGAGATATGGGTGTATGAAACCTCTGATCGGGCGTCATTTGGAAACAAAATGGCAGATGGTAATGCCAAGTTCCGAGGATTATCCTGTAGTGACTTGAGACTAGAGTGCCAAATCTAAAAAAAAAATCGGTCCAGTAATCTCCGAGACGGTGGACGGAAGGTTTTTTTTATTTGATTAGGTTTTTGGATTCTACGTATTTTGAAATGTAAAACGTCAAGTTTTGCGAGAGGGCGGGAGTGGTGATTAAATCATTTTTTGTTTGGTCGATTAAATATGTTCGTTACTGGTAATAATAAACCAAAAGAGCAGTCATACACAAGACAAAAATATCTGATGTGGACAACACATGACTTCCTTGTACTCCTATTAAACTATAAATCGTTGGCTCAAAAAGTGATCCTCAATTTGGTTACTAATTTCCGAAAATTGCAATATCTCAAAAACGAAATTCGGTGTCGGGACACCCATCTATAGACACACACACATACTCTTGTTTCTGGAGGTTTCATTCCGTTATTAAATGTCGTTTTTTTTTCAGTAGGTAACTAGTTTCCAAGAGATTTCTTCGTGTTCCGTAACAACATTAAAACTGTCAATATCACTAGATAAAGCATTAGAAATCGACAGTTTCTAAATTTTAAGCGGAAGAACCCACTTAACTTATATCTTATTCTCCTGCTGCAGACTTGTTCATCGCACAAATGGGGAGGAAAGGAAGGGAAGGACCAGTATTATATGCCCAATATTAACACTTAAAATAAGTAATAAAAATGTTTAATTAGAGTATAAACAAAATCGCGTTGGTAACCTTTATTACCGAAACATATGATTTCTCCATTTAATTTTAATATAATTTTTGATGTAAGTTTATTATGACCTTCAAGTAAAGTACCCTTTTCGGCTCACCAATTTTAACCAAAATCTAGAAAATACATTCATATTAAAAGTCCTATTTACTAAATTTTAAATGTTTTACATTATATTTTAATATAATTTTTGATAAAAGTCTAATGTGACCTTCAAATAAAGTACCTCTTCCGGTTTTCCAATTTAGACCAAAATCTAGTATGGTATTTAAATAAATATATATTTAATAAATATTTAAAGTTATAAATACCAAATTTGAGAAGTTTTCCAAAGTATTTTAATATAATTTTTGATGGAAATCAATTATGACCTTCATGTAAAGTACCACTTCCGGTGATTAAGCAGTGACCAAAAAGGGAGGTTCGCAACTAGATTTTACAACAATCCTAAATACAAAATTTCAACTTTCTACGGCTAACCGTTTTTGAGTTATGCGAAATACGAACATACGTACGTACGTACAGACGCCACGACGAAACTAGTCAAAATGGATTCAGGGATGGTCAAAATGGATATTTCCGTTAAAATCTGAAAATTGAAAATTTTCGCGATTACAATACTTCCTTTACTTCGTACAAGGAAGTAAAAAGATTAAATAATCATTTAATCGATAATTAAGTAATCATTTAATTATAATTAAATTGTGTGGTTGAGTATGCATTGTTGAGATGCCTTGGAGGACGTAATGCCTCTAGTTGATGGGTCTTTTTTGAAATGTTAATGTCAGATGTGATATCTTTGGTATAAATCTATTTGATCTTGTCTTTTTCTGTCCTGATGATTCCTGAATTGACGGAAACTTGACGGGTTAATTATTTTCTGGAATTTGAGAGACTTAAAACTTTGTTTTTTAAACCTTCCAATTATATGCAGACTGTTATCTTTATATCGTTCGTTCTACATCGATGTTATCGAAACTGTCAATAGCCCTGAACAATCAGTTATTACTAAACATTTTATGTTAAATTAAAATAATGAAAAATCTGATTATCGATTTTGGTGGCATAGGCAAAGTTAGGTATGTGCGAAGTCGGGCCAACATCGTTCCGAGAAAGGCATGCCGGCGCCTGGATCTCTGGGACCGCTCTCTCACGATCTCCCGGCTGGCTGGAGGCTAATTGTACCGTAATTTCTATTTTGCTAATAATAATAAACAATAAATTCTCCAATAAATTTTATGGGATAAATATTATGGTGCTATAACCCAAGATAGCCGATGGTTTTACGATTAAAAAAATTCGAAAGTCGTGAGAAGGAAATAAGTAGGTATTCTTTTTACTTTATAAAGATTTCTAAACGTTATTTGGGAGAATTATCTATAATTAACACCTTGGTTAGCATTCAAAAAAATTAAAAGCAATTTGTTGTTCTTTTTGAGAGAGATAATTTTGAAAAGACGAAAATAAAATATGAACATTAATTTGCGACAAAAAGAGATGTTTAGAAGTATTAAGATTATTTTTGAATTGGTATTGATTCTATTGAACAATATTACAAACGGGAATACAATAACACGCAAGGGAAATGAGTATTAGGGCTGAAGTATCCAGTAACACCATAAAAGTTAATAAAATAAAAAGTAATAAAAGAATGATAAAATAATAAGTAAAATAATATATGTACATCACAGATAAAAATAGATAGATATATAAATTAAATATAAACAAAATAAGTAAAAAAAGAAGATAAAGAAAACAAAAGTTAATGAAAAATAAAAGAAATCTTCTTGAACACATTCATTCCAAAATACAATAAATACATTCTGTCCTAGGAAACTCCGAACCAGCCTTTGCTCCCCACATGTGAATGGCAAAGCAGGATTCCAAAAGATCCCAGCGTTTCTCTTCCAGCCGCTTATTGGATTTAAAAGGCAGTGGAGACTGAGTGAAAGCACTAGAACCGCGGACATTCAAGACTTGAGCGCTGAAGCTGGCTGGCCCTTGCCAAAACTCCAACTACATATTTACGAAAGTCTTGTGGCCAGTGCCGTTTCAACCTCAGAGGAGGGTTATTGGGATGGTGTGAGCTAGATAAGGATTAGGATGATTAGTAAGGAGTAAGGTTCTTTATATAATTATAGTTTATATAATCTATATAATATATAATCTTATGTGCTATATTTCGTATTCATTTCCGTGATCTTATCTTTTTCAGCCTGATGATGCCAGAATTGGCGAAATTATTTATAAGAGTTATTTAGTTTTTGCTCACATTAATTAATAATATTTACGGTTTCTTTGGGTCTTCCAAGTTGGTCTAGAAGTTAGTCTTTTGGAGAACATTATTGAATTGTTAACTTCGTCCCGGTCAGTTTTTACTTGTTTTGTGATTAATTATTCTTTTTATAATTATTACGAGTTTTATTATAGCCAAGGTGTTTTAAGTAAAGGGAAATATTTTAGTGCTCAACTATTCCAAGTTTTAAGTTCTGGTTGCAAATTTTTGTACATAAATGTTTTTTATTTTTTGTTTAAATATTAATAACGAATATAGTTTCGTTGGAATTGACAGAGTGGGCTCTAGAAGTTTGTCTTTTAGAAAATATAGAATAGAATAGAATTTTTTTTATTAGCTTTTATGCTAAACACATATGGCCAATGTTGTCAGGCCCAATCATTGTTAGTAAGTATTGTTTAGTTTAAATTAATAGATACTAATATAATAATTATTCATAATAAAATTGTAAAGTAAATAAATTTACTTCTTCTTCTTCCTCGTTCCCTCCACTTAAATGACCATACCAGGAGATGAGAACAAAAACTCGGCAGCTCTCTCGAGATCCCCCAGACTCCCGTAAAGTTTCCTCACCAGTGACACTGGCACTGGCCAGATCAAAAGAAAAAATACATTTTGTATACAAAAAAAATATCGGGTCAATTTTATCGTTATTGTAATATTTTAAATAAGTTTCTCTAATTGTTTTCAATATTGGGCATGATATAATATAATGCAATAAGTTGTCATTTTCACCCGTATTGAAGGATGGGCATGGAGACTAAGATTCAAATCTATAAAGACAAGAATTAAGGGTTAACCTTTGTGGTCGCTCCTGAGCTATCAATCTGTATTTATTGTATTACATTTATAATTTAGGTATTGGTCCGGTCGATTGAAGATTGTTGTATGCTTATAATTCTCATTATAGCTGGAGTTTAAAGCTCTTTCTATGTAACACTGTAAGTAGTTATCCAGAAGTTTTATCAGTTGTGATTTAGATCGTTTTAGAAAATATAGTTGAATTGTTGTCCAGGGAAAATTTTTCATTATTTTTTTAAATAACTATTCAATTCATATTTATTACCTACGATTTTAGTTATTTCTCCTACGGACGCATTTTAATTGAAATAATTTTTTCTACAGTGAATATTAAGATCTGCAGGCGAACTATCATGATTCAAAAGGGTACATTTCCTGAGTCTATTAACCCCAGGAGGATGGTAGAGAACTCTGTTTTCGGGCTCAGATCTCCCCTAGATAGGAAGAGCCTTCCTGGAGAACGATTTCAGTGGCATCCAGAACACGATGAGCGGCCTCTTCCCTCTCCCCTCTTCCCTCAGGAGCGGCCTGTCGTAGGACCCCTTCGGTAATACCTCCAACGGTGGAACGAGTAGCGAATCCATCACATCTAGTTTATTATAACTAGATAACGTAGTTTATCATAAACTTTATTCTCGATTAAGGGATTTTATTACGATGCATATCGCAATGAATAATTTGAATTTAATTATCCCAAGTATAATTAAATAAATAACAAATTAAATTAATCACATAACAAACTCTTGAGGTATGAAAAATAGTCTTGAATTAATATATTTTTTATATGTGCTGCATAAAATCCACATTCAACAAAACAATAAAATTAGGGATTGGTAAATTATTTGCCACTTCTATAAATCATCATCAACAATAAAAGTTCATTTCGTTCACTTTGAAGACATAACCAATAAAATGCGCTATAATGGAATAATTCACAAAATTCGAGTTTGTAGCTGCTGTTAGCAGATATAAGCCATATGGCTTATAAGTTCATGTGTCATTTTTTACGGAGAACGCTTTAATGACCAATATCAAGAATATCTCTACAAAATCTCATTCCAATAAAGAAATAAATGATGTCAGTGCGACTCCTCTTGCGTCCTTATATACCTTTCGAGGTATTGTAAATGTAGTCACCAATTGTCGAGGGTGAAAGGAGTTACCAGAAGGCCTCGGACAACGACTATCCAGTACAATAGCTGGAGGAAATAGGAGAAGGATGAGACAGAACAATCAGATGTGTCGATGGGAGAACCAACGAACCACAGAGCGATCATCGAGCTATTATTAGTATTAGTCTTCTGGCCCAGTACATAGGAATTCTAAGGATATAGGAAAGAGGATGAGCTGAGAAATGAGATAAAGGAAAGGAGGAAGAACCTGTATGTGTGTATATGTTAACAGCTACATCAAATAAATCTGGTCACTTGTAATATTTCCTCAACTAGTCTTAAGTTATTTAATAAAAATTTATATTGCGAGATTATAAGCCTTTAACTTTATTTAAACATTTTGCAGTGAGGTAAAGTGGTGTTATTCTACACAATATTTTACAAAGTTTAACTTTAAATGTCTTTAAAATCTATATTTTTAAAGCTAGATTTTCCTCGCTTTTTAAAAATATACCTTAGACGTTTATTTAGAATTATCAAATTCAAGCACATGTTTCAATCACGTCCAGTTTTATGAGATTAATAATTCCATTTAATAGTACTTCGTACGAACTTGCCCCAGCCTTAAGGGGTAAGTGCGTACAAGGTAATCAATGAGGTAAATCTGGAAGACTCATTAATCAAGCAGCAGCGGTTTTGGCCAAGTACAAAATAGTTCGGTTTCCGGAGGATTATTATACTGATCTAATCAACGAAAAAAGTTAAAACTTGTCTGAGATTCACATTTTACAGTCTTCATTGAGTTATGAAAGAGGGATGTGGAATATAATTTAATAAATGGATAGAAAATAAGAAGGTTTATTTCAATGCGCTAGTTCCTAAGAAAACATGATATTAGGAGTAATTGTACATCATACGCACTTTTCCCATAACAGAGATCTGCACCTATCCCTACTATCAATTTTTAGCAGCGACAACACCGGACTAGTTTAAAAAGTAGAAAACTGCCAAGGAGAAATGTAAATTACCAAGTTTTTGAAGAACGGGTTCTGAAGGTTCCACCTACAGCAAAAATTAAAATAAAAAATAAGGGCTAGTGGTGGACAAACACCGATATAGCTGTACAGCAGAAGTTGTAAGATCCAACTTAATCAACTGGTACGCATTGATTTATTTACAATTCGTTATACCTCAGCGAACTCTCGAGGCTGATTTTTGATAAATCGGTGTCCCAAAAAAGCAGTTGGATTTGGACAACTTTACAAATTCAGGATTTGGATTTAACGAGACGATTACGTAGTTAGTTACCCCACATCACCTTATTAAATCTGCATTTATTTATAAAGACTAATGTTACCGTCAAGACCAGGAGGACCTCTTACTTATAAGGGTTAGTTTTTACCCTAATAAAAACAGACAAATGTGGAAAGCTGTGCTTATGAGATGCTATAAATTCAAAGCAATACCTTCAATTGGCTCATCATCCCAGAGAGGC
The DNA here is from genome assembly GCA_948150685.1 of Rhaphigaster nebulosa. Lineage (NCBI taxonomy): Eukaryota > Metazoa > Arthropoda > Insecta > Hemiptera > Pentatomidae > Rhaphigaster > Rhaphigaster nebulosa. The sequence goes on along the minus strand of OX411311.1, from coordinate 114,029,984 downwards.
ACAGAGCAGACTTTTTGTTTTTTGATGAGGTAGAGGGTGGATCATTGAGTAAAGAATCCTTCAATGGGTCAGGTGACAGCGCTGTCATTAGCCGAGAATTGTTGCTAATGGTCGGCCTTTCTCTTCGCTTTGAGTTAGCTCAGCCATCATCCGGGGCTGCTTGCGGCAATTATATCCTTGTTATCTTCATTGATCTTCTCCTACCGATTATATTGTTAGCCGGAATTTGTTTTACAAATAACGAAATTAAGGGTTCACTCGAAATGCTTGACATCCCACTTATAAATAATGGAATGGTTTATTGCAAACAACATATATATATGCTGGTGTAAAATGAAATTTTATTATTAATTATATTATTATCAATTATATTATTAACATTTAACTCTGAAACAAAATATTATCAATTATACAAATACTATCAATTAAACAAAATACAATATTATCAATTATATTATTAACATTTAATTCTGAAAAAAAAAATATTTCCACTGATGCAGGGAGTATTCATAAAAAAATTTAATTTATGCTACAATTCACTATTTAATAAATCTCTTAATCATCCAGCACAGTCTTACCTCAGTATTTAAATATATAAAATCATAATATTAAGCATATAGATGCTATATTATGTATTACCTATATATTAATAAGCAAGCACTTTTCTTGCTGTGCCGGTTATTCCGCCATTATACATAGTTGGGGAAAAATGGATATATCCTTATGCATTGTAGAGTTGATGTGCACAATATAAAAAAAAAAATCATTTCCGTTAAGGCAGGTAAATCTGTGTCTGTTTTTGACTTTGACAAAATTGTCTCTTGAACGGGTGGACCGATTTTGTATAGGTTGGTTCTGTGTTGCGTGTTGATTAATTGATCCTGTGTGCAGTAGTGGCTGCGAAATAACCGAAGAATACTTTCTTTCGTAGAGTGTAGCGCCAAAACGGCTCAGACGATTTTGACGAAACGCCTGAATATACTTGAATCATTTACTGTAATATATCACACTATTCCGATTTACAGGTATCATAGAGCATTGATATTAATTAGTTACTAGGAGGTTCTCGTCCTATTGCTTTAGTTCATTAATTTATTATGTAATTAGCCTTAGTGATTAATGGTCCCCTACAATAAAGTTGTCTATAGGTATTCTTTATGTTCATTATCAGATATTCACAAATTTTATACAAATAGGCTACAAAAATTTTATTACAAATAGGCTTTGCAGTACCCGCAACACTGAAGGTTGTGGGATGGTCTAAACGACGGATACGGTCGGACGCATTTAAGAGATTTTATGTATAGTTTATTTGTTAATTAGTTAAATGACGTTTGAACTACTACCGATATGAAATCATCATCAGGTACTATCTATGCCAGTGATCATTCACGATCCTGTCAGGAGTCCACAAGCGCTAGAACATATATATATATATATATATATATATATATATATATATATATATATATATATAAATAGAGTGTACTGTAGTGCATGATCCAAACTGACTTATTAATTGTAAGATTACAAACTTAAAATATAAAAAAAAAAACAGAAGACCTAGGGCACAGTACTTGATAGCAAGTGCTGCTTCGTGAAGAATTAGATCTCTATATTGTTACTATACATATGTATATATATTTTTTTTCTGTTGGTACTATAGACCATGTAGATCTTTGGTCGCGCGCTGTGGTCTTCTTAGAGACATTTTATCGCTTGCGTGAGCTCAGATAGCCTGGAGGGAGTCACCCAACCTCACGTTGCTGCGAACCACGCTTTCCATGGTTCAACGGCAGCCTACCATTGCTCCATAGCCAGTCCCTTTGGGGCCAATTGGGCAGTGTCCTTCTCACCGACTCTCTCGGCTTCAAGGACAGTGACAAATTAGTCTAGACCCACGGATTATGGCTGTTCGGGGTCAGCAGGCGCACGAGGACCTCTATATTTCTTTCTCCGAAGCAGACCGTCCATGGACCAAACCTCCGGGCGGCTATTTAACATCTTGGAACACAACGCGATTCACAATTTAGATACACGGGGTAGGATCATCACTCCTACGCTCGGTCTTTGTGAGTTGCCTCCAGGAAGGAGACTGACTGGCCTCACATACCCGGGGGAAGGAGGATCGTCATAGGCTGCGTGGATTTTCAACGGTAGGCGGTCACCCGTCCAAGTACTAAACATGCTCGACGTTGCTTAACTTTGATTACCTATTGCAATCGCCTTAGCCCGCTCGACCACCCCGGCCCTTATATATATATATATATATATATATATATATATATATATATATATATATATATATATATATATATATATATATGAGACTTGCTAAGACTCTGTTACGAGAAGCAGAGCAAATCGGCTTGCAAATAAATGAAGATAAAACAAAATGCATGATAGTTAGCCGAAAAATCCACACTAACAATAGTATCTGCGTGGATGGCAGAACATTCCCGAAACTAGACAGCTTTAAATACCTAGGCTCCACAATAACCTCAGTCAATGACCAGCATACAGAGATAGACCAGCGTATAACAAGCGCAAATAGAGCTTTCTTCTCTCTTTCAAGAGTACTGAAATCCCAAAAAATCTCCAGAAATCTCAAATTAAGGGTGTACAATGCTGTGATAAAACCAGTTCTGATGTACGGCTGCGAGACCTGGGCTCTAACCGGTACCCAAGAAAGCAGAATCGAGAGATTTGAAAGGAAAGTCCTCCGCACGATAATCGGAGCGATATGGGATCAAAATGTAAAATCCTGGAGATGACAGACCAATAAATAACTACTTACAGAAACTGGTCAATCAATATCTCATGATATGAAGGCAAGGAGGTTAAGATGGGCGGGGCATGTAGCTCGAAGCAATCCATCAGGACGCCTTTTCACAACGATGAATGCCACAATAGTTGGCAAGAAACCACGTGGAAGGCCAAAAACCAGAGGGATAGATAGGATCAACAAAGATGCGAAAGAGCATGCAGCAAACTGGAAAGCAGTGGCCCAAGATAGGCAGAGGTGGAGAAGGCTGGTTCAGGCAGCCAAAGATCTAAAAGCTCTGTAGAGCCAACCGAAAAAAAAATAATAATATATATATATATATATATATATATATATATATATATATATATATATATATATAATGTAACAATATAAAAAAAAATGATTTACTTCAAAATTAATATTAATATTAATTTTCTAATCTATTTCGATATTAGATTCAGAAAAGTAGTAGAAATATCAGCATTAATGAAAAAAATATATACAAATATATATATGTTCGAAAATAACAAATTAAACTATATATTTACATTTTTATTTTAATTTGATATTTTAGATTATTTTGATGGTAAAAGAGTGAACAAGAAAATGTTGTAGACTTTTTTTTAGGATTTATCAATGAATTCGGAACCAATCTTCTTTTTTTCCTTTTAGATTTTCTTTTTTTTCTAATTAAAAATAATTTGTTAATGCAAGAAAAAAAAATCACAGATACTTTGCGATTTGCTGCTCAACTGTTTTTAGTTGCTAAATCCAAACAGTACTCTGACCATATATATATATGTGTGTGTGTGTGTGTGTGCAAAAAAGCCCAATTTTTTCAAACTTATTTTCCTTGTTGAGAAAAATTACAGAATCAAGACATTGCTATTTGATACCAAGCGGAGTTTCACTCTGATTTGTTTATCTAATTCTTTGCATACTTTTTAAAATTACTTTATTGTAATATTTTTCTATTATAAATAGAAATAATGCTGATCAACTATTCCTTATTCTGGCATTTGTCGGTCAAAATCTACATATAAACCAGAGTATTTATTATATGATTCGTAGTAGCCTGCTAAACCTCCTTTGGTTTCTTTGCCATTATTCCGTGAGCTTTTACGTTTATAGCCACTTAACAAGGCTCAGCTTTAATCCATCCTTTGCACAGAGTGTGGTAAGAACTTTATTCCTAAGTAATGCCACCATATCCATGATATCGACGTATATATTGTATGTAAATATAGCGGTTTGAATACCAGAAGGTTCTAGACATTATTTCAATAGCTTTTTTATTACTAAAAGACTAACACATTATTGTTGGTCTGTTGGAAAATTCAAAGAGAACAATGACAATGATAATTAGCGCTTTGATTAATATTTGCTAAAAAAAAGAAAAATATTCCTTAATATAGAAATTATGAACCATATAAAGGAAAAAAAAAAAAATGCACATAAAATAGGTTAAGTCTGAGTTAAAGAATAATAATCTTTAAATTATAATGATTAGATTATGCTAAAATATAGCTCTTCTTAATTACTTTTTATTACTAGTTTTTTACTTTCGTTGCTGCTACGGGTAGTGTGTCATGTTTTGTAATTTTAAGAAAATTAATGGTTTGCAAATTGTCTTTTAAACATGACCCAAGTGAGATACAATGGAATAATGGCTCTATTCTAGCCACTAAAGCCTTAAAGTTTAATAAAATTAGTCGTCAAAAATTCGTTGTTAGCAATTTTTTCACGTTTCGAGTTCGGAAATTTTAAGTAATTTTTTTTAAGGCTGCAGAGTTAAAATAAAATTTTCAGCAATTTTTCTCATGTTTCCAAGTCGCTTTTTGAAGAATTAAAAAAAAAAGATTTTAAATGCTATAGAATCTAGCATTCAATTATCAGCAATTCGTTCACGTACCAAGTGCAGCAAAGCCAAGGGATTGTGAAAAAGACTATAGAACTGGTATTCAATTTTTTGCACTTCTTCTTGTTTTAAGAGAAGTAATTTTAAGGATTTGTTTAAGGCTTTTTAATTTTAAGGCCACTGAGCTAGAAATTTTTATTTCAAAGGATGAATTTCGCTTCCTGTAACGTCAAATTTTAAGAAACTAACAAACTGACAGGGTTGAAAAATAATTGAGAATTAGAAGATGGCATATTTATTTTGTATTTTTTGCTTGACCGGTTTCTTTTTCTTTCTTTTTTTACAAAATTTATTTTCCACTTGTTTTTGGATAAAAAAAAATTATAACCGATATTATAAAAAACAAGGTTATTCGATTAAAAATAAATGTTATCGGCTTTAACAAAACGGTTGCTTTCATACCTTCAATCAATCTAGTTACATTAGATATTGTTTTACCCTTAAATAGTCTTTCATAAATACGGCCTGCAAAGGGTTTATCTGGTCAATAGGATTCTAATTAGGGAGTGAAAGAAGACACCAGCTAGAAGGGAAAGCTTGAACTATAAAGTGACATTTTGGTCTCGTCTGGTATTTGAGGTGTGACTGACCATGGACTGTTTCCTCATTAGTTTATGTTCTGCCATCGTCATTAAGCTCCTTTGAGCCTTCGAACTGTAACTATTTATTGAATAAGTAGTTGACCGTAGAACTTTATGAAGGGATGAGATGGTCCGGGAGGCGGCCAAAAAAGTGGATCAGAAATAGTAAAAATTAAATTTGTAATTGTTTATAAGCTCGGTGAAAGATGTGGAGAAAGAACAATCATTTTTCGAAAAACAATAATCAATGATATGATTACAGTTTATGCAAACTAACCTGGTATATATCGTCGGTTTGGAGGTAAAAGTTATCAACTCTATTTTTAAAAAGATGAAAGTCGTTTTTATCTACTTGTGCCTGAACCAAATTTACGCTTTAATATTGAAAAAGATTTGAAATTATAAATAATTAACTAATAATTATTGTTAATTTCACATTTTTGTCTATATGTATGTATTGAAGCGTAAATTTGGTTCAGGTAGATATATATAGTAGATACATATATACATATATATATAGTAGATACAGGTAGATACATATAGATATATATATATATAGTAGATATATTAGGTACAGATAGATAGGAACAAACTATAATCTTCGCAAAAATGCAGTTGATCACATTTACCTTCAGATCGACGATATAATTAATATATAAAAGGCTGAGCGGTACTGATAACACTAACAATGGTTGCCAACATTCCTCCTTTCTCTGAACCATGTGAAACCAACAAATCAGACCGAACGCAATGTTCCCATCAACGTATTGGCAGATCCTTGGACGTTTACTCATCGTTCCGCGGTATTTACCTTTTCGCCGATTCTGATATCCAGCCTAACAACTTTGCAGGCCATTTTATTACTTTATTGCGGGCTCTTACTTTATTACGCTTAATTCCGCGTTGTGTCGCATTCTCCTGTCGAATCCACCTAATCCACGTTCAGAAATATTTCACATTAGAGAGCAATAGAGGTTGTTCTTTCCTTGATAGAAACGGTAACGTTTTGCATTCGTAAAAAAATGAATATAAAAAGCGTGAGCAGCAGAGCTCCTTCACTAAGATAGTGTTTTCACTAAAATACAAAATTGAAAATACAAAATTGAAAATATCAAAATTATGAAGGTAGGAAAAAAGTTTAGACTCCCAAAAGACACTTTCCTAACATCAACTCAATTCAAGTATAGATTTTGAACCCTCAAACTCAATTTGGAGGGCTTGTAGAGGTGCGCAAAATCTTAAAAACCGGAAACAGTTAACGTCGTAATCTACAAAACGATGTAAAAAATGGGATTAAAATATTTTCTCTTTAAAGAATATAGATATTCTAAACCGAGAGAAAAAAATTAATTGATTTGCCTAATTAGTTTTTATTCATATAAATGAATAAATTTAATAAAAACCTAATTTAATAAATACAACCTATACAGTAAATTAAATAAAACTGTTAAAATCGGTCAAGACCAATTTTCATTTAGTTCTCGTCATGAAATGGATGAGCTTTGAACGCCTACACCCTCGACATGTGAGGTTTATTCTTTTATTAAAAACGAGAATTATTCTCAATGAGGCCCAGAACATCATCCAAAGATTCAAGCGGCCAGCCTCAGGGTAAGAACTGCTTGTATCGCTTTTTTTTCCTGAAGTGGGCGAAAAAGGCGATGAAGAGGAAGTCACGAAGATCACTAATCGTCCGGAATGCAATCAGTCGTCCTTTCTTTAAGGAGCCGGATGACCAGCTGTCGGCGGCAGGATATGTCACGTACCATCCCTTCTTTGGGATAGGCAGATCCCGAGGTGTCGTCTCCTTCCGATGGACGGGAGTATCCTCGTTTCCTATACCGCCGATCTTGTGAGCCAATGTAGCCGTTAATGTAACTGTCCTTTCGTCCTTTTAGGTTTAATTTAAACTATCATATACCTCCAGAAGAAGTCCAGTCGACAGGTAGTATCGGACGTGCTGTCCATCAACGAGCATGATGATCGATAAGGGATGGACGAGTCTAAACCATCTCCAATTAAAGCTAGACTCTTTACAAGTACCTAGATAGTATTAATTGGAAAAGACATTTGTCGTCGCCTAAATCAGTTATCATTCTAAATCATTTACTAGTTCATTCTTTAAGACGCCATGGATAATTCACAAATTCCTCGGTATTTCTCCCAAATTCCGCCAAAATTTTCCATACGTAAAAATTCATTAATAAAACAACTACTCAAAGATGACAGCTGAGAGATAGAAAGATAACATATGAAGAATCCATGGAAGAAACGGGAAGAGCCATCCGTGAAGGATTTCGAGAAAATATAGTTTAAATAAAGTTCTCCTTTCTTAAGTATATGTCTATTCTTCAAACGCCACTTACAAACCGAACATCCCCATTTCCCAAGAACTGCTTGTATCGCTTTTTTTTCCTGAAGTGGGCGAAAAAGGCGATGAAGAGGAAGTCACGAAGATCACTAATCGTCCGGAATGCAATCAGTCGTCCTTTCTTTAAGGAGCCGGATGACCAGCTGTCGGCGGCAGGATATGTCACGTACCATCCCTTCTTTGGGATAGGCAGATCCCGAGGTGTCGTCTCCTTCCGATGGACGGGAGTATCCTCGTTTCCTATACCGCCGATCTTGTGAGCCAATGTAGCCGTTAATGTAACTGTCCTTTCGTCCTTTTAGGTTTAATTTAAACTATCATATACCTCCAGAAGAAGTCCAGTCGACAGGTAGTATCGGACGTGCTGTCCATCAACGAGCATGATGATCGATAAGGGATGGACGAGTCTAAACCATCTCCAATTAAAGCTAGACTCTTTACAAGTACCTAGATAGTATTAATTGGAAAAGACATTTGTCGTCGCCTAAATCAGTTATCATTCTAAATCATTTACTAGTTCATTCTTTAAGACGCCATGGATAATTCACAAATTCCTCGGTATTTCTCCCAAATTCCGCCAAAATTTTCCATACGTAAAAATTCATTAATAAAACAACTACTCAAAGATGACAGCTGAGAGATAGAAAGATAACATATGAAGAATCCATGGAAGAAACGGGAAGAGCCATCCGTGAAGGATTTCGAGAAAATATAGTTTAAATAAAGTTCTCCTTTCTTAAGTATATGTCTATTCTTCAAACGCCACTTACAAACCGAACATCCCCATTTCCAGCTGCTTCCTTTCACCATCTCATTCTAATTCTCTTAAGATGAACATGAACATGGTTCATAAAAACTCCATTTTGGAACAAAATGTGACTCTCCCCCTTTCTTCCGTGGTCCCATCATATTAGACCGGATGCCCTCAACGGAATTTTATAAAGACGTGGCTACCATTTCACCATTTCTGTAAAGTTAAAATAAAAATAGAAATAAATAGAGCAAAATTGATAAGGTTAAGTTCGCAATACTTGGAAATATCACTTATAGAACCCTGCATCAAAGGATTTGATGTGTTGCGGGTTCAAGCATTGTCAAGAGCCGTGCTTCGATATATTTACCAAACTATTTCATAAATACATAAACAATTAAATTACTGACCTTACAAGTTGTATACTTCTTCTAAGGGGTATCATTGACAGGAATTCATATCCTGACAGAATGTTATACCTTCCAGTCACGAGGGGCATTTCTTAACTAATATTCCTGAGGAGTAACTCCAAAAAGATTAAAATTGCATTGTATTCGATCTTATTCCTGAAAGAATAGAGTACATTAGAATACTTGAACTGAAATTGACTCACTTTTTTAGTGACATAATAAAAAAGAAATAATAACTGACAATAAATCTAATGCATGTTTAAAAAGTTCTAAGATAGGTAGTAAGACGTTGGAATAACAGATTGAGATATGACAAAATGACTTTATATGTCGGATTGAGAATCTCCTTTTTTTAAAGTCGTTTAAATAAAAAAAACATAAATAACATTAAAAATTATGATTTGGTTAGGGTTGATTATATGTAAAACATCTCAAAAATTTAAAACAAAAATCTAGATTTGATTAAAAATTTATGTTGCATTTCAACTGTTGCATTCAAATTGATTCTATGGTTTTGGAAATTAGAAACTGACATATTGGTCACTATAATTTAATGCGTCAATTTCATATCTATAGAAATATTGGAAATAAATTACCGTCTCAACAATACAGCCTTCAGTAGTAAATTATTTTAAATAAATTTAATTACTTTAAGTAATGCACATAATATTCAACCGTTAAATCGAATATCCTCATTGCCACCAGACTGCAAATCAAATTATAAGACTGTTTACACGTGGCAGGATGAATGTAGACTTCTCTCTTCTTCAACATCAGTTTGTTTTAGTACTGATTGCGGTTCGGTTCATTTTAGACCTATTATTATATACATATTTTAGTTTAGTTATCTCGTTTAGAGTGAAACAGTCATTTCGGAACATGTTCTGCAGCGCATTTATATAATGAGTAAGCCTCATATTAAAAGTTCTGATGACAATTCAAGAAAGGTTTATTATTTAATCTGTACATATTATAGAATTAACAAATCAGTGTGTGCGTGATTATCAAGACATATAAATTTATAAATATATATTTTTGTATATTTATTAATCATTAAAATATTCATTGAATAATTTAGAAAATAATTTATCAGTTAGTGAACCACCATATTTTTAAAATATTACTGTTATTTTCAAAATGTAAATCTTGCAAAATTATAGAATAAGTCATTTTATCTAGAATTTTTAGTACACGTAAATTTAAGCTTTCTAGGTTAACTCACTGCATTATAAATGTGTGTGTGTGTATATATATATATATATATATATATATATATATATATATATATATATATATACATATATGTGTGTGTGTTTGTGAATATATGATCTGGATTAATTTTATAATTTATCCATGTCAATTTAACTTTTATCCTTTAAAACAAGTAAAATTATACGATAACAGTTATCAGAATGAAATTTAATTAATTATTTGATATTACTGCTTTAATTTGCTAAAAATTGATTCTAATCTTGGATAATATTTAATAATTTAATAATAAAATATGTATATTAAGTGCATAATTAACGAAACAGCAAACCTTTTAATAAAGCATTGAAATATCCATAGAATTTTATATTTAAAGCTATAATCAAATAAAGAAACTTATATAGAAATTTAAACTTTAAAAAAATATTTAAATAATGATTTTTTATTTCTTAAATAACCTTATAATACATCAAAACATTTAATAATTTGAATATATTTTTAAAAATCATAAAAAACAATTAAAATATTTATTAAAACAAGCAATCTGAAATATCTTTATATATATTTACCATAAATATATTTACCATAAAGAAATTTCATCATATATATTTATCCAATTATTAATTGGATAAAAAATTCCCATAATAATTTGCAATGCACCTTATAGATAATGAACTTAATGTATAAACAAGCAATAATAATATTCAGTTGACGTATTTGAAACTAGCTTTCAATAAAAACAAATTTATAGAAGTGGCAAATAATTTATCAATCCCTAATAATATTAATAATGATCAAATACCTCTGAAGAGCAAAACTTGACTGATGTTATCGGAATGGCATTGGACTGAATACTAGCAGTTTTTAGACACTGTTTTAGGGTCAGCAGTGGCGGTAAGTTTGGGCCAATCAGAAGCGAGCATTCTCTATGATCAAGTTAGCATCCGTCCCGCTTCAACAATATAGATCTCTTCAATCATAATTATATCGAGTGTGGTGCGGCTCGGTTCTGTGCCGTTTGATTTATTTTAGTTTTAAGTAGGTGGAAAGTATTATTAATTTTGTTAATGTTCATTTGTAAGTGTTTCTTTAGCTTTCGGTTATTGTATTATTTAATTTCGTTTCGAAATCTGCCTGTTTTAAAGAACAAGGCGGATAGTGAACTTCAAGAAAGAAGGCCATATTGGAACTTTCTACTGTGAGGTATTAATCTTAAATAATGCATGAAATTCTTAATATATATATTCACAAACACACACACACATAGATCCATTTTTTTCTCCTATAACATGTTTTTATATGATTTCTCAAAATATTTTCAGCCCTCTATTACTGTTAATTATTATCCAAATGATTTACTCTGAATTAAAATATTTTAGTAATTATCACTTACGCCTATATTCTTATTTAGAAGTTTAATACCATTTTTCCTTTGAAAAAACATTTGAATTAAGAATGTTATTTACCAAAACAAGCAAACTTAAGTAATGGATAAGAAGAGCCAATTTTAAAACCAAGATACCGACAAAGTATCCATTATGGATATTTTACAGGCTGTGAGTTTTCAACTAAATAATCATCCTTTTTCATTAATAATTGTTTTAATGTATTTTTATAAATTATACTTCTTTTTAAATATGTCGTTGGATAGATGATATATTCTTGTCATTATAAAAAAATATTTACTAGCTGTTGATATTAAGGTTAATTTAGAATGAAACTTCTGTGATGCTGGGTTGTTTTCTTTTTTAATGTTTTAGTAAGTTAATCCAAAATATTAGCTTTTGGAATTCAGTAGAACAGATTCAAAATTTTGCATTTAAAACTGGATTATGTTTGACTGGTTCCAAAAGATATAAAGCAACAATGCCGATAGCACGAACTTAAAGTACCGCCAAATCCGCAATGGAAATTTCTACTGTAATATTTTATTAACCAACTTTCATCGCAAAGCATACTAATTTTAAAATTGTATTTATTTATTGAATATTCTGTTGTGATACATTTTTTTCTGTAGAAATCGCTTGATCCTAATATTCGAATAATAATAGTTGAAATATTATCCTTTTCTTTTTTTGGTTAAAATATCAATTCGCATCTTTCTGTCTTTAAATATTAATCATAGACACTATTTCAACAATTATAAGCTATATATATTTTTTTTTTTTCAAAATACATTTATCTCACATATCTTTATTTTTTTCTTATATTTTAAAAATTAAATCTCAAGTTTTTAATATGATACATTAAATTTAAAATGAATCTGAACACTTCTAGACAAAATTGTAACACACTTTATAAACCATCCCTAAAGGGAAAAAGTATTGGAACTCATTTAGAAGTCTAGTCACTCCAATCCTGGATATGGAAAACTGATGGAGTGGAACGATGGATTGCACAGTTTTTAACCTGTGCTATATTAATAATAATAAAAATTGTTGGTCAGTAAATATAGTAAATTTAAAATTTACGGTCTCGATTGTATAAAATATGTCGCATAATTATTGATTTGAATAACATATGTTTATTCTTTTACTGTTAACTATGCTAAAAAATGTAATTAATTAATTAAAAGGAAATAAACATTTTTATTTTTGTGCTGACGGCTTTAGCTACCCGAAGCAGTTCAAATCAAGTTTGATAATGAGTTGATCTGAGGAATACCCTTTATTGACAACTTAAATAACTGTCATTAGAAAATGAAAAATCACTGGCCAAATATTTTTTTTATCCACCAAATTTTTCTTATCCTTAAAACTTACACCCTATTAGGCGATTATAGACGCTTAATGATTATTTCTTAAAGCCTCTCGTTAAATCCCTCCCACAAAAAAAAAAATTTAATTCCCCGAAAAAAAAAAAATTCGGGTGCCTGGTCTCAGCCTCATGAGATTTGAATGGAACCAACATGAGAACATTCCCTGCCATTTACAAAATAAAAACAAAAAGTATTATTAAATGTTCTTTGAAGATATACGCGAAAATTTGTAGATATTTTTATATGTCGGATTGAGATTCTCCTTTTTTTAAAGACGGTTAAAAAAAAAAAATAAATAACATTAAAAATTATGATTTGGTTAGGGTTGATTATATGTTATAATATAACTAAATTTTTGGGAATGTTACTGAAGAGTATAAAAAGAAGCAAGGACAGATTGAGCCGAATCCTGATGAAGTAGATGTCCTTGGAGCAGTGGACAATAAGACATAGCTTGGGGTAGGTCCTGGTAAGGATAACAATAGGGCATTAACCCCGAGATTCGGCGTGAGACCGCCTATACCTCACTCGGCGCTGACTGTATATGTATATATAGTCAGCATACATTATATCGTTGTCAAGGCTATCGCCAGAGCTGAAAAGGGAGATAACATTATGTGTTTTTTACTGGCTTCCGGCGCTGTAATTAATTTATAATTTAATTAACTAGACAGATAAAAAAAAGATACTATTTTTAAACCTTATAAGCACAACTCAAACAAGAAAGAATGGAAGTTATTTTACATGATATGCATATTTTAATTTTAATTATTATAATTAGAACAAACAGAGAGAGAAAAAAAAGGACCTAAATACATTGCGGACACTCGAAAATTTTTAAATTCTAGCAGTGAACGGACACCATCCTACATCATAGTGGACGCTTTACAGAAATTTTATTTTTTTGTTTATAACAAGTCATTAAAAAAAAAAAAAAAAAAAAAAAAAAAAAATATATATATATATATATATATATATATATATATATATATATATATATATATATATATATATATATTCAAACCAGATAAACTTACAGTAAAAAAATGATCAAGAAACAGTACTTCTTAATGATCTAAAAAGATAATATTTTTTAACTTTAAACGTCACATTGATATCTAAACCGTTATTCTAATTTATGACTACAATTTTGTATTTTAAAATCAATTAATTATAACATAAATGGAAAATTCCAAACAAGTGTCTCAAAAATAACAGAAAATAAATTACCTGTCGACATTTCGCCGATTCAGGCATCATCAAGACAGAAGGGACAACATAATTAAAGAGAACAACATAATTACAAATTAAATAAAATAAAAACCTATATAATGAACAAAATGAAGTACATCTCACACCCACAGTCAAAAAAGACATTAACCAGAGACATCACCCCAAGACACCCAGACACATAATGAGAGAAAAGGGAGGAGGTGGTTACATGACAACAGTTATGAAAAGTTCAATTGCAAACAGCTGATCATTAAAAAAAAAAAGAAAAAAAAAGGAAATACTCATGTTAAAAAACCAAAATCGTACAAAAGATCATAAATGCATTTTGTTCTTTATGTAGATTTTTTATTTTATTTTTAATTTTTTGTTTCTCCTTCTATCCTGATGATGTCTCAATTGGTGAAAGTTGAACTGATTTTTTTCTCACTAATGTATTTGAATACAGACATTTTGGTGCATTACGTATGCAAATGATAACGTCATACAAACAAATTGGTGGCTATCTATAAATAGGTAATTCAATTTATTATTTAAAATATTAATATATAGAAACATTTAATGAACGAATCGATAAAATGTATGTAATATAATAGATTACCTATTTCGTATTATGTATCGTTTTGTGTATATTTGGACGAGAGGGAAAAGTTAAGGGATATTTAGGATCTGGCTGAGGGGAGAAGAGAGGAAATCTGACCGACCAGAAGGGAAATTTAAAAAAAATAGTGAGGAAACGCTATTGGTATCCTACTACTGGATCTCAGGGCTCTAACTTAAATTAATAATATTCGCTTTCGATAATTATTGGCAATAATTTTTTTTTTATTACCGGAGAACTCAAACCGGAGCAGAAAGTCAACGTTGTCAACCAATATCTGTTCCCGGGACTTACATATCCTCTCCAGACTGCGCCCCTTACAAAGATACGCCCTGCGATATTGGAGGGAATAGATATAAATATCCGCAGGAGCATTAAGGCCATCATCGGACTCCCCGCTAACACCTCAACGGCGATGTTATACGCACCGAGGAGGTATAGAGGATTAGGACTGATCCGCTGTCAATGGGAGGCTCCTTTACAGCATTGGTCCATTGCCCAGCGACTGTCTAATGTGCCGGATGCCCTGGTGCAGTCAACATTTAATTACGAAACGGAAATAGCTGAATGTGCAGAAAAACTGAATGTTGATCAGGGCTACCGTAGTGTGAGAGCTCTACGACATTCGCTGCGGGAAAATATGTTTGAAGAATGGGCAAATTGCAGGTTGCAGGGCGTTGGTGTTCGCCATTTCAAAGAGACTCCGAAAGCCAACAGATACATCTGCGAGAAGCAGGTTCTTTCGGGGTCGGAATGGTCCAACGCCTTGAAACTTAATATTAATTACGCACCCCTGCGTGGAGTACCAGGAGCCAGCGGACAGCAGAGGGAAGTTGGGACCTCTGTCGCAAATGCGGCCGAGAGTCTGAAACACCAGCCCATATGCTGGGAAAATGCCCTAACAACTCCCTCCTCATAACACGCCGGCACCATAGGGTCAAGCATGAGTTAATAAGGCTCCTCAGAGAAAAGGACTTCGCCTGCTTTGACGAGGTGTATTGTATTGATACGGACGGATACGCGAGGCATGCTGATATTCCCTAGGACCGGAAAGACAGCATTGCTCCTGGATCCGACCGTAAGATTTGAGGGAAATGGTCCTGATTAGGCAGGTGGAGTGGAAAGGGGAAAAAAAAGACATCTATGATAAATGTATCCCTTTCCTAAAAGAAAAATTCCGCGAGACCTTCGGAGAGAGAGAGTTCACCGTGAGAGGCCTCTGGTTTGGGTCTAGCAGAACAATACCGAATAGAACGGAGAGCTTTTTGGAAGACCTAAGTGCTAATGCTGGGGATATTGCGGTGTTGGCCGAAAACATTATTCTGGACTCCCTGGGGATTATCCACCATCACCTGCATGGTAGGTAGATGGGTCTATTTATCATTTGGGATTGTTTGTATATGTATATATATATTTATTTATTTTCCTGTACTGTTGATCTATATATGTGTGCGTTCGGACATTGATGGTTGATTAGTTTCATAAATTTTTTTTTTTGCTCTACAAGGGAGGAGGGAAGGACAAGGAATCGCCTAAGGCGTATAGGCCGATATGCCTCCTCCCTGTCATCAGTAAAGTCCTTGAGCACCTGATGGTCGCACGACTTCGCCCGATCCTCAGCGCAGCTAGCCATCCACGGCAGTTCGGCTCGACCCGTGGCAAGGGAACCACAGACGCGCTGTTGAGAGTGCGTAGGGACGTGGAGGAGAGGGCGGAGAAGTATGTCATGTTAATCCTCTTTGACATATCCTCCGCCTTTGACAGTGTATGGTGGCCCTACGTGCTCCAACGGCTGCAGGAATACGACACCCCCAGCAACTTGTACTCCCTCGTGAGTGGTTACCTCAGCGAACGGAGCGTGAGGATTAGAGGTAGCTACTACGAGGTAGAGCGAAGGATCGAGAGAGGCTGTCCACAGGGCTCTGTCCTGGGTCCGGCCCTTTGGAAGCTCGTCTTCGACCAGCTGCTGGGGGAACTGGAAGAGAGAGGGTTCCTTGCCACGGCCTACGTCGACGACCTGGCGGTCATAGTGGCCGAGGATAGCAGAGCCAGGCTGAAAACGCAGGCGGAGAGGTGCGCCAGTCTCGTAGCGGAATGGTGCGTGAGGAGGAAGCTGAGCATGGCCGCGGCCAAAACTCAGGCCATGCTCGTCAGAGGCTCCACAGACAGGGCACATCCTATAATACTGGATATAGGCGGCCAGAGAGTGAGGATGGGTGAGGAGGTGACATACCTCGGAGTGAGGATGAGGAGAAACTTCGACGTCACCCCTCACCTAGAATACCTCAAGGATAGGGTGACCCTGTCTGTCAATGGTTTATGTAGAATCGGGGGTGCGTTTTGGGGCCTCAGATACCCAGCTACGATGACCATCTACAAGGGAGTGGTCATGGGCATTCTGAGGTACGCATCCCCGGCATGGAGTCAAAACCTCACGCAGCTGCAGAGGAAGAGACTGGCTACGATCCAGAGACTGGCTCTGCTCAGGGTCACGAAGACCTACAGAACGGTGTCGCACGAGGCGGTGCAGGTGCTGGCCGGAGCGATGCCCCTGGACCTCGTCCTCAAGGAGGACAGAATGAAGTATGACGTGAAGAGGCAGGGGCTCGACGCGCTTCCGGAGGGACTCCGTACCAGGATCGGCGAGACTCCCAACCAATGGAAGAAGATCTTGAGGGAGGATACCATCGAGGAATGGAACAGACGGTGGGTAGGTAGCCAGAAGGGAGCTACCTTGAGGAAGTTCTTCCCCACCGTCCAAGCAAGATTGAAGGCGAGATGGGTCCTCCCCGACTATTGGGTATCGCAGATGCTGACAGGGCATGGAGGTTTCCGGGGGAAACTGCACGGCCATGGAAAAGACATAGACCCCCGGTGCCCCACCTGTGGAGTCCCCGAAACAGCAGAGCACGCCATCGTATCCTGCACCGCAGTAGAAGGACACCGTGCCAGGTTGTCGAGAAAGACTGGGATGTTCGCCCTCGCCGAGTCGGACTTCCCCCGTCTGATGGAGGAGGAGGTGTACCCCTTCTTCAAGGATTTCATATACGGGTGGAAGGAAGTGGTGGGCCCGGAGCACTTCACACTGGGAAGGGCCAGACCACCCGACGTCGGCGAGCCTGAGGATGGCTGATGGGACCCGGACGGAGGCAGTGGACCGGGAAGGCTGGACCGGCTTCCGGACGGATGCAGTCAGTGAGAGGATCCGGACGGATGCGGTGGACCAGGAGGGCTGGACCAGTATCCGGACGGATGGAGCTGAAGAAGGGATCCGGACGGATGCGGCTGACCAGGAGGGCTGGACGGCGCCGGACGGATAGAGAGGATAAGGAGCAGCCCTAAGGTGCGCAACTGCGCACCGGGCTGCTCCGTAGTAGCAGACAAGGTGCAGCCCTAAGGCGTGCAAACGCACACCGGGCTGCTCCGTAGTAGCAGACAAGGTGCAGCCCTAAGGCGTGCAAACGCACACCGGGCTGCACCACAGTAGCAGAAATATTGTCCCCAGAAATATAAACCCTCACTGGCATGTAAAATAAGATTCTTTTTAAATAAATGAGTTGATTATTGGTGGCAGTGGCACACGCTACCCCAGCGTAATACCCCACTGCCACCACGACCCCGTATGACCGAAAGGTCAGGTAGGGGAAAAAAAAAAAAAAAAAAAAAAAAAAAAAAGTTTCATAAATTTTCAAATTGTCTAGAGTTTATATACTGGATTAAGAAGGGGTTGATTTTGAACTGGAAGGGAGAATTATGGAGAGGTGAGAAGGTAGTTGGATGGATGAAAATAAATAAGGGATAGAAAAAGAATAAGAAAATGGTGTGTAGTCGAATACAGACGAAGAGTCCATGAAATATGTGTATGAATGGAAAAAAAAAGAAGAAATAAATGTAAAATTGTGTATATATAAATATTTTATCCACTATGGATTGATTAGTATGCTGTGTATTATAGCAACCCAATGTAATTGGGCAGCACTGATTTTTAATAAATCATTTCTCTCTCTACTTTGCTAGTTATGAGTATTTTTTTTTGTTTCATTTTGTCCATGCCCACCACTAAATATATCTTTCTTTTTTTTAATATCATACCTGTTCATCTTACTATAAGTGATATTTATGCTGAATCTCATAAAAACATTACTGCTGAAGGTGTTGAAATTCCTTTGGATGAAGAGATTTAAATCAAATTTAGAATCATCAGTTATTGCATATTCATCCAAATGCTTCTTTATCAGAATGTAATTATAAGAAGATAGTGAGACCATTATAAACAATAATTGTTTTTAATTTCTGGCCATTGGTATTTAGTTAATGCTATATTTCATTGAGAGGCCAAAAAAAAAATCAATTTTCTTTTAGATTTAACTTCAAGGTGTTTACTCTGCGTTCATTATTAGTACGTTTACCATATTAATATTTTTGCCTTGTTAGAAAATATTTATAAAAATTTCCTTCTTGATTAAATATTCTCCTGCGAGAATTATAATAATTCTCTCTTCTTCTCTATGCTATTGGTCAATCCTTTGAACATTTTGATACAGAGAGGAAGATCCGAATACCCGAAGACAAGGAGAGGGCATTGGATACAATGCAAAGGGCACTCACCTCCAAAGATTCCTGTTCTCGGATCCGTTTTGCATACAACATCCGGTGGTCCCTGTACCTCGAAACTTGCTCGAAAAGGCGGTGCAGCTTTGCATCGAAAACAGCTGCTCTTTCTTCATCGCATTTTCACACAATGGCCAGCCTTCGCCGAGTAGTTTCTCCACCAAATGTCAACTCGGGCGAGATATCAATTGAGCATTGTTTATCCCGTTATATTTAGCTTTCAATTTTGTTTATTAAGAATGGTTATTGTTTTCTGAATATTATTATTATTGATGATAATACAGGACTACATAATCTATACTTGTAAACATATTAATCTGAAGAGTTTTTTTGTTTAAACGTGCTAATTTCAGGATCTACCAGTCCACTTTGAAAAATTCTTTTTGCATTAGATAGAATGTTGAAGAAGGCTTATAGTCTTTATAGCATCACGCTACGAACCATGTGAACGGAGCAGTAAGCATAAATAAATTGCTAAGAAAAAAACAGTCCAGTTTGCGTACGTGGCATGACAATTTCATTTCATGTAGTCAAGCAAATTGACTACACACACTTTTTAATTAGTGTGAAATTATTATATAAAAACGTTATTTTGTGAATAAGATGGGAGAGTAAGGGAAAATAAAAAGTGTGAAAATCTGAAATTAATTTAAGTGAAACTTTATTGCCGTTTATAAAAATATATTATCGTTTTGACCCTGTTCCTTGATAATATCGGTAAAAAATGGGACTGAACAACATGCTGGTTATTATTTTACGGGTGAGTTTGTATTTTAGGGGTTAATACAAATTTAATCCGGTGAAATCGCGAAGCATAGCTACTGGAAATATAAAACACCAAATTATAATAAATTACTTCATTTGCCTACTGTCGAGCAGTTAAAAAAGGAAGCTATGTAAAATTCTTTGAGACCAGGAAATGTCCCTCTTCGGTGTATATAGTATTTCACCGTGGTAGTCAACTTTTGAGGCCCCCTACTTACTCAAAATTTAAGATGTGTGTTATACAATAATAATACAATGTTAGTTATCATGTATTTCTATATATAATATAATTTCACATTGTATTTTATTGTTATTTGGTATATCGAATTTGTCGATGCGAGTCTCTCAGTTCAGTCGATCTTTTTAGCGAATTATTGAAGATTAAATAATGTTCACATATAATTTGAATTCCAGTGCTTGTGTTCATCGCGTATTTATTTTTTCATTCTGTTTTCTTATAAAAAAAAATATTTTTGTAAATAATTTTTTTTTCAGTACTTACATTAACGATGCAGGATGTATACATGTATTTATACTTATTCCATACTTTTACTTTATCATGACAGTTTTAATCACTATTATTTTGATTGTATTAGTTCAGTGTCTATTATATTTTAGATGAAATTAAAAACTCTGAAGCATCTAAAATGAAGATGGCCACGGGATCTGTTAACGTAGGTTAGTCATTAAAGCGCTACCAACGGGTAATTTCTTGGCATGTCATTTTGATGTAAAAATAGTCAGTATATGTACATTTACGTTTTGTACCTTTGTTACAGTTGTAAATTTCAATAAATAAATTAAATTAAATCTAAAACGGTACATTTATTACATTTTCTGTTGGTATGTTTTTTTTATCAGATTTTAGTTTGTTTTAGCTAGTTAGAACTTAGTAAATATGAGAAAAATCAAATTTTCTGTTAACAGAATTAATAATCTTAATAATTAGAAAAAATAAATTGATTATGCTAATGAAAATTTAAAGTAAAATCCGAAATTTAAAATAAAGTAAAATTAATTCATTACAGAAAAAAATAATCAATGAAAACGTAACGGTGAAAAATGTTGGAAATAACTTGAAAGGAACTCAGTAATCAGGATTGACGTTTGATAAATCGATCATATTTTACTGGAAAATTCTTTTTCACTCTATGATTAACGAACCCGATTTTCGTTTCAAATTTATAATCTTCAGGAAATAAATCAGGTTTATTCTCACTTTTTTGAAATTGAGGGCCAAAAGCGTAAAATTGATGAGTTAAAATTAAAAATTAGAATGTTTAAGAGGTTGATGATTGATAATATGTATTTTCTTATACCAATTATAATTAATTTAATTGGTTTGAAAATATGACTAACACTTTCCGACTTTTTTCTAGTTCTGGTTACAATGAAATAACTGATAAAAACAGTCCGTTCCATCAATCAGATTGATTAATGTTAATAATTAAAAGACATGTGAAATTAATGTAAAATAATAATGTAAGCAATTCATTTAGTTTAAATTAGATGTTGAAACGACTGACTATTAATTATTTCCTTGGCTTGATTCAGTTACCTTTGTTAATTAAGGGAGGAGATCTCTCATCCAGCGCCTTTTTACTCTCTTCCTCGTATTCATAGGTTTGTCAGCTGCAGCCATATCTATAAGCAGCCTGTTAATATGTCCGTGTAAAGTAGCATGAAATCGTTGATAGTCAGTCCTTATGAGTTAGTTGGTAGGTGTAAGTCAGTATGTAGGGTTTTGTTAGTCAAGTACCAATAATCTGTGAGCCAGACCCTCCTACCGTGCGCTCCCTCCCCCCACATCCCTATAAATTGCACATCGTTGTGTTCCTTGTACTAATGATTGAAAAAAGTCAATGCTCCCAGAAGAGAAAAGTGGCGGTAGCTAACTAAAATGGCGCCCACAGATGGCGTACTACCGAGTTTGACTTCACAGTCAAATTCAAAATTAAACCGAGTTTGACTTCACGGTCAAGGTCAAAATTAAACCGAATTTGACTTCACAGTCAATGTCAAAATGATACAGAGTTTAACTTCAAAGTTATTTGGTCACTGTCATTCAGCATTTAGCTTATTTTCGCCATAATTGGCTTACATACACTTATATAATTGACTACGTATTTCGTCTCTTAACATGAGCAGGCAAGTTTTTCATCCGCAAGAAAAGTATGATGTTTAGTAAAACTGTAACAATAAAAATTATGACATTACAAAGTAAAGATTATGAACAGTGCTTCGGGGAGAGAAATTATTGGAAGAAGTTTTGCAAATATTTTTTATTTGTACCGAACAGTGGAATTCAGTAAAATATATGCATGAAAAAACAATATACTTTTTTTCCTGGAAATTATTTAAGTATCGATAATTATTTTAATGTCTAAACTCCATTCCTTATAGTATGGTAAAGTAATAAACGCATTACTATATAATTATAAATTATTAAAACGTCTGTAACCAGATGCATTCGCATTGCGAAGTTGCGCAACCCTCTAGTGCAGTTGCAGTTGCCCAATACCCCTTTGATCGGGGGCCGCCAAGAACAACAGAGCTCTCCCTCGAGGGCCTGCAATCAATAGGCCCACGACCTACCCCACTGTTCGGGGGTCGTTGAACCCATTCTGACGTCACCGGGGGCTCGCTCGTTTGTTTTTTGCCAGTCAGTATTCGCAGCGTATGCAGGAAGCGGCTCCAGGTATTTATGCTAAATAATATATTGTAATATATAATGCAACATAGAATGTCCTATCTTAGGTCTAATAGAACTTTCTAACTTTCTTTACAAAAAGAAAAATCTGGCACGAAATTTGAAACTTCAAAAAAACTCACATTATATCAAAGGATTTGAAAATGTGCGATTTAAAAATTTCACTGACTTGTACATAAACATGATTTCTTTACCAAGGTATATTATTCACATTGCAAATAATATTTAACATTGAAATTATATCATTAAATTTATGCGTAGTAACAAAAATGAAAAATCGAAGAGTAAGTAGACTACTAAAAGATGTATAAAATACTGCTAAAAATATAAAATACATTTATAGTATATATGTACGCAGTACGAGTATCATATCTTAAACATCAAGTAAATTTAATAAATTAGTATTTTTTAAAATTATTGTATCTTTGTTATTATTTTTTTTTATAAAGCTTTTTTCCATACAGTAATCCTCAGTCTAGTATTCATTTATATGTTATGTACATACGTCAAGTATAAAGCAGACCTAATATATGACTAAGATAGCGATAAATAAACTATAAAGAAATGAGATTTTTCTGATGTAATACTATTGATTTATTTATTTTTCATTATTATTTTTATTTAATTATGAAATTATCATTTTTAATTATTTTTATTTGTTCTCAGTTATATATTATGTATTTACTTATATTATATATACATATTATGCAGATATACCTACTTCTATTATACTCATATTGTTTTTATTTATTATCATATTTTTTAATTTCTTCAGTTACTTTTTTTTTTTTTTTTTTTTTTTAATCGAGCATGTATGGTTTGAATGTTAATATTTTGTTTTGACCTCATATTAATTTTGTCATTTATTTTAAACACGCATGCGATATGAGCACTACATATCTCTATTTCTATTAACGTATTTTCTCAATATTATTTAATGATCGTTTAGATATTTTATTTTATTAGGTTATATTCTCTGGTTACGTTAGTTTAAGCCGTTCAAGAACTTTGGTAGATTATATTATTAATTTGAAGTAATGTTATTTTAATAATTTGTTTTACGGAGAGTAATATTCTGTGACACATATCATCAGGTATATTTTAAGACTTAAATTTCTATCGGCTTTCAGGTTTCTCTTTCAAAATAAAATTTTTAAATTTAATTTATTAGAGATGTGGTTATTGTTCCTCGAGAAAAAAACTGGACTCGACTCATTTGGGTGTTGATCACGAAAATAAAGGTTCATGAATAATTCTGTTGCCAAGGCCTCGTCCTCGGCCTCTTGGCCTACCACATTTTCGATATATCTAGCTGCGTTGGTAGTAAAAAAAATCTTCGAGATCATATTTACCGATTGTTAAATTATCAGTAACATCTAAGCAAGTATCTTAATAAGCACCAATGATTATTCCACCCAAGAAATTAGAAACATTAGTTTCCTTGTACTTAAACCTAAAATTAGCCAAAATATCAACATAATATCTAATCTATTTTCAAGTAAATTATCTTTAGTTTGTAAGTATTGTTTATGATAACCAATACAATTTTTACTGGCCTGAAATAATACATAATTTTATTTTTTATTTAAAATTATTATAATTTTGAACTTCTGAAATCAATGTAAGGTGACTTACCCCAGTAAATGCGTAATTGTCTAATGCGTTAAATCCTGAAACAGAAATGGCAAGGGCTGGCTGCCCTTTACGGATCATGAAACTTAAACACTGATGTATAAGATATCATCCATAAAAGTTCGCTAAGGTGAAGTATAACGAGTTGTAACTTATAAATATTATTTTCAACCTATTGATGAATTTATGTCTTTCAAGTTTTGCAGTTTCTGTTTCGGTGTTTATCTTTCTGTACGCTTTTATTATTTCATTTTTTTTTTTTTTGCCGTAAGCGGAACCTACAGAAGCTGTTCTTCAAAATACTTTGTGACTTACATGTCTCCTTATTATTTTTAATTATATTATAAATTATTATTTAATTAAAATTATATTTTAAATTATTTTAAGATGCCTGAGGATGGCTTGTAGGCCGAAAATTTGCATCGTAATAAATAAATTGGTGAAATATCAGCAGCCTGCCTTTATTTTTATATAAAAAATATTTTTTCAATACATTTATTCAATTATATTCCACATCCCACATTCATAACTCAAAGGAGATTGTAAAATTTGAATCTCACACAAGCTTTAACTTGTCTGATGATTACACCAGTATAAGGTTTCCTACGAAAACCGAGTTATTTTGCACTTGTCCCAAAATAGCTTCTGCTTGATCAATGAGTCTTCTACATACCTTGTACGCACTTACCCCTGCTTTTAGGGGTACGTGCGTACTAAGGACTATTCAATTAAATTATCAATCTCATCAAAATAGACGTTGAAATGTAGGCTAGAATGTAATATTTAAACATAATCGTCTAAGCAATATTTTAAAATAAGAGGAAAAATCTAGCTTCAAAAATAAAAATTTTACAGTCTTGTAAAGTTGAACTTAGTAAAATTTAGTACGCACTTACCCCTAAATTTTACGCTACCTCAAGTATTAAGACGGACACGGTCAAACTAAGATTACGAAGACATTTAATATAACTAAGATTTTAATATAAATAACTAAGATTTAGACTTATTAATATTAATTTTTTTAAGCATAGTTTTGAGTTAAATAGTAACGAATTATCTATTTGATTTTTTTTTCCTAGACTAATAAAAAGTATTTTTATTTACCGATATGTTAGACATGGAACATATGTATTTTACTATATTTTTAATATTTGGTTGTTTATTATTTTCTGTTTTATTATTTTAGGATTGGTGTTTTATTATATTCTGAGTGTTTTGAACACACACACACACACACACATATATATATATATATATATATATATATATATATATATATATATATATATATATATATACACATATACTTATACATATTAACTTAACAGACGTAATAGTAATTAAGTTTAAGAACATTGCTCCGGATACTTCTAATAACGGTACATTTGATAACAAAATAGGATACCAGTAAAAACTGTACATAAATATACGTAACGCAGTGCTAACAAAATATAGGACAATAAGAAATAGGCTTGGAGATCTCTGGTGTAAATATACTTTATACTAAAGAGTGCCTAGGTAGCGATTAAGTCCTTCCTCACGCCTTGCATCCTCATTGAACATGTAAATTGTTATTACTTAGTAAGACTTTGAAAACATCTGATTTAAATAACGTTCCAATAAAATTACTGTCATACCTTGGTATTTTATCGATATATTATCTCATTTGATCCTATTAGAAAAACAAAGATAACGGATAAATGAAAGAGAAAGTTGATTAGTAGATTTTTCGTATCATGTATATATTTTCTTATAGCTTGAATCTTCCTTAAGCTGGAAGCGCACACGAGGTTTTTCATGTAGTATAAAGTCAACTTGAATTAAGTAATTACAGTATGTAAGTAGTAGGTGAAAGCTTCGATCACTCGAGGATATTCTAACTGGATCTATAGAGATTCTCTGACCAAATTTATAGAAATTTGCTGGTCAATAATTAATTACAAATTAGTAATCAACTGTTAAATTGCAAGACATTGTTATATTTTGATTCATCTAACAAAATCTAGAGGCACCGAAAACGGAAAATACTACTACTAGATTTTAATAAAAGTCTTTGTGTATTAATTCATTGCTGACAGTCTGCATTTGAATCCTCCTTCAACACTGATACACAGTTGTGTACTTTGGCTAATCCTTTATTTAATGTTGTACAAAAATTGTCTCTACCTTTCATTCCATTTTATAATAATATTCCAGCATTCACTGATAATGCTGGAAGAAAAAAATGCCATTCAAGGTAATGCTTTGTGCTTGGTGGAATTATGAGGATGTTTTGTTTCCAGTTGGCAGGACTGCCGACGTTTAGCTTTACTGTGAACAATTCGAAATAGCATATAGAGTTTTATAAGAGGAGTCCCCTACTTAGGTCAATCATATTAAAGATTCATTGACAAATCATATTGATGTTTCAGCAAGACAATGCTCCTACATATCGTTCAATCTTAATCAAAGAAAGATTCTCAGAAATGGAGGGTGTGAGCTTCTTATCCCACCCTCCTTACAGCCCTGACATTGCACTGTTTGACTATGGTCTTTTACGGTCAATGGGATATTTTTTAAAAGTTTCAAAAACAACAGAAATGTCAAATCAGGATGTGAGGAGTTTTCCGCCTTGAAAACCAAGGACAACCAAATTCAACTTCTGGTAGAAAGAAAGATTAAAGCAATTGGCAATGATGACCTATATTTTGAAGAATAATTTTAATGTGTAGATTTTATACTGAAACATAAATAAAAGTTATTCCATGCACAAAGATTTCTGTAGCAACCTAGTATTTTGATGCATCTAATAAAATCTAGAGGCGCCGATAACGAAAATACTACTAGAAGATTTAAATTTAGAGGATTTTTTAAACTTATTTTTGCTATAGTGAGAATGTCACGATTGAGGTGATTAAAAAACTGTTATATGACCGAGTTCTGCTGTTGTGTTGAAACAAATAATGTAAATTACATAATGCAATGATCTTACCTAGACCAAACATGATACGTTTGACGCAAATATAACTAGGAGACACTATCCCTTGTAAGCGATAGATCACTAATATGATTCCCTAGTATTCTTTTTCATGGAAAACGAACAGCAATCAGTGCTGCCAACCGAAACATAGTGGAGATAATTTGTAATGCGTTCTGATGTTTTATTGAAACATGGACGGGTAAAGCTGAGAGAGGTAGCTTCAGGACAGGTTTCTGTGTCTTTCAGTGTAAAAGAGTTTTATTTTAGACAAATGAGAAGTATAGGCAAACAATTTAAGGGAGAACCTTAGGCGGAGCTTAGTCCAAGAGGTTATGCTCAAGGAGATGAAAGCCTCCCCCTCCCTATATCATCTCACCACTACATAACTTGAGACAGCTGCCTTGTCATATAACCTGCATCTTAATTTCTTTTTTTAAATTTGCCTCGTGTTATTTTCTTTCAATGGCGACTATAAGTCCATTATTTCAATCAATTAAAAAAATACTAAAAAATTATGAATTTGTTTTTTCATTTATTTATTGTCATCAAAGCATCGTACATAAGACTATTTGAGAGTTAAAATCGGACAAAAGTCAAAATCAGTATGTTTGTCAAAAACTCCATTAAACCCATCATTCTTCAAGTTTGATAACTGGCTCATCAAACTTGAAAAGTGCATAATATAAAGCTTCAAATAATTTTTGCCAGGCTTAAGGCTCAAATGCTCCCATATGCATCCTAAACATTTTTTTTTCCAGTATTTCATTGTATTTATTTTTTAGTTTCAATAATATTTAATTGATTTCTTTTATTTTATTTATGATATTTTTGAACCAATACGTTTACTTAATTTCCATATTTATTATAGTTACTGACGATATTTTTAAAACTTTAGCATAAAACTTGAAAAATAATTAACTAAATCGCAATTTAACCAATAAAAGTGTCACAAGACTGAGGTGGGAGATTATTTTTGGATTCCAATCACATTAACTATAATGACAGAAATCTATTATTAGCGTTGAGCTCAAAATATTTCTCCTCGATAGCTTTGACATGTGATGCTTAGAGGCTATATCGAGGGGCTTATACTTTTTTCCTTCAAGCATAAAGTGTTGCGCAAAAAGGGCCAATCTGTACTTGGGTCACTCTCATGAGACTTAAGTAAAATTCGCGTCTTTTGACTTTGAGATTGTCTCTAATAATTATGGAGTTTACTCTATTTTTCGTGTTTATTATTAGTGCGTGGCCATAATATTTAATTTAAAGTAAATTTAAGTATATTAATGTCCACATTGGTATACGTTGATGAAAAAAAAATCCAGCACAAATTGAGAGTAGTACTTACAAAGCACAAGTGTTTTATTTTCAAAAAATGAATAGTATTCAAATATAAAATCCTCAAGTATGCTACAACTATGATTTAAGTTGTAGATTCAGTTTGACACAAATTCTCCGTATTCCAGGGTAAAACTGCTACATTATGAGATATTGTATCGTCCAAGGTCAGAGGAGTTCAGGGATCCTACCATAGAAAACAAATATTTCCCGAAATTATAGTGGCAACATACTTGAGCACTCGTTGCCACCATTCAGTCATAAATTCATGAAGACCTCCTAGGTACTTTAACCACAATTTACTTTAAATGTAAATATTTTGGCCATTCACCATATGCTAATGATAGGTGCACTCAACATTAATATATACAAAAAATGGGGACAACTCAACAACAATTGAAAAAACAACCTCAAAGCCATTCGATGCAAAATTTGGCAAATCCCATGAGAATGAACCATTTTAAACATGTCTGTGTGAGATTCTTCTAAAATTCTTCTTAGGTTGTTATGGCTTAGTTTTCCATTTAATTTGATGTTCTTGAATTTTTCATTACGTTATATAGTTTATTTGGCAGGTTGGCCCTTTTAGTTTCTCTTTAGGATATAAACAAAAACAGATTGACTCCTGAACAAAAAAGCAAACTGGTGCAACACAGTCGCTATGTACCTTGTAAGATTATTTTGTGTAATTGTTTGCCATTTAAAAATAAACATAAAATTTTAATAAAGCTGAGCGGGGCTTCAAGGCAATCGCCTACATTGTCTATATGTATAATCCGGAACTGCCAAACAATGGATAGCTGATTGGAACTGAGTTATTTACCCCAACACCTGCAATAAGGACAGCCGCCGGAACAAACAGGACAAAGGCCACAGAGAGGCGCCTAAATTCGACCAATGAGGGCCAAAGATGAGTAAACAGTTGCCATTGGCTTACTAATTGTCCCTTAGTGACAGGAGTCCTCCCATTGGCCCGTTAATCCTTTGATCTGCCCGCCCTGTTTGCCTTCTCCCCATTGCCAATTGGCTAAACACAGTTTGCTCTCTGATTGTGTCTCTGATTGTTTGTCCCGTCTAAACCTCTTAGTCTCTCAGCCAATGATGAATAGATATCCTGATTAAATTATATATTACTTGCCTATATTTAGCATCGCTTACAATATACATTAAATACAATTAAAAAACGGAAACCTTTTAAAAAACCCAGATAGTAAAAAATTAACTTTAAACTGTAACTAAGTGTTTTGAAATTTTACGCAAGATCGAAGAAGTTTGCTGAGGTTATGCTAAAAACAGGATTTGAAATCGATATTAATGTTTTCCAACAAATCGTGAAATAACCATTGTTTTTTTTATCAATAAATTTTAAAATCGTTTCTGATTTAGGCATAAAAATCAATTCTTTGAATTTTATTGATTCTTCTCAATAATAATAATGAACACTCTGAGCAAAACTCTTTCAAATTATAAATAATAATTAATTATCGATCGAAATAATTTCACTCAAAAATAAAAATCAGTGTAAATAAAAACTCGTATTTTTCTCTGTTTTTACTTTCTTCTTTACATAAACAGATATTTCGGAATATTTAATATCACTAAATAAAAACAAAAATGCTATGGATCTCTTACTTATCACAAAAGAATTTTTTTCAATCATTTGTGCTCTACACTAAACTCTTCCATTTTCAACTAATAAGGATAAATATTAACGTGCTTTATTACTTAATTCATGATTTTATCAAAAACATTTTTTTCTTATGATAATTATCCGTCAAAAGACATATATTTTTCTGCTGTAAAAAGAAAACAACTTAAAAAAATAAATAAAAAAATAGGTCTAGGGTTGTCTGACAGATTTTGAGTGAATTGGCAACAGGCAAACAAACATGGTTACAAGATTTATGTATTATTAAGATACGATTTAAAAAATATTGCTGACGAATGATCATTATTATTAATCGAAAAGATTTCGCTCAGTAATAATGATCAATATTTGATTTTTTTATCTGTTGATCACAAAATAAAAATCATAAAATGATTTATAAAATTAACACATAAAAATTTCGATCGGAATTAATTTGTATTTATATTTATTTTGATTATCGATGTCAAACCCTGGTTAAAACTAATGAAAAAAGGAGTGAATATTATTTTCGAATTAATATTATTTCATTTTAGATTAAATTAGCTTTTCAAAACTTTTTTTCCAGATTTATTATTTTTGTTTAGAAAAAATTAAATTAAATCAAGTAAATAGCTGTTTTAATTATTGAGTCTATGAAAAGTATTACAAGTGACCTGAGCTCGTCGAATGCCCCCTTAAGTTTCTATGCTACAAAAAGTATTCATTTATAAAAACAGAGGAAATAAGTGTTTTGGAACGAGCATAGCAAGACATTATAAAACAAGCAAAAAAATCTATATAAAAGCTTTTGGTTTATTATTTTCAATAATAAGTACGTAGAAATATTAGTACAAATTGCTTTTTACAGGTTATTAAATTCCCTTCAAAATAAAAAAAAAATCATTGAAATCGGAGCAGTATTAGCAGAGATATAGCGTATTGAACTTTGTATACTAATTCCCCGGCCTGCTGAGGTATCCTTTTCCATTCCTTCCTGTCCTGCACCTCTGTCTTCCAACCGCCTACTCTCTGCTTCCTCGCATCGCTCTCCACTACATTTTTCCTTGTATCCATCTTCCACTTCCAGCAGTTTCTTTGCATTTCCTTTCTCCTTTTCCCACTGAAGTGCGTCTCCAACATTTTCCTCTTTACCCTTTCACCTTCTATTCTGACCAGATATCCAGATGTTTTTGAAATATAACTATTTGGAAATAATAAACTATTGTGTAATACCCCGCAGCGTTTTTTTTTTTTTTTTAATTTTTGTTAAAAACAATACAATTTTATCATTCATGTATGACTCATTTTTAAAAAATATAAGGTACGATAAGCTTGGTATAAGGGAATTTCATTATTTATAATAAATTCATAGGCACCAGGACCGAGGGGGCAAGGCATTTTCTGCTCCTCCTCCAATATTTCATAGTCATTTGCTTAAAAATTACTTATTTTATTTTTTTACTGACATATTTATATATGATAGATTTAAATAATTTATTGGTACAGCGTCATCCTTATGTCAAATTTTCGACCAATATTGTGTACTGTCTGCGGTATTGGGATGTTGTGGAGGTCAGTAATATGTTGATCTATTGGTATAAAGATAAATATGTTGGCTTTTGGATTTTCATTATCTTAATTTTAAAAAATGACAATATTCCCATAAAGGAATAATGTGCTTGTTAACTTAAAACCAACTGTAGAGGAGCAGGCTATAACAACAAGAAACATTCCGCCATGGTCACTTTCTAACCGGCCAAGATGAAAGGAAATTATAAAACGGTAAACATTGACCAATCAAAACAAATGGCCTAGCAGGCAGGCTACCTGTTCTCTCGTCGTGCGTTACTTTATTGCGTGCCCATTGTGCGCGCCAGTATCAGCTAGACAACAAATACCGCGCAAATTGTGCGGGACATATCTGTGTGGCAATATGCTCATACTAAGTGGCTCTCGGCTGGGTTGGGCAGGATTCGAAATTATCCAATTGCCTAATATCGAAGGACAAACCAGTTAAGCTACACGCCTGACCTTTAGTTGTTAGCCATAATGTTCCCAACTATACATTTTGTATGTTTGATACAATTTTTAGGAAGGAAACGACTCCATATTTGTATTACTTATTTATTTGATAACAAATATTAATTATATATTATCTTAAACAACAAAGAATATTTTATAAGCTTAAAACTATCACAAACATATATTAAGGCTGGTTTACACTAGCAAGTTTTTTGATCAAACTCACTTAGACCAAAAAACTTACTCGTGTAAACCAGTCTTTAGGAATGGGGAAAGCAATTCACGATTTCAAATAAGTTAGGATTGTAGGCTGTTTGATAAGTAGCTACTGTACTTGATATGAAGAGTAATAATTTAAACCTAAGGGAAAGGAAAATTAATTTTATATCGTTAAGTCGTGCGATTTAATTTGCAATTTAATGAAGAAAAATTTAAAGGGATTCTTGTTGAGCTAAAATTGCTTTTTACTTCCTTGTACGCAATAAACACGATGTATGCAGTAAAGGAAGTATTGTGATCGCAAAAATTTTCGGTTTTCATATTTCAACGTGAAAATCCATTTTGTCCATCCCTGAATCCATTTTGAATAGTTTCGTCGTGACGTACAGACGTTCGTTTCTCGAATAACTCAAAAACGGTTAGCTGTAGAAAGCTGAAATTTTGTATTTGCAATTGCTATAACATCTATTTGTCCACCTTACTTTTTGATGACTACAACTTAACAGAAGCAGTGGTACTTTACTCAAAGGTTGTAATATATTTTCATAAAAAATTATATTAAAATGGAATAAAAAATTTCTCAAATTTGGTATACAGAACTTATATATTAATTTAAATAACATACTAGATTTTTGTTAAAATTGTATATCCGGAAGTGGTACTTTACTTGAAGTTCATAATAGGTTTTTTTTAATTTTCATAACAGATTTTTTAAATGGTTCTCTATCAATTTTAGAAATAAAAATGACAAATATAAGTTTTTGAACATCCAGAATTACGTCTCAGGGCTCCGTCATAAATAATCGACGCCAAAAGACGCGCCACAGAGTGTCGTTTTTGAGATATTGCAATCTTCGGAATCTAGTAACCAAAGAGTGTTTTAGCCACTTTTTGAGCCACCGATTTATAGTTTAATAGGCGTACAAGAAAACCACGTGGTGTCCATATAAGATTTTCCTCATTGTTTTTTTTTGTTATTTTATTCTTTCTTACTATTGCCTATTGTTATAAATAGGCAATAGTAAGAATAAATAATAATAATAATTATAAAATAAATATTTTATTTATTCGTCCAGATTTTTCTTTTTTTGTTTTTAACTTCGAAGTAGTTTTTATAGTTAACATATAACGTAGCAGTCTATATTGCTATTTTCTTCTTTGTAAATTGTTTTCAATGATTTCTTTTTCGTATTTTAAATTTTTTTTCTTATTTACATAAATGTAATGGGAATAATTATTTTGACTATAAACCAGCTATAAAAAAAAAAAAAAATAAAAAAAAAAATTGAAATTCCTTTCTTGTAGTCACAGGCATAACACCTATAGCACAGTAGGTATGTATATTGTAAGTTATAAGCATTTATGTAGGATTATAAATACCAAAAAATAATATGTGAGCGTTTGCGCGATGTGCCTGCAAAAAAAGGGAGATACTTAAAAAAATTAAGCATAAAAAATAATCGAATATCCTCTAAATCAATAAAATATTTTTTACCAAGACGCAATAAAAACCATTTATTGTTAAACAAATTTCTTATCTATGTTTTGTATTGGTACCTAATATGAAAATTAGGTACAACTAACTATTTTGCATATGACTCTTTTTGGAATAGGCAAATGGGTCAAAATATGTAAATAATTAAAATAATAATATGTGAAATTCTGATGATAATAATGGGCTGAGATGAATAAATTTCTCTTGAAAAGTGGGGTAAAATCGGGTCTATTTCATTTAGAAGACGGTAGAAAGACAAAAGTAGATTCCGGTGTTTTAGAAGAAGGTTTAGGACAGTAATCATCAATGGTTAAAATAGCAATTAAACACAAAACATAATGCTCCAGGCCAGAAAAAGATTTTATTGTTTGTTTGTTTTTTATCGTAAAATAATAGTTTTTTTAATGGTTTAAGTTATAATAAAAACCTTTGAGCATTTAAAGGGATTAGTCTCTATTTTCTTGAAATAAAGATTTATTATTAATTAAAGAAACTTTAAAGAAAACGACCATTGCTAATACCATAATTTGGAAATATTAACTTTGGATATTAAACATTAATCATAAAATAGAAAAAAAAATTATATAGTACGAACTTAAAACTGTTAATACAATAAATGAGGCAGTGTTAAACTTATTTGATAAAATCTTGTTGGTACTAAAAACAACTGACAAAACACCATTAAAAGACGTATTTAGAGTTTTAATGAAAGGAAAATAAAATTATTAAAAAAATGCATTCTATTTTAATCTTATCAATCCTTGGGTTGGGGGAGTATCAATATTTGCTGATTGCATCGCTGATAACTAATTAAAAAAAGTATTTAAGATTCCATTTCTACCTACGCAAAGAAAACAATTTGCTTTCAAGATATTACCCATTGCTTTGTATACATGTTTGGAATTAAGGGTGTCAGTGTTACAACGGCAGTGACCCGGGTAGAAGAAACCTGATTGGGCGATAGAAGACTCGCGCAAGGCGGGAACTGTTGGGATAGGTCCAAACCAGTCCAAGGTCGCCAGGCCACGCCCCCTCCGTCCCAATTGGTCCCTTCCTCTTACCCACTTCCTTGTTTACCAATCATCACTCAGCCTTCCTCTCACAGTATCGATTTATCCTTGTAATATACTTAAGTGCGTATCGATAGAAATGAAGCATATTATCATAAGTTATTTATGGCCGTGTCGCCTCTTATTAGGAGTGAAAGTGATAACTTACTGTGAGATATCTGTGCACTACCAAGTATTAGTTTTTACAAAAAAGCATGCACTACTTAATCAAAATTTGTGCTAAATCATAATTTAGGATTAATATATATATTTTTAAATTAGTGGGATTAATTACATACCGAATAACCCTTAAAAAGGGATGCAAATAATATTTAATATTATTTAAGATGATCATTGAAACATATTGCTTCTAATCAAATGCAATAGAGGTGGGCATTTTTAGGAACATATTTAATTTGATAGGACTCTTTTATTAAAACACTAGATTATTTTTAGAATATTCCAGCGGCTGACATGCCTATTCATAATAAAAGGGGGCTAAAAAGGAGCAGGGTGAGAGATCTTCTGTCGTGAATTACGCTACTGAGATCAAAGCCGAGGAGACAATTAACTTTGTTGATCGTCATTATTATCAGTTACAGATGAATGAAGAGTTAGAGATACAAAAAAAAAATAAAAACATTTTTACAAAAGATATCACTTATTTAATTTGGCATAGAAAATTATTCTAGCAACTGTTTATATGTATTTAACAACATCCGTCCATCATTTCTTATCTTGAGCAATATAATTTCATGCAGTTCTATTCCGAGTTTATAGATTTGTATTAATAAAACATTGCTGGTTTAACTTTAAGTGTATGAAACAATTAGCTTTAAGCTATAAAGAATGCAAAAAAAAAATATTTTGCTATTATGCGATATTAAAGAGTGAATTTTTCTGGATTTTTTTGATATATTAACTGAATAATTATCGCCGATTTTAAAAGACTCTCAAACGAAACCATTTCCCTTATTCAGATTTAATATGGTAAAATAATAAATATAAATAATTTGAAATAAAATATACTAAATTTCATGCTAGTGGTACTTTTTTTTAAATTAGAGAAAATACACATTTTTTAGGTTTTATTCCGAAAATTATTCCTAAAAACCTGTGGCGTGATTTATAATAATATATAAGTATCAATATCATAATAAGTTATATATTTTAAATTTAATTAACATTCACTTGTTAAATAAGTAAAAAAAACTTTTAATCTTATTATTTTCATGGTAAGATTTCTGGAGTAATATGTAATTACTTCAAAAATATTATATTCCCCATTTCGATTCCTTATTCATTACTAAAATGACAAATATCGATTGAAATTTGTTCAAATTTCAACCGATTAATTTAAATATGCGCCCCTTTCATTCCGGTCCGTCGCAGACCGTTGAAGACTAATTGGTCCTCACATAACTCAAGTCTCTTTAATCTGAGCTTATCACTTCGGGAATCCTCCGCGTCTTATTATTGGATCTATTACCTTCAAGAAGACATGGAAGTCCACTCGCATACCGTTCGAGTGATTGGTTGGATCCTCTCTATCTAAGGACTAGTTAGGACCAATCATCCTCGGACAATTAGTCGATGGAAGTTGTGATTGGCGAGATGTCCGAGTGGAGCGGTGTTAGTTCGCATTGTGTAGTTGTCGTAAGCGATGTGTGCCAAGCAGAGGAATGCTGATTTAAGTTAAGATAAAATTAAGTGTGATTGATGGGATCGACGCTACTAGCAGATGATACTTCAAAAGAATATGATGAGAAAAAATATATTAGTATTTGTGATTTAAAATATCCACCTATCACATGCTATTACAAGACAACGCACCATACTTGTAGTTACGGGATAGGATTCATTCACATTCACACTTACAAGCATGCTTGACAAGCATACATGAACGAACTTTCTGTACAAACATGTTTGAAATACTCTTCCACACCGCATAGTTCAAGTATGCTTGCACAAGCGCCAGTTTGCGCCTGGACTATGTTGAACTCAGACGATGCTCTCGCTCTGGCTGATTTTTGCCTTGTTCGCAGGAGGAAAACAAAATAAAAAAAAAACAAGCAAAAATGTGACATTTGGTGTAAAGAGTGGTTGATGCAAAGAAAAATCTTTTCTTATATTGATATATTGAGTGAATGCAGAAATTATCTAAATATTTTGCCGCTCAAAACACCCGTAATTAAAGAGAAAAATAAGATCATTAAAGAAAGCATAACCCCTCACGAAAGATTAATAACATATAAATATGCATACACTAAAGTCCTGATTATCCGAAACCCGTTAAACCGAACGTCCGGTTTAACCGAACGCCCAGTCGATTGCATGATTCACTGCCGGGTCAGTGCTCGATGACTGTCTAGCAATTATTTACAGTTAGTATAGAAAGATTAAGTTATTGTTTTTTTATTTCATTTTTGCTTACCTTTATATGGTATTTGTAATTTAATTTTCTTCTCACTGTACTTCCCACGCAATCATAAAATACGTTATTTAACTGTTTCATATCTTCATTTTAAGATTGATTAATAGACGGTAAATGGGCATACTATCGAATTTAAGGCGCGCGTAGGTGCCGCACATTCGTTTCATCGCGGAGATAAAATATTTCCTGATTATCTGAATCTTTGATTAACCGAAAGATCCTGGGACTCATCAAGTTCGGACAATAGGAACTTGAGTGTGTATATATATATATATATATATATATATATATATATATATATATATATATATATATATATATAGAGAGAGAGAGAGAGAGAGAGAGAGAGAGGGAGAGAAAGATATACAGAGAGGTATATTGCTGTTGCTCAAGTGAAAAAAAAAAAAAATAACTACAAAACGAAAAACATTAGGTTGTGGCGGCAGCCGAGATGCTGCTGCTCTATGATGCAGCCGGAGGCGACACTTCGTAATTATATTTTAAAAACACCTGTCAGTGTTCACAGGAACACCGTAATTTCTTATTTTAATAAACTCCTTTACAAAACAATTTAAAAAATGTTGGAAATTTCCAGAAAAAAAAAAGAAAAATCTTTCCTTAGGCTATTTGTACTTAATTGTCCTTTGAGTTAGCGATACTCTACGGATAGTAGGGAATAATTACAGTGTCAATTATTATATTGTGATTTATGTAAATATAAAGTTACATAATTTATATGAAAACTCGTAAAGTTGTGGTTTCGTTTATATTTATATTCATACCGTTTATGGTCTATCCATTATTATTTTTTCATTTGGTTAAAAGTTATGTTTTAAAATTATTTTATTTATTTTTAAATTATTTATTTATTTTATTATGTAGTAAATAAAGTTAATTTATCTGATTTTATATAGGGTGAATGAAATATAACGAAAAGTTGTATGAGTTGGAAGAAAAATGAGAAGGAATAAATGAAAAAAATAAAATGTAACTGAATAATCATTTAAGACGAATCGTATAGAAGTTGATTAAGTCATTTCACTAAGAGTTTAGGTTTTTAAATTATTTTATTTATTTCTAAGTAATAACTGTATTATTATACTTTTTTATTTATTTATTGAATAATCATATCGTACAAGCTGTCGCACTCAACGTCAATAGGTATTAAAGCTGTAAGTATTCATTCATACCATATATACTGATTAAAGACAAATATTTACTGAACTAAGAAAAATAGTATTATTATTGTAAATTAAGTTAATGTATGTCTTTAGAAATACCACACCATTTCATGCAACATTAAAAGATTGAATTTACTTTTACTAGAAATATTGTTAAAAAACAAAATAATTTGTTTTTATTTATCATTTAAATAGGTAATATGCAATTAATATTGTCTCATTTTTAAAGTCATATTTTGTCTTACGATCTTACTTTGAACGAAAGTTCAAAACGTATGTCTACTCTACTGGCCTAATTAGGTAAAATGCCTTAACTCCAAATTATTTCAATAGTACATTTTAATAGAGCACCCGCATTTGTCTAAAAATTATACCTTTGTATGACATTAGAAAATCCCAAATCCAAATTATTAGTTTTATGATTTTCTGTATAAAAAGATATGATAAAAAACGGTATAAAAAGATGAACATTTGGACGAATACGAATTCACTACAAAAATGTATTTAGAAAAATAAGTTCATGTTAACTTATCAGGGCAGTATACACCGACGTCGGTTTTTTTTAAAAAGGCTTAAGCGCCAAAAATTCGAAAATTAGGTTTCAATTTATTATGGAGCGTAAACACCAGTTGTATCTATTTCCGCTCACGATATTTGGAAAAAAAAATGGTCTAAAAATCAACTATTGAAACACCGAATACTAACGACTCTCTGTCGTTATGACCTCGAATAGGTCTAGAAGCCTTAACAATATATTGTAATTATAAAGGCTTTGCCACTTTAATAAACTCCTACTGTATACAATAAGGAATATAAAAAAAATATTGTTATGGGGAAAAAAACGTTTCACGTGTTTCCTGTAAAGTTTTCTAAATGGCGCTTATGGTTATTTTTTTTTCAAAAAATGACGTTGTCTCTTCCTTCTAACTTGACCTCGAAATAGTTAGTTATGTGGCATGGTATACCTGATGCGCCTGACGGAGTCGAGAGTAACTTTTTGTATAAACTTTAAAAGTTTTACCACAATGAAGAGCATCTGAAGTTGAAAAAACTTTATAAAAACAATTTTGGCCTCTGCAGAATGCAATAAATTATCCGATATTCAAGTTATACCGAACAGATTACAGCATGTGTGTGATGGATAACTTTTAATTAATTAGTTGTCGTTCTTACTTGGGAAAGATGTGAATGATAATAGGTTGATTACAAAAATTTTATAAAAAAAAACAACTATAGTTGCACATTATGCATAATATTCGTTTAAGCAATTATTTGGAATATTATAACCATGATGTAGAAAGGCCAATTTAGAGTTTCTAAATTTGTTTGTCCGAGTTTCATTCAATTTCTCATGAAATCGAGAAGAAAAGTTAATGATGATCGAATCCTCTTGGCATTCCCCACTTCGAAAGATTGTCCACTTGCTGAAGTCGCTGGGTCGAGAAGGCTTGTTAGTGGGAGGTGACGAATCAGCTACCTCAGCCTAATTTACCTCGGGGGAGGGGAGAGGGTGGAGACGAAATCTTACTGAATTTTTTTCTAACTAGCAATTAGGGATAGCAACTTTTAACTGGCCACACCCGCGACCTTTTTAGCGAAACCGGGCATCATTAAAACGAAAAGATTTTCCTTGCCTCGTTGATTAGTGGAATAATAATAATTGAAAAATAATAAAGTATTAAAAAATGGATCTTAGTTTGTCTTTTATGTGAATTTAACTTTATCGGTTTTCTATGAAAATTGAAGCACTTCATTTGATAAAATAGTGAATCAAAACTTTATTGATGGCAAAAATATTAATGTCTATGTATTGATAACCCAATAAGAATATTGTGGTACTAAATTTATATCAACGTGAAATTATTTTCACGTTGCAGATGCAAAAGGATTAACCCAGGTGAGAAATGAATCTTAAATCTTAACGAAAAAAATATAAAAATAGTTGCTTTATGAATAATATTTCGGTGAGGATTGTTCAGGATATAGGAAGGTTTAATCGAAAAAGATTCACTAGAAGAGAGAGAGAGAGAGAGAGAGAGAGAGAGAGAGAGAGAGAGAGAGAGAGAGAAGAAATAGGGCATAGTGAGATTTTTTTTTTTTTCTTTCCTCCGAGATTATGTACAGTTTATAAGGCATAATAAGAGGACTACAATCTCTTATAAATTAATTCACTAAAAAAAACGAGTAGGGTAATTAATTGAAATTAAAACAAGAAATACATGTTTTTATTTAACAAAAATGAAATTAAAGGCTTCAGAATTACTCATTTACTGATTGGCTTAATTAGTTTTATTTTAACTATATATCTGAGAAAAAAAAATTATCATACGATAATCAAACAAGATTATGCTTTTGTTGTCGGTGAATTGAAAGTTAAGAAAAATTAAGAAAAATTACTGATATAAGAAAAATGAATCTACTGTAGAATTTAAAGTTTAAAATATACCGAGACGGATGATTCCTTGAGAAATCGATCTTCGTAGATAAATCAATGCAATTAATTAATTACCCTGCCTATGATTATTACAATCGATTTTCAATAGTTCGAGATAGGGAAAATCAAGCTATTATCTTAGATCCTTACAAAGTAGTAGAACGGCTCTCAAAAACTTGTAATCACAGAATGGCATTTTAAATGTTTTTAACATTTTACTTAAATTTTTTTACTCAAATTGAATAATGCATTTCCTGATGCAATTACATAATTGTCAATTTTAATTGCATTTTTTAAAATTATAATAAAATATGTGTGTTAAGCTTCTTTCGTTTTATTATTTTTTACTCAGAACTTATTTATATGGTCGACTGGTTAAGTCGAAGTGGAATCCTAATCAAGGTCAAAATAGTTTTTAATTAGTTCAAACTGTTTAATAATTCCCATATTACCTTATAAAAATGCACCGCAAATTAACAATGGTTGGCACCTCAAAGGAGGAATATATACAAACATTAAAGGATACCAAAAAAAAAAAAGTATGGAATAATCTCTGCTCTACGAGTTTCCCAAATTCTGCGATGACCTGATGATAATTCCTCCCCTCCCCCTAAAAGCTATCTCTGTATCCGTCCCTGACGTGTATTATTATTAATCTCTCTAATAAATATGCCAGTTCTGTAGTTGTAGTCTATGTTTAATAATCTATAGTAACCTTAATATCTAATAGTTATTACCTAAATAATCTATAGTTATAATTGTAGTATAATTTACATTCATAGTGTGCCCGAATTTCTGTGACTGTCCATTTCACATGTATTGTGTTCTTTTAGTTAATGAATGCAAGGTATTGCACATATATATATATATATATATATATATATATATATATATATATATATATATATATATATAAATATATATATATATATATATATATATATATATATATATATATATATATATATATATATAAATTTACGTTAAATTTAATAATCAAAGAGATAAATCAGAAATATTATTATCAGTTTAGAGTTACGACAGTCCGGTCGTAGCATGGCCTGGGAAGCGGAGCTGCGGGTATGGAATAGACGGAGCGCGGTACCCCGCGACAAAAACTAAAAGGTATTTATCAGGCTGTTGGG
Organism: Rhaphigaster nebulosa; assembly: GCA_948150685.1. Lineage (NCBI taxonomy): Eukaryota > Metazoa > Arthropoda > Insecta > Hemiptera > Pentatomidae > Rhaphigaster > Rhaphigaster nebulosa. The sequence continues at coordinate 113,987,767 of OX411311.1, read as the reverse complement.
TCCTTGCCCCCGGGTCGTCGCTTATTTTCTTTTTTTCTTTTGCCAGCGCCCCCCCTCAATTCTCGGATTAGGGACCCTCGGGATGCGGGTTCCACTCTCGAACCGGTTTTGTAGCCGCCCCATCTCGCTACAAATTTTATCTCCTCTCTTGTCCTTATTTAGCCCGCGCTCTTGGAAAACTCCCAGGTTCGGGAAACAATGACCGGTGAGCTTATGGTCGCTGGCTGATCTCTTATTAAAAAGTGAGGTGTTTAAATATGTTTTGAATTTTATTATATTGTGGCATAGTTATTAGGAAAGTTATTCGGCATTAATAAATACTTTGAATGAGACGAATGGAAATCTTAATCAAGTTTTTAGAAAGGGCTAGAGCAGTTAATTTTCACCGACACTATGCCATTCTGAACTATGATAACACTTTTTTGTTGACTCTAAATACATTTGTTTTATCATTTATTAATATTTAAATCTGGAAGGAAATTATTAATTGGACTTTAATTATTTGCTTTTAACAAAATAAACATATGTTGGGAACCGTTTCGTTCCAATATGTCTAGTAGCAGCAGAAATTGGGATGAATTGTTTCGGAAAGGTTATATAAAGAATATTAGAAATAAAACAATAAGACATTGTTTGTCCATCTGAAAATTGCTACTAAATACAGGCTTAATATGATCAACCAGAATAATTTATTATCCTTATATCCAGGATCACATTTAAGGTGACCATGCGAAAATTATTTGAAGAAAAATATCAAAAACTATAATCTACAATTTTTAATGTTTTGACACAAGGATAATCTTAAAAATCTGTTTTTCGTTGTTTTTTCTCCTGTGATTATATTCAATTTGATAGGCATTCATACGGCAATTTTTAATAAGCAAGTACATCGAAACGATAAAAATATTGTAGAACAAATAGCGGTACACAAATTAATATTACAATCGGAAATTTAGTAAACACTTTGACAAAACATTTATTTTTTAAAAATTATATTTAAAAAATGCTAAGACTTGCAAATTTCATCAGAAATTAAGTACATCCACAGATGCAGTCCTTTCTCGAATTTTCTCTGACTTTATTCAACATAGTTCTGAATTATCAATCGAGCCATTGCGGTACCTTTCCGGACGACTGATTGAAACAATAGTGGTTAATGGTAAATGGTAAATTGGTTGTGGAAATGGTATCCTGTTGATGAACACAGGCTCACGTGGACATAACGAAGGTACGTGGCCCGGCAAAACAATAACCGGGAGCATGACTTCGCTTTAATCAACCGCCCCACCTTTTAGCGCTGCGCTTGAGACCACCAATGCTACCCGGTTACTGGATTCAACACACACACAAACTCACAAATGTGTGTGTGCGTGTGTGTTTATAGATACAAATACATGCATTTTATCTGTTCCCTTCTGAGACAACTTTACAGAAGGAGTGTTTCTTGATCACTATATTGAGCTTGAAGGATAAAAATGTACTTTCAGGCGTTTATAATTTTTTTGTTTAATTCCAGAAATTATTTTATCTATTTAAAAAAATAATGATATAGTATCATAATTTGGTATAATATTCGAATAAGGAATTAATTATAAGTAAAAAGAAAATATATATATTTTTATCCATTAACTGTAGGACCATACTTAATACCATTAGGCAAAATATATGTATTGGGCAAAATATATGTAATATATAACCATTGGACTTTAATTGTAAATTCATTGTGATAAATACGTTTTAGTAGTGTCAAAACTAACAATATAAATTTAATTTCAGAAAAAAAATATGAATATATTTTCAAAAGATATATTATTATTAGTACAATCATTTTTATTATTTAAAAAAAAAAGGTTACTGATGTTATTTTTTTAATTGGCATCTTCTGTTATATTTAATTTTAATATTGTTATTTTAAAAATGCATTTATTATTCTTAATACTTTAGTAGATTTTTTTGTATCTCTAATCTACATTTTGTAGAAATTTTACAATTTCTGTTTAGAATAGTCCAAAAAATATTTACAGAAAAAAAAAATTCAAAACATTTTTGACCTCTTGAGTTACCTCTGACCGTTTGAGTTACCTCTCGTAATGGCTAATACATATTATTATATTATTGAATAATTTTATAGATAAGTATGCCCTGTTATAACTATATTATATTAGAGTATAAAATAATGTATGCTCTTTTTGTTCAACTATATATTAGTTCAACAAAATATACGGAAAAGGTGGCGGCTGCCCAACTCGCTGAAAATGACGTATAATTCTGGGGTAAATATTTTATTTTATGTTCGAAAATAATGTTTTTTTGTGGAAAATGTGAAAGATATGGAGATACCTTATTCAAATAATAAAAATCTTGGATACGTATGTAGGTAGATGCCAGAAGTCGTCATACCCATGGATGCAAGTTTACAATACGCCCTTTATTAGGTGTGTGATTAATTAAATTACGTTTTGTAATTGTTACTACTAATTTCTCATTTAGGGAGAGGGATGGTGAGGGATAGAAGCAAGTATTATAATCATAACTTCATGTATTAGGTTATTTTGTATTTTAGTGGATTGATAAACTTAAAAAATACGGGTTTTAGCTATCTTTATTGCCATTGTATTTAATTATATTTTTGCAACTATCTTTAGCTGCCACCTATTCCCCACTGAGGAGCTTCGAAAAAGGTTTTACCTTGTAATAATACCTGAACATTTTGTAAGTTGTCTTCTGTTTTCTTCTTAAATACGATATTCCATTTACTAAAACTTAGAAATTGCAAATGTTATAACATAAAATTATATAGGAATATTATGCAATGTCTCATTCTTGTTAGAAAACATTTGCTTGTTGGGAAGGTCTTAGATCATCTATTTGTGCATTAATCGTTCGATTCCTGACATCTTTGAACTGGTCGTCCTTAACCAGGACCCAAAAGGTTTTCCTGTCCTTCTTGACCTAATAAAGTAGTCATCGCGTCTGCAACAGCTGTTCTGCTCAACTAAACTTACCTACTCCAAATATGGCACATTGGTGCCAAACTTTCTCTAGGGGCTTATCATAAATTGGAAGCTGAAATTTGAAAGGATAAATTTATTTGAAGAATATTATCCATAGGAATTTGTTCCTGTTTGGATTAGAAAGTTATTTCACTTAAGAATCTCTTCGATTCCTACTAGTATTTTTTTCAGCCAAAACATCCTCAACTTTAGGTATCATACAAAATGTGGTAATCATTCAAAATAATGTTTCCAACATCTGATTTAATTTTCCGTCTTTTGGGCCAGCAGAAAACTTACAACTTTGTTCTGTCATCATCTGTATCTAATCCCATGAATAAAAAAAATCTTCTCAATAAATTGGTTTTCATTTAAAAATACACTATTTATATAAGCATTGCATACTCGAATAAAAAAGTTACATTTAAAAATTGCAAAAAGCAAGTACAAGTTACTGATCTAATGATATATACAACAAAAATAAATATCACATTCTGTACGATATCCACTTTCACACAATCATCCAGCTCATTGTTTTTTTTTTATTAATACTTTCTTAATAAAGTGTTTCGTCTTATACAGTTTTTACTTCGGATGCATATATTTTAATATTATAAAATATAAGTTATAAGTTTTTTTTATAGTTTTATAGTTTAACTATTTAATTAAACTCGTTATATAAACATACAATTAACGTTAAGCTAGGTCTTAAAGGTCTTATCATCATTGACCATGGAGAGAAACTCGAGAGACAAATTTTCTCGGGCCCACTTAAAATATTAAATTCACCAATGAAACCCAACCTTGTCTTTTATAATGTATGTAGACAAAATATTATGTAATGATATTACATAATTATTATATAGTATGCGTAATGTTATTTATGTACCCCTTTATTTCAATATTGACGATATTTTTGTTAGCCATTAAAAAAGTTATTAATATTTTACATATAATAAATAAAACCATATAAGTTTAAAAGCTTTTCATTTGCGCTCCTAGGAGGTAATAATACATGTTTTTGCAAAATGCAGATAAAAATAAATACATAAAACATAACTTAAAGCGGTTTATTGACTAATAATCCACTTAATTTCGAAGTAAATTTAGAAGATAAAAAATAAAACCTGTTCGGCTTCATTGCCCTTTCCTCCTCCTGGAGGGTCTGCTCATTGAAATATTCATCTGTATCAGTAAAACGCAAATTTTCAAAATGGCTTTCTCTAAAGTACCTTTAATTTTTTTTTATTTGAAATAATCGATAGTTGAAAAAAGGAGATATATCTTCCCAGATTGAAAATTTGTCTGAAATAAGAGTAGTAGGTAATATAGATGTGCAATATACCGTTACAAAGCTACTGATTTCATTTTCTTGGCTAGTACAATATTAAACTAAACATGTACTATGACAAAGGATATAGAATATGTAAATGTGTAAATAAACTCTACTTAAATATGATTATTATGGAAGAAAAAGTAAATAGTGAAACAGTAAGATTATCAAAATGTTTTTCTTTTTTTTTTTTAACTGTATGAAACAAAATTATCTTTTTAATTACAGCCATTTTTTCTCCTTTATTTGCTAGATTATTCTTTGTTATTTTATTCAAGTTTTCCTTTCTTTCTTTATTTTTTTTATATATAAATATGAATGATATTCCATTAAAACTAGCTCCTTTCCTTAGGAGATTTCCTTGGAATACACATTAATAAATAAAATAAAACATTTTATCATTTCTATGGATTTTTATCAAAGTTGTAAATTATTTATACATATGTCCATCAGACCTTCTATTTTTATTTTTATTTATTTTTTTCGAAAAACAAAAGAGCGAGTATTTTTATTGGATGTGAATGAGAATCTCTTTTAACCAATTAGTTTTTTATGACTAGGTTTATGAGATCAAAGAGATATTCATCTAAATATTAATTAAGATGTGCTCTTTAGCCAATTATCCGTGTATTTGTATCTTCATTGTATATTTATGGAGCTTGTAAATTTTGAAAATTAAAAACATGAATTTCCTTAACTTTTTTTCATATTATTTTCTTACAAAAAAGTAAATAAAGTAAAAAATAAAAAGGACTTATAATATTTTTATTATTTTAATAAGCCATTGGAAAACGAATGTACAATACTAAAATTCCATCTGTGGGAAATAAACTGGCAATAAAAACTCTAATTAAATTTAAAACCGCTGTTAAATGTTTTCCAGGTTTTTCTTTATTTTAGGATATAAAATCTACTATGGTAGACGTTTTATTATTGCAATTTTGTAAACAATTTTATTCTGGGTGCTGGGCCCTCCTGACCTTTGTAATTTGATTGGATCCTATCATTAAAGGAATAAGGACCCCGATGGAATGCAGTCTTGAAAAGGAGAACTGAGATATGCCAAGGAATTAACTCAGCTTCTCCGGCGCTCACCTACTGCACCTCACTGCACCGCCGAGGGTTATGCATTTTAGATCACATCGATCCAATTTTATTTGGTCTAATATAATAACTTTTATACTAAAATTAAATGATTAATCATTCTGTAATGATCATTTAGTTAGTAATTAATTAAAGAGATCAAAAATACACAAAAAAAAAATAACAAATATTGTTAAGATATTACTGGAAGATTCCAAAAACAATGCCCTGTTAATTAAAAAAAAATAATACATGAATTTCACTGACCCATTTTTCAGAATATTTTCTTTAAAAAAAAAAATAATAATAAAAAGCAAAAAACTTTTATAATATTTTAATAAGCCTTTGCAAAATTAATGTACAGTACTGAAATTCCATCTATGGAAAATAAACTGGCAATAAATACTTTAATTAAATTTAAATCTGCTCCCAAATAGTTTTAAATACAAGTAAATAAACTAACCACTAGTAAATAACTAACGGTCTTTAAAATAATAGTTTCAACAATGCAGACATCGTCGGGACAGAAGTAGATAGGACCACATAACTGCAAATAAGAAACACCACATCTCATGCCAATGATCTAAGAATACTTAGTAAATCTTTTTTTAACTATTGACATGAGATATGTTCTCTCTTGACTGCATATATGTGATGTTATCTTTTTCTGTCTTGACGGTTTTTGAATTGACTAAACATTGACTGGTTAGTTATTTACTGCTATTGAAAGACTTAAGATTATGTCTAATTGATGTATAAATTTATTATATTAATAAATATAATTGATTATATTTATACATCAATAATTAGAACAATTTTCTTACTTTTTAAAAACTGAATTTTTGATTTGTCTTATGAGAATTGTCTTAGTGATATTAATGTCTTAAACAATGTTTTCTGAAGGATGAGAAAGGGCACACATTAGGTCGAAATCTAAGACTGAACCAACAACTGCCATTGCTACTATATCCTTCCCTGGATTTGAATTAGAACGACAAAAACAATAAGTTAATTTACTTACTGAAAACAATTTTGCATACGTATCCCGAATATATGAAATTGCTAAAAAGTAGCGCTTCAGAAACTTGGTAAAGCCATGTATAAAGCTCTATTAGTCTTACATATGCATACCCTCAGCTTGACTTCTACATGGCATGGTTTCAACTAGTATCCATAGAATTTCCATGGACGATTGAAGAGGAGCTGGATGAAGGACCTCCTTGATAATATTAAAATTTAATGCCAATACTGAAGGTGACACTAGGTAATTCTTTTGTTCCAGACTTACCTTTTTTGTTCAGAGTGTGATACTTCATTCGCTGGTTATCATTTCCTCCTGACAGTTGTGAATTAAAAAAAAAATGTAATTAAAAGATAAGCTTTAAAAATTAGAATGAATCATTGAATTTCTGCGTGACATTTTTTTTTTCTTCAACTCTGACGCCACGTTTCTCATTCCAAATTAGGTTCAACTTAAAGATATCAGGACTGATATTTTTAAATCTTAATAATTGCTTAAATTACCATTTTTTATTTAGCGATTCTCTTGCAATTATCTGGTGTTATTGGGTGAACTGAATCCGTATCCGCAAAGAGACTGAAACGTTTCTTTATTTTACCAAATCCTGCTCCCAATTCTTAATCAGCTACCCTAAAGAAAACATAACATATATTTCAGCCTGCATAAAAACTAAAATTTTGATTATCAATTTATATTTTTCCGTAGAATTTTATTTAATTTGTTTCAAGATTTTTTTTTTAAATTTTATAGCATAGTGCAATGAAATAAATTTTTTCTTTAGAATTAACGCGTTTCATATTAGTCTTATGTGTACTGAAAAATAAATTTCATGCACCTCCTACTTTTTCTAATTTTAGTAAATTTTTTGTTGTGTGGTTTCGCTATCACTGAAAAATATTTGACTAACACGAAAACATTCAGTATTGTAATTACTTATTTTCTCAAATTTATTCTTACGGTTTTTAGTCTTATATGCTTCCTCCATCCTTCTACACTGAATTTTAATTAGGGAATAGAGAAACATGCCCGGAAAATATTCGTGCTAAGAATAACTAAGACTTTTGCATAATCATTATTTCTTTAAATGCATTTTAGTCCAGATGCAGTATGCATTTCTAGGTAATGAGGAGTGTCGATAAGAGATAAGAACGCGTGAAGAAAAAGCTACCCCGGGTTATACTATCAGTTTCCTGACAAATGGTCACGCAATAGTTCTAGAAGTTAATAAACATTTAAATATTAACATGTATATATATATATATTTATATTGTAAAAATACTTAATTTATAGATATCTACATTTGTTTTATACATTTTTATACCATTAAAAATCCGCAGCTCAGATTTAATTCTAGATAAAAAAAGATTTAGTGTAATATTTATAGTAAAACGTAATTCTGAAACGAAATTTTAAAGATTTATAAAATACATCAATTATTAACAACTTTCAATCATTTATACTTTATTGATAGTGTAATGAATATCAAGGGTTGAAATCACATCGTAACAATGCTATTTTTTAAAGCTATTATTATTACTTTTTTGTTTAACTTCATTTATAAATCCACGCCAATTAAAAATATATAGATAAAAAAGAATTGAGCGAAACATATCAATTACATTTATCTTGTCCTCTAATGGTGTTAATATATAGTCTGTCACTTCGTACCTACTTTTGAATGAAATTATTTAAATAAAACTTAATGATCGGGAATCATTTTCATTATTATTATTGGAGTGAGTTTGGTTGACCGTAGGTATACTTAAGGAAGAAGTTGGTCGGAGGGTGCGGTCAAATACTAACATATTAATAAGTAAGACTTATTTATTTTGTGCCAATGTTTCGACCTAAGTTTTAGCCATAAAAAATAATCCCAGTTGACGCTCGTCTGCACGCCTCTCTGGCCTGATGATGGCCTAAAATTTAGGCCGAAACAATGGCACAAAATAAATAAGTATTACGAATGTGTTAGTTTTTGACCTCACCCTCCCCCTCCTCCCCCCTCTCCTCCCCCTCCGACTAATTTCTTCCTTCATTATTGTTAATTTGTTATTCCCAAGTATTGAACTGTGAAAGTCTTGAGGAATCCTTGAGCCTTTCTTGGCATTTTCTGTAGCACTGCATTATTAGTTAGATAAGATATATATTTTTATAAATTCTTTAAAACCGTTAATAAAATGTACAAATCACAATTAATGTATATTTGAATGCATTCAATAGTAACACAACTGAGTCGTTCAGCCGTCTTGTGCACGGATCTTATGTATAGCTTGCTAATAAATATTTTGATATTGTGTGTTAATAGCCTCATAATAAATTATAATCTATCTAATATCTATAAAATCACAATGATATCTACAAAATTTATCGAATTAAAGACATTTTCCCAAAACTAATTTTCAACTGTGAATACAATTTATAACTCTAGAACGTTATAGTCTCAGTCACCAAATTTAGATTACATGATCATATCATGTTAAGGTATAAACTTTGTCAGTTTCATGGTTTTTCATTCAGTCCCTGTTGAGATATTCAACTTTAAATATTGCTGAAAATGACTTTTGGCCATTTTTAAAAATTCATTTAAAAAAAAGGACAAAGTTTTAAAGATTTAAATTTCTCCTGCGAGTAACGCAATGATAAAACTAAACAAGAAAAAAAAATAATGCTGAGTCTCTTTTCCTTAATATAATTTTGCAGCGCTAAAAGCCTTGTTTTATGTCAATTTTCGTGAATTGTTTTTAACCACTTTCCTCACTACTGAGGTGCTGTGTTGTAAGAACAAACAATCTAGAGAATATCTTTATCATGATTTTAAATTTTGTTTTGTTTTGATATCTGCGAAATTACCAGAATTAGAGACATTTTCCGAAAACTAGGTTTCAGCTGTGAAGGTAACTTAAAATGGCTGAAAAAAAAGAATGCGCCTAAAAATGTTTTACCCATGATTTTTCACTCACCAAATTATAGGGAATAACTGATAAAAAAAATCTTAACAATCAAAAATGTCAAGCAACGTGGTCTGGGTGATTTCAAATGGATTGACCCCTTTTAGTTCAGCTCGATGTTCTTGTTTATCTTATTTTAGCAACAAATGGTTAAATGAAATGCCATTTTGAAAACGTGTTGAGGCAGATATAGATAGCACATTACATCCGTTTAACAATATAATGGTAATAATGAGACGATGATGTGTTCAACTCGACATTTAAATGCACATAATGGCAGGTTGATTTAGTGCTGCAATGAGTATGCAGTTATGCAGTTATGGACCCGATGCGGTACCGGTTTGATCGCTAGGCCACTCAATATTAATTATGGTTCAGGCAGGTCTAATGCAGAATTAGGCTAGACTATTTGATCATCTGGCTTCCATCAGGCAAACTGTTTCATATTTTAAAGATAATATTTCTAAATTGTAAAAATTATATTAATCATTTTGATATCAATATTTTAAAAAGGAGCTGTAGACTGATCTAGAACAATTGATAATAATTATAATATAATTTTTATATGCTCCATCCCTTCTTCTGAACAACAGAAAATATAGACTGAAAAAAACAACTTCATTATGGACCCAATACATAATAAGGATATTATATATAATAAGTATTCACTCTAAAAAGTTTAAATCTGGCCAACTTCAAATATCGTGTTACATTACATATCAATAATTGGTATACAATTATAGGTATATGTAAATAAACATTAATTAAAAGGAAATTAAATCAAGAAAATCTTCTATTAAATAGAAATATAATGGTTATGAAAAAGTAAAAAATTCCCAATAAAAAGATTTAAAACAATTCAGAACCAAATGAAAAATAATTAATAAAATATCAGTACATGCACTAAAATATACAAAAAAATATATGTTTATAAATTATAATTATAAATAATCAAGATAATACTTTATTTTTTATTTATAGAGTCTATCTTAAGAACTTCCTAATTTAATAATTCTGGATTTATTTTATTTAGGCATTATCAATATTTTGTTTTCAAATGGAATGCTTTATATTGTTTTATTCCTCCGAAAAAAACTAAAAAAATAAAAGTTTCTAATTTTTTTTTACTCTAGGTAGCTTGTTGATAAGAAGTTCTTGAAATATTATGTTTATATTACCTACTACAGGAAATTAATAATAGTAAACAACCAGTTTATTTTACACTAATCTTATAAAAAGTAATCAATCTGCTTTCATTGTAGAAAAGTAAGAAAAAGATTTTAGTATTAGTAAGTACCTTCACTATTAAATTTTCAAAAAGATTAGCATTAAGAAATAGTAGCTATTTTAGTATTTTTACAATTCTTTGATTTGTAGACTTCTCCTAAATTCCTTGCCTCCCTGTGAATGTATAATTTTATTATGTAATTTTAATGATTTATTATTAATTGTGTTTTAAATAATGTTAAACAGTCTCAACATGAACGTTTAAGGGATATCTAGAAAAAAATAAAAAGGTTTTTCTTTTGTCTTACGACTTGTTCTGGTTGTAAAAACGTTGGCAAAGTGCATTCTGTGTTTGTTTTTTGTAGCCTTGAGAGTAGAAAAAAAATTTCCGTTACTTTTACACTTTTTTTTTTTTTTTGTGAAAATCTTATTTTATATACTGCGTTTTATATTTTTGAATATAGTTTAGTTTATTATTCTTTTAATATTCTTTAATATTGAGATATTTTGTTTTATCCTTTTCTCTTTGTAAAAGAGTAAATTATAATATATAAGTATATTAGTAAAATAGTAAATTAAAAAGATAAGTCTAAAAAAAGATAAGTAAATTAGTAAAACCATTTAATTTTAATTTTTAATGTTGATAATAAATGTAATAATTAATAATGATTAAAAATAATCCACTAAAAAGAGACCGAACACGAAGAAGGAGCCATTGATGTCAATTATGAGGTTGTGTAAAAATAAAATGCTCATTCTATCAGATGAAGTGCCTAGATAACACAAAAAAAAACTTTCTTTTCCATTTAATTATTGTTTGTATTAGTTTTTATTCTGCATTGAGCCATTAATATTTTCCAATTTCAAGAAGAAAACATTTTACCTATGTAAAATATCTTTTCGGTTATTGGTTAAAACATTATTTTATTTACCTAGTCTCGTATGCGATTTTTTAAGCGGTTTTGTGATGTCTTTAAACAGTTATTTGACTTTTTGGTTGGTGGTAAAAGGTAGGAAGTCCATCCAAGCTTGATATATTGGAATGTTAATTTAAAAAATTTTAATAAACAATAAGATGAAATTGTATAAAAAAATGGATTTATTTATTACATTTTTATTTATTACATCTTTAAATGCTATAAAAAATATTTAAAGGTAAATTAAGGTTTTAAAAAATAGAATTGTAATATTATTTATTAACTATTGTAAAAGTTATGATTTTATTATATTGTTTATGTGATTTTAGATAACGTAGTGTCTGAGGATGGGGAGAATGTTCAATAATTTGATTTATTGAATAAAGTTGTTAGAATTGGAAGTGGTATTCAACAAAGATTTTATGAAAAGCTTTTTGAAAACATCCTAGAAAAATTACAAAACAATTAGAATTGATATTTTACTGTTTTCAGGCATTTGAAATACTGGTATAAGGTTGAATGCCCATTAAAATCTACATTTTTTGTAATTGTTTTAATTTATTAAAATATATTGTAAATAATGTTAATTTCAAAATTGTATCCCAATTCTGGTATTTATAAACAAAGTTCTGTAATGATCATTTAGTTAGTAATTAATTAAAGAGATCACTAATAAACAAAAAAAGACAACAAATATTGTTAAGATATTACTGGAAGATTGCAAAAACAATACCCTCTAATTAAAAAAATTAAACACATGAATTTCACTAACCCTTTTTCAGAATATTTTCTTACCAAAAAAAAAAATATATAAAAGGTTTATAATATTTTAATAAGCCTTTGCAAAATTAATGTACAATACTAAAATTCCATCCGTGGGAAATAAACTGGCAATAAATACTTTAATTACAATAATTAATTTAATTACATTTAAATCTGCTCCCAAATAGTTTTAAATACAAGTAAATAAACTAACCACTAGTAAATAACTAACGGTCTTTAAAAAAATAGTTTCACCGATGCAGACATCGTCAGGACAGAAGTAGATAGGATCACATAGTTGCAAACAAGAAACAACACATCTCATGTCAATGATCTAAGAATACTTGGTAAATCTTTTTTTTTAACTATTGAGGTGAGATATGTTCTTTCTTGATTGCATATTTGTGATGTTATCTTTTTCTGTCTTAACGGTTTCTGAATTGACAAAACGTTGACTGGTTAGTTATTTACTGCTATTGAACGACTTAAGACTAAGTCTAACTGATATATTAATTTATTATATTAATAAATATAATTGATTATATTTATACATCAATAAATAGAACAATCTTCTTACTTTTTTAATGACTGAATTATTGATTTATCTTATGAGATCTACATTTTTTGTAATGGTTTTAATTTATTAAAATATATTATAAATATTATTAATTTCAAAATTGTATCCCAATTCGGGTATTTATAAACAAAGTTATGAGAAAAGTATGTGCTATTTTCAAGAAAAACAAATCATATTTTGTCTTGTACTGCACAGTTTTATAGATGTGGCAACCGATCTTTCACCTCTGAGGTACTAATATAAATATATTGTTAGGACGAATTAATCGTCTAGTGTAGGACTTGAGGAATTTAAATAGGACAGGTCAGTAGTTGGCTCAGATTCAACTCCTACCTATAAATACGGAGATCTCCTCAGGAGTCTGGACAAAACTTCCAGCTCTAAGGAACTGGAATAAGTACACCAACCTTTAATTAGCTTCCCATAGCATCCCCACCAGTCCATCAGCTTCTGGGAATAACGGGAAAGAGGAAGGGCAGGATAAGTCACCATGGGCTGTCCGTCTCTTCCTCGTAGCAGCTACCGCTAGTTCTAAAAGAAAGAAAAGACTGGTTGTGAATATCCTCTGCTGTGTCTAGGAGTACCCTCAACTAGGAGCTTTGGTGATGGAGTCGGTAATGACAATATTTTACGAAGTAGTTCAGGCAAAACGGTTGCTCTATTATAAATTTATTATTTCTCTTATAGTACAATATAATATAAGACAATTAAATCTTCAAAATTAATCCAGTTGCCCAGTCCAATGAACGAAGTTGAACGGATATCCAATGCTCTGACGATGACGTGATAATTTATTCTTGCTATGCACTGGGGTGCATATTTTTAGTTACATTTTATGTTCTATAGGTAAGCTTTTTAGTTTAGATTTTAAATTTAGATGAATACCTAAGCCCTTCCGTAATACTGAAAATAGGAACAATCAAAATCTTATATAAAAATCGGATAGAGACGGTGCCTACCAAACACCCAGGGAGTTTTAAAGGTCTAGAATTAATTTGAGTGCTTATTTTATTTTTTGGGGGGAGAGGGAGGGGAATCATGTAACTGTTGAAATAAATTTTATTTATTGAAAGTTAGGTTATGTAAAATAGGTCGATGAGAAGTAACAAACTGATGATAGCAATTATGGCCAGATGTTTCTTGTGAAAGTAAGATCTACCTCGATAGTGAATTAATCTGTTAATTAGGGAATATCAAAATTTTGTTAGCATTGTATTTTCAATCTGAAGATGGGATGTGTTTTTTAATGAAGAGATGAAGAATAAAATAAAATATTTATAATAATGGAAACCTTATACATTGCTGAAATACCTACATAGAATAAGATATAGCAATAAACTAATTATATTTATTATTCTATATTAGAATAGAGAGATAAAAATAGTGAACACTAACGATCATAAAATCAAAATAAAATCAAAATAACAGTAACTAAAATAATATTTTGAACCCGATTTAATATAGTTATTGAGCTGGTGCTATAAAAAAAAATAAGTTTTAAGCTAAAACTTTTGAAAGTTTCATGATTTTCGGCTGTGCTTATTTTGGTAGACAAAGGCACAAAGCACTCTAACTGAGCTTCAGTTCTCTTGTATCTTCTTATAAAAATATATTTATTATGTATCAATATTTTTTTTTTATTTAAAAATAATACAATCTGCTACACTGAACGGCTATAGATATTAGAGCTGTACGAATAAAGTTACACTATATATACAAAATAAAAAAAAAAATATATATATATATATATATATATATATATATATATATATATATATATATATATATATATATATATATATAAATGAATAACTAATAATAGAAAATTAATAAATCATTTTAAAAAAAATAGTAAAAAAAAGTAAGGTAAGATAGTATATATATATATATATATATATATATATATATATATATATATATATATATATATATATATATATATATCCGATTCAACCCCCTAATTTATTTAAACTAATTTATTCACTATGTAAATATTCGCTAAATGGCATACGAAATAATACAAATCTTAATATTTTAATATTATTTTTTCTTATGAGTGGGAAATCTCGTAATTTAGATACTGTTGCAATCACATCCTTCAAAGGTGTACAATGTAATGAATACCGGTTGTCTGCCATAACACGTGTAATGGGGACGAGCTCGTTAGGTTAATCTGTTTGTTGTGGAATTGGGTGAGCAATCCGATCGACGATTTGGTTGAAAGAACGTTTTTTTTATTGGCTCACCCAACGAATGGTCCGTTTCAATATTCATGTGCATGAATAATCTTCGTAAATTTACTAGAGTCTATCTTATATTGTGCAATGATGTCACGCTTAATCCTGTAGAGTAGGTCTCTTGTCTTGTGTTTCATCTTACCTGATGTCTCACCTCACAAAAGAAAGCATTATATACCAAAAGACGAAAATTCCCTCGTCAGTTTTTGATAACTAGGAAAAATCTACTCTGGCATAAATCAGATCTACTAGACCATAACTAAATTTATTCACAATGATCATAATATCACAACTAACAAATCTTTTCAAAACAAATATTTATCTTTCCGTTTTAAACAAATGTATCGGCAAACAACTTAAGGGAGAACCTTGTGAGCGGAGCTTAGGGCGAGGGGTTGTGCTCAAGAAGAAGAAAGCCTTCTCCCTCTAAATAATATCAGACAGCTACTTTGTCAAAAAATTACTACTTTGATCTTTTTAAAATTCTTCCAGCTTGCATTATTCCTAAATTGATTTTTATTTAAATTATAAAATATTATTGTTTCACGCTTGCGTACTAAACGGTTCTTGCTTCTCTTTCACCTTCTCTGACTTATGGTGCTTTTCAATCAGTTCCGATAATCTGCCAGAATGTGTTCTCTCCTGTCACTGTCCTCCCTATAATTTGTGTCTGAAAATCATTTATAACAAGGTAATTTTAAATTTTATTTATGTTCTTTATATTACCTTTAGCGTAAACATGAACATTTAATATTTTCGTTAAGACTTGAATTTCACGAGCTTAAATCTTCGATCTTCAATCGATTTGGGTCTGGTTATTGAAAGAATATTATACTTTACTGTGTCTGTCATGATAATGAAAGCAACGGACGTATACATTCAAATTAATATTTATGCTTCGTTTGAATACAGAAGCTGTCCATTAAATGTAAATGAGGACATGAACAACGAATATTAATTAATGTGTACTGAATTTTTACTATGTAAAATTGTATGGAATAACAATATATATATATATATATATATATATATATATATATATATATATATATGTGTGTGTGTGTGTGTGTGTGTGTGTGTGTGTGTGTGTGTGTGTGTGTGTGTATAGAAAACTAGTGGGCATTCGCGTGATGGCAAATGTGCTTTGATAGACTCTTCCTTACACATAGTTACGAAATAAATTAGAATCTCAATTAATTTAAAATTTTAGGGTTCTAAGAATTAAAAAAATAAAATTAACTACTGAATCTATTTTGATTTAACGCTAGTAATCTATAACTGTTAGTTTTGCTAACGGAACTTTTTAACCGAGATGGTATTAATTATTAGCTATTTTTGTTTTCAAAATTTTAACATTTTGTCGCAATAATCATCTCGCAAATTCTTCCTTTCGTCTGTCTCCAGACATATATCTTTGTTTCTGACACTAATAATTCAAGTTCAATAAAAAATTATAACGTTTTTTTTAAATTGTATAATTGGGTAGTTTACTAAAATACTTTTTAGATATATATACCTGTATTAGTATTGTTGAAAAAATATTTAAAATGAATTATTACAGAATATAACAGGTTGTTCAGAAAGAATTCATTAAGTAAAAAAATTAAACAAATAAAAAAAAAATGAAAACAATGTTATTTAAATTAAATTAAATTTAGTTTTTATAATGTATAAAATTTTACATCAGTTCTTAAGTTATCCCTAGTTTTCATTTTAGCTGTGTATGGCAAAGACAACCGTGATTCAAGTGAATTTCATAGTAGATCAGTGGCTGTAGATAAATGCGGGACATCTGACAGTCTGAGGACGTCTTCTCTTCAGGCTATATTGCTATCCTAGGCCTCTATGATAGGACAGTATCGTATTGCTTCCGTTTGCCGAACGGAAATGAGAAGTAACCCGTCCGTGAAATTCCATCCAGAAGAAGATTGTATTCGAAATATCGGAGCAAGAGAAGGGAGGGGGGTTCGGTTATTTGTCACAGATGTACCACCGTCGAGAAGGGGTGGATGGGTTATATATTTCGGAGAATAGTAGAATACAGATCACGAGAAAATAATGAAGAGACTTCTTCTTTGGTGATAAATTTCAGGAACGTTTAAAAATTATCTCGAATTTACAGAAGCTGATGGAAATACTAATTAATGATCGTAAAACAACTTTCAGCACTCAAGTTCTGTTTGAGTGGAATTATTTACAAGATACAATGTTCCTTCACATAAAAAATACGTTCACAAAATCGTTCCATCAAACAGCTAATATAGTCTCAGCTACACGCAATTTCTCAAAACCATAAGTACGGTTAGGATACAATAGGAGGATCACAAAAACAAAACCTTAATACCATTAAACTAGTGATTGGTCAACGTTTCGCCAATTCAGGACAGAAAAAGACAAGATAACATCAATGCAGACAAAAGGCAGCTTCTCACATGGATATCTCTCTTGGAGCGATATTCTGTCTTAAGTTGGTGGCTCTTTTTTTCAGACAGTTGATATAATATTTGCTGCCTTTAGTCAGAATTTATTTGATCTTGCATTTGTCTATCCTGATGTTTGAATTGGAGAAACGTTGACTTGGTTGTTTACTTGTATTTTAGAAACTTAAGTTCTTGATTTTAGAATCTTATTTGGAAATGAGTTTATTTAAGAAGCTACAAATTTATCAATGAGGCAATGAGTGAGACCATTTCAGATTTTTTCCCCATAAGGTAAAAATCGAAAGGATTCGAGGGCACGCCTGACAGATGAAATTCCTGATATTACTCTCTTTTATCTAAATTATTGCAATATTAATAAAAGGATTATTTCTTTTCAAACAAAATGAATGCTATTTTAGGATTATCCGATTAAAATTAGGGACAGGACGATGGGTTAACGCTTTTTTTATTTTAAATTATTGCTGATTACGGTGAGATGTATATTTCAGCCTGGTGGGTCTTGATCATATAAATCTTTCTAAAATTTGTAAGAAGATTTATTTAAAATATTTCAATTTATATGAACGTGGTTTGTCTTTTAACAAACTTAACTATCAAATTGAAACTCGAAAAGTTTTTAATTTAACATTCATTTTCACTCTGTGTGTCTAAACATGTATATAAAACTATAATTCTGCCGATGACATACCAGATGATATTGAGAAGCTAACAGTGGATCGTATACTGAAGGTGAGTCAGATGAACCGAAAGCCCACTCAGATGTCTCTATTTGGAATACGCCACAGAGCTTGACCTTCCAGGCAAACTAATTCAAAACTTTGTGGATAAATAATGTTGTATATATACATACATACATATACATACAGTACAGTCGTTTATCTTATTCATTGCTTGCATTGTCTTATGTATAATTGAATTATATACCTCAACGATCTTTGCTTTTAATTTCTCATTATATATTGCAAGATACATTCAAGAAGGAACAATGAATCGTCTTTAAAGAGATTATTGGAAAACGTAAATGCAAAGGCACTAACTGAAGAAATGTGCGCAATGAAGGATGGTTGGTTACAACTCATTCGTTGTTTTGGCTCAAAGTTCGAAAAAAGTAATATATACTTTATAACGTATTTGACGGAATCATAAGGTGATTTTAAATTTCTTCCAGTTGGCTCCGCTTTCTAATAGAGTAGTTCTTACTTTGTGGATATTTGAATTTACATACCAATTCTATACCATTCAAATGTCAACAATTTCGGATTGCTCATTTTCCTAAAGTAAGCCTTACTGGTACTGGCTTTGGACATTTTTACTTACTCTTTTTTCCGTTTTCCGAATGAAATCCAAAAGAGGCCACCATTTAACTTAGTGATGCATATCCATCACAATCTGCTGTATAGTGTAGGGTGGTCTCCGGTGTCTGATCTCACAAGTTGCTGGTTTCAGCAGCCGCCACTACACAAATCTTAGATGTATTTTAAGTGTGCAAGGGTCTGTAATTACTCCAATAATCCCAGAGTTTTTGGATCAATTACTTGGCATGTCCGAGGCCAGAAAAATTCCTCCACCCCTTGCTTGCGTTTCTCCAAGTCCAGTCGAGAACTTCTTTTCTACGGCTAGAGATATCTGTTGAAGGTTCTGGCGCCAAGGGAGAAAGATCAACCATTACCTTTCCTAGCAAGCTTTCTCATTCCCTTTAATTCTATTGTGGCCAAGGGCCTACAATATTTTTAATGAGAAGAGCGAGTGATTCCAAAGCTTCACCAGTTTGGAGGTCACCTTAGGAGTCCCATGGCCTTGAAGAGCTGATCGATTATTTGAGTAGATAATTATGCCAGCCCTATCACAGCTATTCACTCCTGAATAGTTGTAGTCAATATAGCAGATACCTCTGCTTGAAATACAGTGGGGTATTTACCTAATGGGATGCTTCAATTGAATATCTATATCTTCCATGAGACTTCCGCGCTTATTAAATCCTTCGAGTCTATCCTTGATCAGTCCGTAAAACATATTAAGCTGTCTTTTTGAGTTTTTAATAACACTTATGCCCAATCTAGAGTCTTAGGGAAGAAGCATTTGACTTTGGAGTCAAAAGTAGGAGTTATATCAAGTGGTGGGGAACAGTATCTATAATAGAATTGGTAGTTCCTTTTTCTCCACTTGGATTATTGCTGAGTGACCTGCAGGTTTTCCTATCTCTTGCCACCGTCTGTTATAATTAATTCTTAAATTAGCCAGACCAACTTCATCGTAAAATATGCATTATGCAATGGTTACCTATCTGCTCTTAAACTTGTTAATATACGAGTATGGTATTCATATATCAATCTTTGCAATGGTTGAAATACCAGTTGGAAATGGAGGACATTGCGACTCTCAGACTGAGAGATGCAAAGAAATTAATTTCACACACTGAATCGATGGACGGAGAGATACTAAATGAGTAAGAAAAAATATATTCTCATTTCTGTTCAAAGATTTGATCTGCACTGAATGGAGTGATAAAATCGTTTTTTTGCCTTATTTATCTGTTGATAATAACATTATACATTGTTATATTTGTCTAGAGAGCAACAATTAGGAATGATACCATGATGCTCAACCATACTGAACAAAAACAGATGTAAAAATGCATCTGTTTAAATAAGCTGACAGATGATTGGTTAATTAGGAAGGTAATTGGCACTCTCCTGGAAGACAAATCTCCTACAATCAATTAGGCGTTGGCTGTCTTCACTCACGTTAATTGGGCACTTCTCTTCTAATAACAGGTTCATCTAACAGCGGGAAGATTATGAAGAAGTATTGCAAATGTCATAGGCGCTTGGGATTTTCTTGGGGTTGTTAAATCGCTTGGATCTTTCTTGGGTTCATATTTTAAGTCAACCTATGGTGAGAATTTTAGTAGTATTTGGTGGTAGTATCTGAAACTATTAGAATGTCCTTGTTCTTGTGTAATAAGTCATTTGTGATGCAGAATGCTCACTTTTTTGCGCAATACTTTTGCTTGGGAGGACTGAATTATTTAAATATTTGAAGTTTTAAAAGAAAATAAATATTAAAAAAATAAAATCATATAGTTTATTATTTTGATATTTATTAAATAATTAATCGTCTTTAATAAACTTTAGGTACATTTAGTGCGAGTTTTATAGGTTTTGGTTTGGGGATGAACTATATATTTTTTGTAGTTTTGCTTGATATTTTTCTAAAATATTATTAAAAAACAAATATAAACCTACAGAATTTTTTTTTCGGTTGAATCGTCTCATAATTTCTCAGGATCTGATTTAATATGAAAAACATTTCCATCTATATACATACCATTTTTTTTATTTTGATTCCAAGTTCTGAATTATTAAATCAAATGCAGAAAAAAATCATACAGTCATTTTTACGTAATAAAAATGCTTCAAATTATTACACTTTTGATTATCATTTTCTAATAGTTATACATCTAGAAATAAAATTAATTTATTTATTTTCATTTTTTTTTTAAATCTTCTGTTTAATATAAACGCTGCGAATTAATACACTATAGTTTATTATTTTCAAATAGAAAAAAATTATTTATTTATATACCTACTTTTTTTTTTTTAAGGCTTTGATATGATGATTTTAAAAAACTTTTTTCTTTTCATTTTTCCTCTGTCTTCATATATGACAGAGACCGGATGAAACCAGTAATCGGCTACCATTTTGAAACGAAAAGGTGATTGGTAATGTCAAGTTCGGAGTATCGTCCTGCAGTGGCCTGTGACTTTGGTGCTAAATCTCAAGAATATCAGTACAAGAGCCTCGGAGAATATTTGGACGGATTTTTTTTTTTTTAAATTTAGATACCTTAATACGTAAAAACTCAAACTTTGAGGGAGCTTGATTTTTTTTTTCGTCGAGGTTCATTATTGAAAATTGTAAACAAAAAATAAAAAAATGAAATGCCATTCCGAATACCATTATCAGCGAAAATAACTCTTCCATATACAGAAGAAATTTTCATTTGTAATTATTATTTGCAATTTAATAAGAAGAATTATTTTATTTTTGAGTATGTATTTGCCATTTATCGAAGAGCATACTGATGATGGATGAATACCTCAAAACGTTGTTTGAGAAATGAATAAATGAAATATAAATATAAATGGAAGAATTATTTTCAGTGATACCTGGTTTGAATCTTTATTCTTCTTATTGAACAATTTTTAAATATTTCCGAATAATACTTTTACAGACAAGGGATTCCCTTTCCTTTTTTTATAGACAAGATGAAGATTTATTAAAATATTATAATTATCTCATTTTAGAGCAGTTATTTAAATCTATAATTGGTATGAAAATAATATTTTTGTCTGCATTTCGGAGGGGACATGTGATCCCTCCTCTTCGTATGCCACTGTTCCACAGTCTTTGATTGTGAGCAAACAAAAAATAAAATAAATTCCATAATATTCGATTTATCTCCAACTACAAAAGTATGTATATTCAAGACAGATCCCTTATAATATATAGCATGAAGACATCCACAGTTCAGCAATCGAGAATATAACGGAGAAGGATACCTCAGGCGATGCAAAGCGCAAAGATAACCGTTGACAGGCATAGCAACGATCGCTGCCCTTGGTAGTAAATGGTAACATACTGTCTCTCTGTTCGCAGCTAATTCTCAGGCATCCGGATCTTCTGGAGTGGAACGCCTAGTCCGATGTGCTGGATCAGAAGGGTATGACAGGTCCCGTTCCTGGCCTTCCGTGTCTTTGCGGTGGTAAGTGACAGCGCGGTCTCCCCAGTATATTTCTTAGCTGAGCGAAAGAAGTCCTTCGCGTGCAAAAACTAGATCTGACCATACCAGGAATCAAGGGTCGTTTACGAAAAAAAAAATCAACTGCAGAAAATAAAATTCGATATGAGAAATAATTTTAAATCGATTCCATATCGCTCTATAAATATTGCATGGCCACAGCATCGATTTAGACTTTATGACGGCTGGTTTCTCCCGATCCGGTAAGAATGTCTTCTAGAATTTTAAACTTTTTTTTTTAAACCCATTTTAAAATGACCCGACTGGGGTTTATATAAAACACGTAATGATTTTTCTGGATCAGGGACTTCTAACCTAAAGGCTTGACGGCCACATTATGGGTCGCACTATATGAACTAACATGTAGTATGTGTATATCAGTTTTAAGAAAGGTTCAATAACTTTAATAGCTTAGAGCATAAAATTAACTAACGTTCCCGGTTTTTGTTTATTATTTTCAGTAATGAACCATCCACAAAATTTGAATATTTACTCTTCAAGATACGGAGAATCCAAAAATCGATTATAAAAATAATACGTCCGTCCACATTTTCGTCGAGACTACTTGGTACTAACGCCACAGGTCACCCCAGAAGTTTCCTCGGTACACGACATTGCCATTTGAGGTTTCATACACCCAGTTATTTATGAAGGTATTAGCAAATATTTATATATAGTTAGCTATTGGAAAACCAGGTCAGGCGGTACTAAGTCATAAAAATAATTTTATTTACGCTATAAGCTAACATTATTCATTAGGTAAGAACAAGTTTGGTAATAGATTCATTAAAATTATACCAGTATTAATTTTTCTTAAGCAATCTGCAAATACGCAGACTTTATTTTTGCAATATCTTGTTGCATGTTTTCTTTTTTTATAAAAAAAAGATTATTTCCAACAGTTAAAAAAAAAAATGGGTTAATATATTTAAAAATTCTTTAGCACATTCATATCCTGCCAAAGCCTTACTCGAATAATAAGATATGATTAAGTTTATTATAACTATGTACTTAGAAAATAATCTATTGTATACAAATGAATATATAACTCTAAGGTTTTATAAATAAAAAAGACTTGTTATATGAAGTATAATCTTACTGGAAAATTTATTATGTGTTAACTCCTTCATGTCTGATTATAGAGATGTTATTGAAGAAAAAAAAAACAAGAATGCATTGACTTGTTTAACCTAATGATCCAAATACATGGTGAGTTTATGATGAGTTTATCATCACTAATGCCACAGTTGCAGCCATGACAATACTAATTTACAATATTATTTTTTTTTTTGGAGATGGGAGGGATACGAATTATAAGACATTACATGATTTGGAATACGAAAATAAATTCAAATTATCGAGGGAATCGAAATGTATTTTTTTTTATATGAATTAAAGAGATTTTTTCTAGCTACCGGCAAATTTTACGAATTATCGATGTACTAGCATATTACATAAATTTAGGTTGTATGAGTAGCCAAGCAGTTAAGACAGTTGCGGTTCCCATCTCAATTGAGAGGTGGAAGTGGAGATGACAGCCCAGGGCCGGGGTTAGGGACCAGACGTTCCTGGAAGAGGTACGCGCGGATGTCACGTGATGGCCGATAAGTCCCGCGCGTGTCCTCACATTTCCTATCCTCAGCTTCTCTCCCTTCTCTAGATCTAATGTTTCCGAAAGAAAATATAGAACAATTAACACAAAAAATACGTAGATTATGTCACAAATCCATAAACATAGATGATGTTATTGAGTATATCGTGATAAAAATCGGTTTACTCTAACAATTTGTTCCATAGAGATCATTAATTACTAAAGTGAGGATTACACACATAAGTGAGGAATAGGAATTGATATCGTACAACAGCAGTTCTCAGAGTAGATAGCGAAAGAGTACCGCGAATTTTATATATAATAAATTAAGTAAAATAAATAAATAATAAAAACAATTCTAAAAAATAGTAATTTTAAAAAATTAGAATACTATGTTTTTCGTGTTTCTACTGTACTTTTTAATAATAAAAATAATAATAATAAGGGTTCTTGAATTTTGTTTAATAATTTTAGTGTGCCGCCGGACTAGAAAGCTTGATAGTCTCTGGCATTTGAGATACAATTTGGGGAAGCGTAAATAAAAATAAAATGGTTAAGAGTAATAGATTAGCAAAACCAAGACGAAAATTCAAAGCATTAATTGAAAAAATATTACGACATTTTAAAACTAAACCTTTATTGGATATTTTAATGTACTTGTATAATACGCCTAAACACAATAGACCTTTAACATTATTTCTTCTTTATGTTTTTTTTTTGTTATGCGCTATACGTACAGTTTTTTATTTTATGCTATTTTATATTTTATTTTAACTTATTATTAAAATAAAATAAATTAAAAACTTTCATGTGAATAGATATGCACTATAAATTTTATTTTTTTTTTATTTTCTCAATGTGCACATTCGCCTGTGCACATTGACAGGTGCACACTACTTACTGCCTGTGATTGTGGTAGATTGTTATATTTGTCAACAAATAAAAGTTTTAATCAATTTTAAAATTATAAATAAATAAGTTAAATAAATAAATTATAGCTACAACAGGTAGCCATTAATAAATATTTTTAATAACAAATAATTACAGTAAATAATATGAAATATTTGTTACAGAATAAATTTTTTATTAAAGTAATGACAGTCTGCTTAATACTATATATAAAAAATTTGCATATATTGTAAAAGATTTGCATTAAAATATATATATATATATATATATATATATATATATATATATATATATATATATATATATTTTTTAATGCAAATCTTTTACATCATGTGCTCTCTAAAACTCCTGGTTTATTTCTGTCTATATTTTTAAGATTAATGTTCAGTAAGCTAAAAGTTGTTACTGAGGACATCGGTAAAAAAACACAACTAAATTATAAGGTTTTGGGATCTGGAGCTACTCAGTAGTGCATAAATTATGTGTATATATTATTCTTAATTTGAATTGAATGTTTTAAAGAATACATACTTTGCATGGTTGTAAAATTTAACCGACGAGTCAACTAATAAAAATAACCGCCAGACATTCGACACAAACAATAACTTCTAGAGAAATGCATACGAATGCTATCGAAGAAAGGAAATGCATCGTTGGGAGTTGCAGCCAACTTCCGCTACTGGATGCATATATTATTGCAACGACATTCGGAACATTTCGATTCCCAGCTGGACATGGAAAATTAAATAATTCATGAACTGTTTGATTCAAATTAAGCGTGGGAAGGAGTTTAGATTTGGGGCGACTTTTTACTGCTAGTCTAAAATTTCAGTTAGTTACTAATTCAAGATTCAATTAGTATAAATATAAAGTCGATGTTTGTTAGGGGAAATGTAAACGACCTTTCGAAAACTCGATTTCAAAGGATAATGAAAGAAATCGAAATATAGAAGTAGTAAACACCATTTTCAAATAAATAAATAAAATAAAAATATGTACATAAAAATTTATAAAATATACCAATAATGCATCGGTAACCTCACTGTAAAACAGCTAAACTCTACTCATTACAAAAATTGGTTCGATACATTAGTGGGTTGTAGAAGTTGATTTTTAAATCTAAAATCGTCAATCTTGAAATCATTATTGTACACATATTACATTTACAATACTTTACATTTTTTTTTAATAATTCGTTTGTGATTTACTCTACTTCTTTGAAAAGATAAAATGTTCGTCTTGTTTACTGAGATCACACACACGCGCATGCACGCACGCGCACACACAATGAAAAATAATGTACCTTATACTAAAATAAGGTAAATTTAATTATGAATACCGAATCAATATTTGTTAATCGTACAGAAAAAAAAAATTAATATTGGTTAATAATTTTGAAATGATAGAATGCTGGATAACAAATAAACAATAAATCTGTATATATTTCCTGTTTGTATTTAGATGTTGAACTGTGTATTAAATAAAATGCTTTAGCTTCATTACTAACATTCCAATCGGAAATGGTTTAGTCAGCACTGAGCACTAAATAAAATATGATTCGCTATTTAAAATACGTATTTAATCATGCATCAGGGAGGGATTAATAAATATTTTAAACAATAAATAACTGAAATAATTATTTGGTATTCGTTATTGAATAAATTTGAATAATGGCCAAGACGACCATATTCAATATAATTTTTTTGGGAGTGTTTTAAATCCATTTTATATCTCCAATGTTGTCCTTCGCCAACTACAATAACATTCGTGATAGCTCTAAATTTTAAATTCATGACAGCTTTGTACTTCATGACTAGCCCCTAATTACCTTCTTATCATGAAATTCTGATAGAAATTGTTTTCCCGGGTTCTGATTCTGAAGAAACAAATGTTTCGGGGAAACATTCTGGAGTTGATAATTTCTAGTTGGTGTTATGGGGTCATTTACATTTTTAAAACGTACATGCAATGCCAGAAGAAAAAAATCGTGATTCGTGGTCTTGAGAGACATTACTGGAAAATAGGTTTAAGCGCAAAGGCAGCCGCCGAAGAAATTTTTCCTCTAGGAGAGTCAATTATCCTCCGAAATACTGCCGTGCGACCCAGATCAGGTCTTCCATCAGTTGTTGATGATGACGTTCTTCTTGAATGTGTGAACCAGGACCCACATGCAACTACCCATAGTAAGGACTTAAACGTCTACTGCGAACAGCTAGACAGAGTATAGCCTGTGTGAGCATCAAACAAATTCTTGGTCAAAATATTCAATTATAATTATAATTAAAATTGTGAACATTATCCAAGAGAATGTTTTTAGAGTATGATCTTAATAAACCAAATTTCACCAAATAAATCAACAAAAGGTTGAGTAGAAACTTACCAAAGGAAAAAAAAGCTAAGCAAGGTTAAGATGTATTGTTTATAATTTAAAAATTGTTTCAATAATTTATTTATTTATATAATTTTTATTTCTGGCTAATTCCTAACAGTAAATAGTCGGTGTTGGAGATTGTTAATATTATAAGACTGACAGCTCTGATAAAATTTTTTGTGGCTCACTTGTTTGCTGCTCGTATTTTGTATGCCATGATATATTTTTTTATGATTAAAAATAAAATATAATACATTACCCTGCTTTACAAATAATATAATTGAATCAGATACTGAATCATCGAGAAAAATGCCATAGCCAGAAGTTCTATCACCTTCTTATTAATCATATTTCGCTAGGAAAACCACGAAGAGATGGTGTAG
Source organism: Rhaphigaster nebulosa (assembly GCA_948150685.1). Taxonomy (NCBI): domain Eukaryota; kingdom Metazoa; phylum Arthropoda; class Insecta; order Hemiptera; family Pentatomidae; genus Rhaphigaster; species Rhaphigaster nebulosa. The sequence goes on along the minus strand of OX411311.1, from coordinate 113,960,173 downwards.
AAAATCGTTGTATTAGTCAAACCTTCATTTAGATGATTGGTTACTGCCTGACTAATTTTGATTGATTCAATCATTAGCCCGGAAATCTGTAAGCAACTTGGTTGATTATTTACTGACAAATAGGTTTGTAGCATTATTAGTCACTGTAATGAATATACATCATTATCGGCCCTGACTTATGTTTTTAGTCCCTTAACAATTCGATAGTTGAGGGGAAAGTTAATATATCCACTTCTCAAAAACAAAGATTTTCATGAAAAATTAATATTCTACACCTTAAAAATATTTCAGTTTATTTCAAATCTTAAATTTTCTCCTGTCAAGAAGTTGTTACACAATAACATTTCCAATACAAATTTGTCTTATCTCTATAATTCCCCACTAATAATTTTCCAGAAGTAGATATATTAACTTTTGATAAAAAACAAAACAAAAACTCCTCAATTCTTTACTACAGTTAAAGAAATTTTTATTTTTTAAATATTTTATATGTAAAATTTTTACGATACAATTTTTACGATATTGTAATATTCGTAGTCTTTACTGTAATATTACTAGTCTTTATTGTAATATTTTCAATAATGTACCTTTGTAATCGATCAATAAAAAAACAAAATTAGTCCACCTTAAAATTTTAAGTTTTACGTTTCAAGATATGCATGCACCTAGAATCCAAAAATCGAACATAAAAAAAAAATTCGTACGTTTGACGTCCGCCGTCCGCGAATTTTCTTCGAGAATATTTACACATGTTTTATTATGTATAAATAACGCTTTTGAATATTTTTTTAAACCTTAGCTCCTTCAGTTTACAAAATGTACATCCTCGTTGCAGAGAGTTGCTGTACTCTCCTGTACAGTACTAGAATGGCAGCTGTTACACGGCAGCACCTTCCGCCTCATAGGACAATTTGCAGAGAATGCACTTGCACCCTCAGCGTACACCGCCTTCTGTAATTCTATTGTACTCGCCCATGACCGCTGTTTAAGGTCTATTCCGAGTCGGCCAATAGCCTCCTCGCATCTCATTATTTGTGACTGATGTCCACCAATCACGGGCGGTAATTACTCCTTATTGGCCAGGACAGTTTAATGGCTCCTGAATTGATCGCGAGGCGGGTCGCTTTGTCTCGCTTTGTGAGAGATAACTTCGCAAAACGCTTCCGGCGAAGCTCTCATTTTGACATATTGTTGGGGACTGCTAACGACCGCTTTTCGAAAGATTGTTGTTGTTTTTTTCGTCGAGGAGTCGGTAATTGCCGGGTTTCCGCGTGCTCCACATTCGTCAAACTAGTCCTCAGCACACGGATGCCACAAGTAATTTAACAAGTGGGGTATCCGTTTCAGGTCACGCATGGTATGTGACGTGACATGCCAGCTGACGAAAATAAACAATTAGTGAGCTATGCGCTGTAACAACCCTACTGATGACATGACGATTAACGCGACATACATCGATTCGACCTTTCTACTGTAAACGACTAACTAACTAGAATTACAAAACCGTTTATGTTATAGTTATAATCTACGTGATTACTGGAAAGTATGGAAATAAGGTTAAATCATGACATTTACTGTTTGTTTTGGAGAAAAAAACAGGTAAAGAATTATATCTAGATACGGATAAAGCAAAATATCTGGTTACATTGGCATTGCAGGGAATACATTTGAAAGCATGGATAAGTTTAAATATTTGGACTCCACTAGGGACGTGGTTAAAGAAAAAAATATCAATATATATCGTAGGTATCGATAGTTTTGGAATATATCGAAATAGTAGTTCGATATATCGAAAAATATATCGGTATTTCAATATGAATGGTCTCGATATTTTTAATTCTTTAGGGATGTTGGAGAAATATTGATATTCTAAGCTGCGTTCACACCTTTGCCAAGCCTAAACAAGTCTAACCCCAAGCCAAACAACAAACGTGTAAAGGAGGTTTACTGAAGCTTAGCTAACTAAGGTAGGTCCAGACGCTTCTGTTTTGGCTATTGCAACATTTGCCGGTTGTTTATTTCGGTTTAGTCTATTTTTATTTTATAAAGAAACATTTAAAAAATATAAAATAAAAACATGTAAATTCATAATTTATATAAATACACCAATAAGTGGATACAACTCTTGCGCTTCCCGAAATAAGCGGATCGGACCCAAACACAGACAAGCCAAGCAAAACTACTCCCTTTTCACGTTTGATTTGCCAAGGTTTGGCAATTGTGTGAACGCATGTTTGAAAGAAATATATCGATATTTTGTATTATAGTTTTAACTCGATATATTGTAATATCTATATTCGAATATCAGAAATCGATGTTTTTTCCAAAAAATAATTGAATAAACAAAAAAAAATCTCTAAAAGGTCTATGAGTTTGAGAGGTTTCAGTCATTATTTATTCAATTATGATTTTCTTCCTTCTTTTTTTAATTTTTTTTTATATTAAGGAATTTAATTAATTTGTCTCTAAATCTTAGTAATGAGTCGGGCTCCCTAGCTTCCTTGCTTCTTTCTCCACTTTATCTTCTTTGGATTCTCTACTTCCTTCAGCTTCATGCTCTTCCCTTATCTATTTTTTCACTGAAATGCACCTCCAAAATTTCATCTGTACCATTTCACTCTCCGATCACTGTCCTCCTTAGCCTACTTGCTTTGATACAGTTTCTTTGAACACTCTCGGTTTATAGCGATCATCTTGGGACAAACTTCAAATTTCAGCTCCTCAGGTGCCTATTGCCTAATTTCTTTGCTGAACTTGGCAGATAAGTTTTATAAAGTATTCTGCATGTTCCTTTAAATAAATAATCTTCGTTTAGTTATTTGATAACTCGAAAAACATTCTAACTTTCCTGAAACATTCCAAATGCTCATTTGAAAGATAATATAATTGTCTGAACTCTAAACCAAAGCGATATGGAAAGTCCTCTGAATGGACATCCCAGATATTTTTGAAATATTAATATTTGGAAATAATTGTGTAATGATTTACAGCGTTTCTAAAACGAACTGTTTTTGTTCATTAGCAATACTTATAGGTTTATTTCTTGAGAATATAGGCTGTAAGCTTTCAGGTAGCTTCATTAGTTCCATACTAATTGATGTTCAGTATCTATCATTGTTTCATCTTCGGCTTGAAATGTTTATGTGCTTTCTTATATTTCCTCTTTATGATTTTGGAAAACAAAATTTAAATTCTCTTTGAAATATACCAACAGGAACTATTTCAGGTAGTTTTATTATTAACAATTTTTTTTAGAAAACATTTAATTTTTTTTTATAAAATATTTTTCTTTATTAAATATTATTACAATAAATATTTATAATTGATTTGATATGATTGATGTTGTTTTTTGTATAATTTATTACATATAAAATTTCATGTATTAAGTTTATCTTAACACTACGATACTGACCTTTTGTAAAAGATTTGCAGGCTTCCTGAATAATATCAATCTTGAATAAGTCAGAATTAAGTTCCGGCAGGCTAAACATATGTTGTTTCTTAAGCCATTGGTCTTATCGAAGTTTCTCAGTCACCAAATCACCATTCCCCTTTGTTTCGCTTTCAAAACGAATGCGAACTTTTACTATCTCCATACTTTATCTTCAGAAAAACCGATTTGTAAAATGATTTGCAGCATAATTTTACAATATTCGTTAAATTAAAACAAACATAATAAATTAGTCTTTCGTTTAAAAAAAATAATAATTAATAAAATAAAAAAAAAATCGTTTTTTAAAGTTAGTTACATAAATTAAAATTACTATTAATAATCAAAATATCACTCTTGGAATCAACTCTCCTCTAAACATAAAAAATAAATAAATAATCTATTCTTAAATCTTATTACGTGGTTATATCCCAATTTATTGGGTATAATAATAGAGAAAAGTTGACTTTTACAAATATATTCGCCCGTGGTTCTGTGTTCTTTCCGGAGGGCCCTGAGAGGGAGGATGCCGACTGAAAAAGAGGTTGGGGCAGGTTAGGGACTCCGCCGAAATCCAGAAGACGCAGACAGGGACCGGTTTGGACCAAGGTCACCTCCCAGGTCAACATCCCAATTCCCTCTCCTCTTTATCGCCAGCGGAATCCTCTCCTTTACGGCTCCGCGAGCTTTTTGAAACCTACCATTCACTGGCAAAATTATACCCCAGAGAGTTCTCCCATTTCTCTCTATGTAGGTATTTCAAGTTGGGAATGGTTGTTACTAAAACGGAATAGTATTTTATTTCGAAAAATATTAACAGTTATAATTGATATATATATATATATATATATATATATATATATATATATATATATATATATATATATCTATATATATATATGTATAAGGCGGTTAGCAAGAATTTACTTATAAAAATATATTTAAAATGAGAAGAAAATATAGGATTTAGCCGAGGACGGATTTACCAGGGTCTAGACCTAGGGACGCATGCTAAATTAATATTTGTTTAAAGAAAAAGAAAATGTTTATGACGATATAAGAAAAAAAAATTTATAAAGTCATAAGTGATGCTATTATAGGATCAAATTCCAATTTTCATCAAAAAGATTATTATCTTGTGGAAAAATGGCGAATCTAAATGCCCCTCTCCCCCTCTCCAATAGTAAGAAGAAGGGCGACGGCAAAACTTATTAAGTTTTATTAAAAACTAGTTTCGAATGTTATGCATTCATCTTCAGTTCTAAAAACACAAAAATTCTAAAATAAGCAATTCAAAATACAGTTTGGTAATATTATACATATTAAACTAAGTGTAATATAAATTAGTATCATAAAACATTTATGAATTATGAATTTAATTAAGACAAGAAATCAAATATATGTTGGTATTCACCAAGGTTTAAATAGATTATATCAAACAGAAAAGTTTATATTGGTTTGTTCTCGCACTGAACTAGCAATGGAAGAAAGGTGGAGTGTTTATAGGCAAACAGTTTAGGGGTCGGGGTTTACCCAGTAATTCCGGTGAGTAATTGTTTCTTCTGTTATTGATAGGAATAAATTTAAAATTGGACTATGTTTATTTGGTCATTTAAGCAAAAATCTGGATTGGATTTGAAGGATTTTATTATTTCAAGTGCTTCATATATATTTAATTTGAGACGGTTTTCAACGTGATGTATTAATTTAACTCCTGAGTCTTTGATGAATTTATGGGTTTTTTGCTTTAAATGAATTGCAAAGCTGGAATTCTCTGTCTTATTATTATATGCACGTATATGTTCCTGTAACCTCTGATTTAGTGATCTCCCAGTTTTTCCCATGATCTCCCAGTTTTTCCCATGTATTTGGCTGCACAATCATTACAGTTTAGTTCGTATACTCCGCTTTTTTGGAAAGGGCCTATTTTGTCTTTAGGAGAAGGGAAATATGAGGGTAGAGTTTTTTCTATTTTAAATGCAGGGTTTAATACTAGTTTTTTCAATTCATTTCCGACATTGGTAGATAAAGGACCGTGATATGGAATCAAGAAATAATGTTTCGGGATGGGGCTGTCTTGGGGGTCTGTTGAATCGATAATTGTCTTTTTTCGTATATATTTTTTTTTATATGCGATTGATAGTGGTTTTATTGTACCCATTACATTTGCTATGAAATATATTATTTCAATTTCTTTATTATAATTCTTTTAATGGTACGCTCAAAATACGGTAAATCATGCTATTAAAGGCTGCGAGTTCATGTGTTTTAAATTAAATCTATATATCAAGAGCCCAAAGGAGTAGTCAGGCTGAACGGGATAGAGTCAAATTATTTCAATATTGCAAAGGGGGTCAAACAAGGAGACAGCCTAAACCCTTTGCTGTTCCTGTTGTTCATGGATGAAGTGGCATCCATTTGTAAGAGAAGAACGGACAGGACTTTCCTGGGACGTAGGAATCTTAATCCTGTAGTGATACAGCTTCTCCTCTACGCTGACGACGTGGTATTGATTACGGACTCTGTGGAAAAGTTGCAGATGGCAGTTATAGAATGGTCTGAAGAGCTCCAACGAAAAGGAATGCTTATAAATACCAACAAAAGTAAGATCCTACAAGTTGGAAGAAAGAAGGAAGATATCCACCTATACTGTAATGGAGAAAAATTAGAAGTGGTAACAGACTTCACATACCTGGGTACAGTGATAGACGGATCTGGGAAGGTAGACGCAGAAATATCTAACAGGATTAAAAAGGCAAATACAGTTTACTACCAGATATGTAACACTGTGGTAGGGAAGAGAGAAGTAGGCAAAGATGTAAAGCTACATATCTTCAAGACAGTATATCTACCTATACTTTTGTATGGAGCGGAGAGTTGGATATTGACAGACCGACAAGAGAGCAGAATCACCGCTGGCGAAATGAAATTTCTGCGAAGGACGATTGGTAAAACAAGAAGAGACCGAGTTCGCAATGAAAGGATTCGTCAGGAACTGCAGATAGCCCCACTGAAAGAGCTCCTAGAAACTCGTCAGTTAAAGTGGTTCGGCCATGTTATCAGGATGGACGACCACAGAGATCCTCTAAAGACCATGGAATATGTCCCAGATGGCAGAAGACCTAGGGCTCGCCCTAGGATGTCCTATCTCGACTACAATGAACGACTCTGTAGGGCAAGGGGGAAGGACCTCCGACAGGCGAGGAACCTAGCTAGAAATAGGGAAGAATGGAATTCCTGGCTGAATGCTCCTCTACGCTGAGAGGCACTAAAGAGGGAAGCTAAAGAAGAAGAAGAAGAGTTCATGTGTTCATGTGAGTTCTATTGGCCTTCTAGCTTCATTGTTTAAAACGACATCCGTTTTGGTGGGTTTTCGGTAAATTCCAAATTCATGATGTTTGTTTTTTATTGCGATTTCTAAATCTAAAAAGATCATTTTTTTTCCAGTTCCTTCTTTTCTCGTTCTCATTATCTTTTCTGCTGTGTGGGGTACACTAGTTTCTGATTTATTAAGTCAGGACGGGTTCTAGGAGTGAGGAGCAAAGGGGGCACTTGTACTGGACCGTAGAATTGAGGGGGCGGCAAATTTCAAGTGATTTTAATTTTTTTTATATTTGTTTCTGCTCAATTTTAATTAATACAAAAGAGCAAAGCTCGTGCCATAGATTTAAATAGGTACAATTCAATAAATATATTTATTACTGGAATTCGCCTCATTGTTTGAAATGAAAAACACGATCGAATGAGACAATGCTGTTGATGACATCGTTTCATAGTGTGGAGGCCTCCGCAGACGTAGTCTCCAGTTATTCTCTGTGAGTTTCCTTCTACTGGGTTTTTTAAACATTTTCTTATCATGACATGACATACAGAGAATAATCTTATTTATTGAAGATATTTACTTGGCACATTTTTTGTGGGAAGTGACTAATCCGTATATAAAAATCGTTCCTAGAAAAAAATATTTATCGAAGAGCTGGTCCAAAAATATGAAGTATTCATAGTTATAACTGCAAATAATTCGGCTATCCTATGCAAAAATATCACGCCTCCACTTTCGCTTCTTTTCGACGCCCATAATTAGTTCTGCGCGAAAAATTTCGTAACTTATAGTTATTAAAATTTTGGATTTAGTTTTTCCATAACCGACATTATATTCAACTTTCTCACATTTAAAAACATTGTTGAACTAATTTCGAGTCCTTAAACAAAAGACGTTGATTTTTTTAAATTGAACGTATGTTTCAATTTTTTTCCTTCATGACAAAAGCACTATTATTCAACAAAAGGTTAACAAATCTGACTATAATCGCCATGTAGCACAAAAGATGTGATTTCAAAAACTATGAGAAAATTATAAAAAAAAAAAATTCTACTAAAATAGCTCGGAAAGTAAAATTTTAATGTCATTATTTGTACATGTTTTTAATTTTAATATTTTATTTTTTTGTTTGTTTGATTTTTTTTATCTTAAGATAGTCAATAAAATTTGTTAATCTTATGAAAAGATATTTATTTTAAAATATATTAACTAAAATACAATTATAAAACTGTCGACTTTTATTGGGGAAGGGGAATAAATCCCAGATCCGGCCCAGTTCTCAGTTAATAGTTAAAACATACTGTCCGTTGATATGCAAAGGTGGCAACTGACTCACTCCGAATGGAACAATGGAAGAGGAGCAACTCGAGTGCTTGGAATGAAGACTATTTCAAAGGCTCCATCGACAGGTAGTGATCAAGTATACACGTTTTATAATATTTATTATCTGTAAATATGTCAATGTAAAAATTAATATAACTCTTAAGAATTAATAGAATATAAAATAGTACCTCGAAAATAGTAAGAACAATAAATAATTTAATCTTAACCACTTTGTAGAAATTTTAAGCATATTAGAAATTAACTATAAGTCTATAAATGATGTTTATTTCCTTTTAATTAATATTCAAATGTATTAACGTAATTAATAGTAAACAATATAAGCAAAATTATAAGTTATTCATAAAAATATTTTTGTAACATATTTTATACTATCAATATCGTAAATTTTACCTATACTGTATTCAGAGCCGGAACTAGGATCTTTGCCAGAGGGGTAGGGTAAGTTTAATTTTACCATCCATTCTTTCACACCCCTTCCAATAAACCAGTTTATAACAGTATTTTAGGTAATATATTTTGGAGAAAATATCATCATCTCATTTTATTGACTGAAGTAAGGTTAAAGAAAAGGGAGCAGAAACAAATATTTTTTACTTAATTTAAAAATAAAATTTCTATAAAATTTTTGTATCCTTTAATTCTGCCACCCCGGGCAAGTGTCCTCCCCAATCTCCAAGTTCCGGTCCTGATGCATTGACTGACTAACAATTTTTATTATTATTATTATAGCGCAACCTAAAAATTGTGAGAAAAATTGTGTAGCCCATCAGTTTTCTACAATCATGGTTGGTTGGAGTGATTATTTCGCTCAATATAAGATATAAAATTATTTATAATGATATAGTTTTAATTATACAAATAACTAATTCTCATAAAATACCTGCAAAAATATGTATAAACTTTATACAATAAAGAATGCCTATCAGATAGCAGTGATGCTTTGTTTATCGGTAACTATGGACAAGTAGCGCTATCTAGAGTTATCAATGGGGAACCTACTTTTTATTTTAGAAATATATTCTAATAGAGGTGTATTCAATATTTTTTGATATTGAAAATATACGGATTATTTAGATTGTTCTGGAGACTGCTCCATGTTAAATATAAAATTGATTAAATCTAAAGAAAAAACATATGTGCTCATAATTATGAAAGTGGTCTAAGTCATATATTTCTTGTTTCGAGATATTTAATGAATCGCATTTGAATAAATTAAAAAATGTTTTTATATTATGCGACATTTCAATTTATAATTTTATATTTTATATTTATTATTTTAGTCTTGATTAATGGAAATTTATTATAGATAGGAAATTTCAGTATGAATTTCATAGGAAAATGTTTTTAAAGCTTGAATTGACTTAGACCATTTTCAAAATTAACTGAATGTCCTATAATTTACTTAAAGTAATAACAAATTGTGATTTTTATTTGAAATAACAACTTTAACGAAATAATTCACAAACATTTATTAATCATTTTTAACAAGTAATCCATTTTTATCATAATTTCGAGTTTTTAAGATTTTTAAAATGTTCCTGAAAAAATGGAGGGATGTATGGCAGTAAACACATAAGATCTTTATGTTTTTCTTCCGTTACTGGTCTAATGGTGTTGTATAATGGAAGTAATTGAATATTTTCGTATATTTTTGGTCTTCCTCTTTTAGATTTATATAATAGTGTAATTTATGTTTATATAATTTCTTTAAATTGTTGACTTAGACCACTTTCATATTTAACACTAAATGAATTCCGTATAACGTTGTAATTACAACTACTTTCTAAAGGTTCATTTTTGACGATATCGTAAAAATTATATTGAATAAATTTAGTTTAAAATCATGTCGTGTGAAACAAGTGATAAATTCATTTTTTTTAAATTTTGACTTAGACCACTTTCATAATTATGGGCACATATAAGGAAATACAAATGACTTATAAGGCGAAAAAAATAGAATACAGAATGGGACAATGATGCATTTCATTAATTTATTATAGAATATAGAAATGGATTATTATACTACAGAATAAATGAATACATATGAATTTTGAATATGTACATAAATAATAAAATAAAACCAAAATGTATATAACTATAGTTTGTGAGAGCAATGAAATATTAATAATTTAAGTTGAGTTAAAACAAAAATATTTGTAAATAAAGATATGAGTGGATTATAATTAGCAAATAGCATGTAAAAAGCAAAGTGCTATGTAAAATTTTTCAGATATTAATTATTCTTATGAGTGAAGGTATTATGTGATTATTTTGCCTTGTAACATTAAAAATCCATTGTATACTAGCGGATTTAGGAGGATGGCCCCAAAACAATATTTTTTTTTTTACTTTGGTCCATTTTTGTTTCTATGGATGATCAGAGTTAAATAATTAAACAACTACCATATGCTATCTTTTTAAATGATAGTTTATTACAGAAATGGTTATTTTAATGAAGGTGTATAATTAAATTTTATTTCTCCAATTCTTAGGTTCAAGTTAACTATTTACGATAATTTTATCAAATTTCCGTATTCGCTTTTCTCTCATGTCAACGCCTCGCACGGTAAAGGTAAACACATTGTTTTAATTAAAATGTGTTCTGTTACGGCTGTACTGTTCAACTTTTTCTTCACAGTACCTTGGTTAAAATTATTTCAATTTTTCGTTGTACAAAGAATACAAAAATACAATTTGGGGAATGCCCTCTATCTGAATGATGTATTAAAAACTTCATTCTTCAGCTACTAAATGTAAGGACTTGGCAAGAAAAAATATATATTAATTTTCCCCAAAAAACATCTATGTTCCTGGAATTACCGATGTAAACGAAAAAAAAAATATCTGAGTTTCTAATGATTCAAGTTTTCTGCTTCAAATGATGTAAAAAATGCAGTTTTGATGAGTAACCTTAAAAAAATTTCGGTAGGAGAACTCCTCTGTTGCTATTAGGTATCTAAATCCTCAGACCCCAAGTGTTAGCCGCCGCCAAAATTAAATCCTGGAGTTGCAAATTAAATTGGCCGATGGCATCCTGGAGTTGATGCTAATTTGCCATAGACTTTGGCTACAAAGTTCGTTAGACACGGTCGGGTAAACCTTAATACCGGCACTATTAACATAAACCATATCAGTTCCGTAGATATTTTCGAATATTTGCAACTAGGAATTCTATCTATTTTCCGAATATGTGGGGCTACAGCTCCCGCTTGACGCCTGTCATGTTGGACTTTCAGTCGCCACTATTTCGGTGTTGTTCGTTGACAATCGTGAGAGGCATCCAAAACTGTCATATCGTATCTCGATTTGAATCGTAGTGAAAATAAAGTTTAATCCATTTTATGTATTAAAGTTTATAAATTATTTTTTCTTTTTATATTTTAATAACTTATATTCACCTCTCTAAATAATTTATTTTAAATATTAAAAACTTTCATAAAAAAAACATAATTATACGTGAATTAGGAAACTTAGAATTTTATGGAAATACGTTGAGTCCACGAGAGAAAAGAGGAGATTAATAAGAAATGCATTGCAAGAAAATCAAATTTTAAAGTTTGGAGCTTAATATCTTTATAGTTTTATTTTTTATTTTTAGGATGCCATTTCATAATATGTTTTCATATTATATTAGTGCTATGTTTGATAATAATATATTTTAAGAGCTCAAAAAAAATATTTTTATGAAAAAAATGTAAAACAAACTCCAAATTACGGGTGAGAGTCGCGGTCTTTCCCTATTCGAAAGATAATAATTGTAATTTTCTTAGTAGAACCCACAATTTACTTTTTATAAATACTAAATTAAATGGGATTTTTTAACTGTTTTTAAATGATATTGTATTACAAACTGTTTTATTTTTTTCTAATTTTTCACAAGGGATAATGAATAAAAGAACATGTTTGCCTTAAGTCTGCAGGTCTTAAATTTATTAAATTATCTTTCAATTAAAAATATATACAAAATTTACCTTAAAATGTATACTTTTCGAGTTATGCGCCAATAAAATATTCTTCTCGTCATAACTTTTTGTTTCCTGCTTTTTGTTGGGGATGTGTTTTATATAAGAATATTTATAAAGCATTAAGTAGAAGACTTTGGGCAAGTTTCATCAAAATCGTTGGAGATATTTCGGATATTGCGCAGCCACTATTGCTCACCGGATGCCCGATTTAGTACACAGGCATTAAAGGCCGAAATCGTAAAGATTAAAAATTAAAATTAAAAAATCGGTCTGCGAGTTCAAGAGATAATTTGTGACCACACACATACAAAAAAAATCTGGTGCGGTACGCGCATCACACAACTTTCTCTTCCCGTCCTATAATAATTATCTTTTTAATACAATTTTAAATAGTTCACATAAACACTGCCTCCAATAAACTCAGCAGGATACACTTCTTCCCCCACTTAAGTACAATAAAAAAGTTTTTAAAACAATTTTAATACAACAATTCTGTACACTACCTATATATTTTAACTTTGTCATGTTGCAAGTATATTTTAAAATTTTCTGGTTTAGTTTCTATGGAAACATTTTCTTTTCAGTAAAAAATGCGAAATTGGAAATTATTAAGTTAATATACGCTTTTGTATTCTTAAATTACTTTATTATAGAGCGTATTGTTTACAACAGATTGCCGGATTGGTGGGAAGAGGTTCGGTCGCATCCGTCTCCTTTCGGATGTTCTTAGTTATCCATTTAGGGTCTTGTGCTCCTCATAAAATACACTGTATCTTTGCTAATACTGGTCCGATTTTGATGATTTTTTTAGATAATTTAATAAGCTTTCACACAATTCTATACCTAATTTACTATAAATTGCATGCTTTTTAAGCCATACGCAAATAAAATATTCTCTTCATCATAACTTTTTTCCCTGCAATTCCTCGGTGATTTACTGCATAAATGAAAAGTTAAAGGCCTTTATGAAGAATAATTTAGGCAAGTTTCATCAAAATCGTTAGAGCCGTTTTCGAGAAAAATGTAAGAAGTGTAAAATCCATGATATAATAGCTAATTCCGGTTAGTCCGATGCGCTGTATCTTTGCTAATACTGGTCCGATTTTGATGTTTCTTTTATTGTTTTTTAGATAATTCAATTACCTTTCATACAATGCTACACATAATTTACCGTAAAATGCATACTTTTTAAGCTATGCGTAAATAAAATATTCTTTTCATCATAACGTTTTTCCCTGCAATTCCTCGGTGATTTACTACATAAATGAAAAGTTACAGGTCTTTATGAAGAATAATGTAGCCAATTTTCATCATAATCGTTACAGCCGTTTTCGAGAAAATTGTAAAAAAGTGTAAAATCGATTATATAAAGTGGCACTTCCGGTTAGTCGATTTTGACGAAAATATTTCTGTAAGATCACATGCATGTGCCAACCTTAAATACGTAATTTCAGTATCGTACAACTTTTCGTTTTTGAGCTAGACTGTTCACATACACACAGGCACAGACTATTTTGCGAGACTTGTTCATTTGGACTCAGGGGACCTTAAAACGTATATTTCCGTCGAAAACTCGAATTCGGAAATTTTCACGATCGCAGTACTTTCCGGTAAGGGAAAGTAAAAAGACCAATGTTGAAAACTGCACATTGTAATTTTAGCGGTAGGAAAGTAAAAATATTAATAAAAGTGAGAAGATGGGAATATTTTTAAGCTGAACATAGGTTTTGTCTTCTACCACTTTTCAATTTCAAAGCTTCAATGGACAGCTGTCCTGTTCCTGCCAATGAAAGTGTTAAAGCTGATCTGATCACATCAAATTAAAAATCTGATTCTTGTCCATGCTTATTGACATTGAACATTCTTTTACAGCTCTAACACATCACTCAGCCTAAATATTTTATAGCGGCCAACAAAACGCAACGAACTATAATTGGCAGTGTGCCATCGGATCGCTTGGATTATTCACACGTACATTGCTACAAAGTATTTAAAAACATTAAACAACCTGCTCCAAACGAATCGCCCTAATGGATTCCAATAAAATTATTCAACGTCAACGCGCTTTTTCGTCAGTCCCCTCGGTCATTACATTAAATATTAACTTCTCAGCTAAATGGAAGAAGGGTACTTTTGTATAACTTAGCAGTACTTTTCTGTACAGTACTATTACAATACTATGTCAGTGTACTATATCAGTTTGTAAAATGTGAGGAAAAGGTTAGATAATGCGATGAGTTCTAGTTACGATATTCCGGAAAGAGGGCTACGAAACGTTGACTTGTTTTAATATCAAGTTAAAATTTTTTAGAGAACTTCATAACACCAAGTCTTACAAGAATATATCATAGTTTTAGTATTTACCTTAGTACTAATGGCGAAAGGCGGCCGATAGCGATCATTCCAAATGGAACAGCGGAACGATGAAGTGGAGCGACTGGATAATTTGGAGTGAAGACTATTTCAAGGGCCCGAATGACTATCTCTCCAGTCCCATCGTTCCATTATTTCACAGCACAGGAACACTGCAATTCCAGGCATTAACAAGAAGCATTATCTACTTCTGAATATTATGAAAATTATATCAACAGTCGGAAGGTTGAAATTAGCAACTTTGTTACACACAATACAAAATTTGGTCACACCGTTTTTTAATAAAATGAAAAAATTGGTAAATACATATTTTATAATATTTGCAGTCAACGAATATTTCAATGAATTAATATAACTCTTGAAAATTAATGGTCTAAAATAATGGTAAAAATTAATTGCCTCTAAAATAACAAGAACATTAAGTAATTCAATGTTTACTCAGGAACTAAAAAATTAAAAATTGTGGAAATATTTAGCATATCATTAATTCCCTAAAAATGTTTATTTCCTTTTAATTGACATTTATTTTCAACATAATTAATGCTAGATAAAAAATAAACAAGGCTGTAAGTTATTCATATCTATATTTGAGCCTTTCAGTTGACGAATACAATTTCAATATTTTTCCAGCAAAGTAATTTTAATGATATTTCTCTTTCGAAAATTCTTAGCATTTACTTTTGCAAAAGTTTGGCAAAAATATTAAAATATAGCATTTTACGACAATTATATAGTTATAGAATCAATATTGAAGAGAAAGGCAGTAATTTTATGGTGTTAGTCACATTGTCAACTGAAAACCGAAACCAATTTTTCGTTTACCTAATAATTGGAACAACTCCATTTCAATTTTTTTATTATTGTGTCGAGTGCAATGGTGTTCGTACTAAACAAGTATATTAAACAAAAACGATTTATAATAATAAACAAAAATGGAAATACAATATTTTTACTTTATGCTCAATAGAAAATACCATCATATTCATGAACTTCAAATGAAAACAATGTTTTTTAAAATATGATAATATTTATGGTAAATAGGAGGAATACATTAAGCAAATCTAACATGTCTTTTATCTTTTCGTGTGGTGTAGTTCGAGAACTCGGATATAATAAATTCTTATTTACTAAAGATAGTTATACAGGTCTACCTTCAGTTTTTTTTCAAAACAACTTCCTTCTGTTTCTTGCCAACAATACGTACACGATTTGTTTAAATTAAAATTACCTTTCTTATTTTCGATAGATAACATCTTATCTCTCGCCATTTTGAAACAAAATGCCGGATGCTAATGTCGAGTTCCAAGGATCATTGGGTGATCTATGGGTTTGGTGGTAAATATGAAAAAAATTGGCCCAGTTCTCACGGAAAAAAGCTGTGAACGGCGGACGCCGGACCGATGGATTTTTGTTATTCAATTTTTGGTACTCTACATATTTTGAAACGTGAAATTTCAAAATGTTTTGTATTGTACCCTAAATGGCTATTCTTTTACTTTAAATTTATACATAACAAAATTATTCTTTATCAAATAAATTAATTTTGAAATCATCTCGTTTCATTGCAGAATTCTGTATGATATTTGAAAATTAACAAATAAAAAGTACAACACACGTATAACTTGGGGTCGTATATTAAATAGGACCAAAGAAAAGAAAAGTATAAAGATATTATATATATAATATTATAAAGTTATAAATATATTATAAAGATATTATTATAAATATAATAATAAAAACCCGTCTTCCTGGAGGGTTCATTTATATCAAAAAAGCACGAAATACGAAAGGAATTTCCCGCAGGATTTTTCCTTTTAGTATCTCGCTCTTTGTTATATTTTCCTTAAAAAAAAAAAAAAAAAATCTTAAAACTAGACATAATGGAGAAGGATGTCAAGGCTGACAGTAAAGGAGATTGTTAATATAGGTATAGGGAAACCGACAATAAACTGAAACGTCTCCACGAGGATTCCTATCTTCAAGGAACCAATATAACATTTGTCCTACTTTCCCTGAGTATCTCTTCACCGACCAAGTTTCAACTCATTTTCCAAGAACATTATGGAATTATTTCAGGACGGAAAATTCAGAAATTCATCGATTTGGAAAACTAATTAGAGTAAAATTTAATTTTCGAATAAATTCTGTAAGTCCTCTCTGAATTGAAGATATTAGAAACAAAGAATATATTAATTTGAAGGGGAGCATTAAAAACGACGATATTGCTTCAAAAAAAAAAAAAAAAAAATTAGCCCATAAGTTGGGCAAAATTATTATTATTTTGTCTTTATTAATCCGCGTTGAATATCTGCTACTTAAAATTCTTCTTAACTCAATAGGCCGTCTGATCTCATAAAAAAAATCTAATTTTGATTTATTAATTTCAGTAACGAATCTTTGTAATCGGCCAAAAAAAAAAAAAAAAAAAATGATAATCTCTACTTAAAATTTGATGTTTTATATTTCAAGATGCTTAGAATCCAAAAGGCGATAAAATAAAAAGTGCGTCTGTCCGTCGTCCGAGGATTTTCTTCGCGAATTACTAGGATAGTTTTTTTTTTTTTTTTTTTCAGATTTTGCACCAAAGTCACACGATGATACTCGGAACTCGAGATTACCTCCACAATTATTTTTTGAAATGGCGGCCAATGAAAGGTTTCATACACCTATATATCAGCCATTTATGAAGACAGAAGACAAATATAAGGTGTTTTAGGATTATTATAACAATGGCTAAAAAAAATATTCATTTTTTTTTTAGTCTTCGCGTAATGATTCCGAAACACTTTCAATATTATTATTAATAATTAATTATACATTTAAATAATAATAATAAACGATTCTGTATTAGTTTTTAGCGTTTTTCAAAATTTGAATAGAATCAGAAGAAATTTGTGGAGAATTTTAATTATTATTTTAATCTAAATAGATTGATTAAAAAAACGAAGACAAAAATAATCAAATTTAAATTGATCATTATTGGAATTTACAAGTGGTTGAGGAAAAAAATATAAAATACGAAAGAATCTTTTTAGTAATAATTTTAAGTTCAAATTTTGTTTTAATTTGGAATTAACATTGATAATTTTCAGTTATAAATATAGTTGTTGTAAGAGGTAATTCCCGCATCCATTTTCGGAAGGGTGATTGGTATGTTTGCTTTGTTCCATACACGGTCCCTATTAGGAAGTAGTCGGCCATCGAATAGATGAGATTCATCGGGAAATTGATAGGACGTTTTGACTTCCAATTTCGAATAAATGTTGTTGTAGCGGTGTCTATCAATTAGCCGTGATAAACAGTGGAGGAAGATAGTTGTTATGGCAGGTGTGAGCCAGGTGGTGTAGTACAGATAGTAGCTATGACCATCAGGCAGTCCGTTTCCTAGAGAATCAGGATGCATTATGCTTCTTCTGATAGATCTCAACTATCTCTGTAGTCGGGATGTGGTATGATCGACGGAACGGAGTGTCATCCACTTGAAGTCCGAAAATTTTTTTAATATTAAAAAAGAATGCTTTAAGCAGAACTGTAAAAATTCGCAGTTAATAGTAAGCAGTGAAGATAAGAATTGGATCAATTTCTGTTATTTATGTAAGATGAGGCGCTCAAATATTGCCAACTTAAGCAATTTTTTTTTTATGAGAGATCTAATCCATGTGCTTTTTGTCTAAAAATAGTTTTAATCTGTTATCTACAATGCTATATAAAAAATAAATTTATTTGAAACACAAACACATTATGTTAACACAGAAAAATATTTTGTTTTTGCTTCTGCAAAATATTTGCTATTTGAACAACACCGTTCTTAATATTGCCCACCATGGTGTTCCTAATGCAGTCTTCGTCTAAAATGGGATTTTAAATGAAGTAAAACTTTACATGTTAATTCGTGCTAAAGATTTCCTTAGTGACCAAGTTGGGTGTCTCTTAAAAAGACGGGCGTCTTAACAAGGAGGAAGCCACTTCCAACCTGCACTTTTTGTTTTTTCTGAAAATGGATAGCGAATATTATTTCTAATGAAGAGTTGAACGGTCATTATTTTCACGTCTTTTTCCCAAAGTCCGTAATATATTTGTTTTTGTTTTTTTATTTGTAAACAATATTCAATTAATTATAAATATATGAAACAGGTTTATGTCCTAGTGACACGTCAAGCAATTTTTCAAGTCCACCTTCGGTTCTTTTTACATAATCTTTTATTGTAGATTTTATGATCACACCTGAAAAGCCTTAAATACTTTATGAGTCCCATATTTTTATTTTTTACTGCTGTTACCGCCTCTTTTATTATAACCTTATCCCTTGTCCATCTATGTGACATCTCAAAATGAAAAAAAAAAAAAACTGAAATTGTTAAGAACACTCAAGTTGGCGATGTTGGGTACAATCAAAGCTCAAAGATGGCGGCTCCTAACTTCGGAATTAGATCTCAAACCCAAAAACTGATGTCTCCTACTACTATAAATTACTTTAAATAGTTACTATAAATACCTCAAAAGAAGATACTTTATCATTACAAATTTCTTTATTACACTGAAAATAATGAAACATGTTAACTAACTCACCGTTCTCGAAAATTAGAGAAAATAAGCAAAAATCCACTTACAAGCAGAAAAAACATAATTTTTCGTTTTGTGGCACTCTTCTTCCAGCTGAATGAAATAATACGTATGTTATGAATATAAACAGCTATGAGTTCGTGGTTATGCAATCTTTAAAAAATAACGGAAAACTATTTTTAACATGGTTTTAATGTTTTGTTGGAATAATTTCAGAACTATTTCTTTATGAAACGGCTAAGTAAAAGTTGAGAAAATTAATATGAACGATCTTTGGAATTTCTAGTTAGTTGGTGAAATAGGTACTCACACAGTTTTCTGAATAGTCAAAATGTAAAAGCTCTCGTAATGGAGAGCTGATACATCTCATTTTATTTTTATATCACTTGATACATATATCACTGTCTAATAAAGTTCTGAATTATTGAAGGAACTATTACGAATTTCTCCAAGATCTGAAAAGAAGGCTCAATTTGCAACTGTTCTACTTCTAAGATTGCAAACCACTCTATAATTCTCACCTATATTATTTCTATATAAATCCAGGATATTCAATCAATCAATTACTGTCAATCGTCATGAAATGTGTGAAACACGACAATTTTAATATATTCAAGCATTATTGAAATATTATATTAGGTACTTTGAATGTTTATTATAAATGTCTAGAATACGCTGGTTATCGTATATTGGAAACACTGTCCCATTTTCTGCCAATTTTTCTGGATAAGTTAGACTACAATTGAATTAATATGCCTTCTAAAACAATTTGTTTGATCTGGAATGGTTCAACTTGGTGGTTTAACAAATGGAAAATTAAAATCAATGCCATCCAAATCGAGAAACATCAGCTTCTCCCCACTGAAAGCTTCACATCCAGCTGAAACAATCGACAACTCTGTATCTTCGATAAACTATGTACGGTATCTCCGACTATACTTCGACAAAAGACCAACATGAAAGATATTTACTAGGCTAAAAAGACAGGAACTGATAGGACGATACGAACAACTGTCACATCTTCTGAATTACATGTCCTCCCTTAACTTACGAAGCCAACGACTAATCTAAACTACTATACTAAGACTTATCTGGACATACGGAGAAGAACTCGGTGATTCAGCAAAACACGTTCATATCCGCAAGATAAAAGAAATAATCCAAAATTCATCGGAAAATAGTGAATGCATTTTGGTTTATTTCGAATCTCACTTTACACAACGACATGAACATTCCAACTGTAAAATCTTACATTCACGACAAATACACCACATTTTACTCATAAACTCGTAATCACCCCAATCCACTTTATCACACATTCCTCCTACATATTACCGAGTCTACCTGAACGGAGGTAGAAATTGCGGACATCGAATTTGCTTGATGCAATGCAAAGCATTAGCAAATATAGTATAAAAGAATAAAGAATATAGTTCACTATCTTATAGAAAACAGGTTTGGGCCTGAATAAGAAGCAAAGAGTCAATTATATATTGCTCAAGAAATATTTAATGCTGGATTATTATAAAAAACTCGATGCTTTGAATAAGGTCAAGGACCATTCGCACCTTTTCCTATCAATCTTACACCGTTCGCCGAAAGGTGTTATAAACGATGGTGCAACGTAAATGAAGATGCACGAGGTAGATTTCTTCCTCAAGTTCTCTATTCTCAAGGTATCAATATGAAAACTATTATTGCATAGTGGTGCTTAGGTACCTTAAAGTAAAAGGTAAATCCACAAAAAAAAAATCGGACACCGTTACCTATTACTTCCAACATTTTAGGGTATATAATGCATTAAAATACTAGAGCAAAAACGCAAAATGAGACATAATTAATTTATAGGACATAAATGGAATTTTTTTTCAATTTATGTCCAGTATATAATACATTTATATAGGTAACGTAGATAAGTATGCTGATGCAATGTTGGGCAGAATCACGTAAATTTTATTTCAAACAATAATAATTTCTAACGAACTCAGAGATTCAATGCCAACAATAAGCTTTGTTTACATATCTCCCATCAAACCTGAAAAAATTTCGTCTAAAGTTTGTTGGACCTCTATGACTATATTTCGAATAGCGAATGAACTAGCTTTATTCGTTATTAGTGAATAACGAATGATAAATGTATTGATGATTCGTTCTTTTGAAAATAATAAGTTTTTATTTAGTTCATTTTTGTGCGTTTTTTTTTTCATCTAACTATATATTTATTTGTAAATAATATTTTTTTTACATTACCAAATATTTATCAATTAATAATTATCTTATTTGGCATGTAAAAATTCTTCTCGAATAAATATTTTTATTTTAAAAAGTTGCATTCGAGAAAATATATTTATATTTCTTTAACTTTCACATTAAAAAACATAACAACGCACGGCCGTAGTGTGATATTCGCAGATGGTCCCTTTATGTACACCATTTTAAAGGGTGATAAAAGTTAAAACGAATGGTGCAAACCTAATTTTTATATATTTAATTATTTTTTAATTAATTAATTTGCATTTGTTAGGAAAAAATACTGTTTTTATCTGTTTGATATTATTTTTATTTAAAAGGGATTAGAAAAATAGATCAGAATCATGTGCCATCTTCTTGTAACCGATATCAGTTTGGACGCGCGTCAAGAACGTACGTGACGTCACAGGGTCAAATGATGGGCGTATATTGAAATAAAATGTTACGCTCTACAATTTTTTTCTTTAGCATTTTTCTCTCAGACCAGCTCGTAATGGTAATATTAGGACAAATAAATCCCTCTCCCCTCTCTCCCTGTTAATGATACATGGAGAATCTGAGTACTGTGAGGTAACTAAAGGTTATAGCTTCCATTTCGCTTTGATCTAAAATTTAATACTTTTCTGATCAGGATGATACAAGAAAATATCTTAAAATATGCCCTAATTTAGTCCGGTTTATGGTATATGAATGAATTTTTGCTTCAATAATACCCAAGTTTAGTATTGGCTCCATATTTTTCTTATTTAAAATTTCCACTATCTAACGAGATCCGTGAGATAGAAAATTATTCAGGATTGGCAATGAACGAATCTATTCCTGCGTTGGGAAGTCGTAAAGTGGCCGACGAAGCGTGAAAACAGTGGCCTTAGATTTAGGGAGGCCGAACCTAGCCGCCCGCGATATATTTTGGATGAGTTCCTGCCGAGTGGAGTCGGCTAATGTTAGCGCGCTGCATAATTCATCGCCGTTCTGCATTTCCTCTCCTGATGCAGTTCCGATCGCCCGCTTCCCGCTAGGAAATGCACTCCTGCGTCCGGCTCCGAGAGTACTCGCTGTTGAGGGAACTCGCCATGCATATTCGGAAGTTGTTGTGAACGTTATGCACAGTGGGACGAAAGTACAATAAACTCAGACATTTAAGCAATAATGAATAATAATGAAAGTTCAAATGTATCAATTTTTGATTACAAAATATAATAAATAATGATAATAAAGTTTTAATCTCAATTTTTTAAAATTACAAAAAACTCTGTGTAATCATGTTCCGGATTTCACATCCTTTACATGATTAATAATTTTTAAAACAATAATTGGATTTTACATATTTACATTGTTCGTATAATAATAGTAAGACAAATAGAAAATAAAAACCCACTTAGGAAACAAGAAAATATAAACAGTAGACCTTGATAATATTATTGATCATGCTTGGCACTTTTTGTTTAAATCAACGCTTTAATAATCCCGTATTACATTATGAAATTAGGGAAGTCAATGTCGGCTAGTTTCGTTTAAAAAATATTTTTACTTTCTGTTTCAATCAAAACTTACATTAAGTTTTCTTTCTCATTCTCAAAATTCACCCATCGAAATCGAGAACTGGAACTGGTCTTATTTTCTTCCAAATATTTCTCTGATTTAAATATTGCACGTCTGGCTAAAAGTGTAGCAAAATCAATCCCAGAAGCTATAATAGGAAGTAAAACTTATTTTTCCGCTCTATAATTTCATTTAACAGTGCATATTTGGATAATACTACAAATCTGCTAATATTCGATACATACATAAGTAATGATAAATTTGAGAAAACACTGCATTTATGGAAATAGATATATAACTTCATTGTCTTGTTAAATAGTGCATTGAAATATTTCTAAAATGATACCAGAACCAAGGTTCCAGGATGAGTAAAAGCGAAGATATTAGTAAATGTCCGGTCCTTCCTATTGTTCGTCCTACTGTGCTATGGTTTATTTATTGCTGCTTCATTTCGAGGAACAGAAAAAAAAAAATTACTACTGCAAAACGCATGCGGAGTCTAAAAGTCTACTAATAAAATTTCATCTTATTTTTTAATATATTTCTAAAAGTTCTAATCCTGAGAGTACGGTGTTTATTTCTGGATGACTCATATTTTACTTGCTAAATGTTATAAGTAAATATTTATATAACATCCAAAATAATATTGGTAACATTGAGCGATAAAATAAAATAAACAAATAATTAAAAAAAAAACTGTTATGATGGTTTTATAATATTTTTATAATAATTATAAAGTAAATGCCTGGATAATAACTTTTTTTATGTTATAAAGGCTTGAGATGTTCTAGATGAAGAGATAAAATTTCTCCTGAAATTAATTTAGAGGTATTCTCTTATTTTAGAAGTCTTGTGATATTTCTTTTCCACTTAATTACCAGCAGATTCGTTCTCTGAAATTTTAGAATATGATTTCACCCATTTGATGTTCTTAATAAGCTTTTTAACGTTATAAAGGTTTAAGATGTTCCACTTGAAGAGAGTAAAATTTCTCCTGAAATTAATTTCGAGATATCTTCTTATTTTTTATGGGGATATAAAATTAGTGTTATTAAATAATTCAAGCGATTGAGATATGGAGAAACTATTGTATAGGTCTGTACCTCACAGGTAAACTGCCATAGGTTTTACTGATTTGATTTAACTATCGCAGTCGCATTATTCTGGCCCTATTCTCTGAGTACAAGTATTTAACAATGGTGGATAAATGGCAAAAAAAGGCTCTTCGTTGAGTCAAATGCGACGCCCATTAAAATTTATATTAGTTATAATAGTTATATTGCTTTTAACTAATTTGACGCCAAATCTTACAAAATTGAAAATGATTGTCGTTGGAGGTTACTATACTTTTTATTAATAAATATATTTTTATTCAATTTGATTTTATTGTATCTGAATTTCATTACTAGAATTTTGAAATAATTATTCTCTTTTTTATAATGATACGTTTTAAATGTGTTATACTGATCTTACGTGTGACTTGAAAAAACATGCAATTACATTAAATTAAAAAAATTGAATTTGTTTATTTACCAAAAGAGGATTGTGGCCCTCTTTGCTCTCATGTGTGCCCAACCTTGATACAAAAGCTAAAATATAGATAATAATGTATTCAGTTCAGTAAGTAGATTATGTAAAATATTAATTTTGAAGATTAAAGCTTTGATTTTTCCTGAAGTTTTAAAAGTAAATTCCTAATTATGATTTA
This sequence comes from Rhaphigaster nebulosa, assembly GCA_948150685.1. Classification (NCBI taxonomy): domain Eukaryota; kingdom Metazoa; phylum Arthropoda; class Insecta; order Hemiptera; family Pentatomidae; genus Rhaphigaster; species Rhaphigaster nebulosa. Next base: position 113,935,676 of record OX411311.1, on the reverse strand, counting down.
CAAAATCATTGTTTTTATAGTAAACTATTAAAACTAATTTTATTAGAATATATTCTTTCGTTTAGTTTATTTAGTGGAATTGATAATTTTGTTCTACTCGGTAAGTATCACATGACCTTACTTCGGCCTGACTGCCTTCACCATTTGATGTACAGTCAGGCCTAAAAACTCGAGACCACCATCTTGGGGTAGCAAAACTGGAGTAGTATCACTTATTTTTCTGTTAATCCACTCTCGTATATTAACGACAACCTCCATGGAGCGGAGGAACAAGGATATCCTTGACTGTGCCAGGACCTCTTTCCTGTTTGGTACTAGAGGTTGCTGTCCCCTGCCAGTTCAGAGAAATGTTGGACCCTTTCCAGTACCCACCTGTTTCCAGTAATATTACCTCCATGTAGCGTATGAAGCGAATTGGCGAATAGCGAATGCTGCTGCAGGAAACAAATCTTCCTTGTCTATCTAAACTATACTTCGTCTTAAAATTTGTTAAAAAATATTTTATTCATTGCTTAATTTATAATTAAGATTGCTACGCTTTTGGAGTATGCAGCGCATAAAAAGGCAGAGTCAGAGCAGAAGATGCAAGAGGAAAAATCTTCCATGGAAGAATTATAGGCAGTCAATTCATTATATGACGACTCCAGTCAAACCAAAATCGATAAAAATCATAAAATTAAATTCATCATATCTGAAAAATTGATATAATTTCCTTAAATCTTCTATTCTCTTTTTCAAATTAAGTTCTAAATTTTATATTTCCCTTATTCAGCCTCTACTGATTTTTAAATCCAGTGAGGCAAATGAGAGAGAAGCGATAGGAAACTGTATGGCGGTCCGTACTGCTGTACAAATAAGTGCGCCAATGTGATAATTTTTGTGTGCCAGTAACTTTATGCTGGAAAGGAAGCACCAATTAATAATTGATATCTACTTAGACTTTTACAGTAAATAAAATAAACATTACACTATACTCTGTTATTTCTAAATAATATTCATAATTTAGTTCATAATTTCATAAATGGTTTTGTATAACAAATGTGAATATAAATTGGGGATATTTGTTCCTATTGCGTTCTAATAAAGCATCAATTTCATAGGGCTTTCATTATATATATTTCTGATAAATATTTTCATGTTATTCCATCAGAACAAATGTTACATCTGAAAACGCATTTGGATAAGTTAAACGCATCTGTATTCGATAGTTCACGCTCCTCTCTCTATAATCGTCCAGTATGACTTAGGTTTAGATGAAAACACCAGATTGAAGTTTCTCCATGTACATAGGTACCATCTGGAGCTTTTTTTTATTTATTATTTTTTTAATTCTCAGTGTAGATAAATTATCAGTTCAAACATTTAAAAACAAAATTTTATATTTGATAACTGTTAGCAGCATTAGGTACATATTTTTTCTCATTGTATTATGCAAAATTAGATATTACTATGCGAAATGGTGGCCATCAACTGTTTCGCCATGTCCTGACCCGATCCTTGGATTCAATACCTCCCTGGAATCAAAAGAAGCCGCCGACAGACACAAAGACAATTCCCTCACTAGAGGCTGGAACTAGGAAGCGGCGACAATAGAATGTCCTAGATCTTCAAGGCTGGTCCCAAAGGAGAGGGGGAGGCCTTGGGTCTTCTGGCAGCTAGTACCAGCTCCAAGTAAACTAAATACTAAAATCAATTTACTGTATTACCAACTATAGTCCAGTCCAGTCTATAGTAGAGTCCAGTCAAATCGTCGAAAAACATAGGGTTACCTTATAAAAGGTGAGGAAGAAGGTTTTATTGATTTTATTTGTTCATATGGGCGTAATAAGGGAAACAAGTTTTGCCCACCAAATTTATCATACCTAAATTTTCTGGAGCCTAAAAAATACGAAATGTTTTAAAAGTTAACTCCTAATCGACGAGTTCTAGCCGAAAGTAATATATCAAGTAAGTAAAAAGCGTTAAATGTTCTACGATTTGTACTGGTTGAACGTTTTTTTTAATCGGAACTCGTTCCAAGATATAGCCCTTCAAAATTTTGAAATTTTTTTCAAAGTATATAAAAAATACAAGTTTTTTGTTGCTAATTTCAGTTTTTAAGAAATTTTTAAGCCTCCTATATTTTAAGAGAATTCACTCACACTATACTGATTTACTTTATTTTATATGACGGAGGATATTCGAAGGTTATTGTTTTATCTAATATATAAAGTAACCAACTCTTTAGCTGTAGCATCATGACTTGCATAAACCCTTCTGATATAAGCATTAATAAATGATTCCGTATTTAGTAGTCCTGTCAAATTGTAGATTAACCTTGCAAAAGTTTGGTGGAAGGTTTCATTGTTTTAGCTTGTTTATATAGGTACTAAGATTATAGAAACAATTTTTGCTCACCAAATTTATTATGACTAAATTTTCCGAGGCCTAAAAATCACGCTTTTTTTTAACTGTTTTCATTTTTTTGTTTATAGCTCCTAAACGACGCGTTCTAGCCGAAAACACCGGAACACAAAAGTTAAAAAGATTTTTGGCAAATCCAAATAGAAAATAGATGGGTAATCGCTAGGCAAAACTTGTTTCCCTTATCATATTATCCATATAAACAAATGAAAACAATAAAACTTTCTACAACCACCTTTTACAAGATTTCTACAGTTTGGCGGAACTACTAAATGCGGAATAATTTATTAATGCTTATATCACAACGGTTTATGAAAGTCATGGAGCTATAGTTAAAGAGTAGGTTATTTTATATATTAAATAAAAAAATAACCTTCGCATATCCTCCGTCATATAAAGTAAAGTAAATTATTGCAATGTGTGTTAAATATCTTAAAATATACGAGCCTAAAAAATTTCAGTTCTTAAGTTATTCAGTACCAACCATGACAATCAGCGACTGAGATTTTTTTTTAACCTCTCTCAAAATTTGAGGTTGCATGTTTCAAGATACGTAGAATACAAAAGTCCGTTCGCTGTCAACCGTTCGCCGTCCGGGGCTTTTCTCCAAGTCTACTCCACCGAATTTTTTTTAATTTTTTTTTTTAGATTTAGCACTAAAGCCACAGGTCACCTCCAGGCTGATCCTCGACACTACTATCCACATTTGGTTTCAGCTTCATATGTCAGTTATGAAGATATAGGTAGAATATAATGTTTTAGAATTATTATAGAAAAAAACATTAAATAAACTATAATATATATATATATATATATATATATATATATATATATATATATATATATATATATATATATATATATATATATAAGTTATAGTCTGGAGTATATCACTATTGTACTTAATACCCAAATCTACTATGTAAACAATGACAAATGTATATAAGGAGGATTATTAAGAGGAATAAAGCAGTATTGATTGAGTCTCTGTGCGTGTTCTTTCTATAACCTTTTACTTTTTTTTATCAGTTTTAACTCGTGGTCACATAACTGGTGCCGAAACCCGGGACAAAGTACGATCTGAGCTTAACCATTCCGAAACCCATTTTATTTTTTTTTCGGAGTTCTCAGTTTCGAGACCGGACGACGTGATCAGGAAAGGAAGATAGAAAGATGGCAACCAATGAAATACTGAGACCACCAGTATTAAATATACAGAATAATATCCCACCAATGGCGGAGATCCCACCTCTACCAGAGACCACCCTGGCGGCAGCACATGCGAATGCATTGGAATGGCTGAAAATCAAAACAGCGACATCACAGGACCTGAGGAAGGCGGTATCGGACCTGGAGAGATTCACCGGAGAAACAGGTGAGTTGAACCATTTTTTAAAAGGAGGCGACCGCCTAATAACAAGGATAGAGGCAAAGGCGTCGGAGAATCTGTTGGGCCGAGAGGATGCGGAGGCATTGAAGGCAGCCCTAATATGCAGAATAAAAAGAAGCATATTAAATCAAATTCAAGCGGATGAGGAAACGCCATGGGTAGTTGTAAAAGAGAGACTAAAGAAGGCGTTCGGAGGAGGCCGATGGACGCCGGAAGAAGACATATTCCAGATGTTCCGTGAAGTCAGACAGCCACGACAGTCGAGCGGGCAATACGCAGGGACGCTTCTAGCTCGGTATAATAGAATCACAGAGAAAATGAGGGAGACGTGGAGTGTGGAAGAAGTAGAAGCCAGAATGGTCTTCCTGTCAACAATCCTCAAGGTACAACTGGCTAAGGAAACAGGAAAGAAAGAAGGCCTGCCGAGAGAACGGACCTTCGTTGAATGCGCGCAGGAAATGGTGGATGCGAGCGCGAGAGACGAGGAAGCCCGAATGGAAGTCGAAGAGACCGGGTGGACTAAGATGATATATAGACGCCCCAGGATGACACAAACTACCTGGAAAAAGAGAGAGTTCGGAGATAGCAGAAGAGAGAGGGGCACACTGGGAGAGAGAAGACCACCAGGACCATCAAGGCCAAGGAACAACGGCAGGAAGGAAGACCGTAAGTGTCACGGCTGCGGGAGAACTGGACATTTGGTAGCCCAATGCCCACGCACCAGATGCTTTGAGTGCGGGACGGAAGGGCACATCGCTAGGCAGTGCCCCTACATCTACAGAAGGAGAGAGACAGCACAGCCGGAACCAATGGAGATAAACGCCCAAAGGGTTCGGAGAAGAAACGACTCACGGAGACCGAGCGGATCATCAGCGGAATCAACGGAAACATCCGGGAATTCAGAATCAGAAGAGGAAGTAGAGGACCAGGTCAATGAAAGCGGACAGAGGAGCGGAAGGAGCAATTGGAGGCGAATATCGGGAGGAAAGAAGCACCGAGAGGAAGTCTGAGGAGAGTGGCGGCAGAGAGGCGACCGCAGGCTAGTAAGTTATAACGTGAGAGGGAAACACAGCGGTCTGCCTATAATTAAAGTGGAAGGCGGAGTGAGATGTCTGGTTGACACTGGGAGTTCTAACACCATCCTGTGTCGAGAAGCGCTGGAAAAGTTGAGTGCTGGAGGGAGGACACTCCAGATCCAGGTATGTTGCTGCAAATTAATCACCCTGGGTGGCCCATGTGAAGTAGAGGGGGAGGCAGAGATAGGGCTAGATAGATGGGGAGCTATGGGGTCTAATTTAAAAGTACATATCGTGGGGTGTATGCCCCGGGATTACCAGGTTATTATAGGGTGCGATCTGCTAGGGAAAGTAGGCGCGAGGATTAGACATAGCGGTGGGAAATCGAACATAAAGATAGGGGGGGAGAAGTTCAAACGTCAAACTCTCGTAAGGGACCAAAAAGCGCGAATAGGCGCGATCAATAGAACGGAAGATTGGAGACAGACGTTAAGAACGGAATACGGGGATGTCTTCTTCGAAGAAGGCGACGTATTGGGAGCGACGGGAAAGACAGTACATGAAATCCCGCTAAAACAAGAGAGAGTGACTTACGTCAAGGAGCGGAGATACCCGCAAGCGTTACGTCACCACATTCGGGAAGAGATAGAGAATTTAAAGAAACAGGGGATAATCATAGATAGTACATCTCCCTACAACAGTCCTTTGTGGGCAGTGAGGAAAAAGAGCGCGCCGGGCGAGGAAAAATACAGGGTAGTAATAGATTACCGAAAACTGAACGAGAACACGATCGATGAAAAATATCCGATTCCCCGATTCGAGGACATTTTAGACAGGCTGAGCGGGGCAACGATATTTAGCACATTGGACTTAAAGGCAGGGTACCATCAAATAAAAATGCATCCGAAAGATCAACCCAAGACGGCATTCACGTTCGAAAGAGGACACTATGAGTTCACGAGGATGCCGTTTGGACTAAAAAACGCTCCCATCACGTTCCAGCGTCTCATGGATGAGTTCTTAAGGGGTATAGATGAATCCGTATGCCAAATCTATATGGACGATCTTTTAGTTTTTAGTAAAACCGAGAATGAGCACGTGAAACATTTAAAGAGCGTTCTTCACAGGATGCGGCAATTTGGACTAAAACTATCCAAGGACAAGTCATTATTGGGCCAGGGACAAATAAATTTTCTAGGGCACACCATTTCGAAAGAAGGAGTTAGACCCGATGCGAACAAAGTTGAGGCCATACGGAAGATAGCGGTGCCCAGAGATGTAAAAGGTATTAGGAGGCTATTAGGGACGCTGAATTATTACAGGCGGTTCGTGCCGGAAATGGCTGAGTATTTAGTACCTCTGAATAATCTACTAAAGAAAGGGCGGAAAATAATAGTTACTGCAGCAGTAGAAGATAACATCCGGAAATGCATGGAGAGGTTACAGATGGAGCCGGTACTCGCGTTCCCGGATTTCGAAAAACTGTTCACAATCACGACGGATGCGAGCGAGTATGCGCTGGGGGCGGTGTTATCCCAAGACGGAGACGGGGGGGAACGGCCCGTAGCTTACGCGAGCAGGCGCCTCACGGAAACAGAAACTAGGTACAGCGCCCTCGAGAGAGAACTATTGGGAATTGTGTGGGCCATTGACCACTTCAGGCCCTACGTGTTCGGGAGAAAATTCCGAGTACATACGGATCATAGACCCCTACAATGGGTTGGGAAGCTAAAAGAATCCTCCGCGAGGGTTACTCGGTGGAAAGAATTCCTAAGCCAATACAACATGGACATAGTATACAAGCCGGGCAAAGAGAATGTGGTAGCGGATTGGCTATCCCGCGCGATAACGGTAAACGTAATAGAGGAAGACGAAGGGGAACCATCCAGGAACGTGAGGTAATTTCTGCGAGAGTGGACACCAGAAGGGGAGGGAGAGCATGGCACGACAGACGAAGGACAGGAACTTTCAGAGTATGAGAACCCGAATGACGAAAGACCGACAGATATGGAAGAATTAGAGGAGATCGTCAATGACAAGCATCGACAAATTATCTGGAAAACCAGGACCTCCGGGTTGATGAAAATTGAATATACGCGGTACGGGAATAGTCGGATCACGATCATCTGGTCGCAGCCGGGAGCTAGAGACGACCAAATCTGCAGAGCGCTGAAGGATGCATCCAAACCTGGAAGAACCCATCACCTCTATGTCGGGAACACCACCATTTGGGAGAAAATTAAACGCATATGGCGATCCGAGAGAATAGGGGTAGATAGAACATTTGTCCGATGTAAATTGATGGTCCAGACACTTAGAGATGCCGAACAACAGAGAGAGGTAACGCTCGCATACCATCAGGGCAAAACAAACCACCGCGGGGTGCAAGAAACATTGCAAGCGTTGCGAAGACGGTATTTTTGGTGGGGCATGAAAAAAACGATCGACGAGACCATAAGGGGTTGTGAAGTCTGTCTTAGTACAAAATATGATAGACGACCACCAAGGGGGAGACAAGAGGAGACACCCACCGCTAATGCACCGCTGAGCGATCTCCAGATTGATACCTTCACGTGGAGGGGATATAAATGGGTCACCATGATCGATCTTTTTAGCAAAACAGCCATGGCATATCAGATTCGGGAACGTTCGTCAGAAGCAATGTTAGGGGCCCTAAATATGTGGTTCCAATTCTATGGAGTTCCCGATCGGATCTCGTCCGATGGAGGAAGAGAGTTCGATAACGCCAGCATCAGAACGGAGATGAAACTTCTGGACGTGGTGTGGCATCTCAACACCCCCGGTCATCCCAAGAGTAGAGGAAGTATCGAACGGTTGCACAGCACGTTGAGCGACCACCTGAGGGTGTACCAAACGGATAAGGGGCTGGAACCAGACGTGGCGATGGCGAAAGCTATAGTGGCATACAACCATTCCATTCACACAGCAACAGGTTTTTCGCCATTCGAAATACTTTTCGGATTCCGCGGTCATCGGCGGGACTATCGGGGCACGACAGCGGACGAGGAGGAGGTAGTCAATAATACTATTGAGAGGGAGAAATTGTGGGTAAAAGTTCGGGAGAAGATAGAGAAAGAGAAAAGCAAAAGGGTTGCACGAGGCAATCTCAACCTCAGGGACATGATGGGAGAGGTGAAAATTGGGACGATAGTGTACAGAAAGTTAGGCACTAATCGAGGTAAGGAGTTACTGCGTTACGAGGGGCCATTCAGGGTGGTGGTAATTAGAGAGCACAACATTGTCACCATTGAGAGTGTTAAGAAACCCACAAAACGTAGGACAGTTCACATCGAGCAATTAAAGGTCCCAATGATAGCAACACCGTAGGAAGCTGGAGTACCCTCGTCGCAGGCACACAAACAAATGTGTACATAATAAAAAATTTATTTTTTTTTGATATATTTTCTTTTTCTCTTAATGTTGCTTTGTGAAACCAAGTGCGCGAGAGTGTGGCAAGTGTGTTAAATGGCTATATAGCCACAAAGGTTTCGTTTACGTTTCTTTTTAGGTAGATAACTGTAAGAAAGTTTTTTTTTGTTTTTGTGTATTGTTCTGTGTTTTTTTTAGTATTAAGATGTCAGTAGACTAGAAAAATTTGTGATCTAATTTTTTTATATATACACATAAGGTATATTTTATCAAATGTATATTTTCTTTTGATGTAATGTTAGGGTAAACAGAAAAATTGTTTTATTTGATTTTATATTTATTTTTATTTTATTTTTTTTTTTGAAAGAAGTTTACGAGGAATTTACGTAAACTGGTGGGGGGGAGTTATAGTCTGGAGTATATCACTATTGTACTTAATACCCAAATCTACTATGTAAACAATGACAAATGTATATAAGGAGGATTATTAAGAGGAATAAAGCAGTATTGATTGAGTCTCTGTGCGTGTTCTTTCTATAACCTTTTACTTTTTTTTATCAGTTTTAACTCGTGGTCACATAACTTATATATATATATATATATATATATATATATATATATATATATATATATCTTATAATATTTCGAACAATATTAATTTTCTTTTTACACGCAACTCGTTTGACTTGTCATCGAAAAATGATGAAGACATCCTAGGTGTCCAAACCGAGGTAGATGCTGGCTCTCCCTCCTTTGACAGACAACGACTATAAATAATGTTCAGTCCCCAGGTGGGAATATACTGTCTAGGATCTGGTGGGAACCCCAGGAGATGCGGGTTCGTGTATTTCATTGGGTGTCTCAATTGTTAGGGTCATCGTTACTTATACTGCTGGGGGTCGAGTATCTTCAGGCTAGTGCACTCTCGAGTCCTGTCCAATTGGCGAATTTATTTATTTGGCCATAATTATTAATAATAACAAGGATATGTAGGAATCTACTGGAGATATGATTATGCGAATCATGGAGGCGTGTAATATGCAACCACTGTCAGAGGCCTCTACCTCATAGGTCCATTTAAATTTAACTGATTTTGAATATTAGGTGGTGAAAACCGATGTTTCATGATATGAAATAATTTACAGATTTTTAATTTAGCTTCAAGTACATGTTCAGATATTTGAAATTGAATGAAACGAAACATAAATTTATTCCGAGCAAATGTCCTCTAGAAATAACTACATTGCTAGGACTTTATGTAAATTTATCTAGCTAAATAATTATTATAATAATTCCCAGAGGTTATTCGTCAATTATCTGCTATTAGTAATTGTTATTGGCATAAATATTTTAATAAATATAAATAATAAAAATAATAAATATAAAGTTTACACCGATACGATGGTTTGATTATTAAGCTGGTGAAGGAATTACTGGTGTCTAAGAAAGATAAACGAATAACGGGCATGACAGATAGTGCCGCTTCCTTCAGCCACTTCTATCTCCCAAAACAATTATTGTCTTTAGGGAAAAACTTAATACAGATAAATTTTATATTTATGTTTGCTGCTTTTAATACTTACAAATTAGTTTGAAACGGAAAATATAAATTAAATCAAGTTTTGCCGCTCTCCCAAAAATTGCCGGCCCAGGCAAGTACCTAGTCCATCTGTGTATAAATCCAGTGCTGAGTACATACAAATTGATAGGTTGATATCTTCTATTCATTCAGTAAATTGAAAAAGACAGGGTGAGAAGGATACTGTGATATGGATTTGTACTAGAGTATATATGGCATATATAGTATACAGTCAACAGACAGAAAGTAAAAGCATTCAGATTTAAAACAAAATTAGCTCTAAGAATCTACAGAGTCAGATTACAATCAAGTCCAAAAATTGGAAGAGTACCAACAGAAACAGTTAAGCTTTGAAAGTATTGGGTCGGACCATATGAAATGCCAGTCGGAGGCAAATGAAAGAAAAAGAAACTTAAACGATATTATTTGTACTCAAAATAATTTCCTTTAGCTTCAATACATTACTACCAACGCCCAACAAGTTTTTTTGTTTATACATACTATGTTTGAAGATGGTTTTTGGCTTCAAATCAATAAATTCGAGGAATGAAATGTTTAGCTCTTTTACATTTTGGAATATTTTGTTGTTTAAAAATGTTTCGAGCGCGCAACTTGCAGCACAGGCATAATTCAAAAGGGAGGTAACGTAACAACCTCGATTGTTAATTTAATCATTTTTCCTTCAATATGTGTTTAGATGTCTTGGAATAAGGTACTGTGTCTAATCGATGTTTCTTTTTAAACTGTTGACTTGAGATGTACCGAATTTTTTCTATATTTGTTATTCTTTCTTGAAGATGCCTGAATTGGCAAAACGTCGATTGGTGGGTTGTTTACCGGTATTTTAGAGAACCAAGGCTTTGTGTGAGGAATCTTTCATTTGCATGCTAATCATTGATTTAGCCAAGACGTCCCTAAGGTCGTGGACCACGCAGAATTAAAAATGTATCAATGCTATTAGTGCACCCCTTCCCTCACCCCTTCCTTACATTCCTTATTATCGAAAGGAATTTTAAAACTGCCGGAAAAATTAAGAAGCATCGTCGTGAACTTATAAAAATTCTACTAAAATTAACAAAAAGTGTACAACTCGAGAAATAGGTGAGGCCGTTTTATTTCAATAATCTGCAAAGAGAAAATAACGTAATGGTTTCTCCTCAAATATATACACTGTTATCTTAACCACGAATTTAGGCTTAAACTATAGCTATTTTTTCGGCTAGTGAAGGTTGGTTATACAATCGGAAAAATAAATTAAGAGGTTTTACTATTAACTGATAGCTAGCGGATGATATGTGGAAAGAATATCACAACCTAACAGCAAGAGTGGTTTGAAATTACAAACAAAACAATTGAGTTCAACTGTAAGGTCATAAGACAACATAGTGTTACAGAGCACCGGAGTTACTGTCCCCGAAGAGCAAATGGTGTACATTAAACGTCTTGTAAACGATATTTCAACGATAATTGGCAACGATAATCTAGGATCTGGATGGCGCGATCCCACGCGATAGCTTTGCTCTGTGTGGGTTTGTTCCTGGCTTTCTTGTACCCTGTCGATATTAGCGTGTGGGTTGGAGCCCTCTTCGCGAAAATCAAATACTTTTTTTTTTCGTCATTGATGTTGCATCAAACGATAAATAATTTATCCTTCAATTAGAAGAAATAATAATTATTGAAATTGCTAATTTAGTGCAGGTGCCATTTAATAAATCAATTCGCTTCAACAATCTCTTCATATTCACGGGCATTCCTTTTCATTTAATCGTCGGAATCCGACATCAGATTCCGTCCACATCGATTCTCAACACCATTCCGATCTATCCTGAATTATAACTTAAGCTTAGTCTTTAAGAGGTGTCTGCTATAAATAAAGAAAATATTGATTTAGATAAAAAGGAAGTGCTTTAATTACAATTATTATTACAAAATACCATCGATTTTTTAAAATTAAGATATTAAGTTTTCAAAATCACAGATGAAATAGTTCAATAAATGTGAATTTATCCAATAGTTATTGGTTAAGAACATGAATTTTATCGATTTTATGATTCAGATATTCCTGTTTTATTTAAAAAATGGTCTTTATGCTTTATGTGATATATGCTAAAATTTTTTTATTTTTTGGAATAATTTCCACATCGAAATCTTGAAATTCGTAGGATAGATGCCTCATTTTTATACAAACTGGGACCTTCTTACGTAGAACTGTCATTGGAGTTCAACCGATGGGTAGTTTCTTCACATGTTATTACCATGTGATATTCAACAATTATCACAATTAATGTAATTCTTAATTCAGTTGTATTAATAAACAGATTGATCAAATTGCCTCTAATAAGTGAAATAAATAAAGGCAATAATTTTTTCTAAATCTGTATGTGATCATCTATTCCTAGAATCGAGACAATATAAAGTCATAATAAAAGTTTTCTCATGCCTATTTCGTGTTAACCAGCATGAAATCTCTAATGCCTTTGTGCATGTGATATATTTCGTACAATCATCTTAAGAAATATCACTTCGTGTTTGTTTTTCGCTCGGTTTACTTAATATCAGATTCGAGAAGATGTTAAGCTCAGAACAAACATGCATATCTAAAACAAGGGTCATGCCCAGTCACTTGCAACATATATATCACTAAACTGACCCTGAAAAAAAGTGAGTTGGCATACATTAAAAAAAAAACACTCAATACAACGCAAAATGAACTATTTCATGCTTAAAGACATAGGACCTTTACAGCGGTCCCTGACTGCACATGCACACACGAATGCAAATGTGCATAAGGATTGATAAGGTTCTTAGCTACAAAATGCATTTGTTTGCCTCATTTGAAAGAGAAGCGATAAAGCGAACGAGGGCATCTTTAGTGCATTTTTATCTTAACTTCCTCCAAGTGGCGTTCGAACCGGCACGAGCGTTAAACTTTAACTTCATCACCGGAGAATAGTCTTTTCATCGGAGAACAGTTGTTCCAATTGTGGGATCTTATGTTCCGTGCGTTAGATTTGGAGGTTAGCCTGTCTCTAGGATTATGTTCTTCCTTTGGCTGTGAACAGTTAGCGACTTTAAAGAAAACCTAAGAGCAAGACGTCCTCAATTATCGTAGTTTGTCAAAAATATTTTTCGAGACATAATTTAGTTAACATGTTTTTTGCCCTTTATGCCCTCCAGAGTTAAATAAACTTATTTTAAATAATATTGTTGTCATCATTCTGTCTCTAAAGACATTTCGTTCTTCTAGACTATTAAACTGGTCTAAATGGAATTTCTGGAATAAATGGAATATCTAGAGTTTCGTTTTCTCAAACATTCAACCCGTGGAGAGATGTCAAACGAAAAATGATATGTTTTATAAAGATAACTCGAGCTGCTTTTTGCAATATTTTTTAAAGTGCAGATGAACTGTATCGTTTCAGGAAGTTTATGGTTGAACCCTTTTTTAGATATATAAGCAAAAACAAAACAAAGTTGATATTTTTTTTTCTCATATTTTCGGCAAATTGACTTTTTTGTGAAATAAAAAATAGCTCAATCTAGATTTTCAATCTACATTTTTTAACATCCTCATCATCCTTGGCGCAACAACCCCTGGTGGGTCCTGGCCACCTCGATGAGCTTCCGCCAAGCAGCTCTATCCTGCGCTGCTGCCCTCCAGTTATTCGCAGCAAGGACCATCCTGGTAACGGCGTCTATCCATCTTAGCCTAGGCTAACCTCTACCTCTTTTTCTGTCCAGGATTCCCTCTAACAACTTCTTTGCGACCACTTCATCAGCCATTCGCGCTAAGTGCCCAGCCAACCTTGATAATTTAATCAAGTGCACCACCTCTGATTCGTTAAAGAGCTGATAATAAGAGCTGGATTCTTATGTCTCTTCCATTGGTCTCCCTCCTTTACGGCACCAAAAATACGTCGAAAAAACATTCTTTCAAAAACCTACAGCTCTTTCTCTTCTGCTTTTTTTTTTTTTTATATAGATAATATTTATATTCAAAATCAAGAATATAAGAAGAACCCTTCAATGTTGATACTAAGGGGGTATCTTCTTGCTACCTGTGACTTTGGTGTCATATTTAAAAATAATTGACTGAATTGTCTTGGGGAAAAACGGCGGACAAATGCAGCCTCGGCGCCCGGAACCTGAAGGGGGCTCGGCCTGGCCCACTAGTTTTTATTGTTTACCTTCTAAATTTACTAAATGTAATAATATTACATATTTTATATAATAATTATGTAATATCTTTATATGCTCTTTTTGTTGCATACATTACAATGTACAAGGTTGGGTTTGAGTGGTGACTTTTATATTTGACGAAGGCCCGAGGAAATTTGTCCCTAGGGCCCGAAAATTTGATCTAGGGGTCCTTGGTTTCCTCCACGGCCTTGGCATAAGGTATGTAAGAGTGAAATTATGTCTTTTTACGACTTCTGACGCTAGTAGATCCCAGAAAAAAAGTAAAAGGTATTTAAGAACCATGTTTCAATTATCTGCTATTATGGCAACAGGATAGGAAAATTTAACAAAGTAGGGCTAATACTTCGTTCTAAAAATGTCTCAAATACATGTCCTCTTTACTATGTGCTAGTCGTTAAAGCGTTACTTGGCGCAACTTAAAATATACAAGACAGAACTTTCTCACACTGCAATTCGAAGAGGTCTTACCTAAGACCTTTGGGGACAGTTATGTGGGCGGCTGATGAAGTGTAGAGATATCATCTGTTGTAGTGATTCAGTAGAGTCTCCGGTGTAGGAGTAGCCATTCCCTACCGAGATAGTGTTCTATTCAATGCAAAATATAGTGAGCACGGATTCACAGCATATTTCGGTAATAATTAATTGTTTTCCTCAACAGATTACCATTGAATTTATTCACGACTATAGTTTGACTTCAGTAATAGAGAATATGATGATGGTGAATAGAAAAAAAGGTCAAGGATAAATAGTTGAGGGTGTGAGCGGAGAGGAATGTGGAGCACTACGAGCAGATACAATACCTGCGGAGTGTCACCGCCTGCCGAATTAATTTTTTTTCATTTCTTTTTACCTTTTTTTTTCGTAAATTATAATAATGATTTAAAATAATAATAATAACTCTGCAAAGTCATATTTGTATATATGTTTGTACATGAATCAGTTAGAGTAAAGTGGTGTAGTTCAAGTTCATCTTCAACATCAAACAAAATTTGCGATCTACAAATATACATATATATATGTCGGGAAAATAAAGCGCCAAGGCGTCTGTGCGCGTCAACGGCTGCCTGACATCTATCGCGGAGGCGACCGAGCCTATGCAAGTGAACGATGTATTCGCTTCTTCATCAACGCCAGCCTTTATCACAGAGCACAGACTATTATTGCATACGCTTGGGGGTTATAAAGACCATAAGTTGCCTCCCTCCATGCTCACGCAGCTAAATTTGTAATAAGTCGAAACTCCGGGAACAGCGATAGACAATAGCTATATTGATTTAACTTCCACTAGAAATCTCGATGTATCGTCCATGCCATTTATGTCTTACTTTTCATATCCTAAATAAACTCATAATTGGGCAATTATTTATTTAATTGTTATTTGATGTGAATGCGCCTATGAAAAAATAAAACAATAAAACACAGCTGCGTGAGCACATCTGTTTTTTTTGTTTTTCCCCGATCCTTGTGATAAGGAAATGTCTTGGTCTCAAATAAAACATAGAGATCCGAAGGACTTCTTAGTATTCAGGAATGAAGACGACATAATTCCCATTAACTTGAACGTAAAACTTTTAGTCATTCTGCTGTTGCATTTTTTTCCTTAGTCATAATGTAAAATAGAAACATCAACGACTGTAATTTAACGTATTACTGACTATACATATCCTAGACACGGATACATACATACAATGAATGATAAGTGGAGCCAGTAATAAATTAAATAATATATTTATTTGATATATCTATTTTAAATAGTTACTATAGAAAATTATGCAAAAATAACGGAATGACGTAAAATAATTTATTAATAAAGTTATTTTATGGGATTTATAAAAAAAAAAAACTATAACACTACAGGCCATGAAGGGTCTTGGATTCAGTTCTTGGTAAGAACCGTACTGATTTTAACCAACGGTTGTGCAAGGTAGTGATTCGGCCGAGATCATGCTCAACAAGGTATTTCCTCCAATTAAGAGTACCCTCTTTATAGAGGCTGGGTGAGCCTCAGGAAGGTCTCCCGATACCACAGGATCGATCCACGGCTGATAACAGAATAAATAACCAGCTTCCCCAGCCGGTCTGGAACCCTGGACCGGAAGCATAGTAGCATAGTGCCTTACCACTGAGCTACGGCGTTCCCCATTTGGGATTTATAGTGGTCCAATTTTAGTTTATGATTAATTAATTATTTCAAATATCTCTTAGATTAATCTCTACAGTCTAATTTGCGACTAGATATTTATCATCTGATGCTGGTAACAGCTAACTACAATAGCACAGAGATGGACAAATGTAATTCTACATATTTAAAATTGTAGGCATTTAGCATAGCAATTATTGGTTTGTTATTTGTATATTAAATAAGCCTAAAAGTTTTTTTGGTTTGCAGGTAGAGTCATGATGGAGCCCAAACATAAATCGAAAAAGGAAAAATTCAAGTAAGTAAAAATAATTATAATTTACTTTGTATTTGTACCTCGGTGATATAGGACACTTTGTTCATTTGTTACAAATTTCGCATTATTGTACATTTATATTTAACTTTTTTGTTTTACGCAGATTTATAAATAAAAATGTAAGATCTTTTGATTCTATACATTTTAAAACATAAAAAAAAACTCAGATTTTGAGGGTGGTTAAAAATGTTTTTTCTTGATCGATTACAAACGTTCACTATTGAAAATAATAAACCAATGATTAAAATTATGGATTAATTGATTAATCGATTTGGAAAGCACGTAAAATGATCTAACGATTTCGACCAACAGTCAACTTTTAATAATTGGAATTCTTTGGTAATACCAATCTTTATTTTTGATTCCCTGAAAAATCTAATTTGATTTGAATAACAAAATAAAAGTACAAACAAAAAAAAAAATGAAGAAATTTTATCTGTTCAAATGTTTTACCATACAGTTTATTTTTGCCCATGTTTCAATTTAAAAAAAAATCTGGTGCGTCACACAATTTTCAAAACCACTACTACTTGAAATAAATTCTAGATAATATGTACAAAAAGAGTTTATGTTCATAGGATGCTTTAATTGTTAGATTCTTGTGTTTATATCAGGTTGGTATTAAATCAATTATTGCTTATTCCTTTGTTACTCATAAATCTTTAGTTCTTTTAGGTATTATAACATATAGTAATTTTGGATTTTGTTCTTCGGCTGTTTTTTACATAATAAATGAAATTAATCCAAATTCTGGTAAATTAAGATGTAGACTTTAGGATGCCCAAAGAATCAAAATAAATGCTCATAAAGGATAGGGTCCACTTTCACGCATCACTCTACTTGAAATAATTTGTAAAATTTTCTATTTAGTTGCAATGGAAACATTTATTTTTCATTAAATAATATAAAAGTAGAAATTATAATGTATAACAAAAATTCGGCATTTAAGCTCTGTCTGACTAGCTAAATGAGGATAAGAACTAGTTGGTATTAAAGACCATTTAATTGTATATTGATATGGCGAGTTTGATCAAAATCGTTATAGCCTTTTTAGAGAAAATTCAAAAAATTGTAAAATCGATTATAAAAAGTGGCACAGGGGACCTTAAAATGTTTACATCTCGGATTCGAAATTTTTCACGATTGCAAAAATTCTCCTTACTTCCTTTTTACTTTAAAATTTTCGGTTTTCAGATTTCGACGGAAATATCCATTTTGACCTTTCCCTGAATCCATTTTGACTAGTTTCGTCGTGGCGTCTGTACGTACGTACGTTCGTACAGACGTTCGTATGTTCGTACGTTGGTATCTCGCATAACTCAAAAATACTTACCCGCAGAAAGTTGAAATTTTGTATTTAGAATTGTCCTAAAATCTAGTTGTGCATCTCCCTTTTTTGGTCACTGCTTGATTGAAGCACTGCTTGAAGCACCGGTAGTGGTACTTTACTTTAAGGTCATAATTGATTTCCATCAAAAATTATTTTAAAATACTATGAGAAACTTCTCAAACTCAGTATTTATAATTTGTATATTGATTTAAATAACATTCTGGATTTTGGTCTAAATTGGAAAACCAAAAGCGGTAGTTTACTTGAAGGTCATATTAGACTTACATAAAAAATTATATTTAAATTAAAAGAGAAATCATATGTTTTGGTAATAAAGGTTACAAACGCAATTTGTTTTCCAATACAATTCACGTTATTACTTGTTTATTACTTGTTGTATTACTTTATTACTTGTTTGTTACTTCATTTATTACTTGTTTTAATTGTTAGAATGGAGTGTAAAATACTAGTTTTCCTCCCCATTTGTGAGATCAACAAGTCTGCAGCATGAGAATAAGATATTAGTTATCCGCTTAAAATGTCGAAACTGTCCATTTCTAATGCTTTACCCAGTGATATTGAGTTTTATTGTTGTCACAGAACATTAAGATATATCTTGGAAACTAGTTACCTACTGAAGGAAAACGACATATAATAACGGAATGAGACCTCCAGTAACAAGAGTGTGAGTTTTTGTGTGTGTGTGTGTGTGTGTGTCAATAGATGGATGTCGGGACGCCGAGTGTCCTCGGTTTCTGTGTGTGAGTTGTTTTTACTGCAATCTTCGGAAACTAGTAACCAAATTCAGTATCACTTTTTGAGCCACGGATTTATAATTTATAATAATTTAAATAGGCATACAAGGAAATCATGTGTTGCCCACATCAGATATTTACTTTACATATAGGTAAGTTAATGTAATAGGCTAGACTATTGCTATGAACCTGAAATAACTGAAATTAATAAGTTTTCAAAACTCACGTGTTACCTTTTGTGTGAAAACTAGTATCATCCTTCTTTTTTTTGAAGTACTTTGAATTTAGATAGAGCTAACCGCTATTTGGAAAGAGTGCCTTCAACTGCATCTTAAATTATACCCCTTTCTCTCGAGTGAAAATATTAACAATCTTATATCCTGAAATCTATAAAATCCTCTGACTCAAACTATTTTTAGTGGATTAACCTTCTTAAACCGTTGGAATTTATGCTATCAATTGGCCAGAAAGCATACTACCCTTGTTAATATATACTCGAATATTTAAATTTGAAAATAAAAAGGTAATATCTTTAATTCTATATTGATGTATTATTAATTTATAAAAATCAACAACAAAAATATGAGCTGTGAGCAGTAATTGTGTAATATCATGTTTCCGAAATGGTCGGTGATGGTAATCTGCGTTGGGATTGTTGGCGAACTGCAGCGGACAAGGAATACTGCAACCTCACGTCCGTTATCAATGCGAATCTTACAGCTACGTGCGGCGCATTGATAAGGGACAGCCTCTATCAGGGCACGTCCATCTTGTGTCGTAGAAAGTGGTCCACAATTTTCTCTTTTTCTATCCCTAACCAGCTCGGTCCGATCCTTCTTGCTCAGCCGGGTAGACTTCTTCAGTCTCACAAAATGAGGATTTTTCGATAGTGTCCAGGTGGTTTTATTCATATCAAATTAGAAGTCTCTTTTGCCATTTTTTAAAAAGATATAAATCATACAATCCTTCTTTAATGCATCGTTTATAATAATAAGAAAAAGAATCGATGAACCCAGAGATTCGATGTTTCATCCCCTCTGAACCTAATTCTTCTAACGCAATCTTTCCATTTACTTCTTGGTCGTTGCGTTCTGAACTAGTTGTATGCCTCTAAAATTAAATTCAAAAACAGATCAATAAATTAAGAAAAGGAAGAGGCTTAGAAATTTAAAAAAAAATCAGGCTCTAAATGCACACATAAAGTTAATTCGATACTAATACCACAAATCATCACTACCTCCATGGAACACTGTCAAAAGTTATTGGCAAGATCAAACTTAATGCAATCTTCCTACCTACGTCTTGGCTTATCTCTCATTTATTCTAAACCGATTGCCTTATTAGCAATATCTTTGTTATCTAGCCCAAATTTGGACTCCATTAGAGTCGCTGATACTATCACTTCTATTATATTTTCGTGAGGTGATAAATACAATAATACAGGTCTCCTGACGCTACTGGTCTCGTCACAGGATTGCCTTTATAGACGTTTTTCATGTTTAACTTCCCCATTTTTTTCAAATTACCCAATCAAAATAAGAAAAGCAAAACCGTTGAAATAATTAAATAATAATTTATAAATAAAAATATTCCTATTTTGATGAGAGGATGCCTTCCAATATCATTCAAAATATTTCTAATTATATAAACCTTAAGATGAATAAAATTTATAAGCAAAACAACTTTGCCGAGTTAAAAAAAAAAAATTAACTGTCATAAAGGATAACAGATGGATTAGCAAAAGGCATAATGTATTTATATATAATATTAGTAAATTTAAATACTGTTATAAATACGTTATTTATTAATGATTTATAATTGATAAATTGTAAATTATTTATTTATAATTGATATTAAATAATTTATTTTTGCATTTATATTCATATTAATAATTTTTTTTTTTTAAATAATGATTTCACTTCTGAAATGTTTCTTAAAGACAGAACTGCAGGATCCTCTAAAGACGTGCAATTTATTTTTTGAATTGTTTCTTTGGTCTATAGTTCAAATTCCGACTATACGTCTGATTAAAACATGAATGACATTTCTCTTAATTTACTTTTTATACAACTGTCCCAATTCGACTTTATAAAAGGGTTAAATTATATTTAAAATAATTGTAGTCCTGGTCCAAATCTAAGATTTTTAATCTTAAAACAAGTGAATGGTATTATTGCTTATTAATTTTTTATTAAAATGTCTCGTGAATTTGGTTTAGCTAAATGACCTAGTGATCTATTAAACTAGGCTAGGTTTGGAAGAACTGAAAAGGCTTTGAACCATATTACCATGGAATTTTTTCCGTACTCCGTTGTCAGCGGGGGGGTCCGGGAATATCCTTTACTCCCTTTGAAAATCTTTTAAAGGATATGCTGTTTAAAATTTATTTTAAACAATTTTCGTGTTATAATTAAACCAAAAATTTAACATTCTTGGGATACAAGAATGTTTTATTTGAAGTTTTGAACTTTAGTTCTTAGCAACATGTATTTTTTTTTTTTTTAGTTGAATCTTTTAACTATCTATCTACTGTTTGATAGTGAAAGAAAATATATTTATGAGACATTAGTAGGTGACTGTTCTCCTGTGGCATCTCCCGTGCGCCCGCCTATGAGAACTGAGTATTGATTCCACCCTTAATTAAAATAAATATAATAATTGGTTATTTTGGACATACCTTCAGGTTATGTTAGTACACAGGTGTAATAATATATTTGGAGAATTAGCATTGTTTCTCCAAATTGCAACCGCACATTGTTTCACATGCTTAGGAACTTGTGGATTACAGCTTGTTTTGGGGAAAAAGTTTAGAAACTACAAGTATAATGCTTGAAAATATATTTTTAAAAAAATTGAGTGCATCACTGGATCTCACCGATCCTGGAAGTAATTGAAATATTTCCGAGACGGGAATTTTCAGGATAAAAAATTTTCTTGCGGAGTTAGCACCTGTAAATTACGATCCCGATTACGGGAGAACTTATTTATGGCCGAATTCTTGTCAAGTTAACAAAAAACTCAAGGATACTAATGACCTTTCCGAGAATGTGAAATACGCGGGGACCGACTCACGGCTATCTCCCCGCAGTGCACCTTAAAATATTGCATTTAAACCGCTCTGGCATTTAAAGTAGTTACCTGTCCACCTTCGCGACCTATAAAATATTTTATTTTAAACTTCAAACTTGAAATAATACTTGCTTCTACAGAAGTAGTAATTTGAATGGGAGTTAAACCCCTAAGAGAGGCGAATAGTTAATAATAATTAGTGAAATATATGCGGATTCCCATTAAAAAACAAGTAGCAAAAATCATTAATGCGATAACTTTAATAAGTAATAAACATGGTAATAAAAATTATACAATTAATAATGATAACCATATTAAGTAAATTGTTTATTTCTCAAAAACTTCTCGGTTAGTCGATAATTTACATAAATTTATATTTAGCAAAAGAGACCGAGATAAGAGCTGATGTGAAGCGGTTCGGGTTCGATTTAATTTTTTAATGGTCCATCGAAAAACCGACTAGTCCTCCCCCTCCTCCCCTATCAATGCCAAAATTTGTGTATTTATCAGACATAAATAACATAGTTAACAAAAGTAGAAGTCGCAGAAAATAAAACTTTTAATTGTTAACTGTGCACAAAATGTAATTAAAATGAAAACAAAGAAATTAATTGCACTCATAATTTATTGATACCATAATTATTTTTAATTGATACACGCACCTTGGGTAGGAATGAATAATAAATCATAAAACAGTATTTTATTGGTTAATTAGAATAGTGGCGTAATATTTACCGTTGCTTATTTTTTTTAGTCTATCCTAAATAATCCTTGTTTGTCAAACTCAGATAAATTTCACGTTTGCCTTTAGTCTCATGCCAAAATAATGCCGGAGTTTTTTGCTAATGTAGAAGAGTGTTGGCATATGCAGTTGTTCCATTAAATATACTAATTTTTTTATTTTTAAAAATTGAAAGATATTTAAGATTAGTTAAAAAAAGAAAGAAAGTAAAATAACGATTTCAAAGGTACGTATAAAAAATATAAATTTTTTAAGTCCGTTTCTAAATCTCCAATCCCTAAGTATATTTATTTTTTTTTTTTTAAATATATTGTTTTTAACACTTCATAAATAACTTTCTCGTGTGATTATATTATTTAATGTAATTTAT
The DNA here is from genome assembly GCA_948150685.1 of Rhaphigaster nebulosa. Taxonomy (NCBI): domain Eukaryota; kingdom Metazoa; phylum Arthropoda; class Insecta; order Hemiptera; family Pentatomidae; genus Rhaphigaster; species Rhaphigaster nebulosa. The sequence continues at coordinate 113,912,976 of OX411311.1, read as the reverse complement.
TTCATATGTATACTTCTATAAAATCACAGTGTTTTCTGATAACTAGGATGTTTGTTTGTTTTTGTTTACAGGCGTAAAAGCCTTAGGTCATCAACACATATAGTTTTTTTGAACTACTCAGATTTTGAACATATTCGATATTATAAAAAAACGGAGAAAGGGCTATAATCTAGACAAGAGGCGTGTATTTCTCTCGGGTGTTTTTCCCCCAGAGATGCTTTAAAGTAAATAAAAATAATTTTTCCCTTTAAATGTAGTTTTATGATGCCATTATGTTTAAATATAATCAAATTAAACTTCATGAATATAAAAAATCGTACTGTTATGATATGATTAATTTTAATCTAGTTGAAAAAACAATAAAAACCTAATTTTCTCCAAGTTACAAAAAATAATGTGTGTATTTCATTAAATAAAATAAATAAATAATTTTTTATAAATTTTATTTTATAAATAAATCATCATATACTTTATGAATAAATGCAGTAAATGTCTAAAATATTACCATCTTTTGCCATCAAGAAATATGGTTACGTTACGTTACGTTACGTTTCGAATCTTTCAGTCATGTTCAAGCTTTTGTAAAAGTTATTAACATTAAAGAAAAAAAAACAACGAAAATTTAGTAATTGTTTAAGCTTATACAGCAGTGTGCCATCTTAAACCTTTTTATTTTACATTCTCTAGACTAAGAGACAACTGTCAAATTTTTTAACTGATTATTCCGAACGTTGAAATGTCTGTAAGACCCAAATAATATCTTATTACTGGGTAGGTACTATTAATAATATATTATTATTTTTGACAGTATAAGATAATGTTTGAGATATCGACTGTATTTATTCATAATTAAAAAAAATATATTAATTTGTCCCCATTCAGGCTATCTCGTGTTTCTTCGATACTAAGTAGGCAAGTAGGCAGAGCCATGTGAGTAAGTACCACCCATTGAGAGAACACTACAATGACTTGAGGCGAAACATGAACGACGGTACAATGCCCCGGCGGCTATCGATGAAGGAGAGCAAAACAAATAGATAAAAAGATAGCAATGAAATGGCAATAAAAGGTACAAAAAGAAAAGAAGTAGGCCCGCGAATGACGGCCGGTAGAGCTGTGTATACTCTGACATGGTCACGTATCCGCATCAGTCGGCTTCAGTGATTGCCGCACGACCGTACTCATCCTCTATACCGGGGCATTGACATCCATGCTTGTAAAACATCAATGCTGTTGCATGATCGATATTTTATCAATGTTCAGATAAGATTATTTCCGCAAATGGAATTTTTGGAATCCGCAAAAAAACTTTACATAGAACTTTTATTTTTCGTCTGTTACGGAAGTTGCCATGGTGATGAGCAATTAAAAATGGACGATTTAATTAACAGACGTCGGTAGCAGTGCCTCCTCTATCAGTGTAGGCTTTTAAAGCGACCTTTCCAATTTCCAGGCACCCTCTGCAAAAACGTAATCCGTCTTTTTTTGAGAACGCTGTCTTTGTGGTTATCGAAATTATAATTATCACGCAAAATACACCTCCTATTTAACCACTTTGAAAATCTCTGAGACCTTATAAGATTTGACTAATAAAATCTACACTGTCAAAAAATTTATTGAACAAATACATGCAATTAACAATCATTTCAATTCATAATAGATCGTCGGTCCCATGTTAAACACGAATGTGAAAAAAGTTAATTTTTTGTTTGTTATTTTTCGATAGTATTTCGATTGATATAGCCTGTAGTAAAGTTACAAATTTATTACGGCATAGAAAGTACTGAAATCGACGAAAAACGTCTTTAAGTCTGAAGCTTCCATGTTAAAGTAATGAATATCCATATTATTATAAATATAAAATAATAATTACACAAAATATGAGATAAAAAAATACAATACCAACAAAAAAATTTAAAATAATCGAAATCAACCCTTATACATAGAAGAATGTAACAGTTTTTTTTTCTCTCTTGAAAAGTAGTGATTCCACATTCGTAATTTTACCATGGGAACGGCTAAATAATTTCACCTACTTTTATCATATTGTGATAATGTATATTAATTTATAAATATTTATGTTTATAGTTTAAAGATAAAAATAATTCTTGTCTATTGAATCTAGGCTAGGAAGAACATTGAATTTTGACTCAATTATTAAAATATTCGCAGATGAGAGGGTGAGAAGAGTGTTGTAAATAAAACTTAGTTCAAACTCTACTATTGTTATTATGAACACTTTACTAAAGTAATCATTATTAGATTATACTATCATTACTAAGTAATTTTGTAAAAAATATTTGTTGTATTTTATATTAAACTTTTCTTATTATAATTTAGTTGTCAGTTTCGTTTTCATACCTTGATACATAGGTATGATTAAGATATAATTATCAATTATCATTGTCATTATTGATCGTCAATAACGAACTATTATTGACAAAAATAAAAGGCAGAAATATTGAGTGAGAGGGGGCCCGCTTTATTATTTTTCCCTGGGCCCGGATTCAGCTGATGGCGGTCCTGTGACAACGGGTTGAGTGTAAATCTTTACTAGTTCGTCCGTTTTCCATAGGCTGGAAATAAATAATAATGAAAAAAGAAATAAAATAATTAAAGATAAAGAAAAAAATACCAAATAACGAAATATTGCTTTCCAATATTATGTAATTAAGAAAAAAAAGAAAAAGATAATTACAAACATAAAGGAACTATAGCTATAGTTAAAAGAGAAATAGTAACATATAGAAAATAACATGGAATAAAATATCTTTACGAAATGTATGCATCAAATTAGAAGAAAATCAAAAGATCATAAATAAATTAATGTTATTAAAATACATTCAGCTTAAACATTTTCATCAATCAAACGCAGGTTCAAGTCTTTGAGATGGTAGGAAAACGTTCTTTCTACCTTTAACCAGCACGTGGACATGAATTTGCAGAGCCAGAATTGTAAAGTAGATTATGAATAATAAAAAAAGGTTTCTTCTTATCGCTCTCGAAGAATTATATTGCTCTCCTAGAACAATAAAATCTGAGTTTAGTTCATCAAAAATTAGGTTCATTATGTATATGACGTACATCAATCAATTGAGGCGTAAAATTCCATAACTTTCAAATCTTTCAAATTTTTGTACTGAAACTGGCTATAAAATTAAAAACAAAACCAAAAAAATCTGGAAAATGGACAAAGGTGTTTTGGTAATTTTCGTTTGATTTATTTAAACTATTGATTTAATAAATTAGATCTAATCATTTGTATATATTTAGTTAATAAGCCCATTACACTAATATTAATATCTTTGAAATTAATATTAGCTTTTAAATATTAAGTATTATAAAACAGCTGTCATAAAATCTAGATAGACTTGTTTTCCTAAGTACTCCATTCAAACTTAAAGTTACAGGTCACCCCAGTTTGATCCTCGAAAGGCGACATTACCATCCGTCATTGCGTCCCAAAGTGGTGGCCGATTAGAGATTTTATAATCCCATAACTCGGACATATTTAATGATAAAGTAAAAGTATAAAGTATTTTAGAATCAAGAGACCAATGCATTAAAAAAAAATCAATATAAAAGCTTTTGGTTTATTATTTTAAATAATTAACCGTTGTAATTGGCCAAGAAAAATAAAATTTAACTCCCCATAAATTTTTTTTGAAGTTTTACGTTTCAAGATACGTAGAATCCAAATATCAAATAAAAAAATAAAAAAAAGTCTGTCCAAAATTTGTTTCGGTTTTTGTTATCGTCAATCATAAGATAGGAAAATTCCTCCCCCTCTTCCCGCCCTTCAAAAAAGGCGCTCCTGACCCTTGTCCTCCCGATATCCTTTTTCATTTCTTTCTATCCTGCAACTCTATTCCATTCGCGGATTCCCAGCTTCCTCGCACCTCTCTCTACTCCATCCTTCCTTGGATCCATCCTCAACTTCCATCAGCTTCTTGGTATTTCCTTTTTCCTATTCCCAATGAATTTCACCTACAATATTTTCCTCTGGACCCTTTCATGCTCTATTCTGGGCATATATCCCGGCCATCTTAATCGACTGGCTATAAGGAATGGCCTATGAACACACCAGATATTTTTGAAATATAACTATAAGGAAATATAAAACATTGTGTAATAATTTGCAGCGTTTTTATTATGTAGATTATCATATACAAGTTATCTAGAAGCTTTTATTTAATTTATAATTTTGAAATACTGTTTTGAAATTTCCATAACCGTAAATTGACCGTTTCTTTTCACAAATGAATGTAACAACAACAACAAAAAATAAAACAAGCCAATAAATAGTGTTATTAAAAAAAAAAAAAAAATGTTGACCGAATACTACACATATTTTACTTTACGTAGGAAGTAAAAATAAACACTATCTTAATAACATGTTTGCTGACATTATGTAAGTTGTTAGAATATTAACACAATTCGATATGGGTTGTGGATACGCGACTTTGAATACATATCGGACATAAGTTACTCACACAATGTATAAAGATGAACTTCGTGTTCTATGGCCATAGTGCTCAACTGAATGCCACGTGTCTCATTAAGTTCCGCTGTGTTGTTCAAGTTCGTATCTTCGGGGAGTTCTGAATCGGTAAAGGACATGGACTGTTCTGCGGCTGGAAGCGTCAATAACCATGGAATACCTCTAATCCAGGTATCGTATTAATGTTTCAAACGCGTATCGATATGTATATCGGATAAGGATTGTCTAATATAGAACCCATGCAGTGACGGGCATTGGACTTCTATTGAAAGCGAAGGCTTTTGTTGGCAGAATTAGAATAGTTTCGTAATACAGCGTTGCCTTTGTATTACTAGAATTAATAATAGGAAACTTTAGGAACTTTGTCTCTCAATCATGGAGTATGTGGAAATGCAAATTAAGATTTATATTTGACACTATAAGACCATTCCCGGATTTCTCGAATTTATTTACATTGGACATGAAAGAATTTCTTTATTTATTTGTTCTCAATTTTAATAAATTAACAAATAAAATGTTTTGTTTTGAATCATTCCAGATCTCTTTATTAACTCTGGTGGGTATATTTGCTGAGACTGAAATGCTATATAATTTAATCATCTACTACATTAAAAAGTATAACAATTATTTCATATATAATTTTTAAAAAATTCTATTTGTATATATATACCTCAGTAACGCACATACTCCAACTTACCTTTTTTAATATATATATATATATATATATATATATATATATATATATATATATATATATATATATAAAAGATAAGTTGGAGTATGTGCGTTACTGAGGTAAGTGCATACGGTATCATATTTGTCTTATCAAAATAAAATTATAATCTTAATATATGATAAATAAACAACATTTGATGAGCATTTTAACACTATTGGGCTCATGCCGTTTATATATTTGTTGCATAATTCTTGCGGTATGATATATTTCTTGATGTAAAACATAGACATTTTTTATATGACTAAAATAAAAAAATTGCCAATAAATTGTATCTATAGACAAAGAAATTCTCAAACCTAGAAGAAAAAAAGATAAAAAATCGGACAGAGGCTAGATCTTCCATATACCCGCGGGGCTTTAAATATTCAGATGTATAAACGTATGGAACTAATTACTATCCTTATTTTACTATTATAATTTAGTCCCACTTACCAATATTTTACTTTTATTTTATATTTTCATTATTTTATTTTTATTCTGTTTATTTATTTAATAATAATTTTATTTTATTTTTTCATTCTTTTATTTATTTTTTTGTACTTAGTAATCACTATTACATACTATCGAAGATTGTGACAGATATTTATGTCATACATTTGTCAATAAACAAGTCATTAAAAAAAAAAAAAAAGAGGCGTAGAAAATTATTTAGAGTGCTTTTTTTTCTATGAAAAAAATGTATGTAGCTGTTGAAATAGTATGTATTAATTAAAAGTTATCTCATGCACAATTGGTCTACCATAGAAGTAACAAACTGATGGCGGGATATTTCTTGTAAAAGTGACTTTTATTACTAACTATAGCTTTTGTTATTGCCTATAACAAAATGAAAATTGTTTATTCAAGTCAATATTCGTTATTATTTTTTTTTTATATATAATTAACCTACTTGGGCGCGAAGAACACACTCGATATACAACAGTTGAATGATCTCTGTCATCGCGACTCGGTGTGCTGTGAGTGGTGACGTCATCAACTCACATTCAACATTGGTCAATTTTACTCACATATTCCGCTTTTGCCTTACGTCTAAATCCTGAAGTTCTTTTTGCAATCTCTAATTGCACATTTTCTCTGTTAAAATATACCAATTTTTGCTTTCTATCATTTACAGAAGCGGAGCTATAAGCGTTTTAAAATTATACTTAAAAGGTTCGAAATTTTTCTTGTCCTAATGGTTGAACCTAATTCAACATTAAAATCACACCGAATTTACTTTGATTATATAAAAAAACTATCACTTGTAAATACTCATGATTTCATTAATTTCTATTTAAATCTTAATTTATACAGATATATATATATATATATATATATATATATATATATATATATATATATATATATATATATATATATTATATACATATTTGTACATGTTCGTAACATATACAGGCACAATCCCTTATGGAACATGGATAACATAAGCATTACTTCAAATGTTTTTATTTTACGGGCAACACTGGCCTCTGCAATGAACAAAAGACATCAACACGTTCTATACACTTTGATCAAAAACATTAGTTCTTATATGAGACAACCGGAGACTTCTTGAAAAACATTTTTGTTTTTTAAATCATGGAAAATAATAAATTCTTTAAAACCATAAATTTTCAATTATTACAATGTAGCAAAAATAGCATAAATAAGAAAAAGATATAAGTACAAGAAGGGTAAATAAAGAAACCAGTTTGGTGCAACGAAAGTGATATTTTACCGACAGTCATCTATTATAATTTTATTTTTTCACATTTGCTAATTTTATAATTAATTATTATCATGTTAATAACAATTTTAATTATTATGACATTTTAATAATTAAGTTTAGACCGTAGTGCAGCAAGCGACTGTATTCAGGTATTTATAAATGGAATGTTGTTATGAAAGAAAAATATTTAAAATAAAACCTAATATCGTAGTTTTTATTTCACGAATGTGAAAATAACTACTTTTTAGGAGTGAAAAAACAACGTTGTATTCTTCTGTGCATAAGAGACACTATCGATAATTGGTGAATGCGCTTCAAACAGAAAAAAATAACATTATCGAAGGCGCCCCTTACATACAGAAGGATATAACAGTTATTTTTAGTATTCTTAAAAAGTAGTGGTTTTCACATTCGTAAGTTTACCATGGGAACGATGGAGTATTCATTTGAAACATTGCGAATTCATTAAGCATTGACACATAAGGAAATAGGTGATTCCTGATTCGATTCTTAGTCTTTTGAATTACAAGCTATAGACTTACGATGTCTCCATATTTACCAAGACTGCCTTTCATGAGATAACCATCTACGAGATGGGACAAGACAAACCAGACGACCCCGCGGGATCCTTCGACCACACCCTCAAGTTATCCTTGATTGACAAAGCACATCACCAGGTCAGGGCAGCTCTCGGGAGTCATAATTGGATGATTTTTCAGTATCTGGGCTATTATCGGGTATAGAAGTGAGGTATAGAAGTATAGAAGTGCGGGAAAATAGGGCGGTTGCAGGAGGGTTGCAAGAACGCCTGATCTGTTGTACAGGAAGATATTTTATGTTACTAGATTTATATAATTATTGTTGCACAACGCAATAATAACAGTAATACAATGATATTCAAAACAAATGACCATTCTTTATCATTTGATAAATATTTTATTTAGTTTCAGTGCTGTCGGACAGTGAAATCTTGTAAATAACTTCAAATCACTTTATCAAGCTGAAATTTGGTACATATAAACAATTCCGATGACAATGCAATATTATGGTACAATTAAAATGGATTGGTGATGGGAACGGAAGCTGTTCCTATGATGATGGTTCTATAACCATCATTCTTGCGGACGTAATACTACCGGTTTTGGGTTTGTTTATATGCTTCTATAGTTACTCTAGTTCTAGGACTAAAACAAACGTTTGTACGTCTTTAAAATTCAAAATGTGCGTTACAAATTATATTACTACAAATATTTAAAAAAATATTAAACAATATTAAATTAAAATGATAATATTTAATCAACAGTAATAAATAATAGTAATGACTGACTGAAGTATTTTAATAATGAAGTAAGTTTTTAAAAATTACACTTTCATACTTCTAATGCCTTCATTCGTCTTGTATGACGTTTCGGACTTATATTTCCCATTCTAAAAAATCTTTTATCTGAAAAATTCATAATTCATCTGATATAGATTTCAATATATCTTTCATTTATGCTATTATCTACTTTTCTTTTAAATGATCAATCCGCATTGTTTATCAATCTTAACCCCTAATTATTATTTGCTCATTAACTTAGTTTTTTTAAATCATATTTATTGTATTATATACATCAATCCACAAATGGTATATTTTAACCCATAATTTAATTAATAAAACAACTTTGTACATCACTATTTTAATAATTACATTTTTATTTATTGATTAATTGTTTGTTACAAGTAATTAAAAGAGATAGATGATATTATTATGCTGATGATAAAAATATAAATAGAACGTTAGTAGCAATAGAATTGCTATTAATTCTTTCAGAGGAAGTGTGCGTAACTCTCCCATATAATTTTTAGTATTTTCATTGTCTTGCGAGCGTTTTTCTGCCGTTCTGATATCTTGTCCAAAACGTACATTTCGATTGCCGACCAATGTTTGATCTTGGCATGTCTGTGTATATAAAAATACAATGTTTACCCCTCAAAAATGTTTTAAATTTTTTAAATGTCTTAAATTTCACAAAATGATAATTTAGTCTGTACGTTTTTTAATACATTAAATGACGATTAAATATTGTTGACAAACGTTATATTGAAAATGCGGCATATATTGGACAATAATAGGGATTCTAAGCATTGCAATAGGTAGATTGGAAAACGACATTGCATTATTAGAGGTGTTTATTTAAATCACTTGAGTCTTTTAAACAATTAAATTTAAAATTAAAAAATGTAAAACTTAAATCTTCACTAATACACTGACATAAATCGGCTACAGTGCCACCTTATAAATAAAGAATTAGTTAATAACTTTACTTGAGCGCAACCTACTATCGGACCCTAGCATAGCTACGAACCATCGCCTCGAATTCACAAATATGTTGTGCGATTATGTCATTGATTGGTCAAGTCGTTCAGAAGCTAACGCACAACACGTACAACAAGACACACCAACGAATTTATATGAGTCGTTTATTTCCAAAACGAATCCTAAACGATTTTTTTTGGAAACTCGTGGTCTATTTAACATTTAAATGCTATTTACTTAATATTGATACAATCAACAATTATTGTAAATATGTGCTAGAATGGAGGTTTTTTTAATATATTTAAAACAAATGGTTTCAATATGACAAATGGAAAATAAATTATATAAAAATAAATGCAGGCTATTTCACCAATTTCATTATTTAGATGCAAATTTTCTGCCTGCAAGTCATCCTCAGGCATCTCAGTAAAAGGTACTTACTTAATTTAATTCATAACACATCACACTGTTAAATATATTTAAATATTGTAATAAACAACCATATACATACTAAAAATGTTTTTAAAATGTATATAATGCCATATGACCAAGTCCAATTATACAGCGTCACTAAAAAATAAATAATTATAATAAAAACACAATAACAAAGTTGAGGTTGGATCAAATTTAATGACAGTTTAAAATACATTTTTTTTAATTAGGTCAATATCATTAAAACACTTGCAACTTAAAAAAAATAAAAATAAGGGAACCATCTCAGTCATCAAAGTCGTCACAGGTGAAACTCTAAAGAAGAAGTAAATGCAATGTTACAACCTATAGGAACAGTCTGCATTTATTTTTATATATAAAAACATTCACCATAAATCAACAAACATAAATAAAGTATAGTTTTTTACCTGAAAATTTGTCAATAATGATGTGTGTTCAATTTGGAAATGAACGACTCATATATAAAGATAAATATGACAATAAGGAGAAGAGAAAAGTGGACAACAGGTGATTATTGTTATACATATGACTTTATGTTGACGTCGTTTTTACTTCCTTGTACGAAGTAAAGGAAGTACCTATTGTATTCGCGAAAATTTTCGATTTTCAGATTTTAACGGAAATATCCATTTTGACCATCCCTGAATCCATTTTGACTAGTTTCGTCGTGGCGTCTGTACGTACGTACGTTCGTTCGTATTTCACATAACTCAAAAACCGTTAGCCGTAGAAAGTTGAAATTTCGTATTTAGGTTTGCTGTAAAATCTAGTTGTGAACCTCTCTTTTTGGTCACTGCTTGATCAGCGGTAGTGGTACTTTACATGAATGTCATATTAGACTTTCACCAAAAATGATATTAAAATATAATGTAAAACATCTCAAATTTGGTAAATAGGACTTTTCTATCGATATGAATGTATTTAATATATTTTGGTTAAAATTGGTGAGCCGAAAAGGGTACTTTACTTGAATCATAATAAGATATATAGGTCATAATAAGATTACATCCAAAATTATATTTAAATTAAATACATAAATCATATGTTTCGGTATTAAAGTTTACAAACGCAATTTGGTTTCCAATCCAATTAAACATTTTTATTACTTGTTTTAAGTGTTAAAATTTAGTGTAAAATACTGGTTTTCCTTTCCTTTCTGTGTGTGTGTCAATAGATGGATGTCGCGACGCCGTGTTGTTTTTGAGATACTGCGATCTTCGTAAATTAGTAACCAAATTCAGGATCACTTTTTGAGCCACCGATTTATAGTTTAATAGGCGTACAAGGAAGTCATGTGTTGTCCACATCAGATATTTTTTTTTGATATATCGTGATGATAAATAATACCTAAATTTCGATTTTTTAGGGCTTAAGACTATTTAAAAAAAAAACGACGTCGATATAAAGTAATATGTTTTAGTTATGTAGTTGTGTAACAATCGTAATCTTTTGATTATTATTAATTAATAGCAATATGGTACAAGAAGACAGAGAACACTGACCAGAGGCTCAAGTAGTCATGGGCAGGACAACAAGGACCCATGGACTAGGAAGAATGCATCGGATCCACATCAAAGCGAAAGCACTGCAGCCGAAGGTGATATCCTCGATTGGGGGCCAGAGCTGAGGAACGCAGCTTCACTTTCGCAACAAAGAATTCAACGGGAATAATAATCCCTAAAAGACTGCCAAGGTCCCTCGGAACGGGTTTGAAATCCAAGACGAAACAGCTCTAGGACTAGTCATGTTGAATCTGAAACTTACTCTACTCAAGGACGGTTATCTCACAACCGTGGCCTTCCACGATGCTCTCCGCCCATAAACAACGAAACCGGCATAAAACCGAAACTAAATCCAAGGGTTTATGGTTTGATTACCTCTGAACGTCTTCGCTGAACGGAAGTTTGAGGCGGGTAAAATTCGATAATCCTAATGATATATTGATTGTTGTTGGATACCAGTAATATATTACATAATAATTGGACAACAAATTAATTGAACTTTTCCATCACAATAAAATTTAAAATATAAACCATACAATTGAAGACCACTGGAGAAAAACAAGCTTTGTCCAAAACACTTGAATGAGAGAAAAACGAAATTCAAAATATGACACAGCCTTTTATTTCCCTTTTCATCTAGTTTTTGAACCCATATTAAACAGGTACAGAACCGCATTTTTCCATTATTCCACTATCTATTTTTACCAATTACTAAATTTTGAACAAAATAAGTGTTTCAGCGCCTGTTTCACCCCAGTGGGCTTCAATCGCTCTCACTGGAATAATTCAGTCCATCTTTTCATGGACTTGTTTAAAATTTATACAATTTTATTTTCATAAATCTGGACATTCCATAATATTCTTACCTTAATTTTACCGCTTTACTATAAACATTTATTTATTTATTTTTGGAAGGAAGGGATAACTAGCTAGGTAGGTCTCCACTACTTTCTCCTCTTTCTTATCTCGTGGTCTTTCATTATTTCTTTTCTCCCACAAAAACCTTTATTTTGTGGACCAGAGATTCTCCTATAATTTTAAATTTGTTTCTGAAGAAGATTTCAGTCAAATATAGCGCTATATTGTAGAACTTTAAGTGCTAGATTTTTTAATTTGAGCCTAACTGTTCGTTGCAGGCTATAAATCACTTTGGAAGTATTTCTCTTTGAAGCAATTTATAGACAGAATACCTCAAATGTCACAACCTCCCTCTGCCGCCAACCACAAAATTACTTGTTCAAAGTGTTATCGCTCTTAATAGCATTACACAATTTATAAAATTGTATTAGACCAGTGTAACCAAACAATAATGTAATATTTTTCAATTTGTTTATCAAAAACATAACCAAAGAGGGCTTATTGCCTCAAAATACCAATACCAAGGTTTGCCCATCACTACCATCCCTTCTGTTTTAACCCTTTCAGTCCCAACTACGATATATTGTTGTTCTGAACATTTAGGAAAACAGTCAACGACAAAGCATAGTTGATATTAAATTTGTATTAAATGGCACTAATATATATATATATATATATATATATATATATATATATATATATATATATATATATATATATATATATATATATATATTATAAGTTAAGATGGGACTTACATCAGTATAGCCACAAATTCCAAACTATCATTATAAACATTGTAAATAGTATATATGTGCCCATAATTATGAAAGTGGTCTAAGTCAAAATTAAAAAAAAAATGAATTTATCACTTATTTCACACGATATGATTTTAAACTAAATTTATTCAATATAATTTTTACGATATAGTCAAAAATGAACCTTTAGATAGTAGTTGTAACGGAATTCATTTAGTGTTAATTATGAAAGTGGTCTAAGTCAACAATTTATAGAAATTATATAAACATAACTTAAACTATTATATAAACCTAAAAGAGGAAGACCAAAAATATACGAAAATATTCAATTACTTTCATTATACAACACCACTAGACCAGTAACGGAAGAAAAAACATAAAGATCTTGTGTGTTTACTACCATACATCCCTCCATTTTTTCAGGAACATTTTAAAAATCTTAAAAACTCCAAATTATGATAAAAATGGATTACTTGTTAAAAATGATTAATAAATGTTTATGAATTATTTCGTTAAAGTTGTTGTTTCAAATAAAAATCACAATTTTTTATTACTTTAAGTAAATTATAGAACATTTAGTTAATTTTGAAAATGGTCTAAGTCAATTCAAGCTTTAAGTAAATTCATGTGTGTTCTTAATCTCCCAATTTCATCTTTTTTTATGTTTTGCATGGTGAAGCTCTTAAGTTTATATATATATATATATATATATATATATATATATATACCATATATTTATATATAGCATACCATATATTTATATATAGCATACCATATATTTATATATAGCATACCATATATTTATATATAGCATACCATATATTTTTATATATATATATATATATATATATATATATATATATATATATATATACATATATATACATATATATATATATATATATATATATATATATATATATATATATATATATATATATATATATATGTATATATATTGGAACTAAAAGGATTAAGTGCATTTTCCTGACGTCAGATGGCATCTAGAAGGTAGTTAGAGATTATGTATAATTTTACAAAAGGTTTTTCATGTGTCCGAAGTCAATCTACGCGTTTTTCGTTTTTGTGTGAATTTAGGGAAGAAACAAAGGTTGAGAAAATTCGTTGTGTACATTTTTTTTGTTATTACTGTTCCCCCTTTTGTATACATTAGTTTTATAATTAAAAAATTATACAATGTACAAATGCAATTCAATACATATATATATATATATATATATATATATATATATATATATATATCACATAGCACATTATGTTTTATAATGTGGACGTGGCATAACCATTAGCTCTCTATATGACTAATTAGCAGAGGTAAAATCGAAAGCGCGTTAATCTAATTTCAAGTTCTTTCGCAAAGTCGTATAAACAATATCATACCTACCTATGAGCAACATTGTTTGGTCATCTAAACAATATAACATTGTTGTTTTAAGGAAGTAAAAACAATAATGAAAGGTGGAAAATAATACTAATAAAAATTATATTTAAAAACTTTATTATGTTATGCGATTTCTGAGTAAATGCTGTCATGCAGAGAAACCTCATTAGCAAACTAATGTTTATCCTTAAAAAAAAAATAAAAGATTCTCATATAAAAGAAAATTATTAACTAGTCAACATTTCGTCAATTCAGGCATCATCAAGAAAGAAAAAACATGAGAATAAATAAATACAGACCAATGACAGCACATCTCATCTTTTATTTATTTTTTAAGAATAAATATTAGGTTGCTAATAAGGTCCATCAGCCAGAGACATCTGAATACATACTTAGCTTCTTTTGCTATCCTGATGTTGCCTAAATTCCCGAAACTTTGACTTGTTAGTTGACTTGTTGAGAGACTTAAGGCTTTGTTATTGGTATCTTCAATTATTTCCTAACAATAATTTGCTGCTCCATTTTTGAGTTTTAACTCGTTTCTTCTTATTATTATTATGGTAATTGCTAAAATCATAAAAGTAAATTATTTTATTTTCTAACAGCCCGAATTATAGAGATAGCATTCTAATTTGCCGGTTCCTTAAGTGGAACAAGTAGGGTAAGACCCTAAAAGGCTGGGCTGACGGGGGGTCCAAAGATGGCGGAATATGAGAAAATGCTGGGCTTTAGGCGAAGCCTTCTAAATATGGTAGGTCGCTCCAGTTCACAAACCATGGGAACAGTTTGGGTACTGCACTGCCCAGAATTGGGTCAAGTAAGGTGGGAAATGGGGTAACTATCGCATTGAGAAATTATTTAAACTTGAGTTACTTTTTAGAAGTTGTATATGAGCTTTTTTGGGGAGGAGAAACGTATTTTCCTGCTGTAGCTAACCCGATCATATCACATTTAGTTTATTTAAAATAATTAACAGAAGATGAGCTATTCTGGCGTTTAATAATTTATTACGTATGTGTATATAGATATATCATTCATTTGCAGCAACAACTCATAACTCAAAATTCACGTTTTTTTCAGATGATGCTTTTGAATTTTTTAATACTGTTAACAGTATATAATGTATTAATTAATTATATAAATTAATACTGTATTCATTTCTATGTAAATATAATACAAAATAAAAATAATGGCGCGATAGGTCTTGAAAGCTCTGGAATTACACTCTACTTACAATTATTTAAAATTTCACAAATTTGCAATCCCCGAAGTATTAAATCAAATATCGTGATTTTTGAATTATGACGTTATTATAGTAAATTTTTTTTTAAATTTTAGCACGTTAAAAAAAAAGTCACATTTAATTGTATGTTTAAATTATTAAAATTTAAGTTTCATAAATTCATACATTTTAGCTCAAATTTGTAATTAATTTTTTTTCTTAATTGCTTTTTTGTTATGACTTTGAAATACAGATCTGAAAAAAAAAATTAGTTAATAAAAAACGTTTCGCCTATATTTATTATGGTAGGACTATCAATATTGTCTAATGATACAAAATTTCTTTTATTAAAAAATTCACACTGCTCAGGGGTAAAAAAGGACTCGATTAAGTAGTTGCAGTTGGTTACATTTTTTTATAATAATTTTTTTTTAGATTCAGTGTCCGAAAAAAGGACAGAATATTTAGAAACAATTTTTTTTTGTATCGCAACATATCTTGAAATTAATCGTTTACACTTTTCACAATAGGGACATATTATCCCTTTTTTGGAGAGTGAATCAAAAGAGAAAAAATATAACATTATATGACTTTCTGTAAGGATACATACAAGTGAACTGTTTTTAATTTGTAATAACGGTTTTTGAATCATTGATGAATGAATCATTGACATATGTGTGATTGTTGATTTTTTTAAAAAATTAATTGTTAATGTTTTCAGATTGAACAAATTTTAATATGTTTTGATAATGGCAAAAATAAATTAAATAATATGGTTGAAACGTAAAAAAAATGAAGATGTTTAATTTCCACAGATCTTTATTTTATACCTGGAAACCTTCAGGTATTTAGAAGAAAGTATTTTCTTTATCAATATTAATTGTCTAAAAATCAAGTAAAAGCGAAACGTCTATAAAATTTATTATGTTATAAATAAATCCTTAATTTTGAAATTAAGGATATAAAATCACAAAGTGCACGAGATGCATACGGTTGCAAAGCCGTAGCTGCGGCTAGCTAAACTTACACGGCAAAGTCAGCAGCGCTACCTTATTGTTGTTTATACGGTCTTCGAACCCGGGTCTCGTTTCAGAGATCGTGTTCATAGGAGTCGTTTCGACGCAATCTGAGACCCTACTTGCGAAATGGGAATCCAACCTATCTCGAGAAATCTGCTTTTTAGGCAGATAATAGCTCTGCGATAATCGCTGGCCGTTTAATATGTCTAACGAATAGAAGGAAGAAATAGAAAAAACAACTGAAAGAAAATGCCGGAGAAGAAAGAGTAAACTGCCTATGAAAAAATTGGAATTGGAAAAGAATCTTTGAAAATATTTTAACAGGATTGCTAGGTCCCAAGTAGGAGGCACCAGTTTGGGATTTGCAATCCCGTCCAAGGAATGCAGTTTGGTGCTATGGTGCAATCTCATGGGACAACTCTGGGGTAATTACGCAGGGACGCTCAATATCGATTCTTCTCCAGCCGCCAATTAACAACATTCTAATCCTTATCGATATATATATAATGATATAATTATATTTATATAAATGTCACATGCAGTTACGGTTCCGATATATCGAACTTCCAGATATCAAATTTTTATTGTAAAAAAATCTTTCGTTTTATAGAAGAAAAATCATTGTGTGCTAATTATTAGAGTAAACACTATATTATCTATGTATTTATTTTATAAAATTAAATTAACCATTTCAGAATATGTGAACCTTGTGAAGTTGATGATTTTTTTCTCACTATTTCACTAGTTTGAATTCGCGAAAAGTCACTTTTATATAATGTTTAGAATTTTAAAATATAACTTTAACTAAAATAATAACATATACATTTAAGCCGACGTCGCGGATTTCCAGATCACGGGGAAGGAGTAGTAAGATTGGAATAATGGAGAAGTTGATGTATTGTGTAATTTGAAATGTAATATGGCGCGTGTAGCATTGTTTTTTAAATTTTTAATTGCATCGTTTGAATTTTGTGAATATGGTTTCAGAAATTAGTTATATAATAATGTTTTGTTTTGTATGCTCAAAGGGGTTGTTTGTTATGTCAATAAGAGTCCAGTAGTTTGTAACAGTGAATATATACTTATACAGACGTAAATGACTTCATATATATGTACGAATATATATATATATATATATATATATATATATATATATATATATATATATATATAATATATATATATATATGTATAAAATGATAATGTTTTATATCTGGCCATAAAAATTATTTGATATTAAATAAAAAAAACATTAGATATATACATAGATATAAACAAAACAAAAAAATGACGACCATAGAAAAGAGAACAAAAATATTCAACTGTCATATTAAAATATTTTTATAAAGTACAGAAAATCATATAGATAGAAAAAAAAATTGTAATGTTTTGGCATAAACGCCAAAGTGGAAAAAACTCCTTAAAAGTACATTATACTTCTGTAAAAAATAACTCGTAGATAAAAAAATAGAGTAAAATAAAAAAAGAACTCTTCTAGTCGATATAGGAGGTAAAAAACAATGCGTATGATAAGTGAAATGACATATATGTTCATATTTATAAAATGTTATTAATGGAATCAAATCCTTAGTTCATAATACATCATTAGCCAGCGTCTAACCTTATTGCTAGACTTATTTATTTATTTGTTAGATTGTGTATGTATGTATATACACACAAATAATAGAGAGAAATTTTATGATGACTTTTATTTGAAATTGTAGATACAAGCACATTCTTCAAACCCATTGAAATATAAGTAAGCTTGTAATATTATTACTTATAAATGCTCATACTTACCTTGGCAGGTTATTATTTCATGTAAACATTTGATGTTTTATATTTTTAGACTTTTTTTTTAGATTTTTTTTTCAACGTAAAACTTTTATAAAACCGATATAGCCATGTTTGCTGGGCACATAGCAGTGAGCCCTATAAAGCGAAAAGCCAAACGACAAATTTGTACTTTTTCAGACAGGTTTGTGTATACTTTTGAAAAGTTTATCTAAGCGCAGGGTGCAGCGGAAGAAAAACAAGCCTGAAACCAATTTTATACATGAAAAGGCCCGAGTCAAAGGGAAGTGCAGCAAATAAGTTGAAATGTTAATTGGCCGTCATCTCCTATTGGCTTTAATCTCTACCAATAATTGACTTACTTTTTTGAAGCTCTCTCGGCCAATAGGGAGGCTCGTTATTTTGTGGAGTAGCCCACTCGAAGTGGGAGGCGGTTCTGAGTTATATTCAACGCTAGTAGCTTTAGATCAATCCTAAACTAGATTCATTATTATAGATCTAGCTATATCTAGGATAGCTAAATTATTACTAACATGTATAGCAGTATTTAATTAATATGATCTCGTATTTTATGGTGAATAAATACGTTCCTATTGACAAGGAATCGCCGATCAAGTTTTCACTGAGTTTTGGCCAATAAACCTAAAAAAAAAAAGGATAAATACAGATGAACATAAGCTATTAAAGAAAACAAACAAATATTTTTATTAAGTAAACAGAGATGAAATTATGAACAAATTTGATGTGGTGGAATTTGGTGAAGATATTTAATAATTAACTTCATACTTATTAAGAACCTAAAAGATATTGATAATTATAGACCGGAGGCGAAGCTTTTCTTTGCAGGCCAGGTTAATCTAAAAAATTAATAATTTTAAATCATTGTAATTCTTTAATTTTGTACATTTTCTTTCAGTTAGTGCCATCTTTTGAGGGGATTCGTAATCTTGAATTTTTTAGAATGTTTTTTCTCTAAAAAATAAAGGAATAACAAGATTAATAATAGTGAATAGAAGACTATGATATTAACCTTGTAAAAGGGTATTTAAAAGAAAGTCTTCACATTATTACTATTTATTAACGATCAGATTAATGCATAATCAACGTTTCGATGTTCTTCCCCATCATCAGGACCGTTCTTTTATAATAATCCATTAATTTAAAATATATATATATATATATATATATTTTTTAAACATTATCATGAATGTATTAATTGGACATATACCATATATTACGAACGGTCTAGATGATGGGGAAGAACCCCGAACGTTGAATATGCATTAATCTGATCGTTAATAAATATTAATACTATGAAGACTTTCTTTTAAATGATTTGTTCCTTTTACAAGGAATAACAAGATAAACAATTTCAGAGTGAAAATCACTATTTTCGGAACTATGAAAAATATCTAACTGTTTATATTTATTGCTCCGTAAGATTTTTTTATCTGTAAATAACTAAACACCTTCATTCTAAAACTTATTAACTAAAATAAATAATTTGTTTTCTTTTTCTTTTTAAAATTTTACGTTTGAGTTTTTTTTCCTCTTGGCCACATTGTCGGCTTTAGGATTAATATATTGTTTTATTTTTATATTAATGCGTGTATTGGTTGTTTTTATTTTATTTACGGTTGTAAATAAAACCAAAAAGCCAAAAAAAAAAAAAAAAAAATTAAATAGATAAAATAATAATAAAATGGAAAGGACTCAATGAAAAAACGAAACGATATTTTCGAGTTAGGAATTGATAAATTATATGCCACTTCTATGAATTTGTTTTATTGAAAACTAGTTTCGAATGTTATACATTCATCTTCAGTTCTAAAAACCCACAAAAAATTCAAAAATAAGCAATTCAAAATATAGTTTAGTATTATTATACATATTAAATTAGATGTAATATGAATCAGTATTATAAAAAATTTATGAATTATGAATTTAATTAAGACAAGAAATCAAATACATGTTGGTACTCACCAAGGTTTAAATGGATTATAACTTTTCTGTTTGATATAATCCATTTAAACCTTGGTGAGTACCAACATGTATTTGATTTCTTGTCTTAATTAAATTCATAATTTTTTTATAATACTGATTCATATTACATCTAATTTAATATGTACAATAATACCAACTTGTATTTTGAATTGCTTATTTTTGAATTTTTTATGTGTTCCAAGAACTAAAGATGAATGTATAACATTCGAAACTAGTTTTCAATAAAATAAATTTATAGAAGTTGCAAATAATTTATCAATCTCTAATTAGATTGATCCTTCTTCTATACCATCATGGCGATGTCAACTGATATTTTCGAGCACTAGCCTTTCCCATATATAAAAATCTAATGGCACGCCCATATATTTCATGCTGAGATATTCTAGTAGGGAAAGAAGAGGCTAGTCATAGCGGAACAGAAAGAAGGGTACGGCGGAGTTAGACAATAGCAGCGCACCGCGAGGGGTTGTATTACCATAGCAGGAAGTACACTCCAGCCTTCAGCTGCACAAAACTGCATCCAAGGACGGGCAGCTCTGTCGAGAGTAGTTTACAGTTGGTCGCATGTCGGTCCTAGCTCGGAGGAAATATGGAACGGGTCTCGTTGGAATCTCAATGGCTAGATGAATTGATTATTTCTGTAAGAATGTGTAAAAGAACAGCTAAGTCGAGTTATATAAAACATTATTTTGAGAAATAGAAATTTTATGTTTCAACCGAAAAATATAAGATAGCACTTAAAATTTCTTGATTAAAAAAAAAAAAATTCAAATTTTACATCCACTTACACCAAATAAACTTACACCAAAATATACGTACGCTTTTATCTCTGCTTCCATAATAAACTTCACGGAGATAACAACAGACTGATAAATGATAAGGCTACTGTCCATGATAAGGTAAGTAAAGGGGAAATGGGGGAGCTGGCGCACTTCTAGGAGCAGCCAATCAGAAGCCAGCATTTGGTCACGTGACCTATGGCGGGAAATTTGAATTTGAATTTTCATCTCGACCTAACCTTAACTGCCACGTGGTCTTGCCTCGACCTAACCTTAACCACCACGTGGTCTCACCTCGACCTAACCTTAACTATTAGGCCACGCCCCTTTTTAATCACGTGACCCTTATGCCACGCCCCTTTTTAGTCACGCGACCCTTATGCCCCGCCCCTTTTTAGT
The DNA here is from genome assembly GCA_948150685.1 of Rhaphigaster nebulosa. Classification (NCBI taxonomy): domain Eukaryota; kingdom Metazoa; phylum Arthropoda; class Insecta; order Hemiptera; family Pentatomidae; genus Rhaphigaster; species Rhaphigaster nebulosa. The sequence goes on along the minus strand of OX411311.1, from coordinate 113,891,542 downwards.
CACGTGACCCGCGGAACCTCCTGGTCTATGCTCCGCCCGCATATTTTAGTCACGTGATCCAGTCACGTGACCCTTTTAACCCTCCGGTATATGCTCCGCCCTGATTACCCCCACCCTAAGCCGCCATTTTGTTTACAATGACGTGGTCAACATCCACGCCTAACCACCAGGTTTACCCCCCTCCACCCATTGAAGGGTCAGGTACCCACCTTATAGAGCATGAGTGTACCCGGCCGCCATTTTGTTTCTCTACCGTTTGAGAGACTTAAGGTTTTGTCGAAGGGTCAGGAACCCATCTTATAGAGCATGAGTGTACCCGGCCGCCATTTTGTTTTTTATACATCGCCATTTTGTTTTTCTACTGTTTGAGAGACTTGAGGTTTTGTTGAAGGGTCAAGTACCCATCTTATAGAGCATGAGTGTACCCGACCGCCATTTTGTTTTTTATACTTCGCCATTTTGTTTTTCTTATGCCGCCATTTTGTTTTTTCTACCGTTTGAGAGATTTAAGGTTTTGTTATATGGTCAGATACCCACTTTATAGTCTGTAACCTCCCCTACGGTTATATAATCATAACCTATACGGCGAAGGGTCAGGTATCCACTTTATTGTCTGTAACCTCCCCTACGGTTATATAATCATAACCTATACGGCGAAGGGTCAGGTATCCACTTTATTGTCTGTAACCTCCCCTACGGTTATATAATCATAACCTATACGACGAAGGGTGAGGTATCCACTTTATAGTATGTAACCTCCCCTACGGTTATTTAATCATAACCTATATGATGAAGGGTTAGGTACCCTCTTCATACTCTGTAACCTTCCCAAAGGTTACATAACCTTTACATTGTTTTCGTGTTTGCGCAACCTTCTCAATGTTTACGCAATCTTTGCAATATTTAACTTTAGCAACATTTAAACAGGTTGGATCGTGTATAGACAAGTTGGATGATGTCTAGGTGAAATACAAATATGGACTTTGAACTATCTATCTCTAAAACAAAAATAAATAGTAGGGCTTCTTAATCCTATAACAACTGTTGGACTTTGAACTGTTTATCTCTAACATATAAATAAATAGTAGAGTTTCTAAATCCTATAACTGCTTTTGGACTTTGCACTCTTAATCTCCAACCATTCTTATCTCGCTGAAACATAAACAAAACAACTTTTCAATGTACTACGTATTTTTAATAGTTGATAGTATAAATAATAGTCTTAAAAGGATTAACTTGTCAATGTTCTACGTATTTTTATTCTCTCATAGTTAAATAATGGTCTTAAAAGGATTAACTTTTAATCCATTAAGTTCCTATCGAACTTTTAATCTTTAAAATATATTAACAAATCGAAACGATGGTATCACGTTGGCCAAAGAGGTTGCACCTTTTCATAGCTTTGAAATATTTTCAAAGTACACGAGTCGGGATTAATAACTGCGAACATGTCGCAGTAAATTTTAATTAATGAATATTAATTAATACTATTTCTTAATCCCTTAAGGGCTTTTGGACTTTGAGCTGTTAATACCAAAACATAAAGAATGATTTAGGACTTAGGACCGCTAAAAAGTAAACAAATTTAGCTTTCGCAATAATGCTCTATCTCTTAATCCTTCCTTTAAAAGTAAACAATGGACTTTGAACTGCTAATCCTCTATCATTACTCATCTCGCTGAAACATAAACAAAACAACTTTTTAATCTTATATGTATTTTTATTCTCTAGTATAAACTATTAAAACGCCGTAAAAGAATTAAATATTAAATCCTTAAAGTTTTTTATCATGAGAGCCTTTTAATCATTTCATAATATCTGGATAGATGACGTCATTATTATTAGCTAAAGTTTTGTACCTTTTTCAGTTCTCAATGTTTACATTTTATGCAATTTTTCCAAATCTTTACCTTTACCTATCTATTTCTTTTTTAAATTTTCTATAATCTCCTCAATGTTTATACATTTTCTGTCCGCTAGGGCGCAGCACCTTACTCCAGTAGGGGATTTTCCTGGCTAGTTTACATAATGTTCTCAATGTCTATAATGCAACCTTCCCAATGTTTACGTTTACCCACCTATTTGTTTACGTTTTCTTTAACCTTCGCAATATTTAAATTTTATGTAAATATAGTCTTCTCAACTGATTTTTTGCCTTTCCTAAATTGTTTTTCCCCTTTTCTGAACTTGATTTAATTATAATTAACTACCCTGGTTCCTAATTGCACTCGTATCAGACCTTTTCCTACGGTTCCAACCATTCATTTTACTCAGCACGTAGAGGTCTCTCGTCTGCGTACCCCTTGATCAACTATATATTTCATAACTTGAAGTCCCATAATTTTAGTGGTTTTTAGTAATTTTAGCGGTTTTTATTGATTTTAGTCATTTCTTATCAGCTTCTAATGGCAAAATACACTCCGGCAATAATATTATGCTTAATGTTTAACCGAATCCATCATTTTCTTTCAATTCATTGATAATATTTTTTGAGTAGGTCTTTTACTGCTTTACTGGTCTTTTACCTCTAATTTTTAACATAGCTTTATATTTTTTAGTATATTTTAACCAATTTTCGATATTATTTTTTGTTTTTATAATTGATTTTACATGTTACATTATTGATTTTAGTCAATTTTAATGATTTTAGAAATAAAATAAAACGTTTTATTAGCAAATATTTGTATATAAATCTGTTTTGAGATGATTTATTATCTAGAGTTGATATTATTTGAGAATGTTGATGTAAGATGTGCTATATTTGGTCCCCATTTGTATGATATTATATTGTTGTTTTTATTTTCAATCCTAATGATGCCCGAATTAGCGAAACGTTGACTGATCAGATATTTACTGCTGTTTAAGAGACTCAAAACTTTATTCAGGATTCTTCCAGAAATATACTGATAATTTAGAATTAGAATTTAAGATAATTTTGAATATTAGAATGTTTGCCATCATCGGATGATAGATAATATTAACAGTAACTAATATGAGCATAATCGTGGCAGTTGGAGCACAATTCTGATCACACTTTTCCCCTTTAAAATTCCAAATATTTACATTATTCATAACTTGAAGTCCCATAATTTTAGTGGTTTTTAGTAATTTTAGCGGTTTTTATTGATTTTTAGTTATTTCTCATCAACTTCTAGCGGTAAAATACAATTCGACAATAATACCATGCTTAATGTTTGACCGAATCCATCATTTCCTTTTACATTATTGATAATATCCTTTGAGTAGGTCTTTTACTGCATAGACTTCGATCTCTAATTTTTAACATAGCTTTATATTTTTAGTATATTTTAACAAATTTTAGATATTATTTTTTTGTTTTTATAATTGATTTTGCCCGTTACTTTATTGATTTTAGTCAATTTTTAATGATTTTAGAAATAAAAAAATTTTTATTAGCAAATATTTGTATATAATACTGTTTTGAGATGATGTATTATCTGTAGTTGATATTATTTGAGAATGCTGATGTAAGATGTGCTATATTTGGTCCCCATTTGTATGATATTATGTTGTTTTTTTTTTTTTCACTTCTAATAATGACCGAATTGGCGAAACGTTGACTGATCAAATATTTTCTGCTGTTTAAGAGATTCAAATCTTTATTCAGGATTCTTCCAGAAATATACTGATAATTTAGAATTATTCATATTAACCCTTCTCCATACTCGCTTCATAATTCAAATTATTTGATTTCTTTCATGAAATAATAACTATTTAATAACTATTAGATATTTCTATATCGTCTCCGGGTCAAAATGTCTTGTTTTCTGCAGGTGACTGTCAATATTAGAATGTTTAGCATGATCGGATCATAGATAATACTAAAATTAACTCATATGAGCACAATCGTGGTAGTTATAGCACAATTATGACCACACTTTTTCCCAAAAATACCAAAAGTTCGCCTATGAGGCACCACTATCAGTACTTGTTTCCTCATCGAAGTTTGTTTATCGATTAATCAACAATCAGTTCAATCAATTTTGACGAGTCCATCTTGCTTTTGCACACTAACTTTCTGTTGGACAGAACATTTATGGACTTCACCAGGATGAGAACCATTGTTAAGAGGTGTTTCATAGCACCCTAGGATTTTAAAATGAGTAGCCGATAGAGGGAAAATGAGATAGTTCGAGCACAATGCTGATCACACTTTCTACGAAGAATAGCATCAGGTCTCGTCTATGAGACATTTTTTCCCAGTTACTTTCTTTCGCCTTGCCGAGGTGTGTTTATTGGTAAACACAGCAATCACATACTAGATTTTATTTGTTTTTATTAGATTGATATTTATTTTTTTATTAAGAGGCGGAAGCTCATTAAGACTCCTATATCTTTTGGTAATCAACTCCAATCAATCCAAAATGTTAAATATTTCCTCGAAAAAACATAAATTTAACGGAAGGCATTAGATCCGTCCTCATTTCATAATTCAAATTGTTTGATATCTTTCATGAAATGAGAACTATTTATTAGATATTTCTATATCGTCTCCGGATCAAAATGTCTTGTTTTGTGTGGGTGACTGTAAATATTAGAATGTTTACCATCATCAAATGACAGATAATATTAACAGTGACTAATATGAAAAAAATCGTGGTAATTAGATTCTGATCACAGTTTCCTCCAAAAATACCATACGTTCGTCTGTGAGGCACCTCTACTAGTGTACCTGTTCCCTCATCGAAGTTTGTTTATCAATAAATCAACAATCAGTTCAATCAATTTTAACCACTCCATCTCGCTTTAAGACTCCAATATCTTTTGCTAATCGACTCGAATAAACTCATAATATTAAATATTACCCCGAAAAGACAGAAATTTAACAGAAGGCATTAGTCACTTTCTGAAAAGTTATACGAGTTGCGGACATTACATGTGACTATAATCCAAGAGTCATGCCCTGGATAAATTCTACTGTCATAATATTAATCATGGATGGATGACCTTAGTAGTTGAGCTCCTCTAAATACTACACTCTTAATACGAATATAAAATTTTTAATCCAATTTATCACTTTTGCAGGGGAAGTACTGCAGTATATCGATGATTATTAAAACTATCAACACAACTGCATGCGAATCTGCTGACCTCTATTGTCTGTTTTAAGAGCTATTATTAAGCTTTCATGTCACACGAGGGGGTGTAGATCGGTATGTTCAAGGTATGGCTTGAGGTAGTGATGGAGGGTAACGGATGATCAGGAATGTGGTATAGGATGATTTAGGGATGTTCAGACATGGTTTGAGATGGTTAGCGATGGTATGGGATGGTCAGAGATGGTTTGAGATGGTTAAGAGTGGTTTGGGGTGGTCAGACATGGTTGGAGATGGTTTAAAATAATCTCCAACCATGTCTGACCACCCCAAACCACTCTTAACCATCTCAAACCATCTCTGACCATCCCATACCATCGCTAACCATCTCAAACCATGTCTGAACATCCCTAAATCATCCTATACCACATTCCTGATCATCCGTTACCCTCCATCACTACCTCAAGCCATACCTTGAACATACCGATCTACACCCCCTCGTGTGACATGAAAGCTTAATAATAGCTCTTAAAACAGACAATAGAGGTCAGCAGATTCGCATGCAGTTGTGTTGATAGTTTTAATAATCATCGATATACTGCAGTACTTCCCCTGCAAAAGTGATAAATTGGATTAAAAATTTTATATTCGTATTAAGAGTGTAGTATTTAGAGGAGCTCAACTACTAAGGTCATCCATCCATGATTAATATTATGACAGTAGAATTTATCCAGGGCATGACTCTTGGATTATAGTCACATGTAATGTCCGCAACTCGTATAACTTTTCAGAAAGTGACTAATGCCTTCTGTTAAATTTCTGTCTTTTCGGGGTAATATTTAATATTATGAGTTTATTCGAGTCGATTAGCAAAAGATATTGGAGTCTTAAAGCGAGATGGAGTGGTTAAAATTGATTGAACTGATTGTTGATTTATTGATAAACAAACTTCGATGAGGGAACAGGTACACTAGTAGAGGTGCCTCACAGACGAACGTATGGTATTTTTGGAGGAAACTGTGATCAGAATCTAATTACCACGATTTTTTTCATATTAGTCACTGTTAATATTATCTGTCATTTGATGATGGTAAACATTCTAATATTTACAGTCACCCACACAAAACAAGACATTTTGATCCGGAGACGATATAGAAATATCTAATAAATAGTTCTCATTTCATGAAAGATATCAAACAATTTGAATTATGAAATGAGGACGGATCTAATGCCTTCCGTTAAATTTATGTTTTTTCGAGGAAATATTTAACATTTTGGATTGATTGGAGTTGATTACCAAAAGATATAGGAGTCTTAATGAGCTTCCGCCTCTTAATAAAAAAATAAATATCAATCTAATAAAAACAAATAAAATCTAGTATGTGATTGCTGTGTTTACCAATAAACACACCTCGGCAAGGCGAAAGAAAGTAACTGGGAAAAAATGTCTCATAGACGAGACCTGATGCTATTCTTCGTAGAAAGTGTGATCAGCATTGTGCTCGAACTATCTCATTTTCCCTCTATCGGCTACTCATTTTAAAATCCTAGGGTGCTATGAAACACCTCTTAACAATGGTTCTCATCCTGGTGAAGTCCATAAATGTTCTGTCCAACAGAAAGTTAGTGTGCAAAAGCAAGATGGACTCGTCAAAATTGATTGAACTGATTGTTGATTAATCGATAAACAAACTTCGATGAGGAAACAAGTACTGATAGTGGTGCCTCATAGGCGAACTTTTGGTATTTTTGGGAAAAAGTGTGGTCATAATTGTGCTATAACTACCACGATTGTGCTCATATGAGTTAATTTTAGTATTATCTATGATCCGATCATGCTAAACATTCTAATATTGACAGTCACCTGCAGAAAACAAGACATTTTGACCCGGAGACGATATAGAAATATCTAATAGTTATTAAATAGTTATTATTTCATGAAAGAAATCAAATAATTTGAATTATGAAGCGAGTATGGAGAAGGGTTAATATGAATAATTCTAAATTATCAGTATATTTCTGGAAGAATCCTGAATAAAGATTTGAATCTCTTAAACAGCAGAAAATATTTGATCAGTCAACGTTTCGCCAATTCGGTCATTATTAGAAGTGAAAAAAAAAAAAACAACATAATATCATACAAATGGGGACCAAATATAGCACATCTTACATCAGCATTCTCAAATAATATCAACTACAGATAATACATCATCTCAAAACAGTATTATATACAAATATTTGCTAATAAAAATTTTTTTATTTCTAAAATCATTAAAAATTGACTAAAATCAATAAAGTAACGGGCAAAATCAATTATAAAAACAAAAAAATAATATCTAAAATTTGTTAAAATATACTAAAAATATAAAGCTATGTTAAAAATTAGAGATCGAAGTCTATGCAGTAAAAGACCTACTCAAAGGATATTATCAATAATGTAAAAGGAAATGATGGATTCGGTCAAACATTAAGCATGGTATTATTGTCGAATTGTATTTTACCGCTAGAAGTTGATGAGAAATAACTAAAAATCAATAAAAACCGCTAAAATTACTAAAAACCACTAAAATTATGGGACTTCAAGTTATGAATAATGTAAATATTTGGAATTTTAAAGGGGAAAAGTGTGATCAGAATTGTGCTCCAACTGCCACGATTATGCTCATATTAGTTACTGTTAATATTATCTATCATCCGATGATGGCAAACATTCTAATATTCAAAATTATCTTAAATTCTAATTCTAAATTATCAGTATATTTCTGGAAGAATCCTGAATAAAGTTTTGAGTCTCTTAAACAGCAGTAAATATCTGATCAGTCAACGTTTCGCTAATTCGGGCATCATTAGGATTGAAAATAAAAACAACAATATAATATCATACAAATGGGGACCAAATATAGCACATCTTACATCAACATTCTCAAATAATATCAACTCTAGATAATAAATCATCTCAAAACAGATTTATATACAAATATTTGCTAATAAAACGTTTTATTTTATTTCTAAAATCATTAAAATTGACTAAAATCAATAATGTAACATGTAAAATCAATTATAAAAACAAAAAATAATATCGAAAATTGGTTAAAATATACTAAAAAATATAAAGCTATGTTAAAAATTAGAGGTAAAAGACCAGTAAAGCAGTAAAAGACCTACTCAAAAAATATTATCAATGAATTGAAAGAAAATGATGGATTCGGTTAAACATTAAGCATAATATTATTGCCGGAGTGTATTTTGCCATTAGAAGCTGATAAGAAATGACTAAAATCAATAAAAACCGCTAAAATTACTAAAAACCACTAAAATTATGGGACTTCAAGTTATGAAATATATAGTTGATCAAGGGGTACGCAGACGAGAGACCTCTACGTGCTGAGTAAAATGAATGGTTGGAACCGTAGGAAAAGGTCTGATACGAGTGCAATTAGGAACCAGGGTAGTTAATTATAATTAAATCAAGTTCAGAAAAGGGGAAAAACAATTTAGGAAAGGCAAAAAATCAGTTGAGAAGACTATATTTACATAAAATTTAAATATTGCGAAGGTTAAAGAAAACGTAAACAAATAGGTGGGTAAACGTAAACATTGGGAAGGTTGCATTATAGACATTGAGAACATTATGTAAACTAGCCAGGAAAATCCCCTACTGGAGTAAGGTGCTGCGCCCTAGCGGACAGAAAATGTATAAACATTGAGGAGATTATAGAAAATTTAAAAAAGAAATAGATAGGTAAAGGTAAAGATTTGGAAAAATTGCATAAAATGTAAACATTGAGAACTGAAAAAGGTACAAAACTTTAGCTAATAATAATGACGTCATCTATCCAGATATTATGAAATGATTAAAAGGCTCTCATGATAAAAAACTTTAAGGATTTAATATTTAATTCTTTTACGGCGTTTTAATAGTTTATACTAGAGAATAAAAATACATATAAGATTAAAAAGTTGTTTTGTTTATGTTTCAGCGAGATGAGTAATGATAGAGGATTAGCAGTTCAAAGTCCATTGTTTACTTTTAAAGGAAGGATTAAGAGATAGAGCATTATTGCGAAAGCTAAATTTGTTTACTTTTTAGCGGTCCTAAGTCCTAAATCATTCTTTATGTTTTGGTATTAACAGCTCAAAGTCCAAAAGCCCTTAAGGGATTAAGAAATAGTATTAATTAATATTCATTAATTAAAATTTACTGCGACATGTTCGCAGTTATTAATCCCGACTCGTGTACTTTGAAAATATTTCAAAGCTATGAAAAGGTGCAACCTCTTTGGCCAACGTGATACCATCGTTTCGATTTGTTAATATATTTTAAAGATTAAAAGTTCGATAGGAACTTAATGGATTAAAAGTTAATCCTTTTAAGACCATTATTTAACTATGAGAGAATAAAAATACGTAGAACATTGACAAGTTAATCCTTTTAAGACTATTATTTATACTATCAACTATTAAAAATACGTAGTACATTGAAAAGTTGTTTTGTTTATGTTTCAGCGAGATAAGAATGGTTGGAGATTAAGAGTGCAAAGTCCAAAAGCAGTTATAGGATTTAGAAACTCTACTATTTATTTATATGTTAGAGATAAACAGTTCAAAGTCCAACAGTTGTTATAGGATTAAGAAGCCCTACTATTTATTTTTGTTTTAGAGATAGATAGTTCAAAGTCCATATTTGTATTTCACCTAGACATCATCCAACTTGTCTATACACGATCCAACCTGTTTAAATGTTGCTAAAGTTAAATATTGCAAAGATTGCGTAAACATTGAGAAGGTTGCGCAAACACGAAAACAATGTAAAGGTTATGTAACCTTTGGGAAGGTTACAGAGTATGAAGAGGGTACCTAACCCTTCATCATATAGGTTATGATTAAATAACCGTAGGGGAGGTTACATACTATAAAGTGGATACCTCACCCTTCGTCGTATAGGTTATGATTATATAACCGTAGGGGAGGTTACAGACAATAAAGTGGATACCTGACCCTTCGCCGTATAGGTTATGATTATATAACCGTAGGGGAGGTTACAGACAATAAAGTGGATACCTGACCCTTCGCCGTATAGGTTATGATTATATAACCGTAGGGGAGGTTACAGACTATAAAGTGGGTATCTGACCATATAACAAAACCTTAAATCTCTCAAACGGTAGAAAAAACAAAATGGCGGCATAAGAAAAACAAAATGGCGAAGTATAAAAAACAAAATGGCGGTCGGGTACACTCATGCTCTATAAGATGGGTACTTGACCCTTCAACAAAACCTCAAGTCTCTCAAACAGTAGAAAAACAAAATGGCGATGTATAAAAAACAAAATGGCGGCCGGGTACACTCATGCTCTATAAGATGGGTTCCTGACCCTTCGACAAAACCTTAAGTCTCTCAAACGGTAGAGAAACAAAATGGCGGCCGGGTACACTCATGCTCTATAAGGTGGGTACCTGACCCTTCAATGGGTGGAGGGGGGTAAACCTGGTGGTTAGGCGTGGATGTTGACCACGTCATTGTAAACAAAATGGCGGCTTAGGGTGGGGGTAATCAGGGCGGAGCATATACCGGAGGGTTAAAAGGGTCACGTGACTGGATCACGTGACTAAAATATGCGGGCGGAGCATAGACCAGGAGGTTCCGCGGGTCACGTGACTAAAAAGGGGCGGGGCATAAGGGTCGCGTGACTAAAAAGGGGCGTGGCATAAGGGTCACGTGATTAAAAAGGGGCGTGGCCTAATAGTTAAGGTTAGGTCGAGGTGAGACCACGTGGTGGTTAAGGTTAGGTCGAGGCAAGACCACGTGGCAGTTAAGGTTAGGTCGAGATGAAAATTCAAATTCAAATTTCCCGCCATAGGTCACGTGACCAAATGCTGGCTTCTGATTGGCTGCTCCTAGAAGTGCGCCAGCTCCCCCATTTCCCCTCTACTAAGGTAATGATATACTAATATACTAATGATAAGGTAGCATGTCCAAAGAATATTGCAACAGATATACATTCATACAAATGTATTAAGAGTTAAAAAAAAGTGTCTTTTTCTATTCCCGAAAATGGCTTCAATCCGAAGTTTTGGTTTCATTTGCTCTCACGTAGTCCACACTCAGATCCCATTGCTTCTTTAATGATGATTCATTATTGGTGGTTAGTCGTATAAAACAAAATATATAAAAATGGTGGAAGCAAAACTTACAAAGGATTGATCCTAATGAAGTTTAACTTATGAAACTCCTTAAAGCATGACCTATGAAAGTGGAAGAAATCCTCCGAAATGACAAAGATACAGCAAGAAAGCTATTACATTTTTAAAAAATAAGAAAGTTTTATCTGAAAATGTAATAGTCATAATTTTATAAGCCTATGATAAAGGCGGAAGAATAAAATTAATTAGAAATTATTAAATATTCGATAAAAATTATGGGGTGATATGGAACGGGTATATCACACACATATATATATATATATATATATATATATATATATATATATATATATATATATATATATATATATGTATATAATATTAAAGATTTGACACTTTAAATCGGGTTGTAGGACACAGATTTTAACTACTGTGTATGATCTACAACATATGCATGAGATCCTTCTCAGCATTAATCTGTTGAGCTCCAGTACACTAAGTAGGTACTGAACAATTGACAATAAATATTGTTAAATATTGGACAATATAGAGATTGTAAAACTTATAATAGCTAAATTAGCAATACTTTTTTCAAGCGAAAAAAAGGAAAATCAAAATTTTTTATATTGTGACACTCTTCATCCAAATATCAATAAATAATTTATTTATAACTAATAATATTAGAATTAGTATAAGTTCAGTACATGTATTTCCTATATCTAATTAGCTATTCAACTTTAAAAGTCTTTTCCAGGACAAAGCATTAATATAGTTCCCTCTATGGCAAGAACCGTTTAGAAATGCCGTAATATTAGTTATTACGTTACCTACTTTAAAGGAACTTGCATTTTTTTATCGCAGACCTTGGCCTTACTTTAAAGAGCTGGTCATGCAGGATTTGAACAGAAGCAACCTATATCTGGCCGGGACTACTGCTAAATCAGATCCTTTGCAATTCAGCTCTGAACAAAAAGAAATCCTTATAAGCCGTATAAGGAAGAGTTGGCAGGAAACTATAATGTATCCAGCGGAACATTCTACAACTATATGTCGGTTACTGTTGGTTCGGGAAGTAGTTACAACTGAAATTCGAAGGTCGGCCAGTATGCCACACCTCGGGTTACAAAACCGATCATCTGGGCCAGTTGGCAGCACTGATGGATAGATCCAGGGCGTGGTTATCGTCAAAGAGGAAGTCCTAAGTGTAATATTGAGTAATGGTGGGGTTTGGCCAAAATGCTGGGGTCAATGGTCAATTTAGTAAGAAATATTTAATTTGAGCAAAAATAAAATTATATTTATTAAAATGGTACATGCGTTCCAATTATTTACTTTCTAATAAGTTCCTTTTGTATATTTTGGAATATCTTCTTTTCGGGTGCCTCCGAGAATTATCAAGAAGAGATTGGAAAAAAAAGTTACGAACTTATCAGTTTGTATGAGAAGGGGATAATAATAAAAGAGTATTAACTTTTTTTTTAATTTGTTTTTTTTCTAAAACTTTCCTAGAAGTTCTTTTTGAACGCCTTCGTTTGTCGATTGTATAGCAAAATTTCATCCTGTTTTCTTCGATACAGCATATTTATTCATGTAGAAAATCTTTCGATATTAAAATGGCAGTTCTCTCATCTTTTAATTTTTCATATATCTGAAACAAATTCATTTTTCTGACATGGTATATTTTTTTTATAAACAAATGATCACTGATAGCTCCGTTTTCAATCTCCATGTTGAAAACATTGCACTATTTCTTTTTTACTTCATTGTACGCAGTAAAGGTGTGTGAATATTTCCGGTTTTCGCTGTGATAAATTATCTTTAAACTGCCCTCTGATTTAGTTATTATCACTAATGAATGGAAATTGAAGACATGAATGGATGAAAGTGCTATGTAACAAATTTTGGAAAGTTGATTGTTTTTTTTATGAATGAAGGTGATATATGCTTTCTTCGCCTTCTAACATTTACAACCCATGGTTCTTGGTTAATCACATGATTTCTCAGTGGATTTGATAGATCATGTTTTTAAAAAAAATATCTTGATTTATCATTTCAATAAAACTTTAAATTTGTAATGTAACACATCTACCCATGTCTTAATTTTTTAATCTAAATAAAAGCGTTTATAAGGAGCCAGTATTTTTATTAAATTTATGTATAATTGAAATTTGGCGAAAGGGTTTAAGGATTCAGCAAATGATGTTTCTTATCTTTAGCGAGAACTAACTTCAGACGAACTTTCAAGAACTTTTGCGTTCGGTGAATCGTCGAATTTCAAGTTGAGAAAGTAACTAACGATTACCGGGGATTTCAGTTTGATTTGATATTTACACTGGAACTGTTCGACCGAATATAACCATCAAATAAGATTAGATACGACATGGAGAAAAATATTGTGGGCGACCATCTTGAGATAATAAGTTCCGACCAGACGGAAAGAAAAAGAATGAAAAAGAAGTGGTTAAATAGTTTCGATAGTCTAAGTATTTACAATTTTATTATTTAAGACAAAATCTCTCAGTATGGATTATAAATCATGAGACAGCTATAATATAACTTTTGCCGAAGATAATATTTTATAAGCTATATATAATACATAAGCTTATATTATAAGCTTGTTATCGTAGGAAAGAGCTTGAAACCACGTAACTTCAAAACGGTTTCTGCATCTAAGGACCACTCATAATGAATAATGTTGAAAAACTGTTGACAGTCGCGAAAGTTACGCTTTTCGACTTTGATTTTTTTTTTCTTTGAAAAACACCTGATAACTTGAGTTTTTTAAGATAATCTGATTTTGAATATTACTGTCAATAGAATAAAAATAAAAAAAATAAGAAAAAAGACAACTGAAAGACAATATTTTAGAGTTCCATATCGGAGACAGCAAGATTGCTCGTGATTTCGGAATCGTCCTTAAATCAAATAAACATCATTTCTATGGAATTGAGCCTTCTTTTTTAAAAAAAATGAGGTGATTTTATAGAGATTCATTTAATTTTTGAATCTGAGATATTATAAAGAGATATTTAAAAACGAAAATAAAATAAAACTTATTTATTACAACAATTTTGTTGTCAATCTTTTTTGTTAATAAATACAATTAGATTTCAACCGCTCATGTTTTATTAATATCATCCTTTAAAAATTGACACTTCATATGATAAAATTATTTTGAAATATTTTTCAAAAACCATTATCAATAACATATGACTTGTCTTGTATTCATTCCCATGGAAATTTTCGTGGACTACATTAAATTAAAGTATCATTTTAAAATAAATATTCTGACAAATTTAAAAACATACATGCAATTTACAACGTAGCATTCTGACAAACGCATTTTAACAAGACTAACCCTTGTGTGAAAGTTGATTTAATTAATTTATTCAATTAACAAAAACATGAATAAATACATGTTTGCAGGCAGTAATATTTTATTTTGGAATAACGCATCTTCGATTTCGTTTATATATATTTTATCTGCCATTGGTTAATCGAATGTTGTACACCGATGTTCAAATATATAAAGTATGATCAGAAAGTCCACAAATTCGTTTGTAAAATTTAAATTGTTCTAGTTAGACAAGCTCTTTAATATTTTTTATTTATATTATATCATCAAAGGCTTTTTTTGGAGTGTGAAATTCAATTCCAAATATTTATTTGTGTACCTTTTAATTTTTTTCTAATAAATCATATATATATATATATATATATATATATATATATATATATATATATATATATATAATACAATACCTTCGCCTTCCATTCTTCCGACCGGTCGATGTCGGTTATAATGATGGGTGCAACTTCTTGATAACCTAATTGCAGAGGAGCGTAACCGCGGGCAAGGCTGCTTATTATTTTATGCAGTGAAACCTCGTTTTGATTAAAATACTGTCCCAGGGTCATTTCTTGCCTTCGGCACGCCTCTTAAATGATTGTCAGATCCTCCCCTCTTCCTTCCTAGACAGAGAAAGCCTTGCGTTGGATACAATCTGATGTTGCATTTTGGACCCAGTCATTCTCGTTCTTATTAGTCTATCTAATTCTTGAGTGATGTTTTAGACCACTTAGAACCCTGAAGCTGTATGATATGGCTAGTATGACTCACATACAGCTAAAATTTTTGATTCTGAAGATAAATATGTTATAAGGATCATCTTTAAACTCTTATTCATAGACTCTGTCATATATCCCTGCTCGATATTTTAACATGCTGTTCTATCCCGTATCTAACACGATGCTCTGTGCAATATCTAAGATATTGATGCATTTTTTATTTTCGAAGCTGCTTAATACATAGTTCTTCATAGAGCATGTTTTCAGAACTACTTACAGATGACATTCAATCTTACTTCTGATAATGGATCTTATAAACTTCGTTAAGGCAGGTAATTGGCAGAACAAAAAAAAAATGCATATTTATGGAGACTAGCCTAGGGTTATATCAGTGCCAAATAGTACAAAATCTGACTTTTCGACCGCACCCTAAGCACCATCTTGCAGAGATTATCTTATATTTGAGTTCCTTGTCCTATCAGTTTGGTTTCAGGTAAATTAAAAAAAAGTGTGAAGTAAGTGAAGAATATTTATTATTCTCTTTTATATGATTTAAGAATATCTTTAATTATGGGAACAATAATTGGGTATTTTGGGTAATTGGGCCCGGTTCACGGCTGCACACCGTTCACTGACGGGGCTGCTTATTTGTCTCTTATTTCCTGATTCGTGTGGACAGCTTTGGCTTGTATCTACTCGGGCCAGCTCTCTGCACAGCCCAGAGCTGCCACTAGACTTCAGCTTCTTCCTGCCAGATGATTGGTCTGAAAAGAAAATTATTGAACGATTCGACGCCCTATTATAAATACGACCCTGAAGATCTCATCCAATCGTTCATAACAGACCGCACCGTGACCACCAACACGCCTGTTATCGTGCCGATTGATGGTAATGTGAAGACAGCTGAAATCATAGATATTGCTGTGCCGAATGACGGAAACGCTTATTCCGTCTGTGAAGAAAAAAGTCGGAAGTATCAAGCTCCTGCAATGGTCTGAAACCAGTGTCCATTATGGAAGCTACAGAACGGCCATAATGGCCACTTGACGGCTATTATAAATGATGGCCAGAAAACTGTTGAACGCCGCAAGGATAGTAAGAAGCTTCCTTCATATTCAATAGAAATATCAAAAAACTGACCTGAAGTGGTTGAAGTTGACCCTCCCCCTATCCAGGAAAAAAACCTTCTGTTTAAAGTGGTGACAAATGATACATTTTATTATAGCATAACTTATTGCAATGAGTTATTTATTGCCTATGTATATAAAATTGATATTCTTTTTAAATGATATTACAAGTATTTTATTTTTATATGACGGTTAGAAACTAAATGACCAGGAAGAATTTGCTTCTACGTGATACGATTGGAGATTAAAGTTAATTCAAGGATTAGAAGTTGGCAGAGGCTTGTACAACTTATGCTAAGTGCTACGTGAGTCGCTACAACACACTCTCACTATTATTCTATTGGGCTATAGCGTTTACTTTCAACTCATTAAATAGTCAAATTATTTTAAGTCTTTTATAAACACATGTTTTTAGACTTTTATAACAGACAATCTATCATTGATCAAAATAAAAAAATACTACATTCGTGTTTCTAAGGATACCTATCTTTATATACAATTATAATT
This sequence comes from Rhaphigaster nebulosa, assembly GCA_948150685.1. Classification (NCBI taxonomy): domain Eukaryota; kingdom Metazoa; phylum Arthropoda; class Insecta; order Hemiptera; family Pentatomidae; genus Rhaphigaster; species Rhaphigaster nebulosa. Next base: position 113,874,639 of record OX411311.1, on the reverse strand, counting down.
CACATTGAAGAAAATAAAATAAAGGTTAATTTCAATGTACAGTTAAAATTACTTCTATTATTTCATAAGAACATTATGTTATATTTTATTATAGGCTTATATTAAGAATTAATTTAAAGAAAAAATAATTCTTGAATGTTGAACAACGTGCATGTCGAATGTTTTTTATTGAAAGATAATTCAAGTTGTCACACTCAAGGGCAATAGGTATTAGAGCAGCAACAATATATTCACACTATATAAACACAATAAAGAAAAAAAATAGAAATGATAATAATAACAAATAAATAAATAATTTAAAAAAATAAAAAGCATAAATAATAATGAACAAAAACAATATTACCAAGATAATATATATAAGATAATATATTTTAAGATGATATATAATAAGTAAGATAATATATATACATCACAAATTAAATCATAGAAATATAAATAAGCAGCCAAGATAAAGAAAATTAATATACTTGTTGAAATTTGCTGAAAATTTGAAATTTTGAAATTTGCTAATTGAAATTTGAAAATTTGCTAAATTTAGTCTGCATTTATTTTATTTATGTTATATTTATTTAGTCTGCATTTAATTTGCAGTTCTTCAGTCTTGATAATGCCTGGGAATTGGTGAAACTTTAACTGCTTAGTTATTTATTGATATTTGAGAGGCTTAAGGATTTGTTTAGAAAATTTCCAATAATATATCAAAAATATTTGTGGTTTTCATTAAAAAATTAATGTTTTGTTCATAATATCTTTTAATACAGAAACTATTTTTTTGATAAAATTTTAAATGTTCTTTTTTTCCATCAAGCTATGAGAATTCATCTCGTGGGAAAATGTATAATACGGAACCTGTTCGTTCCTATTCCATGTTGTCATCTTCATTAGGAGGGAAAGACTTGGCACGTCGAATGATAAGGAGGTTCTTCGAGATTAGAAGAAGCCTCTGTGCCAAGAAATAGGGACGGTTATCCAGCAAATCCGAAATGGCACTAAGAGACGGAACACGGTAGGACTTCCCGATTAGACAATTATGTGTGGATTACAGGGACTGTGAATCTTCACACGGTAGGACTAGGCAGCTAGTGCTAGGCTGGAGGAGGGCTTGCTGGCGCATACTGAGCAGAGGGACACGTAGCTAGGATGTGCTCACTACCAACAAACAACTCATTGAATTGCCAAGGAGCTTGAATCTTGCACCAGGAGACGAAAAGGGAGGGTTGCTAGAATGTTAACGCGGAAGAGGTCTTAGGGTAAAACAGCGGTAAGTGTGTGAACAGAAGTCAAATGACCAAGAAGGGAAAGAGGCAGCTTAATAAATTCATCATTACCTGTTTGAATTACAGCCACGTAAAAAAAAAGTCTTGATCGGAAAATTATTAGTATATGGATTTTACCAAATTACAATTTTTTTTAAATTTTTTTTTAATAACCAGAATATATACTTCAGCTTCATAATTTCAAATTATCTATGAACTATTGTTTATATATATTTAAGGGAAGGAAGAATTGCTGATTAACGGATATTGTATATTGATTTCTGAGTTGTACAAATACATCACACAGATCACAATATTTATTATTATAGGAAAACCACAGCAAATATGATGTTTGGGTCCGTACAATTACGTTGATGTTCAATATACAGTTAATTATAACAGTTGTATATACCTTTTATAGCGTGGTAGAGTATGAATAATGGTATTAAAGAAATAGACCCGGTATAGAGATATTGAAATATGATAACAAAAATGAATAATAGTAATTATCTCCATGAATAAGTTAGAACAAAACTAAATAAAACAAATAAATAAGAAAACAAAATAAGAAAGGAAAAAGGATTCTAAAGAATAGATCAGGAAAAAATAAAATAAAGGATATATACAAGGTGCGGCAAATGTAAATGACACCTTTCTAGACTAAATAAAATCCGAAGTATATGAAATTTACTGTTTTTATTTATTATCGTCTAAAAGTACATAAAATGCCATTTTTTGCATTAATTAGTTTTAGTTACAGTAATTAATTAGTTTTAAAAATAATGCCAGTCAAGTGAGTGCCCCGTTGTAATCTGTGCGGCAGGTTGGCCTTCCTGCTCACCCGACTTGAATTCTTGTGATTTTTTCCTTCAATTTGTACTTTTCATCTCAAATTAAACGTCCCCACTTTATATAGTCCTCACACTATATACAGGGTGATTAACTAAAACAAGCGGCTCGATTGGAAGTGGCTGCCATTCAACAAGAAATGATCAGAACATCTTATCTGACATTATTTTGAAAAATAACTAATAACTGTAACTGAAATTAATTAATTAACAACTGTAAATTAAATGAAATTTTATGTACTTTCAGATGAAATAAAAAATTGATTTAATTACTTTGAATTTTATTAAGCCTTGAAACATGTCAGTTACTTTTTCCTCACCCTATTGAAAAAACTTTAAATAAATTATCTTTAAATTCCTTTGTGCTATTCGTTTTAAATAATTAAATGTTTCAGAATTATAAGTGCTATTGTCATTTAATAAAGTTGTTAAATGGTAAGAAATTAATAACTGTGAACTGCATGGCAGTTAGTCAGTGAGATTTATATATTTTTTATTTTGTTTACATATATGTTAATATTCATATTAGTAGGTATTATATTCACCAACCTTTATCTTTATTTATTTTAAATTATATTATTTATTTATATTAAATAGAGAGAAGGGCGAAACAGAGGAAGAGTTGAAAAATAAAATATACCATTTGTTGTAAATTTTATTAAATAAATAGTAAATAAAATTTTATTTTTGACTTCTTCACCTACTTCACACTTTTTTTTATTTAACTGAAACCAAACTTAGAGGACAAGGAATTCAAATATAAGATAATATCTACAAGATGGTGCTTAGGGTGCGGCCGAAAATAAAACGCACTGTAATAAATTGTTTTCTGTTTTATGTATTTCGATGTTTTGGCATACACTGTTGGCCATTCGGAGCTGTAAACTAGTGAGAAAAGGGCAATAAAACATAAATATAGTGGAAGCAATACGCATAATTTAAGAACAGGCTTGAGAGTAATATAAAATAAAATTGGCTATATATTATTCTTATTCGTTTTATTTATTTTTGTATTCATATATTTTAATCTTTTTTACCATTTTGATGTATAGTTTTTTCAATGTATTTGGGTTATGCTGGTATTTTTTTAGGATGATTAAATTACTTTTATTATTCGCATGTATAAACCCCCACCAATCCTCCCCGTTTACCAAGCCGAAAATACACAAACATCACTCATTAAATAAAGTCTCTGTTCGGTTAAGGTGGATAAAAGTGCTCCAGAGCGATTAATGCCTGCAGGCTTACAGATATTTACAATCTCACAACAAATTGCTATTACCAAAGTAATTTTTATAATTTTTTCACCATTTTTTTTTATAAGCACTGGATGTCAGAAAAATGTCTGAGTTTTATCCATAATAATGAGTCATGGACCTTATAAACTATCAACGGAATGCTAGGGTCACGTTCCAACATTAGAACATTGCATTACATTGTTGTTTGAGTGTATTCGGGAAAAACTCAAGACAATTTATGAAAATCTGGAGAAGAACGACTACAACTCTACACATTATTGAGCTGGAGAAACAAAAGTCTAAGGATATCTTTGCCTAAGGCATATAGACACATTAAAAAAATTTAAAATTTTTGGAAGTGGTACTAAAGTTTTAAATTGTTTAAATAAATGGTGCATTTCCTGACAATTTATTCAGGGTTTTTTTTCTTAAACCTGTACGTATTTGAAAAAATAAATTTTAAATGCAGTTCCAATGTATATCTATATATATATAATATATATTATATTATATTATAATATATAAGTGTAATATATATTATATTATTCATTAACACATCAAACACAAAAAATAGATAGTTAAAACTAACATAAAGAATGGTGGAGATCAATGATAATTGACTCCAGATGTAATAAATGAGAAAATAGCTTTTAAAAAGCAAGCCCGAATTAGATGTAGATATCTAATACACTTGACCTTTTAAGGCGGCCACTGACAATCACTCCAAATGGAGCACTGAATTATAACAAGTGGAGTACTTGGAGTGAAGACGATTTCAAGGGCCCCCTCTGATGATAACTCCACTCCATCGTTCCATTTTTTTATCGACAAGTAATGATTTTTGTGGATCTACAATAGAAAAAAATTAAATAATTTAATCTTGACCTCCTCTCACCATTCCTGTAATTATCGTTATTTAAAAAAAAAAAAAAACCCTTTAAAACTGAACTTCTAATAATCCAAGTTTCTTGCTTCGAATGATGTAAAAAAAAAATACAATTTCTGTCAATGGCCTTCAAAAGTTTCGCCGAAGAGGAACCCCCGGTGTTAGCCACCCAAAAAATAAATCCTGGCTACTGGTTGTGTTACGGATTCGTCAATATTTTTTTAAATATTGAAAGTTGTAGAAACCTCATCAAATTGACAAAATCGAAGAAAATGAGTTGTTAGTGTGGCAAGATTCTATCTGGCTTCTGCTACAAGTATAACCTACTCGTGCTGCAATGTGTGAAGAAATAGCCGAGTACAAGAACGCATGATCAGATACCAATTTTTGTAGTTTTCAGTTATTGTTTGCAGGAGCAGTTTTACAAAGAATGAGATAGGGGAAAGGTTAATCAGTTATGTTGTTGTTGTATTACAATGTTTTTGTGGCAATCATCGATTAATACCATATCAAAAAATCACTGATGTAGGTGAAGAGATAACTGAATAATGAGTTAATGAAAGTTTTGCATAAATTTACACGAAACATATAAAGTGTTAGTTGGAACATTGTCATTCCAAGGGATCGAATTATTTCCAATCCTCCCTACCCTTTCCACGCGTTGTCAGTACAACGTAGAACGCTGTAAACTTCAACAGCGCAGCGATCGTCTAATTGCGAACTACTGCTCTGCTGAAATATAGAATAAAGTGTTTAGCAAAAAGTCACATTAGCAGTATAAATATTCGCCGATCACACTTAGCGCCACGGTTAAAAAATAATTCTATTCCATTAAACTTTCTGCCCGATCAGTCCATTAGGGTGAGTGCGTGTTCCTACAGGACGAATTCACAAATGTCCAGGTCGGGTTTACTGATTAATTAATCATAGCTCAGGCGTAAATAATTAAAAAGGTAATTAATAAAAAATAGCAAAAACTCAAAAAAGGAGACAGAAAACTACTGTTAGCATATAATTAGAAGATTACAAAATAAAAACTCAAGTCTCTCAAATACCAGTAAATAACTAACGATTCAACGTTTCGCCAATCGTCAGGACAGAAAAAGGCAATAACGCATACACATTCAGAGCTAATACAGTACATCTCACATTTATATAAAATCAAGAGATATTGAGTAACACTTAATACTAAAATAATCTTCCGACTAAAAGCTTCAAATTAGGGATTGATAAATAATTTGCCACTTCTATAAATTTGTTTTATTGAAAACTAGTTTCGAATGTTATACATTCATCTTCAGTTCTAAAAAAACACTAAAAAAATCAAAAATAAGCAATTCAAAATATAGTTGGGTATTATTGTACATATTAAATTAGATGTTATATAAATCAGTATTATAAAACATTTATGAATTATGAATTTAATTAAGACAAAAAATCAAATACATTAAACCAAGGTTTGATATAGTCCATTTAAACCTTGGTGAGTGCCAACATGTATTTGATTTCTTGTCTTAATTAAATTCATAGTTCATAAATGTTTTATAATACTGGTTTATATTACATCTAATTTAATATGTATAATAATACGAATCTATATTTTGAATTGCTTATTTTTGATTTTTTTTTGTGTGTGTTTTTAGAACTGAAGACGAATGTATAACATTCGAAGCTAGTTTTCAACAAAACAAATTTATAGAAATGGCAAATAATTTATCAATCCTAATTAGATTGATCCTTCTATGCCATCATGCGGATGTGAACTGATTAAAACGCTTTAAACTTAGTACTTATCTAAAAGCATTACCTTCCAACCTTGAGGAACACTAACACATTAAACGAACTGTTCAGAATTTATTCCAACTTATCAAAAATATGAAAAAAATACTTTACACCAGAGATTCTCAAGGAAGTTCCAGATGGTACAAAAATCATGGATTAAATAATCTTTTTAACACGTTCAATGAGGGATAACAATCTTTAATAAATAATTATTGATTATTGATTATTGGATCAATTATAAGATGAATGAACACGATCTACAATTACTAGAAACATGATTTAGGATGGTTGCCGTAATAAAGAGGAAAGCGCTCAGTGTTAAGAGGGCTTATGAATCAAGTTGAGAATCAATTTACAACTCCCATCTGAAAAATATTGACCGAATTTCTTATTTTTGATGGATGTACTTTTATCTGCAGAATTTTTGGTGTTGTAAATCTTACTATTGCTATGTGATATGAATTTCATTTTTGATTTTGGATCCTCATACTTTATTTTTAATTTATTATTTTCTTAAGCACTTTTGCTGTAATATATATAATTATACTTTGACACCTGTGATACTTCTGGGAAAGAAGGGGCGAAGTGTAGCCAACGTCTCCCCTGATTAGGATACAGAATATATTCCCATTCAATGAATTGTGATTGTGATTTCATTAGGCACTTTTATTTATATTTTATAATTTACAATTATTTGTAACTGAACACATGCATATGAAAGCAGAAAAACATTTAATCAACTGATGGGCTGTATTATTTTTATGGGGCAATCTTTCCAATAATAAAGATTATTTTTCATTCCACTTCAGAACTTTTTAAAGAAGCATATAAAGTAATTGAAGTTAGTTGCCAGGGAAAATTCGAAGAATGAGACAGAAAGAGGATGGCAATGAGATTTAATATCTGGTGGTGGTAGGATTTTTTTTTTAGAATTTTTATTTTTACTCTTTATATATTTTCAGAATCAGAAAAGTGTAATTTTAGTTTTATTACTAACTATTATATTGTAGCATACTTAATATGAGATATATAAAGTATAATAAATATCACCACACCGTGCAATAAACCTTATCAAGCGTTGCCACCGAAACCTCAAACAAGGATTCGCCATGTTGATGTAGTTACCCAAGACTTGGATCTGAGGACAAAGCGATAAGTCTTCTCTAATTGGATTTAGTAGAGGCCAAGGATCTGATGTTTGATAGCAACTGTAGCGAACTCTAACAATCTCTGTTGTATCTGTTCGAGGAGAAGTACTGTATCTGCCAAGGTCCGAATCCCGTTCATTAATAATTGTTGGCAGTTTTGTTTTCATAAGTTGTCTGGGTGTTTTGTTCTGATGACTGACGACAGAACCAGTCGTTAATGATTTATGAATGCTATAACTAGCTGTTAATGGGAAGATAGCATCGGAGTCAGATATTGAGATGTGGAGTTTAACACTATGTATACCACATATACATATAAATATTTATATACGAGATACTGGTCAAGCCATCATCATTGCCTTTAAATTTTTAGCCTAATGGTAAAGCGAAGGATCATCTGCAAGTGCCTGAAGTTGAATCTGGCATACATAAATTGGGTATACTTGGGTATAATTCCTATTGGGTAAACTTGTATAATTCCTTCTAAGTTGCAAAATGTAAGTAATGTTCCTTCCAAGTCCCAAAACACGGTTTCACACTTCAAGTGTGTCTTTTGATATTTTTGCATTAGTCTTTCAATTTATGTGTTATGCAATTCTCTATGAAGAAGTAAAAAGACAGAAATTAAAAGTAAGCCTGAATTTCGGGCGATCAGTGAATGCAGAGGAGTCCGGGAAGCCGGCCATAAAAAAATCAATACAAAAAAAAAGGAAAAGTTTTTTGATAAAGTACGGTTGTTTGGCTTGTTTCTAATGGAGGGTGGTAGCCCTGCCTGTCAGAGATGCGATGTGTAATTACCATGCCAGAAAATGTGTAAATATAGTGGATTAAAAAACTCAGTGTATATAAGTTGAATAAATGAGAGCTCGAAAACCTTGTTTTCTTCAAAGCAATTTAAAAAAAAGAACACTGACTTAAAAAAAATTAAGTTGAAGGAAAATGTTTCATTTTCTTTACTTGAACTTTCTCTCTACATACATGAATCGCTCAAATTACGGATCGCCTGAGAAAATTAGCAATTTGAGAAATATTATTGGACTTAATTAATTTGATACTAAATAATGAAACAAATTGGTTTCCGCCTGCAACAGCTGCACTTGAATTTGCCATTTCAAAGCCAACGGACTAAAAATGCCTCCGTAATGTTTCATTTAAATAATTAACTGCCTTCGAGATAAAACGAAGGTTTATTTAATTTTCACAGCCTCGGGTGCGCCCCACCATTTATTCTCAAACGTATTAGTCCAGTCGAAAATGTTAAAAATTTAATTAAAACCGGACAGAATAATAGTTGTAAATGACAGAGCTCGGAGATAGCAGAGTATCTAGCTGGAAATGAATAATTTTCTATTTCTAAGTTTCATGAGAACATTTTGTATTCATAATTGCTATTGCCTCCGTTACCCAAAATCCTACAATTGTTCATTTCTTTTTTTTTTAATAAATTAATAGAATGTGCATACAACTAAATTTTCAGCAATGATTAATACTTTTAAAAACAATTTCAGTTTTTTTTTTACTTGTAGGGCGTATGTGGTTTCCTTTTAGGAGTCCAACTTACAATTGAAGTTTGGATGTGCAATAAAAGGGTCTAACTGCCTTTTTTTTTGTATGTTACAGGTATATGTGCGGAATTAATACTTTATAAATATGATTTTATTACTAATACAATCATAGGTAATCAGAAAAATGTCTTTATTTTTAATTGCCATATTTCTTTAATATTATTAAAGTTGAAACTTGAATTTTGGTAAAATCACTTCAACCCTTTTGTATTTTCTCGCTTCAATTACTCTAAATGCCATAATTAGAAATTAATAAAAATTATCTGTTTATTAATAACAAATGACCTTATATTATTTATTTATTTTTCTTTGAGAAGATTGCCCGCCCATACAGTGAGAGTTAGTCGAATCTAAATAGAACATATATTTGTGTTTCAGAATAAAATTATAATTGATAAAAATATAGAATGAAGTAATAAAGAAAAAACAAAGATTTAGCTTTCAAAGAAGAAAGATAGGGACAATTATAATTTGGTTTTATGGCGTTAAATGAAAATGTAATTTTATGTAAATTTTAAAAAAATATTGGCTATTATTTTATTTTATATTTTCATTTAATTTTAATAATAATAATAATGATATTATTAAGGAGTATAAATTTTATTTATTTATTGTTGCGTTCATAAAAAAATTACTACATCAGCCAATTAATACTAGTAATACGCTTGGTAAAAATAATGACCATGATACAGGGTTGGGTAAAACTCGTGACTCAAAATATGTCCTTTTTAATTAAATGTTTCAAATACAAAATATTTGTAGTATTTGAAAGAAAACAGTATTTCAATTGTAGTACTGTCAAGTAGTTTGGAAGAAAAGTATTTCAAATAAAACATGCAATATACAATATACAAGTATGTTGAAAAAAAAAATTTCAAATAAATATTTTTTAATAATTGAAAAAAAAAATTATTTCAAATACAAATTTCACTCGTGTATTTTGGAAGAAAAATATTTAAAACACATAATGCTTTTTTATATTTTATCTGCTAAAATACAAAATACAAACAATTACCTATTTTATCTTGTATTAGGTATGCTGCCCAATTCTGAAATTCTTGGGGCACAAAGTATTTCAAATAAAAAAAATACTTTTAGTGTTTGAAGGAAAAAAAAACATTTCAAATACAGAATACTTTTTTATATTTTGTATTTAGATACAAGATACAAAAAATGTATTTTATCTTGTATTTTGAAATACCTCGTTTCTGTATTTTTATCAAATAAATTTATATTCAGCTATGATTAACGAATCAAACGAATCAGTTAGCTTAGCAATCAAATCAGTAGAAACCTATTGTAATATTAAAAATATTTATATAGACGCTAACTTAAATGATTAAAAGACTGTCCCGCAACATGACAGCCATTTTCATTATTTAAATGGAAAGAAACCTTCAATATCCAAAAAATACACAGTGACAGTAGCATTAATATAGAAACCGTAATTAGATTCCTTAAAAAAAAAAATGTTTATCTACAGTTTAACAGAAAAAGAGAAAAATAAAAATAAATTGAAGAAGTGTTCATAAGCAACGTATACTTTCGTTGACTAGACTTTAACTTTCGATCTCTGCTATAGATACATACATACTATTTGGACAAAAATAGTTTTTAATTGATTAAACCAGCGATTGTGCTGAATTACAGAACAAAGAAATTACTTGAGGGGAATGTTGGAGATCAGCACTCATTGGTACCTCCTTCTGACTTTATTTCAGGTTGTTTATTCAGCTCAGATCCTTCATCCAACTGCTTTTTAGCCGTCGGTATGTATTGTTAGGAATACTAATTATAGTTTGTCGTGAAATATGCTTTATGTTTTAATGGGATCTACAGTGGTTAATTGTGAGTCCGTGTGTAATGTTCTGTTTCCAACATACCATGTATACTGTGGAATAAGTCACACTGTGTGTATTTGAAACGTTCATAGTTTGTTTTTGACAGTATTCGTATAACACGTAAAATGCAGTTTCATTTGTTCTGTAATGTAAGTAAGAAGTAATGTTTTCAACATAACTGTTTATGTATCGTGAATATTTTTATTAGATTTTAAATGTTTAAGCTGGCAGTGAGAACTTAAGTTGGCGTAACCACTATATATTTTTTTTATTTGTAATTGTTTAAGCTTATTTACCTTGTGCTCTTTCGATTTTACAATCTTCTAGATTAATTAACCACCTGACATTATGAGAACTCCCTATTATTTTAATTGAACTAGGATTAAATGAACTATTTAAGTCAGTTGGAACAATTGTTTTTCCTTTCTATTATCGAAGGAGCAGAGGGTTGCTAAAACCGTGACCAGTGCCCCATTGTGAGGGTAATTGTGGATCGGAAAGTAATTGCGGGGTCGTTACTTCGTCCTTTCTCTCTCTAAGAGCCTCATGTAGTGTATCATTGTGCCAACTCGTCCATCACCGGATTTCAATAAGCTGTTGATTTATTATGAAGAAATATAAATATTTCAATAACACCATAATTTCTCCAGAATCCAGTCCTTACGTAATCCAAAATCTTTTTAAGAATTATTTGCGCTTATGTTATTTAAACTTATGAGCCCATATCATACGTATGAGTCCAGATATAAAAATAAGCTTATATCTGGATTAATAATAATTGTTAGTCAATGAGCTAGATTCCCAGTAATATGGATTATATTCCCAGATGGTTTAAATTATTAAAAATGGTAGCAATTTTATTGTTAAATTGACAATGCTAGAGAAGCAGGAGTTGAGAAAGATCGTTCTGAAGATGAGGAAATATTTCTCCCAAACTTTAGCATAATAGTAATAATAATAATAATGATAGGATGTTATATATTGATTGCCCTTCATTTAATGCATTGATAAGAACTTCCTAAGAAATTGAAAAAGATAATTTAATTATTTAGTCTTTTGGTCATATATGTTTTCTGTTATTTATGTAATTGTATATGGTAACCTAGTCCAGGAATTAAGTATTTTCTATCTATTTATCTATCCATCTATCTATAAGTCTTAGTCTGATATTTAGTACTTTACGTTTTCTCTTGACGCGTGGGTCCCCATGCAAAAATAAGTTCTAGTTGAGTTTGTTGTATTGGATAGTTGTCATTATTAACTTGGTTGCATATTTCGTGTTGAAATGTAAATGTGACATGTTCCGGCTTGTCGTGGTTTAGCTTTGATTTCCATAGCTTAACTTAGTTTTGTGCGATATGAACTGAGGGTTGTGTTTTATTGTTAGAGTTACATGTTCCGGGTCTTCGTTTCTCATGATAATAGTGGTTTAATTTATTGAAGGAATTTCCCAAGACTCAGTCCTGTCTTCACTTATGCTCTTAATATACTATGTACGATTTATAGATAATACATACAGTTGAGTCCTGATAATCCAACACATATGGAACCAGAATATATCGGATTATGGAGATTTGCCAGATTACTGCAGATTAAATAAAAACGTGCAACTATAGGAAGAAACAATATATATATATATATATATATATATATATATATATATATATATATATATATAACACATTTTTTAAATGCTTTAATATAATGTATGCATATATCCATCACAATCGATATATATATATATATATATATATATATATATATATATATATATATATATATATATATATCGATTGTGATGGATATATGCATACATTATATTAAAGCATTTAAAAAATGTGTTACAAAAAAAAGAAGTATAAATCATACAATTTATAAGATCAACATTCACACTGCATTCTTATTTTCGCTGTCGGACTATAGAGACTCAACGATTATCTCTTATATTTAACGCTTGTTATTGAAAGATATACTAAATTTGCTATCCAACCTAAACCAAACAAATTTTGAGATTACCTTCTTAGTCATAAACCGTACCATGATTGAAAAAAAAATAAGTGCTTTATTTGGATCCTGTAAATTAACATAACAACTTTGCTCGTTCGCTTTAACTAAACAAATCAAATCGCTTTAATAAAACATTCAATTAAACATGTATAAATTGAATTACATGGAACCTAGCTGTAGACTCAAGAGGTATGAGGGAAACGATGGCGAATAATAAAAGAGGGGGTGGGTATTATTTCATTCCTCAACAATTTGATGTATACACTTTTACATAAACAAATAAAATATATAAACTAATACTAATTAAGAAAATGGGAAATGTTGATTAGATGGCTAATCTAAGACCTAGAAGTAAGATTAAATTTAAAGTACTCGTCGAATCGAATTCTGTCTAATCAAACAGTCTTTCGTAGAGCAGTAAACAATTCCAAGAAGAAACAGGGTCTAGATGGGCTAGCAGAGTGGGGAGTCAACTCAACTCAACGGTTCCAATTCGCTGCTGATGTTTACTGAGATTTAGGGGAGAGGGCGATCGCCATCTACATGTATAGAATGCTGGTTAATTAATTTTCAAGCTATTACTTTCAGAACTTTCGGGACTTGAAGTGATAAAAATAGCACCTGAAGATGGGAGAAATGCAAAGCAGATAAACAATGAAGAGAATCAAGGAGGTCTTGGACTGGAGTAGTGATTGATAAAGGAGATAAAACAATAGAGCCCCTAACAGCTGTTAAATCCCCGTCTTTTTACGTCATTGAGTCAAATCAGTGCCACTTCGAATGCCACCGAAATCGTTTGTGGTTGGACAAAAGTGGATTCCATCACCTATTCGATTCTTTATTATTTTGCGTCATCATCAATCATAGCAACATCTAAAAATCTGTTAACGAATAATGACATATTTACTTCAATCTATTAATTTTGGCCGAGTTGATGTATGTCCCTATATTCTTTTTCGAAGTTTAAAATTTATATTTGACCAATAAATCGAGAAAAAATAACACATTTCGTAAAACATGAACTTTATGGGAAGTAGCCCAAATATCGCCCTCCTCCCTCTGCGTAGAATTCGAAATTTTAAATATTAAACTAAAGTCAAAATTCCTAAAAAAATTATTATACAAGTAGCTCTGTTCTATACCAACAAATGCTAGTATCTTTATTGGGCAGAACTTAATAATCTTTCCTCTGATCAAACAAAAACACTTACCTAAATGTTAGGAATTTAATAGAGTTGCTCTAATTTCGTTCCGCAATTAAATTCACAATTTATCATACTATTCATTTGAAGTTAGGGGTATTTAAATAAAGGCAACTGACTCTCCAAAACCAAATTTATTTACATTAGCATACTTAATACATTTTGATTATTATCTATTTTATTAAAAAATGTGACTAATGATCCATCCTACTAAATACTATTGGTAAGAATGAACATAGCTACTGACTGATTTGAAGCATTTCATACATTTAATCCATTTATATCCTCGTTTGTCTTCAGACGGGTTGAATGACCTTGAGGGGAACGAATTTTGGGGCCGACTTATGAAAACAATTTCAGTTGTTCTTAACGAGAATTTCCGATCTCCGACTATTTGAACATGATAATAATGCCCTAGTCTATGAAGATTAATGATATAATTCTTTATGCACCAGAATAGCGTTCTGAAGATGATCAAAAACTATAACCAGCTCTTTTTCGTTCTATAGTTGAAAAATACAAACCGTCACAACTATATTGCTGTCACCATATAGTATACAATAGAGCATTATTATCAACGCTAAATAACAGGAAGGGGGGACGTTTTTAGACGACATAACATTTGGCAAAAAGTAACATTTATAAAAGGACATCAGGCAAACATAAGCATACCAATGAAATTACATCGGGAGGGCGCCTTCTAAAACAACTAAAATTAATAATATAATACTTAAGTTTAATACGTCAATAATACCAATAGATATGATCAACAAAAATAATTATATAACCTGTATAGGGGATAGCAAAAATAAAAAAAAAATACTCCAAGATTCTAAATAAAGGTTTTAGATTCTCCAAAAGCAGGTGAATCAGTCATCGTTTTTGCTAAATCATCACCGGGACTAAAATACACCAGAATAGATTAATATAGACTAGATATAGTACATCCCACTATTATCTATCTATTATTAATTTAAAATAAAAGCTAGAAGCTTTGGAGCAGGATGCGGTGAATAAAGAAACATACAAATAAAAATATTATATTGTGTGCCTACGTTTCGGCCTAAGTTTAGGCCATCATCTAGGCTACGAAAAAAAGATAACAATTTTTTACAAGATAGCAGATAACAATATAACATGCTTTTTCATAGGCCTGATGGCCTAAAACTTAGGCCGAAACGTAGGCACATGATATAATAAGTTTTTTTATTTTTATATTTTTTCATTGACCGCAATCGCAACCAAGCTTCTCCTACACATATTCTCACGGTCAACATTTCTCTCACCATTAAAATGAATTAACGTGATTATGAGCCCTCGAGTTGTCAAATAATTTAATAAATCGACAGAATGAAAACTCTAATCAATGCACTTCAATCGTAAAGAAAAATAATGATATTGCAGATGCAGTAGTAACTAGTATGCCTGAACTAAAATTATTTTAAACTCAGCGCGTGAAGAAAATCCGCTACGTAATATATTATAAGTGAAGTAGTAACGGATGAGGTTAATTACACCATTGCAAATTATTAGCATGGGATGAGTGCAACATGTGTAATAAAGATGGAGTTAAGGCAATTGATAGAAGCCGTAAGTTTCTAAAGACTTAAGAAATAAAACTTTCTAATGAATGCGAGTAGTATGGTTATGGTTTCATCAAGAAATTTAGGTAGCAACTATTAATTGAATGCTTAGCATTCACCTAATATTCATAGATTTAATTGCAGTGATTGTGTTCCTTAATTAAGACAAACTTATTACTTTACTTGTGTTTATTACTTGTAATCTCATTTTTATTTATTCTGAAAAATATCGATTTTACGTAATTCTTTATATAATGATTTAGTTTCTAATGGAAGATTTATAATATATGTATGGTACAGTAATTAATAAATTATCAGAGTTTAATATTAAAAAAGTAAGTGGAATAAAATGAATAGAATGAATGAATAAAAAGTATGTTCACAAATACTGACAGAATTAAAACAAGATAGCCCACAATAAATAAAATCATGCTGAATTATAGGAAACAAATTATATTTTACAAATCAAGGATCCGTTTGAGTATTTGTTGCGGAAATGCGCAGCTCTAAGTACAGTCAGGTCTTAAAAATCCTGACCGCCATGTTGGGCTCACGATTCTGGAGTTCCATCGTTTTCCCTCTTACCCTTCAAATAAACTTAAGAGTTTCGGATAACCAAAACAAAAAATACTATGGATCGATCACTCAACTAATTGGAGTAAAATAGACAATACTATAAATGAAAGTATATTGTTTTATTTATTTATTGATTTAATCACTGGTAAAAACATAGCACATGCTAAATTATAGATATAATAGAGTAAATATGAGAATAAACAATATCTAATTAAAAAAAAATAATTATTAGATAAGATTTTTATACAATTAATGTTAATTAATCCTATCTAAAGAAAAATATGTAATAATATAAATATTGATTGTACTGAGATGGATATCAGATGAACTACATGCTTTTAGGTAAATGTTTCGAGAATGCACAATGTACTCGAAAATGTTATAAAATAAATAAAATGTTTAGAATTTTGAAGGTTTTATTATTGAAACAAAAAACTTGCAGAAGGAACTTAATATATGAAATTTTCTAAAAGTAAAGGTGTGTTATTAATTTATTTTTTTTGCCAAAGTATAATTCTTTATAATTATTCATGTCTAATAAAAATATTGTTTTATAAATAATAATTATATTATTTCATAACCTTTTTATTAACATTATACTCATTCAATGAACTTTCCTTTGCTATTTCATCCATTTCCTTTTGATATATACATATTTTTTAGCGTTTATCGGTGGATATCGATATATGTGGTTTCGCGATACGGCAAAATATCCAATATCGATTTTTTACTTTCGATCTCTCAACACTAGTGAATACTTTCTTCCTTATTTATTTGTTATGTTATATACATAATTATCAGATTAATTATCATTAAGAATCACACAACCTATATATTACAGACTAACCCTTATGTTTTATTTATCTATCTCCCTGTCTAGCCATGTTTTATTAACTTACTGATTAAATTTGCAAAATTATTGTTAATTTTTGGGTATCCGTCTTGAAATTTACTATATTTTTGATGTTTTTAGTGATATAAATTACTTCAACTATTCTTCTATTTTCAGTAATACTTTCTCTTTTTGATATTTTCAATATATTTGACTAATATGAAAGATAATATAGGAAATAATGAACAAGAAAATGTAATTTACAAGATAAAATGTGGAAATTGTGATCAGTAATATTTATGACAAAAATCTACAAAATAAAGCACTAGGATTTTACCACTTAGAAACAATTGTAAAAATACTAAACATGCAACCAACCACACAGGCACAACACAGTATTGCAAGTAAACACGAATGCAATTTTAAAACCCATAAATATTGAATAGCGAAAATCATACTAAAAATTGAAGAATGCTTAAAACAATTCACCTCACTAAATACATTAAAAATACAGTAAATTTCAAGGCGGGTACCAGAAGTATTAAAAAATATTACACAAACATAATAAATAAATTAAATTAATAAAAATATATAATACAATACTAAAAAGCTGATTTAAATATTTTTTTAAATATTAGCCACTATATATATATATATATATATATATATATATATATATATATATATATATATATATATATATATATATATAGGTATGGGGTCTTAATATTAGCATTGTAAGAGATTAGTCTCTAATACATAGGTTGTGTGTATTGAAACGTAATAGTATGTAACAAGCTTCCTATTGAATTAGGTATTTAAATTGTTGACTGCTAATAATAATTATTGTTAGAATATTAACGATATGGATTAAATGATGTTAAATAGAAAAATACATGCAAAAATTATTAATGTACCTATACAATAAATAGTTAGGTATGATATTTAGATTAGAAATGAATGTGAAATTATTTGTCATTTGATGTAAATCTGCAATAGTTATGGTATTAAAAATGTTTTAAATATTAGGTTGAATCCTGATTATTAGACAAACACTTTGAAACGTTGGTGCTAATGTATATGAAATAATAAATAAATAAGACTTATATGCCTTAAACCTAAAAGACATTGTTGTTATGCATTATACACTATGTTAATTAGGTATTGTTAAAACTTTTGCCAACTCTACTGATTAACTTATTGTTAGACTTTCTGTATTAGATTAGTTGGAATTAAAGCATGCTCGTTAACATGTAGTAATCAGTGCGCTTAGTATGCAACTCCTATCAAAAGCTTCCGATGATCCGGATTTGCAGGACGTACGACCTATTTTTTATTTCGTAGCCCATGATTACGACTAATGAAGCTGGTCTCAGCGATTGCCGTTGGAACAATTATAGCCATCTCCTCCCACTTGATCGCTTCTACTCCTGGTCCTGGGCTGAGCTGCATCAAGGAGCAGGACAATGGCAATAATTTGGTCCTGCGTGCTCCTCTCCTCGTGAGCAATTAAAGGAGGAAATCTTAGGCGCCGCGATGGTTGTCAATAGAATGTTCTTCTTCTTCTGCACTTATTTCGTCCTGTCGTCTCATGTATCTGTCGGATGGGCTGTTGAAACCCCTATAACTTTTGTAGACAGGGCGAGGGGGGAGGTGCGGTCTGACGCGCCCATCGTGGGAGGGGGTAGTGCGATAATGCGGAGAATAAAAAAGAAATTAAATTACCGAAATTGGAAGTTTATACTAAACATTATTACTGTAATTCATCACAGCCATTGATGAATGATGTCAAAGCTGGAGAATTAAAATAAATCCCATCAAAACACCTTTACCCTACGTCGTAAATTCACTACATCCTTTCCTACAGTATCCTTTAATAATTTATATTTGTCCTTGTCGAACAGATGGAAACTTACTTGACAAACGCTCCAAATTACTAATTTTATACAAAAATATCATATCCATTATTATTATCAAGCCTATTCGTACATACGAGATATAGCTTTGTGGCTCCCCTAAACCATAATATTCCTACCGCATCCAATGTTTATAATCCAAAATCCTTCTTCTTCTTCTTTCTTCTTCCATGGCACTACAGCCCAATGTGGGCCCTGGCCTCCTCGCTGAGCTTTCGCCAGGTCGTTCAGTCCTGTGCAGCTGCTCTCCAGTTGGTCACTTTTAGGATGTCTTTAGCGTCCTGAGAGACACAGTCTTCCCATCTTAGTCTGTGTCGCCCTCTCCCTCTAGTTCGGTTAAGGTTTCCGTCCAGAAGACTTTTCGGGATGTCACTGTTCTTCATTCGGGCAACGTGTCCGGTCCATCAGAGTCGTCCGAGTTTGATCAATATAACCGAATTCACTTCCCCAAATAGCTCATATAGTTCTATATTTTTTCTTCCTCTCCACTCGTTACCAGTCTTGACTGGACCTAATATTCTTCGAAGAATTTTCCTTTCTCTCAGGATCTCATTCTCTCTTGCCGTCGTTAGAGTCCATGTCTCTGAGAAGTACATCAAAACTGTACGAATCATAGTCTTGTAGAGCATCAATTTCGTCTTCCTTGTTATATACTGGCTGTTGAGGTGATTCCGTAGTCCGATATAACTCTTGCTAAACTTAAAAATTCTCTTCCCCACCTCCAGGGAAATATTGTTATCAGAGCTAACTATAGAACCAAGATAAGTGAACTGGTCTACCTTCTGAAACTTAAATCATCCAAACTCCACAAATTCTCCAGCGGGATGAGATGCATGAGAGCCACCAGTACGCATGTACTTCGTCTTATCTTCGTTTATTGCAAGCCCCATCTCTTGAGCAGCCGAAAAATCCTAAACACTCCTTATTTTGTCACAAATAAAATTATCCATAAAGATCTCAATTACCCATTTGTTGCATATTTAGTCCGAAATAGATGGACCGTCTTTAATTCCAAACTCTTTGCCCACACCAAGTCATTCGTTCGTAATCTTTCATAACGATGTATTCCTGATAATCCTCCGAGACGTCTGAAAAGAAGATGGCCACGGGACCTTCTAACTTCGATCCACGGCTAATGGAGATAGAAATAAATTGAATAAAATTCAAAAAGCAACCCTCAATAAAACACATATTTAGTGATATAACTAAATACACATATTTCATATTCGCCTCGCCGCCTTGAGCTAAAGCAGTGATTGTTAAGAGTTCCTCAGGTCGTATCATATACAAGACCCTCCACTAAACTAAATGCAATTAGAGACTTATCACTTTGTCCTTAGATCGAAGTCTCGAGTGGCTAAACTTGGTGGATCCTATCAATGTTTCAGGTTTCGAAGACATTTGAAGAGGATTATCACAAGACATGGTCCCTTCCTGTACTTATTAAGGTCTCTGTATATTTGAGTATTATGATGGCAAAGTTTATTGATCATTTATTGACTAATCGCAAAGGAGGAACAAAATAAGCAAAACAAGTGACTTATTTTGTAATGGCCTACCATTTTTCTCCTTGATGCAAATGTAACAATTTATTTTTGTATAAACATTATTTTGTACAAAAACAAGAGAAAATGGAAGGGTTAAATTCTTCGAGTGGAGAGGATTCAAAGAAATATATTAAATTTAATAGTCAGTTTATTTTCAATACACTGTTCCTACATTATACACTGTTCCTTCTCGCCTTGTTTCGAAACATATTTATTACCGTAAATTAGGAAATATTTATGTATTATAACGTGCGAGATATATGAAAAACACAGCATGTTTTTTACTCGTCTATAAATGATAACGAACACGTTTCACTTTAAATCTTTATTAGATACGTTATTAAATATGTTAGTAAGATATGTTATATATTAAATCAATAATGATTATTGATAATTATTGCTTTTTCCATCTCGCTTCCGACGCATTGTCCGACAAATCTTCTCATCATCCTCATATGATCCAATAAAATTTGGTGTTTATCTTAAGGATCAAAACATCTAATAATTCACACTTGCTTCAGGGGATATCGCATTAGGTATTATGCATTAAGGGTGGGGGTTCAAACATTGGGTTACTATAATTTATTATATTAATAATAAAATAACGAAATAATTACAGTTATTGTCGTGAACTTTCAGCGACGCCCTCCGGACCAAATTCGGTATGTATAGTTATTTTCTAGGCAGAACATTGCCGTAGAAGTAGGGGTAAATTTCAGTCAAAATTTCGGCACATCTAATGTTTTTTCGCGGTTTTTAAAGTTTTGCGCACCTATTCAGTTCCTCCAGATTCAGTTTGTGAATTAAATTGGGGTTGGAGAAATGCCTTTTGGGGATCTCAATTTTTTTCACCCTCCGCCATTTTGATTTTTAAATTTTGTGTTTTAGTTAAAATACTTAACTTATATTTATTAAACAAATATTTTACATATATATTTATATGTATTTACATATTATATGTATCGTGTGTATATACATATGTGTGTGTTTGTCTGTCATATTCTCAAAGAGATATTCTGTAGCTTTGAGGACAGCTAGCCTCTCCACTTGGTTATTTGAATATTCTGATCCCAATCTACACTGAGCTTCAACCACTTTTTCATTCTTATCTTTCAATAACAAGACACATTCACGTTGTCTCCATTCTTTGCTTCCATCGGTGAAAATTTCTGTCTGATTTTTTGCGTCAGTTTGTTCATGTGATAAGAATTGTACATGTATGCACTCAATTATGATGCATCAGTGTTTAGATTTCATGCTCCCTAAAGAGCAGTGCTTACAAGTTTGGGATTTGGATTTAACAAGATGATTTCGCACTTAAACCGAAAATGCACTTACCCCACATGACCTTCCGGGCATAACCCAATCGGTTTTCATAGCCCGAAATTTCCAAAATAAGTTATATGCATACAAAACATATTATTAATTAATAGAACTTATGACCAGAAATCATCTTTATTTTTTGTACATTTTCGTTATTCTCAAGGGACATTATCCCAGATTTTTTTTTTCTATTCTTAAAACCTCTTAGGGTCAAACTCTCAAAATTGATTTCGTTACCTCCTTGCGAAACTAAAAATTGTATAACAGATATCGCAGGTGAAGGATACTATGTCCTTTTTTTAATAATTTAGGATTAGTAATCATTTTATAGGTAACAATGTTCTAAAGAAATTGTAAGGAGGTTTACAAGCTTTTTAAAAAACATTAATTCAAACTGCTCTCCTTTAAAGTTAAGGAAATGTGATATAGTGCCTTACACCTCTGAGGTACAGACATTAAGTATCAATTTTGAAGTAAGACATTATTTTTTCTGTGATTTTATCGGACCAATACAATACATGGAGTATTGTTTACGTTTCCACTATCTATGCTAGACGTGATCTCAGAGTCAAATTGCTGCCTTGGAAACTATTATTTTTTTATTTTTTTTTTTTAAGTGCTAGCTCTGAAGTTTGTTTTTTCAAATTTCCATAATATATTTTTTTTTCAGTTAATGCTAAGGACCTTTCCTTCATTTCGCTCCTACTTATCAAAAAATTATCAATACTCACAGGGATATATCGAATTATTTATAAAGCGTTTAAAATGAAGAGAATCTGAGTAAGCTCATTTTGACTCTATATGTTTAACCGTGTGCCAATACATTTCAACTCTGCATTTGAACAAACAGAACTATAGACGCTGCTAACAACATTCCGCTGACATCCGACTCTTTGACTATAACTAATGAAAATGGGCGCTGGACGAGCGGAATGACAAACGAAAGCATCGCGCTCAGTGAGCTGCGGTGATCGAGGGCGTGTCAACTTGAGACTTTTCAAAGCCTTTGATCAAGTTGTTCGGTTCAACTTGATCAACGCGCCGACACGGACATCAACCGCGATCATAGAAACGTCGAAGCCAACAAACCGGTTGACATGGGAAATAAACGTTTAGATTAATCAAATAGAAAGCTGGCAATAGAAGAGCCTAGGGGGTTGTCAGCTGGTCCCGATGATAGAAGTCCGTTGGCGGACAGAGGTCTCATGCAGGCTCTTTGCCAGGGCCTCCTGTATAGTGGAGAGAGGGGGGACTCTGTCAGGCCACTGTCACCGCCACCGCCACCATTATATCCCTCATAATGTCCTCATTGCGAACAACTACTCCACGCCCGAATTAGCTAGCTCCAATAGAGTAGGATATGTTATGGGGACCCCTCCTCACCAAAGGGCTGTCTACTCAACAAGAATTACCGAAAACCTAACTTTTTCATTGAACGGGACAGACTATAATAGTTACCAGTTACCATTAGCACAGTGCTTATAACAGGGACTTCGCCAAGAATGGTGTCTCAACCCTCACCTCTAATAATTTGAAAACCCAAAAAGTTGAGAAACTTGCGAACCTACTTTAAACTGCAAAAATTGTGGCAAAATATTTTACTCAGTGTTACTAAAATTTAAAAGCAATACCAATACCTACCTTTTGAGTTAAGAAATTTGGAGTTTTATTGATACAACGTTTTGTTTGAATAGAAAACAACAATTATTTCAATAGTCTACATTCGCAACAGATCAGTGAAAAGTTCTAATTCAAAAAGTACATTAGTTCATATTGTAGATGGAAAACTTTACCCCTCCCAACAAATTGTTGTATCAACATCCCTGGTTGGTAACCTCAATCATGATGAAATGAGAGCTAAACCATTTATTGACTCCATTGCAGAACGGGTTTGTTTATTTTAAAATTATCTGGACATTTTCATCGAGCAATCCGACTTTATAAGAAAAAATTGTAATAAAAAAAATTTATCGATTTCAAAAAAATAAATATAAGATTTCCAAGATTTTAGGCGATTTCCAACAGGCCCATTAAGCATTGTAAACTGGGTATTCAAGAATCTTAATTTATTATTTGTTCTTTTGTCATTTAAATTACTATTTTTCGTTTATAATTATCAATAGTGAACCTTTTTAATGAGCTAAGAAAAATAGTTTGCCACCCTCAAAATTTGAGGTATCAGGTTTCACAATGCGTAGAATTAAAAAAAAAAACGGATAAAAAATATCCGTCCGTCTGCCGTACGAGAACTCCCGTCTTCGGTTTTTCTCCTGGACATTTTTTTCTGTTTACTCATATAAATTGTCTATACCATCCATCCTCCAAAACATTCTTCTTCTTCATTCCTTCTTGGCACCACAACTCGTGTAGAGTCAAAGCCTCCTAAATATGGCAAAATAAACATTATTTTAATAAAAAATATGTATTTAATCCTTGAAAACCCATCATAATTTTAAAAAAGGATCTTCTACAGAAAAGAAAATCTTCAGACAATTATTATTGCGAAATTATGCAATCGTAATAAGTTCAAGTAAGCTTTACTTTTTGTTGCTTTCCTATTTGCTGCAAATAGGCCAGACGTCGGTTTTTTATTACCTCATTTTAGGTTCCGTGCGATTAATGAATTTCCTAATTCTTCTTTCTTTCAGTATTTTGAACCTATGATTCCAGTTCACAACGCTTATTGTGCTGGGAAATTTACTTTTAAATCTTGATAAATGAGTATGAATGGTTGAAATTTCGTCTTCTTCAGAATTGCGGAGCCGTGGGAAAAATACTAGCAATTTTGATTATTTCTTTCTTCTTGCAGCGGCTAGGCTATTCCTTATAGTTTTTTATTTTTCTCCAGCACGAACAAACTGTGCAATATAGATTCAAGATAACGACAAGGGAGAAGGAGCCGACAGAGAAGACGGTCCAAGTAGAAGAAGAAGACTCAGAAGAAAAAGAATAAGAAGAACGCGGAAGAAGAAGTGAAACGGTACCTGAGCTGCTAATTGCGGCTAGAGCAGTGGTCTAATCGGGCCTAAGTGCCCTGCTCATATTATTTATTGTCCTTCTTGTTGAGGACTAACTGTCTGCTCTCCTTCTTCTTACGCTCCTGATGGCACCTGTTATACAGGTGGATCGCTCCGCTTATAGATCACTGACTTTCTAATGACCCAGGTCTCAGCCATGGATCTCATGGTTATGACGGTCTGCAGCGGGTCATCTTCTCGTAAGTGGTTGTCTTACAAGTTCTCGTACCAACTTCCACTTTCTTTTCTCGAGAAAGAACTTTTTTTTTTTATTACTTTTCCATCTATTCATACATTTAGAAAATTTATTCAGAACTAAACAAATGAATTGAATTTGACCATTTATAATTATTAATATATTAGTATAGGACTCGGTCAAATTGAAGTTCAACCTCATAGCACAACAATAAATAAAGAGGATTTTAAAAAAAATGATTTCGTTTTTGAATATGGAATGGAAGTTTTTTAATATGCTTGAATTTTCACTAACATGTAAAAATGTCGAAATTTTTTTTATTCTTTCAGGTAACTAACTTCCAATTTCCAGTTCAATATAACTAATTTCAAAATAAGAAAAAAACATCAGTTATATAACTAAATATTATTGTTAAATTTTATGTTAAACTATGTATAAATCGTGAGTTTATGGTATATTTTATAATAAAAAACAAGAAAGAAGAGCATTATGAGAACAATATACAACAAGAAATAAAGAAAATTTTGAAAATAAAGATTACCTTGACATTTTGGGAATATATATCTCGGATTCTTATTATCAAGTAAAAATTATCACACAATGGCTTATTACTAATGAATTGATAGTTTTTCTTTTTTGGTTTGGTGTAATGATTCCAAATTTATATATTTTTTCTATCTTCATACACGACTTGGTCGTATGAAATCTCTAATGACACGCCGTTTTGAAAAGAAAATAACGGATAGTAACGTCAAGATCCGAGGAACATCCTGGGATGATTTGTGATCAGTGCCAAATCTGAAAAATAAATCGGCCCACTAATCTTGAAATCTTAAAACTCAAATTTTGAGGAGAAGAGGCTACTTTTTTTCAAAGGTTCATTCTTAAAAATAATAAACCAAAACGAATACTAATGGTCCTTTAAAATAACAGTTTATTTTAAACCGTTCAAACCATTACTATCTTAATTTTTCCCAACTTTTTACAAATACCGCTTCAAAATGACAATTTTCAAAGTAGGAAAAAATATTTAATAACTATTGTTATCATAGGGTATAATAGGAAACATGTTTTTTGACACATGACTACCTAAGATAGATAATAGATAAAGACAAATGATATTTTTCCAAAACTCGAGACACAATGTTAAATAAAAATAGATAAAAGGAAACGACCAAAGACACAAAGTTACTTATTTTTAAGACGGTGTTCCACTTAGTTGTTATTTAAGGATCAGTGAATTACTACTACGGAATAAGAAGAGGTTACGTCTGGAATAAAATTATTAGAGAAGATTTGAAGGTTCCATCCATGAAGATTAGGATCGAGGATCGTCAACTAAAATGGTTCGGACACATATGTAGAATGCCTGATGTAAAAAAAAGTAAAATGTTATATAGAGGTAAGACCGGGAGACGTTTGGCCTTTGGGCACTAATTACATTTAGTGAAAATATCGAAAAAATAGGCAGAAAACGTGGAAAAACAATTCAGATGAAACGTAACGTGGCTTCTGAACGTGGGCAAAGCATAGCAGCTTCTCTCGGACTTACATAACAAAATAGATGATTCTATGTAATAGAACATTCTATGTCATGTCATCGTTATGGAGGGAAAAACATCACTTCTTTATTACCTTTTGCATGTGGATAAACTGTTTTCCATAATAAAATGGTATGTTTTATATTTACTCAAAAGCCTAATACATTGTCAATGACATTTCATAAAACAAACCATTCTATTATGGTAACAGTGTACCCAGATATGTAAAAGCTAATAAAGAAGTGATGTTTTTCCATCCAGAAGGGTGTCATGACATACCATGGAATCATCTATTTTGTTATATAAGTCCGAGAGAAGCTGCCTGTAAAGTAAGTTCAATGGGAGTACACTTACCTTTTGAGACTGATACAAGTAAAGTCGGAATGGCCAATGTAAATACCCAATATCTCTTGGCAGACTTCGGCCCATTAGATAAACATTATTACGCAAACAACATTTTCCGAGCTATTTACGATATACGCAAACAATGATAGGCGGAAATCTATATAGTCAACCGGAAACAAGCGATTCACAGTCATTTAGTAATATTCATCACTAATCAATAATCATCTCTTAAGGTTATGAATCCCTTATATATTCAGTACTCCAAGACCAGATGACACCTAATAAATTAAGTAGATAACAAATCCGGAGTCTGTCTCAAACAACATTCAGCGGAACCACAGATTTATCAGTTTTGTACTATGGTAAAGGATCAATTATTTAGGTCCTCTATTCCAACAGAAATATACACCAAGTAATAGCCTACTGTTTTCTCTTAACACTCTAAAAGAATGGGTTTCCCCAAAGGAGTGTCTGGTCGATGATTACACTGCTCCACAAATACTTCAACTTGTGATGCTGAAGCAGTTCTTATATTCCTACCTGGAACGACAGTTATGAGCTTATATCGCTGGAGAACCATTACCAGTTTTCTATTACCAAACCTCCTGCGGAACAATCTTGGTTCATCGTAGGTATGATTACATTACGTTATACTGCTCAGACGCTCCTACAAGACACATGGGAATTTATACTGAATATATAATATATTTATATATAAGCAATATGAGGATTTAATATAATATTAGCTTATAAGCAATATAAGTCACAAATGGCGTTACGGGATTTTATGGACGCGAGAAAACGTGGCCTGAGAGTAATTATATGTACCCTAATTTGCAACTGGGTAAGTTTGAAGAATCGCTCATTAATACTGCGAAAGATCAACGGCTATGGATCGAGATAAGGGGAAGAAGTTGGCCGAGGCGAAAGACTCTGAGCTAAAAGACGCTGAAGAGTTAGTGAAAGAATAAGGATTCTTTTCATCGGTAATCTATTTCCGACGATTCCTCAAGCACCAGACAGCCATAAATACTTTTCAGCGTTTTTGTAAAACAGGATTATTGTAAGGATTTAGGGCTGATTTATAATTACAAGGTATTAAGGATTTTCTGGACGGGCCAGATCTTTCGCCTCTTTCATTCAAATGCGAATTCTGCGCGCGGAAGATGCGCAAATAAAAAAACCGAAACCTTCAACTGTTCTCTACAAGACTACGATAAATCTAATAGTTTATATATCTTGGACGGGAGGTACTAATATCCTGAAGACGAATTAAGGATTTTCTGGACGGGCCAGATCTTTCGCCTCTTTCATTCAAATGCGAATTCTGCGCGCGGAAGATGCGCAAATAAAAAAACCGAAACCTTCAACTGTTCTCTACAAGACTACGATAAATCTAATTGTTTATATATCTTGGACGGGAGGTACTAATATCCTGAAGACGAATTAAGGATTTTCTGGACGGGCCAGATCTTTCGCCTCTTTCATTCAAATGCGAATTCTGCGCGGAGGAGATGCGCAAACTGTGCCCAGAAATTATCCACGCTGACAGGAGTTCGTCGAACCCAGACCGTATCGCCAAGAAGCGTGATATTAGTTGAGAGAGCTCCCCAATTATTCAGGGCAATAAATTCTGGAATTCATTTAGCGGAAGGGAAGGGCGGAGAAGGAGACAATTACAAAGAGCTAGGTACAGTTCGCAAAGAGTATTCCCTTTATTTTAATTAATATTTTTTAATTGCCGCTTTGGATTGATCTGTAATCGTCAAGGCTCAATTAAACACATCTCTCAGTTAGCACCATGGCCTCGTAGGAGATTCAGCTCTTCTCTTTGTATCACTCATTCAATATATTTATTTATTTAGTATTAGTTTTTAACCCTGGAGTAAGCGTTTGAACGATACCAGTTATTTATGTATATATATGAATATAATTCATTGACATAAAATTATATGGATTATTGAAATTGTTAACAAAAATTGTTTTTTGAGAAATAAAGAAAAAGAAGAAGTGTTTCCAAAATATTGATAAAAATAATCAGTGCACGAATCTGAAAAGAAGGTAAAATCACAAATTCAAAAAAAATCAAAAATTTTCATTGAAATATGTTTCAGATTTTCACATTTGTGGTTTATTATTTTCCATATTAGTAACTTTGTAATCGACAAAAAAAAAAAAAATTAACTGCTCAAAATTTGAGGTTTTACGTTTCATGATACGTAGAATCCAAATATCGAAAAAATAAAAAAAACGGGCGTCTAAAATTTTTATTTGTTTTTTGTTATGGTCAATCGAAAGGCAATTAAATCCCTCTCCTCCCCAAAAAAAATTATATATATATGTATATATATATATATATATATATATATATATATATATATATATATATATAAAATTTAAATCGGACCAGTATTAGCTGAGATATAGCTGATATAATGAACTTAGAAAACCCATCCATTGACAAGGAACAGATTTCTGCTCTATAGATGCCTACTGCTCAATTTCATTGCTGAACTTGGTAGATATGTTTTATAAAGTATTCTGCACATACTCCTATGGAACCCGGTTCACCTCTGTTTGGTTATTTGATAACAGCAAAAACATTCTAACTTTTCCTAAACATTTCAAATGTTCATTTGCATGATAATCTAATTGAACTGTAAACCAAAGCGATGTGGAAAGTCTTGTAAGTGGATACGCCAGATATTTTTGAAATATTATTATTTGAAAATAATAAGCAATTTTATAATAATTTGCAGCGTTTTTTGTTATTTATTTATAATGATTTTATTCACAAAATAATAGTCTTAGTAGATACTCTCTAGTGCAATATTTAAAAAAAAATTTTAATAGTGGACACAACTGACGAAATAATCTATTATGGAAAGAACAGACCTTAGAGAAGTACTGCTAATTATTATATATTAGAAAAAATAGCATAGTTAAGAAGAAAAGAAAGGAAAACCCAGAAGATGAAAGGAATTCGAAACGTTGGTCGTGTGCGTATAAATAAGAATAAGCAAATAAGTAAATAAGTAAAAATAATAAAGATAGTATGTTTTCTCACAAAAATAACAAAACTATTTAATTTAGTAATGAAAACTTCCGTAAAAGTAGTTCTAATTTTTTAATATTCATAAAATAACGTTTCCATCCGATAATTTCACACTCACTAAAAAATATTTGTTGCCAAATTCCTTCCATGGGTATAAAGTTGTCTTGGCTACAACACGCACGCATGTTGGACACTTTTTCTATTAGGAATTTATTGATATCTTTTTTAATAACATTTTAATGTAAAATTTGTAGATGTTATTATCGCTAAACCTCCAGAGGACCATGAAGTGTTGTAGTTAAAGTGTGATGATGTAGTTAAAATTTGGTTAAGATTGGTTCGGTAGGTAACGCGGTTTGCGCTTAGAAACAGAAATCGGGGTGTTCTTTTGTATAGGTAATATAAATATACACACAATTAAATATATAAAAATTAAAAAAATATTAATATTCAACATTTTTTGAAGGCCGATGAAATTGACTGCAGGCAGTTTTGTTATTTATTAATTTTTTCTGTTCCATTTTATTAATTTTTTTCAATAATCTAATTTTTATTTAATTTTATACCATGTATTGCATAAAATCATTGAAATAAGCTATGCACATAGTTTTTGCATGGGGTGTGCATATATTTTCAAATACGATCATATACTCTATGACTCTTCTATAGTGTTAGTATAGAAAACAAAAATGAATTACTGCTGTGAAAATTCCTATCTTTATTTATTTTTACACTGTTGTGGTTCACCTAATTTTTGTTTTGTTGTTTTGTTTAATTTAAAAGTAGGGCTTACAGAACTGCTTTCTACGTATAATAATTTACAAACATGGTAAAGATAAATTAACTTTAACTTCAGTAGTTAATAATAGCTGTAAATCCTCCGAGTTACGAATAACAGATCCGGCTGGATAAATGGATCGTAAATTAAGAAACATAGCAGCTAATCTTTATAGTGTTAAAAGTTTCGCGGCTGTTGATATTTTTAATTATACGGACGAATTTCAATTAAGAAAGAGCACTCATTGCAGTTTCGAAATTTTATGGATGTGGAAATATTGGGCGGAGTTAGCTCACTGGCTATCGAGTAGTTTTTACGATCTCGTTTTAGTGAGGTCTTAAAAATTACTCCCCGACAGATAACTTTGGAGCTGTAAAAATAAGGATTCTTTCCGAAGCAGTAAACAATGTTGGTCCGAGCGAAGCATTTACTTAGTTCTTCTATAACCGTAATAAAACTGCTTTATAGCTGTCTCTCCTCCGCCAATGGGATTAAGCTACAGTTCCCGAGGTCCTGGGGATGGCAACCACAAGTTGAGTCCTGAAGTCGGGATATCTTCGCAGGGCTGAGTTCTGTGAAAGGAGGGTCGTGTTAGGTCAAGAATTAAATATCCTATGAGTCTTAAATAATAAATATTTTAAAATTTTATGTTTAAAAAAAATACAATTTTAAACATTATGGTCCACACGTCAAAATGAAACGAAAGATTCGAAACACTCTTTTTTTTTTTCCAAATCGTCAAAACTAAAAATTTTACAAAATCTAAATGTATATATATAAATATATGTATGTATATGTTGTTTTTTTGGCTTTATTTTTTATATACACACCTGCCAGTGTTTACAACCAGTGAATGTTATTATATTTAGAATTTATTTTATGTGTAACATTTTATGTATTTAGTGAGAAAAACTAACCCATAAATATAAATATAACATCTAACTAACATATAAATGCAACTTTAAATAATTCGAATCATACTATACACAACGATATGAACATTTAAATAGTAAAATCTTACTTCTCGATAGTACACCAACACAGAATCACCCCAATCTACTAGTTCTATCACTTTTCTCCTCCTGGTTGACCAGTTATTCAAAATTTGACACATAACATAGTCATAGCAGGTCGATGACATAAATACAACATCGAATTTTCTTGATGCGATGCAGCGCAGTTGCAAATATAATATAAAAGAATAGAGGAATAACAAGATTGAGATTAGAATGTATACTACTATTAATACCGTAATATCTTTGTTTTTTTTATCTGAGGAAATAATTTTGTTTGCCAGATAAAATTTACATTGTAAATGAGCTTTCGTAATTATTTCTGATTTCATTTAGGTGATTTTATTTCTGCAATAAATATTTTTCCTTAGAAATTATCAGTAACTTCTTGGTTAATCTTATATATCAAATAGATTATATATAGCTGTACAGAGTAGATGACAATATTACTATGAACGTATTATAGCAGCGAAGGCTATGTCGAAATCGATGACGGTTAGGCGGTGCAGCAAGATGCACCGTTGGGGTGCATCGAGGGGTCCCACCTTAAAAATTTCTTGGGAGGGTTCCGCAAGCCATTATATTATGAACCTTGTGACCGTACCTTTTCACATGGCTAGCTTAGGGTCTCTATTCAAACAATATTCTATGGCTCCGCTCTGCAAATCTCCATAGTTTCCTTGACATACGGCAATATCATATTATTGATGTCTAGCCCGACCGGGAGGGTGCATCTAGTCCCTATCCCTAAGTAATCCTTACTGGTTTCAGAAAAGAATCTGATCGATTTTTCATGATGTGTGGGAGCAACATGACTTCCTTCGGACAGGGTTTATTATCCCTCGCAGACGTTAGTTATGAGTAGAAACCAGATTTCCGTGCACTAAAAACTCAAAATGTGCAAAAATAGTTCCGCCATAAGAACCCAAAATGTGTAAAATTGTTAAAAAACATGCAAAAATTATCTTTTATTTTCAATTTATATATAAAAAATTTAGGGATACTGTTCCTTCAACTTCCGTGCCCTTATTGATCCTAGTATTTAGCAGAAAATTTAATTTCGGTTATATTAGTCGGAGGTATACTCTCTTGGGTAAAATGGTGGGTACCAATAGCACTCCTTCAACAGGTTGGGGGAAAATACTTGACGATCATGTGTGGTTGGTGATCACATCACTTCCCTTCATAACAGTTGATGAGGACAGTATTGAAATTCAAAGTTTGGGCCAGGAATTCAAAATTTCCAATTTTTTGAAGTAGCGGAATGATAATAATTTTTTTATTTGTGATGTGATAATGAGATTTGTGTACTGTAATGAAGAACACACTTTCCAACCTTGAATTAAAGAATTATTCCAAACCTGGAATATCCTACATGTAGGTAATATTTTTGTCGGCTGCTTATTTAACTGTGGCCAAGATTAGCAAAATTAAGGATCACAAATAAGTGATTGGAGTTGTAATTTTTTATTGAATAGAGAGTTTTTTAAGTTATATGTTTTAATGAATTATATAGTGATGTAATAGGTTTACAAGGGCTAATATTAAAAGAAGAATTGACATTATGACATTTTATGGAACTCATTTTTGGGAAACAATGGAGCAGTTATATTTAATTGTGTGTTTAACTCAAAAAAGCGTGTTCTTGGACGCGTCGTGACAATGAGTATTGAGATGTTTGATTAAAAAAAAAATTATAATTTAACTAAAACTAAGTGTCGAGAACTGAAATGGATGTGATAGATAGCAAAAAACATTCACCCAGATGTATTGCACAAGGAATAGGATTTTTTGTTTTTGTTTTTCTGAGAATTACCTCTTTTTAAAAAAGTGTTTTTGAGATCAGTGAATCTTATAAATTGAAATTTAAATTACCTTCTTCTGTTTTCCCACATTGTACTAACCCAGCATTGGATGCCCGTCATAATGTAACATAAACAAGTTTACATAGTTATATTTTACATTATAAAAAAGAAATTTAAATATAAATGCAAAATAAAAAAATAATGAAGAAAATATGAATTAAAAACTATAAATATAAATATCAATAACATGCAATGAATTATTTATATGTTCCTTATATTTACTATAATTTAACTTAAATAAAATCCTAATACCTATTTATTTATCTAATTCCAATAATCAATTCGATCCACAAACGCATCAAATTCCGAAAAGTATTTTTCTATTATATACCTCTTTGAAGGATCGTTCAGCAGGACTGCTGAGTGACTTTACCCATCCAATTTAGCCCAATTATATATGTGTGTTTATGGCCGTATGTTTCTTCACTTTTCCCGCCACACTTATAGCTTTAATAGTTTAAATCCAAGCGTTAAATCCGAAACCACGCGTTAGATATGGGAAGTTGAAGAGGATCCTTAATTAGCGGACTATGAGGAGGTAGTTTGCCAAATTTGAAAATGAGGATACAAGCTTGGCCGGGAAAGTTGTGGACTGGGAGGCTCTATGACACGCTATTGAAGATGATCCCAAAAAAAAGTACTCGGCAGCTATCCTCCGAACTTGGTTCGTCAGAGTCAAATGTGAATCGTCACTTACACCGATTAGATAAAGAGAAGAATGGATGTAAAGAAATTCCACATGAGCTCACCTTGCAGCAAGTCAAACGTCGCCTGGAAACTCGCCGTTTTCTCCTTCAAAATCCAATACCCATCGAATTTCTACAGCACCCACCCTTAGCCCTAATCTTGCGCTTTCTGTTTTTATCTTTTCCGAACAATGGCTCACTTTTTTAAGAAGAAAACATTTCAAACATTGGAGTAGATACAAATTGGAATAGAACACGTTTTCCAGTCGAAATCTAAAAAATCGAACAGCTGGTTTCCTCATAGCAGCTATCCGTACAACATATTGGACAGTATTTCGAAAGCTAGAAGAAATTTTATGTAAGAAAAAAATAAACTTCATTTTAATTCATGAAACGTTCATTTTTTTTTTACTCATCCCAATAATAACATTTCAGGTGTGTACATAAAGTTATCCTTTCTATTATTATGTTCATTTATAAACTTTTTTGTGAGAATATAACTAAAGATAGCGTTATAAGAATGTGATTATTGAAGGGAGTGCTTTATTGGATGCAGCTGGAGGGCAAGAGGGCGCCTCAGCTTACTGCTGATAAACCATTGCTATCGCGCACTGTCCGCGGCTCCGGTTTCAGATCTATCGCCTCTGTCTGTCAGCCATCCCCACTGCCTTCTATATAGGTCCATGACCTGAGCAACGGTCGTCAGATGTTAGAAGTAGATGTATCATTCCCTAATAAAATGGTAATTTAATGTCCGAGCAATTTGAAAACAATCTGATGCGGTGCGCAAATCACACAACTTTCCCTTACAACTCTATAATAATTATCGTGAAGCATGTTATAATTATAATAAGCTTGAAGTTTACAACTGAGTTTATTGTTGATAACAGGAGTAGCCAGGAGGGGAAAGGCTTGGTTCGGTCCCATCCGTCTGCTTTCGAAAACACTTGGCTAGAAGGAATACCAAGCCTCGGGCTCTAAGATGGTGTAGTTTAATACTAGATGTAGTTTAATTATTTTACTATATTTTAGTTTAATACCCGTATCTTCACTAATACGGGTACTATTTTGATTTTTCATTTTTAAAGAATTTAATTAACTTTCATATGATTATAAACATAATTTACCATAAAATGCATACTTTTTGAGTTACGCGCATATAATATTTTTTTCATTATAACTTTTTTCCTTGCATTTTCTCGATGAGTTACTACGTATATGAAAAGTTAAAAGGCTTTAAGGAGAACATTTCAGACATGTTTCAAAATCGTTGGAGCCATTTTGACACTAAAGTCTGTAGGAATACACGTTTTTCAGTACTGTTTGGTTGATTGGCAACGGAAGTCAACTCTACAACTCTACAACTCTACAAAACAAATAAACTATAATATTGATTCACCCGTTTGAGAGATAATCGCGGTACAGAAACACACTTAGATACCCACCAATGACCGAAAATGTGCTTTTCAATTATGAACAGCATCAAGCATTTTAATTTCTTTATTTTTTTTTAATAATTCTTTAGTAGCGAAACATTTTGATTCAAGGCGATTTGTATAGCAACATATTCACATAATGGAAAATATGTTTTATGAATTTAAAACAAATTAACTGAGAGCATGGTTAGTCGATTTTAGCGAACAAGTTGCTGCAACATCACCGACATATACCTTTTTCGTATTTGACATTACGTATTCAACGTAATTTCAGGTTCGAAAAAGTATTCGTCTTTGAGCTAGGCTGTTCACACACTCACAGATACACAGAAAATTTTGCGGGACATAATTATTTGCACTTGAGGGAGCTTAAAAGGTGTATTTCTTTTGAAAATTCGGATTTGAAATTGTTCGCGATTGCAATACTTCCCCTTACTTTATATTTCATATATAGGTAAGGAAAAGTAAAAAGAATAACTGCTTCAACTTTATTATTTCCTCTAGTTATATGTGGGTTCATTGACGTTAGTTGATGTTGCGCCTAGAATCTGAATTCCTGCTGTTTGAGAAATTATGTAGTACGAATAATTGTTAAAAATTTTACATGCGTTATTGACCAGAGCTCGGGTTGAGAACTTTCATCTTCCATAATAATCGTGTACATTTCTAGATTGTGTAATCCAGGCCTTAACTGGAAATTAACAATTAAGTTGAAATTGCACTTATTGAAAAGTTACAATTTTCAAAAATTGAAACAAGGATTTTGTTGTGTCCAGGAATATATCGGATTATCCGATTGACATTGTAACCTGTACAGGAGGGAAACAGTTCATACAACAAATTTTGGTGTGCATGATTTGTTCTCCATGTTTTCAGAGTTGTTTTTACAGTTGTCATTCGTGTGAATGGAGTGAAAATGGGAAACACAATTTAAAAATGTAAATTAGTTTTTCAAAATATTAACATTTTTCTAATGTTATTCGGACGTGGGCCATAGAGAGGGTTTGGTGGGACTAAAACCAAATACCACGAACCATTATCACGAACAAAGACACTAGAGGGATTATTGTTGAAACCTCTATTCAATTTTGATCGACTGTTTCTGATCTGACCCCATAACAATCTGATCGCAGAATTTAGCAGATAAAGCACACTTGATAATTATCAAGAATTTGGCAGATAAAGCACACTTGATAATTATGGATTAAATTCTAAAATTAATTGTTTAATCGTAGTATTTCTTACCCCGCCATTTCGTCCATCTCAACGGTAGCATAGGTTTTTTTTTTTTTTATACTCTTTGTATGCATAATGGTAAGTAAAATTAAACAAATGGTATAGTTGGTTCGGAGCACCAGTAAAAATATTTCAGTTAAATGTCGAAAAAAAACTGTGGATTGAAGCAAGGTCAACAGCATTAATATATTTCTCCATAATATTAAGACATTGAACAAAGAAATATAAGCTTAACGACTTAGGTAGTCCACACACGGGTTCTAGAATCGTCAAGGATGCGATAATTATACGCTCGTCGTCATAAGGATGGTTTAAACATATTTAAATTCATATGATGTTTTTTATATATGAAGTATATTTTCTTCTCTCTTGTGGTCGATTAAAACTTGAGTCGGTCTGTATGCTTGTTTGGTAATAGACTATTGTCTTCTACAGCTCTGTTCTCCATTTAATACTTTATTTCCACGATTCAATTATAGGTTCGTTATACGGCTGTAAAACGTATTAAAAAAAATGATATTTTCATATCAGAAAAACATAATAACAATATGAATATGTTTATAAAAACTTATTCATATGTATATTTTCTTCATGAGAACAGTTATTGCCGTCTTAAAATTTTCAAATGATGGAGATGAATTTGTGTTTGGAGAAAGAACTGTGGACAAGTGGTAGTAAACAAACTATTTGCTTTGGAAGCAGAATCCTGACCCCGGCTCCGAGTTCCAGTGAGGTCATGTCAGCCTCCGATCCGGCAGTCCCTCTTGAAAAAACACAGTTGACGCCACTAGTTTCAAGAATAAAAGCTTAACAAAATGTTTTATTTACGGTCTATCTTTCCTCTTTCAGTTTTTTTTTATCGTTTCTAATGAAATATGCATTTATTAATAAAACAAAAGCCATGGCAGTATAATGGTTGGGTCAGCAACATAAATAGAAAGTAGAACCCATAGATCGAATTGCCTTTCACAAGATTTCGTATATCGGGAGTATACGACCAAAATCTTTCAAATGTTTCCAACATAATTTTTCAGGAGACAAAAAATACGTCAACCCTTCTAAACTTTCTATAGTTATTTTTTTGGCAGAACAATAACATACAGATAGGAGTAATTTTCTGTGAAAATATAGGCATGTCTAAATGTTTTTTTGCGGTTTTTAAGGTTTTGCGCACTTTTAAAACCTCTCTAACTTGAATTAAAGAGTTGACCATTTGTATTAGAATTGAGTTAGTGTTAGAGAAGGGCCTATTGGGAGCTCAACATTTTTCTCTTTTTCCCACCATTATTGTATTAAAATTGAATTTTAGTTACAATTGAAAAGCATCGCCTACTCTATCCCTCAGGTTAAAACTGACCATCATCAAGTGGCCAGCACTTTTGTACGGTGTTCCGCTCTTTTTCCATCTTACTGATGGCACGCAGCGTCATCTACAGCGATTAAAAGACATCATGGCTAGGAAGGTGGTCTGAACAACGTCGCTGAAGAAGGAGAAGCCTTCACGGCCTTCTAGAACTTCCAATAGTCTCAGAATTCATCAATCGGAGGAATATAAAATTCTTGGGCTCACTAAAGAGCCTTACCAACCTCCGGTTCCATGCATTAACACCCGCATGATGTCAGAACACAGTGCAGTAAACATGGAATCAAGCAATGAATAAATAAATGACTAAGTAATGTTTATAATTAGCTTTAACACAAAACATTGGTGAGCCTTATCACCTTTATTATTTAATTCCTTCATAAATTCCTTATAATGTAACACTGTTACTGGTAAAGAAAAATCATCAAAAATAAGTTGTAAATTGACTAATAGTAATTGAATGTTAAAAAGGTTTTTTTTTAGCAATTTGTAAAGATGATTTTTGATCTACTTTCATTTTCGAGTTAATACACAGTAACCAAACGGCCAAAAACATTAAAAAGTTCGCAATCTTTACGTGAAGACGTTTTGAATAAAACAGCCTTAAATCTATTGCTCGCTTCAGCTGCTAAACGTTTAAATAAATACAAAATACATTTAAAAAAGTCTCGTGGATTATAGGCGCCCGGAGCCAGATTTTACCTGGCCCTCCACTCACTCCTCTCTCCCCACAAAACCGGCCGGTCGCCTATTTTCTCATGTTTGCGCGTTTTATATCTTTGCACTGGTCGATAAATTTCGAATCTCTAGCCGGCTCGTTGTGACTTTAATAATAAAAAAATAATATTACAATTTAATTTTTTTCCGCGACCCATAGAGCCGACGGCGACCGCCATCAACATTAATTATATTAAAATAATTATTAATATAAAACTTATTTTTATGTAAATATAGTTCTATCAAATTAATAGTTATATAAAACGTAGGTATGTAAAAGATACAAGCTATGGGATAGCAGTGATGCTGTGTTTATCGGTAACCAAGGACCATTAGCACTATCTATCTAGAGAGTGACCTACATTACCTGTCAGGAAGACACTCTAACAGAAAAGCTCCAACATTCATTTCGCTATTGATTGATTCTGAGAGTTTTTTAATCATCCTTTTTTGAATAATAATTCCTGTCGAACGACTGTACTAACAATGGACTTAGTATGTTTTCCTGTTTATCAAGCGGGGATTCGATGACAGGGGGTGAGGACCCCGGACTGCAGATAATCCTGAACACAAAGACTGGAATGGTGAAGGGACTTGGTCCCGTGGTAACGAGGCTACCTGAGGAGAATATTGTCGGTAATTGGCAAGACCTACCTGTCACCTTCCCAACTCCGGCCTAACAACCGCCATCTAGTTCTAGCCTTCTTCCTCGGCCAGAACCTCATCAGCAATTATGAAGATATCTCATTAATCTAACTCATTACATTCCTTATCTGCATCGGAGGTGGATAAAAGTAGCCGAGAACTCCAATGTTCATGGGTAGCGCAATATCAATTTGATTTCAGTTTCACCATCTTAATAAGATGAATCATTTAGTTAAACAAAGATGTTAGTTTAACATTATGATCTTTATACCATTTTTACTTGCTTGTACGAAGTAAAGGAAGTATTGTAATCGTGAAAATTTTAGGTTTTCAGATTTCAACGGAATTATACATTTTGATCATCCCTGAATACATTTTTATTAGTTTCGTCGTGACGTCTGTACTTACATTCGTAGGTACGTGCGTATCTCGCATAACTCAAAAACGGTTAGTCGTAGAAAGTTAAAATTTTGTATTTAGATTGCTGAAAAATCTGGTTGTGAATCTCCCTTTTTGGTCACTATACGATTACCGGAAGTGGTACTTTAGTTGAAGGTCATTATTGATTATAACCAAAAATTATATTAAAATATAATGAAAAACTTCTCAAATGAGGTATATAAGACTTAAATATTGATATAAATAACATAATAAATTTTGATTAACATTGGCAGACCGGAAGTGGTACTTCACTTAAAGGTTATATTAGACTTTCATCAAAAATTATAATGTAAAACGTCTCAAATTTGGTAAATATTACTGTTATATCAATATGTATATATTTATTAGAATTTGGTTAAAATTGGCGCGCCGAAAAGAGTACTTTACTTGAAGGTCATAATAAACTTCTTCGGGAACTAGTAACCAAATTCAGGAACACCTTTTTGAGCCACCGAATTATAGTTTAATAGGCGTACAAAAAAGGCATGTGTTGTCCACATCAGATATTTTTCTGACAGCCATTTGAACTCCGTATGTGCTCAGCGAACTTAATTTCTGAAACACAGATTAAAACTACAGAGGTTTCGATTTTATTGACTAGTCAGCTGTAAAAAATATTTTTGAACTCTGTTTTAATAACGAAATTGACTATCAGCAAAGAACAGTTTTCAACTAAAAATATCATTGTGATAAAGAAGGATTAGAAAATATCAACATTAGATTCCAGGAGAGTGAGAAAAATTAAAAGTTGGCCAGTAGGTTTGAATAATTTTGGCCAAAGAAATCAAGATATCAAAGAAGAGTTTTCATATTAAATATTAATTGAAACCATCATATTAAATACTAATTTTTTCATATTAATTACAACCGTTTCTTCATATGGTTCACACGCTCACCAGGTAGCGCACGGCCATAATCACGCAGTCGTCTGTCGCATAAAATTTGTTTAGTAACATTAGTATTTTCTTGTAACATTAGTAACCTTTTCATATAATAAAGCTATAAAAAATATTTAATAACATACATAAGTAATATTTAATAACATTTTCTTGTACCGAATATTTTGCTGTAAATATGTACATATATTATCTTTTCATATAATAAAGCTAGGGTATAGAGGTTTACTGATCTAAGTTAGAAATAATAGTTTTACAGTCTTATTAGAAGATCACTATTTCTCTGCCAGTTACTTGAATCTCGCAACTTATTTCTCCACAATTTCCAGAGTTCTCCTATCTCTACAACTTCTAGGACTAATACCCTGTACTTCTTTCCTCCAGAAAGTCAGATGAGTTCTCACTGTTTCTGTCTTCCTATGTACAGTGTTTGAGGGTTAATATACTTAGCCGTACCTCTGGCTCTCTCAAAGCCTCCGTTCGTGGTTACCTTCCTGTGATAT
The DNA here is from genome assembly GCA_948150685.1 of Rhaphigaster nebulosa. Classification (NCBI taxonomy): domain Eukaryota; kingdom Metazoa; phylum Arthropoda; class Insecta; order Hemiptera; family Pentatomidae; genus Rhaphigaster; species Rhaphigaster nebulosa. Next base: position 113,833,356 of record OX411311.1, on the reverse strand, counting down.
TCTAAGGCTAAGATCCTTAGTTCGCTGATCGTACGTGGTTCGTTGGTTGGTCCCCCGGCCTTCCCCCTCTGTCTCAGCCTCTTCTTATCCTGCTCAGCTGCTCTTATCCCATTTTGTATACACATTGTGCGGGGCCTTTTGAAACCTTCTATCACCCTCACTTCGACTATATTATTGAGACCATTTCCCATAAAAAATGGTCAATCAAATATTTTGAATAATCAAGTTAGTAACTTGTTCACAAGGTATACGAATATAATTATGTTTAATATATCCATGATAACGATCTTTTTAAGTTCGAAATGATGATATGAAATTTGATGCTGAAACTATCAAAGGTCATATCAAAGAGTAAGCATACTCTCAAATCCACCCACTACGTTTAGGCCTTCCTTTTGCAAGTCTACCTGCCATTTAAGCACTGACTATATTTATAGGATAGGTTACAGGCGTAGAGAGGTGGCGGCCCCATCGCCCGGTAATTATACCGCAATCAGCCACTGGTCCTCCAGGTTGGGGGAACACTTACACTGACACTAAAACAGCACACTGAACATAAAGATCACTCACATTAGGATCACTCGCCCCGGATGGTGGGATAAGTCAGGAGACTCTGAAGTGGCTACCCTCCATCTGACTCGGGGATAGTGGGCTGATTGAGGACAGTGCGCTTCTCTTGAATAGTTCCGTTACGAATCTCTTAAGAAAAAGCTGGACTGTCTTTTGTGACACCTGGACTGTGAAAAACCTAGGTGAGTCAAAGGATCTTCTAAACCTTTAATGCTGGCCACGTGGTATGAGAGGATTGGTGCAGCCTGTGGCAAGAAGTCTGGAAGGTGTATTGCTTCAATATTGTGTCCACATCATTTTGTAAAAAGAGTCATCGGTGATCTAAATGCAAAGATCTGAAAAGAAGTCTTCAAACCATTCATTGATATGTTCAGTAAGCATGATGTGTCAAACGATAAAGGAATAAGATATATGGTGATCAGAAACAAGAACCACGTATGGTAATCAGAAGTACGTACTTCCTCCAAAAAAAATTACACAAGGAAACATGATTGCCTCCAGGTGGAAATTGAAATCAAATAGATCACCTTGATGTTGACTCTTGGCAGTGTTCCGACATAAACGATGTGAGAAGCAATCGAGGAGCGGACGCAGATACTGACGATTTCTTTGTTAATGTACCTTACGGACAGATAACAGAATATTCAAAGAAAAGGGAAAGAACTTTTTAAAATAAACCAACAAGCTGAAAATTTTAATGAAATTTTACAGGAGTTATTTCCCAAAGAGATGTGGTAGAAATAAACAATCATTGTGAACAGGTTAAGGCATGAAGCAGGGCGCAGAGGAAGTACTGATAAAGGAAAAAAAGTACGAGTAAGGAATGGTACGATGAGGAATGCGACCGAGTTCTTATGGACCGGATAGAGGTGAGATTGAGAATGCTTGCTGTGCGTACAAGAAGAAGTAAGAAGGAGAATATATCCTTGGGAAGGACTGCAAAGAAGATATGTAGACAGATAAAGAGAAGTTTTGAAAAAGGCAGACTATAAATGCTCCAAACTGCCAAGTTAACAACAAAATTTAATAAAGGAGTGAAGGAATTTAAGTGTGGTTTCCAACCCATAACTTATTTAAACAAAAATAAAGAAGGACAATCTGATCAGTGGCCAATCTCAAAAAATGGAAACATGGAGAGAATATTTTAGTAATTGGTTAAATATTCGACAATCACTCCAAAACAGTGAAGTGCGAAACTGGTCCAGAGTTAAACGGGGTGAAAACATCAACAAGAATGACGTGGAACCTCCAGATTATGAAGATTTTGTGGCTGCTCTGAAGAATAACAAAAGTTCCAGTCTGGATGGTATCAATGCGGGGATGGTGAAGAATTGTGGATACTTTATTAAAGGAGATTTACAACCTAATACTGGATATCTGCATTCAGAACAGATGCCAAATGAATGGACTACTGCTGTCATATGTCCTATTTATAAAAAAAGATAGAAAAAAACTGCGACAACTATCTCGGCATATATTTTCTAATTACGGAATATAAAGTTTTTGCAATCCTGCTACATAAAAAGTTCAGTTTTGGTCCGAGAAAATTTTGGTTAAATACCAATGTGGTTTTATACCAAGTAGACCAACTATAGACCATATTTTCTTGAATAGACAAATGCTGAAAAAAACGTACGAGTACAAAATAGACAAACACCACGTTTTATAGATTTTAAACAGGCATATGAAAGTATAAACTGGGAAGAATTGATGAAGGTAATGGTGACACTGGAAATCCCAAAATAGCTAGTTGGCGGAGGATTTCGAAGCCAAGGATGGTTGTCTAAACATCCATCTCTGATCCATTATCCCCTATTGCCTTTTAATATTGCCTTTGAGTAGGCAACAAGAGAAATTCGGAGCAATCGCGGTGGCACTATTTATAACAGGATGACACAGCATCTGGACAATGCTGACAATGTCGTAATAAGTAAAATTTGCTGACGGCATAAAATAAATCAGCTTTGGCAGGGGCTTTTGAAGAATTTGAAATGGCGGCAAAAGAACTAGTGCTGCAAATCAATGAGCAGAAAACTGTTCAATGTCAACTTCAAGAAAACCGGGGTGGAGCGGATTAATGTGTCAAAATAAGGAAACCATTCCCTAAAAACAGTCAAATTTGGATGCGATAATTACGGAAAATAATGAATTGGTAGAGAAACTGAAAGCAAGGTTGACCGCTGGGAATAGATGCTGCTTTGCCTTGCGGAAAATGCTAAATTATAGAGCCTAGTCTTACAGGATCAAGGTCATATAAAAAGGTCGGTGGTCACCTATGGTTCTGAGACCTGAGTATCTAAGGCGTCTATGAGGAAATTGCTGACATGGGAGAGAGGGGTTCTCCACAGGATCTATGACCCGGTGTGGGAACATATAGAGATGGGAGCTATAGAGAATCCATCCCAATGAAGAGATACGCCGGATGTATGCGAAATCTTATTTGGTCTCAATTGTGAGCCAGATTAGATGTTTGGCTCATGAGGTATGTATGACCAGAGAAGCAATCCCCAAACGCCAGCTCAAGGACCGATCTGGTGGAAAACGAGATAGAAAACGAAGACCACACCTGAGGTATTTGGATGATGTGGCTGATATTCTGAAGAGGCTGGGAATCAGAAGATGGCGTATACTTGCCCGATGGAAAGAATGGAGAGAGGCCCGCCCAGGTTCTTGCAGGGCCGCAGCGCCAAGAATAAATAAAAATATTTAGAGGTGAGATTACATAAAATTATTTTTATGAATGAACCACATGGCTTTTAAACCACCTATGCTTTAAAGTGATAAATAATTAATGATAAGATGGTAAAAGCTTAGGTAAAACTCATAAATATAAATTTTGAGTATTCACTCTATTGTCAGGAAATTGGATTCTTGTTATACGTAATAATTTAAAAAAAATATATTCCGTTTAATTTTTATTTGTTTTAGCTTAGGTAGATTATTATATTCATATATTCCTTTGACAGTCAATAATTTTTGACCTGGTGCGGCACACTGCTATTCTCCCACTTGCTTGATTATAACCTTATTATTTAAAGAAGAGGATTGTAACGGCGATATGCTTCGTATTTATATTTGTTGTTCTTTTAAAAAAAATGGAATTATAGGTAATAATAGTAGCAATAGTAATATAATCCGTAAGTAGTGTTATGCTAATAAGCCGCATTGTTTTAGAATGAAAAAAGTAATTAAACATGAAAATAACGATAATTATCAATAATATTTTAACAGTAAGATAAATGCTCCTGCTAACTATAAGTGGCTTAAAGGGTACGGCCATCATACATCATTCGTTGGAATTGGTACGTGTTTTTAATAATTATTTTATTTTATTTATTTTTCCTGTTATTATTTCCGACATTACTATAAATACTTCTTCAATATAATGCCAGCCTACGTGACTAATTACCGCATTAATATTAGTTAGCTGAGATCACGCAATGGCTAAATATATCTATTTATATTCAGTATTATAAATTATTCTAAAATTTAGAAGTGGGATTTAAGATTAGGGGATACGAAGACCCCAGAGTATATTCGGCCTGAAAAAAAGAGATAGTCGCGGAGCACCCAATTAGGCTAAAACTGCTCCAAGCTAATCCCAAGCCTTCCTCCTCTTTATTAATACTTTTCCAGCTTCTGGAAATTGAGTATATTTTTTGTGCGCGTATGTATATGTATGTATATATATGTGTCTATATATATATATATATATATATATATATATATATATATATATATATATATATATATATATATATATATAGGTTATTGTAGTAAGATTCCTATTTATACATTCGGTCTCCACTGGCTTTCGATTCTAATGACGCGGGTGGAAGACAAGCGCTGGTATCTCCTGGAATCGAGATTTTCCCTCCACATGTGTGGGAAAAGCTTGGTTCGCATTTTGTACATAGGCATGAATGTGTTCAAGATGATTTATTTTACTTTTACTTACCTTTAATTTTCGTTTTCTTGCTTGTTTTCATTGTTTTGTTATCATTAAATTATTTATCTATTTATTTTTATTTATGATTTACATATATTGTTTTACTTATATTTATCATTTTTTTTTAATTTATTTGTCCTAGTATGTGAATGTGGTATCGACTAATACTTACAGCACTAATAAGTATTGCCCTTGATTGTGGTACTTTGTATTTTATGTTTCAATATTTGTTTTATGTTTCAGATAGAAATTAATAATTACTTAGTCAACTTCGGTCGCTTGACATACAGGACACCTCGCTTCATCAGCCTAGGAAATAAAAACTAAAAATTAATAAAAATCATTCAGTGAATTTATTTATTTATTGATGCTAAACGTCAATAGCGTTATTACGTTAACAATTAACTAACATTGATTAATTAGCTAATTTATAATAAATTGTAATTTCCTTTCTAGCAGATTGAGTTGAATTAATTACTAGTTAAAACTTGATCTTTGGACTGCAAAATTACATTTTACAAAGTAGGCGCTTGTCAGTTCAGATATCCTCTCTAGTCTGGAGCTGAGATATATAGCCAAGAGATTGAGTCCAGCTGATCTGAGTGAGTTGTAGATTCAGTGAAATTGGAAGCGGCATTAGAGCTGAAATGTTTGCACGTAGGAACACTCCCAGCGGAGGCTGTATTTTATTCAGCTTGAATCTTGTTGTAGTCAGGATGCGTCGGGTTCCGTTTGATCCTCCGTCTTGCTGTTTGTCATTCTTAGGATTGATCTTAGGACGATTATAGTGGAAGTGGTGATGGTTCTGCGTGAGAAAACTCTTGTTTGTATAGAAATATCCGTCCTAATGAATCTACAGTTCCGAAGCATACTTCCTGTTGATTAATGTGTTTTTATGTTATGGATTCTCCGTAAAACAAGGAATACAGTCTTCTCTTAAATATTAATAATATGACATAATATGAATTTTGCTTTTCACTTGAGAAAACCTTATTTAGCTCCCCCAAAAAATAATAACAAATATATTAATAATTTATATTTATATAAATTTATAGTTATATTTATAATATGGCCTAAATATCACTGACTTACATTTTATTTGACGTTAGGTCATTTTCAAATTTGATTTAAAATTTTATACATTATAAATTCCAGTTAATGTAAGTAATTGGTCCATCATGTTTACTGATAATTTTAAATATTTTCATAGCATTATATTTCAGTCCCTACAGGCGCCAATGAGTAGTAATGATAAACCAATACTACCATTTTTTTTGTAAATTTATTATTACAGTTTAATATGTGTTTTATTGTGATATTAGCATGCTGACTACATTTCCTGGGTCCTTGTTCGGGACAAGTTATCTATTCATGGAGTGAGATAGGATAATTAAATTTCAAGGTTTATAGGGTACTTAATATTTTATTTTAAAAGAAAGGTATTTCTGGAAAGTCGTAGTTGCAGTATTATAAGTTGTATTTCAAAATAAAATTTTTAATTATCTGAAAATAAGGCTATATTAAGAAATGAACTTTTGAGAAAACCACGGGTCACGCACTCCTAGTGAAGACATAGAATTAAGAACACACACGTGCATATAATAATAGGATAGAGAATTCCAACTTTGTAATTCAAATATAATTGAAAAAACCCATAAATTCATCAAAGAATCCTATAAACACCCCACCGTTCTTCCATTGCTAGTCCAGTGCGAGAAAAAACCAATAAAATCTTTCCTGTTTGATATAATCTACTTAAACCTTGGTGAGTACCAGCATGGATTTGATTTCTTGTCTTAATTAAATTCATAATTCATAAATGTTTTATAATACTAATTTATATTACATTTAATTTAATATGTATAAAATAATACCAAATTGTATTTTGAGTTGCTTATTTTTGAATTTTTGTGTGTTTTTAGAACTGGAGATGAATATATAACTTCGAAACCAGTTTTCAATAAAAAAAAAAATTATTAAAGTGGCAAATAATTTATCAACCCATAATAAAATTAAGATCTTGTTGAGAAACATTACGTAATACTATTTGTTATTTTGAAAAATATTCCTTTTTTTAATAAATATTCACTTGGCCAAGATTTCATTTTAAAGAGAAATCTCAATGTGAAGTAACAATGAATATATTTGTAGTGCATTATTTTTAAAACACATATTAATATTATCACAAAATAAAAGCTGCTAGGAATACTATTTACAGGAGAAGCTATACGCAAGTTGACGTAAAAACAAAGGCTGGGTTTAAAAAAACTATATTAAGATTATTTTTTCGGATATTAATTAATTAATAAAATTAATATAATTAATAAAATAAAATTACCGATTATTCCATAACTTGGTCATTAATGAAGATAAAAGAAAAGCATAATGTATTTTGTAAACATTACCAGTATCAAAGCCTTAAAAAATAAATAAAATCTATCTAAGTATATGCTTTTGATTTCATTCATGAACCTTTGCAATCCACCAAGAAAAATGATATACCTCATCCTCCCTCAAAATTTGAGGTTTTGCGTTTTAAGAAGCGTAGAATCCAAAAATCGAATAATAATATAATTTCTACGATTCATTTGTAGGTCGATGGTTTTGGAACTGAAGCAAACTTTTTTTTTTCTTTAAAGATTTAGCCTTCGGAAGGAGGATATGTATCTACTTGCATTACACAACTTTTAATTAAATCATACCTTTTGGATGTTGGTACAAGTTAGAGTCGAGAAGTTTTAATGCTCGTTGAGTTTCTCCACTGCAGTTCTCAAGAATCTATGTTTGTCAAATGAAATTTTTTTAAATAGTAGATTAGTAGTGTGGGCACTTGTCGTCATGCTATATACGAGTATGTTTTTTTTTTTTTTTTTTGTTGTTTTTAAAACTTTTGACCGAATTCCCCATATCTTTTAAATTAAGTACCCAAAAGCAATAAATAGTTATATATAACAGCCATTTCTTCAAGTGGAACGCCTTAGAAGGTGGGTTTTCTCCATGGAACTAGACGTTAATATGTTGCATTCTAGATAGAGCTGTGCACGCCGGAGCTATAAAACAAGCAATTTGCATTAGGCTGTTTAGCCAACTAAGACACGAACTCTGCGACATTTTTGACCGGTCGCTCCTTCGCAGATTTACGACAATAATTTTGCATAACACCATAATTTTATTCATTGCTGCCACAACTGATTTATATTGGTTCTTTCACCTAAAACGAATGGCCCTCTAAGCTGAAGGGTCCACATACTCCATCATACTGATGGCTAAAAGTACCTTCTCCGCGAGATATGCCAATGAATAAGGTCGTCTGTAATAAGCAGGTTTCTTTTATGAGAACGTTTAATGTTTTCTTAGCGCATATAATTATCATGAAATATCTATGCAGAGATATCAACCGGGGTTAATGGAAGCTCTTTTCGGTCAAGTGCAGATATGAAAGTGCGTCATATTGAACCAGGAATGAATCGTACCTAATAACAAGAATCGTACACATATTTAAGTTTAGGTGTTGAGGTTCTAGTCCAATATTATAGCGCGAAGATATACAAAATTAATGATAACACTAATTACTATTCTCAAAACAAAAAATAGTCAATGTTTTACAAATATAATGCTGCCAATTATTACAAAATGGTTTATTATGTCAAAATAGTTATATAGTTGAACCTCTATATATCGAACAGAAAGGGACTCTTGAAAAAAATTCGATATATGGAAATTTCGATTTACAGAAAGATTGCAATTTTTCATTCTTTTGAGGCTAAAAACAATTTCAGATATTTTGTGGGATTAAAGTAGTACCCAAGAAAATTGGTTGGGGTTAATGATGTAACAAAGGCAATTTGTAGGATAAGAAAAACAAAACTGTACGATCAAAAACACTTATTTGAAAAATAGTACAAATTACATTTATTTATTCATTTATTTTTCCGATTTAATTATTACCCATTCTTATTTAAGTAAACTAATAGCTCTTTTTGATGACAAACACATTTTATTATTTTTTTAATTGGAATTTTTTGTTCGATATATAGAAATTTTATTTGATATAAAGAATTTTTTTTTCTAATAAAAATTCAAGGTTCCTAAAAAATGATCGATATATAGAGATTTTCGATAAATGGAAGTTCGATATACAGAAGTTCGACTATAAATAAAATATCTGGTGTGCCCTCTCACACGACTTTCCTTACCGGTTTGGGTAAAAGTCCAATATAAAAGTTGCTTGCGATAAGCATCTTAATTTATCCAATTAAGATTTTATTTATTACTTTTAGCTCTGTATAAATTATATTATCTTATTCAATGTTATGAGAGATGTATGACGGTTTTCGAACGGGTTTTCATGGGAGCATGTGCAGAATAGTTTTAAAAACGTGTACAAAGTTGAATACGCTATATCTTTGCTAATACTGGTCTGATTCCGATGGTTTTATTCTTTTTTTTTCTAGACAATTCAATTATCTTTTAAATTATCAGAAACCTGGTATAATGATTCCAAAAACACTTTATATCTTCCCTCTATGGTCATAAATGGTCGAGATATCGGGATATAAAGTCTCTAAATTTGCCGCCATTTTTAAACGCTAGATCGTAATGTCCGAGTTCCGAGGACGATTCTTGAGGGAAATTTAAGTTTGTTTTTTTTTGTTTTTTTTTACTGCACGATCAAAAAGGTTTATTGCTGAGAATAATAAACCCAAATTCATACTCAAATAATATTTTGTAATTTATAATTGATTCTTCTGTTATTTGAGTAATAAGGATTTAATAATAATTATGGTTATATGGACATGGATATTTTTATCTTTGATACCGAATATTATTTTCGAATTGTGACGAATGTTGACAGTGCTTTTTCGTTCGTCTATCAAGGTATTTTATTCAATTTATCCATTAACATAGTCTAAGCCAACAATTTACAATTTCATTATTTCAAAAAAAAAAGTTATAAGTAAATAATCAAAAATAATAATGATGGTAATATTTAATAGAATAATATTTTGATACTTTTAATTGTATTCATTTTAAACAATATTGAGGTATTTCAGGGTGTGGAGTCATAATGTGGAGTATAGCAATAAATCTTTTAGAAACTATAAAAATTCTAAGTGGCCTATGCCATAATAATCTACATTTTTAATGGAAAACGGCTGTAAATTGTAAAATAGATATTTTATTTGTAAACCTCTGATAACTGTGAATTTACGGTCAAGTAATATTTAAAAAAAAAATATTCTTTTAGTTTTTACATTGTAATATGCAATATATATTACAAATAAAAGTAGCATACATCGTAAAATTATGTACTATGAGATCATAACAGAATCATATTAGTTATACACAAATCACAAAAGTAAAATTTGATTAAAAATTCCATTTTCAGTAATGCCGTACATAATCCTATGGTGCCCATTTGGAACCCTCTCCGCTCCTCCTTGGCACACTACTGTGTAAAGTGGCAGCAATTATTAATTTTATTAAAGTTTCTTGATATTCCTAAAAATCAATAACAAATAATCTGCATGAAATATGAAAATATATTAGCTAAAACGAATTAAGAAAATAGAAAAAGTCAAATAGCTGGCTAAGGCCTAGTAAGATTGAATTTGAAGTCGAATCGAATTCAGTATGTCTAAATTAGCCCGTCGTTCGTTACTTCGTTTAAGCTGTAAACAATTCCAAGAAGTAATAAGACGAAATTTCACAAGAGTGAAATGAAATGAAAAATTACTTTATTATTCTGGGACCTGTCCCTTTAGAATAATTTACAGGTACATTTGTACATCATAGCAGTGTGGCCTTACAAACTTATAATATGATTTATATAAATATTTACATATCTTTATTGATTTAAGGTGAAATGTGATAAATAAATGGAGGCTGAAATTTTTCATCACAAGTTCTTTTATTTCGATGTTAAGTTTCGGCCTTTAAGCCATCCTCAGGCATCTGTAAAAAGGCCTTAGTTTATTTACAGCATAGCAAACTGTATAAAATTGTATTTATTATTTTTTAGTCACATAATTGGAAGTGGTCCAGATTGGACTTAATGTATTGCATTGTAACATATTTTTTGAAGTAGGTATATGCTTATGTATACAAAAATACAAATACAGTTTGCTATGTTGTAAATAAACTAAGGCCTTTTTACAGATGCCTGAGGATGGCTTAAAGGCCGAAACGTAGCATTCAAATAAAAGAACTGGTGATGAAATATTTTCAGCCTTAATTTATTTATATAAATATTTACATGTTTATATATAGAAAGTACAGAGTGGAGAGTAAGTTCAGCTAATCGGTTCCAGTTCACTACTGATGCTTACTGATACTCAGAGGAGGAAAGGAGGAGCGATCGCCGCCCCTAACTCCCCTAATCAAAATGAAAAGTCTGCGCCTATGCCTCCAACATATTTTTAACCAATTTACTTATTCTCCGTTTGTATTTTTTATGCGTATGAAAATCGTGTCTTCCGATTTTTTTTATCATACATATATTATTCAGGTGACAAGTTATACGATGGGAACTGGTTTCCACGGATGTCCTAGAACAGAAGTCTAATTCGGCCTAATAATCGAAAAGGGTGGGAACGGAGTCCAGTTGGTTTTGTAGGTTATTGAGATGGAAAGGCCACTATAGACAGGAATCTAGATTCGATGATAGATGGTGGGGTAATTAATCTTTATAGGGAGAGCTGTTGGCCAGAGAGGAACGTTCTTTTGCTGAAATGCCACAGCACGCTCTAGGCTACGAACCTTGATGTAGTCGGCAATCCCCTACAACTTCTTTGCATCAAAGATATTTCAAACTTCTATCATAAATTAGAGTAATCATAATTACGATCATACTGGTCGTTCACTTGGTAGAAGAGTGTCACAGTACGAACATTTTTGTTTTTCTTTATATTGCTTGAAAAGCTCTCATTAACATATGTTTCTTTGAGAAGAAAGGCCAGAATTTATTTTCAATATATATAGCAATACAATTTTTTTATTAGCTTAGCTATTATAAGTTTACTAACCAAACACAATGACTTCCCTCAAAGTGTGATGAGGGAGTAACTTTATAAAGACTGTTATGATAAAGATATTAATAATTTATTTTTAAAGTTTTAATAATATTATCATTACGCCAGTTAGGTAGCCAAAAAGCATCAATATTTTGCTTGCTTCTGTTTGAATAATTAGAAACATTTAAAATATTATTTTGTTCTTTATCACATTCAATAAAATACTAGTATTTCGTGTTGATTTTTATTATTTTTCATATTCAATTTATTGTTCAGTATCAAAGTTTTTTTTCTTAATCAATATGTTTTTATTATACTTTACAAATTCTAATGAGCATGGACCTACTGTTTTTTATGAAAAACTGCCACAATATATCATATTATATTATAAATGATTCATAATTCATGGCTAAATGATCAATAAATAAAAATTAACTAATTTTAAAAACTAAATAGGTTAGTTGTTGATGATATATCAGTGATTTGAGAGATAGCCGATAAACCTCTATAGGCAAACGCTTTTCGAGTAAAATTCCATTATTTTGCATTATGACACTCTTCTTCCAAATTAACGAGCTTTAAAAAACCTAAATAATTGTACATTTTTTTTATAATGGTTACGAAACGCTTTTTTATTGTTTGTGTAATAATTTGCAGTATTTAAATAATTAATCTCGAAATGAATATACAGTACGCTGTTTTAAGGAATCAGTTTTAACTTGGCAGTAGCATTTATTTGATTAAGTATTTCTCTCATAAAATTATAAAACGGAATAAAAGCGTCGACGAAAATTAATTTAAATATATTTTATTTATTTTAATTTAAGGCATAAGCATGATGAGATGTCTTGCGCAATTTCATTATTTTTTCTTTTCGAGTAACGTATAGGATTGATGTGAACTGGTAACGAATCCAATATATGGTTAGAACACATTTTATAGTAAACAATAAATATTTGTGACGCTATATCGATTGTTAAAAATCCTTTAAAAAAAAACAAAGATAAAAAAGGAAAACGATAAACATAAAGATTGAGGGTGGCTCACTGAGAAGCCTTCGATTGAGGTTGGCGACCCAGAGAGGACATGTGCTCGGGGCGACATCTGGGAGGCCATCTGCAGCAGTTCTGTTAATGACCGCCCTCGAACGACCACTGGACCCCTAAGTACCGAGTACCGCCCCTCCCTCTGGTCCACTTAGTCCCGTCTACTTAAATTGTACGGTACATCTATAGGCCGTACTTATAGTACTTACCGTCGCGGAGGTCTGAGTATGGTCTTCAACTATATCATTAATACTGTGGTCACTGTCGATTGAGCTCTTTCTATCCTTGGCTAATAGTGAGCGCGGTGGTCTTTCGGAGACCATTCAATTTGAGAATTGTCTACGCTTGGTTGGATTGTTGGATTCTCGTGATTTGTGTAGAGTTGATAATCACTGGATTTGAAAAATTACCTCTAAAATAAATAAAATTTAAGCTGAAGATATTTTTTTATTTTGTAGATTTAAAGGAGTGAAAAATGTTGGCTGATTAATAACCAGGTAATCAAATTCGGAGAGATACATAATAAAAAATTCGGACAAGTCTCACAGGATATACAATCCTGAAATATTTATCTCATCAATCGAACTATCGAACTATTTATTGTTATAAATATATTAGAATTAATTATGGATTTATTAATAAAAGTGAAAAATGCTGTTACAAATTACTGAGTGCACAACAAAAATCTTTCGACCGGAACCGATTCTAACAAACCAAATAAACTTGAAAGCATAAATTACCTTTATTTTATTAAAAACGTCTGTACAACTTTATGTGATTCATTTATTTCACTTTAGGTGAATTGACGGTTTACCTATGAGCTCTAAGATTATTATAGTTATGATTGTTAAATATTATGCATGCATCAATTTAAAAAGCTAAGGCCTTTTCTGTGTCGTCTCGAAATAAAAAGTTTAAATAGAATAATTAGATACTTTTTCATAATAGCAGTGGTAAATGCCAATCGTGAACACAATGATCCTGTCCAAGCTATGAAATATGTCTGCTGCAGTAATGATCCATTGTTTCAAATTACTTCTCTTCGATTTGTATTGCTTAGTAAATATTCAAAAGGTATACATAGCACGTGTTACGTGTGTGTATGTAAAATATATATATATATATATATATATATATATATATATATATATATATATATATACACACACATATATATAAGATTTGATGCCGATACCACCAATTAACAATGTTAACAAAGTCGACGAGTGTAAGCTTTAAAAATAACTTTATTAAACAGAGTACAAGTTACATGATATATATATATATATATATATATATATATATATATATATATATATATATATATATATATATATATATATATATATATATATATATAATGAGGCTACTGAGTGACAGATAGACTTTAAAGATATTATAATTAAACTTAATACTAAACATAGTGAGAGTGTCTCACATTACCTTATTCTACCTTACACTCTATCTTACATTCTAATACTTATTCTAATACTACATTCTAGATACTGGCTACTACATTGTGATACTGCTATTGCTAAGACTACATTCTAAGACTAATTCTTATTCTAGTCCTACATTCTAAATACTTATTCTAATACTGATTCTTACATTCTAATTAACATTATGATACTGTTATATTTGTCCTTTTCAGATAGGCTTTTATACATACAATAGGAGAAGGGATGATTAAGGAAATAGAACTTGTTTTAATGCTGACAACGAGGAAGGACAACAGTAACTTCCTGGGTTGTAAACATTATTCATCATTATTAAACATTATTAATCATCCGCAAACCCAAGATTATTTTATTACCCAGATCTAAACTCCTTTCGGTACCAATCATCTTTCTAATGACATATTCTAATGATAAATTAAATAGGACTGGTCAAAGAGAATCACCTTGTTTTAAATCCGAGCAAACTTCAAATTTCTCCAAAAAATAATTACCGATTGCTAACCGATTAATAACTTTATTGAGTGTTTCTTTCATGTACATCTCTATTAGATTTACTAACTTCTTCGGCATTCACAGCTCAATCAAAATATTATACAGTCTCTGGCGATAAATGGAATCATAAGCCTTTTTGAAATCAATAAGAAGCTCAAACTTCACCGTTATATTCTAATTTTTTTTTCTACTATTTACTGTAAGGAAAATATTTGTTCGATAGTTGACCGGTTCCGTCTAAAACCACATTGATAGTCTCCGATAATTTCCTCGGCGTTTTCCGTGATTCGACTAGTTAGGATCAGCGAGAATATTTTATAACATACCGGGAGGAATGATATCTCTCGATAGTTATTACAATCCGTCCTCGGTCCCTTTTTGTGAATCGGATTAACTATAGCTTCTTTCCATTCTTCGGGCATACTTATACATAAATAATAAAATTGAAAGTATTAAAATTGAAAATATTTAAAAATAAATATTAAAATCAAAAGCACAGCAATTTAAAAAAAAATCGACCATTGGTATGGAATTGTTTATATGTAATAAGAAAGTGTCACTTAGACACATATAATGATGTCCTATTGTGATTTCTGAATATGCATCGTAATTTCGAGTGGAGAGCTTTTACTTTTTGTTGACGGATGCTTATAGCTACTTGTTCCTTATATTTATGAGTGAGTTTTTATATATCTTAGTAAGCGTAAGTCTCCTAGCTATTATGGTATTGGAGCGGAGAAATAGTCCGGCAATAGGGTCTACCTCTTTTAAGCTGCCTTTCTTTACACGTTTGTCAAGCCTAGGCAAATCAAATATGCAAAGGGGGTTTTGCTTGGTTTGGCTTCTGTGTGTTTGAGTTCGATCCGGTTCTTGCGGAAAGCGCAACTTCAGCGATAGTGTTGTATCAATATGTTGTGTATTTCTATGCTTTTATTTTTCATTGTTTCTTTATAAAACAAAACTATTTCGAACCGAAATTAACAGCTGAAAAAGTTGGAATAGCAGCAGAGTAGCGTGTGGATAGGTTAGTTTGCTAAGCTTCTGTAATCCTTTAAATGTTTGTCGTTTGACTTTCCTAGGTTTGGCAAATGCGTAAAGGTACCTTAGTGGAAATGTCAAGATTTATTGCAGTATAAGTTAACCAGGTGGTAATCGAACCCCTTCCGTTCCGTAAAACGTACTCAGCTATTAGGGACTCCAGTGGTACAACGTGGTTACTTAAATGAGGATTAAACCACTCGTATAAAAAAAGTTATATAATTTGTACCTCAAATCATGGAATCATTGATCCGGTTGTCGTCGCTTATAATACGTGTTCTGTAAACAACTACTACTTCGGAAAACTTTGGAATCCCATTAAATCCGTTGGAGTTTGGTCTGTCTATCGCTTGATCGATCCCGAACATATTAAATAGAAAACCAGGAATGGAGCGAGGACGCGCCTGGAATAGCTAAAGGCAGAAATCTCAAAAAGATATCCTTCAGAGGAGTCCTGGAATGGACGTATAAGGACGAAATATCCCGGTCGATGTAATTGAAGGTATTCGAGCCCCGTCTACGTGAGGTGCCTCATCGTCCCCAAATGGCAGCAGTCTCTTTGGGCCCTGCTTTCTAACCGGGCCTATCTAGACGGCTATCTTATTTGTTGTTCCTATGCTACTGCTTGATTTAGAAAAGTGGGTACATCAACCTTCGTTGACATTTTTCGGTTGATCCGATAGGAAAATCCCTTGACTGTTATCATTGAATTGTATATATACATTATTGAAACGCTTATTATGCTTTTCGGATTAAATAAAATTAAGATTGTGTAGAAGCATTGAGGGTATTATGAATAATTTGGTATTGTACATCTGCCAAGGCTCAGCTCCGAATGCATAATTAGTCCTGATTAGTCAAGTAGATTGCCTTACAGTAATAAATTGTAAGTTTAGAGAGCTCGTCTACAGGGACGTAGCCAAGTATCTCCTGTCCTCCTCCCTCAGAATCAAAAAAAAAAAAAAAAGAAAGAAACACTAAGAAGTACAAAAAACAAACAAACGAAGACTTTAATTATTTTGACAGTCGGATGCCTTAAAATAATAATAACAACTAACATTAAATTTTGATTAAAATGTTCAATGTTGTTAAACTTTTACACTTTAACCTCAAATCTCGATTATCTAACAGTAACAGGTTACATCAGTTATGAAATAGTTAACAGGTTGCTAACTACACCTGTTTAAATTCTTCTTCATAGCTGATTACATAATTTAACTGTTGATTAGTCTTTGGCCACTTTTTAATGTTTGTTTTACTTTTTCTGTATTTTAATATTTTTTTCTTTTTATAGAAATACAGCTGTGCCCCGCGGTTTTACTCGCATTAAATTTGGATTAACCTCGTAAATTCAAATTAGCCCGTAAAATAATAACCTATGTGGTATTCAGTCTCATTAGTTACAGACGTTTTCAAGGAACAGAGTCAAAATGATAATGAATTTGTATAAACGGGAATAAAGTTGCGCTTAGCAAAATTTCAGGGGTCACACTTTTTATTTTCCCTTACCCACTCATTTTATTCACAAAATAATTGTTTCACATAATAATTTCACACTTTTTGAAGAGTTTGTGTTATCAACTTGCTCCACGGGTATGAAGTTGTCATGACAGCCACGCAAGATATTTTTTTCTTAGTAATTTATTGATGGCTACTGCTCCGTTCCTATGGGTCGTAGCGCAATATTTTAAAACCTAAAGCCTTCCTCAATAAACGTTCTATCTGTTGCAAAAATAATTTTTCAAATCGGACTGTTAGTTCCTGAAATCAGCGCATTCAAACACACAAACTCTTCAGCTTTATATAATATATAGATATCGTCGTTCCTATGAACGGCAACAAATGAATATGAAAATCACTACTTTCCAGTAGATCAAATAAACCGTTATTATCCTTCTGTTTAGAATTTGCAACTTCGATAATTTTAATTTTTTTTTGTGTGTGTTGCATTTACCAACAGACAAAACTAAAATCATCTAAATTGTCCATTATACATAGCAGGATATTATGGTTTGTTTGCTCCCCTGATAAGTATTGATTTCCATATTCGTTAGCTAAGCATTGCAACGAAGATTTGGCAAAATCCAAAACAATACCTCAATATTTCAAAAAGGCTGAACGTCCAGATTCTTTGTTTCTTAACCTCCAAATACCCTAGCTTCGTTTAGATTTTGAATTATGTGGATTAAATATAGCTCATGTCATCTAATTGCTCGAGATTTTCGTCTGCATAAAAAATAAACTCTTTTTTGTTTGCGGATTTACGGAATTTACAAAAAATTAAGTTATTATTTACAAACTAATAAAAATCCATAAAAGCAAATTTATTCAAATCTGAAATAATATTCAGAATTACACTGATTCAACCTTTTGTAATAATTTTTTTAAATCGTCTTCATTATACGATTTAAATAAAAAAAATAAAATAAACTTAATTATTACACACACACACACACATATATATATATGAATTTATTTGAAATAGGACCTTACCGAAAAAATAAGTACTGAAAGGACTTTATTCCTCCTCGGTACAAGATAGAAAGAAGCCCCTTCTCCAGAGGCTCCGGATGAAAATATGGTTCCAGGATAAAGGATTTATAGGCAGAGTGGAACTAGGCGTGTGGGCGCTATTTTGTATCCTTATCTGATGGAGTGTGCATATCCTCAGCCCTGCGGAGTTGCATATAGCCAGCGTATCCAGGTCTCCTGCAGCATCTGTCTTGGGATCCGTGACCTGCCAGATATTCGACTTCAGAGGCTGTACGAGAACCGCCACGAACTTACTCTCTTGGTCGTGGATCTACTGACGCAAGGAGGAGTAAAAGTGATCCGGCAAGTGTCCTTGTCCTGCTCAACTGCGTTCGCTGATCGCTGCGCAATATCAGGCTAAATTACGACTTCGTAGTTTATAGCTAAACCAGGCATTTAGAATTTAGTCTTGGTATAATAAACCAACTTTAATGGTTTAAACAAAAGGACAAAAAATTATATTCCAATAATTGTAATACATTTTTTTTTAAAAACTTCGGTCCTATTAACTCGCGCGTGTGTTTTCTCAATTACAGGTGGACATAAAATTTCATAATTTTAATCTAAATTGATATATTTAAATTTTCAAAAACACCAATAAATCCCTCATCGCCAAGATGATTTCCTTTAAAAACATTAGGTATTTAATAAATTAATATTTGAATAACTTTTTGTTCAAATAACTAGTACTATTGGTGGTTCTATTGGCTGTTCTTTTCTATCCTGAGCGATAAGGTCTATATATTTTTGGAATGCTACGACATAAGTACATTCAAAGGCCGGTATCGAATCAATTCTTCAGGCTTGTGCATAACAATTCATTGGTAACAGGTTACATTAACAAGAACAGGTAACATTACTTGCAAGTTATTATTGAATGATTTCAATCAAAGCCGTAGTATTTTCCTCCTCTATACTCCAATTATTTACTAGTGTTTTACAATAAGTTTTTGGTTAGTACTCATTAGGTTGTTGGAAGTGGAAAATGTAATATCTTATCTGCATTTATATTATTTTTAAAATTACAGTTTTGACGATTTAAGGTTTTGTTCGGAACCTAGGTAAGGTTCTTTAAGTTCCAGAGTACGTTAAATCCAAAAAACGCATTTTCTGCTATTGTTCTGTCTGCCTGTCTCCACAACGATCATTTCTTGAACAAGTATACCTACTTTTTTTTGGGTTTCGACAACCGATGCCTTGGTACCTTGTGCGGAATAGCGGCGCAATAGCCGGAATTTCGGCGCAATAGCCGAAAATATGTTTTTCTATAGTCTGTAGTATCAAAATGGTTATGAAGAAACTTGCCTAAAGGTTCTGTTTAAAGTTCCTTAAATTTCATATTTAGTGCATCCCCGAGAAAAAAGAATGATCATTTGAAAGGTAATTAAACTCTCTGCAATACAAAAAAAAAAATAAAAAAAAGGGAGAACAATATTAGCAAAGATATGGCGTATTGGACTTTGTACTCTATATAATAATAGTATTTTTTTGTATTTTTCCATGAAAACCCGTTTACTTTTTTTTAGATTTTCGAATAACTCGAAAATTCTACATCTCCCGGAACATTCCAGATTCTTATTTGAAACATAATTAAATAGTGTTTAAAGCTAAACAAAGAAAAACAATATATATTTGGACCAATATTAGCGAAGATCAGCAAACAATTATTACATCGGACTTCGCAAACAAAGCGGTAAGAACAGTTGTGTGGTTGAACAAACCAGATTTTTTCTGTTCTTTTGAGTTTTTGTCCTCATTATTTATATTAATGACAAAACCATAATATTCGGATATTAATATTAATATTACCTATGCCATTATTCATCAGCTCACCCAAAATACAATTTTTTTAATATAAACGTGAAATAAGACTCTTTAAATAATAGAATAAAACAACAGTATGATAGAGGTGCTTGAAACACACGCAGTTATACTTCAATAATGAAATGTGCTATGCAATGAGATTTAATGAATGAGTTCATAAGAGTAATGGGGTTTGATAATCTCTCTTTATGTTTTTGTTTTTGTCTTTAGATATCAGTATTGTAAAATAACATTTATTAATATTTTAATTTAAAAAATCTCAGTGGGTTATAGGCTCCAACATGGTGCGGCAATAATTCTGAATAGTATTTTGATAAAATAACAAAAAATGAAACAAAAAAAACATTATATTAATCTGAGGTAATATATGATGGATACTTTAATAGAGAGTAATTTAGCGACGAAAGTTGATTGGATGGTAATCAGATATGGAAGCCTGCGTGGGCTCTGAAGGTGATGGTGGTTTTTCTATTTCTCATCTTATACATTTTTTTCTTTATTTATATTTTCTTTTTTGCCCTGTTTCTAAATCCTTTGTCTGCTCTTTCTCTGTGTTTATCCTCATTTGATACTAAAGTGAATAGGGCTATAAAGATAGTTCGTAAAACGCCTCGTAAATTCGTTCTGAGATCGTAAGATCGTTCTAGCTTTAGTCCTTTTTTTTTTTTTTTCCAAGCGAGCTTTAAGATTTTGTATTGTTGCAACTTAATTTATTCAAATGACCTAATCAAAAATATAGATAAGGTAACCAGTGGATGTTTAAAGTATCTTTGAGTTTTTTCTTCACTAAAATATGGCTTAAATAAAAACCAAGCTTTCATGTAACATCATTTTCATTGTATTTTTATTGACCATCATTAATAACAACAAAAAATTACTATCACTTTATTGTTTTATTTGAAAACTTAAATAAAAAAAAAACAAATAGACAATTGGTGTAATTCTAATAATAATTAGGCATAGATAAATAATAAATGTTTTAGTATTATAATGTATAATAAATATAAATGTAAATATAAATTCGCGCCTGTTTTCTTTGGACATATATGTTGAATTCGGGGTCCGATTTTCTGTATTCCGATTTCATCTTCCACAGAAAGCAGGCGATTTATATGTTTACTCATAATACTTGTTAAAACATGAAAATTTGTTCAAACATGTACGAAGTTGAAAACTACAATATATTAATTCCTTTCCTTTGAATAGTTGGATACTAACTTTCAATGGAAATCCAGAATTTGTCCAAAACCACGTCTTTAAATCTCATTTTTAATGCACCATCCGATTTAAATTACGGATATCTTCTACGGAAGTGCGAGAGAATTGATTTCTCATCCGATCGTATAGTTCTGTCGAAAGCGATGGAAAATTATAATTTTCTTCAATAGCTCCTCTAGGTGTGATACCATAAAACTTGAAATTTATTGTCATCCATCTTGACTTTTTAGTTCCGCCAGTAATTTAAAGATATCAAGATACCCTTCTACAACATGATCATTCCATAAGTTTTATTTTCTTTTAAATCCAAGAATATTCTCACTTGAAGCTAAAATATTTTCGTGTATTACCGAGCATAGTCGAACATTCAATGTCTGAATCATAATCACTGCCATACCCGTTTCCTCCATCAAAGCTACACAAGTATGGTTCCAAAGCGGGGAAAAAATTGTTTTCCCTTTTATGACGTACCTGTTATTTCTCTATTTCTTGCGGAACCCTTGTTGGCAAGCATTGCCTCTGACATTAACAAGTCATCGGCATACCCAAGCACCGATATTTTACCATTTAGTGTTAAACCTTTTTCGGTACGATTCACCTTTTCAATGGCATATTCTGATACTAAAATAAATAAACTGATGACGGGGAATTGGCTTGTTTTATACTTGAACGAACCTCAAACTTCTCGGAATAATAATTACTGACTCTAAGTTCAATAAACGTTTCGGACAAGCACATTATTTCTATATTAACTAATTTCAAATAAATATAAAAATACCAAATCGTCTTAAATAATAATTGTGACATAGGTTTGAACATCTTACTCACATATTTTTAAAACCTTTTTTAAAATGGTCGATAGTTAAAAATAGTATTAAATATTTTATTTTAAATGTCGATAGTTAAAAAGTGGTATTAAATAATTTAAATATGTTCCTATATTCAAACATTCTAGATAAGTCTGATAATTCATAAAAAGAAGTAGCGATTCTGACTATCCAAATTATTTTATTCTGTGTTCACTTCTTGAACAAGATTAGTTTAAAGCAATAGAAATAAGTATGAGCTGATGATTCCTATTGAAACCATTATGACAAAATAGTATCTTATGGATTAATATATACTAGCTAAAAGGTAATTTATGTATTAATGAAATGTGTAATGTATCTGTATATAATCATTGAATATGGTTATTATTGCATCTTAATTTATATATATATATATATATATATATATATATATATATATATATATATATATATATATAATGTGATAGTGTGATGTTGTTTGTTGTTGATATAATATGCATTCTGTTTCCTTATTTAATTTTATAAAATTGTCCTGAGGATGGGGGAACATCCCCGAAACGTTTATGTTCCTGTAGACATGTGAAATGAACACAGAACAAAATAATTTGGATAGTCAGAATTGATACTTCTTTTTATTAATTTTAAAATGAAATTTTATTCTATTTTAAATAATATTATTTGGCAAATTGAGAAAAAGACTAATTTTTATTATGAATTAGTATTATATAATTTATATTCGTCCCAGGTTGTGTAACAATGAATCATAGTAGAAAATAGTTGTCACAAAAATTACATCATTAGGATCACCCCACACAAATTAATATTTTGCTATAACTTGGAGTGCTTCCAATCGCTTTCTAGTTTATTATTCTTTTCATTTTTGTTAGCGTTACTCACAATTTTGACTATTTTTAAATTTAAGCTATAAAATGAATAATGATCACAATCCAACAAAACAAAACAATGTGACGCGATGCAAGCGACGGATTTTTTTTTTATCTTAGGGAAGGCAATTTGAAAGGTGTTAAAAAAGCTGGAAGTAGATCCGTACAGCGACCCCTGGTTTCTCACACGATCAGCAGAGGTGTCCGTTGCCAGGGTCAGCAACTCCTGCTCTCTGGAACTGGAGGAGGTTCATGGAACAGGCGCCAAGTGGCTCCAGGGAGTCCCAAACCATTCCACTAACTTTTTTCGCTATCAACAATGTTAAAAAAAAAATTCCCGTTTAAAATAATATATATAATAAAATAGAATAAAAAACTTTATTCTGAGACTAAGTCCCTTCAGAATAACAAAAATGTACAAAATAATAATATATTTTTGGCCATATGTCTTATTAATAATAAATAAAAAAAATCTGGTGAGGTGCGCGCATCACACAACTTTCCCTTACCGTCCTATAATAATTATCTTTTTAATATAATTTTAAAGAGTTCACATAAACACTGCTTCTAATAAACTCAATAGCATTCACTTCTTCTGCCACTTAAGTACCATAAAACAGTTTTTTAAACAATTATAGTACAACAATTCTGTGCACTACCTATATATTTTAACCTTGTCAAGTTGCAAATATATTTTAAAAGTTTCTGGTTTAGTTTTCATGGAAACATTTTCTTGCCATTAAATAATGTGAGAGTAGAAAATATTAAGTTAATTTCCGCTTTTGTATTCTTAAATTACTTTGTTACAGAGCGTATTGTTTACAACAGATTGGCGGATTGGTGGGAGGAGGTTCGGTCGTATCCATCTCCTTTCGGATGCGCTCGGTTATCCATCTATTATATGCTCCACATAAAATACACTGTATCTTTGCTAATACTGGTCCGATTTTGATGATTTTTTGTTTATTTTTAGATAATTTAATGACCTTTCATATAATTCTGTACATAATTTACTAAAAATTGCATGCTTTTTAAGTTAAGCGCAAATAAAATATTCTTTTCGTCATAACTTTTTCCCCTGGACTTTTTCGTTGATATACTACATAAATGAAAAGTTAAACGTCTTTAAGTAGAAGACATTAGGCAAGTTTCACCAAAATCGTTGGATCTCTTTACTAGAAAATTGTAAACAATTGTAAAATCCATGATATAATAGCTAATTCCGGTTAGTCCGATGCGCTGTATCTTTGCTAATACTGGTCCGATTTTGATGATTCTTTTATTGTTTTTTAGATAATTTAATTACCTTCCATACAATTCTATAGATAATTTACCATAAATTTCATGCTTTTGAAGTTATGCGTAAATAAAATATTCTTTTCATCATAACTTTTTTCTCTGCATTTCCTCGGTGATATACCACATATATGAAAAGTTAAAGGGCTTTATGAAGAATAATTTAGGCAAGTTTCATCAAAATCGTTAGAGCTGTTTTGGAGAAAATTGTAAAAAAGTGTGAAATCGATTATATAAAGTGGCACTTCCGGTAAGTCGATTTTGACGAAAATGTTGCTGTAACATCACATGCATGTGCCATCCTCAAATACATAATTTCAGTATCGTACAACTTTTTGTTTTTGAGCTAGACTGATCACATACACACAGACCATTTTGCGAGACTTGGTCATTTGGACTCAGGGGACCTTAAAACATGTATTTCCGTCGAAAATTCGAATTCGAAAATTTTCACGATCGCAATACTTCCCCTTACTATATACTTCGTATATAGGTAAGGGAATTACTATATACTTCGCATATAGGTAAGGGAAAGTAAAAACATTAGTATATACACAGTTATATAAAAAAAAACTTTTTTCGTGGAAAATGAACATATGTCTGAAAAATCAGATTTATAGCATTATTTTGTTTATTTAAGCCTTTCCGAAGTGACGGATATATATTTTTACTGATATAACGCTGCTTTAGAATTTGATTTTCTATAAGAATCCTTTATAAAATATACCCCATTCCATTGAAAATTCCTGAGTTATGTTCACTGGAAAGGTAGTGGAGAAAGTTCGGGAGTTGAATATGAGCCTAAAGGAAACTTCAGGCGACACTAATTTCATCCCTAAATTCCGAAAATTGAGGATTTTACGGAGGATGCCAATCGAGTCTTAAACACCCTGTATATTTGTACCATTAACCAAATAAACAGGGATTTAAGTATCGTGGATTGATTTCTTTGAGGAGGTACGGGTTCGATTCCCGAGATCCTCGGACCCTTCCGAGACTCTCTTAAGTTTCCTGCATTGCTATTCCTAAATATACTGCTATTATCGGAGACCCCCAGACTGACACTCGGAATATATGGAGACATCAGAGGAACAGACATAGTAATTAATTATTGAATTAGCCACAACATAGAGGCGGACATTCATGTAGACACAGTCAAAGGGACTGCTGGCCATGACATAGCTTTGGTCCCTGTGTCTTAGGCCTGATCTGTCGAGCATTCGCTAATGTCATTGTCACTTGTGTTCGGCCGTAGATGGTGGCATCACGTTCAAATGGGCTGCGATTTTAGAAGAATATATCGATTGTGTTATGCAAGAAGGGCCAATCTGTATTTCTCATATGTCTTTCTGAAATTTTCCTCTAATTCTTCTTAGGCTACTATAGCTTAGTTTTCCATGTAATTTGATGTTTATTTAATTCATTATGTCGGCATTGCATCAACAGTTTGGTTTGCAGGTTGACCTTTTTAGCTTCTCGTTAGTATGTAAACAAAATCAAATTAGCGCCTGAACAAAAAAGTAGATTGCCCCTTCTTGCGCAACACCGTCGATTAACATTGCCCAACTAAAGCCATGAAGTGAGGTTTCACCTATATTTAGACATTGCAATCAAACAAGAAAAATTGTAATAAATAAACAAAACCGGATTTCACCAATCAGTCAATTTCTCATAATTTAGTTTTCGTTTCTTGCATTAAGGCCTTTCCCCTCCTCCCTCCCCCCCATTTATATATTCATTTACACTACCGAAAAAGTAAATCTAGAGATTTAGCGAACTCACTTGAGCAGTCCCCAATCTTGAGAATCGAAACTGTGAAGGAAATTTACATATCCTTTAGTTAGTTATGGGCCTGACCAGACACCTTCACCTATCTTAAGGCGTTGTTTCCAATTTTCTTCATGTAGCTTGGTTATTTGTTTGTCGATTCATGCGTTTTTATATAACATTATAAACATTTAAAAATAAACGTTTGTAAGCAAATTCGGTTAGAGATGGTGATAGGTCCTTACTATTTTAAAGCCATCAGCAGTTGAGCCAACATTTCTACACTCTATTTTTTAATAGTAAATAAAATATTATTAATTTTATACATTAATATTATTTAATTTGTAATATACTCGTATGTGTGTATATATATATATATATATATATATATATATATATATATATATATATATATATATATATATATTTATAATTTTTTTGTAATAATGAAAAAATTATTTTCATAGTTACTTTACCCTTCTTAATTTTTATCATTATTATTTTTTTTAATCTTACCAGATCACATTTACATTATAACATTGAAAATAATCTTATCTTATGCCATTTAACGCCTGTACAGTTAATTCAAACGTTGGTAGGTATTCAATATATGTCCTTGTTGAACTAATTGATAAGATTTTTTTTTATGGTTTGAAATTTTCAAAACTAATAATAAATTATTCTGAAAATATTTGATAGTGATAAAGTTCATAATAATTACTTTCAATAATAATATGTATTTGATTTTTTTTTTTTTAAACAAACTGGAGATTCCTAAAAATTTTCATCGAATGCATTTTAGGATTTTTTTTTAACTGACGTTTTGAGGTTTTTAAATATATAAATGTATGCTCTCGTGTCCCTTAATTTTCATGAAATACGGTTCACTTGTAAAGGATAACAGGAGATCCTTAGATATTCGGTAATACAACGAAATAATTTAAAAAAACAAAATTCGGCCGATAGGATCGTATAATTAATTTATAATTACGTGAGAACAATAAAAATAATTGTAGAACAATTAAATCCTTTACTTTTGGTAGTTGAAGTAATTAAAATTGCTGGATACGTTTGTAATAAATTCAATGAAACAGACTTTACTATTATAGAGGTCTAATTTCAAGCTATTTACCTTAAGTAT
The DNA here is from genome assembly GCA_948150685.1 of Rhaphigaster nebulosa. Lineage (NCBI taxonomy): Eukaryota > Metazoa > Arthropoda > Insecta > Hemiptera > Pentatomidae > Rhaphigaster > Rhaphigaster nebulosa. The sequence goes on along the minus strand of OX411311.1, from coordinate 113,806,320 downwards.
CTCGTCGGAGGCCTAACAATGACTAAAAACTTGACAATGACAATATAAACTGAAAATATTACTATACATATGCTTATATATTTATATGCACCAAAGATCAGAGTCAACCACCATTTTCGGTCGGTCGCCTTGGACCAGGTAGACATCCTAGACACCCTACCCCCTCCTACTAGACTTAGGCAACCAATAGCCTTATTCCTTCCTCATTCTGTGGGTGGTTAGTCAGTAATTGGGTTTCCATTTTGGGCTGGTAGCCATCGTACTACAGTGATGGCATGGAAGGACTATTTTAAAAAGTTTTGGGCAAAACTGTTTATTATTGGAGTTCCAAGTAAAACAACGGACTATCGCGGGTGGAGCACAGTAGGCTAAACAATGATTTTAAAACATATAAAATGTTTTTTATTAACACTAGCAGTAGGTGCAGCAGGTACAAATTCAAAGAGATTGCCATATAAACATATTACGTATTGATAAAATAATGATGACTGCAAATATTAAATTTCACTTTTATAATTATGCTCCGAAATATCAACATTAATTCTAAATTCACAAAAGATAGAATTGTTTAGACCCTTTAACTCAGGAGCAGGAAAATGTACGCCTACGTAGTTGTACAAAATGTTTCTTTATACTGGCATTAAATTACAATAACTTTTAAACTGAAAGGACTCAACAATATATTTCGTATATTGTCGAGATGACGGACGATATAGTGCCGCTTAGGTAGGAAGGAACGTGTCGTTATCATGACAGCTCCAAACCCGTAGAAGCTAGATGTCTACTCAACTTTTTAATATGTGTGAAATTATGGTGTGACAATGTTATATTGTAAGTAAAATGTGAGGATAAGGAAAAATAAAGTGTGAAACATATTTAAATGAAACTTTATTGTCTTTTTGAACCTGCTTTTTAAAAATGTCTGATTTTTCTATATACTTAATATAGATATTATAACCTAATATAATAGTTTTTAGGTTTCTATGAATGATTGAGGAGATTATATATCAATTTCCAATGCCCAACCCTAAAATTCTTTTAACCTGGAAGAGGTTTTGTGGTGAGCATATCATTTACTGTAACTCGTCGTTGAATAATTGTTTTTATTGCTACTGTCTAACTGGAGTTTAGGTTCATACTGAGAGAATAATGGTGTAAAAATAAACCTTAAAAAAATAATGATAATAAATAAACTCAATTTTTTTTTCTCAATTATTAATTTAAGAATGATTAAGAATATAGTGTTACTTAATGCTAAAATGATTTTGGAGACAGCAATAATTCAATATTAAGTAACAGAAACACAATGTGAGGGATTTGCTAATGGGGTATCTCTTGTGTTGAGATAACTTACACTTCTGCTTTAAAAGAAAATGGTACAGCTGAGTCTTATTGCTTAAATGTTAACTGAAGGGATATTTTCCAGTGGTTAAAGATGATTTTAAATCACTTTTATGAGAACTAAAAAAATATTACTGATCACCTTAATCCATACCCTTCAAATATTTTAATTGAACTCAAGATTGTTTTTTTTCTTTTTTGTTTTGTTTGTCTACATTATTTGTTCACCTAACTTTATATATTATACCAATTATTTTATAAAACATCCTTATTCAGGCTCAAATTTACCATTTGTTCAGATGGATCAACCTCCACAAATTAGGTCTCATTTTAAACTTACCTACTTCCAAGTGAAATTGTTTTTATCTGATATCCTTTCTTACTTATCAGTATGTGCACATAGCACTTTGATATGCGTCCTAAGTGCACATCCCGAAGAAGGAAAGCTCCTCGGTCGAATGGACAGCGATAAAGGACCACGATGAGCCATCTTTAAAAATGAAATATCGACGTCGAAGAAGACGATTAATGGCCAATAGGAGAAGATCACGGAAGACTGGGGATGGCGCACGATTGCTATTGGTTCTGTTCGCTCCGTCACAGCTAGCGGGACTGTCATGGTAGAAAACTACCGAGTCACAGTTCTCATCGATGGATTTCTATTTTCTTGATAATACCATGATTACCTAATTGAATTTGTGACGTCCCAAATTAAAGGTACAAAATACTACCAATTTAATTGAGAAATAAGCTACCTCGCTTCTGCTAACATAATTCAAATCCGATCATGTCAGTTCCACAAATTTTCAGATACACCACATTGGTATTGCACCGACGATACTGAAACATATTTATTTATATGCCCTTTACAAGATTAGGAACATTTAGTTTAGGAAGATTTATAACAAAACATGCTCCAGCAGTTCCTAATGATTCCGTGGCCCTTGCCTCTTAAGACCCGTCAGCTTCTCTTTTCACGCTTATCTTTTCCCACTTTGACTATGGTTGCCTACTGTTTGGTCGACTTGAGAGGTAAACATGAGATGAAAAAGAAAAGACTAATCAATGGTTTCATTAGATTTATCTTCGGTGTTTCCAGTCAGTTTCCTGCTGCCGAGTGTTAGTTGTTTGATACTGATTTTACGACTGCTTGTACAATTTACATGTCTTTCTTTTCCCAATTAATTATCAATCTTCCGCACCTGTGGAAAGAATATTTATTTATAATGAAGGAGTAAGAAGGCCCGGAAGGCGATCAAAAAAATGGTTCAAAAATAGTATAAACTATTTAAAATAGTAGAAACCCTATTTTAAATAAATAAATAGTTTATCTTATTTGTGAACCATTTTTTTGAAAGTCTCCTCGACTCTCTTATTCCTTCTTTATAATTTCTATCTATCATCTATTAATTATTCAATATTTATTTATGTTTAAGATATAAAGGAAAGCCATTGCTTAGGCCATGCTTTGGGTGTTACTATATAAATCTCATTTTGGTGGCTGGAAAAAAATTACAAATACTTATTGCATGTAACAATTATCTATTATTAATTGTAAATACAGCTTAACAAAGATCCGTACAGAGCAACTATTCTTCTTCTTAAGGGAAAACGTGCTCCAAAATAATAGTTATTTTAGTTGGAAAATGTTGGTAATCATACTTCAAAATTGGTAACTCTTATTATACATTTGTTAACGTTTCGGGGCATTGATCCCCATCTTAAGAACTTAAATTGGTCTATTTTCTAGGAATATAATTATGCCTCCTGTCATTTATAAATAACAATAAAGATTATTTTACTATACAATTTAAATTAAAACATGATAGCACTTTGTCATACTGCGGCAGTCATACAATAATAAAATTGCAAATTATAGTACAATTAATATGTGTATATATATATATATATATATATGAAGATATTATCACAACAATCGGAATAATAATAAATGTCAATCAATAAAAGGAGGAGAAAATTTCGTTTGCCCTTATTATTATTATTAAGGACGCTTCGCCCTTAAATTCAAATTTTATCTCAACCGACATTTTGGAGTTTTGTCCCATCCTCAGGATTTAACTGTAATATAATTATATTTGGTTAAAAACATTAATACAATATATATTTATAGTAGGTACAATAAATTATCACAATTATTTTTATAAACTCATTTTTTAAAATAAAAACAATATTACATATATTAACCTCATTCAATAACATGCTTAATCCTGCATGGTTTGAGATTTAATAAAACCATATAAAGAAGGAGAGAAATTTTCACATCCTTTTATTGAATATATAGTTTACGTTTAATGGTTAATAGTTATATAGTATATATATATATATATTTTGATAAATTTTCCCACTAGAACAATTTAAATTTCAAAATAAACATTAAAAATTCAGAAGTATTATTTGCAAAAATTTAAGTGATAAATTCAGTAGAACTAAAAGCTTAATAAAATTCTTAAACTTTTAGTCTTTGAAAACTTTAAGTCTTCATTTGGCAGTATGTTACAAGTTCGATAAGATTTTACAGTAATTTACAAATTACTCACTTTAAGCTTGAATATAAATTAATAGTAAATCGACAGTCTAGAATTTGCCTAAAGGTTTTGGAAACATTCAAACAAATTTAAAATCATCAAGCCTATACATTTATTTCGATTACTTAATGGGTATTATAACCTGGTATGAAACATTATAAACTGTACCGAGTGGAAGATTCCACCTAGTCTGTATTTAGATGAAGGATAAAAAGAAAATGTTAACCCAAGCCTTTACGAGGCTTCCATACATTACTAGAGCAAATCACATGGATCTGATATGTTTGGTAGGAAGGCTGAGCTTTCAATGAGATCTCTTGAAGGTTTGAGGAAGAGTATTGACAAAAGATTGATATGGGTCCTGGCAAACAAAGGTCTTCCATCCCTCAAATAATCATAATAAAAGTAATAATCCAATGACAAAGTTACTAAACAAAGTTATCAAAGGAATTTCATAGAAGAAAATTTCAGGGGAAAAATGCACATTGTTATGACTGAAGGTGTTCTCTTATCCTTGGAGGATTTCTATTTAAAAAAAAAATTGTGAGATGACCAGATTAAAGAAGGCCCGGAAGTGGTGCATTGTGGAGGGAGCGGTAATGCAATCTGCAAACTGCAAAGGGGTGCCATTGGAACTGGTTCCGATGCAGTTAGTTGCATCACAACGGCACCATTTTTTCAACAGTTTCCTCATTTGCCATTATTCCGTTGTTACCTGTCCGACCTGTTGGCCCGCCTCTTGTAGTACGTTCGTGAAAAATGGTCCATTCTCTTCCATCATCTTGGCAATGCATACGTTAAGCTTTAGGGTGCCCTGCCCGTTCTTCTGTTTACCGTTGAGTATCCTTTTGAAGGGTCTTACGACGCGGTATAATGATTTTCCGGGTCAGTAGACTTTTTGGGAGTAAATAAAAAACAACTAAGTTGTACTCCATGCAAACATTTGAAACACAACCACTGTAATCAATACATTGTAATCGATATATCGTCACCACGTCGATTAAATAAAGAACGCGAAAAATCGCATTTTCGAAAGCCTAGGTTTTTTTAATTTATCAGGAGTATATTTGCAAAATAAAATCTTAAAATCGGATATAAAAAAAAGTATTCGCTATGTGGGCCTTGAAAGTAAAATGTAGAGTTCCTATTTTGGTTCCCAGAAAATACATTCATTATTTAAATGAATTGGTGACGATATAAAGATTTTTTTTGTTGTTAATTATTGGAATATTTCTAATAAAGCAAAAACGTTGTCCGTGTCTACCACTACCAGTAAAATATAATTTATTATATTTTTTTATTAATACTTTTTTTAAATTTAAGTTTTTTTATAAGTTGAATAGGTAATATGAGTAAATATTATTGCAAACTTTTGGAATCAAAATCCGTCCGACCGCCGCGGCTTTAACGCGAGACTACTGGAACGATTTTCTTGAGATTTGGCAACATAGTCACAAGTCACCCCGGAATGATCCTCAGAACTTAGCATCATTTCGTTTCAAAATGGCGGCCGATTAGAGATTTTATAAGCCCACAACTCGGCCATTTATGAAGATAAAAAAAAATTAAAGTGTTTTGAAATTAGCATACCAAGGCCTTAAAAAAATTCTATTTAAAATCTTTGGTTAATTATTTTCAATAATTGGCATTTGTAATCGCCCAAGAAAAAAAAATTAAACCCCCCTCAAAATTTGAGGTTTGATGTTTCAAGATAAATAGAATCTAATTATTGAATAAAATAATCCGTAAAATGATCTGTCCGTCGAAGCCGATCGTGATCCTTGGCCTCCTGAGCTATCCTTTTCCATTTTTTCCTGTCCGCATCTCTCTCCACTTCATCCTTTCTTGGCTCTATCTTCCGCTTCCATCTGCTTTTTGGTCTTTTTCCACTGAAGTGTACCTCCGATATTTTCCTCTTTACCTTTTCACCCTCTATTCTGACCATATCTTAGCCTACTTGGTTAAAGAAAAGTCTTATTATGGGCACACAAAACATTTTTTAAGTATAACTATTTGGAAATAATAAACCATCGTGTAATAATATGCAGCCTTTTTTTTATAATTTTTTTTTTAGCTCAATCAAACTGGAAATCATAAAACGCTATGATCAGATTCCAGTGTTTATTGCCAGTCCTTGACTGGTGTCCTTTCTCGTAGGCTATTGTTTTTTTTTTTTTAAATTGCTACAAATGCAATCTGACATCGATTTTAATAGTATTGCTTTATTCCGGATATTATTATTATATCACTTTTATTGACGAGTTAGAAATTAAATTAATAGTTATATTTACAAAATATTTATCTATTATAAATTTTTCAAATTAATTCTTTTTTTTTTTTTAACAAGTATGTATTGTAAGATTTTTATCAGAAGGATTAGTTGGGCCGAAAAGGTGAATTAAAGAATTAGTAATGCTTTAGTGTTCTTTACATCCTGTACTTTTGTGTTCCTTTTTTAGATATTTGTTTACATTAAAGAAACTGTTGAGCTCTTGGTTTATTATCAGATCCCGTGTCGCTTCCTATTTTTACATTGAATGGTCCACTGTGAGCCTCTCTTTACCGAAAATCGGTTAGCCATACTTACGTTTCATCAAGAACGACTATCAGCCTGTAACCGGTAAATTAAATGTTACGCGCATGCCCTATTTTTCAATTTGTATATTCTATAATTATTCCTTGTGTAGTATTATTATGTCCTTAGGTCGTATTATTAGAGTAATCCATTTATTCTATAATATTTATTATATTTTGTATGATTTCATAGTACATTAATCACACATTATTATCACTTTAAATTCATCTTCTTTTCTTCTAATTCATTTAGTCTTTTCTGCAATGGTTGTATATAATTATTATTTGTTGCAGTTTATATTTACTTCAAATTCTCTACATTTTATTTACCGTTACGATCTCAACAATTTCTCGACGAATTAAATTTTGTAAAAATTACTGGTTTTTATTTTAGTAATTTTTATGTGTTTATTCTTGGCACCGACCGATAGATCGCTCAGAATTGTAATTCTTTTATGAAGGAAGAACTATTTCTTTTCAATATTAATCATTATATTCTTCTGATTTCAACTTTACGATTCCAATTCATTTAATTCTGTTTCAGGCACTGGATATTCCTGCTTGTGAGAATAATTGAGTGACTACAAAAATGAAATAGAAGCTCAGGAACGTTATTCAATGACAGGTGAGAAAACAATTTTTTTTAATTAAAAAGAAAATAAATTGGATGATTATTTTTTTTTTAAGTTCATTCATTTTTTCTCTAAAATGGCTTACGTATTATTTCTATGTATTAAGTAAATGAAATAATTAATATTATATTTTAGAATAACTCTACTTACTAGACATTTTCAATTTTAAAGTAATATAGGAGAAAACATATAATAACATGATTTTTAAAAACTAATTTATTATTTTATAATTTCTCTAAAGTTATGTTTATCTGTTGAGAACTGATGAATAAAGAAAATTAGTAATCATAATGAATTTATGCTTGAGTAAAAATGAAGACATGCAAATACGCATATTTTTCCACCCACTTATTTTAACGTGCCAATGCATTTATTTATGATCCCACCACTACGTTTCAATTCGAAATTCCATAAATTAAGTAGATTACAGCATTCTAAATAAATGCTGTTCTTTTGAGTAATGCTTAAAAATTTGTTTTTTGTTTCCATTTCGTCCTCTGCACTTTGTTTTTAGAAAATGCATTAGAAAAATAATATTACCTATGTTTAATAAAAATTCTTACTTTTTTTAGCATCAAATAACCACATATTATTTAGTAACGGGCACTGTAACGGTAAATAAGATGTATACAATTTGAAACTTTTGACCGAAATATTAAGCATTTGAGGTAGCAACAAATATAAACTACAACAAATAATAGTTATACATAACTATTGCAGAAAATACTAAATAAATTAGAAGAAAAGAATATGAATTTAAAATGATAATAATGTGTAATTAATGTACTATGAAATTATACAAAATAGAATAAATAATTTAAAATAAAAGGTATACTCTAATAATACTACCTAAGGATATAAGAATACTACATGAGGAATAATTACAGGATATAAAAATTGAAAAATAGGGAATACGCGTAACATTACGTTTTTCCCCGATATTAGGGGCTGACAGTCTACTTGATATAATGTGAGAGTGGCTGAACGAATATCGGTAAAGAGAGGGATCTAATATACACTATATTTTACTGCTTTTAAGTTTTTTAAATAATTGGATATTGGCTCATTGATATTTCCTGAAGTGACGATTATTGATCCTTAGAAAAAAAAATTCAAGAGATTTTAGCGATATTTTGGGTTGGAATATATAAAATATCAATATTTAGGGCATGAGGCAAATGACAGAAAACATTAACGATGTTATTTTTATTAAAAAATAACTTCCATTAGCTTCAATCCATCTAGCCTAACATCATAAAATTCTTTATCCATTGTTCGAAGATATATTTTTTGCTTCAATAAACTCCAAATATATCAATGTTACCTCGTTTTTATTATAAAATATGTTATTTTTTAAAAATGCGTTAAACACTCAATCAGTTGGAGACAAGGCAGGTAAATGTGGCAGAACTTCAGTTTTCAAAAGTAATATAACATATTAGTCAGTTACCTATAGAAATATTACGTGATCCGAAAATTTAAATTGTACCACATCCATCATATTTAACGTACCTGACGTGTCTCCAACTGACTACGATTTTTTTCAGAGCGCTTGACGCATTGATAAATTTTCATTTATCAAGTTTATTGATTCAAAGCCAAAATGTTCCTTCGGACGGAGATAAAAAATCTTATTGGGCGTTGATAGTAACTTGTTATTTATTATAAATAAAAATTACATCTATTGTTAAAATTGGTTTTTCTTTCATTTGAGTGGATCAAATACCTTGTAGACTTTGGAATTGGATTGAATCATAATTTAGGCAATGAACTACCAATCACTGTTCACTGTTCAAGATTCCTGTCTAAATAGGGATGAAAAAATGAAGATCTCAAAAAAGTTATGTTTGGTTTGATTATGATGAATTCAATTATATTTGCTGGTTCAAGGTTGGTCAAGGTTTAACATTGATTTGTTCTGATTCTAAAAACCAATTAGCATTATAGAAAAGAATAAATAAAAAATAATTAAATGAATATATATGGATATCCTAGACATTAAGCTCCCATAATAATAAATATGTTAAATAGGTTCATTCCTACTCGTTTTAGAATGCGAACAAATAAACGATGACTTGAAATATCCCAACTTTTTAGTAAACACTGTCTAGCTGTGCGATATGGTAGATACTTCTATACATTCTGCTGAATTTATATAAACGTCGTTTTTTGACAAAAAGGCTTAAGCGCCTAAAATTCGAAATTTAGGTTCCAATTTATTATGGAACCTAAACACCATCTCTTACCAATTCCCGCTCATGATATATCTAGAAAACAAAAATTGGCAATGGTCTAAATACCGACTGTTGATGACGTGAAAACCAAACACTGATGACCAAATACTCATTGTCACTCTGGCCTTGACTATTGCTAAAAGTATTGAAAATATATTGCGATTATAAAGGTTTTGCTCCCTTAATAAACTCCTTCTGTACACAATAAAGAATAAAAAAAAAATTGCTATTTGGGAAAAAAACTTTTCGTGTGCTTCCTGTAAAGTTTGATAAATGGCGCTTATGCCTTTTTCAAAAAACGACGTCGATATATACACATCAGGAAGTGTGATTACTTTTATCGTCTAAAAATTTCAGCATCCGGTTTCCCTTGACGAATTTCGTTTGTCACAGATAACCGTTACTATTCTTAGGTACTATTTCCTGGCTGTCGTTGCCATAATAAGGTAAAATGGGGAGATGTATGGAGTCCACTTTCTACATTTACAATAGATCAACTTTATCCAAGCTCTAAAGAGCGGTTTCGGTTTACAACAATTGAGACGATTCCCAAAAGGTCCTGAAGGACACTTTTTTCGAAATCAATATTTTGACATATATGTACTCGAATAGCTTAGTTTTATCGAAATCCGTCATCCGATTTCGAATTCCTTTAAAATCACGTTTGAAAATTGCAGTTACAATTCATTCCAAAACATACTAAAGCCGTTTCTTCCAAAGGGTACTATATTTTCTACTTGACAGCAGAAGACCCTAATTTCCGTAATATTTGAACATTATTTTATTTTTTTTTCTCTAATTTTTGTGTCTTCTGATTGGTTCAATTTTACTGCTACTGCTTGAATTACCTTTATGGTTGTGAGAAGTGGTTAAAACCTGTTCATTTTGTTGTCCCTTAATTTTTTATACAAAATTTGAATTCGTGAATTATAAACTTTTTTATTTTAAATGTTTAATAGAGAATTTCTTCATCCTTTCACTAATTTGGTTTGTTAAAAATCGAATAAACAAGCAAAACATTTTTAAATTTGTCATTAGTTCCCACTTTCTTAATTCTCTCTCAAATTCGGTTAGTTAAAATAATATCTATTATATTAATAAATCATACATTGAAATTAGACCACAATAAATTCAAAGAAAAACAATTTTACTAATGAAACTCCATACAAATTATATTGTTACACGTTTGTTTCGTTTTGTTAATTTTAAAACTTTTGTATTTCATTTATTAATTAAAACGTTAACATCATTGTTGATAAAATAAATTAATATGTACAACTCTAGGAGGAACCTGTTGATTATTCAGTTATAAAAAAAAAAATCCTAAGCAGTTATTATTTGACAAGTATGGTCAAATAGTCAATTTGGTACAAAAAAATTTTTCATCCAAGAAAATCCATCACTTTTTTTTCAATTGTTTCATTATTGAACAAAATTCACCTCTCACTTATTAATATTCTTCCAGAAAAGGTTTTTTGGAAGAAAAATAAAACTAAAAGAAAAACTTTAAATGATCAACCGGTACATCCTAGAGTTATTTATATTATGGGCAAGGGTGTTAAGATTTTATTTATGTAAATGAACTATAAAAGTTTGAAAATGCCCATATCCAAAAAAGACCGAAAGGTCGGAATGTTTATAATAAAATTTGTCTGGAATTATTAAAATAAATTATTACTACATTTTTTTTTTCTTGGGATTTTTAGAGGTACTATTTTAATCTATGATTAATTAATTATTTTGAATGTTTTAAAATCCCCATTTTTCATTTTGAAATATGAAAAATCCAAGAAAAGATGTAAATGAATAAAATAATATCCGTAATACCGGTCCCTTTAATTGTCTATATAGTCCAGGCGCATCTTTCTCAACGTAATAATTAGGAGAAAAATCGTAGAAACAAATTGTATATGTTATAGATAAAATTGGTCTGTAGTAACATGGTGAAAACAATTCATAAAGGTGCCGAAAAGTGTTTTTTTTTTTTTTATTTAAGATATGGAAAACATTTGTTTAAGAAAAATAAAAAATAGCATTTAAGAATATGGAAAAAATGAGTTTTAAACAATTGAAGTCGGTCAACAACTTTTCGTAAAGAAAATTAAAAACCGCGAAATATGGCCATGTTTGGACATTTTATTACATGGATTATGTTTGTCACGGGGACTTGTTTTGGGAATGAAATTGCGACTTTTGTTAGAGCCAATTTATAGGACAATATTATAATTTGCTGATTAAATTATAAAATAATTAATTTGCATTTGTGTAATATTTCTATTTGCTCTTATTATCCACAACTAAAGGGGAGACGTTTCTAGAGGGCATCGTCTGTTTTTAAATACTCACTATTGAGAAAGTATTTGAAGGTCTTGAATAATTACAATCTTAAAGATACCGTAATTGTTTTTTGTAGATGACATATACAGTCTCAATGTTGAATGGGCCTTGAGACTGTATATGTCTTCCAATATGTCTAGGTATATGTCTAGTATATGTATATATATGTCTACCAAGCCTAATGTTAAAAGATTACTGACGAGCTAAGAAAGAAAAGAAAAAAGAAACTCCCAATAAACTTTCAGCAGAATGGACGTTCACATAATATCTTAAATAAACTAGTATATCTATGACCGTATATAACATGACTTTTTGACCTATTTTGATAAAAAAAACTAAAATCAGTTTGAGCTAAAGCAAACAGGCTCAGTCAATTTCTAGGCTCAAGGAACCTTTCTCTACGGCTGAAACATACAAGAATTTATCAAAAATCAACATTTGAACGCTTGGAATCGTTCCAAAATGGCATATTCTGAAAAAATTGTGAAAGGAACTACACACCAGAAGGCAAATATAAACAAAATCTATGGCGAAGTACAGATTTTAAAAATAAAAGAAATGATGGAATTATAGATTTCTTCAATAGTTTGCAACTATCGAGAATTGAGATATTATATAAAATCGTAAAAAGCTGAGCCTCCACAGCGATGGCAAAAATATATATAAGTAAATATACTAATTTATTTATTATTTTTAGTTGTTTAAGGTGTTTACAAATAGAGGATGAACCCCATCAACAGGCAGGTTGTAATTATCTTAAAAATACTAAAACGATATCGATAGTTAAGATCATAAAGTCCGTACAATGTAGCACGATTGCAGTAGATGGAAAAATAAATGAGCATGATAAGAAGTATAACAAAAGAAGATAGGAAGGGGGTTAAGAAAAAAAAATATGAAATACATCAGAATCATCATCGACTCCAATACTAAATCTACTAGATTTGGATTTAATTGGAAGTAATTTCAGTGTTTTATAAAAGCAATTATGACTAAAAGTCTCATTGTTGAAATGATCATTAGACTTTCCTAACGACAGATTGTAGGCGACAAAAATATAACATCTCACCGCGGCATACTCTCATTGAGATATCAACACGCACAATGCATAGTCCCATGGCCGATTTCAAATTAATTATTTATAAGCACAGGGAGTGGTGGTACTTGGGTAGCCCGGAGCACTTAGGTACTTATGGTTCTAATTGCTGCCGTGCAAGGAGCGCTCCGCCCCGCCTCTTCTAATGATGGCTGTTCCCGGAGGCGGGAAAGACAAAAACCCTTCGAGAAAAAGTCCCTTCTAGGTTGGCCCTTCACCAAGATGGCGCCCGCTGGGCGGATACGGGTCACGTGGTCTCCTCTTCCGGTTAGTGTTGTGTGTGTGCAACACGCCCCTTCCATGACCGTGCCACTTCAAAGCCTTTTGAACTCACTCATAGCGAGAGTGCAAAAAATGCGGGGATAGAAAAAAGGAGCTAAAGAACTAGTGGCACTTTGTGCGCGTTAGGCACTCGGCTGCCCAGGGAGCTTCCCAAGGCGACCTTAATACCAGGGTCCTACCATGGTTCGGTCAAGTAACTATGGTGCATGAATTAAAATATATCTAAAATAGTTAATCATTTAAATTAAAATTTTTTTTGTAAAATAAAAATATTTTTCCTCTTATTATGACCAATATACCCTTCTTTTTTTTTTTTAAACCTTTAACTCTTTATTCGCAACTGTCATAAAAGAGTGACAATAAGGAAATACGGTGGTTGTTAAAGATAGACCTGGCATGTTAGGCACGTGGAAGGATAGTACCCAGCAGCACCTGTTTCTGGTCTTGACTCTTGTACCGTAATTCAAGAAAGTAGATCTCTCATTCAACTCCTTTTTATTCCCCTCGTATTAGTGGGTATGCCAGTCATATTCATTTCTCATACTGATCTGTTGGAATGTACATATGCATGGGCCGATAGTTGGTGTAAGTCGGTTAGGAGAGTTTTGTTATTTATGCACCAAGAAGCTTTTGTTATTAGTCTTAAAATTTTGGATTAAAACCGAAAATCCCTGAAGCGATTCCCCATAAAGTTTACGATTAATTATAGAAAAGGCTTGACAGATATCAAAATAAAGTCCTAAGTCTCTCAAATATCAGTAAATAAATAACTTTTCAACTTTTCGCCAGTTCAGGCGTGATAAGGACAGAAAAAGATAAAATCAGATAAATACACACTAGATTCCAGAAACCAGAGACTAGACACATAAATCTGATATCAACAGGTTAACCAATATAGAGATAATACATCACCCCAAGAGGATTAAATATTGACTGAAGGAAAAGAGAAAGCATAACTGAGAAAGGTTGTATTTATTATTAAAAAAAACAAAAACATTATTGAGTGAAATAAGTTTATTATTGTAAACATATATTTACTAGACAGGGCAGAAGAACATTATTGTACAGGAAAAATAAGCCCAAATCGACCAAATAAGCCACCAAATTTGTATATTCATGAAACTTTGGTCATATCTTCTTCTTAGTTGTATGAGTCGAGATCTGCAGAGTCCGCCCGAATTTCGGAGGAAAAAAACCCTCTGGAAGGATCGAAATGGGGGGAAGGGTTATATTTGCAAAATAATTTGTAAAAACTGAGTCGAGTAAGTTATCTTTTTTTTTGTTTCTGAATCGAATGAGACCACTCAATAGTTAAGGAGTTATTACTGATTTTAGGCAAAAAACGCAGATAAATCAAATTTGTCGGCTGAAATATATACAGGAGGCCCCGTAAGTACCGGAAAAATATAAAAAAAATAAGCCTCAAGAGAAACATAAAAAGATTATTTGGATCCATAATCCGATCCCACACAGAAAACTAGGAAATTTAAATTTTGTATTTTTTAAGCAAGTCAGGTTTTGTTGTTGAATAGGAAGCAACCATTAAAAAACGATTCAACGTAATGTAGTTCCAATTGCACCATCATAAAGGCGATAAAATTCCCTTTAAAGAAATATAGTTTAGTTTCACTAAATCCATTGTAAGGGGACTTTCGAAGGGGTGAATAGCGAAAAGTTTTTAATTCCAGACCACACTTTTTGTCAAATCATGAGCCAATTATAGATCAAATTCAAAAATAAATCTCGCCTTCGTTTATAGGAAATTAAAGTTTAATGAAATTAGAAGTTTTCATAGAAGTGGGGTATTTGTAGCCCAACAGGTGACTGAGAAAAAAATTCTAAAGTAAAAAGTGATTTAAAAATAAAAAAACTTCGCTATTGGTCCGTCCGAAAGTCACCTTAGAATGGGTTTAGGTAAACCAAACTATATTTCTTAAAGGAGATTTTAACTAGTGATTTTTATTAGTGATCGTTCCATATTCAACAAAAAAGGTG
Organism: Rhaphigaster nebulosa; assembly: GCA_948150685.1. Lineage (NCBI taxonomy): Eukaryota > Metazoa > Arthropoda > Insecta > Hemiptera > Pentatomidae > Rhaphigaster > Rhaphigaster nebulosa. Next base: position 113,791,283 of record OX411311.1, on the reverse strand, counting down.
ACTTTTTCCGCCGTGGACCAAAATGATCTATTTTGTTGCTCTACTATTATCTCTATAAATATTCCCCATGACTTACGGGACAACCTGTGATTTTTCTGCTTGTTTTACCTAAAATAAGTAACTCCTGAACTACTGACTATGTCGTCATGGGAATGGTCTCATTTGATTAAAAAACAAAGATACTATAAGAAACGATGCCTTACTCTACTTAATTTGTGCATGTCATTTTGCGAATATCCCCTCTCCCATTTTGACTCCTCTATTGTAGGGTTGTCCGCCGGAAATTTGGGAGGACTCTGCATATTTCGATTTTCACTACCATGACGAAGTTACGACCAAAGTTCCATGAATTTACAATTTTTTTTTGTTTATTTTTGTCTATTTTTTCTGTACTATTATGATTCTTGGAGAGAGAGGAGATGGAGGGCGTTTTATTGCATATAAATGTGGAATTTTGTAGATTAGGGTTGAGTAAAATTCCATAAGGATGGTAAAACGATAGCAAATACTTGGATATAAAGTCCAGAAGGGCAGGAGTATGTGTAAAGAGAGCGAGTTTTTGAACTGAAGGAATTAGAATGATATAAAGAGGGCGATTGAATAAAGGATTCAATAAAGGAACAATTGAAAGGTATAGGATACAGGAATCGTAAAAAACGATTCATTAATATTCCCGTCCAGTTTCTAGTATCCCAGAAATCCCATTGTAAAAATCTCACAACCGTGATCTGTGAGGGAAAGTAGTCGGGAGTAGACAAGACGTTGGCGATTGCGTAGTGTAAGGACATGACGGAAGGTATATAAACAGTCTTATGATGGAAATTGAATAACGAGATATTTAAGTTATGTGATCTTCAGTGGATAGGATTTGACCAAACAATTCTCCGGAGTTTTTGGCGAAGGAACAGTATTGAATCGCTGCCAGAAAAGGCTCGGAAAGGATGAAAAGGATTTCAGAAACGGAAAGGACTAGATGCGTGCACAGTTTGAACTTCCCAGCTTTTCCTGGATTTGGTGCAGACTGAAAAATCTTAATTTAATGCAAATGCGGATAATACCAGGAAGGCTGTGATTTGTATGTTATTTTAGTCAAAGAGCATTTGTGCAAATTTGTACCAAGATGCAATTGTAGTCAATAATTCGTTTTGTACAACTAAAATAAAACCAGTATCGTATTAATTCTAATTAATATAAAGTACCTATTAAAATCAACAACTAAACATTTGTGAGATAAAACATTTCACAGCTGTTATATTTTATAACCAGTTCATAATCACAGGGATTGTAATCGATGTGGAGAAAAACCTCCATTGACATGCTGTGACTGTGAGGGGTTGAGTTAAAAACGTACTTTGTGCTTGGTGATTCTCACTCCCTCACCTGATCATAGAATAAAGAAAGCAAATTAAATATTTGATGAATTTGTATTGTAGTTCTTCAGGTTTTATGGGATTTGATGTGGTGTAAATAAATGCTCTAAAGTTAAGGCCTAATCAGTTAACAATGAATAAGCTCAGAATGCTCATTTTCTCACTTTTAGCTCCCTAACATATAATAAAATTTAACTAACAATTGCTACCAAAAATATAAACTTATCAGCTTTAGTCAAAGGAATTACTGAGAGTTGTATATTATCCTTTGTTTACTTGTTGTTTTATCTTATATTACCGTCTACTAGTTTGAAGATTTATTTTGAAAAGTGATTTAATTTTATAAAATATAGCTTACAATAATTAAAACAAAAGATATTTCAATGAAACTGTATTGCTTTTTCTTATTATTATTTCCTTGTAATATTCCCTCATCCTTACTCCACCACACTCCTATGCATATAGTATGAATTTTGAAAGCATTTTGCACTAAAAAATAATTATTCAGGCGAAACCTCTGAATATCCAATTTTTTGCGTTTTCTTGACATTTTGCAGATGCTTACGGCCCCGAATTTCAGCCGCTGTTCCGAATTTTCAAAAATATTACTGTTAAAACATGCAAGAAATTTAACGTTATTTAAAATTGGTTATTTCAAAGATTTATCCAAAATACACTGGAAGTGAGTTACTGAGGAAAATCTTGAAAAAGTGACGAAAATGACGAATTCGTTGACTTATGAAATTTGATTGCAACCGATCTAGGGTGGCAGAGGTTTATATTTCCAGTCTATTATAAGAGTACTTTCGGCCTAGTCGATCAAAAACTTTTTTGAAATCAGATAATTTTTTTATTTATACTCTCGGACTGTTATAGATTACAAAGCAAGATAGGCGTAAATCCAATTTTGAAACTTTTTATAAAATATTAATATATAAATAATAATAATAAATAAATAAAATTTTAATAAATATTAATAAAATGTTTTTTGTTAACAAATAAGTTGCGTCTTAGATTTATGAAACTTTATCTCTTAAATCATTATTGTAATAATGACAATTATAGTTCCTTAAATAAATATTGTCTGCGCAAAAGTCCTTTTAATGGACATAAAATTACGAATAAACAGTTCTTTTAAAAGGTAATGCGTAACTAATTATTAAAGTAACTATAATTATTATTTTAATTATTCCTATTTAATAGTTTACAGTTTTAGTTTTTTGCATTTGCTTAGTGACCTTAATTGTTACCCCTACAATATCTATCTTTTTAAAAGCAAATAAACAGTACATAATAATTATTAATTGATGAACTTAATATAATTAGTAATATAATAGCGTTATAAAAAAAATTTAAAAATTAGCATTAAATCGATCTCTTCAACTTCAACAATTTTCTCTTCATTACTAGCGATTAATTTTTATTATATCTTTGAAATAAGAAAAAATGGCAGCCGCCCTATCTAAAAGTTAGAACAGAGGAATGATTAATAATATAATTGTTATTATTGTTTATAATTCAGTTACGAGCTAATATTTAACCCCCTAACTTTCGTAAGTACTTCTCCAGCGCACATAACTCTGGAATTTCCAATGGGATGGGGTACTTTTTTTTTACAGGTTCTAGTAGGAAATAAAATTTTAAGACGAATTTGGAAATGTTTTGATCCGATACACCCCGACGGTGCTTATCGCATAAAACGTTTTTATACAAAGTTCCAAATTTCTTATTATTTATTTATAAAACTATTCAAATCAAAGTTGTAGAGAATTAAAATCACTTTGAAATGAATCTACTTTCATTCCAGAACGTCAAGTATTAGAGTAGCAACAATAAATAACAGCAAAATGTATTTGTGTTTGTTATAATTATTGTAAAATAAAAATATGTTTTTTCCGATCCACTCCGAGGGCGCTAATCGCATAAGAGATTTTTATACAAAGTTACAACTTTCTCTAAAGAAGTTTTTGTTTTTTCCTCCATTACCTTGTACTGCATGACATACTAGATATTATTTTTTCTAAAATCTATAACTTTCCAACAGTGTATTATATATCTGTATTACTACTCTGATTTTCGGTAATTTTTTTTTAACCTGGAAAAAGAATTTCTCCTTTTTTCTCCTTTAGTCAGTAACCAAATTCTTTCGTGGTTTATATTTATCCACTATTGTTATTACTAATAATGAGAGACGGTTAATTATTTCAAATGTTAAAGATACTTTTGAGGAAGGTATTTTAAAAATTCGGCATTTAGGCCCTGTCAGACTATTTCAATGAGAATAACTTAAATTACTTTATAATTATTCAGTTAATCAGAAATTATATTTCTAGTTAACTACTGCATATAACAACTGGTTAGAACTTGTTATCAAGACTCTGATCTAAAGTTGTCAATTACTAAATCATACGTCATAAAATGAATCGGTTTGAGGATTTATACCAAGAAAAAAGAAATTATGTTTTTCTTCATTTGTCTAATTAAAAAGCTAATTGCTAGAATTAAATTGTCTATGCAATATAAATTGTGATCCTAGTGGTCAGGGTTAACTTGTCCGGTTCTTTTTGTCATATTCATATTCGAAGAAGTGGTTTTGTTTCGTTTACTTTTTCTTTTATTTTTTTTTTATCAAGGTCGAATTTATCTCGGGACTAGGCTCGAAAACAGCTCTGCATTTTGTTTTTTGTGTGATTTCAAAACTACATATCCTTGTTCCTTGTCCAAGGTTGCATTAGTGTTTTTATTTTAAATAGTAGATTTTTTTTTCAGGATATTATGAAACAGATTAAATTTTGTAAATTTATTCAATGCAATAAATCATTAAATATTCAAATTAAATATGCATTTATTAGAAAACTGTTTAAGTTATCGTCTTGTTAAGTTGATGTTTAAAAAGATGCATGGTGGTAACTTTTTAGTTTCTGATTGACTTCTAAAAAAAAATAAGTTGCCATAATCATAAAAAAAAAAAAATAATAATTTGTAATTTAAAAATTGTAATTTGTAACAAAAATAAGCCTCCAAAAAAGTTAGTGGGTGAATTCTTACATTTACATTACAGATACATTTCACCTGAATATAACGTACGAGTGGCACAATTTTATTACTATTTTTTGAGAATCACATGTAGTAATTTTAAAAACAAGCCACCTTCAGATGTCAAAAACCATACTATGGCATGGTTTAATGATCATGGCAATTTCAAGATGGATTTAACTCTCCTTAAAAAAATAAAATAAATAGTGAACCACAGAAAAAGCTCAAGAATAAGCCTCCAAAAAAGTGAGTGGGTGAATTCTTCCCAAAAAGTTTCTAAAGTAGTCATAAGTCGTTTATGGATACTCATCAATTTAATTTTATGTCAATTTTGAGCTGAATCTCAAATTTTGGGCCAGGAATTCAAAATTCCCAATTTTAATTATAATATTTTTTTTTGAGGTGTTAATGAGGTTTGTGGGCTGTACTGAAGGAAATATTTTCCGACCGTGTAATTTATAGAACTATGGCAAGATTTAGTGATCATGTCAATTTCAAGATGGATTTATCTCTTATTAAAAAAATAAATTAAATAGAAAAGAAAGAAGAAGGCTAAGTTACGGTTTCTGTTTCTCTGAAAAAAATTTGAAAAGTGAAATTTCATCTCTCCATATTTATTATTATTGCTGTGAGGATTTCACTACTCTATAAAAATTTCTAGGTAAAACTACTTTTATTAGTTTTTATTTTATGTTTTTACTTCCTTGTACGAAGTAAAGGAAGTATTGTAATCGCGAAAATTTACGGTTTTCAGATTTCAACGGAAATATCCATTTTGACCATCCCTGATAATCTATTTTGACTAGTTTCGTCGTGGCGTCTGTACGTACGTATAACGTATTTACGTAAGGTCATAATTGATTTCCATCCAAAATTACATTAAAATACTACGCAAAACTTCTCAAATTTAGTATTTATAACTTATATATTGATTTCAATAACAAATAGATTTTGATCTAAATTGGAAAACCGGAAACGGTACTTTACTTGAAGGTCATATTAGACTTTCATCAAAAATTATATTAAAATAGAATGTAAAACATCTCAAATTTGGTAAATAGGACTTTTATATCGTTATGAATTTATTTACTATATTTTGGTTAAAATTGGCAAGCCGAAAAGGGTTCTTTACTTGAAGGTCATAATAAGCTTACATCAAAAAATATATTTAGATAAAATACATAAATCATATGTTTCGGTAATAAAGGTTACAAAAGCAATTTGGTTTCCAGTCCAATTAAACATTTTAATTACTTGTTTTAAGTGTTAAAATTGAGTGTAAAATACTGGTTTTCTTCCCCATTTGTGTATGTGTGTGTGTAAATAGATGGACGTCGCGTCGCCGAGTGCCGTTTTTGAGATACTGCAATCTTCGGAAACTAGTAACCAAATTCAGGATCACTTTTTGAGCCACCGATTTATAGTTTAATAGGCGTAGAAGGAAATCATGTGTTGTCCACATCAGATATTTTTAATCTGAAGTCAGTTTAAGTGTTATATTTATATGTTATATAACCTGGATGGGCAGTGTACTTCCAATGCCATTATGTATATCTCAAGCCAGACCTTGACCAGTCCTCGCATTAATAGAAGAGAAAAAGAAAGATATCAGTGGATTGTTATTTGTTTATAAATGTATCTATCTATTTTAAATAATGCTTGTGTACAACTATATTAAAAGCAAAAAAAGAGGTAAATGGTTAGAAACTGGGATTTATAAATTCCTCAGGTATTGGCGATGTAATCCGAAGACAATTGCCACTGAATTTAAATTTCAAATGAGAGCAACTGAGCCCTACTGGCTATTAGCGCTCGCAGCTACTCAAGTCTGTAATTGACCAATAGATTCACGAAAATGTTCTACTGCCACCTTTCTTCTCCTTTTTTTTTTTTTTTTTTTTTGTCCATAGAATAATTAATTTTCTTTTATATCCAAGGATCTGGATTTATTTTTGTAAATTATACAGAACTTCTTTCTTTTTTTATATAGTAGGTATAAACAAATTATATTGATAAAAACAAGTCCTATTAGTTATGTAAATTGTTTTCTGTTTATATAAATATTTAAAAAAAAAATAGTATCTCCTACAAGGCAGATTAAAAATAGTTAATTTTTTTTCTCATTTTTTGATTTATATTATGCGTACTTGTTGATATGAAATGCAGATAATTTTTTTATTCTAATAACTCGAATTTGTTTACATGTTTGAACATTCCAATTCTAAAATAATTATTTCAATTAACCATGCTTTTATTTAATTTACTTTTTTTTTTATGATTAAATGTATCAAATACCTAGAATCAAAACCTTAGGTGCCTGTAACAAGATTCAAAAAATGGCCCTAATTCTTCATTAGATCGCGGTGTACGCACCAGATAAGCGTTTTATATTTTGAACGAATATACATGGTTAATTTTATAACTAATAGAATTTTAAATTTCCATACCCCATATTTGGAAATTGAGGTATTTTTTTTTTGTTTTATTATTTTACTTTTTTTTATTTGAAAAAATGCCACACTCCATTGCAATAGGTATTACGGCTATAAGAATCCATTCATATCATATATAAAAGATAAACGAAAAAAAAGAACAACAAAAAAAACATTAGGAGATAAAATAGAAACAATAAATAACATATAAAAAGAAAAAAAATGTGCATTACTAGTAGAAATGAATAGATAGACAATTAAATAATAGCAAAATAAGTAAACAACCAAGAAAATAAAAAAATAAGTTAAGTAAAAATAAAATAAGTCATCTGAACACATTCATACCTATATACAATGAGATAATAATAGCAAATAGGTAATTATACAAATACTTAAATACTTCCGATTATCGAACCTTATCAGAAATTAAATTCTAGAGATTAGACAAAATGAAACACTCCAACTTACGCTCGGAATGTTTCTTGGACTTTTACTCATGAATCCAGATTTTGATTACCTTTATTGTACGAATCACAGCTTGTTATGCGTAAAAATAGTCGTTACGAATTTACAAGCCCGTTTCAGTCGCCGCTATGCTAGTGCTTGGATTACGTTTTTCGGATGCATGTCTCGTAATTCCGCATTGTGTAGTCATTGTAAAATTTCTAATCTCCTCATCTTTATTTGGCCCAAATGTTATAGGAAATACTTTGTTTTCGAATTATTAAGATGTTATTATTTTTATTTATTTTTCTGTTTTGTTTTTTTCTTTCTCTCCTGCAGCCAATCCTACTGAAGAGGCGTGTACTTATATTTTTTTTACATATTTTATGCGAAAACATTGTATTATATTAAATCATTAAGATAAAATTTCTGGTGTGTCCACTCCCTCTACTTTCCTTACCGCTTTGGGCGATGGTCCAAAATAAAAATTGTTTGCAGTGTCTTTGCTAACTTTAATCTGATTAAGAATTTTATTTTTAATGTTTAGCGTTGTAGAAATTTGAATTATCAATCAAATGGGCATCAAAATTGTTCCGGGAGATATATATTTATCAAATTTTTAGAAAACTAAATAAAGTTGGACCGGTTTCCAAAGGAAATTGTACAGAATACTTTTTATACATGCATATAAAGTTAAATACACTATATCTTTGCTAATATTGGTCCGATTTAGATAGTTCTTTTTTGTCTTGTCGGAAATTCGCTTAGCTTTCGAATAGGCCTGACAAATTCGAGTCTACATTTCTACATTTCTTTAGGCAAGTTTCATCAAAATCGTTAAAGCCGTTTCTGCGCTATACTTTTCGAGTTAAGCACAAATAAAATATTCTTTTCGTTACAACTTCTTTTCCTGCATTTTCTCTGGGATGAACCTTATATATGGATAGTTAGAAAGCTTTAAGTAGAAGACGTTAGGCAAGTTTCATAAAAATCGTTAGAGCCGTTTTTTTGCGCGTCAATAGATAAACACATTTTTCGGATATTGCGCAGCCACTATTGTGCACAGGATGCCCGATTTGGTACACAGGTATTAGGGAGCCAAAACTCTACATAAAAAAAACAACTAAATCTGTCTATATGTTCAAGAGATAATCGTGTCACCGATACACATACAGATAGACAGAACAATGGCTGAAAATACGTTTTTCCGATCTGAAAGGAGACTCTGAAACGCATAGATCCGTTGAAAACTGCACATCGAAATTTTGACTCCATTTCAATATTTTCCTTGCCAAGTAGCGACAGGAAAGTAAAAATCGTGTTTACAAGATTTTAAATTAAATAATAAATATAGAATATATCGTGCGTGTGGAAGAAGATTTGCCATAATACGAAAACAAATTATTATCCTTTTTCTTGCTTGGAAAGCTACTATAAAAAACAATGTTATATTTTTAGTTTCAATATTTACCGCAATAGCAATTTATTTTAGCATATGTAAAGCTGCCACAATTAAATTTAAGACTTAAATGATCAAAAAGTGTAGATTAACTTTTTTTTAATAAAAAAGATTAGTAGCATTGGCTAAGAGAATGGCTGACTTGATGTTTTAATGTGAGCTAGGGATAGCGATAAACCTAAATAGAAAAAGTTCAAACGCTTCTCCTGTATCCACTAAGCTAACGATATATATATATATATATATATATATATATATATATATATATATATATATATATATATATATATATATATATAAACACACACACACACACACACACACACACATACATACATCATTTGGGACTAGAGACAGTGCATCACTTTGTAATAATGAAAATTTCAATATGTTGCCTCAGAAGAAAATCTAGGATATTTTAATACCCAAGTCCTTCTTACGGTAAGAATCACCTTTTCTAATTCTTGTGCTAAATTAAGTAAAATTGGGGAAATGATTGCCTCGTTATAACCAGCGTGGCTATCATAATAGTAAATTGGAATATTAAAATAATAAAATAAAATGATTAATAGTCATACTCTTAGAATATAATGATAGGATTGGAGAGATAACATCGGATGATGGATCCTACTGACCCGCTTACAGTTGCAGGGCCATTGATAAATGCAGGTAGTGGAAAGTGCATTAAGGTGTGCTGCACTATTAGCCCTCAATGGGACCCCCAAGCTAAATATAGTCTCGCTTCATGGCAGCGTAATCTTTCAAAGCTGGCCGCCGCACATCTCTTCGACTCCTATCATCAATCCACCTGCGCTTATCTGTGTGGGTGCGTCTTGTCAATGCGCCTTCTATGTCTCTGCCTTGTATGGACCAGGGCTGCATATGCCACTCTTTGGATCTTTATCCAGTAGGCGGAATGGTAATGATTGGGACATTGAAAAATTGAACGCACTGACGTTATGCATCTGATGATACAAAAGGGGTCAGCTTATTGATACACTCGGATTTCCAGCGATATGACCAACCTCCGAACTGGTATATTATTCAAAAGAAATTTTTTCCTGGACTACAGGCTACTACAGGAAATGATGATCAATCTATATTTTCCTGTTTTGCCGTTCTCCATTACCTTTATTACCTAATAATAGTTTAAGTAGTAAGTAATAGTAACCGCTTAACAGAAATAAGGAAAGGGATCACAGTAATGGATTGGAACAAATTTGCACAACGACATGGTGCATGGTCTGTTTGGGAATAAACCAGGGTGCGCCAACTGTTTCCTGAAGGATGGTAAATGTGTGTGTGTATATATATATATATATATATATATATATATATATATATATATATATATATATATATATAAACACCCACACACACACACACACACACACACATATTATATATATATATATATATATATATATATATATATATATATATGTTGTTATGTTTCTGGCAAACTGCTTTTCTAAGGCAGGTGGGGGTTCCAGAAACCACATTTACTCAATTTACTGATCTAATTTAATCTCTATTTGCATCGGTTCTAGAAGGGAGCTGATCAATCAAACTATATTTTAACATAAAATGCTAGAGACCGCAGACCCCCCTGCTATGGTCAATAGCTTGGGATATTATAAATACCATTGAAGAACCTTTCCAAGGGTGTCGTGTTCACCATTTCATTTAATTAACTAGATGATGGCATGCAGGGTAAATAGAATGATAGATTTTGTTACAGATCTTACTTTATTTTCGTTAAGTTATTAATTAACCTATTGGTTTAATAATTTCTAATATAAATTACTCTCATTATAAAAATCTACAGATTGTAACATATGTATTTGAGAATACTGGGAGAACTCTTGCTTATTTAAAATATTTCTCGGATGCCACATAATATTATGCATTGATGTGCACAATGAATCAAAGGACTAGCACTTATCTTATTGTTGCCTTCTAACTTCGGTTCCCGACCGCTCAACTGTTCCCTCTGCGAACCTCCATCTTCCGGCTTCTCTCAAGAACTACACTACTCTACATTCTTTCTCCAGAACTACCCACTTCAAACTTCTCACCAGAACTCTCCTGAACTCCTCTTTCCTCGGTCTCTTATATTATTTCTAACCCTACTTCTTCTCGAATAGATGAATTTTGTCCCCACTCTCCTTTTGGGACATCTTATTGGCTGAAGCTATAAGAATATTTGAAAAAGGACTTGTAACCTTGGGCGGCAGATTTTATTACACCATGTCGACCTGGTCTATCTCTAGTTTTATGGTGCTCTTACTTTCGCTTATCTTAAGCGGCCTATTGGCGGTCTTGAACTGCACCCCCCTCCCAGATAGAGCGCTCGACTTTGTAAATATTCCTTTGTCCGAAAAAGAAACTGGTTAATATTGATATTGCTGGACCGAGTGGCATCTCTTTAATTTATTCCTTATTTAATTACTATTATGAATCTTAATTATTTCCTTCAATCCCAGTATTCTGAATACATAACAATATATGTATATATATATATATATATATATATATATATATATATATAAGAATCTGGTATCAATATAAATCCACTCAGAATATCGTAATGAAAATCAATAAATAAACAATACTGAAAAACATGCTGCAAATTATTACACTATGGTATATTACTTCCAAACTGTAATTATATTCCAAAAAAAAATTATTAGTTTTTTTTTTATTGTTTTGCTATGATGATTCCAAAATACTTTATGTTTTTTCTCTGTCTTCATAAATGGCCATGTTAAATCTTTAATCGGTAATTCGGATGACTTTTGACTTTAATGCAAGTATAAAAAAAATCGGCACAGTAGTATCGGAGAAAAGCAGCGGAAGGTAGTTGAGAGACGGACGGATTTTTTTTTTATTCTAAGTATCTTGAAATGTCAAATCTCTAATTTTGGGGGTGTGTTAAATTTTTTTTTCTTAGTCGATTACATACTTACATTATTGAAAATAATAAACCAAGATAGGGAATTGTATAGTTAATCATCTGTTATAGCTATAGGGAATTAGCTATTTCATAATAAAATACAAAAGTACAAGTAGACACAAGTGGAAAGGTAATTATTACATGCCGTCCCCAAATATTTGTTGGTTTATATTATTTCAGGTCCTCATGTATTCCAGCTATGAATTCCGCCATAAAAAGGGCGGGTTATTCTTCAGGATATTAACCTATTCTTGACAGAGTTTGAAGGTTGAGATTTATTACGTTGGTCCACCACAAAATAAATGCCAAACGCCGGATGACTCGACTGGAGAATGCTGAGGTCCTGCTTCAGCTCGCTTGGCCTCAGTACATACTTTTGTAATGGTTCTTTTAAATTTGATTTAATGTTACTGATGAGCTTCTATGTCACTTAAAAAATAGCCTTTTAATAAAACATAAGAAAACAAGTAAAGGATGATTTGCCTCATAGTTGGAATAGCCATATATCGGTGAGCCGTCGCTTCTGGAATATTATTTACTTTGGGAGAAACCCGTGTAGCTAATAGACTCAGTTAGTATATGTGTACTAATGCAATAGACCCAGGATGCTATACGGTACACTCTGCACTGAGCAAACAAATGACATTCCTAACTGCCAACTTTCCAAGCGTGCAAACACAGCTCTAAATCTGTGGCTTCTCTTTGTGTCAACAGGAGACCACACACACGCTTTCAATATTGGCGGGTCAGCTCGACATTAGTGTCTGTTAGCAATGACAGTCTTTGATCTCGCCAATCGCTGCAAAACTTATTTCATTTACATCTGTTGACCAGGTGGTGTTTGTTCGGGACTGAGCGGTTCCAAAGCCCCTTTACCTATTTTCCACTATTATGAAGATAAATTTGGAATAGCTTATGCGTTGGCTAATAGTAATTTATATCTTTATTTTCCATATTTGTATATACATATTTGAAAGCCATTGCCTTTACCATATATTCCTATTGAAAGAAACTACAAGTGAGTGATTCTACATGAAGGAACCGACGAGGTGTTTCTAGGTTGTACGTAATATATATCTACCATATCCGTCTCAGTTAACAATCATAGTTCCAATTTTTATAATATTGATTTTAGTATCGTATTAAAATTATTCTGGCCATATTTCTCGAGTATGATTCACTTCAAATATAAAGAATGACAAGTAATACAATTTGGTCTGAAGCTTATTTTCATTCTTCCGCAAAACTTAGAAAATATTACGACTATTTTCTTCTGGCGTAAGATATACGATGGTCAACCTCACAGATGTTGCGAGTACAAATTTTATAGTTCGAGTAAACATTTTATAATATTTGAACCAATCTTGTAATTTCTTAGTTATTTTCTCTTTGTTCTTTGTTTTTTTATACTTGGCTAATTTGGTTTATTATTATAACACTAGTTTAAAAGAAATATGGAATGAATATTAGACATTTTCCAACTCCTGGTGCTGTAATGGCCGAATTGGTACTTGCAACAACTGTGAAGTTGTCCATCGTTGTGGGTGCTGATATCCTCATATAGATATACTATATAGATATCCTCTAAACTGCTATGAACTGACAAATTTAAATAATATCTTGCTAAGGGATTAATCGAAAATTAGATCAAAAAGCCTCTTCTATAACCTCCCACTGAATACGAGTATACAGTCGAACCTCTATATATCGAACATGAAGGTTGTTTGAAAAAAGTTCGATCTATAGAAAGCTTGCCTTTTCAGCCTAAAAACAATTACAACTATTCATAGCGTTAAAGAAGTATCAAAGGCAATTTTCGGGGTTAACGAAGCAACAAAGGCAATTTTTTTGGATTAATGAAAAACAAAACTGAACGATCAATAGCACAGATTTAAAAAATTGTACAAATTACATCTGTGATTGTAGATTTTTTTATAAATTTATATTTATAATTTAATATAGAGATGTATTAAAAATATGCTAATGTACACATAAAAATGTATTTATTTTTGCTTTCGCACAAGATAGCTTCTAATGTCTATTTGTGTATAATTAATCACCGAAGTCATTTTTAGGACCAATGTTCACAACAAGAAAGGCAAAGTTAAACTGAATTTAAAATGAAAATTCCATTCCATGTTAGGAAAGAGATTCAGAGAATTTAGGTACTCCGGTGCTTCTTCTGAAAAAAATATCTCTGAATTTCTATTACTTTTCAAACCAGAGGAACATTATTTTTTCGTATTTAATTATTACCCATTCTTATGTACGTAAACTAAGGGCTCTTTTTTATGACAATCACATTTAATATTTTTTTAAATTGGGATTTTTGTTCGATATATAGGCATGTTTTTCGATATACAGAATATTTTATTTCTAATAAAAATTCAAGGTTCCTAAAAAAAGTTCGATATATAGAGATTTTCGAAATATAGAAGTTCAATATACAGAAGTTCGATTGTAGTTGAAATTACAGCATTGCTCGGAAAGATATATTGTTGCCGGGATGGATAATGAAATTATAATTGGCATTAAAATGATGGGTAAATGTTTTAGGAGTAGACCGAAACGTAGATAGAAGGATTATGTCAAATCTGGGTAACGAACGAATCACAGAAATGATAATACGAGTGATAGAAATGATAAGCTAAAACGACTGGCAAATGTTCTAGGGGTAAACCGAAATGTAGATCGGAGGATTGTAAGGTCAGACGCGACCTTAAAGATTTGGATTTTGACGGGGTTCACTGAAGATTGTTGGTTGTACATACAAACCGTTCAAGAACATGGCGGATCCACAGGGGGAGGGGTAGAGCAAATTTTCTCTCCAAAAATAAACACTGAGAAAATATCTACTAGTATCAATAATAGTGTGCATCTAACTGTAATAAACTGTCTTTTGGAGAAGCTTGGTTGGGGGGTGTGATAAATGAAGAAACACAAATAAAAATAACTTGTTATATTGTGTGCCGACGTTTCGACCTAAACTTTGGGTCATCATCTGTGCAGAGTGATATATAGTCATGTTCCAACTGCGAATAAATCAATAATTTATAAATTATCATTCATTAGGTAGAAGGGAAATTTTATATATTTGCTCTACCGCCAATGGTCAATAAATCTCCAATATCTATCCAGCTTGTTGCAATTTGAATTATTAGAAAATAATTTAATTATTTAATTTTTATCCTCGATCCGTAGTGACCTTGCCGCGGATCAGTGACAAAAATGAACTGACCCTGTTATTTTTTTTCATCCAAGCGGTCCTGTAAGCACATAACACCATCAATGGTTAGAAAAAATCACTTTTCGAAAATTTTTTACTAACCACTTTCATCCACTCGTGTCTTCAATTGTAATTATATTTTTCATTGCTTTAAATAAAATAAGTGCATTAAACTTCTATCATTTTGTTATCTTTTAAATCTAATGAGCACTCAAAACCTATTTATATAGTCCAGAGGTCAAGTCGCTGGACTCATATAAATGGAATCCTAACCATGGTCAAAATATTTGCAAATTGGTTAAAACTGTTACCACTTGCCATTGTGTTATTAATTGCCTATAAATCCTGCCAATCCCTCCTGACACAGGAAAAGACAATACAATCATGCAATTATACATATCATTCTTTCCATATTCCCTTTTAAATACACAGTGCAAATTTAAAATATTTTGCGCCTCAAAGAAAGCGTATATACAAAATTAAAAAACACCAAAAAAGGGAAGTTATAATCCCGGTCTGCTTTGCAAATATTCTAAATTCCTTGATCACCCTGGAGGTCAACCCAATTCCTGATCATCCCAATTCCCTCCCTCTCAAACAATACCTCTGGATCTGCCCCTTCATTGCCTTACCATACATTTAACATAGTTGCCATTAAACAAGCCAACAAACGAGTGTTTCTACCTGAAGTAATCCACAGGGAATTTTAGATCGCACGTAACAAATACAAGTTTTTTTTTTATACCTTTCCTACCAATTATAAACCAATATTTTTAAATTATATCGTCTAGTACTGAAAAGACGAGAAAACATCTTAAGGAGGGTTTACATGTTTGCCAAACAATAGCAGGGGCCCACAAGGAGGCCCATGCTTGCTTGTGTTTGTGGCCGATCCAGTCTAATGTCGGTTTGTGGGCACTATTGGAAGGAGGTTTGCTTCCTCGCATTTGTATATTTATATATTTTTAATTGCCTCTTTTTAAAATTAAAATAGTAAAGTTCGCACGTCCGCCATACATAGTTCTCTGGAATACAAGCGTGTATAAACCACGTTTGTTGGTTTGTTTGTCAGCCAAACATTTGTAGATGTTTGTGAGAGGCAAGCTTAAATCTTGTAAACCTACTTTAGGTGTGACTGAAAGTTAGACGGGAGGATTATATCAGATTGGAGTTTGTAGATTATGAGAAAGGAAAAAAAATGAACAAAAAAATTAAAAACATTATTGGTTATAACATGTATGCCTTTTATATATTAAAAAAAATGCTGGAACATTATCGTCTAATAGTTTAAAGATCACAAAAATACTCTCAATTTTTTTTTTTTTAATATTATTAAACCGTTTCAGATGAAGATTTTTGATATTTTGAAACAAAAAAGAATTTAAACTTTAAAAAAAATTGAAGAAAAATAAATCTATTTTATTTATTGAACAAATAAGTTTATTTTTTACTAAAATAATTAAAAATGAAAAAAAAAATGTTTACTACACAGAATAATAGAATAATTTTAAGTGGAATTTATCAAAAGGTAATAAAGTTGAATTATTGTTTAATTTATTATTTTTATTTTTTATTTTCCTATTATAATTGAACATATTTTATCTATTTCTCTCCTAGACAACATATTAGAACTCATGATATGTGGAATACGATTTTTCAATCTCACACCACTATAAAATTTCAGAAAGCTTTGAAGGATTCAATATTTCTATCCGAACGGTCTCCTCTTGATGTATTTTCTATAATAATGAAAAGAAAAAAAAATGCGTCTTATTTCTAAAATAGGCCTGTCTAAGCCTAATCAAAGTTGGTCTGTGAAGATATCCAATTCTAGCAGTGACATTTATCGATGTATAAAGTTATATCGATTTATTGCAATAGGCAATAAGCACCATCGGCATTGGACCAGCCTCGCACATTTTATTTAATTTTATAGTCTCTTATCGAGGCTTCTCAACATGGTCTTACATCTTCCGTTAAATTCCGATCCGTCATCTTCCGATCTCATATCTGATGAGTTATATCTTTACAAGACATCAAGAAATCCAAAATGGGTTGAAAATTGGTTATAAGGGCGAAAAATTGCAAAGGACGAAGTTTTGCAGTTGAACGCATAACTGAACAAAATTATTTAATTTATAATTATTTTTACATTATCAATATAATAAATAAGAATAGAATTAACTAAACAAATAAATAAAGAGCAAATCGAGTAAAAATGAATCTGATGTATAAGAGAGAGTGATAAACGTTTTAATAATTAAATAATATTCTCTTATCTGTTTTGTTTTTTATTCCTCTCTATTGCATTCTCCTTCTTTTTTTTCGGCTTTTATAATTTCATAACTTAATAAAATTTTACTTAAAATTAAAAATTTGAAAAAAATTTAAAAATTAAAACTTAACAAATACGCTCATGTCCAGACCCGCCGCACAGAGCGGCCGTTTGTGATTCTAGCGGGACAAAGGTCCAAAAATGAAGTTTTGGCCAATAGATCTGCCCAATAATAAATTAAAACAATATTTTGGAACGTTTTAAAATATCAGACAAAAAATCCGCTCAACAGCAGAACTGCAAAAAATATGACGTCATACAGATGATACAGAAAATATTTTTAAAATCGAGTTCAGGATCTGAAAAACAAAACAAACGAAGAATCAGAAACCGGTGCCACGTCTGATGGCAGTCTTATTAATACTGTACGAGACAGCGTTGTGAATAAAAGATTATTCAAGTTTATATTCAGTTTAATGCTTTGTGTGGGTCTTGTTTGTTTGGTGATTATTAAATTTATTTCTATCCTCCGTTGTTTTTCTAGAGGAACAGAATGTTTTAATTTTAAAATATCTGGTGTATATATAAATAGACAAAAGTCCAAAAATGAAGTTTCGGATTGTGATGAAATACGTGTTTGTACCGTTATGCATGATTTTAATAGGCAAGAAAAAAGAAAATGTATGAATTATCAGAGGAAAATGCCACTATAGCACTTTGGTAACCAACTAATTTATTCCTTTTCAATTCTTTCTTAGTTAGGAGCTAAGTTAGTTCCTTCAGACTCTTAGCAGTGAACAGTGTAAAGATGTAGTTAATTTTTTTTTACTGTTTCACGATGGAAAGAAGTAAATACTAATGCTGTTTTTTTCACATTTAGAATCAAAGTCAATCAACAGCGTTCACCTTTACAGAAAATTGCTTCACGTTTTAGTCCGTAACCTTTTAAGTACGATACGCCAATGTGCGACTTAAATTTTGATTTATTGTGCCTAGCAACATGTAAAATTAGCGAAAATATAAAACTTAATCAATCGCTCGTTCTCACCCGTTTAAAAGCAGTAATAAGAATTGCGTTTCAGGAGGAAAACTCGATCTTTTGAAATGGGAATTAATAGACCGTTTTAGCAATTCTCTTGAAGAAAAAATGTGCTTGATTAAGCTTATAAAACAAACATTTAATATGAGGACTGTAAATGCTTTGAGAGAAAAATTAGATTTTTTATTCAAAATATTCAGGAATCAATCAACATCATTTTTTTATTGTAAAAGCCAAAGTTTTGACCGAAACATGTGGGCTATCATCAGCGCTGAAATGAAATAAGAGATACAGATATGAAATAAGAGTTATAGATATGTGAACAGTAAAAAAACAGAAGTAAATAACAGAAGGATAAGATATAAATAATAATCACGATAACCATATGAAGAGGATTGGAAGATAGTTGAGCGGCTGTCTGACGGAGACTCTAGAAATGAAATCCTGATGATGGGCAAAAAAACACGAAACGTTGGTGTGAGATTATTGGATTTCAATAAAACTATATATAGGAAGATATGCAATTATCATATCTTATTATTGCCAATTAATATTCTTCCAAATTTTAAAATATATTACTTAAATGAATATTAAGAAAATACAAGACTGTAAAAAAGAAATTGATGATCTTGGTCTAAGTGGTATGTCATTACGGTTGTTTTGTGGTTTGGTTTTAAAATTGTTTGAAATAGAAAAAATATACTGGTTTCAGACAGAAAATGGTTTAGAAATAAATTAATGACCATTTTTGACAATAAAAAATTAATCTGGATGAGAGGAAAATATTTCATTATAAATACTATGGTTTTCCGACTTTTCTCCAGCTAGATTCTTAATCGGCCTCACTGGATTCCGTCAGGGAGGGGCAGAGCTGATTAAAAAAATCGTTACAATTCAAAAATTTGTTGAACAAATATATGAAAATTAAAAAAAAAAATTATTTCAATTTCTAATAAAGAATAATATATACTTTTTTCATACTCTGACAGAGTACCCTACTTTACAAATATGTACTTTTTTTATAGTTTCAATAAAGGCTTTCATATTTTTTTTTTTATATATACTTCATTTATTTGTTCTAGCCGTTCGGAATTTCAATCCAGCCTCAGAAAATTTTGTACTGATATTCTATTTGTCTTCATCTCTACATTTTTCTTTCCCTTGCTCATTATATATAATTTCTATTTATTGCCCAACATTTATGATAATTTTACGTATAGTATATTAATTTATTTTTACCCTCCTGGAGTGATCCGAGTAAAATTTCAAATACCCTTTTTTTACGATTAGAAAAGATTAGTTGTTGAATTTTAAAATCATCGTCTTGAAAACCATGCAGACAAACAAACATTAAAATTAAAACACAAAATTATTCAATTAAAAAAAAATTCCAGTATAAATTTCTTCACGATTCCAATAATATTTTCAATCTCTTCACAGAAACAAGAACGTAATTGAAGTTACGTAATGTTATTGCAACGAAGTGTAAAGATAACTTGGGATTGGAGTGTATTAATTGGCGTGTAAACGACGAGAAAAAAACCCGCCCAAACTGCAGGAAAACGCGCCTCGTTCGAAAAATACTCAAGTGAGCGGACCTAATATCCGAAACGTAGATACCATTCCACGTCCCAGTTGGAGTTCATTGAACCCTCGGCAACATAATAGAGCCATCTGTCTGATAACAGATTCGCTCAGTGTGCGATCTGTTATTATCGATTCATTCAGTACTATTATAAATCGATATTTGGGTTAGTGAACTAATAATTGTCTCGGTATATGTTCAAAAGATTTAAATTACCTAATCGGCATTGGACGTTTAGGTATGGACTTTGAAGTTGTTCGAATTCATCGCCCGACTCGTCGCATTCCTATTACTTCTTTATTTTCCTACTGCTGAAGGGCACGAATGTTTATAATTTTCTGCGCACATATCAAGCATTTTATGCGATGATAAACCAAATAAAAATTATAAATAAATAAAAAAATGAATAGAATTATGTGAAATGTTTGTGACTTGAATTATTAAAAGCACCAATAAATCGTGCTCAAAAATTTCTTTCATAGTTTAAATTAAAAAAAAAAAAAAAGAAATTAATATAATTTTTATAATCCTGGTTTTACTGAATAAGCCTCCAAGAGTTTTCCTCTGTTTTAGATTTTTTTTTTTAAATTTGTGTAGGATATTTCAGTCCATTTGTAGACCAAAAAAAAAGTTAATTATAGGCCACTTTAGGTGACCTGATCATCCGCGACAGTCGTAACAGAAACTTTCGCGGTAAACGCTACCGTGCAAGCTGTAGGACATTCGGCATTATGAGAGCATTCAGGGTCGTGGCAGTGACTTGTCGACCTACCCTAACCTACTTATCAGCTTTATTTTCGATTATTTCCGAACTTGAAATTGATTGATTCTTTAAATCCTTGATGGAGGAATACACAATACATAATTTAGTCTTTATGGCGTCATACAAATTGCTACAGTCAAATTGCTGCTTGAGTACAGTCAGCAGTTGTAATTCCGCCATTTTTCTAAAGGTCGCAAGATTTGCTGTCAGCGTTTATCCTGATTTTATTGAAAGCGATCGCTACACTGGGCATATAAAAGAGTTAGGATATTGGGTGATAACGAAAGGGGCTAGATATCGGATTGACAACAAAATGATTTTTAAAAAATCATTACAGGTAGGTACCTCTAAAAATTGCAAATAAGATACATCTTAAGAAAAAAATATCAAATAAAAAAAAATTGGATTTATTCAAATAAATCTCTATCCCAAGTAGTTTAGAAAGTGAAAAATTGAAATGTATAAAACAGAAATGTGGTAGTGAGTATAATAATAAATTTACACCAATAAAAAATATTATGTTTTAGAAATCAATGATAAATAATAACTATGGCTTTGAAGTAAATAATTACCTATACTGAATATACTAAAGATAATAATAATAATAATAATAAACTCTTTATTTATTCAGGGACAAGTCCCTTTAAAATAACAATTACAGGCAATGATAGGCGGGCTTCAGAGCCTTCGAGTAGATGATCTGGAACATATGCGTTAACAGATAATTAAAAAAGAAAAAAATAGAAAAGTCAATAAATAAATATAAATTAAAATTATAACGTCATAATGCAATAACTTCTAGTATGAAATAGGTATTAATAGTCTAATTGATTACGTCTTAAAACAAAAACCACACGAACTTCTTATGCTGATAAGATATGACAAAATTAGAAATGAAATAACATATTTACAAATGTTAATTGAAATAAGAGAAAATCTATTTACAATGTTTTTTGGAACTGGATGGAAAAGTAATTCATTGAATAAGCGGAATTTGAAGGTGATAAGAGTATTGGAGCGACGAATGGAAGGAGGAATGGAATTCCATAAGGATGAGGATCGGACTAGAAAAGATCTGTCGAAAGCTCCGGATCGGTGGGCCACTGTATATAAATCTTAAGGCCGAGAACGGGTATGACGAGAATGAATTTAGTATAATACATCAACTAAATCGATTTGTTTTTAAATTAAAGTTATTTTCAATATCATGAATTAATTTTTAATTGTTTAAAACATAAAATTAAAACAACGTAAACCTTAAAAAAAAAAATTGTGAAATATGTTGTACTATTAAAATTGTTTTGTTTTATAAATTATTATAAATTAGTAATTAGTTAAAACATAAACATGAAAACGCCCAAAGCAATAGATCGTAGAAGAATTGTTAATCCCGGGAACTATGCCTAGTACCTTGTAAGTGCAATTGCTGACCACATCAGCAAACATGGCCAGATCTACAAAGTATGCCTGCATCAGCTGTTACTGTTTACTGCCAAGATGCATTTTTGTTTTATTATTCGCAAGACAGTTTGTAATAGCGTTTTCAGCAATATATTCAAAGTTTAAGCATTCAAACTTTTTAAAATTTATATTAATTGAATAATTGATGCAAAAGATATTTAAAAAAAAAATTATTTTTCGTTATGATTAATTAAGTTATTATTTTCTCTAGCCCTAAGAAAAGAATAATAATAAATAAAGTATAGCAATGACAATTGCTTTGCCAAAATAAAAACAATTGATTTATATTATAAATATTGATATGTAACTAAAAAATAACTCTATTTTCCGCTTTTTTGGCCATTCTGCATCACGTTAAACAATCCTCCCCACCCCATTCCTATTATAAATACTTTAAAAAAATATTTAAATAAGTATTTATATATAATATATTTGTTTTATACATTTATATAGAAAACATAAACGTAATCACATATATATAACCACACCGATACCCACTGACGACAAGGACATAATTCTCATGAATTATTAGTTATCAGAAGGATCCGAAAAAAAAAAATTATATATATATATATATATATATATATATATATATATATATATATATATATATATATATTGTAAACATTCTGTTTCTGGTTTAATTGCCACAATACATTGGTTTAATTATTTAATTTCTAATTAGCTGAAATATTACTTATTAAATTTACCGCACACCTATAGTTGTCAATTTATATTTTTATAACCCTATAAAACTACTTGAGTATAAAATGTCTAATGTTGTTCCCTCAAATACCTCTTTATATCTCCAATGATGATTCAATTTGATCTTTTTTTTTTAATTTATGTTTTATTTAAATAAATGGATTGCACATTTTAACACAGCAATAACTCTAACAATAAGATTTTACTTAATTCTATTCCTAATTATTTTTTTATTGTAAAAATAATTAGCATAAAATTATTTTTTTTAAATTTTAATGAGGTTATCTAAAACCTATTAAATATCGTGATCCATTTTAATTTTTTTTTTGTTTCTACAAAGGTTGATTTGTTTTTTTCTTTGTTTGATTTGATATATTCTTTTTAAATTAAATAAATATCAGATGACCGAAAATAATATCGCTCCTTTACAAGAAGTGTGCCTTATATCAAAATATCGCATTTTCAAGTTATCTGCAAAAATTAAACATATTTATAAAGTACTATTTACTTCTATAGCGTCATATCTTTAACTTCAGACCTGATAGACAAAATGCACTTTTCATAGAAATGTCCAGACTCAAAAAAAAAATGTATTATAATCACAAAAGAGTTTTATCTTTAGTTAAATTTTTAAGCATGCATGTTGAGACATGATGCTTTAAAAATAATCTAAAATCAAGCTTTCACATCTTCTCTCCCCTTTACAATGAAACCTTGAACATTTAAAGCTGGAAACTGCCAATTTTGAGCTACATTTCTCTTCTTGCAAAGGATGTGGATTAAGAGTCTACTTTTGAAATTACTTACATTAAACCTACACCAATACACTATGGTGTACTTCCTGTTGTCTGATATGTTATATTGTAAGTTTATGATTGCTTCAATATATGAACTGATTTAGTTTGTATAATAAGATTTTTAAAATGTATAAATATATTTATATGCGAGTAAGACAGTTATGAAAAGAATATTAAAGTTGCGAATCACGATCTTTCCTATCCGACTAATAAAAAAGTCCAGAAACGGCCAATAAAAATTCAACGACGTAATTGGAACAGTGCAAAAGGTTGACACTCAAGGCCTCTTTGATATACAACAACCGTTATAGAAACTGGAGGAATATTGAAAAAAAAAATGTTACATTCAGCATATTTCTTCTAAGGATCGAGGAATTGCGTGGACCATACGTGATGTGTATTGGATAGTGACCTACAGGGTCGTTTAGGAAAATAATTCACAAGAATTCTAGAACGGGTAAAGGATTGTCCTTCATCGGTGAAAAAGGTCTTTCAGGTAATAAATAATATACAAAAGGAGAATAAAACTAGAGTATGGACAAAAATTAATTATTCAGGCTTTTTGGAATGTTATCATTTCCTTTATCATCAACTATGTTAATTGCGCAATATTTTGTTTTACTAATATGATACGAAGGTTTCTTGTGAGTAACCCAATTGGTATGACTCCATACCAGCTTTTCAGTAATCTGAAGATTTATCGGGAATTGATTCGGAAGCAAGGCTAGAAATCAAATGGGATTCTGTGGGCCTGGAGTTTACAAAGAGGAATAAGAAGAGGATTTTACTAATAATTTTGGATTGAATAATGTAATGGACCCCCAAATTCAACTACCAACGTCTCAATTGCCTTGATTATCAATCATGTCACCATAGGAATGGTAAGGGGAGAGACGTCACCCCCTACAATAATTTTAAAACCCAAAAAGTTGGGAACTTTGTCATTTGAAAACCTATTTCAAACCAGGTAAAACATTTTCCCCAAATAATTACTAAAATGTGATTTCTATCCCTCCTGCCCGCAGGCCTGACTTGTATACAGAATCCTGATATTAAAAAATATTGCAGTATTTTTTCATATACCCAAAAGGAAAACTATATTTTTATTAGGAGGAATCCAAATAAATGAGATTAATATATGTGAAGTTTAGGTTTCTAATTACGGAGAAACTATTAATCGCGATCCTCACATTCCGAATAAAATTAAGACGACATAAAAAATATTGACTTGCTATTTACATCGCTGTAATGAGGCGTTGACTGATGTCTTAAGCTCTTGAAAAACATGTTATTTCGTTCGACGATTCTCCCGGGCATTTGGATGGCTTATTACCTAATGAATATATTATACCTTTCAAACTATAATTTGTCATCAGTTGCCTGAAGTTTATCATACAATATTTAAAATACCCTCGACTTACTGACTGTCAGAAGTGAATAATGGGAAGTAAGCCTGTCTCTAATTTACTTTCTAACAAACACAAACAGTGGGGTACGCAGGGGAGGACATCAGAGAGATATATCTTTCTCCCCCTCCAAAATTTTTGAAAAAATAACATTTTCATACCCACAAACATAAGTTTTCTATTTTAAATAATATCTTTTATTTAATTTTTTATTTTTTTTATTGCGTAACTCAAATCTGGAAAGAGATAGGACTTAGATGGAGATAAAAAAAAAAATCTACTCCAGACGATATAATTCTAAATGCTGAATATATCGACATATTTTTTTTTAAAAAGTCTTAAGCGTCAAACATTCTAAATTTATTACGGGACGTAAATACTACATCTATCGATTCCTGCTCACGAAATATCGAGAAAAAAATTGGAAATGACAAAAAATCTACTATTGATGACGTACGCACAAAGTACTGATGACTCGCATCTTGACAAGGTCTTACTGTACACGATAAAGAATAAGATTTGAAAAATAAAACGTTTCATGTGTTTCCTGTAAATGGGGCTTACGCCTTTTTCAAGAAACATCCTCGATATGTCGAACTGTCTTAGAATATGCTGTCTTAGGTCTGCATTTTTGCGATCTTATCTTTATCTATTCAGATGATGCCTAAATCGACGGTGAAACGTTGATTGGTTCGAAAGTTGAAGACTATTTAAGTTTTGGTTAAGTTGGATAAAATCGACGCAGAGGATGTGTGGCTCCAACAAGATGGAGCCACGGCTCAAGTACCACGACTAGACGTTCGCTTCGAGTTTTGAGGGAAACGTTCTCCCTGAGGAGTGACTAGGGGTGTCACCAGCCAGCGTTCACCAGATTTATCTCTTGCTATTTTTTTTTCTCTGGAGATATCTCAAGGTCAAGAGATTTAAACTACGACTTCGTTCGCTGGATGATTTTAGGAGAGGACCAGGCAAGAAGAAACCAATCCAAGTCCACCAGAAATGACTCAATGTGAACACTTAGGATACATGCTTTTTCATAAGAGTGATGCAAGATGCAAGACTGAAGTGAGTTGCAGTCGACTTCAAACATAGCACAAGAATTGATCGATAAACCGACTAATCATTGCAGCGAAGTGTAATACTCGAAGGTTCATTATTCCATTTGCACCATCAAAGGATGCCTGAAGTGCAGGATGCACCTCGAGATGCTCGAGCGGTGTCGAAAAAGACACAGTGAGCTAATGGTCTTCGATGAATATGGAAAATGGCCAAGTGTCCTCCAAAGATCGAGCCTGCTAATAAATCTTTGTCGGGTCCTTTGGTCCTTTGTCTCCAGGAAACAGGACACTCGAAAGATTCTCTTCTATTCGGAAAGCCAATATAAGCTTTTGTTTTCTTTTATAACGAGTTCACTTTTTGAGTATCGTCTACTAATATTAAGACAACATGCATTCACTTGGTGATCGTGAAGAGTATTTCTAAAGGAGTTTTAATGAATATTTGAATAGGCACTTGAATAAAACAAAAGCCGGTATATAATAAAATCTTTGTGATACCCACCCATAGGTGATGTAACAAGTGGAAAATGCCAATCATATATCTGACAAGGACCTGAACACCAATTAAAATGTTTAAATTTAAATTTACACTCCTATTCGAGGAATAACACGAGCCTGCAATTTAAATATATCAAAATTGCTGAACTCTTTGATGATAGAAGAGGATCAAATTGGCATAAGAATTTCTCTCTAGATGCATACTATTCTTATGCCCATATTAAAACTGAATGAACCATAGTAATTTACGTATAAACACTCACCGTGAGTTATAAACAATGTTTGCATATTAAATTACATATTTATTTGTTTGTGTTTAAGAATAGCCTTATATACAGTATTCTCCTCAACCCAATATTATCAAAAATTACAAATATACAAACAAATAATGCTAAATTTTATTAAATTTAAAATTATCGTTTTTAAATTATATATAATTATACACAAGAGAAATAAAATTGTGCCGGAACATAGATACAAAAAGAAAAAAAAAATAGAGCGAGAAATAAATTCGTGATACAAATAAACTTAAAGAAAAATAAATGAATAATAGAAAAGAGCAAATAAATATAAACTCTTACATATCGTCCCTTCCATGGCCAAATATCGAAAATGAAAAAATGCGACTTGGATATTGGTCACTTTGAAAGGAAAAAGTTCAGGCACGCATTATGATTATATATTAGTCTCCTATATTAGTATTATATATTAGTCTCCTCCAAAAATACCTATCCCCCAAGAGACACACGGACGATATACGCATGACAAATTCAGTTAAATAATATGGTAAATGTTTAAAAAAAATATATTAAAAAATAAATATATATTTTTAAATATATATATATATATATATATATATATATATATATATATATATATATATATATATATATATATATATATATATATATCAAGGATGGATGTATTTATTCCCAATCGCACTATAATTGAGGAGTTGAAAAGCCAAGGGGTCCAATTAATGAAGTGTAAATTTTGATTGACTTCCGCAGCATAAAACATTGTTGATTGCTCTCCTGAACTTAACGTATTTAATTCTAATTGTCCACTTTGTCTTCTAATGATTTATTTATCCTAACTTATGAAAAGAGTGCCTATAAATTTATTTGAATGTGTATATATGTATACACATATATTTGTATATATGTATGTATATATATGTATATACTTTACACTGATTTGTTTGTTGGTCAAATTACCTAAAAGGTGCAAACATTTTTTTTCTTTTTCTTTTAGACAATCAACAACAACAATAAGATATTAATTATAATTTATTATTTAAGTTTTTGTATTTGTTTATTGTTTTGAGCCGAATTAGTTTAGAACATTCAGTCAATTGTTCTTTAAAAACTTACTTTTAGTAAGTTTCTAATTTTAGCTTTCTTTGATATAGTTTATATAATTATTCATAACAGTTTTATGAAATCTAGTCTAAAAAGAAACACAGTAAAAGAACAAAAATCATCATTACCAAGCTCACGCTTTTGAAAATTTTAAATTTTCCACGAAAAAAACAACACTTTCAATCTTGACCATTTGTTAAGATTAATAGCTGAGCTTCAGTAGAAGGTGTATGTTGTTAGAAAATTTTATTAAATGTACTCAAAATTATTAAAATTTTTATCATGAAAATTGTTCGTAATCTGAAATCACCCGGATATGTTTGCTCAGAAAATAATTACCTAGTCTGTATAGCGGACGAACTCTGTACATCCACTTTCCCTCGAGTCAGCTGACCTAACTGACTGAATTATGTAGACAGCATATTTAGCACGGCCATTTTCTATTAGCGATAGTTGGGATGCAGCGTAGGCAGGGCCGTGGACATCATCAATAGGACAATATGTTAGCGCTGTAGTATTGTCCTCTTTTATATTCTCTTAGCATTTGCAAGGATTTGAATCTGTTGAATATTCTCCGAGTGACCCATCGTCCTTCCCTGCACACAGATAGCCCTCGACATTCGGCATTGTAGGCGGCTCATCCGTGGAAAGGGAATCGGCAGGAAACATTATATTAAATCGAAGATACGGAAGAATGCCACAAGATTATATGAATTCTGGATTTAGACAGTACTAAGTAATTTACTTTCCAAATATTCTCGACACCATCCCGCATTAATAAATTACATAGAATCCTCTGATATAATTCACTGATTTAAAGTAAAACATGATTGGGTTTTTAATGGACTTAGGAACAGACATGTTGTTTAGCATATAGATCAGGAGTATCCATCTCGTTCATTGGTAAGCTTAGACTTAATTCTTACCGCATATGAAGAAGCTAGTCGCCACATCATCTATATCTTGTTGAAGGGGCTAGGGTTGGAACATCGAAAGGAAAATATCGATATTCGATATTTTGTGATATCGCAAAACTGAATATCGATATTCACCGATAATCGCTCGGAAAATATCGATATACATGGAAAGAAAATGTATGAAAATGCTAAGACAAGTGCATCAAATAAGTATAATATTAAACTGCGAAGAAGGTTATGAAATAAAATAATTATTATTTATAAAACAATATTTTATTAGCTATAAATCGTTATAAATTAAAAAGATAGAACAAAATTATACTTTGGCAAAAAACAAATGTTATAACACATTTTTATCTTGTAGACTTTTAACCATATTTCATATATTATATTCTTCTAAGAGTTTTCAATAATAAAACCTTTAAACTTCTAAAAATGTTATTTATCTTATAATGTTTCCAACAACATTGTGCATTTTCAAAACATTCATCTAAAACCATGTAATTCATTTGATCTAAATCTTAGTGCAATTACCATTTATTATTATCTATTCGTCTTTGCATAGGATTAATTAACATTATTTATATATAAATCTTATCTACTAATTGTTATTCCGACGGACGTTTATTGTTCTTATTATTATTATTATTCTAATTATTGTTCTTCGAGCTGAGTATGCCTACAACAGATACAATCAAACCAACGGATCCTTATCAGTTGAGGTCGGGGCCTTACCGTAATTTAAATTATTACTGCTTTAATTAGATTACAGCTGTCGACTTCCGCTCGCTACGCTCGCTCAAGATATAAACAACCCCCTCTCCCTCCCCAATGGAAATCTATTCACAGATACTAACCGAGTTAAAAAAAAACATAAACATAACTCTAAAACATACCCTTAAGCCGAGATGCCTGAAATGACCTCCTGACGTTGAATAGTCATCGAATTAGTACTAATGAGTAGTATTTTTATCTACCAATGCCTGTATACGATATTTACTTATATTTTATCTTTGTTGTAGTTGTATTATCAATAAGTAAATTTAAAAAAAAATGCATTAAAGAGAGAAATAAAAACTATTATATCTAGATCACTTAAATTTCAGATTAGCCAAAATATAAATTTTTTGTTCTATTTTTTTTAGACTTGTCAACTTTTATTTCTAAAATTGGGTTTATCGGATATTTGTTAACAAGACTCAAACTGTTTTTAATGAAAACAGTAATTTAATAAAATTTAACGTCTTGACTATTATTCGTACTCGAATATGTTCTGCAGTACAAACACTAATGAAAATTATTCTAATATTTAATAATGTAATTGTGTATAATAATGTAAAAATGTAGCCTATGGTTTATTTAAAATGACTAGTTCCAATTGAAGATATGAGTTGATGAATGCATCATGTTACAAATTTAGAGTTTTGAGAAAATGATAAATAAAGTTATTTTATGTAATTTTTTAAAGACATGTACTATCCAATCCAATGACAAATCGAACTATTAACCAAGTATCTTGCACATAACAGCTTCATTGATAAGATAAAAATTTGTCTCGAAATTTGTTGAATGGCACCTCCATCCACTTATGTCTTTAATTATTATCAAAACTTATCAACCTAATTATTTGTTTAATGTAATATTTACTATTTCTTATTTAAAGCTTTGAATTATTCAATTCATTCCGTTAATTTCTGCTAAATATTTTTCTCAGAGAAAAAGGTTAAAAAAAAAAAAATAAATGAGGCCCGTAAATAAACATTCTTTGAGCTGGGAGAATTTTCCCATTCGGGGATCAGATAAGATATCGGATTTACATTCGATCGACTTTTTAAGAATCCTGTGGGAACCGACCAAGAAGTTGAGGAATCTTCGGACAAAGTCTTCTTCATCTCTGAAGAAGAAGATAATGGTTGGGATACTAATTCCAGAGGCGTGATCACGAAGCTGCTCTAGGTCGGGCATTAACGTTGACCGTATGTGTTTAGCACAGGGCTTCTTCAGCCTCAAATATCGCCTGTCATTAAATCAATCGGTTCTCAGCATGATCATATCAGAGTTTGACTCTGGCGGTTAGGGGTTCTTCATTTTCGCAGTTTTGGAAACTGAAAAATACGCCACAATTGTTGTCTAGGGGGCTCTAACCTAGATCAACCGCCTTCCATGCGGTGCTACATTGGTAATGTAAGCACCATATATAAATTATTTATTTATTAATTAATTAATTAAATTAATTATTTATTTATATATTTTTAACATATGGTGAGATAATTAAATGCCGAATAAGAGCATAACAACAGTGCAATCTTTAAGATTAAAAATAAATAGTCCAAACTTATGAATTTGTAAGTTATCCTTAAGATTATAAGTTATCCTTAAGAAGAGTTATCCTTAAGTAAGTTATCCTAAGAGTTAATAAGTTGTCCAAACTTATCTATTTGTAATTTTCGTTTAAAGCAGATACAACCGTGGATGCAAAGAAATTACATCAAATTATATATCGGATAAGGGAACTTACTATCAGTGGATAGAGCACTACGCTATTGATCTTAAGGCTCCGGATTCGAGACCGGCTGTGGCAGATAATTATTTATTCTGTTTTTAGCCTCTGGGATCGTGAGACCCTTCTGAGGGCTCACCCAGCCTCTACAAAGTGGGTAAAACCCTTAATTGGGAGAAAACCTGGCGGTTGAGCATGATCTCGGCCGAATCACCTCCTTTCGCAACCGTTGGCTTAGAAACAATACGGTCCTTACCAAGTATTGAACCCAAGACCCTTCATGGGTTGTAGTGGTACAGGTTTTTTTTATGTCAATAAGAAGTAATTTTTTTTATTTTATGCCGTTTTTGTTGTTGTTGTTCATAACATGATGAGCGATTCATTCTTTCATAGTTCTCCTAGACTTAGGCCCATTTCTCAACTTTTCTGTATCCAGTCTAGACTGTTGCAATTAGTCGTTTTCCAAAACGCTTAAATGCAGCAATGTATAAATAACCGAGTCTTCCTGCTGTTCATATTATAAAATATATATATTGCCCAAATGCGTTGCGTAGATAGGTTCTTCTGTGCTGCCCTGCTAATGTCGCAAATGTGGGCATGCACAAGTACAGCAAACAGGAATAAAAGATTGGCTAAACTTAAGTCCTCTGCCACAACAAACTTATTATTTTTACAAACTGTACTTAAGGTTACACATGTTTTTTTTAATAAGTTAATTTCACCTGTTGGCCATACGATTATCGATTAAAATTAATGTGACTAGTATATAAATTTTAAAATGTTGGCGTTAACAATTTCCTTAGAGATAAATTAGTATCTGAAAAGTTGAATGAACGGATGAGGAAAACTTCAGATGGAATCGTTATTTTCGATGTAATTTGAAATTTGTTTACCAACTTTCGGTATTCCACTCACTGCAGGCTTATCCTCATTAAAAATAATGTAAAATCAAAATTCGATATTGAATTTTGTCTTAATTTTCGCTACTTTAACGTATAAAATGAAGTTTCAATTACATTCTTCTTCACACCTTCTCTTATTTATTTCTCTGAATGTAAGAAAATGCCCATTACCTTTATATTTCTATCTTTATTTTCTACTTTCTCAATATCTGAGGACGAGGAACTATGATAATGCTACCAGAATTTTTTTCGAGATCTGTATCTTTAAAAACTTAAACATGTATTCACTTTTTATTTTATTTTTTTTTTTATCGGGTTTTGCGATTTTCTCACATCCCGGTCCCCAATACGCCTTCCCTCCAATATCTCCTGTCAAAACAATCTTCCTCCGTCAGACCTCTAGCTGGCATTTCTTCTCTGACCCCTTCCATCCACTGCTTCCGAGGTCTTCCACGTCTTCTCTTCTCAGGACAGTATTTAAGTGCTTGAAGGGGCCATCGTGTCTCGTCTATTCTCATGACGTGTCCAAACCACAGCAGTCTTCATTCACTGATGTCATTGAGAATGTTGAGTTTAGCCCCCACCTTATTTCTTATAATCTCATTGGAGACCTTCTGCAACCTGGTTATGGCACAACTTCTTCTCCAGAAATCCTATGACCAGCAATTTATTAGAATATTGTTTTGTCACTGTACATGATTCTGACCCATATAAAGTTGTGCCAAACAAGAAGAAGTGGTATATATTCTTTTTAGTTTCGAGAGAGACCTTTTTACTCGCACTTGAAATTAATAAAACAAACTAAAAATATCATGTTATTTTAATTATTGACATTATAAGGCACGAGGGAGCCAGAACCCAGTCTTACAAACTTCAGAAGTGCTAATACTGATTAGACTAGAAGATCTCACCCAACTCCTCTTCCCCTAGTGTCTCGAATTTAAATTTCTGCCAGGCCTTACCTGTTCTTTATTATATCCATGTAGTTTTATGTAAAAATGTCTGTAGATTGAATGGATGTGATTTATAACTGTAGGGATGCATGGAGGGTTTCGTTTGACACATAGGAATAAAAAATGATCAGTCTTAGACATTTGGATAGGAATGTAACAGTACTGGATATGTTTCGACTGTGCGATTTTTTGGCGAGTTCTTTAATTCGGGATGTGCATAAAGGTTATAACAAATAGCGATAGGTGTTAAGTTTTTGTCTGTAGTGGGGACTATTGTAGTTTCGGTTGGAGTTTTAGAATTTGATTTTTTTGCACAGAAGTAACTGAAACTTTTTGAAGGGCTGTAAAATTTGAAATTGTCATTTTTTCAATACATTGAAAGTAGTTTTATTTCAGTGGATTTTAATTTTTTTATTTAGTTATTTGGTTATTGCCTCTACCCCTAAAGTTCATTGGCAAAAGCACTTTTTTTTTTCAATAACACCCACAGAGTTGCAACAGACGTCAAGACTATTTTTATTCCTAAATTTCTACGGATTAAGATTGATTTTGGGAATTCCAAAAGATCACGTTCAACACCTTTGGCCTGGTAGGAATGCCTCTGAAGTTGGCATATCATTTAGTGGACACTCACAAACTTTTGATAGTTATGGCTTCCTTTCAAATAGTTCTAGAGTTCCTGATAGTTTAAACAAATAGTTCCGCTCATTAAAGAAAAAAAAAAAAAAAACGCTTCCGAAAAAGTGATATGCCAACTTCACGCTGCATCTCACTTTGGAGGCCCATAACTTCATTACTACATTAGAGCTTAAGTTAATAGGGATAATTTATAGAACTCTGAAGTATGCCGACAGAACTCTCAAGAAAAGAATTGATTTCCGACGAAAATTTTTTCCGAAAATTCTGACGAAATATTTCAAGTTCGAAGGGGTGGAAATTTTTAAGGGCAATATGTTATTTTCTCGAGAATTTTGATAGCATCCCGAGAAGTTATATTGATAATCTTTAATACATTTTTGCTTACGGAGTGAAACAAAAAAGTTATGGCGTCTCGAGTTTTTGTAAATACGTTTCCAAACCTTTGTATGCTCATAACTTCCTTGCTATCAACATTATTGCTTAAGCTGATAGGGATAATTTATAGAAAGAGTCCATCTCAAAGGAAGCCAGAATTCTCAAAAGTTTGTGAGTTTCCACCAAATGATATGCCAACTTCAAATCTCTCGAGTCCCCTGAAAAAATTCACAGTGCGAACCTCGAGATATGTAAGTTATGGAACCACGGCTTATGATAGTCTTCAGGGCATAAACGTCTAAAGCGAGAATAGTGTCCAATATGTGCACGTAACGATCAGAGTTTACAGTTACTGTTACACCTCCTCCTTGAAAATAATAACAATAACATTGATAAAGCCGTCCACTGTGACTTCTCGAAATGCTTCAATTATTCCACCAGAAATGAAAGAGTGATGAAAAATTTCCCCGAACATCTTTGGCAATGTGTAGTCAGTAACGGCCGACATTTGAAGGATGCTTTTTTTCAAAACCCACTGAAATAAAACATTCAAATACTTCGAAAAACTTCGAAACTTTGAAATATACTTTTGAAAAAAAAAATAATTTTTTTCTAGAGATATTGGTTTGTTTTTTAAAGCTCTTCAGTATGTGTCAGTTATTTCTTCCCCATCCTATGTTATATAATTTTATAATTGTACCAGATATCTATTTATTTATTCGAAACTGATACCATAATACTTGGCCCAATAAAAGTTTGTATTGATTTTCCAAAAAGACTCCAAGACGAAACTCTTTAGACCACCTCGGAAACATGCCTCGTCTAAACTACGTTTTGCTGAGCCACTAATTGTATAATTCTCTTTTTCAGATCAAGAATAGCATAAAATACTAGACTCACTAAATGTTAGATAATAGCTATCATTGATCGGATTTGGTTAGCATATCCTGACTCGAGAGTGCATTCGGAACGGACAAGATTACCGATATTAAGAGGTCTGTCGGAAATTAGGCAGTACTCGAACCCTGCGGATGAAGCTAACCCTGCAATCTGAGCTAATAGTTCTCCTACCGAACCCTCCCATCACCAATCCTAAAACTCTTGCTTCTTCTCTTTTTGCTTTCACATAAGAATCACTTGAGGGGTTCAACATCCTCTTGTGAACGGAGTGGTTGTGCTTCCCGTTGGAAGTTAAGTATTCGCCATATAAAAACAAAACCACTACCAACCTACTTCGTTATGATAATAATAATCAGCAAACTAAGAAGTTCGATGCCTACATCTCCTAAAGCTTTGCGTACCTATCTCTCTTCAGATTTAAGACACAGATCTACAAGACCAAACTTTATCCTCCCACCTACGTCTTGGTTTAGATCCTGAATGTCAACAAATCTCAGATTACTCTTCCATTTTGCACTACTGATTCCTAGAATTTTCAGTTCAGGAGTGTTAATATTAGCCAACGTACGTATATTAATATGTTACAACAAATATTTTTGTAGTTTTTGCGATCCTGTATTCCGTGCTATGTTTAATTTTTAAATAAAATTGAATACTTTAAAGTAGTATTATATTAATTATTGGGAACAAAAACTAAAAAAAACAGGTTTAAGCCTCTCATACACCAATGTTTCGCATAAATGAGTCAATATGTGTACCTACTGTGTATGATGTAGTACTGCCTTAAAGTGATGCGCACTACCACTATTTGGTTAGTATTTCTTACATGTTGATAAAAGTCATGTGCTGTCTCTTGCCTGTATTAATGTGATTTATTAATCTTATTTTCTCCAGTGCCTCAATACTCGGCAAGTAAAGCTTTTCCAAATTGGTGCCTTTCCTCGTACAAGAAAATTTATGTAACTCATGTTTGATGGATAATTTGGCATATAAGGTATATTGTTTATAAAAATGATTTATACTGCTTATAATAAGATTTTTTATGTAGTTTATTTGTCAGTAGTCCTGAACTTTTTAAGTTTATGGTGCTAATTGATCTTATATTAAAAATAATGTCTGTGCCTAATATGAGACACAACAGGATGCCAAATATGAGATATTATTATAGGTTATTTAATGTAAAAGAGGAGAAAAAGAAAGGAAACATTACCAAGAAGACTAAAGCTACCAAGAAAATAAATAAATATTTAAAAAAATTAAAGAGGATGAAGAATGGAAGAAACTTCTTTAGTACTCAGACAATGGCAGAATTTATTTTCGTGTTGGGGGGGGGGAGGGTTAATATGAAGCTGGCAAATAATCACCTAAATGTCTATAATCGCCAAATTTAGCGTAAGTTTTAAGGATAAGCCTGAAAATGGTGTCAAAAACTATTGTTAAAATTACCAAAAATATTACTCAAAATACCAATTTTATGTTGAAATTTTATTTTTTCGTACATTTCGGAGGAGAAGATATCTCACTGTAAAGGAGCATTTTTATCCTTTTCGGTGTGAAATATACAT
This sequence comes from Rhaphigaster nebulosa, assembly GCA_948150685.1. Classification (NCBI taxonomy): domain Eukaryota; kingdom Metazoa; phylum Arthropoda; class Insecta; order Hemiptera; family Pentatomidae; genus Rhaphigaster; species Rhaphigaster nebulosa. The sequence continues at coordinate 113,754,661 of OX411311.1, read as the reverse complement.
CTTTTTCATAAGGAATACACAGTATCTCATATTGGGCAACCCATTCCGACAACAGCTGATTTAGAAAATTTAAGAAATTACTGTTTTATTCACATTTGATATACCATTCTTTAAAAAGTTTCTTAATATTTCAAAAGATTATTAGTTATAGAGCTAAAAAACAAAAAAATAAAATATTTGGCAAATATTATGATAGGAAATCCGCAGCGGAATTTTATAAAAAGTATCTCATAATAGAGCAATTTTTCCTAATAGAGAAACTTAACAACAATTTCTACGAGACATTAATATTTAATGAATATTTAAATTAAAATATATTTAATTATTATATATGATATAATTAAATTATATCTCTTTACAACGAACAAAGCCAGAAGTTTTGGCCTATAGCTCTGCCAAATAATAAATTAAAACAATACTTTGGCACGTTTTAACATACTAGACAAAAAATCCGCACAACCGCAGAACTGCAAACAATATGACATCATACAGATGATACAGAAAATACTTTTAAAACCAAGATCAGGATCTGAAAAAAACGAAGAATGAAAAACCGGTGCCACGTCTGATGGCAGTCTTATTAATACTGTACGAGATAGCGTTGTGAATAAAAGATTACTCAAGTTTATATTCAGTTTAATGCTTTGTGTGAGCCTTGTTTATTTGGTGATTATTAAATTTATTTTTATCCTCTGTTAATTTTCGATAATAATAGATAATTTTTTTATCTATCTTTTTTTCGATAATTTTAGAGGAAGAGAATATTTAAATATAAAAAAATCTGGTGTATCTACATGCAAGGATTTCTTTGGGTCCAAAATCCTATACAATAATTGTTTGTTGTATTTTTTCGGATATTGGTCTGTTTAGGATTTTTTTAATTTTAGCTGGGTAGACCATTTAATTATTTTTCAATGAACATCTGGAATGCTTTGGGAAATGTAAAGTATTCGGGTTATTCGAAAAATTAAAAAAAAAAAAATAATCAGGTTTTCATGGGAACATAAGGACACTTTGAAAAATAAAAGCGTTAAAAAAAATCGAGTGCGGTGCGCGCATTAGACAACTTTCCCTTAACAACCTATAATAATAATCTTTAAGATTATTTGAAAGAGTTCATATAAACTCTACTCCAAATAAATTCAGCAGAATGCATTTCTTCTAGTCTTTTCTCAAAAAATTAGTTTTTTAAATAACTTTAGTACTACAATTCTGTACACTAAATATTTTTGGTTTGCCAAGCTGAAAATATAATTTAAAAGTTTCGGTTTAGTTTCCATGGTAATTCCATTTATTTTCTATAGAATCATTTTCTTTTCATTAAATAATATGAAAGTAGAAATTATCAAGTTAATTTCTACTTTTATGTTATTACAATACATTGTTACTGAGCGATTTGTTAACAATAGATTTGCGGCTTGGTGGGAGGAGGTTCAGTCGCATTCGTCTCCTTCCGGACGCGCTCGGTTTTCCATCTAGTAGTGATGGAACATACAGCATATGAAATATGCTGTATCTTTACTAAAACAGGACCGATTTAAATAATTGTTTTTTAAGGAATTTAATTACCTTTCATATAATTTATTTAGTTTTATCAAAATCGTTAAATCCCTTTTGGAGAAAATTGTAAAAAAAATTAAAATCGATGATATAAAGTAGCACTTACGGTCAGTCGATTTTGACGAAAAAGTTGCTGTAACATTCCATGAATATACCTACTTTAAATGCGTAGTTTCAGTTTCGTTTTTGAGCTAGGCTGTTCACATACACACAGATTTTGCTAGACGCTTATTTGGACTCAGAGGACCTTAAAACGTGTATTTCCGTTGAAAACTCGAATTCGAAAATGTTCACGATCGCAATAGTTCCCCTTACTATATATTTAATATATAGGTAAAGGAAAGTAATAAACATGGGCACCAAATCTATTAAGGCGCATCTTTGCTAATACTGATCAGATTAAGATAATCTATTTTTTTGGTTTGTAGAGAATTTATTTACTTTTCAAATGATTATGTACATAATTTACTATAAAATTATACTTCCTGAGTTGTGCGTAAATAAGGTTATCTTTTTTCCTTAGTTTTCTCGAGTTTTTGGGATAGTTAAAGGACTTTAAGGACAATACTTTAGGCAAGCTTCATCAGAATGGTTAAAGCCGTCTTGGCCCTACAGTCTTCAGAAAAATACGTTTTTCGGATATTGTAGACAAGATGTCTAGGTGCGCTAAATTGACATTGGAAATTTGAATAATAGATAAAAAAAAAATGATAATCTTACGTTTAGGAGATAATTATGATACTAACATACACAATACATAGATCATTGGTCGAAAATGCGTTTTTCGGTTTTGAACACGTATTATCAGGAATTTTAATTTGTTGATTTTTGTTTAAATAATAGTTTTTCATTTCATTTTCGTTTGAGATGATTTTTACAGCCAAATATTCAAATGATGAAAAAAATCTGAATTTATGAATTAAAAACAATTAACTAACATTACAGGGTATACATTCATCTGACCCTGTGAAATAACTTGAACAAGATATGAGAGAAACATGATATGACACGAAAGAAAGTATTTTATTGTAAGTATTTTTACAACCATGATTACTTAACGAGTTTTCTGAGAGTCCAACTCGAGAAAATAATCTTCCAAATTTCTAAAGGCTAAGATATAAATACGTCAACTGATAGTAGAAAACATAAACATTTTCTTACTGAATAATAATAAATATTTAGTAGAATATTTGGCCCGGAGAAAAATGAGTCCACTTTAGGATTTAGGAGACTCAATACAAATTGGTGGAATTGAGTGACCTTCACTCGGTGTTTTTCTAGATGAATAGTCTGGAACGCAATAAAGTGCATAAGCTAATGAAGTAAAGCTTATGTTAATGGCTATTTTAGAAGAGGTGGAAGAAGAAATTTTTATGATAACGAAAATTGATAAAAATAATTGTATTCTCCTACTTCATGTATAAAAATTGCTTCTTTGTTCGTTTTTGCTATGTGGGGACTTTCAGAAGCAGTCGCATTTTAAATTATTATACCCATATTACACCCGACGTGAAGATATTTCTGCGACAACTATTGATATCCACTAAAACGACAATTATTTAATTGGTAAGCCACTGAACCGTGATGGTGTGGTGGTGGAGGCGATAATAATAAAGATATTCCGTTAAATATTACAAAATTAAATACAGATTATTTTAATGGTCTTCTAAAACCAGCCAGCTCCAAGAAGTATTTTTTTTTTTCATCCAGCTGCCAGATGCATGTAAATTTTTTTTTTCTTTTAAAGAAGTTTTATTGTTATGTTTGGACAGATATCTAAGTGGCACTGACAAAAAAAAACAAGATAACAACAGCTGTGCATTGATAAAACCGATCCGTGACCTTTATCGGGCAGCTGTGAAAAATTTGCAAAAATGGATTTGGGTTGTTTCAGAATATTATAATGCACGCCTTAAATATTAAAATGCATTCACAACGATAACTGCTGCGTCAAAAGATAATAAAACGATTGATGAAATATTTACCTCAGTAATTAGTAATAATGCACAATGACGTCATCTCCAAACCGAAAATGCTCTTGTTATTTTTTTGGAAGAATATTATACCTTAAATGAGCTTCGATTTTATTTTAGCAAATACTAGCCTATTATTAATTACATAATACTTTTATATCACATTTGATCAATCGCAATAGTTTCCAGTTAGGAGATTTTTGTTGAAGGATTGCAAATTTGTGTTTATTAAACCGCTATTTTTTTTTAAAAACCGCGATTATTGAAAAAAAAATAGAGACCTAAATACTGGGATTGATAAATTATTTGCCACTTCTATAATTTTGTTTTTATTGAAGACTAGTTTCGAATGTTGTACATTCATATTCAGTTCTAAAACCAGAAAAATTAAAAAATAAGCAATTCAAAATACAGTTTGGTATTATTATACATATTAAATTAAATGTAATATAAATCAGTATTATAAAACATTTATGAATTATGAATTTAATTAAGACAATAAATTAAATACATGTTGGTAGAAATCAAATCTACTTAAACCTTGGTGAGTACCAACATGCATTTGATTTTTTGTCTTAATTAAATTCATAATTCTTAAATGTTTTATAATACTGATGTATATCACATCTATTTTAATATGTTTAATAATACCAACCTGTTATTTTTTATTTTTTTTTTGTGTGTTTTTAGAACTGAAGATGAATGTATAACATTCGGAACTAGTTTTCAATAAAAACAAAATTATAGAAGTAGCAAATAATTTATCAATCTCTAATTAGATTGATCCTTCTATACCATCATTTGGATATCAGCTGACCAAATACTGGGGTTCAGAATTCAGCTGAAGGCTAATCTTACACGACTTTTGTAGGTACATAATGTTAATAATCAAATATGTATTTAGCATGGTTATTCCCTGAATAGTAGAATGAGACATGGAGAATTTTCGAGTTGCAAGAGCATCGTTGCTGTTGTCAAAATGACGGAATGTATTCCGACCGAGTAAATATCTTGAATTAGATATTTTCAGATATGTGACGTTTTTATATTTGCAAAGTGATCCACATTAACCTTATCGTATTGGGACATCGATACTCGGGAATCGATAAATCGTATTAGTTAAGAGCGGTCGGGAGAGTGGAGATGTACGTTGAGGTAGGGCCAGGTTTGGGGTAGGTCAGGACATTGGCCTCGCCCGAAATATCGCCGGGAGGGGGGGAGGGGGTCGGCGCACCCCCCAAGGTCGCGATTCGGCGGCCCAGTCCCCGCCGGCTTGCGAACCGCTCAGCTCTCACTCTCTCAGGTCTGTAATATTATTACTCTATTGTTTATTCATCTTATTATAAATATATAAAAATATTTATATGCATGCATATTATAATTGTGCATATATTTGCCTATGTATGTTTCTAATATTAAAAGCTTACACCTCTATTTATAACTTTTTATGATTTATAGCTGCTTAATACCCGCTTATCTATCAGTGATATCTATATCTCTATGGAACAAAATTAATTTTTAACACCTTGAATTTTATTATTTAAACTAATATTTAAATTATCGAAACCGGCGTAATATACGAGTATGAACATAACCTACCTCAACAAACCTCGTAAACAATAGACCAACGCGACATGTTGAAGTTTATTACTTCTGTACTTTAAAAAACTTATTTTAAGTTATAACAAATATTAAAAATGTTTACCAATTTGTGTATGTATATAAATGTATGACCAAAAAATAAAATATTCTACTCACATGAATATCAAAACATGATCTAACTTAACAATTTCTTCATAATTCGTATTACGGTAAATTGTCGTTTTAATTTATTTATGAGTTTATTTTTGTATGGAATATAAAAAAAAAGTAAACTTAAGATTTTTTATTACTGAATTGTGGACTTACCTTAATACTTCATCGTTTTGTTTGAAATAATTTATCGTGAAAATTTTACCTTTAATTTTTTTTCTGATCACGAGCTTGTAAAATTTTTTTTTTAAAAAATGCATGAGCGTTTATCATGCCTACCTCAACACATCATAAACACACATAACACATAGTATTTTCTTAATTTTCTAAATCAGTATTTATCAAAAAAGAATTAACAATGAATAAAAACATGACCTACCTTATAAAGTTATATCATGAATTTAAATATAAAAAAAAGGTCTACCTCAACAGTCCAGCGTTCTATTAAAAATCGTAAAATTCATTGTAAAACATTTACGTTTTATTTTTTTATTTCTGAACATTAAAAAAATAAAATAAAAGAAGAAATTCAAAAAGTTTAAAGACAATTGAAAAAATATGACCTACCTCAACAAACAATAATTCTATTCGGTACATTTTTAACTTGGCATTTGATGAATTTGCACTAATCACTAAAATATGACAAATCTGAAAAATGGTAAAACAATCATAAGAAAGATGAATTGTTAAACTTGACCTACCTTAACAATTTTTAAAATACGATTGATTGTTCTTCAACTTTAAAATTATTTATCATTACATTTTTATAGATGAAATCTATCAAATGGAAATAGGATTTTCCGTTAATGCAAAATGACCTACCTCAACACTTCAGCTTTTTGCTAGAAATTTATTCATTGCTAGAAATTCATTCATCATTTTATTCATCAACATACATTCATGTTTAATTTTTTTATTTGTAATTTTGAACAAAAGACAAACAAATACAAATTATTAAATTTTAATAAAAATATCTGTGTCAACGCAATATGATTTAGTTTTCAATTTAGCAATTGATAACGAAAAATAAATGATGAAAAATCTATCACATGAAAGAGAAATTGAAGAGCATGGTTATTTAAATCAGTTTTAATATAATATTTAATGATACCTAATTTTACATTTATAGAAAAATAATGAGATGGGAATAAGATTTTTTTATTAATTTAAAAGTGATCTACCTACCTCAACACTTCATGGTTTTGTTATAGGTTTTTGTAAACATTGATTTAATTATTTTTAAGCATAAAAAAGGCAATAATATAAAAGAATTTTATTTATTTATTTATTATGTTTTTGTTAGTATAATTCAGAGAAAATAAAAGCAATATTTTCTATTTGTTTTTATTATCTCCATTAAACAAAAAAAAAATTGAAAAATATTATCTAGCTCATCATCTCGTAAACAAATTTATACATATATTGCAACGCTCTAAAAATAATACTGGCTTAAGCGAGGATGTAAGATACTATCCAATTCACATCCACAAAACCTTCCTACTCTCAAGAGAAAAAATAATAAAATTTAATCAGAGCCTCGAGTCAACTTCATTAATTTTATTTTTTGACATTTTTAACAGTACTAATCAATAAAAATATGATAGGAAAAAAATCTGATAGAGATGGATTATAAAAACACGATTTACCTTAACAAATCAAAAATGTACGATGAATGCAGTTATTTACCAATAGTATTGATGTTTACAATGATATTTTGTGTTGAGGTTGATCAGTACCAATTAACTAATTAAAAATAAGATCATTTTTTATTGTTTTCTCTGAAATAAAAAAAATGTTCATGCTTATTTCAGACAAAAATAAAGATGAACAATAAAGAAAAGAAAATTAAATGAAAAAAAGATCGCCAATGCAAAAACAACACACCTCGTATACGATACTTTACAGAAAAACATTTTTATCATAGCATTCAACAATAAAAGTATGCCGAAGAAAAAACAAAAATTGTGTTAAAGACGAATTATAAAACAATCAGTAATTTACGATTAAATATTTTTATTTATTTAATTCAGAAAAATTGGGGGAACAGTATTAATTTACTAGTACTGACCAACCTCAACACAACCACATTATAAACAGCAATGCCATTGAGAATTAATATTTTAATTAGTTTAATTAACTGGTTAATTAGTTTCAACGAATCATGAATAACGTAAAAAATAAAATAAAATTTAAGGAAATTTTATTGCCAAACATTTATCAATAAAACATTAAGAACGATGAAAACTAAAATAAGACGAATTGTAAAACACGATCAGCCATAAAAAGCTGTAAAATGCATGATTGATTCAGTTATTTTTACTCAAACTATTCATTTCCACTTAATTTTTTATGGAGGAAATAATAGAAAATTGTCATAAAATTTTGATTTATTTAGGAGTGACCTTCCTCAGCACTTTATAGTTTTCAAAGCAATAAGCCACTACGATAACCTAACGTTTTTTTACAAAGTTTTTAATCTAATATAAAAAGTGTAAATCATATATTTTTTGGGGGGGAGTGGGCAGATATACCGATAAATATACCGATTTCTGGTATACGAGAAATAAATAAATTCTAACATGGAATCACAATTTACACGTGTATTTATTTAATCTGTCTTTTATTAATATTTGCTTAAACGTATGCAACTTTACACACACTTTCGATAATTACTACAAATTAATGCTAGAATCGATAATAAAGACATTTTTTTAATAGCGTCCCGATATTAACTGCTAAGTAAAATTAAACAAATGCCAATTATATATATATATATATATATATATATATATATATATATATATATATATATATATATATATATATATGTGTGTGTGTGTATATAGTAATTTTTATAATCTACAGAATTTTTTTTTCTTTTGAAACAAAGATTTTATGACGCGATGTAAAATAATATTTAAAATTTGATATAAGATCTTGGTTAAAAGATCCCTATAAATATCCCTGATAAATATGACAATAAGGTCATGATGAAAATTAGGAAAAAAAAATTAATAAAGTTTGGATTATTGGTAAAACTTTGAATGTTCATTTCGTAATTACCAGGAATTTGTGTCCAGGAAATCACTGAACTCTAATAATAGTAATGACGCGATATTCATCTATTGCGTATTTAGACATTTAAATACGGATTACTTTATGACTTTACTTTACAATCCTCAAATTCTATATTAGTTTAGCGATTTCAATTCATATAATTTCTTATAAGATACATAAATTTGTATTACTGTTTTTGTTTTTTAAAAAATTATTTATAAAATAATTTACGCATTGTATAAAGGCTATTACCTATCAGTAATCACTTAATCCGTAAGCAATGGGTAAAAGTTAAATATTTTTTGTGTTATTATAGTTTAAAATTTGTTTAAAGTTAATACAAATTTAATAATAATTGGCAATAACGATAAAAATAATTGAGTAACATGACCTACAGCAACATTTAATTTAAACGCATGGCGTACAATATTGTAAAAGTAATTTATTATAATAAAAGTAATATTTTTTTTAAGCCAGATATATTATTTTACTAAATGACAAGCCATGACCTCAATCAATAATTAACATGTGACAACAAAAAATTGGAATCGAAAATAAGCAACTACGGATTAATACTATTTAGAAATCAGGAGTAATATGTCATAATATTAATTGGTGATTTTACGAAACACTGATGCCACATGACATAGTTATCTTACTAATTGTAAGCATAGAAAATAGAAATAGAAAGTATTATAGGGACATTTATCTAATGAATATAAAGGAAAATTTTATTAAAAATATTGATTTTCATAACATTTATTTAACAGAGAAAAAATTAAGATTTGAAATAAACCGAGTTATTTTTAGATTTAGAATTTTAATTCCTCTAAAAAAATCCTGTTAAATGAGGGGTGGATAAATTAACTTTTGATAGAAAACTCCTCAATTCTATGTTATTTTTACATTAAGTACAAAATTATAATATTTCCATGTCAATGGTGAAGCTAAAAAGGTCATGTGGTAAACCCTAGTATTAAAAAGTGTAATACTGTCTTAAAATCAGTGATTCTCTTGTCACAGTTTAGTTTTTTTTATACTCAAAAAATATAATTAATTAGTCTAAACAGAGTGCGAACATATTGAAATGTTAATGAGAGTGCGAAGGAAGTAAACAAGATGTTTCAACTAAACCTTGAGTAGCTACTTGTAAATAATAAATTCACGTTTTTTTTTTAAAGTTACGAAATAAAAAATGAACAAAAAGAAACTCCTATATATGATGTTCTATTAAAAGAATGAGTGCATGTTGAGGACAAACATGACCCATCTCAACAACTAATTAAAGTTTGAAAAATACGTGCAATTATTCATGTAATGTTGCACAATTATAGTTTATACTTTACTAATAGCACTGAAACAAAAATAAAAATATACATGATAATATGGGTTGCCAAGACAGACCATTACTACCTCTTAATGATTGAAACAAAAAGTAAAGTGAGAATTTTTTATAATGATAATAGCATTTTTAAATTTTAAATACACACTCACTATGTATATTTAAATATGTATATAATTTTTTTTTAGGCACTATAGACTATGCAGATCATAGGCTGCGCGATGTCTTCTTACAAATCTCTTCTTCTTCTTACAGACATTTTATCGCTTACGGGAGCACAGAAATCCTGAAAGGGATTACCCAATCCCACATTGCTGTGAACCATGGTTTCCATCGTGCAGCGGTAGGTTACTCATAGTTCCAAAACCAGTCCCTTTGGGACCAATGCGGCAGTGTCCTTCCTCCGACACACTTGGGTTTAAGGACAGTGAAAAAACGGTCTAGATCCAGGGATTATGGTAGTTCGAGGTCAGCAGGGACACGAGAACCTATATTTCTTTCCCCAAAGCAGACCATCCAAGTACCAAATTTCCGGGCAGCTATTTGGCATCCAGAAAAGCCGCAATGCGATTAATAATTTAGGAAAACGGAGTAGGGTCATCATTCCTAATCCCGGTCTGTGTGAGTTGCCTCCATTTGGCTGACGGATCTCATATACCCGAGGAGGGGGGAGATAATAATAGCTTGGGGATTCTCGGGCAGCCTGACTTTCGGTGGTGGGCGGCCACCCGATTTAGGCGGTGACCCATCCAAGTATCACACTTGACGTTGCTAAACTTTACCTATTGAAAGCTTTAGCCCCCTCGATAAGCCTTGCCCCTTAATCAAATGTATATATATATATATATATATATATATATATATATATATATATATATATATATATATATATATAAATTATGAAGCAAAAATTTATTTTTAATTTTTTAAATAAAATATATTATCCATATTAAATACTAAAAAAAAAATACATTTACATATCAACTATCACAATCAATAGATAATACAGATTATTGAACGATCAAAAATTGACAGGTTGGTTACTTTCTGTCACCTTTTCAATAACAACTTAGATATAATTATTTATTTATGTAGCATTCGCTTCTAAAACGTTATCCCTTTATTATTTTAAGGGGTATACAATATACCATTACTGAAATGAATAAAATAATGAGACCATTGAGAACTAAATATGCTGAAAGTTTCAACTGCTGACAAAAATAAGAATAAAACAGAGATAAGACGAAGAACTGAGACGCGAACACCATGACCTGCCTCAATTCGTGTCTATCAGCTGGCCGCTATTGTCTTAATTGATATTATCTAATCTTTACTCGTACTAATTGCTTCTCCTTATTGTCAGTTTATTGCGTCATATTAACTTTATATATATATATATATATATATATATATATATATATATATATATATATATATATATATATATTATAGAATAGAAGAAGTTTAATCTGGGACTATATCCCTTAAGAATAACACTATTGAACAAAAAACCGAAACAATATCTGCCCATAAGACTTCAAAATATAAATAAATTAATGTTTACAATGTTTTAAATAAAATAAAAGCAAACAAAGAAGGAATTTGAATGAGGATAGAGGAGCGAACAAAAAACTTTTGAATGTTTTGCTTCTGTGGGAAGGGGTATAGAGGTCAGAAATATTGACTACGGTTGGAGGAGAAGATCCACTTTAACTCGCCGTAAAGGTGGGACACATGAGCCCGTCTCGAGGTACCGAAGACAAATCTTAAAAAGCAGTTCATGATCCGCTTCAGTCTATAGTCAAAGTGGGAAAAGACAAGAGAGCATACGAGGAGTTTACGGGTAGGTTTTGGAAGAAGATGCCCAGAACGATGGAATAATTTGAGGATACCGGAGGGACCGTCGCGAAATTTTGGCGATGTGGGGTTTCCAGTAAAGGGTGTGGTCGAGAGTAATACGCAAGTTTTTGATTGAGGAGCTGAAAGTGATGGGGTGATCGTTTAGGATTAAAGTAGGGAAGGTGTCATTGGATCTGAGGAGGGAATTGGAACTTATAACATTGGCCTGAATTTTCATAGCTTATATATATATATATATATACAGCGTATGAAGCAAGAATTATATCGGTGATTTTTCCAATCCGACGCGTCCTGAAGGTGTAAATCGCGAAATACTAATTATGGCTGTTTACAAGCCTAGTGCTATTTATATTTAATGTGCTATTTAACGTGAATTCGTCACCCCAGCATACGTGGCTGAAAAAAGTTGGGCTATCTCCCATCGTTACCTTGGCCCAGCGGCGAAATTTCAACCGAAGTTTATAGTCGGGAGACGGGATGTCATGATTTAAACTTATGAGGTTGGATTTAAATCAATTTTCTTTTCAGAATTCAGAGTCAACAACAACAAGACGATTTTTTTTTTTAATCACTTAAAATACTTTACTTTATTGGTTAATTTTTTTTTATCCTTAATCAGGAGAGGAAGTGAAATTAAAAAATCATGAAGTACCAAGACCTACCTCAATACTCCATTTGTTAAACTTGGATAAGAATCAATGTTACTATTATTATTTTAGTTTTCTTATTGGGAAGAAAAAATGCAAAACGCTATTTAAAATATGTAAATATACACAGCAAAACAATCATGACCTTGCACAACTACCATTTAAAGTATAAAACACGCCTTACTTAATTAATGTTGCATAACTATAATTCAATATATTCTTAAGAACGCTGATAAACATATTTTGATATATTCGTAAAACTAATTATTGTTTTGTTGTTTTTGTGGTGGGAGTTCCGCAAGATCTTTTTTATATTTTTAATTTCCATTCTTCTGACCCTGTTCCAAATATACTTGAGATAATAATGCCGTTGAATACTTTACTAATTTTTTCAAATATTCCATACTATTAGGACTGCAACAAAGAGCCAGAGACGGTAAACATTTTCGGGTGCAACGTACTCCTGAGCACCTCCTCTTAGTCACGCTGGATTAAATATAGCTTCGAGTGCCTCCTCTTGCGTAACTGACTAGCGAAAAAAAAAATGTTATTCATAACACCTCGTTCTAAATATCAATATAATAATTTATATATTTCAAATAAGATGTGAATACACCCACATCACCATAAACGTTAGGGTATAGTACCATGATCGGAAAATAATTGAAAAAAAACTTATTTATAATACAAAACGTATTTAAAATAACGTTATTTGAAATGTATTTAAAAAAAAAAGTTAAGTTGCATGTATGTCTTTTTAATTAATTTATTATTAACAACCAACATCAAACTATCCGAATAGAGATAGTACAATCCTCGTCAACTGGAAAATGGGATTTGGTGCTTTGTAAAATGTTTACCGCTTATCAAATGCCTTTGTTGTAATAAAAACCTAATTAAATTTGATTTATTTGAATTTTAGAATTCGTATGGACATTAAGGTATATATACATATATATATATATATATATATATATATATATATATATATATATGTAAAAATTGACGTTATATGTATTGCGATATTGACAATCTATTAAGAATATGTTTGCACCTAATTACATTCTTGAATTATTTGCACTTTTTTATTATTAGTACTTCAATTTTAAATTATTTTTATTTAATTTTAAATTATTTTTACTTTCACTTACCTTTTTAAGAAATATATCGACGTCGTTTTTTGAAAAAGGCTTAGGCGCCAAAATTTCGAAATTTGGGTTAAAATTTATCATGGGACGTAAAAACCACCTCTATCAATTCTCGCTCACGATATATAGAAAAAGAACCTTGGAAATGGCTTAAAAATCGATTATTGATGACGTAAGCACCAGCAACTAACGACTCTCAGTCCTCACTCTGACCTTAACCAGTGCTAGTACCTTTAAAAATATATTATAAAAATAAAGGTTTTACCACCTTAACAAACACCTACTGTATACAGTAAAAATTATAATTTAAAAAAAAATGTTATATGGGGAAAAATCGTTTCATGTGTTTCTTGTAAAGTTTGTTAAATGGCGCTTACGCCTTTTTCAAAACATGACGTCGATATTTTAAAGGAAAGTATTGCAACCGTGAAAAATTTCGAATCCGAATTTTCAATGAAAATATACGTTTGTATGTCTTCTGAGTTCAAATAAACAACTCTCGTAAAATGCTCTGTGTGCGTGTATATATATATATATATATATATATATATATATATAGCAAGTCTGTCTCAAAAACAAACAATTGTACAAAAGTTAAATTACGTATTTAAGATAGTTACATGCCTTAGATGTTTATTTAGAAACTTTATCACCAAAATCGCCCTAATACAAGTGCCATATTTATTATAAATATTACACATTTTTGCTTTTTCTCGAAAACGTCTCCAACGATTTTGTTCAAACTCGTTATATCGATGTACAATTAAATGGTCTATCCTCATTGAAATAGTCTGGATAGGTTTTAATTGCCGAATTTTGAAAATGGTTACGTCTAAAGTAGGTACCTTTAGTTTTGATTATTTGAAATAAATAAATTTTCTCTCAATTTTAGTAGTGATAAAAAAACGCTTAAACGTTAGTGATTATTATTAATAAATTTTACTTTTATGTTATTTACCTAAATGTTTCCATAGAAACTAAATGGAATTTCCACGGAAACATTTAAAATTTCACAAGCCTACTTGAATAGAAATTAATTTATCCTAAAAATAGAGTTGCAAGCGAAAGTTGAGAGATGCGTGCACCGCACGAGATTTTTTAAAATTTATTATTATTATTAGAAGTCTATTTTTATTAAAAGGCTCAAAAGTTACTTCTTTATGATGTATGATAGTTTAATTTTTTTTTAAATATTTGTTAATTCATTTGACACAAACTTACCTTTTATTATCTGTAATATTATTTATTCTAAATGAATGTGTCCCGGAATAAATAAAGATAAATAAAGAATATATTATTATTCCAAAGACCAATAGAATTTATAAAAAAAAATAATTCCTGATCAATAAAGCTAACTCAATAGTTAAATCGTTTCAACTGCTTCAAGGATGTAGATCTATAAAAGTTTGTTGAAGCATACATTTTGAAAAAAAAATTTAAACAATATTTATTATTTTTGTATGTTCCTATAGAAATGACCGGATTCAAATGCTGCCCAAAAGTATACGCCTTATCAGGGGCAAGAGTGACTGAGCTCTGAATATGTCAAATGAATATCTTATCTTCGGAGCGAGATAACGGGCTGAAAAAAATCGAGTGAAAAATTCTAATCTTTCGAGAACAGTTTGTGCCGATTGATAATTAAATAATTCAGCTCGAGTGCCTTACTATAAACAACTTGGTTTAAGACTTATGTGTATACACACACATATATATTTATATATATATATATATATATATATATATATATATATATATATATATATATATATATATATATATATAAGTATATATATATAAGTATGCTTATGTCCAATTTCATATTACTGCGACTTAAAAATCATTGAATATATACATAATTCCCTCCACAATTACTCTACAGTGTATTTTTTTTTTTTTGTAGATTGATGAGGATGCATACAACAGAAGGAAAATTGGGGTGAGTTCAAAAATGTATTTCAAACATTTCACAGCCAATTTAATTTCATAGTAGCCATCCATTTCCATGTGATAGTATGTGAATGCCAATAGAAAAAATAAATAAATATTGTGACAGGATGTTAATAATATTTTTATGTATAAGATATTATATATCTTGTACATAAAAAGTATATCACACTGAAATAAATGGAATTTTATTTCTGCCTAATACTAATTTTTTTTGCATAAATAGCGATTGCGGAATCTCTAAAAAAATAGATAAAATATACTATGTCATTATTCGATGGCTCAAACTAAGTTTTTAGCCTCTCGATCTAATGGCCAACGTTTCGCCAATTCAGGTATCATCAGAACTGAAATTCACATCAACGCGTATTAAAGATAGTACATCTCAATTATAATTTATATATGTCGTTGTATATGATGACATGCTTACGAGAACCTGATATACTTTCTCTATTTAGTTAGTTTGTGTAAAGCTGTTAAAATGAGATGCACTATCTCATGTCTGCATTAATGTGATTTTGTGATTTTCAGTTCTAAATTATTCCTGAGAGTCTAAGGCTATAGCTTCTTCGCTCAATCTCCACTGGCTTTCATTGTCAATGATATGGTTGATGTAAAAGCGCTGGGATTTCCTGGAATCTTGTTTTTCCCTCCACATGAGGTGGAACAAGCTTGCTTTGTATTTTCCCAGGCTATTTGTAAATATTGAAAATAGGAAAGAATGTTTGATAAATGTAGAACGCAACCAAATGTCTGAGGAGTTATCCAATCCAATCCAATGGTCTGAGGAGGTATCTGATCTGGTAAAGGCCAAGAAAGAAGCGTATGAGAAGTACTTAGCGTCGAACAGAGACCCAGAATTGCATGTAGAGTTTTGAGCAAACGTGTTAAGGAGGCCAGTTATAAAGGAGAAGAATAACTTCTGGGAGAGATGCTGCCTGAAAATAGCTCCCAGTATTGGGTTTCAATCGTGTAAGAGAAGGTTGGAGTGTACTAAAGAGCCAAAGGGCACCACGCAAAGGCAATATTCTTTCTGGGATCAGTGAGGCCACTTGAAAAAAGCATTATGAAACCCTCCTTAACGAAAGCAGAGCGCAGTTTATGACACAATGGCAGCGTACAGGAAAGTCGGGCCCTATGCAAGTAACTGACTGAGCAGTGAGGGCTGCTTTGTACAGAGCTAAAAGTGGAACAGCTCCAGGACCTGTGAGCTTGCATTTGGAGCTTTCAAAGACGGAAGGCAGAAAGCTGTTTACACTCCTTACCAGTATAGTGAACATGGTTCCAAAAGGGATCCACCGATCCACCTCGTGATCTGCCGACAGGATACATCTGTTCCATCTTTTAAAAGCAGAATTATCGGAAGACTGGTCCGGAATAAGCTCTAAGAGGATTACACTACGCCGGTGGAACAAGCCTGATTCACTGCAGGGAGATCCTGCATGGACAATAATTTTGTACTTCGGCAACTCATTGAGAAATGCAGCGCGTAGAATAGGGAACTCCCTTTAGCCTTCATTGGTCTGGAGCAGGCATACGAGAATGTCCCGAGGGCTTTCCCTTGCCGTATTCTTTAATATGGCTAGCACTGAGAAGATCGGGTATTAATGAATCCGTTATAAAAGCAATTCAACATTTCTACGGAAGCGATTTGTACAGACTGAAGATTGGGAACCGCCTCTTTGAGCCATTTTCGGGGACCAAAGGGCTGAAGCAAGATTGTCTCCAAGCATTTTCAAGATATATTTGGCTGAGGTAGTGAAGCAATGGATGAAGGAATGCCAGGTTCTTTGCGGATGATTAGGTGGTGATAGCCCGGAAGAAAGTTTTCCTGGAGATGGTAATTTTCCAGTTGAAGGTAGAATTCCGATTGAAGAATTGTATGTAGCGGCAGGATTCAGGATCAACTTCCAAAAGACTGAGTATATAGCTGTGTGGAGAAATGAGGAAGACGATCTGTGCATAGGTGGTCAGGTGTGCAGAAGAGTGAAGGCCTTTAAGTACCTCGGGTCCAATATGGAAGATGTGGGGGTGTCCGAAGTAGATGTCCGAAACAAAGTGGAGCTCGCAAGGAAAGCAACTAGGGTGCTGCATCCTGTTCTCTGGAACAACATCATTTCGAACGAGAACAAGCGGTAAATCTTCCCGACTATAGCCAAATCCATATTGACCTTTCGGACGTGAAGCATGGTCGATGAATACTCACTTGTATGCCAAAGTCGCGACTGTAGAAATGGATTTTTGTAGAAGGTGCATCCAGATAACAAGGCTGGACAGAGTCCGAAATGAAGTGGTTAGGCAGCGAATGCATGTAGCGGAGACCGTCTCTGAAAGAACCGGGAAGCGGCTATTGAGTTGATATGGGCACTGCAGGAGAAGCCGGAAGAACATTGGCCGAAGAGAGTCCTGGACTGACAGTCGTCCGGAAAGCGTAGAAGATGACGACCCAGAACCATGTGGATGGAAGGAGTCGGAGAGATGGCCGGTCGAGGTCTACAGAAGGGAGAGTTGGCTGATAGAGCTGTGTATAGCCAATGCGGCATCCCACATTGGAACACCGGTAGAAGAAGAAAATGAAATGAATGTGTCTAAGATAAATTATTATACCGTAATGCTATTTCTCTATTCGTTTTCTTTCTATTTAGTTTTCCTGTAAATATGAAACGGATTGTAATAATAGCATTAATACTTATTGCCATTGAGCATAGACGCAGACTTAGGAAAGGGCCATCGATACAATGATAAAAGGGGGGGCGAGAGTGCCATTTCACCCTTCTCCCCAACAATTTTATGTACAAATATTTAAAAAAAAATAAAATAAAAATCAATAAAAAATAATCTACATGAATCAATAAATTATGTAAACTAAAAAAAAATAAGAAAATAGGAAAAGTTGAATAGTAAGATTCTCGGACTTTATCTTTAGTCTAGTTGCATTAAATATGATTGATTTGCCAAACTAATATTTGAAATAGTTATATGAATTTACTAAGTAGGGATGTCGGCTATTGGAAAAAAACCGGTTATTTTACCTTCAATAATAACCGGTCATTTTTAACCGATAATAAGCACTGGTTTTTGGCAAACCCCAGAAAAAACGGTTATTTTAAATTAAATAACTTCCCATCAAACTATTTTTTCATGACGTCACAATTAACAGCCACTGGAGTTATTACAAATAGCCTAATAAACTAATTGCTTTGTATTCAATTGTAAAATTCTTATTCATTGGAATTATTACTGCTTTAATAAGGTATTATTTAAAATTATTCGTGCTGTCGACTTCTGGTGTTCTGGAGAAGAAAGTCGACAGTACTAATAATCATAAAAATTCCAATGAATTCGAATTTTTCAATTGATTATAAAGCAGATAATTAGTAAAAATCGCGTTAGAGAGCGCGATAAGACGGCTGCATTGTAAAGTATAGCCCATAAAACCCCAAGCTACTTATTTTGGTAAAAATCCTCTACATTGAGGATTAATACATGTTGGTTGAATTTACAGAAAATAAAAATCTGACAGACTTCAGAAATAATTGAAAATAAGACTAAGAAATAAAATAATTAATAATAAAATCAAAATAAATCTGTAAACCTCAAAACCGCAATTGCGTTACTGGTGAGCAAGAAATAAACAATGGAAGATAGGATGTTTATTTCCTGTTTTTTGATCAATAGTTTTTTTTTTGTTTTTTAGTTTTAACCGATAGTGTAAAAAAAAGGTTATTGGATACCAAAACCCGGTTATCGGTTATAACCGACCGGTTTTTGATATCTCTAATAGGTCCCATTGGGCCCCCTCCGCCATCCGTGGCTTTCCTCCGAGGCTAGCGTGCTGATTTTTTCAGATTTGGCACCGAAGTCGCAAGTTATCCCAGGATGATCCTTGGAACTATAAATTAGCATCTATCACTTAGTTTTTCAAAGTGGCGGGCGATTGGAGGCTTCATATAGCCTTGAAATGATTAAAAAAAAAAATTCACTAAACTTCTAGCAACATGTATTTATTTGAAAATAATAACCATTGTGTAATAATTTGCATTTTTTTTTTGTATTTTAACGACGGAGATAGTATTATTATATTCCATATGCTCACCAACATATTTTATGTTCTTTCAAACTGAAGAGCTTGAGCTAGAAATTGCGAATGCTTCTCTTATCTCCTGCCATCGGAATTATTCATTGCCAATAAACGAAGGAGATAAGATTGAACGGCACCCGAGCGACAGGTGCCCGAGAGCCACCTGCTCATCGGACGGGATCCGACTGTTGCTCTTCGCCCGCTAACGAACGTTCATGAGCTCAATTAGCCGGAGGATTGGCTTCGGGAGGTAATGACTCCAATTATCCGAATTAGAAAGTGCGCTAACAATGGAAGCTTTCGCTGCAACTTGGAATAGCGAATAGCGAGTGCGTTCCATTGTCTCCTGCAGTTTTATTGTTCTTGCCTCAGTAGAGCCTCAAACTGACTGATCCACCGGTTGAGTAATAGTAGGATATTATTACATCTAACGTGTGCCGTTCCGATGTTTTCGGTTACGGATCCTGGCGAAGTGTTTTAAGTTCAATATTTTAAGTACAATTAGATAATTTCTCAGATATCACAATTGAAATACCTGATGCGTGTCAAGTAAAAACTATAAATGCTTTGCCAAATTGAGAACTAAAACCTACCTTCATATTCTCTTATAACAGGAACATGTACATAACTTACCAGTTGGCACATTTCATATAAAGGATAATTTAATTGTCTAACGAATTAGGATTTTGCCAGGAGGGACAAGTTTAATTTTCCCGTCTCTTTTTTTAAATCCCTCTCCAAATTAAAGTCAACAGTTTTATAACAGTATTTCAGTTAATGGAATACTTCTCAATATATATTTCATTATCTCGTTTTACTGACTGAATTAAGGTCAAACCTAAATAAGTATTTTTTAATTAATCTAAAAATGAAATTCGCTCGAAATTTTT
Organism: Rhaphigaster nebulosa; assembly: GCA_948150685.1. NCBI lineage: Eukaryota > Metazoa > Arthropoda > Insecta > Hemiptera > Pentatomidae > Rhaphigaster > Rhaphigaster nebulosa. The sequence goes on along the minus strand of OX411311.1, from coordinate 113,734,404 downwards.
CGGGCTCTAAATTCGGTCGCCCAATAGAAATGTCTTCCCCTAAATCCTGCTTGAATTCATTGAAACTTCGTATCAATTATTAACTTAGTAATCAATCACCTTTGACTTAAAGCTTTTGGAGTCTTTGAAAAATAAGCTTATTGTATTTTTTCCGTTTGTTTTACACTGCTTTTAAATATTATTTGTTTGGTTTTCTAATTTTAAAGTACTATTACATTTATATATATATATATATATATATATATATATATATATATATATATATATGTGTGTGTGTGTGTGTGTGTGTGTATGTGTGTGTTTGTGTGTGCGCGTGTGCGTGTGCGTGTGCGTGTGTGTAAACTAAAAAAAAACAGCTGGAACCTCGCTATTAAAAATACTCATAAAAAATTCACGTAATTTAAATAGCTTTGGGAAAGGCAGTTTTTGGTGCTTTAGGAACCGGACTGAGCAGCTTTTACGAGGTACAGATAGATAGGTGGCAGTACAGTAGTACTTGGAAAAGGTCCACAGCATTAGACCTCCTGGGACTTTATTGCTAGACAACAGCCAGTACGCTACCAGCCAACTATAAGGTAAGACTAGATTTTAGCCTCTATTACTACTTAGTGGTCATTTTAGAGTGATGAGGGGGTGAGGGGCTAGCAGTACAGTATAATGGCAGAGAGGGATAACATAGAAGTGCCCATAGAGACGCAGGACTACACGCGTGCTAAATCCGAGGACGTGGACTTGGATAAGTTAGTGGAAAAGGCATTCAAAATTCAAAATAACGTATAAGTTTTTGCAAAGCAGAAAAATGTAGTGGCGAACATTCAATATCATATTAGCAGTCGGGCGGAAACCTTAGCTGACATCATTGGTACGTACTACGACAAAATCAAGGAGTATCGCATGAAGATGGAATGTATTCCATCGTATATGTATGTATATGAGAAATAGTGAAAGAAACACTAGTTAACCAGGATGTTTATAGCATAATAGCTTCTGGTGTTGCTGAAAGAATAGTACCAATGGTTATAGACGAGATCAGGGGGACAGGTGTTGTGAATCGGAAACCTGGGTCGACGGCAGTGACTGAGGATGAAGTTCAACCAGCCGGAGCACCAGAAGACTCTGATGGGTTTCAGGTAGTTAATAATTGCTGATCTGATCAGATTTCCATAACTTAATGGGCAACTTAAACGAGGGATGAAGTCACAACTTGAAACATAAAATATATATGTCCGTTTATTTTTTATTTGTTTTGAGTATGACTATTATCTTATTAAATTTATTTATTTTAATCACTTAAAGTAGTTATAAATAATCTAATGGCTAGCAATAAAAGAGAAATTTCTGACTGTTTGAATTTACAGAATATCAAGATTGGAATTCAACATCTGCTCACTTAATTGCTAACCACCAAAGGTTTCCATTTATGTTTTATTTAAGACCTGATAAAATAAATGATCGGAAAATGTAATAAAACGAACGAAAAAATAAATAAATCGTTCAGTATTTAAAAGAACCGTCAAGACCAGCCGATTATTGAAAAAATAAATGTAAGGAATTCAATAAAAATACGTATTTAATTTAAATTTAGACAGTATTTTTCTGAAACAAAAATGACAATTAAAAATAAAAGATTAATTAATTTGTATAAGAGATTAAATAAACGTTACAATGTTGTGCAACGTTGGCTTTGTTAAAATTCGGTCTTATAATATAGCCATTTTTAAATTTAATTATTTATTTTATATTTTTGTTTTTAATCTGAATGAAAAATAAACGTTTCATTAAATTGTTGCAGTTATTTTCATTTATCCTATCTCAGAATGTAAATAACAATTTGAAAAATAAAATCAGGATATTCGTCATATCCTTCAAACAATCAACTAATCATAATTGCTCTTAAAACACATTTTTCGTTTTTAATGTATTTTTATCAATTGTACCATAATAAATGCCTTATTTTAACCCTTCTTTAATTCCTGGGAATAATATTTTGAAAAATAGATTTGCAACAATTTTTAAGTTTATTAACATTTGAGGTTTTGTATTACAACTAAAACAGTTAACACAATGCAACCACCAAATGATAACACTTTTAATCCTGAATACACTAGGGTAAATCAAATATAAACGGTAATTTTGCTTTAGCTCCGAACTAGGATTAGGGACCGGCTCAATTAGAGTACCTACTGTGCACCTACTGTCAGTCTGCTCTGCCCTTGACTGAGCAGGAGGTACATTCGTCATATTGAACAATGCATAAACATAAAAAGCTCGGGAATTCGAAACACATCACACCGTTATTTTGACTTGGAAGAAATTTTGCTTGGAAACTCTAGAACACCGTCCTTATAGTCCAAAATTATCTCCCTGTGGTTATTTTTGTTCGCACCCTTGAATGAATCATTTGGAGGAGAACGATTAAAAAGCAGTGCAATTATCTGACAACTCGCCCTCAAACGTTTTATGAACGAGAAATATTCAAGCTTCCAAATCGTAAACAAAAGTTTGTAGACAACGCAGGAGACTACATTGAGAAACGCTGAAAGTATGGCTTTTGTATAACATTAATCAACAAATGTATAACTAGTAGTTCTTTGAACAGTAGGCCTCGTGAACCAATTTAGGCATTTTTATTTTATTTTGCATTTTGCGAAATTGATGATATTCATATCACTATGAATGGACCTTTTTCACCTCAGTTCACATTGACATCAGTAGTACAGTTGTAGTTCTAAATGCCAAAAAAATGTCCAGGATTCTACAAGATTCTAGCTAGAGGATATCAAAGAAAATTTATAAATAATCACAGAATCCATTATAGAATTGATCAATTTTTCCATTAAAAACATAATTTTATCTCCTCCTAATTATTGTAATTATCTCATTCTATTTTTCCTTCTACATCCGTGTGAATGTTTATAAAAATTAAATAAATTAAAAAAAAAATTATCAAATACCTTCAAGGAATAAATTTGGTCTTGACTATGAAACAAACAGATTCTTTATGAGACGGGGCCAATTAAACATTCAAGGAGGACATACATGACTGGTATGGCAAGACATTTCTGAGTTTTCTTAAATGAGGAGGAAGAGCAGCTGAGTAACAACGGAGAAGGAGATGACCAGTGATGACCATGGAGAAGTCGAGCCTCCAGATTTTGAGGAAGTCCTTAAGGCAATCTCCGAACTAAAAAACTATATAATTCCAGGTCCTGATTCACTGCCAGCGGAGTTTTTTAAATATGGAGGACCTATAAAGGGCCATGAAAGATTTGATCAAGAATATCTGGATAGATAAGAGAATTCCACAGCAATTGTGCAAGGTATAATTATGTCATATTTCCTTTATCCAAGAAAGAAGACCAGCTGGAATACTTATCGTGGTTGCTTTCATGTGCCAACAAGGTTTTCTCAATCATCCTCTTCAATAGACTAACGGCATTTGCAGAAGAAGAGATTGGAGGGTATCAGACTGGCTTTCGTCGAGGCGGATCTACTGTGGATCAAATCTTCATTTTGATGACCTCCCTGGAGAGAGGTCATGAATATAAGCTACTCGTGCACCATCTTTTCGTGGATATCAGAAGTGCATATGATTGCATTAAGAGGGGAAAATTGAATAAAGCTCTCGACGAAATAAATATCCCCTATAAATTGACTCGACTTGTTAAACTAACGATGAGGGGCGTAAGTTTGCCAGGTCTGAATTTGAATGTTTCCGGGAGTTGCCATCCGATTAGGGATTAAGGCAAGGAGATGGTCTTGTCTGTCTTCTATTTAATTTAGGATTGGAAAAGATAAAATGGTAATCAGGGATCTAAAATCTCATGGTCCGATATTTTCCATTAGCAGTTGCTTGGTTTGGTCGAGAGCATTGCAACTTGTAGCCAGATCTAGATCAGCCTTAGTAGAAGCCACGACAAACCTCATCAGGCCAAACACACGTACACTGCAGCCGGAGATAATTGTCCTCTAGTAGTGGAACACTACACATCTGAGCTAGTTAAGGAGTTTACTTATTTCGGAACACTTGGAACCTTCAGGAAATTAAATGCCAGCTGAGATTAAGAAGCGCCTCATTGCTGCCAACAGATGCTATTTTGGTCTTCTTATCTTTCGCAGTAGATTCATCAGTAGGCTAACCAATTTGATTTTTCATAAGACTATTATCCGACCTGTACTAATTTATGTCTAGCAGACCTGGATCATCTCCAAGCAAGGGATCTACTGATCTTTGAACGATAAATTCTACATCGTATTACTGAAGCAGACTCTATGACATCTATGGCAAGCCGGATATAGTTGTGTTGAAGGTAGGGAGGATAGGTTGGGACGGTCATTTGGCCAGAATGAATGAACAAGAGATCCTGAGGGGAGCAAGTCTTGCATCGAATCCGAAGAGCTGGAAGACCAAGGCTGAGGTGGGATGGTGGTGTGGTTAGGTTTCGCCACGGAGGTTAGGTTAGGGCCACTAACGTTACCCCGAATTTAGAACAGGACAAAAAAATAAATTTACCAAATTTGAATAAAACAGAACTACGCGATTGGTCGTATTCGCGTAGCGAACAGACAAACAACCAATATGACAAACCGTCGAGTTGTTGCAGGACCTCGCTAATGCTTGCTAATGATAATGATGATAAAAAATAATTACCGTTAATATTTAATTCAGTGGCTTGTCGGATATATTTATTTATTTACAATTTTTGGTTCTCCAACTACTTGAGTTTTTTTTTCCCTGTACTAAGCTTACTGACATTGGTAACTTACAAAATTTTAGTTCAATAATAGTCGGATATGTTAACCGATCGATTAGCGTGGTTTGATATTTTTATTAATTTGTTAGGCCTTAGCTCTGAACTAGCTTTTATAATCTATTGATTTCTATTTGTTAATAGTTAACATAAAGATTTCTATATGTTTTCGATATTTGAAAGTTGTCATGAAAGAAATACTTAGTAGCTTATTCCTAAAGATTTTATTTTTTAACGATTAAATTAACTATGCAGCAATTCCTTTTTAACTAAAGCTATAATAAATTTAGATTTTATTAAAGCTGAGACGCAATTCTTATGTAATTGTTGTCTGTAATTATTAGTGAGCATTTGTGATCCTCTAAATAAATTTTTGAAATGCTGAAGTAGTTGGGTTTAAATCTCGTGAGGATATTACAAGTCTTAATAAGACTAATAATTCAAGGATACTTCCTCTATGCACGATTTGTATAGAAATAAAGAATTTTAAATTTAATTTATACCGAGTGCAACAGAATAAAACGTCTGCATATGTTGCGGTAAACAACTTCCACATTGTATTATTTGAATATTCGAAATGAGAGTAGTTCGGATGTTTTGTGTCTTTACGACTCGGCATAAAACCACTATTGAAAATTCCTTCCGTGGGATTTTAGGAATCTCATCCAATATACCAACTCCGCTCTCGCTATCAACTTTTCCGCCTTTAATTTCGCCACATCAGATAAAAACTTGCAAATATTTTTTAAGGCGATGTATAAAAATAGTGTTTTAAGCTGTAACAAAGCTGGGTAGGGTTTCTGTTTAAAATAAAAGAAACCTTTGATGTTGACTGGCCGAACTGTCAAGTCTGGAAGTAGAATTAAATCGGGTTAATTTTAGTCTGCCGATAATTTTTTTCAGCGGCTGTTTAAGCGGTAAGCGGACTAAGAGGGCCCCGGGGATGCCAAGTGCCCGGAAGGGACCCTGTTGTATTAAAACAAATTAACTTAAAGATTTTGTAAATGGCCGAAAAGCTTTAAAAATTCTTCATAAAACAATCGAACAAATTTTAAATCTAAAAACAAAATTTTAAATTTATGGCCTGTAAGTTGCCCTCCCTAAGTTTTTGTCTCAGTTTTCTAAAAACTTTTTTTTTGGGAGAAGCCGAAATTTTTTCCGCTTAGAGCCCACTATTCTTGATCCACCGCTAATTTTGCTATAAAAAATTCCCAACGAAAACGGGAGAATCATGGGACACATGTCATATCTGGAATTGATTTGTTGAAGTCGACAGATATTTACAATTATTATTATTATTATTATCAAACCATTTAATTATAAGTTGAAGGAGATTACCACCGTTTGATATAGATCAACTATATTCAGAAACTAAACGAAGGCGGTAACAAGGCACTCACTTAAAAGTTCGAATTTGAAATTTCGATTGTCTTTAAGTTTCTCCGCCAGTCTTGAAGTTACTCCAGTTTATGGTACTTAAATTTACTAATTAAATGAAATAACGTAAGTGAGTGCATTATATGGTCCAAATCCATCTTATCAATTATAATATTAAAGAGTCGAATAATTAGCATATATATATATATATATATATATATATATATATATATATATATATATATATATATATATATATATATTTATATATAAGAATGGCTAAAAGAAATGAAATTTAGGATCGGGCAACTGCCGAAAGATTGAGGTAGGTCAGGGGAGAGTTACATAAGAACAGTGTTGCCAGAGCTGGTTTTCTCCGACCCCGCACACTTTCGGCTCTCTTGCACAACTCCGGTCATCGACTTCTCAACTCCCCAATCTTCCCGCTCTGTCAGGATATCGTCTTGAGCAAGCAATAACAGCATCTTTGAGAATGTCCGACCGCAGTGTTCGTCTCAGGTGGTTCTATTGCTAGGGTTTAGTTTGAACTCATAAATAAAATCTGCCGTTCATTTATAGAAAATATTGTAGCTATAGATTAAAAAAAATATAAAATTAATTTTTATTACGCCAGAATCACGAAATTAGGCAATGCACTCTTTGATAGTTTTGACTAATAATGGTCAGAATCCTTCATCTATAACATGAATACTTCACACTTCTATATATCTATGCAATTCGCAAATTCTAAATTCAATATTGTAACTATCCCAGTTACCCAACAAGTTGTAAGGTATTTCTCGAGACACCTGAGTACACAAACGTTCTTAATTACTACTCATCAAAAATCAAACTTGCTATTTGCTAAATTCGATTTTAATTCATGCAAATCAAATTTATCTAAAGTTAAAAATACCCTCATTCCTTTGATATTACAACAAATAATAAATACGGAATAGGTACTAATGACATTGCCTTGTAGAAAGGAAACATTTCTATTAAACTGAGATTGAAAGGGAGTTGGACGAGAGAGATCTTATGCTGCTATTATTCTCAATCACTATGAATGTTTTTATTGGATAGTAAATGTGATTAAGTAAAAAATAAAGATCAAAATCCTTTTTGTTTTTCTCTTTTGATCAGATGAATTTACATTTTAACATTAGAGGATACTTTTCGGTATATCATAGAATTTTTTTTCTCTCTTCTCTTTGCACTTCCTGTTTTTATTCATATTATTTAAGCAATACATCTCTACGTATCTATCTAAATATATCATGTTATAGTTATTTATACGATTAAAATTCTGGTGTTGTACGACCAGCGAAGTAGTGGTAGTATTACCAGAAATAAATTTAAAAACGCTGCAAATTATTAGGCAATGGTGTATTATTAAGAAGAATTATTTATTTATTTAATTTATAAATGAAAAATAATTATATATTGTGTTATCAGACGTGGATTGATCTTTTAGTGTCGGGAGACCCTCCTGGGGCTCAGCCAGCTTCTTTAAAGTAGGTATCCTTAATTGGGGTATAAAACGTGGCGGTTGAGCGTGGTCTTTACCAAGTCACCTCCTTGCACAACCGTTGGCCTAGGAACAGTACAGTATAACTAGGAAACAGTGCTTACCAAGCACTGAACACAAGACTTTTTTATTTTTGAAATTTATAAATGATTATTAATAAAATTATTGAAAGTGTTTCGGAAGCAGTATACCAAGATAAATTTCCTTTATTTCCAGGCTTTGGCTTAATGATTCTAAAACACTTCATAGTGATTCTTTATTTTAAAAAATGGCCGAGATATGTGTGTATGAAACCTCCAATCGGATGCTAGTTCCGAGGATCAGCTAGGGGAGATCTATGACTTCGGTGCCAAATTTGAAAAAGAATTAACCAAGTAGTCTCTGAGAAACGTTGTAGACGGTGGACGGACGGACATTTTTTTATTTTTTATATGATGTATCTTGAAACGTAAAACTTCAAATTTTGAGGAGCTGATATTTTTTTCTTTTCTTGGTCGATTGAAGGGCTCATTATTGAAAATAATAAACCAAAATTAAATGTTATATTATTACATAATTATATTATATAATATAACTGTTACCAAGAGCTTTTCTACAGCCCTTGTAAAGTTATATAATGTTAGATGTGATAAGTTTCAGGTAGCCGATATTAATACTCACAATATAACTACAATTTATTGTAAGTTTCATGACTGGTTAATCTACTCCATGCAACTGTGCAAACAAGAAGGTGGAAGCGGATATCAAGCCTAAATAATTGATCAAGATCGCCGTGGATCGGGAGTATCGATTAATAAGACATTAAACTTAATGATAGGGGGACTTGATCTGATAAAATAAATTACCGGTCTTAGGCCTCTGTAATATCTCTTGTCTTTATTAATTATAATTTTCACGCTTGTTGTCTTATATATTTATATGATTTTATTTCACATTGATTTCTCACTGTTGGAATAAATACGATTCACTTAGAATCGACATTACATGCTAAGCAGTCTTTGATAAATCTAAAGCCAAAAATGAATTATATTTTTATAATTCAGTATTTTTATGTATCCTTATATTTTTCGGGATGTATCAATCAATTCGGTTTGCGTCTAATATAACTCCCACCTTCTTAAATTATAATTTAAAACTTTTATAAGTTTAAATAATCAATGAAGGAATGAGATGATCCGGGAGGTGGCCGAAAAGTGGAACACAAATAGTAAAAACTATTTATTAAGAAATCTACGTTTTGACCCACTTTGCAGGTCTTCTTCAGGGTTGAATAAACAAGATACAAAAATACAAGAATAAAACAATGGTATATGCAGTGAATGAATTAATAAATAAAAAAGGTTTAGTGAGAAAAAAATGAAAAAAAGTGATGAATTTGTAAAATGAAACTGGTAGAGTAGTGACAACAACTAAAAATAAATTAGTGAATATTAATACATTAATAAAATTGGCTATGTAATAATAAAAATAGGTAAACCAAAAGAGAAATAACATTAACTAAAAAGTAAAAACTCTGCTAAATAAGTAAAAAAGGGAATACAAATAAATAAACAGACAAACTATAGTATCTTGAAGCTCCAAGGGAGAAAGAATGACTTAGGAAAAAGCAAAGTAATTAAGGAGGCGGTGTAGAAGTAGTAATTAGAATGTTATTAATAGTTATATAGAGAATGCAGTGGGGATGGGCTTTTATTATAAGAGCCATCTGTTGGGGATGTAATGAACAAAAACTATGTACATACAGAGGCATATTGATAGAAAGTTTTCAGTATTTAAAAAAATGCTTTTATAAAAAAAATAAAATAATTTTTACTATTTGTGTCCCACTTTTTGACCGCCTCCCGGACCATCTCATTCCTTCATAAGTTCTACGGTCAACCAGTTATTATTCAATTAAATAATTAATATTTTGGCAATTTTTAGGGGAGGCGATAGACTATAAATATTACTACCTCTGCGCTAATATTTTCCAGATAATTTACGAGTGCAATAGGAATCTTCTTACATAATATTAGTATAGTAGAAATAGTTTCATATAATAAATGCTATTTAACCAATTTACAAAGGTCTTTCTAATCTAAATTTATTTTTTTTAAATGTCTAATTTGTAGGTTGTAAACCTGATATTTTTAGTTGTTTGCATTGTTCCGAATAGTTTATATTTTGGCAATTAAGGAACATTTTTCAGAAATCAATTGTCAGAATTTGTTGATTTTTTAACGCAGTCGTTTACCTATATTAATACATATGCTGACTTTTTTTTAATATAAAAAATCTGATGTGGACACCATGACTTCCTTGTACGCTCATTAAATTATAAATCGGTGGCTAAAATTAAGAAGACAATTTAAATAAAAATAAAGAAAATAAACTGCAAAAATGTTTTGGTGATGTACCACTTCCAGTTTGCCAATTTTAACAAAAATCTTGTATGTTAATTATATTGACATAAAAGTCTTTGAGAAGTATAAGTCTAATATGAACTGTAAGTAAAGAACCACTTCCGGATGCCCAATTTTAACGAAAATCTAGGACGTTATTTATATTGACATATAAGCCTTATATACCAAATCTGTGAGTTTTTGCATTTTATATAATTTTTGATGAAAGTCTATTTTGACCGTCAAGTAAAATACTACTTCCGGTTTGCTAATTTAACTAAAATCTAGTATGCTTTTTTATAGTAATATACAAGTGTTATAAATCGAATTTGAGAAAATTTTGTATTGTATTTTAATATAATATTTTGTGAAAATCTATTATGAGCTTCAAGTAAAGTAAAACTTCCTGTGATCATGTAGAGACCAAAAAAGGAGTTGCTCAACTGAATGTTTACAACAATCCCAAATACAAAATTTCAACTTTTGATGGCCAAACGTTTTGAGTTATGCGAGATACGAACGAACGAACGTACGTACAGACGTCACAACGAAACTAGTCAAAACAGATTCAGGGATGATCAAAATCTGAAATTATTATACTTCCTTTACTGCCTGAAAGGAAATAAAAATAATTAAATTTACATATCTAAAAAAAAGTTAATACGTTGATCATTTTAAACTTTAAAAATAACTTATACTTCTTCAGCCCATCTTGCCCACTCTTCACATTCATTACTCTTTCTGAAAGGGTACGTACCAAGAGTCATTATTACTAAAAAAATATTAAAATGATTGATAAAACAGATTTTGAGAAAATATTCCTTATGTACACATAACAAGGATTCCGCCTCCTCTTAAAAGATTAAAAATAATACAGCTTAACGAACCCAAAGGTACGAATCCGACACCACCAACAGTGGTTGCCTACACATCTCCCTCCACTCAACCACGGCGAATTCAAAATCTGCAAAATCAGTGCTAGCACAATGCTCCCGCCTACGACTAGGACAATTATCTGTTAGTTAAGCTCTCATTACCATTTTAGGAATTCGCTTATTATCTTGCAAAAGAACATTTCATACCTAATTCAACTATCTTGATGCGATTGCTTCATTTATATTTTCTAGATGCGTGTCCAGCAATGCCGTATTGTGTTGCCTTTTAAATTCTGCAGCGATTTACTCCTCCTACGGGCCAAATAATCAGTGCTGCCAATCGAAGAAACAAATCCATATAGAGTGGCTTCGTAGTTGAGCAAGCATTATCAAATCTTGAATAACTGATTTATAACACGAGCCTTATCTTGTGTGTTACATGACATAGACAAATATCATTTGCAATTTTTCGAAGATCTCTCTTCTTTTTTATTCCATTTAGTCCTTTCACTATATATGGAGGTGTATGGATTAATTTTTGGAAAAGTGATGTAATGAGAAATTGTTGGTGATATGGCGAAAGGGCTGATAGATGTCTAAATTAGAAGGATAAGACGCGTGGATTGCCTGGCTGTAGTTATTATTAGGTTACGAGTATTATATTTATCCTCAACTCTTCAGATATTTTTGTCCCAGTGCATGCTTGAATGAAAATATGAAGGAATAAATGTTGTTTAATGGAAAGTGTGGAGGAGGATTGACGAATAAAGACGGGTAAAGAATTCCAGAGTAAGGTAGCTGGAATTGAGGAAGGATTTGGTGAAGGAAGGAATTCTGTAGAAGAGAATATTTAAATCAATGGGTTGAGATCTTATATTTAAAGAGTGGGTTTTTGGTTTTAAGGACTTGGAAAAGAAAGACACTAAGGAGATATTGATGTCAGAGAGTAGGAAAAGGCCGCTTAAACTCGATATACCACTAAAAGACACGAGAACGCCTGTGAAGCCCGAAAATAAATTCTTTATTGATTATGAGAAACAGAATGTTGGGAATTCCTCCCTGTAACTGCATAAATACAATTGAGGTGTTTCGATTCATTTTTGGGAAAGTGGTATACTGGGAAATTCAATATTCTTTGCAGTTCATAACTGTAAATTAAGAACATCAAATGATCAATGTAAAGAAAACGATTCTTTGAAGACAGAAACCAAACATCTCATCCTCAAAGTTACTTTCATTTACTACATAGACTAAAATTTCACAATTGCGTCACTATTTAAGTGCCAAGTAATTGCCACTCCAGATGAAGCCGTGACAAAGACTGATGGCAATAATTCTGCGTCACAACTCATTTATCTCTTTGTGAGTATAGGGTGTGTAGGTACTAATATTGAGCTATTACACATCATAATTTAATAAACATGATTATCATATGTAACCAAACGATGCCCTAACCCAAATATGAAAATGAACAAATACCTTTAATTTCTCTATTACAAGATAGATAAATTAATAATTAGCATGCTTTGTTTTTTGCTAATATATGTACGCGTAGCATGTTATATCAATGGTATCTTATAACAATAAATATGATTCGTCAGTCAAGGATTTGTTTATTTACGAAATAATATAAAAATATCCATTAATTAATATTAAAATAACACAAATAGTGTTTATAAGAAAAAAATGAAAAAACCTAAGTAAAGAAAGTTTATTATTCCAACAATTGCTTATCGCTTTCTAATTCATCCCTTTATCTACCGTCTATAATGACATAAATAAAATTGTATATAATTATAACTTTCAATAATTTCAATACACTAACAACTGTATGGTCATTCCACACCAAATCAACCAATAAATAAATAATTTTGGACTCCAGGTTTTTTAAAATGAATGAAATTATGACTTTATGTACTGTGCATGAATTCAAATTTTCAGTTTTTTTTATATTTTTAGTTTTTGAGTTATCAATTAAAAAAAATAAAAGTCGACCGGTTTTGATATGTTTTGAATCATTTAGAACCTTACAGCTCCAAAACTATGCACCCTAAAAAGCTCAATATAGCATCATTCTTTTCAGAAATACGTGTGGTTTAATGTGACATGTATCTTGGCTTAACCAAACCAATCTTTAAACATTTTTGAGTTTTTCAAAAACTCATATCAAAATTTTTGATTTTTTGTAAAAAAGATATGTTACATATACCTGCTATAAGAATGTATGGACGAAATTTTAAGATGGAGTTTTTGTCGGTTCTAGTTTTAAAAAATATAACCTTTTATTTTTATGCAAAGTTTTTTTTTCCATACTGAAATGGAGATATGTTGTATATGCCAGATTGTTACCAATTACATTGGCTTTCCTAAACATTATTATACAAACTGCATTTTTATGTTATTCACCTCACCCGACATTATTCGGAAGGCATTAATTGGTGAATTAGCTACCACAAAACGTCTTTTTTGTTGACATGATCGTATTGAGATACCATCATAAAATTTGGAATACTTCTATTAAGATTAAACATATATATTTAAAAAAAAAAAGAGTTTTGTAAAACTCAAAATCGAAATTTTTAATAATAAAAAAATAAATAAAGATTTTGTGTGAATGGTCCCTTTCGGAACAGACGACGTTTTATTACGATATCGTTTGCGGAGGATCCAGGATGCTCTGATCTGTTCACTGAAGATCCTCTTCCTTTCTTCCGTCCACTTGGTACCTGCTCTTTTTGGTACTTCATTCTCTGGAGTAACATCCACCTGTCAATTTTCTTTCTGTATATATTTCGATTCAAAATTTCCTCAGGTTGAATTTGTGCATTTTTCATGTCCACTTTTGTTTGTTGTGCCCAAGGGGAGTCCTTCAGTTTATCAACTCTTTCAAGAATTTGGTGGGTTAGTCACCAGACTAACTGGAAGCCTCTTAACATGCCCATAAAATTTTAGCCTTCTTTTCCTGAGGTCTGCCGTGATATTACATAATTCTTCTGTGGATTGGAGGCCGTACCCTTCTTCTGTATTTCTTGGTCCTGATATCTTATGCATAATTTTTCGCTCTTCTTTTAGAATATTTTATTTTTATTTTAGAATAGAATATTTTTATTTTATATATATATACATATATATATATATATATATATATATATATATATATATATATATATATATATATATATATATACAAAAATAATACAAAAATAAATATATAAATATTATTTGTATAAAGATGTATATCTAAAACTAAACATATTTTTTAATAATATAAAAATGCACTTACCAAATTTTTATAATAGTATCTCTATACAAAAAAAACAAAAAAAAAAAACGTTTTGTGGAAGCTCATTAATCAATTAATGGCTCACGAATAATGTCGGATATAGTATAAATACGCAGTTTGTATAATGAATTTTCGCGAAGTAAGTTTATTTTTTTTAAATGTGGCATATACAGTGTATCTCCATTTCAGTTTAAAAATAATTTTGCTCAAAATACGAGATTTTATATTTTTTTATGAAGAATTCTCAAAAACCCCATATTGAAAATTTCGTTCATACATTGTTAATTCTTTTGTTCTTTTTTGTTTTACTCTAAGGTTCTAAAGCTCAGTTAATATTGCCTATAATATTAGACTAAAGAGACTTGTCCCTGAATAAACAAAGAATTCATTATTATTATTATTATTATTAATTTTGAACAAAAAAAAATAATACGATTTAGCCTTAATATCTTCTGTACAAAACGTTAATGCATTGGTGTGGTTTTGGAATAGTTACTTGAATATGCCCAGAAAACACCTTCAGTCCATAGTTCCATACTGAAGCATTTCATTAGAGGAGGCGTATCTCATAAGATAGCAAAGTTTACTTAAGTAGTTTGAGAGTGCTTCGTTTATGAATGTATCGGATAACTTAATAGTCTAGCATAGTGACTAGTATTATGAGAATTATTTTATCCATGTATTAAACCTTAGATATGGTGATAGCTGGAAGTAAAAGAACGGTCAGAACATTTCTTCTTGTTCTAAATCGATTTTCTAATTAATGAGGCCATGGAATACTTTTTACTAATACTTTATTTCCATATCCAGAAAATCGTTTTGTTTATCTCCTTTTTCTGTAAGATTGAAAAGACTCAAGAAACATAGGTATAAAAAGACCTTATCCTCTTCCAGATCAATCAAATATTACAGTTAGAATCAACAGCGTGTCGAAATAATGCATGAAATCTCATTTAATTGACGTGTAAACGCAATACATTGAGCTATTATTTTGAATCATTCATCTTAGGTAATGAATGAGACATACAGTTGTGAATTAGTGACATAAGTTGAATAATAGAACTTCTCATTGCTCAATATAATCCTCTTTCCGTTTGAGGTTTCCACCAGCGACCCCTGACTCCGCCATCATATTCTCTTCATCTCGAGAAGAACTGCCCTCGACCGATCCCCGACCTGCACGAACTACCAATTGTCCGAGAGTCGAGAACCGATTCCTCCGGTAAATCCTATATCATTACCCATTTCAGGTCAGAACAGTCTGTATTTTGGTCGAAAGTTTTGCCTTTGCTCAAAACAAACATTCAATTCCGAGAGCCGCGCAGGTAGTCGTTACCAATTGCAGCAGATGCAGAAGGGATGCACTTTTCATCTCGTTATCGTGCCTCGATGTTTATGGATGCCTGTTGGCTAGTTTTCGGTTGAGTGGATCTAGCTTTAGTTGAAGCATTTTTTTTTCGCCGAATATCTCTTTAGAAAGTGATAGAATTAACATGATTACTTCTACTTATCCAATGCTATAATTCGAGACGTATTCTTGAATTGTGTGATCTATTAGCGGCACGCATGATGCAGACCAATATATATATATATATATATATATATATATATATATATATATATATATATATATATATATACATATATATATTATTAACTTTCACCGGCTGTTCAGTACTGATTTTTCAGATATATTTGAATTAATCTCTTAACCATCTATACTATGGGTTCCTAAACTTAATGTCAATAAAATACAAACTGATTTACAAAAGTTAATTAATAAGCAAAACAATATATATATATATATATATATATATATATATATATATATATATATTATAGTGAATTTACTGAAGACAATAATAAAGTTAAAATTTACATAATCAAAAGTTTATCAATTTTACTTAATAGCAGCAATGGTAAGATTCAGATAACACCAAACATTATGTAAATATAAGTGAATCCACCAAAAGTAAATAATAAATTCCGATATTGTGAAGAAAAGCATCAATATTTTTCAGTTGGAATCATACTGTTTTTAATTTACAATTATTGTCTCAATGCTTGGCTTGATGGAGCTCAACTTGAATCTTAAGTCTTCGACAACAATGAGTTCGTTCTTCTTTACTACGGTAATTCTGAATTATTTGTATTAAATATATACCATGTTTATTCATCTTATACCATTCAATAATAATTTAAAAAAAAATGTTATCCCTCATTGAACGTGTTAAAAAGATGCTTGCTGAATCTCATGTGTACCTCCGGAGCAGAACATCGAGGTTCTGCAAAAATCTATACACATTCATAAAATCCAAACTATTCAGTCGAAAATACCTGGAGCAATTCTACATGCTAAATTTCAAATTACACAATACACAATGATTAGCACGTACCATTTGTTCAACAAAACGTAAACTTTAAATACAAGATGCTGCTTAGCTGATATATGTGGTTGGATATCTTGGAGTCCTGTGCTATTTTTAGTTGATGCGTCTTTTTAGACTGTTGATGTGAGATATGCTGTGAATTGGTGAAACGTTGACTGGTTAGTTGTTTACTGGAATTTTAGAGACTTAAGGTTTTGCATTTGTAATATTCCAATTGTATCTTAGCTATTAACTTCAGATTTTACCGCAGTTGTTTTAAGTATTAAATAAACGATTTCTTAATTGGTTTTTGTTTAGTTTTTTTTAATTTAGAATTTCTAAAATTTAATGGTTTACAAATTACCGTTCGATAATTCGATCAGTCAAACCTCCAGGGGCTGTCCAGAGGTATTTTTTTGGAGGCTATCAGGACAGAGCTGAAACTTCTCCTTCCCCCTTTCCTGGTTCTGGTCCTGTATCAGAGTGACCACAGAATTTGAGATACTCTTAAAGCAGGTTGGAATTAAGTTTTTTTTTTTGTTAAATATTTTTTAATGCTTTTATATGCTCATCCTCATCCATTTTTTTATTTTAAATGTATATTAATAAGGGAATGTGGTAACGATAGTAGAATTATGTGATTGTGTTGTCTTATTTATGTTCAGGAGGTGTTGACAGGATATCTTAGTAATTAATGACCCAATGACAAACGATACAGTTTCATTCAATTTAAAACCATTTTCACCTTGATGAGGGTTCCATTCATGCGAGTCCAGCGACTTAAACACGGGACCATATAAATAAGTTTTGTGTTTTCCTCAGGTTTAAAAAATAATAAAACGATAGAAGTTTTTTTTGAATCATTAACAAAGATAATCACAATTGACAATTATATAATAACATTTGACAATTTTTCACTTGGTGAGCTAAGGTTAATTTCTCTTTTACCAAATGAATGATAATCACAGTTAATCACGAGTATTGTTACTGTATTGTTGTCCTCCCTTCCACTCGCAGACAATATTTCCATGGATCTTTCCTATACCGAACCATCAACTCCCATCACCCTTCTTACATCTTCAGCCTCCTACAATTCAAATCCTTTGTCCTCTCACAGAAAAAAAGATCACACCATTCTGACCTATATCCCATCCCACAGAACCAAAACATTCAAACGTTCCTTTCTTGTCCGCTCCATTGTCTTCCGGAATTTTCTCCCTTCTTGTATCCACCATTCTTCTTCTCTTTCCTCATTCAAATTCCACCTTTTTCAACATCTCTTCACTTCACAAAAAGACACTGTCATCATCATGAAATTTTAATTCAAGATTAATATCTTGATCAGTAGAAAATATTTTTTCTATTATCATATAAATTTGCAACTCTGCGAATCATTTCATTATTTTTATCATTTTTATATCCTCTAATCATGAAATTCTGTTTTGTTGTGAGTAATTTTTTTTTATGTTGTTTTAACTCTGGATTTTTTCATTATTTTTATTTTCTTCGTTTTCTTTCTTCTTTTGTTTTTCTTTTCATTTCTTTGTGAGTACAATTATATTTATTTAATTTTCTTATCAGAAGAATGTTCTTTTTTTTCTCTTTTCATTACACATATATGTTATAATTGAGATTATTGTAAATATCAATTGACTTTTATTAATGTAGTCTTTGGCCAGACATTTTTTCTGTTTTGTTTTTTACTTATACATACTTGTTATTTTTAAGGGACCTAGTTCCGGAATAAAGTTTTTTTTTCTATTTTATTCTATCCTATATGTTAAATTAGCCGTGTTATAAATCTTTTTTTCAATGATGGGGAAATTTCCCCCCTTTCTCTTCCCGTGGATCCGCCACTGCATACGTCACAATCAATTGTATTATTCCGTCCAAGTTAGAATACATCACATTATCGACTGAGTTAAGGACATTAACATAGATGAGGACATTACCAAACTTTTTGTTTAAGACGAGAGGCAGGAAGAGAGAGGTGGTCAATGATTCATGATGCGTTCCTCACTGACCTGCCTCAATGCCTGGGTTCGACGACCGCCCAATCAATGTGTCCTTGCCGCGGTCACTAGCCCCGCTATTTCGGACACTTTCTCTTCTTTTTCGGCCGGCTCCAGGCCGCAGAATATCCCACCATTCCAGCCAGTACGAGGTTCAGAAACAAGGTTATTTTTGGAAACACGTTGTTTTTTTTTATAAATAATTCTACGCATTATAATTATAATTATAACATTATAATTCTACGTATAATTAAATGGATAATTGGAATAATGAAATTCTTGGATCATTTTGTGTAGAACAGAATCCCATTTGAAGTTTAATACTTTATCAGAGCGTCTCTCAAAAAGGACAATTTAGACCTTAAAGAAACCACACAGCTATCATAGTTCCTATTGGAAAAAATAAAAGCTTCAAAAGTCCGAATACGGCTGTTCGTGGTCATCATCCCTGGAGGACCAATATTTCTTATCTTGAAAAAGACCGTCCACGGACCAAACCGTCGGGCGGCTATTTGACATGTCGTAAGACCACTACGCGATTTGCGATTTAGTTAAACGGAGCAGGCCCATCGCTCCTACGTTTGCTCGGTGAACAGTGAGTTGCCTCATTAGGGAGACGAGCGCCACATACTCGAGGGCGGGTGGAAAGTCGGCTGGAGAATCTCGGGCTGTGTGTCTTTTGTTGGGAGCGCTCACCCAATTCGGTCGGTCACTCATCCAAGTATTTACCTAGTTCGAAATTGATCAACTTCTATTGCATGTAATTACCTATTGCAAGCGCCTTAGCCCGCTCTGCCGCCCTGGCCGTGCATATATAAATAAATAACTAACTACCTCTTCCGGCGCTATGGACCAAATGTCTCCTCAAATGGCCTCCTGAACAATTCTTCTCCATTCAGACTGGTCATGCATTTATATATATATATATATATATATATATATATATATATATATATATATATATATATGATTATATATAGGATTATTAATAGTTGTTTTTACAACTAAATCTCAGTTTGAAGAAATAGATGCTATTATGAACTGCGTATTAATGGGGGAGAGAAGAACTGCATTTGGTTGGAAAATATTTTGGACACCTAGGTAAATAATGAAGGGAGAAATAAATATCAATCTAAAAACCACGTCTTTGAGAGCTGTATCCTTCCACTGGTAACCTACGGCTGCCAAGCTTGGTCATTAACCAATGTCCAAGAGACCAAAATCCAGGTGTGGCAAAATGGAATTGAATGAAGCATAATGAATGAGTGGAGAAAGGACAAGGTAAGAGGCACTATGCTTAAGAGGAAAACAGACCTCAAAGAGACACTTCTGCAAGCAAGAAAAAAAAAATGGAAATGGCCCGACATCTGCTGCGGTGCAAATATCATAGGTTGAAGTCCGCATGATGGTATAGAAGGATCAATCTCTAATAAGGTAATAGGTTGTCGAAAATAGTCACAGAGTGGATATCATACAACAAAAAGGAAAAGAGATTGAGCGATGATTTCAAGTCGTGGTAGGAACCCTGTGGTGGAAACCTGCTAAAGACAGGGATGTTTGGAAAAGGAAGTGGTGGTGGTTCGCAAGCCCAATTTCCCAATAGGGCTGGTCACCCAGGGGAGTATTGACTATTACTCCCTTAATAAGGGAAGGTCTATGCAAGATAAAGAAAGAAGAAGGGAGGAAAGGAACTGTTAATTTTGTTTATTTATATGCCTACTTTATTTCTTATTTGTACATAGTAACCTTATTTTCAATGTAGTCTTTAATGACCTTACCTTTAATTTACATTTTTATTATTTTATTATTTTGTACATATCATTCTTAAATTGCATAAATGAAGGCTGTTTCATTTCATTTCATTAAAAGGGGAGAAAAAAAAACACGCAATTAGCAGAAAAAACGTTTATTTTTAACAAGTATTTGATTATGATTTAGGTTATGACTATTACACAACGCTTGTTCTTATGTTTATTTTAATTTTTTGTTGTCATTTTTTTTCTGCTACTGTATTTAATGCAGCTATCTAACCAATTTAAAATAAAAAAAATCTGAAAATATTAACGATTTCCGTGTAAAAATGTCCAGTACATATGCAATAGGTTTATATTTGATTGACGGCATAAAGAAATAATAAGCAAACATAAACTTTCGAAACGGTTTCTCCTATTTTCGACATTTAGCTCTCACAATCAGTACACTGCGCGTGTGCCACATAAATCCAAGATATTACTGGCTTTTCCTCTGATATCTCGATAACACCCTAAGCCTTCTCTCGAGATAATGATACACAAATCGATACATCGACCACTGTATCAGGCCATGCGGTTACACTACTTTACAATTAGACTCGATATAATTAAATCAGCAAACGATAAACTGCCGTCCAGTTTCGGATCTGTTAGCGTTGCTAACTGCCGCGTCTCATTACTTCCGTAACCGGTTCATGCATAATGCATCAGTAATTGATACGAAGATACGTCACGTATTGTACTCGTCATTTCGTATATATATATATATATATTTATTCAATAGCCTGTAGCAGTGTGTTTTAGAAAATTTAATTTGTCATGTCATATTTCGATGTTAATGTTGAGGCTCTCATATGTAGAAATTAATTGATGTAAATTTTCTGTCAATGATCGTTGAACTGGCCACTTTACTGATCCAATTCCTTGAAAATTTTAATTGTGAATAAAATTTTGGAAACAAAATAGGAATGATCCACTGACTACCCTCATTGCAGTTTATTCACCAATCATACTTAACAAAAAATAAAATAAAAAATAAAATGAAAAGCCGAAAGTATGGGAATTACACTCATTATGAATTAATGGCGCTCATCAACAGGAACTGATAAAATTAGGTCGAGAGCCCGGCGAACTGTAGGGCTTTCTACATCTCGTAAATACTTACATTTTTACATGATTTTACGCGGTAAACAAAATTTTTGGTTTTCAGATTTCAACGGAAATATCCATTTTGACCATCCCTGAAATCATTTTGGCTATTTCTTCTCGACGTCATTCTTATCTCGCATAAGTAAAAAAGGTTGGCCGTAGAAAGTTGAAATTTTGTATTGGCAATTGTAAACATCTATCTGTCCACCTTTTTTTTTTGTTCACTAGGTGATAATTGGAAGTTGTACTTTACTTAAAGGTCATAATAGATTTTCATCAAAAATCATATTAAAATTTAATGCAAAACTTCATAAATTTAGTACATAATACTTATATATTAATAAAAATAACATACTTGATTATGGTTAAAATTGACAAACCAGAATCGGAACTTTAATTGAAGGTCATAATTGACTTACATAAAAAAATTATATTTCATGTAAAAATTCTCTGAGTGGTTCTTTACTTACAGTTCATAATAGACTTACTCCTCAAATTTGGCATGTATGGCTTTAATGTTTATATAAATAATATACTAGATTTTAGTTTAAAAAATTGGCCATCTGGAAAGTGTGACTTTACCGGAAGATGTTTACAGTTTCTTTTTTGAAAATGTAACTTTTTTTATTTTAGAGTTATGGGAGATACGAACGTGTGTACGGATGTCATGACGAAACTAAAGTCAAAATGGATATTTCCGCTAAAATTTGAAAACCGAAAATTTTCGCGATTATTATACTCTCTTTGCTACGTTCAAGGCTAAAAAGTTAAACATTAGATATTTAAAAGAGGCAGAAAACCCTATGGATCTAGGGACCCAGTGAGCTCATGAGGTAAAGATGTAAATCTGAGCAAAATTCCCATCAAAGTTTCCACTAATGAGCGTCATTAATTCACAATGGGTGTCATTGACTCACTTTCGTCTTTTCGATTTTTTTTGTCTTGTAAAGAAAAGGTGGTTGTGTATGATTGGCGAATTAACTTCAACGAGGACAGCCATAAGATCTTCCCTATTTTAATCAGCCGAAGTGACTGTATTATAGTTTATAACTTACTTAATTAAAAATTTTGAGCGATCGAATTTCGACATACTCCCACCGATTTGTCACTAATATCAGTATTAGTTAACGGTAACATATCGTTATCAATTTCTAAATTTTACTTTCGATATTCCATCATATTTTCCTATCTATACGGATGAGAGCAGGGCATTCCCCTTTTTCATGCCAAATAAAGAAAGAGAAAAATAACCTGTTTGAAAGGTTTAATTGATTGCGGGTTATTTCTAGATATTTCTGGGGCAGAATTAATATCTCGACTTGGGAACGAATCGCTAAATTGATGAGGTTTTTTTTTCTTATCGAGACAAGGCTAATCTGAAATTGACTACTGGTGAAGAAAACTGCAATAAATGTTGCCTCCGCTTATTTCAGCTTCTCCGCGTTTCTGAAGTTGAATGCCCCGAATCACACTTAATAGCTGGGTAATTATTTTCAAGGCAAAACTTCACAGGTAGCATATCGACGCCATAAGTGAAAATTTTAATTTTTTTAATCCGAAAAAGAGATCTTGAGTGATGCAGATTTATTACCTGGTCACTGAGACAAACTAGTAACCATTTACATAAATTTATTATATCAATAACATATATATTAATTATATACAGCAACAATCAACGCCAATTTCCTAGCAAAATGTGATTGGCTTAGAAATTGAAT
The DNA here is from genome assembly GCA_948150685.1 of Rhaphigaster nebulosa. Classification (NCBI taxonomy): domain Eukaryota; kingdom Metazoa; phylum Arthropoda; class Insecta; order Hemiptera; family Pentatomidae; genus Rhaphigaster; species Rhaphigaster nebulosa. The sequence continues at coordinate 113,711,210 of OX411311.1, read as the reverse complement.
AAAAGAAGCTTGATATTTAAATGAAGGAACGTAACATGCGTTCCTCCATTTAAATATATAAAGCTATATCATGAATATTTTTATTTGCTTATATTAATACAAAACTAATTTTTGCCTGCAAAAACAGAGTAATTTTTTAAAATACGTGAAATATGCCTTTTTATATATATATTTTTTAAAATTTATTTGTATAACAAAGGTTTCAATTCCATGAGTGCTGTGATATATACATATATATATATATATATATATATATATATATATATATATATATATATATATATATATATTTAAATCCAGTAATGGTATTAACTGATATTGACCTATATTTTATAATGATTATTGCGTTCAAATAATTTTCTATAAATTTTTAAATCAGTTTTATTGAAGTGTAAAATTTTTTTAGGAAGTTATTTTGACAGATTTCTGGGACCATGACAACCTTTTAACGGCCAATGTTCCTTCTCGGGAACAATGCTTGGACATTTTTAAAAATGTTGATCGGAAGATAAACACTTAGTCTGAAAAACTGATTTGCGATTTTTTAAAATACGTGAAATATGCCTTTTATATATATATATATATATATATATATATATATATATATATATATATATATATATATATATATATATATTTGTTAATTTAGTTGAATACATTAATATATAATAATAAAGGCAGGCTGTTGTTATTTCACCAATTTATTTATTACGATGCAAATTTTTGGCCTACAAGCCATCCTCAGGCATCTTAAAATTATTTAAAATGCATATACTGTCATATTTAAGTCCAATCCGGACCAAGTCGAAATATACAGCGTCAAAATTCAAAAATAAAATAACAATAAGGGAGCCATCTCAGTCATCAAAGCCGTCAGGTGTGTATATATATATACACCTTATAATAGCTAATAACTCAAAATTCTGTCATATAATTGTTTTGGCTCAACGGAGACTTTTGCTAAGAACGACAAAAATCACCTCCCTACAAAGTTTCAGACCATTTGATTGAAACCACTTTTCGTATAAAATACTGTGAGATCCTTTGTTGTAGGACATTTTTATAACATAGGACATTTAGGACATTTTTTTTTTTATAATTTTTTTTACTAGTGATTCCCTGTCATTTGGTGAGTTCAAAACTATGGTTAAACAGTTTTCAGGCTCATACTTATTTTATTTTTTACGTTTATTTTAAATTTGCTCCGCAGGTGAAAGGAAGTTTTGGAAAAATGTCTCTAACTCTAGTAATTTTATATTTATCAAAAGAAACGAAAATTAAATATGATAATGCGCTCTCTGATAATTTTTTGTCCCCTCAACACTTCACCTAAGCAGTGAGGGGAGTCATTAAAAAAAATCATAATTGTAGAACGAAAATTTTCTTTAACGTATGTATATATATATATATATTTTTTTTTTATAACAAAGTTTTGAATTCGATAAGTGCTGTGAAATATATATATATATATATATATATATATATATATATATATATATATATATATATATATATATATATAATCTTTTTATTAACTATTTTTTATTATATTTTTTTTTTACAAAAACTGACAATCGTTACGTTTTATATTGAAAATTAGAAAGCCAAAATGGCTAAAAAAAAGATTTACACATTCGTCGACTAACGTGAATCGGAGTTCAAATTCAAGATCATCGTTAAGCATATCGAATTAGTAAGTGCAAATTTTGTATTTTCGAGTAAAAAAAAGAGTTAAAATATTTGTTAGCATCCCGTAATTTATTGTTTATTAATTCTCTTTGGATTATTGTGTCTTTGTCTACTTTAATGTTATTACGGCACTAGTTTTAAAATTATATGTAATGTAGATTAGACCTTTTCCAACAATTTCCAGATCTTATTGCTGTAATAGCCAAATTGGTACTACCGCTATGATTTCTGTAAATTGGAAAAATAATTAAAGACATGAATGACATCATCTCACTTATCGATTTAACATGTTCGTTGTTACATCACCCAGATATGGGTGACGGGTCCTTACGGAAGTATAACCGTCGTCATATGTGCTCCTTGCGATAAAGAATACGACTAAGACATTATTAAGATGAATGATCCACTACGTGAAGTTATGATTTTTATCTTCCCTACAGAATAAATGTTGTTCAGTTGACACTCTAGTAATAAGTCCATTTTCCAATGTTATTATAACTTTTTGTAAAATAATATTTTCTTATTATTATGAGATATAAACACTTAAAAAGTGAAAACATTTATATTTTTGGACATAAAAGACATCCTTTTTAATTAAATCTATGTGTCCAGTACAATAGGAAGTGGTAGTGTTGATTTTTTAAATGTTTCTTTTTCTTCTAAATGAATTTTTAAAAGTAAATTTTAAAAGCCTAAATTATTTAATTAACTGTTGACATTTTTTCATGACATATTTAAAAAAATCTTATTTTCCCAAAAAATTGACTAAATGAAATTGTCAACCGAATGGTTCATATCTTATTTAAGAACCCATTCGAAGTTGTGTTATTGGAACAATCCAAACACAGTGGGATAATTTACAGCTGCATATGTTATTAAATAAGAAGAGTTATACTTTTAAAATATTTGCGAAGTTTGGAATTGATATAGAAGAAATCGATTCAGTATATAAAAAAAAAATAGCAACTCGGAACTTTTAAAGTCATTGAAGACTGAATTTAGATTGGTACTATTGGAGGAGTGATGGCCTGTCCTAGAATTGGGATGGATTGATGGGACCACAATGCTCCTTCACACGCTCCAATAATTCCGTTTGTTTTTGTCTATTGCCATTTTACTTGCCTTTCAAACCAATTCTGCCCCATTTTATTTTATATAAATTTTCGTTTCACTGGCCTTTTACTTTTTTTATATCTATATTTTTTATAGATATGTATGTATATCTATCTATCTATCTATCTATATATATATATATATATATATATATATATATATATATATATATATATATATATATATCGATATAGACATCTATAAAAAATATAGATATAAAAAAAGTAAAAGGCCAGTGAAACGAATATATATATATATATATATATATATATATATATATATATATATATATATATATATATATATATATATATATATATATATATATGAAACTCGGAGTAAAATGACAGTGTCAGTTTGAGCTGCTTTCCACTGAATAAGAGTGGACTCTTACTATTTATTGTTCCTTTACATACCTTTTATTTTTTTGCTTGATTGGGCAAAGCAAAAGAATATATATATACAAATATATAATAATGCTAAATTGGTAAAAAAAAATGGACGTTATATTCTTACCTCTGAGGTACAGATATAGATATATACTATACATATGTATATATGTTCGTCTGCTTGGATACATATTTATTTAAAAACATTGATTTTATACGACAAAGTGATTGACCCGTAAACGGCAATGAAAATGCTTGTTTATTTTATTGATTGATTATTTTTTGAAAAAACACTTAGATAATCAGATAAATATGTTTATTTAATGATATTTTAGTATTTATTAGTTATTTATACAACTCGAAAATAGACAATTTCTATTTTCAATTCTATTCTGATACCTATGCTTTGTTAAAAACCAAAAACTTATAGATTAATAGTTCATTATCTAAAAATATTACATTTCTGAAATATATTTACAATAGCTATAAAAAGAAAATACTTCAACATTGTTTCTAAGGATATCTTTTCTTTTTTTTTTTCTTTTTTACCTATTCTCGTAGATAAAAATGTCCATTAAATCTCCAACTTAAAATATCATTTAAACCGAAATTTGAAATTTTTTATCTCACCATTAAGTAAAATTTTAATATATCAGCTACTTTATATCAGTTACTCTTTACAAGGAAGAGGTGAACTTCTGGACCTATATGACTACTAAGGCAAAATAAACGCTATAAAATGTTTTGTACAATTTAAACAGTCTCTGAAAATGATTATATTTTAAAATTATGATTATTGAGGCTGTTTCACTATAAATTATTTATTTCATACTGTTTTTAAATATATATATATATATATATATATATATATATATATATATATATATATATATATATATATATATATATATATATATATATATATATATATATAACATTAGTTTATATGATTACATATTATTTATTATAACTTATAGTGATACAGTGTAAATAATCATAAATTTAAAATAGAATAATTTTTATAAATATAAAATAATAGAATAATATATATACAGGTTGCCTCCCTAAAAAGGATAATCCTTGGAGATTTTTTAGCAAATTGAAACTGAACAAAGAAGTTCCGATGAACATGGGCCAGCAAATGAAGTCTTGGCCAGTTTTCATTCCAAATACATGAATAAAACTAGAAAAAAAATATGTTTAGACACTTTTCGATAATTAATGAAGAAACGACTCATTGCATCAAAAAACATCGAAACTATTCAATATCCAATACCAATATCTCTATCGAAAGGTTTTCGATAAACATTAGATAATAAACAGCATGCTATCCATTATTCAGAATGAAAAAAATAAAAAGTTAATCATACACGTAATGAATAATGAATATTTTAAACAATAAGCAATTACTAATGAAATATATGTTTATTTTGAATATTGCCTAAGTCTGTATAATATAAAGACTTACATATTAGAATTGGTGCATGGGTCATTTCGAAATGCTGGTCACATTTTTTCTCGGTATTTTTTCTTTTGAAGTATACTTATCATTTCTTGTCAAGTAAAAATTTAAATTATATGAGGCCATAAAAAAAAAAAAAAAAAAAATGTGAGATGCTGGTTTCTCATTCTCTAGTGCTGTCACAACCCAATAGCTCTCAAATAGTAAGCTGTACATTGAACAATTTTTGGAAGGGGCTCAAAATTTAGGTCTGTTGGTTACACTCGGTATTCACATGAAGAATAAAAATTTATTAATGCAAGTCACCGAACCGACCCATTATAAGAGTGTCACTGATGTTGATCCTCACTACCTAGACATTTTTTGAAAGTTACGCCGAATTGGTGGAAAAGGGAAGTTTCTGTTCAGCTTTGAGCCCAGACACAAAAAGGCTTCAAGATGGTAGCCCACCTCCTTATTTTCTGTTCTAGATCTTTATCCAGTTTACTTTAGAGAGTGATGACAAATTATTAGATCAGTTCAAAGATGATGAAATCCTTGATGTATTTTTTTTCACTCTCACTCCCTAATGCATTAAATTTCAAATAAAGATAAGTAACTTTTAATCACAGTTTGTATATCGAGTGAAGTTTGAAAGTAATTTTTTGAAATATATATTGAATTAACTCTGTTTCGAACGCTTACTAAGCTTTTGTGCCCATGGCTGAATCCTCACTCCCTGATTTCTCACTCTATAGAAAATTCTACAGACATGAGATTTAAGTGGTTGATTTTTTGAAATGGGATTTCTGAAGTTCCTGTTTCATAAAGGTATTATCTCACATTAATTTTCAATTAAAAAAAATCGACTGTTTCTAACATAAAAACCGTCCACTTGCTCTCTGAGAGCCCTACGTACCTGTCATTCTACATTTGCAAGTTCAATTACTTTCCACATGTTATATTCGTTTTGTGTTGTTTTTTTCTATGAGACTTCATCTTTCTGTTGTGTTGAAATAAAAATTTTAAAAATAAAAACATGATCATCTCTCACTGTATCTCACCCTATTGTTTTTTGTTTAAAAGGTTACGTCGATGATTATATATGCTCACACTATTATCATACTAAGACAATCATAAATATTGATAAGAAGTGGAAAAACAGGGTTTTTCTCAAAATTTGTTTTTATAAAAAAATTGATGCCCTAAATATGACCGAAATTTTGAAAAGACCCATATATCTTTACACACCAAAAGAATAAAAAACGCCGATATTTTCTAAAAGAAAACGTTAGAAAAATGTTTTTAAAATAGAACAGACCTGAACTAATTGATTTTTCATGTTCATTCTCACAAAACTTCCGAAAAAGGTATTCGTTAGAAAGTTTGTAAAGTAATGCTTTTACCGGTTGGCTAATCAGCTTTCAAATCAGCATTTAGCATTTTTTTCCGCCGATTTGCCAAAAATGATAGTCGAGCTGTTTTGGGATTACCTAAGTTCAAGAACTTTCACTGAAGGAAAATTTTAAAATTTAAGAAAGGTATATATACCTAAAAGTACTTGCATTCAAAGTTTTGGTGCTTTACTAAAACACAATGAGGTTGGTTATGTCCTGATTTTTTTTGATTATTTAATATAAAAGTACTCTTAAGTAATGGATATCGAGTATATTACTCGAATACTCTCACTAGTCTGGATTAGATACGACTAGGGGCGGGAGGGGTAGCGAAGACTGATCTACTCCTCCCATCCCTTGTCGTATCTAATCCAGGCTAGTGAGAGTATTCGAATGAAATACTCGGTAATCGTTACTCAGATTACTGATTGCCCATCTCTATTATCACATTATATTATTCAATTTTTAAGGTTTTGAGGTTTTGACACAAACCATCTTAAAGTATATTTTCTCCATAATGGATATATATATATATATATATATATATATATATATATATATATATATATATATATATATATATTTGTTAATTTAGTTGAATACATTAATATATAATAATAAAGGCAGGCTGTTGTTATTTCACCAATTTATTTATTACGATGCAAATTTTTGGCCTACAAGCCATCCTCAGGCATCTTAAAATTATTTAAAATGCATATACTGTCATATTTAAGTCCAATCCGGACCAAGTCGAAATATACAGCGTCAAAATTCAAAAATAAAATAACAATAAGGGAGCCATCTCAGTCATCAAAGCCGTCAGGTGTGTATATATATATATACACCTTATAATAGCTAATAACTCAAAATTCTGTCATATAATTGTTTTGGCTCAACGGAGACTTTTGCTAAGAACGACAAAAATCACCTCCCTACAAAGTTTCAGACCATTTGATTGAAACCACTTTTCGTATAAAATACTGTGAGATCCTTTGTTGTAGGACATTTTTATAACATAGGACATTTAGGACATTTTTTTTTTTATAATTTTTTTTACTAGTGATTCCCTGTCATTTGGTGAGTTCAAAACTATGGTTAAACAGTTTTCAGGCTCATACTTATTTTATTTTTTACGGTTATTTTAAATTTGCTCCGCAGGTGAAAGGAAGTTTTGGAAAAATGTCTCTAACTCTAGTAATTTTATATTTATCAAAAGAAACGAAAATTAAATATGATAATGCGCTCTCTGATAATTTTTTGTCCCCTCAACACTTCACCTAAGCAGTGAGGGGAGTCATTAAAAAAAATCATAATTGTAGAACGAAAATTTTCTTTAACGAGACGTTTAGCGCTATGAAAGTGTATTAAGAAAAAGAGACTCACCATTGTTTGGTTTTTTTTGTATAGTTTTATCATTGTACTACTTACTGTAGAAATTTCAATCTTGGAATATTTGTATTCTATTTAATATGGATTTTAAAGATGGCCAAAAATCCTTTTCGGCAACTTTTAAACGTGAATATCTCAAAAGGAACTGAGTGATCTGAACGACACTGATACAGTTTTTACATCTATGTGATAGCAATATATAGCAAAAATTTGGTGACTGGGACTGTACTAGTTCCAGAATTACAATGCATTATATATCACGAATGTCAGCTTCAGCACACCCTCCCCCTTGAACTCGTAGCAACCGGTCTGCGGTATTTTAATAATAAGTGACTACCTCATACGTGACACATGCACAAACTTAAGTATAAAAATTTTATTTATGGAAACGTTTTTTTGGGTCTTTTAGGGAGTCAGTATTTACTGTACAGTAAATATTTGTTACACTTTCGCTCCCACAACAACTCAGTATGCAAAGGCGCTTACTTTTAAAATTTCAAGGCGACTAACATGTGTATATCTAGTTGTAAATAAAATAAAAAACATATACAAATTTTGTTTCCCACAAACTTGTGAAGCAAAGGAATCCAGCAGATGCGTGCAATAGCAGTAATCTTGGATTTTTATTGCTCAAAGCTCAACCCTTTCCTTTCCTTGTTTATCAGCTATTTTGGGTAAATATTTTGTTTCGGTTCAGTTTCCTGACGCAGTGTTAGTCATATTTTTCCGTTGATCCTTTGCAAACTTAGAACTTGTTTACAGATGGGACTGACAACGGCTAGCGACTGTGTTTATATCAGTTCTTGCAAATGGAGGCAGACCTACCTCAACAGAAGCCAAACAGTCCGGGTTCAGTGCACTCCTAATCGAACCGCGGCTGAAAAAAAGTTGACGATGCGATCTCGAACGGTTGCGAAATACTGCCTTGGATGAAAGGGGCTCCTTCAAACTGGACTCGGCGGTGGCCTAGCAAAAAACTCCATTACGTGACACGCATCTTGCATCAGAAACGAAATAAAACTTGGATTTAGAATCTCATTGTTTTAAGTCAGTCAATACTTGGCAATGCATTTCTCAAAACTAAAAAAAGTAAATATAATAATTGTACTTTAAAAAAAAAGATGAAAAATTGCAATTAGGAAAAAAAAGTTTTCCATTCTATTACAAAAAAAATTCTCTTTGATGGTCCAATTTTTTTTTTAATGAGTTCATTAATTAGTTAGATAGATTAAAATGTGTATATATATATATATATATATATATATATATATATATATATATATATATATTATTAAAGAAGTAATTACTCTTTATATCATGCGCATAGTTACCCGATCATCTACATTCAAATGTAATGCTGTGTCCTATTAGCATGATTGGAGAACATTTAAATTATTTCAGATGTGTATGTTAATAAAGGATCATAGATTATAAATATAATTAGTTAAGCTAATAAAAACATTGTGGAAGGCATAGCTTTTTATTTTCCAAGGAAGCTAAATAACAACAATATGCATAGTTTACGATTATCCACTCGTAATGGTCACGATACTAGGTTTGGCGGAAAGCCACTTCGGTAGGTCTGTTATTTGTCTGTGGTTATGCTTCAACACCCACTAGAGATGTCTATGGCCGCTAGAAATTTCGTTATGATGATACTTACTGCTCCCCTAAGTTTTATATTGTTTACATTTAGAGTATTACTTATTTCGAAACTGTAATAGTTATTAAAATTACATTAATCTAACTTAATTTTAATCAATAGATTATTTAGTTGGTGTTTTTATCATTACGGAGAGTTGGTAAGGGAGTATCTTCCAACTGCCAGGCCCTATTTCGAGTCCGGCTGTAGCAGATAATTTATTTATTCTATTATATCAGCAGTGAATCGAACTCAGGGATCGGGAGACCCTGTTGGGGCACATTCAGCCTTTATAAAGAGAGTTTTTCATTTTCATTTTGTGTAATTTTAATAGACTTTTGTAGAAATAAAACTCAAAAATATATTCTATTTATATTTATTACATTTATTGCTGAAATTATTGTAATTCTTATAACATTTTTTTGCAAAGTAGAAAGATATAAATTGCAATAAATATACACAAAAACAGAGCTCTTTCGTTTTTTCCCTTGTGGCGATTCTTTAGGAAGTACCTCTTCTGTATTTGCCAACTTCGTATATGTAAATATAAATGTCGATCTGCCCAAATAGTTTCACAGCAGTTTTCCAAATCTAAATTTATGTCAATACATGTCTCCGATCATTCAATACCTTCTTCTGCTCTAAATAATTAACTCACGTTGTCATCATTTGGCATTTTCCCATCATCTATCCCCGAACTCAAATTTTCAATACTGTTATCTCCTTCATCTTCTGATTCCACTATTGTCTGTATATTGTGGGTCTAAGAAATACATAAACACCAAGCATTCAGCTGTTGAAACAGCCAATGTTTCTTCACATTAACGGTAGGGGTGGGTCAAACTGATCTAGATTTTGAATTTACCGTAAGTTATTACACATAGTTTAAAAATGACGCTTACCAGAATAATAATACCGCATTATCGATAGCTAAGCTGATACTTGAAATAAGGGTCTCCGAAGTCTAGTGGCGGAAATCTTGGAGGTGCGTGTTCCTTACCGTTTGAGGGTTAACGATTTGTTATATATTTAAAAATATTCATTGTCTCAAGTATCTTTATGCAATCCAATACTTAATACAGATTCAAAGAAATCTCAGAAACATATCAAATGCGTTTATTTTTTGTATTTTTTCATCTTTATAAAAAATAATCAACTAATTGCAATTGTTGGGTCGAATAACAGGTTTGAGATTTTTAAATACGAATAGCACTAGGAAAATTGAAACTGACTGAAGCAAAACGGATTAGATTAAGAAAAGAAGAGGGCAATCGAGAAAAGCCTCATACGTCGACAATAATACTGAGGCTATAAAAAAATAATAATAACAAAAGTCGAGTTTTAATTTTTCGCAATATGCAAAATGGATTCGCTCCTCTCAATTTCCGCGATTCATTCTCTTGTTCCACTTATTTAAAGCGCATTTACAAAGTAATTTCAAGGCGTCCCATCATTGCTCCAAGTTTAATGGCACCGGTGCATCCCTAATCGTCCAATTATTTTTATTTTCTTTACAATGTTCCGTCACCGTTAGACGCCAAAGAGGCGGGAATAAAGCTCGTTTATGGTCGTTGCCAATATGACAGGAGCTCTTGGGATAAATTGCATCTCTTAGCCGCAGTCTTCCAACCTGGGGTAGGGGAGCGGTAATTGCTAATCCGAGAAGAGTTTTTCAATGAACCTCTGGGGTAATAATGCACGCGGCTCGAACCTTGCCAGTCTGATGTTCAAGTTTCGCAGATGATCCTAGGGACTGGTAGCCCTCTTGTAATAGCCAATTATAACTTGCTGGTGTACTGATGGAGTTCCAGTACTCTAGGTTATACAGTCTTAGGATAGTCCAGACGACTAACAGCAGCGGCGGATTGTGTCGTGGTCTGGAAACAGCACTTTATACTTGAGCGATGGATTTGACCCTGCAGACAGTAATAAGAAGCCTTTCAGAATGGAATGACATTATATATTATCTTGAAATTTCATTCATGTATAAAGGTTCATAAAATAAAAACGCAACTTAAAGATGGACAGGTAAAGGTTTTATAAAAAATGATGGGCGAATTTGGAAAATAAAGGTAACTGTCGAACGCGGTATTCCGAGCACCCTGTGAAGACGATTAAGTTTATGTTGGCGATTGAAAAGGACTTGCAAAACTCTTAGGCAGGATTCTTATCTAAGAAATCTTTGAAAATGTAATTGAAGATTTGTGTTTCGATAGATTTAGGTGGAAACGCTTTATTATTTTTAACAGTACTTTTATGAAAAATCTTTAACAGTATTGGCATCGATGATTATCGCTGAATAACGACCTCAGAAAAAATGGTACACTATGCAGTCATATTGGTAAACTGACTGGCAAGTGGAGGAACCAATTCACGGGATCTTAAGACGAAAAACACACATATATGTATGTGTGTGTAAATATATATATATATATATATATATGTAAATGTCGATCAGAAGGGTCTACATTTCATTATTATTCTATATTCTATATACATATATTATTATTCAGGGTCTACATTAAGGGTCTACATCAAAGGGTCTAATGCAAATGTAGGTCTGAAGGGTCTGCGGGATATTGCGCCGCTTCAATGCCGTGTATAGACTCGTTACATGAAGTCGCTGGAAAATTCGAAGCCGAATCTGACAAAACAGTTCATTAGAAGTTTTAATTTATTGTCGAGTTCTCCAGTGAGCTCTAAATACGGCTGTATGTTGGACTCACTGGAGAACGGCTGTAAACGAAATGAGGAGAAATGAGAAATGAAGTCGTGATTTTACATGTCGTTTTAGGAAGGATACGATAGATAGCTGCACCCAATGGAGGGCAAAGCTAACCAGGAACATTTCCTTTAAGAGAAGTAAAGGGGAAAGAATCGAAAAAGAGGATGGTTGGTGACTGTAACAATCACTAAGAAGGTCGTTTGAAATTGAAAAAGGCGCGATTATCGTTGTTTAAAAAAAAAATGTCGATATTGATGATAGTAAGGCCGTCTGATGATCGGTCATAAACGATTCATCCACGAACACCTGATTAAAGAAAAGAAAAGGTAGACCAGCTTGCCGTTACTAAGGGAGCAAATTAACCTTAATACATAGCTGAGTAATGAGTGTATAGCTCATGAAAATCACAGTATCTCAATATTTTATATCTCTATATCTTTATAACAGTATCTCTATACTTTATATTTTCAAGGAAATGTTAAGAGAAGATCCCAAAAATAACATTAAAACTAATACAGATTTTAAAAGCTATATGAATATATCACAAAATATAGGAACAGCATGAAGGCATGAAGAGGATGAAAGGAAGCACCGAAATAACTTTTGTGCAAATGGCCCTAGTGTTTGACACGCTTAAATAAATAAATAATAAATGATGAATTGTTAAACCAGATATTGGAGGAAGAGATGGTAGAAGAATAGCTATGGATTTTCAGATGATTTTGAAGATATGGTTATTCTAAGTCAGATATTGATCAAAGGTGATTCCTACATTTTTATCTAAAGTGTGGAAATGAATTAGAATAAGATCCGGTTGAGACCGGCCAGGTGCCCTGTACTCAAAGACAGAGGCATTCAGAAGAAGAGATTCTCAATAGATAGGTATAAGAAACCGAAAAGGAGTCCCCTAGGATGTTTCGTATCCTGAAGACTTTTCTGTAACATTGTACAGCATCAAATCTTTCAAATATGATTGTCTTCCATATCGTGATGTAAAATGTTTAATGAACCTTCGAAGGTAGTGCTTTCATTAAAGGGATGTATCCAAAGCTTTGTTTTCGTTGTCTTCTTTTTCTGGGCCAAAAACAGGCAGCTATACTTCAACTTTATCCAAATGTTGTCGTAAATTACACAAAAATGTTGCCACTTATAAAAGACTGAATTACAAATATATGGGATTTATTAACTCTTGGGTAATAATATCGCTGGAAGAGAAACCGGTGTCAGGAGGCGACATTTTGTAAGACACGCATCTCTCATACTGATCTCCTCCGTCTGACACTGGCCTAATCGATATTAATAAAAATTAAAACAATGTTTAAAATCGACGAGAATGTTCTAGGCCTCACGTTTTTGACTTGATGTTCTTTTGTCGAGAAGTTAAATACACGTCTTTCAAATATAAACGTTTATTCAATTTACATCGCTCAACGAATACTGTCTCTTCCGAAATGTAAATAGTGGCATTAATCCATTGCGAGTTATTTTATACTTTGGAGTAAGGATTTGAATGAGAACTAGGCTATAAGTCAGGAGGTGGTGAAGTCTAGACCCTTTGATCACGGCCTGGAATAAAAATGCCAGAGACAAGTCCCGTTATCCACCGAGGGCCAGGTTTGGCCATTTCCATAATAGGCGCTCTTCTACTGACTACCGATGAGCTGTTGACCCAGGTCAGTCTCTTCCCGGCTGTTCCACTTCGGTATGTATTGAGTAAAGGGCTCCATATTTATGAAAATATCTTAATTTAAAACAGGGTCTACACCCTTTCACCCTCAAAAAAAAAATACCGTTCTAATACAGTAGTGGACAAAAAGTATCCCCTCCATAAACCTATAATCTCTAAAACTAATTTATAAGCAAAACCAACCGAGATACTACCTAAATGGCTGAGAACAGAATGAATTGATGAAGCTCCTTGCTTCAACATAGTTTAATGCACAGATAGGATACACGCAGTGAGCTGATACCGTAGCTTTTCCTAATATCAATGATTCTGGATCCTGCTGCAGTATATGAAAGTAATGACCTCAATCGGGCAAGTAAGGTGGAAAGGGAAAAGAAGGAAATATATGATAAGTGCACCCTATTCCTAAGAGAGGTTTTCCGCGAGAGTTTCGGCGAAACAGACCAGCGTAAGAGGCCCATTTGGTTCGGAGGTCGTGGAACTATATCAATCTCAACCTGGGGCTTCATGGATACTCTTGGTGTTTATACTAAGGACGTAGTAGTGTTATCGGAAAATACTATTCTTGACTCCCGAGAGATAGAATGAGAGAACATTCTATATAACGCTTTGCGCTTATTACTATTTGTTGGATATATATATTAATATTTGTTTAAATAGAAAAAAAAAAGGAACAAACTTTAAAATGAGAAAAAATAACGCATATCCTTCTATTTTTGGAGATAATGAGTTAATAGTTTTTATATCGTTTATTTGTAATAAGTGTGCGACAGTAGGAAATAGTGGAATTTTACAGGAGAAGCATTTGAAGTTTATCGATTCAGGTTTATCGCTATTTTATTGAGTGTTTTAAAGTAGAAAATAATATTTTTACCATAAATAATGATGTTTTCAATTATTAAAAAAAAAAAAAATATTGATACTCTTTGGCACTTATTGGATTAGAATAATATTATTTAAAATAATTTATTATTATCTTTATCAAGACAGTCTTTATAAAGTTTTTAATCACAGTTTGAAGGAAGTCATTATGTTTGACCAGTAAACTTGTAATAGCAAAACTAACATTTTTTTTTTTTTATTGTGATAAATATTGAAACTAAACATGTGAAAATTCTCAAAGATAATAAACAAATTTCGCGTTGCGGCAAACTTCTTCCATGTGAACGATATATTTATTATATGTTCCAAAATATCGTTTACAAATTATTCATAGTGTGCTGTGTATGAAGCAACACAACATATATTTGGGCAGTACGTCTTTGAAAATTAAAGGGTTTCTCGCTCTAAAAGACTTGTAGGATTTTCAGAATGTTGAGTTGGAAGCAACGAGAAGTTCCTTGTCGTTTCAGTCTGTATGAGGATTCAGTCGCTTGTCCACATGAAATCCTTGGTAGCGGATCAGTTCTAAAACGGATAGCGAAATTTTTTTTGACGATACTAACGACAAGATTTTTTTAATAAAAAATTAGAGTTAAATGTGAGGAAAAATTTATTTATCGACCATTGATTTTTTTTATATTGCATGTAGGTATATTAAAAACACGGGTTCAAATCTGGCTATAGAAAATTTAATTTTTTCTTGAAAAATCAGTAGGCTTTTTCCAGGAAATCTTTTTCAAACGCATTCTGAACCAAAACAACGAATTCCGGCGCAACTTAATTTGTAACAAAAAATTTCAAGATTAAAAACTTGTATAATACAGAATATTCTTACCTTCCAAGGAATAAATCTGGTAGTTAGCTCTGAGTCGTGTTTATAAACCACAAAACTTTAGACAAGTTGAAGACTTTTGCCAGACCCATGGAGCGATACATGTTGGCCGTTACGAGGAAAGATAGAAAAAACAGCAGAAGAAAAAGAGGTACTCCCAAGCAAGGGAAGGAGGAATGGAAATGACCTGCGGAGAAGCCTGGGATAGTAATGGAGAAAAAGGAATGGAAAAGAATGGGGATGGTACATTTTGAAGTATGGTCAAAATAATGGTCAAGTAAATAGGAAGTAAAAATTATCCCTTTTTTATTTATTTATTCTTTATTCGTTCCTGATTTTTTTAGTTTAGAAATATTTATTTGGACTCTTACTATTAAGTTAATTTATTGTCACAAAAAGTTACTTTTTCCTGGTTATAATAAATATTTGCCCAGATAAAGGTTATTATAGTTATGGTAAGTGATACAATTACTCATATGAAATATCTTTAGTCGTTAAAAAAAAAAAAAAAATGATTATGGATCCAAGTTTCTATTGGATATCCACTTCTACCTGTTCTTGGTAATACTTTATTGCTACCAGTACCAGTAAATTTCTTACAAGCTTAGAGCCACATCCTCAGGAGATTAACGTTCCTCTCTATACTCGCCACTGGAATCCACCAAGATATTGAACCTTCCTTGGAAAACTCGGAAGACGTAACATAAAAAGTGGTTACAAAAACGGCCAGAATGCCACCAATCAGGCCCGTTTAGAGACCGCAGTCCGGCTATGGAGTTGGTTCCAGAGCTCTATTTGGACTCGGTTTCTCCAGCACTTCGGCAGTTCTCCAGATTGATCGCTTTCCTCCAGGAGGTAGCTAACGGTGGTGGTATCCAGTTTCTGAATATTTCATGAACCGATTTCCTAGCTCGTGGAAGACTTCGTGAGCTTTGGATCAGAAAATGCCTTCTTATTTTGCCATGAGAAGATATAATACAGCTACAGGTATAATTCTCAAGTTATATAAGAGCATACCTACCCCTATCGCCGAAATTAAAGAGATTAAACATTAGAATTTTTTTTTTCTAGTATTTTATTACAGGGTGTAAACTAAAGTTTTGCGTTTATCCGATTTATACCTACAAACAAACATTATATTTTTGAAAAAATAATAAATATTATATTATTATATATTTTACCGAAACAAAAATCGTTATAATCAAAATCTTTAATATTAAAAAAAATAATTTTCAGCTTAAATCCTCATTAACTTAAGTGGAACGTTTTTTTCTTCTTTTTTTATATCAGCCCTGGAAATGTACTTTGCACTAAAAAAAATTAATTAGATAAAAAATAACTATCAAAAAAGAAATAAAATGGCGTTTGAAGGAATAGAAAGAACAATTACCAGAATAAAAAGAACAAGAATAAAAGAAACAACTTCCAAACATTGATCTAATTTTTTTTTTAAATATTTACAGTTCTCTATGAATTTGATATCTATTTCATATTCAGCTTTATTTATATGTATAGAGAGATATTTGTAAAAAGTATCAAAATAATAAAGTTAAATGTAGAAATTCGTGCAATACTATGCCATTATAATATTAAATAATAATAAAAACATTATAACCCCAGCAACACCCAACACACGTTCATGTAAAGTTAAGAAAGAATTATCAGTTTCTTAACGGTTTGGATATGGTTTAAAAATCTACAGATTGTGATATGAGTATTGAAATTAAATCCTTTTCTGGTTGTTGTTGATCGATCATCGAATGGAGAAGTGCATCAAATTATTTACTTTATGATGATAGAGGATAGAAATTATGTTTATTTAAAACTAATAGTATATAATACAGAATCTAAAAGGAAAAATTAATAACACTACGTAAATGGATGCAAGTCCATAAGTCGAGATGTCCCAGAATTTTTTTACAAATATAACAGAAATTTAAAATTTTGAAGAATTTTTTTACAATATTTCTGAAATCTTCCTTATTTAATTCAGAAGAAAGAGTTATAAAAATAATAAAAGATAAATATTTTTCTTCTGGAATGTAGGAGAATAAATTTCTATAAATTAAATTCTTCCGCAATTTTATGTCTGTATTCCGTAGTAAGTTTTAGAAATCGATAAACAATTTTTCGTTAAATTGACCATTCAGGATTTCTACCGTTTCATGCCTACTTTAAAGCTTATCCTAATTTCTGTTAGTATCGGACATGTTGATATGAAATGGACATATTGATATGCTTTCTAATGCGTTTTGATTGCATGGGCTATAGTTATTTTTTTATTAACTGCTGGTGAATAATTAAAATTTGATAATTCTCCTCTAGCTTTAAATATAAATCTGAGAAAATAAATATCTTTAGTGCCCACAAAATAATTATTATTGTAATTACGAGTTGTATATAACTGGTGAAAATCAGCTGGTTTAGCTCTTTCTACACACTTTTCTTTCCGCTATTTAATTATTTTGTTGACAAGAAGGGCTTTATTTTTTTTTATTTGTCTTGTGAAAAACTCTCTTTTGAAAGAGTTGTTTGTTTTTGATTATGGGTAAAACCGTTAGGTCATCAACGCCTGTGGTTTGTTTGATCTACTCAGATTTTGAATATATTAGGTCTATATTATAAATAAGAAAAAATAATACATGATTAATAAATAAATTAATTAATAATGGAGAAAGTTCTATAATGCTATAATTTAGACAAGAGGCGATGTGCTTTCAAAAACTTAAATACCAATGCCATTGAAGCTTCATTGTTATCAAGAGCGCTTGATAAATTTTTGGTCAGTCCTATTCTATTTATTGCTGGGATATAGTGAGTGCATTCCTCAAAAATATGCCTAACCGTAAGAATGGAGTTCCAATATTGGCATGGATAGAGGTGGTAGTTTTATGAAAAAGTGTGAGACCGTGAGCCCAGTGTGGCCTATTCTGAAGCGGTTCAGAGCGACTTCCTCTCCGCGGCTGCTGCGGTAGGATGTAGACCATGGTTTTATCGCTTTTTTGGTAACTTTTAATTTACTAGGGAAGTTTGTGGTCCCACATCGCTTGCCATCTATCTGATATTTCCATTTTCTGATGTCTACTGAGTTCCGATGGGATGAGAGCGTTGGTGCATCGGCCAGGGTGCGTGGGTGCCTCTTGGGATGCTTGATCTGTTGATTCATTGAAGAATTGATTCACACTTCTAAAAGAAAAAAAAATGTCTAAGATGAATTGAAATGATAGAAAATGATACCTTACATTTTCAGAAGTATGCTTAATGAGTGGTTAATTTATGACATATTATTAAATTAATACAAACTTTTTAAATAAAGAAAAAGCTTTGTTTTAGATATCTCGTATCAACAAATGAATAGTTAATTTTAGAATCCTCATAAGTCATTGAGACCAAATTTTTGCAAAACAATAAAAACGGTCCGGCCCAAAGCTTAATGGATCAAGGCAACCACAAAACGATTGATAATTAAAATTTGATTGAATCTGAGCTTATTTTATTACCAATCAAGAAACTTAGAGTCATTATGGTGTTTAAATTTAAATTCGCTTTACTTATGGGGTTTCAATGAACTTTACGGATCAATAGTTATCAATAGATATGTAAAAAAGTGTTTATTCATGATAAAATTGTTAATAAAAGTACATTCAGCCTAGATTAGTCACCTTCTGATTCTTCATCCCTTACACATATCGGACTTAATTTCACTGACTTGAGAGGTTTCTCAACTAAATGATAACTAGTCACCATTACAAAAAAAAAAAAACTAAAATGCGTCGGACTTAAGGGGCTATGCTGCCGAAACAAGTATCTTTATCAACAGAATGGAAATCGATCAAATTTTAAATATCACCAAAAAGTGACTTATGGGGTATATCAAATCAGCGATTAAAATCAAAATCAAATAATAAATGCATAGAAAAAAGATTTTTTTATTTGGTAAATATACTACTAAAAATAAATTGGTTAAGTTAAAATTAATTGGATAATCAAAACATTTGCAAATCCATTTTCTATAGGTATATTCAATTTAAGATGCCATTGATGAGATAGATATTCGAGTAAGTAAGAAGAATACGATCTCTGGTGTATTGTTGTAAAAAATTGACTCATTGATATCTTCGAACTCATAGAACAGGCTTATGTATGGAACTCTGATCATCGGCCTGTTGTTAAAGAAACACTCCAGATTGGAATCTATGGAAATTTAAGAATGAAATTCCAAGGGTCTAACAGTATCCTGAGGAAGTGAAGAAGAAAAAGAAGAAGAAGAAACGGACAAACTGCTTCGGAGAAGAAGGATTCAAATCCGCGTGTTGTTGCTCTACGTGAGCCCCATTCCTTATTGGCCGCGTTAAATGTCTTGGCGTTTTTCTGACTAACAGCATAGTTGATACCTTCCGTCCTTCGCTTCTTAGGCCAACGCGTGCTTCTCCAAGTAATTTTTTCCTGCTGATATTAGTATTGGAATCGATAATAATAAATAATAGATACAAAATAATAGGAGTATTTCATAAAATGGGAATAGAACAATACTAATCACATCGTATTATCGTAATTGCAACACCCTTCTGTACACTGGCGCATCTCAAATATTCAATATTCTATGCCTTATATGTAAATGTAACTATTTCATATATACACAGGAAGTGTTAAAGAAACTCGAAATAAAAATGGCACAATATTTCTTTACTTAGTACGATTTACCGGTTGGATTTGTATAGTCTCTGAAAAAGCGAATAGTTACTCAATTAACGCTTCATTTATTGATAAGAACTAAGGAAATGGAATAGTTTTGTAGTGAATAACCCCTTCCAAACCCCTCTTGCATTCCATGACTCTATTTTAACGCTGAAAGCTTCGACCAACACCTTTTCTGTGATAATCATTAATCTGAAATACCCCAAAAATCCATTATTATCCTTAACAGTTCCATAGTTCCGTGAATCCTTGCATTTAAAAATCCGTCGGCTACTTGTCTCCTCTCTTATTTTCCCCGACTTTGACTTACCGATTAACTTTAATTGAAATTTAAGCGTCTTATGAGTTGTTTTATAAGCTTTATCTTTGGGTCCTAATGGTCCTACACTGTTAATTAATATAATTACGCCTATGCTAAATGTTTCATTATGCATTTGTTATCGATATTTGCGTCATAAAAATCGATGTGTTTCATTTAGAACTAAAATTATCGATCTCTAGCATATCAAGGAGTTATGTCGACTATAATAATGAGTAGCGTCATAACTCTTTAAGTTCCTCCCATGTTATCTTTACAGGCAATGAACTCCAACAACTTGGCTTCTTGTGTTGAACAGGGCACTATAATAACATGTTTGTATTTTACTTTAATTTACTAATTTCATTATCATTTTATATATTATTGAACCAAAAACACTCGCTTTTTTTTTATGTACCTGAGGTATTCTTAAAAAAAAAATTGTTATAGTACCTTTCATGTCTGTTTGTGTACGTTGTAAATCTTTATTGTTTTCTGAAACTGGCTAATGTACTGTTACTTGATAGAAAACTGAAAGGGGTCCCGTTTCTAAGAGAAAAATATGAATGTTAAAGAAATGATTGATACTGCAACGGCATTAAAAATTATCAATGAAACAAAAACTTCATACATTCTGTTATTCATTAAAACCTAAATGGATTATCCACTAAAAAGACAAACATACCAAAAATACCGACCTCTTCAATCAATAAAGTGGCAAAACTGGCATAAAATTAATCCTGTTCCCACTCTCTACGTATCAAGCAGAACATTACATGCTACATATCATGAGTTCAAATTCCGAGAATTCATAACAAAGTTATTTACAGTTCAAATCGCTGTAAATTATGACACTATAGTTTATTATTTCCAGATAGGTATCTGGAAAAAAAAATAATAATTTATGTTGATTTTTAAAAAAGACTGCTATAATGATTCAAGACATATATATATTTTTCTCTATGTTTATAAATGACCGAGAAATGGATTTATAAAAACTTTAATCAGTCATCATTTTGAAATGAAATGGAAAAATCTAAAAAAAAAAAAATAAAAGGCCTTGAAATGTCGTAGAAAACCCGCGGACGGTGGACGAACGGATTTTTTTTTTTATTCGATTTTTGGATTCTATGTATCTTGAAACGTAAAAATTCCAATTTTTAGAAGGGGTTAAATTTTGTTTTTCTTGGTTATTGAAGAGATATTATATTTCCATATAAAATCCAAATATTTAAAAGAGTATAAATATAAATAAAATGTAAATAAATAGTTAATGATTATATACGTTAATATAAGAAATCGTAGTATTTTTTTATAAAAATAGTTTCGAAATAACTAATTACTGGGAAATATGATTGAAGTGATAAATTTAATTTCCGTATAAATAGTTCAATTAGTTATTCATTGATAGGAAGCTACTAAAGCTGTAACACTGCCTAGTATAATGAAAGAAAACCAGTAGAAAATTTAGTATCAGATAAATGTGTGTATCAGTTCATTTAAATTACAGAGTGTACAGTTTTCTTTTGGAATAGTTTACATCAGATTTTCAGTACTAAATTAATTTAATTTGGTTAGATAAACTTGTTTAGTGTAAAAAATAAATATATAAAACTATATTAATTCGCTCCTTCACATCCCCACCCGCAAATAGGATCACCCTTAGAAGTCTTTGTTTCAACGAGGTCCTGAAAGCAGTAACTCTTACTAAATGTGACAGGTGAAACAGTATATTAACTTTTATTGTGGATGTTAGGGCGGAATCTATCTTGGTGATCGTCTATGGAAATAGGGACTAGGCAGTCCAGGCTACTTCCAATTCAACTCGATAGAGCTCTCTGGATTTATTTTATGGCTCTGTCGACACGTCTTCTATATCAATTCAAATACTATGCTCTTTTTTTCTTTTTAAGTTTTACGTGAGCTACTTATATAAACTTAATTTAATTGAAAATTATATCAAGATTTTTAATCGTTTATCTGAGGATGGCCACGATGTGTACTCCAACCAGAGCAGGCTAAGGGGAGTCCTTAACACAGTCGCTTAAGTATAGTAAATTAATAAAACTTTATAATAATTAATATATGCAAAATAATAATATTAATATATGTATATATATATATATATATATATATATATATATATATATATACATATATGTTTCGTTGGATGATTTAAGGCAGGGATAGTACATTAACTTACCTGCTACTAACTAACCGCAATAGCAAGATCGATGGGAAGATCAAACTCTATTTATTCTTAGAAAATAAAAGAAAATCCATAAATTTTTTTTTATTTATAAATATATATGTATGTATGTATATATATATATATATATATATATATATATATATATATATATATATATATATATATATATATATATATATATTATTTTATTAAGTTTATATACAATTATAACAATATTATTTTATTAAGTTTATTATTTTATTAAGTTTATTATATATATATGTATATATACATATATATAAATATATATATATATATTTTTTTTTTTTTTTTTAATACTGAAACCTAAAGTTATCAGAGGACGACCAGAGGTCGAACCTGAGCTAAATCGTTTCAAAAGATAAGAAACTTTAAATATTCCCGAAGTCCTTCCTTATCGTTGCCCAGCCTCTGAGAGGGGATATTAAAGGAAATCTCGGATATCTACTGGGATCTCTTTTGTCATCTGATTTCCAGACCTGGTTAAAGCTTCAATTCTACCTGCTTCTTGGCCTGGATAAGTTCAAGACTGCCTAATTGCCGTGAAGGTAAAGAAGTACTTTATATCGACTCAGGGCTTGTGAAAGTTTCCTGAAGATCAAAACTGGCGACGGCCATCGTGGCCTTTGGGCAATTTAAGAATTTTTAACGAGGATCTTTTTAAAATGTTCAGTACAGTACGCAAATAGTTGAGTCTCGATTTTACGGAACATCGAATAAAATAGAAACATTTAATTATGAAATATAATAAAACTCTACTGTTGAAGAAATATTTTTAGAAAGTCAAAGAAGGTGATATAAGGAAGGGATTAGAGAGATTAGAGATTAATTGAGAGTTGGCTGTCAGGAATATTGGAAATGATTAGGAATCAAACCGCTTTAACTTTCGAGCAGCTGAAGATAAATGGCTATGAAAATTTATATTTTGGAGAAATTTTAATTCTGTACAACTTTCATCTCGACGATGTTTCTGTAAAATAATGTGCAAGAAGTAAAGTGTAAGAAGCAAGAAGGGCAAGTTTTTCGAACAATGAGAACCAAAAAGAATTGTTCAAAGATCATTCATTGTTACTTGTGAATATATCAAAAAATATATGATGAAATAGAAATAAACTTATGGATACCAATTTTTAGGAAAGTTAATCTTGTTTCATTTTGATGAAGAATATATTTTTTGTGCTACGCATATTTTTCCAGTTATCAGCGAAAAATCTAAAAAAGCGACTTTTAAAATCTTTCCTCACTCCCCATCTTCTTAGAATTTAGACAGGACTTTATTATACATTATTCAGAAAACCTATACTAATACATTCCTGAAATTTTTGGAAATAAATGATTTAGTTCGTCTATTTATTTATCGGTTTAGTTTGTCTGGATAAATACCTCTATTATATTTAAGGTTCACCAGAAATCTCAATGTTTCTTTTATATCATTTATATTCTACTTTTTATATCATAGACTTATAATTAATATAATTATAACTGAAAAATTATTGGTTGATTTAATTTATTTTTTCTATCTGGGTGATAAGAAGGTGATTTCATCAAAAATATAAAATAAAAATCGGAAGGACTCCTTAGTTTTCAAAATTTTTGGTTTAGATTGATTATGATATACTCTCTGGCACCATTTGCAATAAGCTCACACAACATATGGCGTATGCTGGTGATGTCATCACAGGTAAAACCAAAACAGCATTGGCCGAAGAAGAATTCAAGAGAGCAGCATAAGATTTTGGACTTAAAATAAACATTGAAAAGACTAGATATATGAAAACCTCTAGACAGACCGGGGAGAGAAGGGATGTTGTTGATGTGGGTAAAAACATGTTTCACAGCTGTAGTAGATTCAAGTACCTGGGAGGAGTAGTGACGGAGAAAAACAATTTAGAAGTTGAAATTAAGGGCAGAATGGTAGCAGGAACCAGATGTTTCTATGCCCTGCAAAAAGCTCTCCGATACAAAAGTCTTTCCTGGAAAGCAAAGCTTTTGTTGTATAAAATGATAATTAGGCTGGTAGTAATGTATGACAGTGAGACGTGGACTCTTACAAAGGAAAACAGAAGAGCTCTTCTGGTATGGGAGAGAAGAGTTCTGAGAAAGATCTTTGGACCCGTCAAAGAAGAGCAGGTTTGAAGAATCAGAAGCAGTGCTGAACTAATGGAATTGTATGGGGAGCCTGATATCCTCTGCGCTATTAAGAAGAGCAGACTAAGATGGTTGGGGCATCTAGAAAGAATGGGGCTCTGTATGCTGCTTAAAATGGTGCTAAATATTGCACCAGGAGGAAAAAGGAAAAGGGGAAGGCCCATGCGTCGGCGGATAGATGACCTGGAAGACGACTTTGGGAAAAGATGGGGATCGGAATTTGGAGGAGCATCGCTGAAGACCGCGAGGAATAGGGAAGAATGGTGGCAGACACTAAGATCCTGCAAGGACTGTAGCGTCTAACAGTGAGTGAGTGATACTCTCCAAAAAAAAAAGAACATTCCCATTAATAACGATCTATTAACTCTAAACACAGGGAAATGTCCATGACAGACTATAACCGATTTTTTTTTTAAAATAAGATGCCAGGATATGTATTGTGTTAGACTTCTGAGATTAGCAAGACTGCTGCAATGCCACAACTGGATAACTTATGTACTTAAATTGCGTTGGCTGCGGAAAATTAAAAAAATCATCTAATTACCAACAGATTTTCGAATTACCATGTCAATTGCCCTAATTGAAAACAACAGAGACTAATGTAACTACGGACAATAGTTGAACATAGTGATTGCACGGTCATTAGAAAGCGCTGACATTTACCTATTTAAAATCGATCTTATGAATGAATGATTTTGCTAAAATGCTAGAACTGCCCACTTGATCCGATTTAGCGATTTTATAAATAATATATTTCCACATTGAAGCGCACTCATCCGACTGTGTCCCACATCACCTCGGTCACGAACGACCAGATCAACATCTGTTCGATATTTATTACATTTAGATAATGAATAATTCAATAAGTTAAAAAAAATGGCGGATACGGTATTGGCTTCCCTAACGACCCTGCCGTTGGGTGATGCAGGGTTTAGCCTAACTTATTTATTGCCAAGGCATTGTCGGAACATTTCGAATTTCTTCTCGTGATTAGCTTCGTTACCGCTCAGCGAATTATTCGGGAAATTATGCAGAATGGATCGCGTGAATTTGTTGTATTTAAATACTTCGAATTCGTGAGTTGGATTTATGTGAATTAGCTACGCATAACTTAACGTGAAGGGGTATGCATTTGTGTAAAATATACAATTATTTGCGAGTAGCGTCCTCGTCTGCAACAGCAAGCTGGGTTGAGTAAAATGCCATGCAAATTTATACATATTTTTTAAATTTTAGATTAAGAAAAAATAATTTTTTCTATAAGCCTAAAGGTCTCCAAGTTATATAAAATAAATAAAAATATCACATTTATTTATTATTGACGTTTTTAGCATATCATTAGTCATTTTCCAAAATTATTTTTTAAAAAATGTTTTTCTTTATATCTTCCTTGCAGCACGTCAAACAGATTTGATCACATATTGGTCTATTAATTTCAATAATTAATTTGAGATTTATATAAATAAGAATTTGAGGTTTCGCGTTTCAAGCTCTTGTTAAAAAAAAAAAAAATTGGTTTTTGTTATGATCATTCGAGAAATAATTAAATTTGCCCCAACCCCCCAAAAAAAATATATTAAAAAAAATTGGACCTTTGTTAACAGAGATAGAATAGAAGAATAATTATATTCTGGGACTAGGCCCCTTAAGAATAACACAAACAAATAAAACAAAAACAGTATCTGGCCATAAGATATAAAATAAAGATCACAAGATTAAACATTGTACACATGGTTAATAACACATATTCCTATTGAAACCGGCTAATCTTTGCTAAGTTTTTTGATAGCACGAAGATTCTATATTTCCCAGAACATACCAGATGCTCATTTAAAAGATTCTTTAATTGTCTACAAAGCTAAACATAAAAAAAAAACCCTGTTTTTTTACAAGCAAAATGATTAAATCGAAGTATAATTACCTGTTTTTGTGTGCCTTTTATAGCTTATGATTTTTATTGCAGAATAATATTTAATTGTTGTATAGTGATAAAAATTAATGGCTTGCTGCACGTTTTGGTCAGTGTATTTATAGAACTATAATTAAAACTGTTTTATTTACCAAAAGGAAAATCATATTTTGAATAATTTTTTGAAAATGACCAATAATATGACCGAAGCGTCAGAAATAAATACAAATATGCGATCTTTAAATATTTTGTTATTAAAGTTTTGTTTTTAGCATTATTTTTTATGTCAATTAAATATGGAAGGTTATTTTATATAATAAATATTTAAGTCGTTTATGAATCAAGAGTTGCTAGGTACGAAGAGAGAATATGCTTTAATTCAAAATATCCAAAGCAAATACTTTAAGTGAAAGTATTATAATAATTTGAAGGATAATCAGGTGTAAAATGAAATAATATAAAAACTCTATTCAGTTCTAAATCAAACAGAGAAAATCAGGATTTTATAAAATCGTAAGAAAACTGCCTTACATGAATGAATGAGGACACATTTGCATACTGTGCAAAGAACATAAATAACATATTTTCTTTTTATGTTTCGAAAATTTTAAGCTTCAAATCCATCTGAAATAATATTAATAGAATCCATTCAAATAATAAAAATATATTATACCACTTTTTACTTGTGATACCTAATAGTTGTTTTTCAAGTTATATTTTTTTTTTGTTAGGTAATACTAGTATACTTAAGCTGAGTTGTTTATCTTATTTTATTTGGTACTCTCATTTTAGTTCTTATTAATTATACTTAAATGCCATAAATCGATTTATACATACAATATCGCAGAATCCCAAAACCAAATAAATCCATTTTCCAATTCTTATTATTTATTTTTTTCTTCAACACTTTTTATACTAGATTATCATAAGGTGGAAGGATTTCTTCCAAAAGACGTTATTTAATACTTTTGGAAACTCAAAGTAAAGTTTTGAGGTGCGCAATTCTTCAGTAATCCACGTATCGAAACTTTACTTCGAGTTTTGAAAAATATTAAAGAACGGACACATTACATATGTACTCTAAAGTATCGATATGAGGTCTATAATTCCGAATCCAGCCACGTACAGTTTCCTATTTTTATTATTTTTTTTTTTTTCTTTAACAATTTTGTACTAGAATATCATGTGGTGAAAAGATTTCTTCCAAAATCAGTCAAATCACATGCGAATTTTGGAAAAAATCTTTCCACCACATGATATTCTAGTACAAAAAGCGTTAAAGAAAAAAAACAAATAATAAAAACAGGACGTGGCTGGATTTGGAATTATAGACCTCATATCGATACCTTAGAGTACATATGTACTGTGTCCGTTCTTTAATACTTTTCAAAACTCAAAGTGAAGTTTTGATGTATGGATTACTGGAGTAATGCACACTTCAAAACATTACTTTGAGTTCCCAAAAGTATTAAATAACGGACATAGCACAAGTGTGCTCTCGGGTATGGTAATCATTCAAAAAATGTTAAAAAAAAAGTAATCATTAAAATATTATGCCACACAATGTTTTTCGAAAAATGCTTTAAGATATAATAAATAATTAATAAGTTCAGTGATGAATAAACATTAAACAAAATATAAAATAGAAATTGGAGTCTGTAGCTCCCTTTGGAAGCCATTCCTGGAGACCAGTAGGAGCAACTTGAAAAGTTGAATTTATTCCATGACTTGAATTTATTACGCAAAAAATATTTTTTTTTTTTTACGGTGAATTGGGATATTATAACCCAGGCAACCGTATCTCCTAGTTATAGCCTTCAATATTACCTCGTCCGCACATTCAGCCTTTTTCAATTTTTTAGAAGACATAAGAGGATGAATTGATTCTGGGAAACCGGATACGTTTTTGGATTTGTTAACATTCATAAAACGATCGTAGAACAATCCCCGACCTAAAAAACAATAAAAATAAAACAAGAATTTTAACCGTAAAAGTCCTCAATTTTCAATTCCCATTAATATTGCCTGACACGCGTCGCACACTGGTTAGGATGTTTGGAAAACGTGGGCAAAAGTCTACACCGTTTCGGAAACATTTAAATCTGGCTTTAAAGCATAAACTAAGTAAAAATGCTATAATAAATAGTATTTAAACGGATAAATATGTAATATTTTTTTCTCAAATTAAAACAAAATCTTTTTTAGTTCGGAGTCAGATTAAATAAGTAAATAATGGAATACATCTTCCATGGTTTTCATTCTTGATATATTTCTAGAGTAACCTTAGTAATATTTGTATTTTTTTAAAACCCTTTTGGCGAGCTTCATGCTCTCTTCTGATGATTAATAAAATAAATATTCTGATAAATAATAAGACAATTATCTTAAACACGTTTGCTTACACATTTTTTCCTTCTATAGGTAAATTAATTTGGATAACAAAGTTTCAAAACTGGAGCTTATTCAAGGAGTGGCCTGCTCTTTCTTCTTTTCGAACGATTAATAGCATTAAAAGTATCAAAATTGCGTCTTTCGAAACAAGATGTGCCTATATCTTGGCGCGCTGTTAGTCGAAACTTGTATTTTTTGTCCAAGTCCTTTACTGTTTTATTATTGAAAACTTTTTTGGAACCCGGTGTGGTTTTTGCCATCGACGTTTTATATTGCAAATTAATGAGAATGTTGATTTGGATTCACGAGGAGTAAGGTAATTTTTTTTGCTCTTTTCTATTACAAAATTGATAAAACATTTCTTTTTAGCATTGAAATTCGAAAAATTTCCGGTTTTTATGACCTCGAGAATTTCTCTTCTTGAGAGCGAAATAACGTGTGTTTGAGATCCTATCAACAGAATAAAATATTTAGAAGTAATAAATTAGTAAATATTTGCGATTTCGTTTGAAAAAAAATAAAAATAAAAGGAAAGTTTGCAAATTGTTGCAGCTAATTTTTATTCTTCTGAGAATTTAAGACCTTTGAAATTAAAATTGATGTTAAATTGAATGCACGAATGTACACGAATCAAAATTAATCAACAAAATCTACTTAATTGTTAAAATAATAATAAAGATAACTTGCCACTTGCCATAGAGCCCATGTTTAATTAAGTTATATAAATATCGGCGTATTTAAACCACAGTTATTGACTATTACAATAAAAGCAAAAACGTATTTTAATCCTTAAATTTTAAAAATGTTAAGATTAAATGGCTCTTTCTGATATGTGATGTTTAATAATAATTTGTTGATCCCTTCGCCACTTAAGAGAGGTTAATTCTTTTGTATTTGGAAAACTGCTAAAAAAACTGTTGGAAAAACTGTTGTTTCCTAATCTAGGAATGTTTTGTAACGATTTAAGCTTTGAAAATATAAAATTCATTTTTCGACTTTGGACCATGCTATCCTATATTTTGGACCACTGAGCGTCGTGTCACATAATTGTCGCAAAACGTATTTGTTGAACTGACTGAAACGAGCCGTGTCGTGTCGTATAATGCAATACGCCCTTTATCCTTATTGAAATAGTCTAATAGGGCTTCAATACCGAATTTTAAAAATGGCATCCACTAAAGTATCTTTAAGAAGATGTTGGTCGGGGGAGAGGAGAGGGGGGAGGAGGGGGTACGGTCTATGAAGAACACAATAATAAGTGTAACTTATTTTTATTGTGTGCCAACGTTTCACCTAAAGTTTTAGGCCATCATCAGGACAAAGATGCGTAGAACCGAGCGCCAAATAACTAGTTTGCCACGCTAGCAATTAAACGTTGGCACGCAATAAAAATAAGTGCGTTCTATTTTAACCGGACTCCCTAACCAACTTCTTAAAATTACGTATATGATCAACTATACTCACACCAATATAAACTACCTATAATTATTTTATTAAAATAGTTAACCATCTCTCAAAGTTAGTAGTAATAAAGCATGATTAATTATAAACTATGAAAGAATTTGATGATTAACTAAAAGAGAAATATTTCCCCAGATTTAAAACATATTTTCGGAAATTATACTTGTAATATCGGTGTGCAATATACCATTGGAAAGCTAAAGATTTCCAAATTAAAATTGATATCTAACGTGTAATGTCGGGAAGTTGATGAAAACTAATTTTTTTCCATGAAAACTGAGTGGAATTTCCGTGAAAACTGAATAGAAATTTTTGAAATTTCACCAGCCATACTTGAGCAGAAATTAATTTTCTGTAATATAGTTGAATGGTACTTAAGTGAAAGTTGCGTAACATCGCACCAGATTATTTTGCTATTTTTTTAATAAAGTTGGCTTTCGCTTCTTATTATCCGTTGTAATTGCCGAACTTAACCGCTAATACTTACTGAAAAAACTTAATTAAATGGACATTCGTGAGATAATTTGTAATTAGATATGAATATAAAAATCATTAAAAAATAAATTCACGACAAAATTACTATAAATTTTGATTTTAATAGTATGTAATGAGAAAAATCAGACAATTATCGCTTCATTCATTGGTGTTTTAAAATTTTAACCGTATTTGTTTCCATATGAAAAAGAAAATCGGATAAAAAAGTCTCCTAATGGCCACGGCCTGAGGTTTATTATAAAAAAAAATCTCTCGAAATATAAAAATATTAATTTTGGCAAGATGTAGAGGGATATTAGCCTGAAATGAACGGACTGCCAAATATTCAGTGGAGTGTTGCACGTTGCAGTTCTCAGGCGCTTCTGATATTAACCGATGGTTCAGCATCCACAGCTTCTAAGGCGTTTTTATCCTCGGTTTATACATCCAAAATATTTATTAAATTATAATTTAATGATTATTAATAATTATTTTTATAATTAGTGTCTTATTTGTAGATACTTCATATCTTAGTTCTTATAGTAAGACATTAAATAATAGGAGGCATATCAATCATTTTTGCTGATTAACAAAAAATGTTATTAATAATAAATATTACATATATATATATATATATATATATATATATATATATATATATATATATATATATATATATATATATATATATACAGTAAATGTAATAAACTCGTGATTTGCATAAATCATACCGGATATTATGTTTATAATGACCACTGAATTCGACAGTTGGTATAAATTATTTGTATCGTCAAATTAACCGGCAAGTTTGTGTAATTCTCAACTCGTCCATAATTAAGTCCATAACTTCACCAAAATTGGTACAGTTTGCGCAGCTGCTTGGCTTCTTTCATAACGTAGACGAATATCCTAGGTGGTCACAGCGCACAAATATTACACAACACATATAACACTTAATGCAATATAATATGGTTTCAGTTTGTTTTTTATATGACATTACTCTAAACAATACAATTATTTCACTCCACAAGATATATCCTTTATTCAAGTTTCGTCCAGGCTAAATCCATATGGCTTAATATTACCATTTATTAAATTTTTAACTGTAAATCATAAAATATTGTTATCCTCAGTCCCTCACTATAGCGTCAAAAAAAAAAAAAACTATCCATCTGGCTAGTAATTACTCAAAAAATCGTGCTGTATTTTACAGCAAACTACACTACATTGCTTAGCTAACAGGATAAATTTGGTTAATGGTTAGATTCAGTTAGTTCCTCCAGTGACTGAAAATTTATTGTATAAATTTAGAGCGTAATGTGCACTCTTGTATACTAGCATCTTCCAGAGGATTTCGATGCACGACAGAAAAAATAAATAAAACGCTGTAAATTATCACTCTATGGATTAACATATAAGTTAAGTGTGATCTCGATTTTTTTTTTTCTCGACAGACTATCATATTGTATTCTTGAAGAAATTTTAATTGTCAAGAGAATGAATATATTTTTAATATAAAATACGCTGCAAATTATCACACTTTGGTTTATTATTTCTAAATAATTATTTATATTAAAAAAAATTGAAAAATTATTTTAATTTTTTTTTTTATCATCGATTGGTATAATAATTCCAAAACACTTAATATTTTCTCTTTATCTTCATAACTGGCCGAGATATTTGTGTATAAAAGTTTAATAGACCGCCATTTTGAAACGAAATGGCGGATGGTAAAGTCAAGTTTTAAGGATTATCCTGTAGTGACCTGTGACTGGTGCCAAATCTCAAAAAAATGCCACGAGGAAAGCCGTTGGTGAATGGTGGACGGACGGATTTTTTTTATTCGATTTTTGGTTATTTCGAGGGGGTGAATAGATATTTGTTTTTCTTTGTCAATTACATGATTAAAAATTATAAACCAAAAGTCGAAGCGAAAGTTAAATTGAGGTGCAGTTCTGTGATGCATGAGTAATATCTTTAAAATGCATTAAATGTGTAATGATGTAATATATTTTATAACCGTTTCTAGTTGTTATCATGTTCTGTAAAAAATTGATACTGAAAATTTTGATTTGTAACATCTGTTTGACAGGGGAAAATTTAAGATATGAAATTAACTGAATAATTTTTTCGGTGTAGAATATTAATTCGTCAAAAAAATTAACTAAAATGAAAATCACTTAAGCTATATTCTTCTTCTTCTTAGATTTTAAATGAATTAATCTGAGTCAAAAAAAAAAAAAAAATTAATCCAACTGGCATTTCAACATTTGATTTGAAAAGAGGTAAACGTTTCTCTTAACAGTGAAATTACAATAAATTAAATAAATGAAGTAGATATATGTCATGTAAAAAAGACTATCAAGAGTTTTATTAATCTACCTTTTGTTTTATTTATGGTGATAAAACGAAATATTCGTTTTATAACGGACGAACAAAAACGAAGATATTATTAAAAAATATTTTAAAAAAATAACTGAAAATTTATAAAATTCGACAATCTGGTTTCAATGAAAAAGAGAAAAGATTAAGATGGGAAATCATACAAACCTTTCAAGCATTTTGAAAGTCTAATTAACAATGGTAGTAAAAGGGTGCTAAAGCAATTTTGCTTAAAAATTGCTCATGACTAACTTTAATACAAAACTTAGAATTCAATTTTTTATGATCCCCGAACTTAACTCATTATTACCGTAAATCGAATAATCCAGTTATTTATTGAAAGTACGAATGCAGTTAAGAAATTGCGAATCAGCTGTACCTAATCCATAAAAAAACATTATTAATTAGTTAACAACTCCACTAATTTTATATTGGCATTTGACAGCATCTATATAAGACCTATATAGGTTATTGGTAGTAGATGTATTGAAAAATGAAAAATGCATCAAAGAAGTTCATAATCTAGACAAGTTTAATAAAGTTCTCGGGTCTTATGAAATATTCAAGATTTAGTCTTATGATATTAGTGCATACAGATTACAAGAAGAGTACACAATGCAAATGAAATCCTAACGTTGGTACGTTTGCAGAACTATTTGCTTGCTGTTTATCTCGAAGCCTAGTAATACCAAGTTAGTGCTCTAAGTTCGGTATTCTCCTTTTACGAATCCTTCAGTTAAAACTGTGGAACTATAATAAGGGCTGCAGTTCCCCATCCGAGGATAGTCGGTTCAACTTGATATAGCCACTTGGTTTGTTCAGCTCTCTCTCTCCCTCGACGATGCTAAGATAACTTTATGACCTGCTTTTGAACGGAGCTGTTTGGGATCGTGTTGGAACGGTGTTTTTGGATTCGTTTTGAAATGGGTCTTTTAGTGTCTTCGAAACAGTCATAATCAGATGTCGATTTTATTACTTTGGTACGAATATGCTTTTTTCCTTTTGCTTCCGTCGTAGAAAATTCAAAGAATGGAAAAAATAATTATTTAAGGAAGGAAAGACCGTTAGAATAAAACGTTGGCATGTGCTGCTTAACATGTTACTTAATGTGCTACTGTTAACACGCTTAACTGATTCAAATCCAACAACAATCATTCATTTTGGTTTGACATATTTTATTCTATTGTTTAGCTTTCTTTGTTTACACAATAGATTAAAATTAATAAAACTATTCTAAAAAAAGTTAAATAGTAATAAATTAAAAAGATATTACCTCTTAGTGTGTAGTTAAATAAAGTCGAACCTCTCGGACATGAGAGTTCTTTGAAAAAATTCGATATATGAAAATTTCGATACACAGAAAGATTGAAAATTTTCATCATTTTCAGGCTAAAAACAATTACAGCTGTTCTTTAGGGTGAAACAAGTATCAAAGGGGATTTTTTGGGGTTAATGATATTAAAAAGGCACTTTTTTAGGGTTAAAGAAAACAAAACTGAACGATCAATAACACTTATTTAAAAAAAATTACAAATCACATCTCTGATTGCAGTTTTTTTACAAATGTACATTAATAATTTAGTAAGGACATGCATTAAAAATATGCAAACATACATAAAAATTAATTTTTTTTTTCTTTTTTCGCGCGATAGCTTCTAATGTTTATTTGTGTATAATTCTTCACTGAAGTCATGTTTAGGAGCAATGTTCACGACAAGAGAGCCAAAGTTAAATTGAATTTAAAATGAAAATTTCATTCTATGTTAGGGAAGAGATTCAGGGAATTCAGGTACTCCTGTACTTCTTCTGAAACAAGACCCTAATTTCCATTGCTTTGCAAACCAGCAGAACATTTTTTTTTCTTATTTAATTATTACCCCTTCTTATGAACTCAAGAGCTCATTTTGATATCGCAATTTTCAATCGCATTTTATATTTTTTTTTAATTAGAGTTTTTTGTACGATATATAGAATATTTTTTTGCAATAAAAATTCAAGGTTCCTAAAAAAAGTTCGATTTATAGAGATTTTCGATATACGGGAGTTCAACCGAATTTTTTATTTAGATACTGTTTCATTTTTTTTTTTTTGTCATTGTTTGCGATCTGCATATTTCTTTTTTAGTAATAAAAATTCATTCCTGCTTTACAAATGAAATTACTAATTGCCTTTAAATTAAAAATAAAATACTGAATTGTACCATGTATTATATTGGTTTATATGTATTTCTATATTGAATTTTACCCGAACAATCGATTTGAACCGAGAGCTCACAGAAAAAGGTATACAGGATCTTCCTGCAAAAGTAAAATATGGAGAGAGCATCACGAAACTTTCAGTTATCAACCTATAATAATTATCTATTTTTAAAGATTATTTTAAAGGTTTCACATATACACTACTTGAAATATTTGTAGCAATATGTACTTCTTCACCTCTTCTCTCATATAAGTACAATCAAATAGTTTTTTAAGCAATTGCAGTATGACAAATAAGACTGGTATGAGGGTTCCATGTTAATTTTTAATCCAAATATTAATACATCACGTAGAAAACAATCTCAAATTAAATATATATGAAGCATTTGAAATAATAAAATCCTTCAAATCCAGTCCAGATCTTTGCTTAAATGACCAAATAAATATCTCCAATAGTCCAATCTTAAATTTATTCCCATCCACAAAAAGAAAAAAACATTTGCTCACCGGAATTACTGAGGAAACCCCTACCCTTCCTCCTAAACGGTACCATTTACCAACTAACACCTTACCTTTCTTCCATTACTGTCATGTCCATTACTAGTTCAGTGCGAGAACAAACTAATGTAACCTTTTCTGTTTGATATAATCTACTTAAACATTCGTGAATACCAACATGTATTTGATCTCTTGTCTTAATTGAATTCATAATTCATAAATGTTTTATAATACTAATTTATATTACATTTAATTTAATATGTATAATAATATCAAACTGTACTTTGAATTGCTTATTTCTGAATTTTTGTGTGTTTCAGAACTGAAGATGAATGTATAACATTTGAAACTAGTTTTCAATAAAAACAAAATTATAGAATTGGCAAATAATTTATGAATCCATAATTATTATTTCCTGTTGAATCTTAATTGGTCCTACATATTGCTAGCCAGATAAGTTCTCTTTATGATCATGAGCCACAATTTATTCGTGTTTTATATCTTTTGCTTCTATTCAATGGTTAATAATAGAGAACCGACCAGAGAATATAACAGATTTTTTTAAGCACTATTTTATTCTTCATTATTTTATGGAAGATTCCAAACAAAGACTTTAATCTCCAAATAGGATAACGTACCAATAAACATATTGCCAATTCCGTTCTGAAAATGCTAAATAACTTTACAGATTAGGGATAGTACATCTTACTTCGGTTACTTCACTTTTTAAATTTATAATAATCAGCATCCTTCTATCTTTCCTGCTGTAAAATCCTTTTTATTTTGGGATGGCCATTAGGGATTTTACTGTTTTAAAAGTATATTTACTGAGATAAATATGTATTATTATATTTATTATTTAATTTTTATCTCCCTAGACAACGATAATTTTGATTCTTTATTCTGTAAACGGCTATAATCGGATTATTCTCAGGTGTGTGAACTAATCCCAAATCCTATTATTTCTTGAATACTTCCTTACCACCCTTCCATGGCTTCTCTGGCCAATTATCAGCTACTATATAATTTTACTTTTTTAAACTATAACGCTTTCGGACTCGGAAAGGAAAAAAAAAATATTGATAATTGAAAAAAAAAACAACCTAAGATCAACTTTTAGCATCTTGTTTGGCAGGGAAGCTATTATGCTAATTCATTACTCTTATTCAACGTGTGACTTTTCAAACATTTACGGTTGATTTGTTTTATTATGGAATATTTTTTTAGTGTGCAATGTGTCATGCCATTTGATTTTTGAAATGTCATTGGCCAAGGTCATAGAAAATTAAAACTCGATTTATTTTTCAAGGCCTTATTGTGTTTACCAATTTACTGAGGAGTACTTAAACAATGCATGAATTTAAACGTAAAATAAATTATAAATGATAGTGGCATAGGATGATGAAAGCAAAAAAAAAAAACATACTTTTTTTTTGGATTGAGCCCGTAAAGTTCCTGATTCTTTCTTCAGAGCAAGACAATCCCGTTTTCACAGACCCGAAAATTCTCCGCTCGAATGACAGGCCTTTTCCTTCGTGTGTCTTGGTGGTAGTTCAAGCTTCTAAGTCGTACTTTAACACTGGGCGTATTAGCGTCTTCTAAAGGAGAGTCATAGTCTTGTTGCTTCATATATCTTGATTCTATAGTAAAGTAATGTGTAGTAAGTGTTTTTTTGAGGTTAGTAATCGCCTCGTTAAATCATAACTCTCAACTGGTAAGAGCTGCCCTTTGCGTATCATGAAGCTTAAACACTGTATCACAAATCAGCCACGAGAATTCGCGAAGGTGAAGTATAACGATTTGTAAGCATATCAATACCAACCTGCTGATTTTTTTATTTTTGTGGTAAGATGAATCTTCATAAGTTAGCAATACTTTGTGATTTACGTCTTTTTTTCATTACAGTTTCTAAGCGCTAATTGGTGTTGCTCCGAAAAAAACATAATAATAAGAGAAAGTGCAGATATCAGTTGTGGAATAAATGCGTGTGGTATAAACTATCTTCTAACTTTCAATACATCTACTCAATTATATTTCGCATTCCACTTTTATAACTGGCACTGAAGAATGTAAAATGCGAATCTCAGACGTTTTGACTATTTTCAATGACTACACCCATATAATAATCCTCTGGAAACGAACTATTTTGTCACACAACCTCTAGCGCTTGAATATTGAGTCAT
Source organism: Rhaphigaster nebulosa (assembly GCA_948150685.1). Taxonomy (NCBI): domain Eukaryota; kingdom Metazoa; phylum Arthropoda; class Insecta; order Hemiptera; family Pentatomidae; genus Rhaphigaster; species Rhaphigaster nebulosa. The sequence goes on along the minus strand of OX411311.1, from coordinate 113,673,154 downwards.
TCAGATGCCTCATCTCGCACTTAACCATTTAGGCAGAGGCAACTGCGTACCAAGGATAACTAAACTGGATTATCTCATGAAAATGGAGATAATAGTAATATAGTAACGTGGGTTTGAATGTGGTGTTTAAACAATCGAAATAAACATTTAAAAAAAATAAAGGAAAAATCTGGCTTCAAAACTAAACATTTTACATTAATTTAAAGTAAATCTTTATAAAATATAGTGTGCACTTACCACCGACTATTACCATCATCATCATTATATCTGGCGCATTAATCCATCAGTGGATCTGGCCCCTCTTCAAAACCATCCGCCAGTTGGCTCGGTTCTGCGATGAAACTGTTGCCCAGTTTCGGATTTGTAGGAGGTTTCTTGAGTCCACAGACACTCATTCTAACCATCTTTTCCTAGGTCTTCCAACTTTTTTGTCCTGTGACATGAGCATTTTGGGAATCCTGGAATCATCCATTCGAGAGATATGACCTGCCCTGTGTAACCTTCCAATCTTAATGAACTTAACCATGTCCGCCTTGTTAGAGAGCCCGATTTTTTCGGAAGAGCCCGAAGTTCCCGATTTTTTCTCCAGAGCCAGACAATCCCATTTTTAGAGGCCCAAAAATTCTCCGAAGAATTCCCCGCTCGAATGACAGAATTCCCCTTCGTGGTGGTACCTCAAGCCTCTAAGTCGTACTTTAACACTGGGCATATTAGCGTCTTGCAAAGGAGAATTATACTTTTGTTGCTTTGTAGATATTTTCATAGGCTGAAGAAACATCGGTAAGCAGCCGTTATTCTTATTATAATTTCTAGGCTGAGATCATTCCTAGAACTAAGTTCTTTGCCTAAAAGGTAGACGATTCAATCTGCTCAAATTAATAGGGCCCTATTTCCAGGAATGGTTCCTGAATCTCCCCGCCACCAACGCTCGTTGATTGCAAGTCAGTGCTCCTCCGCAGACTTCTCCAAAGCTATCTAGCCCTCACTGATCTAGCAATGAGATCTAAATCAGCCAAATAATCTAAAAGTTGGACCAGGCTGACAAAGATAGTCTAGCTTGTTTGAATCCTTGAGGACCTTACAACTTTTTCACCTGCTGAGTTGAAGAGGAGACAGACAAGGGCATCCACCTCCTTGCCTAATACAACTGTTCGGACTAAAAAGGTTCGAAAAGACCTTTTCCAACACGTACTGCATGCTTGGAGTTCTCCATTGTCATCCTGACAAGACTTATTAGTTTCCTCGGAATCTTAAGGTCTTCCATTGCTTTATATGATTTCCGGCTATCGGCACTATCATAAGTCGCTTTAAAACCTAGGAAAGGTGGTACAAAACCATCTTATATACAGGTTCAAGAATAATTCTAGCAGAAAAAAATGGATCCGCAGTTGACCTTCGTAAAGATTTTACATTCATTTAAAGTCAATCTTTGTAAAGTCTAGTACGCATTTACAGCACATTATTTTTGCCTATTGGTTCAAATAGATCAACATAAGCACTGCCATCAAATATTTAAGTTTATTACGCCATCTTCTTGATTTAAAATAAAATTTGCAAACATTAGTGGAGCCACCAACTTGGTGGCTTCCCATATCTTTTACTACGTTTAATATTTTATTGAATAAATCAACCAGTTTCTCCAATAACGGCGATCCTTCTGAAACATCCAACGCTACTGTAAGAGCCTCGTGTTGGATTGACTTTGGACCCTTTAGTTGAAACTCCAAAATTAATTAAATGTTGCACAGAAGATGTCATTTATTTTAAATAGATCGGTATGTATACAAGTATAGAACAAAACAATAATAGAGGAAAAGAAAATTAATAGCTTGCAAGATAAAAAAATAATTAATTATGATCTCAATTAAACATATACTAGCTGCTCACTGTGCGAATAATGCGATTAATATATAAAATAGGATTCTAATCGTGAATCTTTGATGTGTAAGAAGTTAATCGATTTTAGAAGAGAGATTTGGGTGTTTATAATTATTAAGATATAAGCAAGCAAATCGTTACAGTATGGTGGCCAACTGATCTGTCTTTTATTCAATTTACATTTTTAACATCCACATTTACTTGATAATTACAAACATCAAATGATAGACAATATTTTAATGTCTCTCGTGAACTGAATTGTCTTCTTTGTTTTATCATCATATTATTCACACGCTGCGTTATAGTTGAAAGTATACTATTGTTTTGTTTTTGCCTTAAAGTATAATGAGTGTTTTATTAAAACATGAAAGGTGGTTGTAGGCCACTCATCAAGTAACCGTGAATGAATACAGTATGTCCGATACTGAGTCTGGTCATGATTACTTCTCTTCTGGATTATAAGATGAAGGTTTTCAATGGAAAAACATCATGATTCGACTTATTTATCTTTGAAATCTAACTTTGTGTGTTGGTATAGTTTAGCAAATTAGGTATGCAGAGATAATTACACCGTTAATATTAGACATAGACGGGTATAAACAAACGGGGATATAGAGACATAGTTTGACAAACGTTAAGCACTTTTTAACGTTAAAACTCTACATTTTGTATACGAAATAAGTTTCTTCTAATTGCCAACTGTTCTCTATGCAAATAATTAACTTCATATACAGTATGCATGCATAAGTTATCTTGTTATTTGTAACAATAGAGCTTGCAGTGTTTAGCTTCGATTCTTGCGGGGAGAGCATTGTGAGGATCACAATCATTGAGCGACTCCTGGGATTGTCCCATTAAAAAAGGACTCACGTATGTGAGAGGTGGCAAAAAGTGGTAGTCGTTTGGAGCACTGACCTCGCACAACCTCCTCCTCATCGGTGAGTCGTCCCTTCCTCCCCTCCCGATATACCGGTCCTTCCAGGAGACGGTCATACCGTACTGTTATGGTATGCGCCTTCTGTATGTTTTCAAATAGTATAAACTATATACTAATATTCGGCCGATAGCGAGGATACAAGTAAACTCAATCGGTGCCCTTGCGGAACCCCCGTAAGTTCTGTAATTTACTTGTTAGATAAGATCATTGACAGACCAATCTACTTATATTCCATTTATCTTGTATATATTTGCTACATAGACTTATCAAAAATATTAAAAGCTAAGTTTATTTTTTTAGTTTTATTAGTTTTACAACTTAAGCTCAGTATCGTATCATCATCACACCCTGGACTGTTCTTCAAACTCTTCTTTATTGCATTCCAAACTCATCAACCACATATTGCAAGTATTAAAGAATACTCAGTATATTAAGAATCCATTAATTAAAGAAAGCCAAAAAAAATAATATTAAAACAAATTCTAATGAATCCCATCAACGTTGATTTGACAGTTAGCTCAATTCTCGACATCTGTTCTATTCTCAAGTCTTACCACTTGTAATTATTATTACTGAATTATTCTATGCTAAATAACTAATAACAACTGGACTCCTAACTTTTTTTATTGCCGTTTAACATCCTTTCCTCCTCCTATTAAGGCAAACAGGACAGATTAACTAGAGTGGGAAGTTTGAAATTCATTCCGCGGGTCCGCCACAAAATAAATTTCAACCCGTTCAAACCGGATTAGAACCGGTGCTGCAGCAGACTCGGGGTTGCGAAGGTGACACGTTAACACTCAGCCACAACGGCCTGTGAAAGTGGACTCCTAACTTACGAGTACATTAGGAGACGGTCTTAGGTATAAAATATTCATATAAATAAATATAAGATACTTGTATTATCAGCCATGATTCAATTCTAGGTTTGGGAGACCCTTTCAGGACACGCCCAGCAGGTATCTACCTGTTTGTTCTTCATTAGGATTAGGAGAGGAGAAACTTGCCTGTTGACCGTAGATGCTAACCACAGCACACCCCTTTATTACTATCGTTCTATAAACAATAATTCTTAATCAATTACTTCAATATTCAACATACTTCATGGGTTGTAGTTGTATTATTCTTAGTTCATTATTTTTTCATTAATGAAGAATTTGTACGTGTTAAATTTTAAATAATTAACTTCGTACTTCTATCTTGCTCCATTTAATCTCGGTTATTTGTTCAAATGGATGTAGTTTTTATTCGTACTATATATGATACAGTTGTATTGATATCATTGCAGCTTTCAGAAGCGATGGATTTTGACAAACGAGGTGTCAAAAGAAGGAGAATTTTATGGAGAAGAGACGAATCCCAATTTTGATTCATAAATTCTTACTTCAATTTAAATAAAAGTGATTGAAAAATAAGGTTTCAAAACTCCGACGGTGCTAAGTCCATAGATCGAGATGGGCCAAGTCGGAACGTACTGAGACCCGCCCTTTAAACCTCCGATATAGACCACACGGGCCCTAGGCCAACTTGGGTACGTGTAGTTGTCATGACAACTCCATACCCGTGGAAGTATGTTGAAATTTTAATAATTAGGGATTGATAAATTATTTGCTACTTCTATAATTATGTTTTTATTGAAAATTAGTTTCGAATGTTATACATTCATCTTCAGTTCTAAAAACACACAAAAATTCAAAAATAAACAATTCAAAATACAGTTTGGTATAATTATACATGTTAAATTAAATGTAATATAAATTAGTATTAAAAGTAAAAAATATTAAAATTAAGACAAGAAATCAACTACATGTTGGTACTCACCAAGGTTCAAGTAGATTATATCAAACAGAAAAGTTGGTATTGGTTTGTTCTTGCACTGAACTAATAATAGAAGAAATGTGGGGTGTTTATAGGTAAAAGATTTAGGGGTAGGGGTTTTTCCAGTAATTCTGGCGAACAATTGTTTTTTCTGTTATGGATGAGAATAAATTTCAGATTGGACTATTGGATATATTTATTTGGCCATTTTAGCAAAAATTTGGACTGGATTTGAAGGATTTTATTATTTCAAGTGCTTCATATATATTTAATTTGTTGACTGTTTTCAACGTGATGTATTAATTTAACTCCTGAGTCTTTGTTGAATTTATGGTTTTTTCATTTAAATAAATTGCAAAGTTGGAGTTCTCTATGCACTTATCGGTTTCTTGAATCTCTGATTTAGTGATCTTCCAGTTTTTCCCGTGTATTTGGCTGCACAATTATTACAATTTAGTTCGTATACTCCGCTTTTTTGGAAAGGGTCGATTTTGTCTTTAGGATCAGGAAAATATGAGGATAGGTTTTTTTCTATTTTAAATACAGGGTTTAATCCTATTTTTTTCAATTCATTTCCGACTTTGGTGGATATAGGGCCCTAATATGGAATCAACAGATTATGTTTCGGGATGGGGCTGTCTTCGGGGCTGTCTTTCTGTGAATAGATGTCATTAATTGTCTTTTTAATTAACTTTTTAATAGGTGAAAACGTTATTTTTCAAATACCATGGAAGGGTTAGGGGAGGAGGAGTATGAAACTTATTTAAATGAAATTTGATTGCCGTTTACAAAAAATTATTTGTCGTTTTGTCTCTGTTTCTTGAAAATGTCTGATTTTTCTATAATAAAAGGCCTATGAGTTATAGAGGAGATTCCCTTGTCTAACCCTAAAACTCTGTTAAATAAGAAAACTACAAAATGAAAATGGTATAACTGAGTATTGTTGCTTAACTTTAAACTGTAAGAATATTTTTCAGTAGAGCAAGCTAATTATTTAAGTTAACAGTTACTTCAACATAGTCATTATAAACTATGTAGCTTCACCAAATTTGTGTTAAATTAACTTTTTTCGGTAATATCATATTAATTATACGAATGAACATGTTTCCCTAATATCGCTTATGCTTCGATTAGGAATAGGGAATACATTAGAATGTATTAGGAGGAAGGAGGATAAATATCTAATGTAAAAGATCTCGCTCGAGTATGCGAGCATATACATATTTCTGTAACACTAAAATATTTACAGAGATAAAAAAAAAATGTAATTTAATAATAATAAAAGTGATAAAAAATAAATAACCGAAGACAAATGAAGTTGTAAAAAGTTGGTTAACCTTTCCCGGTTTGCGTGGGGAGATTTTACGACTTTCGCCTTGGGTTAGCTATGGTATTGAGGAAGTCATAAAATATTTACTGCAATTATTGCTGTTTAAACAACTGTTGAAACGATAAAAACTTTTTTTTTGCCGTTTTCGTTGAAATGAAGAAACCATTAGAAACAAAGAAACGACGACAAAAATATTTTATTGCCTATTATTTCATCTACATACTTTTTTTAAATAATTTTACAAGCATATAACAAAGTTTATTTGTTTTTGAAAAATTTCGCAGGATTTAAACTCAGAAGTTGACGTAAAGTGTAAATTTGATATATTTTTTTTATTTTTTATCAGGATAGGCTCATTCTGAAAGATAAAACTATCCCTTAAAGTTATGTTTAATATATTATGCAAAATGATTCATAAATTCTAAAACATATTTAACAAAACTTTATGCCATTATGAAATATGAATTAATTCATCCTGGGATTGATGTTACCTTAAAATAAAATACGGGAATGACACAATAGTACAAATAATTCGGCAATAATAAGTCATAATGAATACTTTTCATCATATAATAAAAAAAAAATTACAAATATTTACAATTACTCATGTCAAAAGAAAATAATGATTTTTGGAAAAATAGGAGATGAGGGTCATTCTCAAATGAACTGCACTTTGGCTGTTTTGAGGTTCCTAGGAGCTCAGGGTTTTCATTTTTCGGTATTTGTTTTTTTCAACCACTCAATTATCATTCAGTTCGTCTCAAAGGAGAGTAAATTTTCAGATATTTATTTTTTTTAAATAAAAAGTTTGTAAATAAATTTCTTATGAAAAGTTCACGCGAGTTACATTTTGTCCGATGAATATTTCGAAAATATTCACTAAATATTTCAAATAAAAATGCATATTTCGAAATATAGGGGTCCATCGAACAAAGGCAACTAGTCCTTCTGTGTATAACGCAAAAACACTTGGGAGGAATCAAGAAAATAAAATGAGTAAGTAACTATCGTGACATAAAAGGTTTTATTATTTGTTTAAAGTAACTAAAAAGCGAAAAATCATAATGCAAGAAAACAGAGTATCTCCTATCCGAATGGTGGTCCGCGTGGTATTGTGAATGGCCAGCGTATAGAAGAGCTACGATGCATGAATTTTGGGAGTTCCCAAGATGTCTCCTACATTCAATGCCTCCACGAACTGTAGCTAGAAAAAATAGTGGTCAAGCGTAAGGAGAAGAGCAACACAGCCAACCACGCCAAAACTGGAAAGTAACAGGCCTATGAGAAGACCCGTCCAGGAACGGGGCACGTTTCTTTCCTTCGTCCTCAAACACGACTGGAAAACAGTGCTCTCAGCACAACCACAAGCGGATAATCGAACGGCTCCACCATGGTTATCTCAATTTACAGAAACCCTCAACAGTTTCATTACTCACCTCACCTTGATGATTCAATTATTAGTGATCCAGGTCACAAAATCATGAGCTACTTTTCAGTCCTAAACTTCAACTGGTGTCGTCGAAGCAACAAAATAGGAGAGGTGGAAGCGCAATAACCCTGAATTAACCAACTTAGCCCTGACTTGACCAAGCCTTGACATCAGAATACAAGGTCACTCTAAGCTTGATTGGATATGACGACTTGCATGATCCTTGCGGAGATGTACTCATTGCTGTCCGAGAAGCGTAGATGGAAGAAGAAGCCACCATCCATGAACACTGACGGACGGATTAGTTACCTCACTGTGTTAGTGCTGATGAAGCAACCAACTTACATTACGGGTGTATACCACCGTCTATAGGTGTCGCTGAGACAGCTGCGGAGAGTTTCCGGAGGAACATTGATGAATGTTCGCGATGGATGCATCGCGATGAACGAACAGACAGGATTTCAACATTACCTCAGCAGCAGACTAAAATCCGGAGTCTCGCTGTACAGGTTCGTGATGAGCATTCTCGCTTTATTCCGATGACATGTGGCATATCACAAGGCGTAGTTAAGTAGCCAGTCCTATTCTTGATCTTCACTGCTGATGTAGTTAAGAATTACAGAAAAGCAACGGTCGCGGCCAACGTAGACGAAATTGCTGTCTTCAGCAGCAGTCTCAAACCGACGCGAGCTCCACGACAGACGAAAACACGTGGCATGAGACTGTTCAACACCTGAATAATCTCAATGTCCAGGTAAATCCGACAAAAACGGACTTCGTTCACTCACCTAAGAGACATGAGATCGAGACTGTCGAAAACCCTCTGAGTGGTCAACTGGACCATCTCTCCTTCCAACTCCTTATTATGCTTGGGTATTAGATTGGATAGGCATTTCAAATTTCCAACCCACGTCTACAAGCAAACCCGTACGGTAAGCAGAAAATCCTACCATCAACATCATCTTCTAACTTCGCCTGTTATATCCCTCAGATTAAAACTGACTATCTATAAGTGCATTATAGATTTATATAAAAGTGCCAGCACTTTTCTCCGGCGCTCCACTGCTTACCTATCTACAGCGATTTCAAGACACCATGGTCACTACTATGGAAGATCGTTTGAACAACGTCAGATTTCCAACAGTCCCAGAATTCATTAAGTGCGTCTTTTGCTCCGTTCTGTATGGTTTTAAAACGGGTCCGCGAACTTTGAAGAATAATGTCTTTAGGACTTCGAGAATCAGTTATTACGTAATATTTGGTCCAAGGAAAGGAGGCTTCAGGATGTTATACAACGCGGAATTGCGGAGAATGCAACCTGTCAGAATTATTGATAGCCTCGTGACGATTAAAATGGGCATTTACAGTTGTTGGGATTAGTGACGAATGAATCCATAAAAAGTTAATAAGCACTGAGTCGACGTACGAGGGTAAACGTCCAAGAGGTAGACCGAGGCGTAGGTGGGAGGATTGTTTGTAGGATTGTATCGTCATGGCAGATTAGGGTTTAGGGATTGGGGTTTGGGTTTGAAGAGTGGTTGATGAAAGTAGGTGTATAAACAGCGATTGGTGGTATCGGCATTTGACCTTCGGGCTCACTGAGCCTTTTATTTATTTAAGAAGGAAGAAAATTCATATACTCTACACAGAGTCGGCTAATAAATTTGTTGACAAGTTTTATCTTGATAAAATAGTTTCGTGCCTCCACTTAATATTTTGTCGATTAATATTTTTGTTTTTTTAACATCTCTTTTAATTGGTAAGATCTGTTCCCTACCCACGTGCTAATATATAAATCTAAACTTAAAGATTTTCATTTGAACCACCTAATTTATTAAGTATTATTTCTTCATGATTATATTTAAATAAAGAAAAAATATATTTAGAAGTTATAAACGTGAAAAATAAAATTTAGAAGTTATAAACGTGAAAAATCAAAAATTATATAGGCGAAAAATAATTAATTTACTATGAGTTTACACTGAACTCATAATTTCTGTGCCTGGGTTAGAGCCCAGCAGTAGCAGGTAATTTATTTATTTTGTTATACCAGCCGTGAATCGACTCTATAGCCTGTAAACCCTTCTTAGGCACACTCCGTCTCTATAAAGAGGGCACCTTTAATTTAGCTGGGGATAACAAAACAACTAATTACGGAAATTGACACAGATAGCAACCATTGAGCGGATAAGAAAAATCTGTCATGCATATGAGCCCATCCATCACTAAGGCTTCTCATAGAATAGTCAATCAATTATTTTAAACAGTTTAATTTTTTTAAAATTTAAACTCAGATAATATATCAAAGTTGAAAAAGGGAACTTGTTTTCAAAATAACAAAATAATACAATCAAGTAGATAAAGTCTGATCCATAAAAAAAGGAGTAAACCTGCTGAGCCTCTTCAGCAAGTTCTGGCTAAGACTGAGGATAACAGGAAATCGAAGGAGATTAGGTAAGTTAAGAGTACCTGAAGGCAGATTTCAAAAAATGTCAAGCATGAAGGAAAGAAAGTGATTCAACTTAGCACAACTTGAGGAGAAATCTAGAAGAAGAAACCACCTGATTGTTGCCTTTTATTTCTTTTTCTATTATTTTTTCTAGCGAAACCGTTATTTATCAAAGCGAGCTTTGGTCACTTAAAGTACGTGTGAGCCCAACATTTTATGTTTCTTTTTTGACGATTTGTTTAATTTGATCTATGAACTTTTGTAAGAAAGAGTGAAGAATCTACCCATGCCGATGCAATACTGATAAAACGGTGGCTAAGCATTGACACGAAAAAAAAATAGCAAACAAAAATTTTTTGATTAAATACTTTAATTAATACAAAGTTAATAACTTATCAAATTGCATATATATGTTTACATTCATTTACATATGAAGAGTCCAAGGGAGAGAGGAGAGATTTCCCTAAAATGCATTTCGAGAAAATCAAGTTACAAAGTTTGCAGCCCACTCCATTTATCATTTTATTCTACTCAAAGATATGAACATATTGGTGGGTGTATCGGAAAGACTGTGATTCTGCCTCGTTCTCCTGTGGACACTTGCATACATTATACACTCAAGTGAATATAAGCATATTTTTGGCACATTGCTGAAACAAATGTCATTAATATAAACCAGAACAGACCAGGTCTTAACCAGAATTTCAATTTATCCGAAACATGTTCGGGCATATTATTCCCGATAAACGGGGTTTTATATAAAATAAGAAAATAAATAAAAATAATTCATAAATACCGTTTTGAAGGTTCTCAATAGAACTTGAACAATAATAAAAAGTAATTACAGATTGCATAACTAGAAAACCTCAAAATTACATTAATCCAAACTAATCTCTTGTAAATAGTAATGTGTGAATTATTATTAAAAAAAATATATTTCAATTATTAATTAGACCAATAATATTCGATGGCAACAACAATGCCTTTGGACAAAACCTGTATACTAATCGATTGCCTGAACAGGTTTTACACAATTATCTCATTACTTTTTTGATAAAACGCTTAATTTAATTGACAAGAAATTATAATATTTAAATCAAATTGTTCGAATTCGCTATCGCTTTGATGGAAGAGATACCTCCATGTGTCCAATGGAATGAGGCGATCATGTGTCAAATACCCTAACAATCCTACGTAATACATATTTATATAATTTTCTTGTAAATTTATTTATTTTATTTTCCACTTAATTCCCAGTAAATATATATAAATTAGATTCATTAAGCTACTGTTATTGTTTACAAATAATTTAAATTTAAGTTTGGATAGTCTTTGATGTAAGATAACTAAACTAAGTCTTAAATTTATTTGCTTAAGATCAAGCAAGTCTATTTAACGTTTCGGGTCCTGTGTTTTCCTTCTATCAGCTGTAAACCGTAAACATTGTACTATGTCTTCAGAGTGGGTTTAATTAATGGTTAAAGTAGTGTTTTTACTTAATATTATATCTACTTTTCAAAGCATGACCTAAAACAACAGATAAATGAAAGTATTGTTTTTTAAATTCAATATTCTTTTTTACTGTCAGCTATTGAAATTAATATCAAGTTAAACTATTATTTAGGAGTTGATCCACTTATATAATGACTCAACAGAAAAAAAAAAACTGAAAGGGAGAATATTTCTATTTTTATTATATATAATAATATATCAGATTATAAATTATACTAGAGGGGAATGGAATGAAAAAAAAAAATAAATAGTTCATGGCTTTACAACAAAATAGTTTCAATGTGGTTATTTTTCAAATTGTTTAGTAATTATTTCTCAGAGAGTAAACTGCAGATAACACATTCCTTGACCTACTGGCGACAATCTAAAATCTTTTTTGGATGCATTCAATTTAAAAGATAATGCCTGTTTATCAGTCGAAAAATATATTGATCGCTTTATCCCACATATAGTTTCAAAATAATTAATTGATTTTTTTCTGAAGCAATCTGTTATAAAATACTTAAGATTTTTATTCCTCATCCAATAACATTTTAAATTAATAAATTAATCAGTTGTTTATATTAATGTGTTTATGAAAAATGTTTGATCATTAGCTTGTCTGGGATTATTTATATATATATATATATATATATATATATATATATATATATATATATATATATATATATCTATATCTGTGTGTGTGTAAATTACATCGATATTTCAATCTGGAATATCTCATACATCGATATCTCATACAGCTGGGAGAGTATTATTTAAAAACATATTTGAGGAAGGTTACACTTCGTAAACTAGTTCATATTGTTATATGTATGTGGTGAACAAACATTGTAATTTTATTTATTCTTTTCAGGTAATATTACCTTGAGTTTGTTGAGACACTATACCTTACTAATTCATGCAAATCTTTTGACATTAAATTTATTTTTTTCAGACTAAATATTATCTTGTGTGTTTACAAATTTACAAATATAATTACAATATTTGTTCAACACATACATATAACAATATGAATTAGTTTACAAAGTGTAACCTTCCTCTCATATGTTTTTAAATAATACTCTACCAGCTGTATGAGATATTCCAGGTTGAGATATCGATGTAATTTACATGTATATATATATATATATATATATATATATCATAAATGGAAGATTTCAAAACAAGAAGCCTACTGGCAAACAACTGATTAGTCGATGTTTCACCAATCCAGATATAATCAGGACTAAAAAAATATAATATGACATATATGCAGACAAAATGAAGCACAACCCAAGAACTCACTCCAAGAACTCACTAGTTTTGTTTTCATTTCTATCTTTATCTCTTCCCTGTTGCACTCTTTACTTCTTAATATTACACATAATATTATTTATTATTTTAAAATAACATTGCCATGTTAAAACTCCAATCTGACTATTTATACTCATTTAGTATATTACTATATTCCCTCATGCGATCCCACTATATTTATTTTTCTTATTTCAGTGATTCTCTTATCTCGTTTTTCTTAGCTTTGTAGAGATCCAACAATTTAGGCCGAAACGTCGGTACACATTGAACAGTATATTTCACTACTTTGTTTTATTTCAGGCCGCACTCTCAAACGTCATAGTTCGGCATTAACGAAGAATTCAGACCAACTTACGCGGTTCAAGCTTACTGTTCATGACTTTTTGAGGTCACTGAATCCAAACATGAGGTTTCCTAAATGATCACTATATGGAATGATGAGGTTCGGATATGAAAAGAATTATTTTTTGGGCTATTTTTAGTAGGAGTGGGAAGTCAGTGTTTCTTGATAAATCCAATATATATATATATATATATATATATATATATATATATATATATATATATATATATATATATATATATATATATATCCAACAGATCATTTATGACTAATTCTGATGATCTTTGTCAGGAGCTTGATGACTCACAACTAGAGCTGCCCTTGGCCGTAGACAATGCAGTTACTACTTCCCGTAGCTACCGACCTCTTTAATGCCTTTGTCCAAACCAAAATCACTTTGATGAATTCAGATCAGATTTCTTTTTAGTTTATTCAATTGTTCTGAAGGAATCTCAGCATAAAGTTTTCAGTCTCGAATATTAATTTAGTCGTGCGATGATTTAGAAAAAAAACAATTTGTTCACCAGGTTATAGAAAATGCTATTGAAGAACATGGCAAGCATTATTAATCCTAATAGTGTGGGTTAGACTGAAGGGCAGGTCGCGTGGCGAAATGAAAATACGATGTGTGAGATCTGTCATGATTCACTTTCTATCATTGGGTTGAAGCGTTCGGAGGCTATTGTGTAAGATAGGTGAGGTTCGCGTGGGATCTTCTTCCATCCTAATAGTGCCTGTGTTAGCTGCTATATCGTGCATTTGTTTTATATCTTACAAAAATCTCATATACATGATTAATATCGTATTGAACATACTGAGTTGAGATTTGGGGCTCAACTAATCCATTAAATGCCTCCTAAACTCTGTATTTTCAATCCTAAATGCTGCTTATAAGGTCCAAAATCGTCCATTATGATAGTTTTATTTCCTTTAGTGTCGATCTGGCTATAAATAGTTCCGAGCCCCGAAACCCATTCATTACTAACTCCACGAACCTACTAGTTCTAACCCTTGCTGTCTATCTCTGAGATATTTAAAAAGAAAATGGTCATAGGATCTTATATTAAGGGATCTTACATTATTCATAACAATGCGACCAATGGGTAGTTTTTTGCAGATCACATTCAAGCGATAATATCCTAATCAGCATATAATTGGTCATTTCAATAAATTAAAAAATCTGGTGCGTTGCGCGCATCACACAACTTTCCCTTACCGTCCTATAATAATTATCAATTAATATAATTTAAAAAAGTTCACATAAACAATGCTTGAAATAAACTCAGCAGCATTCACTTCTTCACATCTTCTCCCACTTCAGTGCAATAAAACAGTTTTTTAAACAATTTTAGTACCACAATAGTACAACAATTCTGTACACTACCTGTCTATTTTAACTTCGTCAAGTTGCAAATACATTTTAAAAGTTTCGGTTTAGTTTTCATGGAAATATTTTCTTTCCATTAAAATATATGAAAGTAGAAATTATTAAGTTAATAAGTTAACATATTTATGCTAATTCAAATCCTTCTCTTCCCTATGCCTTCTCGCTGTTCTAACAGGCGCTTGCTAACCAAGGAATTTTTAATACTGGACTTTTATTTCAGGTTTATCAATCAGTGTTAGATGAAAATAATTGTTCTTAATGATTAAATTGTTACTTAAAGTTTAATATTTTTTCTTTCACTTGCCCATCTATGAAATATACAGCAAGGATAGCATACGAAATTGACGCATAAACTTATGTGATTGTTGTAGTTAATAATTTCTAATTTTATGTTATTTTAATATTTCCATGGAATATAAATGGAATTTATAACCAAACTAAATCCTAACGAAACCTTTAAAATTTAACTAGTCCTACTTAAGTAGGTTTGTAAGTGACACACGCAGCACACCAGATTTTTCTTTTCTTCTTCTTTTTTTTTTTTTTAGTAAACATTATATTTTATTATCAGAAAGATTTATTGTTTTGTTTTTTATAAATTTCTTGATGCTTATATACTTTTCTTTTTAGCTATATATTCAAATGTGCCCCACGGTTTCACTCTCGTTAAATTTGGATTAACTGTAAAAATCCAAATTAACCTTTAAAACAATAACACGTAATATGTTAAAATTTCCTGAACAAAAAAAAAATTTTAGCTTTATAAACGTCTCTTGGCCAAAAGCGATTTCAATTGAAGATGTGAACTGCGAAACTCCATATTTCTATTTTTTTCAAATGTTGATGTATGTAGTTTAAAAAATAAAGAAAGTGATGAGCTTAGACAGATTGAGGCTCTTCCTTCTGACAGTGAGTAATAATAACCATTGCTATCACCATTTTTATATGTAATGGAAGTAAGAAGTTTTGCGTTTCACACCCTCATTTGTTTGTACACTGTTGTTATTTTTTTTAATTGTCAGTTCAAGAATGTAGTTTTTTTTTGTATTCTATTCTAATCTTAATTTTATTGGCGAGTCTTAAATCTGTTGGCGTGTTAACCTTGAAGCTGGTCTCATAAATTCACCATTATAGACTCCGATGAATCTCGTTCGAAGTGGATGACTGAGTAATACTTCATCCTGGTGCCCTTCATTCTACGTAAAATTGTATCTCAGACGATTTGCAATTCGGGTCATAAAACGAAACTAATTCGAGAGGAATGGAATAGAGCGCACCACATGCAACTAATGATACGTAGCCTTCCATATTATGACATGTTAAAGCCTAACGAAGCATTTAATTAAATCAGGACTTCTTTGCCACCCGGTCTCATTATATCTATCTTTTCACGCTTTCGAAAATAATTTATAAACTGTCGTGGTGTCATTATTTAAATGGCCTGTCGTTTCGTTCTAAGTATGCCACTGCTTCCAGCTAGAGCCTCAGGCCAACTGCCAATTACCTCTCTTCTTGTATAAGAGTTGCGAGCATCTCGTGCTCAAAACATTAACTCACTTTTTGCTTATTGATTTTTCTATATTTAATATCCCTCTCTCCTCAACATGTCAATAAGAATATAATTTAGAGAGAAGCATACTAAAAAATATATATATTACAAAATGTGCAACCAAAAGTGATAACATAGATAATAAAGCAGTTCAAATATGCAATGAAATATGATCGAAATAATATTAGAAATGAATGTTAATATATAAAATTTTTGTTTTATTTGATTGCTAAACATTTAATATTTATTTTTCAACCAAAAATTTGTTAACATAAAGATATACAAAAGACACGTGAAATTAATGCATTTTTCATTTTAACGTAGAACTACGTTTTTCATCTGTGTTGTTAGGGCAGACAAAAATTCAAATGGTCTATCTAAAATCTTTCTTTCAAATCTCATCAGAGATGATTCTAAAACTTTCTTCAGTATCCAGCTCTCCTATAAATATAATTAATACAAATTACTAAACATATTTCTATATTAGTCTAGTAAAGTTTTACCATTAAAAAATGCCTTTTGAGTTGAAAAAGATGTTTCAAAATTAATGAGCATATTTACATGCCCTCAAAATCGTTGACACATTTTTTTTTTTTTTGATTTTTCGAACGTGTGATATCGCTATCATTAAATGACCCCGATATTGTTAATTTAAAAAGTTTTGAAATCGAAATATTCCTCTGCAGTGAGTTTCAGAGGAATAGTGTTCAGAAATACATCAGAAGAAAAGTTATATATTGATTTGATTATACTAGGTTGTTACAAACGTCCTTCTGCATGAACACAACCCTTAAATCAATCAATGTTTACTTTGACTAATCCTTTAAATCCTTGTGACTTGAGTGGTCTTTATGGGGTCATTTACATTTTTAAAACGCACGTGCAATGTCAGAAGAAAAAAACCGTGATTCGAGGTCTTTTGATAAATTACTGGAAAAAAGGTTTAAGCGCAAAGACAGCCGCAGAAGAAATTTAGCCATAGAAGGAGAGCCAATTATTCATAGAAATACTGCCGCACAACCCAGATCAGGTCGCGCCCATCGGTCGTTGTTGATGGCGTTCTTCTTGAATATGTGAACCAGGACCTTTATGCAATTACTCATGATTTATCCGTCGTAGTAGGGACTCAATCCTATACTGCGAACAGCTTCACTGGGTTTATGCCGTTTTGAGTGCAAAGTACTCCTCTTTGGTCAACATGAACCAAGCCATTTTGCAATACGACAATGCCCCTGCACATCATTATCGTTTGACCAAGGAAAAATTATCGGAATTAACGTTTTGCCTACGTATAGTCCAGATATTGTACAGATTATGGTTTGTTCAGATCAATGGCTCATTTTTTAAAAGGTCGGATCTTTGATAATTACGAAGACGTAAAAACTGGATGTGAAGAGTTCTTTGCCTCAAAACCAAAGGAGTGGTACCGGCATCAATTACTGGCAGAAAGATGGGTGAAAATATTTGAATGGACTTTACTTTGAAGCGTAATATTCAATATTGTTTAAAATATGTAATCTGAAATAAAGCTATACTAATGCACAAGGCCTTTTGTAACAACCTTGTGTTGAATAAATTATTAATTAGAGGTGAATTAGACTGAATGGCGTATTATTACAATGTTAATTTAAACAATAAAGCCTTAAATTTACTATAATTATCTTAATAAGTGAAATTAGTGTTCTTGTAAATAATAATTTCAAAGCATTGTGTGATTATAGTGATATTTATCGGATAATTTAAATGCTGTAAATATATATATATATATATATATATATATTAAAAGATTTTAACATGTTAAATTGTTTAAAACTAACATTTTTTAAGTTTTGGTTTCGAGCAAAGTGTATAAATATAGATACAAATGTTTCCATAACTCTCACTAGATGACATGTCATTTACTTTTAACCCTAATCGTACAATGGTTTTGGTCGACCGTAAATCTTGAAGACTTTGTTTACTGTGGACGCTAACCGGTGGGATGTTGGCTGGCAACCATCTGCCTCGCCCAGTGGGTGTTGGTACAATATATGCGCTTCCACTGGTGCTCCATCTATTATCTTCAGTAACTGAATCTCATTTCATCAAAGATGGAACGTGGTGTTCTGTATTCAATATTAAATAGGGCATTGATTTTACTAAAACCTAATATATAAAAAAATGTTAAATTCAAGATCGATAGTAAAAATTCATTGTCAAATGAAATTAAGGGCGTTTCTTAATAAGGGATTGTCATTATTATAATTATTATTGTCTGTAAAAGAAAATCAATGAAGCTCTGAATAAAATTAATTAATGTGCTTGACATCCTGTTATTATACTTAAAATTCTTTTAATAAAATTATATTTATAAGACCAATTATTTAATTGAATGACGGAGTAGTAGAACTCAAAAAGAAGACGTTTGGAAATTGGTCAGGTCTTAAGGAATAAAATGCATATTCATTATGTTTTGTATATTATGAAAATATTTGACCCTCGTTAAAACTCTCCATCACGAATAAAAAAAAAATACGACTGTTTACGAAAAATTACACAAGAATATATGAATTAAGGGACACAGTTTTTCTAAATTTTCGTTTATCTGTAAACTCGTTGAGGTTGATTCACCTCATCACCTCTACGCTTTATGAATACATTTGTTAAATTTTCGTTCTTTCGTCTCGATATCAATTTATTTATTTTGGAATAGTTTACATTATTTCAGTAAATATGATGTGAATAGCAATATATATTTTCTCAGCTCGGCTATAACTATTTTGATGAAACTTGCCTTGACTGTTCTCCTTATATCCCTTTAACTATCAATGCAGGGAATATGTTGAAAGTTTTGACGAAAACATTTTTTATTTGCGCATAGTTCAAAAAGTACTTATGCATTTTATGGTAAACTATATAATAATCATATGAAAGGTAGTTGAATTTTCTAAAAACAAACGAAAATATCTAAATCTGACCAGCATTATATATGATACAGCGTATTGAACGTTTTAATTCCGCACTCGAAACTAGATGGAATGCCAAGTGTATCCGAAAGTAGACGGTTGGGACCGAACCGCTGGGTTTTTTTCACAACTCGGGCGTAAGCTTAAGCACTATTAAAATATTAAGCTTATTATACGTACGCCAGTAATGCTATTGTTCATCTCTTAATAATATTTTTATTTTTATTTTTTATTTTTTTATATCATCTATGGGAGAATCATAGTTATAGTAGACGCAATAAATGTGGACTCTGTCAAACTGTTATTCTTAGTCGTCTCTAGTGTAACAACCAATCTGCCTCTGCGCCTCCTCTGTCCGGTAGCCTTCTAGGTGGAGTTTATAATATCTGGCAATGACAGCCGTTCAAATAAAAAACTTATCTATTCTACCTAGAGATGGGGAAATACCCTGAAAAAAATCGGACCGATAAGTAACTTCTCCGTTTTAAATTTTTTTTAATTTTTTTTAAAAAAAAGGCCGGCAAGATGGTCAGTATAGCTTCCTCAACGTTTCTATTACGTAAATAATATTTCAAGATCAGTGATTTGTCGTTTGAGATAAAAATGTGCAGGTGCGTCAACAAAAATACGTTTGTGCACGCTTTCGTGAAATTAGTGAATGGAATTCGATAAAATTGACTTAAAATTGATTGGATAAAATCTACTTACCAATCCGCATGATCTCTGCAAATTTCATCAAAATCAGTTTAATAGTAGTAGTTGCTATGGCCGTCAGTGAGGCCGTGATTGCAGAGAGTGTTAAGCTTCACCTTAGGAACCTCGAGTCTGCAGCGGCGAAGTTTCGAATCCGGCCTGAGCGGTTTGAAATTTACTTCGTGGCGGACCCACGAAATGAATCTCGACCTTCACACTCTGGTTAGAAAAGGTTGGTAACCTGTGGGATAAACCCGTCCTGTTTGCCTTAATTGGATAAGGAAAGAATGTTAAAAACAAAAAAAAATACTACTAGAATACAGGCGAACAAACAGATATGGAACCAAATGTATTCCATGATGTCTATGTATTGAAAACGTGAGTAGAAATTTTCAATTCTGAGATTTTTTTTTCCTTCCTTCATAAATCCTCACAAAGCTTTTTTCCCCCTACCTTTGGTAGAGATGAAGCAATATAAATGAGGATTGTACTTAAACTTTGAAAATATTCTAAACTCAATTCATTATGAAGATCTGAGCGTCTTATATACTTTTCTAAACAGAAACTCCTAAAACAAAGTAACATGGAACCAAAAGAAAGAAAGCCCTTTTATCGTGAAATTAATCTCCTCAGCCCTTCCAAAGCAAGAGGTCATTGAACCCAAACGTTCTCTAAATCCATTCGGGAGAGGGCCCACCCCCGCCAATAAGACACTTGTAGATTAGCCTTAATAAGACGGACGCGCTTAACAAAAGCGCACTTAACGCCTATTGTGCAATCGGCGATAATTTATTCCGCTCTTGTCGCCGGCCCAGATTAGAGGCTGAGGGGTTTTCCTATCAAGCAGCGCATCTTGGCCCGATAACAGTCGGAGAGTTTTCGTTTCCCGCTCGTCGGGACAATGACCAGTCTTGTTGGACTATCTCTGGGGCATAACTAAGCCTCCTGACGGATCTAAATCGACGACCTTTATCTCTCGTCCGGGTGTCTATTGGGCGGAGTGAGCTACTAGCGATCCCAACATCCAGCTATAGGCGACATTTAATCGTTTTAAAATGCCACTCCATATAAACCAAGCCATATACTGGCATAATAAAAAACGAAAATATACCGCCTAAAAAGACATAATTCATAAGTTGAACGGCAGAGGTAGCAGTAATGAAAATAGAGGTAGTCGACTCTTTTAAGCTCAAACAAAAATATATCAGAGTTTAGTCTTATCTGGTGCACCTCGATCAAATCCAAGTAATAGGCTAAAGTATACCGTATACGTTTTAAGAACATTTAAGTAAACTACAAAATAAGTAGGCCCCATCACCATATCATAAATTATATATTCTTATTAAAGAAAAACAAAATAATTGTACTAGTACATCCTTCTTCATCTGCGTTGTTTCTAGATACCTGAAATTTTCAGGAAGAGAAAATCAGAAGCTTTAACAAAAAAAAAAACTTACAGACAATCATCACTTTATAGACCCCTTCACACCTACCGAATCAATCCGTTCCTATCTTCAATTTAGGGAGGGAGATCGGTACCCAAACTCTACTATTTATTTTTCCGATTTTGTCATTTGTCAGTACCGCTGAGGCTCCCAACCTCATCACAACCTCGTAATGGCACCGTATTTGTCGAAAAATCAAAAACTTTGGATTACTCTTACATTGTCGATCCTCCAAAAGTCCGCACCGGAATGTTTAGGCCAAAAAGTGGCTAAAGGAAAAAAAGATTACACAATCGATATTATTGAAGTAATTGATTTTTAGTTGGTTATAAGCATAATTTCGGCTATCTTTATTTTAATATAATGGATAGCTGGTGTTCTCTACATTCGTG
Organism: Rhaphigaster nebulosa; assembly: GCA_948150685.1. Lineage (NCBI taxonomy): Eukaryota > Metazoa > Arthropoda > Insecta > Hemiptera > Pentatomidae > Rhaphigaster > Rhaphigaster nebulosa. Next base: position 113,651,751 of record OX411311.1, on the reverse strand, counting down.
TTCGGACATTTAATAACGAAACAAAGCAAAATGAAAAAATCGTTCAACAACAACAAACCGTTGAAAAAAAATTACTAATCGGAACCGACGCGTGACTGCGCTGCAAATTATCCGATCTAGGAAAGTGAAGGGAGTCTGTCCTAAGTCGGCTAGTTGGATAGGGAAGACCGTGCGACTTTTTAAAATCGGATTCCAAATGTTTTGTTAGGACGATCAACGTTCAATCAATCGGCGCGACAACCCATTACTGGGTCCTGTCCTCCTCGAGGTCTTGTAATGAGGTGTATTTAGGGGAGATGGGTTATCAGCCCATTGCCCCGATTTAGATGGAGGGGCTGCCTCCTCAGAGCGCACTGACGAGCTTCCCATCCGTGGCGGCTAACTAGGAGAGGTGATCCTAGGGTGTGTACTGTGAGAGACCTTGGCCTTTAGTGTGGGGGTGAGTGTAGAGTGCTGTTAGTTGTGTACATGTGTGTGTCAGTGTACTGCTCCCCCAACCTGGAGGGCCAGTGGCTATCTGCGGTACAACGATCGGGCGCTTCCCTACGCCAAGCAATCAACGTTCACACTACACAGTTGTCCATTTTCATACTACATTTAGGACATGGGATGGGATTGGATTGCAAGGTGTCTAGGGGACTTGTGTAAGAGACCTCACTTCTTTGTTATCACTAATCCCTATTGCTTTGTTTTCTAGGTTAAGTTGAGCTTGATATCTATCTAGCTGCTAATTCCTTAGTCTATATATATAGGGATGCCACTGGGCAATCATTGAGGATGATTATCCCAAAATTAAGTAAGCTAATGAATACTTTTGAATTTCTTACCTTGTCCTCTAAATTGGATACCTTTCCAAGGGCCTGGTTTGTGGTTACCATTATTTAATAATTAACCAAGATAATGTTCCTACCTTTAAGTTTAATACTAATGTTAATCAAGGTTACTGTCATCTTAATGAAATATATTTAGATGAAATATGGGCATTGATACTAAAGAACTACCTCCTTGCTAACATTTATCTTTATTCTTCAAAATTAAAATAACAAACTATTACAATAAAAAGTTAACCATGGAATGATTCAGCCTAGACTTCGCCATTAATTGTCTTAACATATATCTCTTATCTGTACTAATTGGTGTTGATGGTTCCTCAGGCGAAGGCTTGAAGGCGATGGTTGTAGGCTTGCATCAGGCAAGGTCAGGGTGCATAGGAGCTCGTCTTGCATCAGCCGGTCTCAGTATAGCCGTCCTCCCTCAGCCTCGATCAGTTCAGAAGTCCTTCTTTTTCACCTCCTTTCTTCTATCCCCCTTTCTCTCTTGTTCTGCCTAAGAGGGGGTCGAAAACGTTGTTCATTGGCCGACTAGTTTTATAGAGGGAGGAAATTCTGGGATTTCATCGGATGGCTCCACCCCTTGTCCTGACAGCCGGTATCTGCGAACCATTATCCAACTCGTATAATTTAATCATACCTTTTCCAGCCTAAGAGGAACAGTTCTTAAAATTGATTAGGTGTCCCAGCTTTTGGCATTGTTACAGTGTTAACTTCTCGGTAGGGTTTTTAAATTAACTTATCCCTTATCTCTTATGTGGTGACATCTGTCATCGCCTGTCAGTTACCCTTCTTTCTACCTGCTCGTCCCTTATTTCTTTTGTTCGCACCTGGTCTGTTTAAATTATATAACGATAATATTGTCCAATATCAATACATATTACTATTTTGCTTCCAATGATAAAACCTCAATATTATAAGTAATATTGTGTTTATACTTCTAATTAAACAACTTTTATTTACTTATTAACTAAGAATTTTCTATTATGTGATTTGAAATATAATTAGGTTTATACATACTGGAAATAATTGATTGGAATATTATTATTAGTGCTTATTTTTATGTTTGATTAGTAGAACAATTATGTGTTATAAAATTAACTAATTCAAAGAAATAAAGACGAGATTAACTACTGCGAATTTAATGTGGTCAAGCGTTTGATAATAAAAATAAAAACGCTTTAATTAATATATTAAACAAAAATAAAGTCCTACCTAAGCTCATATGACTAATACAAATGACATTAAATAATGTACGCTCCAAGGTTATGGTGGGAAGAAACGTCGGTGAAGAATTTAGCATTCGCCAAGATGATGCAATGCCTGCTACTTTTTTTAATTTCGCCCTTCACAAAGTGGTTAAAGATGCATTCAAAACTGGTACCATTGTAAGCAGGACGTGGCAATTATAATGCGTTCGCCGATGATCTAGTAATTATTGCAAAAAATGAGACTTCGTTAAAGGAGGCGCTAAAAAGCCAAGGAAGCAAGATTGAGCTCGTAATTAGTGAAGATAAAACAAAATATATGAGAATATCGGCGGATCCTAACAGAAGAGCTTCCTGTGATGTATCTCTTTACAATTTTAATTTTAATAGCGTCAGGAATTTCACATATCTTGGCTCAATATTAAATAATGAAAATAAGATAATGCAAGAAGTTAAAAAAAAAAATATATTAGGGAACCATGTATATTTTGCAAACCTAAAGTTATTCCGTTCAGAACTGTTGTCCAGGAAAACTAAAATGAAATTATAACAAACTCTTGTTAGGCCCATTGTTACCTATGGCGCAGAGACCTGGTGCATCTCTGCTGCAGATAGCAACAAACTAAAGATTTCCGAAAGGAAAATCGTGAGGAGAATATATGGTGCAAATTTCGTTGATGGAATTTGGAGAATCAAATGACGAAATCCAGAGCATCTTAAAAAATGAAGACATAGTCAATTGCATAAAAGCGAGTAGATTAAGATGTGCTGGACAATGTTATATGTATGAACGAGGATATAGTGCAACGTATAATCCTAAAAGTAGCGATTGATGATGAAAGAAGAAGAGGGAGACCCGAAACCGTCGGGAGGACGAGGTGAGAAACAATGCCAGAGTTCTTGGAGCTAGAAATTGGAAAGAGGTTGCGCCAAGGCTAGAGGAAGATAAGCTAATCTTGTCCTGCAGACCACGGGTCACTTCGACCTATAGCGCCGTCGATGATGAACAACCGCGATTACTTTTTTTTGTTGTTTCATTATTAATTTGCATCTTCTAAAAGTTTGTTGACGATCAGTATAGAGTCTGAAAATGTAGGAAATAGTGTCATGTCAGGCATGAGTATGAATAGTCCATTAGGAATTCTTTCTTGGTTTGGTTCAGTTACCATGGCTAGTTAAGGAGGAGATCTCTCAACCAACACCTTATTAGTCTCATCATGTTCATGGGAGTCAATTGTAGCCTTATCTCTTATCATTCTGCTGGTATGTCTGTGTACATTATTTTGAAATCGGTGGTGTATTGCTTATGTAAGTATGTATATGTATTTAGTTTCTGCCTGTCTTTCATTTTTAAAGATTTTGAAAAAATGTGAGTAAAGCAATTGTAAGTTGCAAAATTACTTAGATAATGTCTATTTATTTTATCTATCTATCTAGTCTAGTCTATTTATTTTTTTATCACGGGCATCAAGGTGTATAGTAATGTCCAATAAAACAAATACAAATCATAGTTTTACAATCACTCTTTTCTTCGTAAATCGAAGGCTCTAAATTTTGAGTTTAATAAGACATTCCTTCTAGTTTAGTTCGAATAGTATCTATCTTGTACATTGTAGGTGGTACTATACTATTATTGCGATTGCACCAGTTAAAGTAGTAAGTCTGATAAATTTAACTAGATTATTTAGTTGAAGTAAGCCCAAAAATTCACCTGTTCCATAAGATAAGTTGGGTTATAAGAATGTTCCCAAAAGAAAAAAAAAATATATGTACCTCAAATAACCACGAAAAATTACCAAAATCCTGAAACGAACCCATATATATATATCAAACCCAAATGTATCATTAGTAGCATACATTTTCATTCTTCCAGCTATTATAGTATATCTTAATGCTCTTAGCCCATTTCTAACTTAGGGCTCTGAGACTTCTTATATAATATTATAAGAAACCTAAAAAACCAAGCAATAATTTAAAAGAAAAGCCTTCAGAATGATAATTAAAACTCGTCCTAGAGGATAAAAAGTTAAGAATCATTGGAAGAAACTCATTCGGTCATTTCACGTTAGGAATACAAGATGGTATAGTTAGAAACGATCCATGAGGAAGCCTAAAATCACAACAATGAATGCGACGGTAGCCGCTAACTGAACGAGCGGGCTCCAAACATGAGGTGGACTGACAGAATAAACAAGACAGGGAGGTGCATTCAGCAAATTGGAAAACAACATTCCTAGATCAACACAGGTCAACATTGGCTAGTCAAGTTAGTGGAAGATGTATTTCATAATTTTTAAAATATTTGTATTCGTTATAATAATGCCACACCTTTCGGTCAGCGAATGATACTTTTTAAGCGTATTGGGTGTTTTCTGACATGTTTGTTTCGTCGCTATGTTTTTTCTTATAGGGCCCATAAGTTATCCATGTAATGTTTTTTACTCAAAGTAAAATTTGTACTTTCACTTAAGTGCAAATGTAAAATTTTAAAAAATTTCAATCGATCAATACATTTCTATCCTGCCTAGGAGTAATAACCTTTTAAGGGCCGCTTTCTGGTCACCTAACATCTAGTCATCTGGGCCTATTTTGGTTCGCTTATTATTAAAAACTTTAAATTTGTCCTTATATTAATGTTCGTGATATTATTAAAGCATTCGTTTAAGCATATTTACGCACTGGAAACTTGATTTAGAATGTAACATTCCTTTAGAATAGGAAGTATTTACAGGCTACAAGTGCGAAATTATTTAATATTATCAGAATCCTTATTTATGTGGAAAATATCAAACGGCTTGAAATGCGTACAATTGTAACAAGAAAGTGAGGACTGACGAAATTTAGATCTTTTATAACTTGGAAACCTGTGATTTAAAGGGCAATAAAATAGTGGAGAAGCACACTTTTATTTCTCCTCCTGTTAATGTTTCAAATCAAAACTTCAGTTTTTTAAATGAACAAAACGCAACCCGATTTAAGGAATACAGTTTGACTAACACCCTAGTGAGTTTTAATAAGTACCGTTACCATTGCATACAATGGCGCTGTAATCCTCAGAGCCGGACCGAACCGTTGTTTAAATCTTGAGGACAATACAACGAGCTAGCACTAACACCTACCGCTGTTAGGATTACAGAAGCTTTGCCATCCCTGAAGATACACCAAATCCGCGTTTCGGCTTCATCCGAGTTTATTCCTGGTGCTATTGTTCGGCTGGAACATCTCCTTTCTCTGCTTCTACACAGGACTCTGTTATATTTGCTTCATATTTACAGTGTATGTGTAATCATTGTGGGTTTAGTTGAAGTATCTATAACATGCAATAAATGTCCATAACGGAATACGCGATTTTTTTTTTTATTTACAGTATTTTTATATTTTTTATTATAGCATTATATATTGTATAGTTAGCGACTGAAATAATTTAAGATAGTGGTCAAAATTAACATATAAAGTACTAAACAAATATTGAATGAATGGCGTCGTTTTGGACCACATTGAAGGCCTTCTTCAGACTACAAAGAACAATATACAATAAATATGAAAATCATAGAAATATATAAAGTGAATGCGTATAAATGGATGAATAAAAAGAAATGGAAAACATGATATAAAAAATTGAATGATCTTTAATTCTTTTACATCGTATTTACTTTTTTTTCTACGATTTTTTTTATTTTACATAATTTTATGTTTTTCATCATCATTGTATGTCGTTTTCTGTAACCCTAAAACAATAAACAATATGAGTAAAAACGTCGGCATTCATTAAAAATGTTTAAACTATTTTTTTCGTTGCGTTAATTTTGACCATCTTCTTTGTGTTATAAAAATACATAGTTTATTATTTGTTACAAACAATTTTTAAATAACACGGTAAACAACAACATCGAAAATATAAATAATATTTGATAAGTGCCTACATGGGAACCAGCTAAAGATTAATCGTTATAAGCATTAATCGTTTCATGAGAAACATTTCATCAATCATTTTCAATTTCTGTATATATCATTATGTAAAAATATATGTATTTAAAGATTTTTTTTAAAGTATGGAGTTTATTTTCTGAGTTTCCTAATTTCACATTCTGCTATGGAAATTGTAGGATTATTGTAAATTAATGCATTCATTGAAAATGATTGATAAAATGTTTCTCATGAAATCATTAATGCTTTTTAATCTGGTTCCCATGTAGACACTTATCAAATATTATTATTGATATTTTCGTCGTTGCTGTTGTTTATCTGTTTTTTTTTTCAGTAAATTTTTTGGCCCGCGTGCATTGTTATGAAATGCATGCAAGTGTATACCAAAATTGTAATCCAACCCGGTTCGTAATATTGGACTTGAAACGAATTTGCAATATAAAATTAAACAATTATGATTTTTATCAATAAATCCAACCAAAAACATCGTTCCTATCAAAGAACTATCCCTATGGTTAATATTTAAGGTTGTTCCAATGTTTTATTTTATTTTTAATAGTAATTTTTATTAATGTTATTAATAGTGATTACATTTTATTTCTTATTTGTGCTTTTTGTATTAAATTACTTGTTTCGTTTATATAGAATGGATGGGAAACATTATGCCATTATTGATAACCCGTTTGCAAAAAATTGTAATATTTAAAAATAAAACATTAGTTTTCAAAATAAGATTCCAAACGATCAGGCAGGAACAGGATTTACATAAGCAATCATTTCTTCAATAAAAGAGCAAATAAATCTAACAAAATTTTTATCTTACAACTTACTAAGAACTAGGAGCGGGGTAGCTCAGTGATTAAGGCACTAATCTCCCTGTCACGTGTTCGAGTCCGGCTGTAAAAGATAATTATTTATTCTGTTATATCAGCCGTATATCGATCCTGTTGGTTCAGATCGATACTGAACCTCCTGGGGTTAATTGGGCTAAAACCTACTGGGCTCACCCAGCCTCTATTAAGTGGGTATCCTTAATTGGGGAAAAACCTGGCGGTTGAGCCTGATCTCAGCAGAATCAGCCCCTTGCACAGCAGTTGGCCTTGAAACAGTACACCATTTCTACATTGAGCCCAAGACCCTTCATGAGTTAGTGGTACAGGCTTTTTTTTTTTGTACTTACTAAATAGTACGTAATTTAAACAACAAATAAAAGAAATTCTTAAATAGTAACCTTCCTTTAAAATACAATGAAAATCATTAGTGAAGCAAAATTTCACAAGTTGGGACTGTTATCTTCGCATGTTATATTTTTTTTTTCTCTGTAGCATGTTGGCTAAACGGACTGCAATAAGACTCAAATCCCCATGTTGAAGAAGTTGATAACATTGCCTTTAGCGATATGTGCCTTATGTCTTGACTTTATTTTTCCATCCATATTTGTAAGTAAACACTCAAGTTTAATAATCCGTCCGGCATCAGGAAATATGAGATTAATTTTTATCGGGAATTGAACCATCTGTATCCAAAATAATCGTACAAATTCATATCTGCAACACACATTAATAATGTGTACGTGTTTTATGAAATCTGTAAGTCACTTACTACACACCATTCATATTTGAAATCATCCTTTTTAAATGTTATTATTATTTAATGTTGTACAGCTTTAACGAGAATTAATAATAATTTGAAAATACATTTCTATGGTAACTAAAATATTACAAATACTTAGTCATACAGTCCTATGAAAAAATCCCTAGTCAGGCACATATTTATTTGTTATTTTCAATCATTTAATTTTACGAAACTTAGTTAGGTAACAACTAATTTGGTTCAGCCACGTAATTTTGTATTATTTTTTATTAATTTTATTTTACTATAATCATTAGGTTCGTTTCTAAAAATCGTATACATTCTTTGCACCTTTTGTCAGATTAAAAATACGTTTCATGCATTCTTCGTTTCTTTTTTTTTTTAGAATTATAAGGAAATAATGAAAAATAAAGAAATACGTGATTTTGTGTAGTTATTTTGTTGAAATACGTTTCGGGGTGTAGTTATACTGCAAACGTTGTTATTTTTAATAAGAAAAATTTTAAGTAACCAATGCAAATGCAATTATTTAAATATTTTTGTTCTTCGTTGTTTCTCGTTGTTCTCCATTCTTGTTCGTTTCTAGAAATAACATTCTGTTAACATTTTTTCTTTCTTTTTTATATTATTAAATAAAGAAATACATACGACTATGTGTTAATTAAAGTTGAAGGATTAATATTTTTTCAATGTTATGTTTTAATGTTGAGATGTAGTTAATATATTATTATTATTATTATTTTTTTTTAACAAATCATTATTTTAAATATATCTAACTAATGAAGGACCATTTTTCCAATAGTAGTGTCTTGAACATCACAATTTTCTCTGTATTTATTGTAATTTAATTAAAATAAATGTCAACATTGACAATCACACATATATAAATAAATAAAATAAATATAACTTTTAATTTGGCTTGTTTCAGCTGGCTGTAAGAGGTTCCTATATTAGATAACTAACGTTGGCTGTGCTTGTAGAACTACTAAGGTAAAAAAAAACTTAGAGATAAGTAAGGCTTACTTTACAGTATTGGTGCTAAAGGAAGCTATATTTTTTTTTTAATTAAGGCATTATGAATTAAATTTTCCCTAATTAAAAGTACGGATGTAACTTATAAGTACAGTTGTTTAGTTGATTATAAATCATTCTGATATTTATTTATTTTTTTCGATAACCTACATGTATAATTCTGGATTAATTCAGATTCTTTGTATATGAAAAAAATCAATTGATATAAAAACAAAATCAACATTTTTTTTTTCTTCACTAAACAATCCGTAAGTCATCTCTTAATAAATTAGTTCCATGTATGTTTCACAGTTAAACTATCCAAATATTTAAAAAAGCTATTCTGTTTTTGATGCTTTTTGAGGCCGTTTTTAAAATGTTCTACTGAGTATATACGTAGAAATATACGTAGAAATACTAATGGTCATTTTACTCTTTCCCACGTCAGTTGATTACTGGTTATTATTATATTGAGGCATGATAAACCCTTCCTCGCCGACACGCATCATTATAAAATCTTAATCGTAATATCTTCAGGTTTAATTATTGTCTGTTTTAAATCCTGCAGTCTGTATAAGGCGAGGGCTTTACATTCACAAAGCATGTGTTCAGCCCTTCCTTCATCCTTTGGACACAGACGCCAAGTGGAATATCCCACCAATTTCAGCTTCTTGAGATGATATTTTACCGTACAGTGACCCGTGAGAAGACCCATTGATGTTCTCAGCTTATTCTTTGGCAGGTTTTGGTAGAATTTTGTCTATATCTATAATAAATAGTTAGGAATATTGTTGTAAATTGCTAGGGATTGAAACCCAGTATATTCCCTTCTTTATTTCTCAGGATTAAATATCTTTAACTGAATCATTAATGTACCAGACCATTTTTATGAGTTTAAAATATTGTTGGTTAAAATAATGAAAATCCCCTTTCTACATCAATAATTATAGCGGTTTCATATATAAAACTAATTTGATCTCCTTTTTATTTTTATATCTAACTATTTATTATATTATTACATTTAAGGAAAGAATAATATTTTATTTTACATTAAGAGCTTTTATATCGTAACATCAAATTAACGTCATTGCATAATTGGGCTATTTCGTTACATATGTAAATAATCTTTGATGAATATTTTATGGTTTACAGGGCATAACCATTCGCTTTCTATTTTGAAGTTAATAGATTTAATCATTTCATAACATACTGCCAACAGTTCTGGTTGCTTACTTGTTATGATTACTTGTTTGCTAAGAAGTGTATTGAGACGTTCATAAATTGCTTTGTCTTTGTTTAAATTATTCGATGACCGAATCCTTACTTCATGTCGTAGACGTTTACTGTGATGTCATCGGTTGGAATCCATTAAGAAGTTTCCGCGGCATTTTTCCGACAGTCAACGAGTTCTTTGAAAATTGCGTCAACTATAAATCGGCAAATTTTTTTTTTTTTTAATTTATGGTGATAGATTATGGTGTCGGAGCAATACCAAAGTTGCGTATCTGTAAAATTTGCTATTTTTTGGGTTTTGTTGTATTTCAACGTGTATTTCTATTTCCTTTGCAATGCTAAAGATAATTACATGAACACTCATGAAATTCGTCCGGTTTAATTTAGAAATTAGCTTCCTTACATCTGCAATCATAATATATTATACAGACCATATATAAATATATATATATATATATATATATATATATATATATATATATATATATATATATATACCTAATTTTTTATGCCTGATTACATAATTGTTTTTTTTTTTAATGAAATGTAAAAAATATCTTTATTTATTTACGTTACGAGAAACGATTTTTTTCTCTAACTGACTTTATTAATAGAGTATCGATTGATTGAGTAGCCATTGCAGAGTGTAATGGATCAAGAAAGGGTCTGCCGAAATAATTTTTTTTGTTCCCAAGCCCAATAAATTTCTATCAATTAAATCATTCAACCGCGTTTTGCAAATGATGCATCCCTCAGGAGAATATTTGTCAGTAACCGCTAGTTGAATTGTTTTATTTCAAATGAGAGTAATTAGTAAACAAATATAATTAATAGGTATATATATATTTGATAGATAGATCGTAGATTTGCAAAAAATTAACAAGGTCAGTAGTGAAACAGAAAAAAATAAAATAAAAAATCAAGTCTAATTTAAAAAAAAAACCAGTATATTTCTTTTTAAAAAAATATTTACTTGTTTTCCTCTTGACCTTGTTGATCTTCCGCAACATTAACCAAACTATTCAGCTCTGTAGTATCTTGGTATATTTTGTCTATCCATCTGATTTTATGTTAGTGGTGTATTATGGTCTGACAAAGCCTACATAACCTCTTTTCCTTTAATAACCGATAAATTCTAATTAATGGTGAAAGAACGAACAGTGATTTTTTTCTTTTTTACGGCTAAGATTTTTTAAAAATATTTACTGGAAACTAATAAATCTGTAAACTGATTTAATACAATAAATTCTTCAGGATAAATACTTTGATTATGCAATGTACACTAACGTCGCAATACAACAGATAAAGTTGCCAACTTTTATTACATGTTCTGGCATTTAAATAAAAAATATTATATGTGAGGCGTGGGATTCCAAAATTACCCAAGTCGATATTCCAATTTTTATTTAACAGTTTTTGTAATAGATTAACATTAGATGAAAGGATTTCTTCCAAATGCAGTTAATGCAACTGTTGATTTTGATTGATTAATTGATTTTGGAAGAATTACTTTCATCTCATTCTACGCTTCAAATATATCGTCTTATAATTAAAGATGTGCTGCAATTAAGAAAAAACAAAAAATAAAAAGGGCAGATTAAAAACGAAATTGTTTATTCGTATAAAACATTTAAAATTAAGTGTGAGCGTTCCCTTTCTTAAGTTTCTTGAGTTTTAAAGTCAACATATAGCTAACCTAATCAGGGTTCAAATTCATTCCTAGAAGTGATTATTATGTTTATCTTTCAAAACAAGCTTTGATTATGAAGCGGTTCTGGTAAAGTCCGTAACCTCTCGTTTAGATAACTAAGTCATTTCAAAGATTTTTATCAGGCTGCATTACGACCAGGGACGTTGCTATAACGATTTTGGTGGAGCGGAAGGAAAAATCTAAAATTTCTCGACAATTTTGACCGGATTTTTCAACTAGAATAAATATATTAAATTTTTCTAAATCTTTTGGAGTTGAAAATGGCTTTTTCTATTCAAGCACAGCATTGCAACGGTCAAATTCCTTTTTTTTAACTTAAAAGGTATTGGTATTGTTTTTAAATTTTAGTAACTCTTTGAGTAAAATGATTTTTCACACTTTGAGGTAGATTCTCAAATAACAAATTTTTCAACTTTTTGGATTTTCAAATAATTTGGAGAGTGTGAGAGAGGCGTCCCCTACCCTATTCCTCTTATGATGACCTCCCTGATTATGACCACTTTAAACAAAAGATTGAATCATTTTCCAATTTTCAGGTGTGGCCAAAAGCGTAGGAATGTTTTTTTAAGCGTGCTAATTTTCCCAGGACATCGGTGTACATTGAATCTTGATAGTTATATAATTGAAGTACTAAATAGAAATATACAGCAAATTTTCTAACGTATTATAAACTTATTTAATTAATAAATTAGTTCACGATATTTCGAAAACATATAGGTACTCAATTTTGTCACGATCATCACCATAAAATTTGTTTATATTGTAGATATTTGCAAGTTATATTTAATCACAATTAATACACACACACACACACATCTGTATATATATATATATATATATATATATATATATATATATATATATATATATATATACTCATATTAGCAGTTATCGCTTTATTGCTAAATTCTGTGGCTATTGATGTTAAATAGTGATTATCACACATTGATCTATACAGTTTATCGTTTTTTTTTTCTTATATTACATAAATTTATTACATAAATAAAATAAATACTTTTAAATTTGTGTGAATTTTTTTTTTTTTTTTGCTCTTCACAAGATAACAGCTCGACTGATTATGACAAAACATTTTCCGTAGTTTTTAAATAAAATGGTGGAGGATTAAAACCATAATATTTTGTCTTCTTTACAAAGAAAGCGGCTTGACAATTTTTTTACCAATCGTTGTTATTTAGAGCCACGATTTTTTTTAAACAAAATTAAACTGTTATCTCCAACCTTAAAACATGGCGAACGTTTTAAAATTTAATTTAATTTTTTTTTATTTTATAAAAAAATCAAAATAATTAGTCTAACATAAATTAAAGGATGCCCTTAAATAGTTTCAGTTTTCCTAAGCATGCCGCAGCCGGAAAAAAATAGCAGGTGGTAGTAAAAAAAATGGTGTTATATAAATTAGAAATAATTTGAAAAATATATATGATTTGTCAAAACTTAAGCTACAAAAATTGAAAAAGTAGAAATGTTGATGTAAATTATGTATATCATTGGCTTGGAAGAAGAGTGACACAGTACGAAAAAGTGGAATTTTTTAAGGAGAATCGTTTGGAGTTCGTCTATTTAGGTTTAATGCTGCTCCTAACTCACTATAAAGCATCAAGTCGGTCATTTTCTTAATCAATACTACTTACATTTTTTGTTTAAAAAAAAAAAATAATCTTCCTTTTTTGACCATATAGATATGAATAGTGTATTAAATTGTGGCATATTTTCATAAAAGCTAAAATAAATTATTATTACAGTATATATTGAGACTAAAAACCTGACAATATTTCTCAAATAAATATACATGAATGACAGCCTTCTAAGTAAATAAATGAAAAACAAAAAATTTCTCAAGCCAAAGATATGATTATTTATCTCCCCTCCTACTGTTTCATTTAGGTACTAAATGAAATCTAGAAAAAATATATTCACAGCTAACTTAGAACAATTAACTAATGGAAGTGATGAATTTCTCCTTGAAGACTTAGTTAAAAACGGATAACTATGTTACGAACCTTCAAATCCTCTGACCAAGCAACCGTGAAAGGAATTGGGCAATTATATTTTTTTTTCGTTTGATCTTCCTGATGATAGATATAAATAACGTAATGGACGAAAAACAAAAAAGAAGTATCGAGTGAATCGCAGAGCTTGAATTTCTGCCACAAAACATCAGAAATCAGTTACATAAACATTTTTTTTTATCGCATCATTTATTGAAGAATATTTCCTTATAAATTGCAAAAACCACAAAATCAAGATGTTATTAATAGCAATGATCAAATTGATTAGTATAATATAAGTTAATTAATAAAATCAAAAACTGTATATTCAACTTTAACTTTGTTTTAAGTTATGCACTGTCTCTACATTATTAATCCTTTTATAGACTGTTACTGTGAGATGTACAATTTATAGTCTGCATTTATTGTTTTAATTTCTTCCACTTACCTAATTATTTAATTTCATAGCTACGTTATTTATTGTAAAAGACTTAATGTATATTAAGTATTAGTTCAATGGAAATATGAACAAGTAATGAAAAGTTTATGTAGAGCATAAAAGTGATTCATTCACCTATGTCTACTAAACTAATACTAAATACTAAATTCAGTTAAGCATCAATTTCATTTTTATGAAACTTAATACGTTTTACCAGTATTAAAAAGAGGAAAACAAATATAATTTTTTAAGTTGGAATTAATTTGATTATTAGTACATGCATTTACAGTATAATATAATATTTTGATTAAAAGCAAAACTGTTACGAATTTGTCAATTTCCAATTAGATCTAGAATTTTTATTTTGATTGATTTTTTTTTTTCGTTCGATTTAAATTTCCACAGGCCGAATTCATGTCCAAATCAAATTAAGTTTTTTTACATCACGTTTTTTGCTTTCTATTTTAAAAAAAATAAAAAACATAACGATTGCCAGTTGTAAAAAAAAAAATAGTTGGATTTTCGTTTTTTTCTAAATTGGGAGCATTGTCTGCTACTGATTAAGCTTTTTATTGTTACATATAAAATTTTTAAACTTTTGAAATAGAGAAGGTAGTACATGTATGTGTGTGTGTGTGTGTGTGTGTACTAATCGAGTTGATAACTTTTTGTTGTAAAAATAAATTAAAACGAAAAATATAAAAATGCATTTTTTACGTATTTCAAAAAATCGTAATTCAAATTTGAAAAATTTGCTCATTTTTTGCATTAAAAAATAAATTGTCACTTTATATAAGCAAATAAAAGTATTGAATAAGTGTTTACGTTTAGATAAACACTTTTAAAAATTTCTAAACATTTTTTCTGAGTTGGGAACCTTGACTGTTAAAAGGTTAAGAAAAATAAAGGCAGAATTTAACCTAAAAATGGGGTGACTTCTTATATTTTTTAAAGCGGTATATTAAATTAAATCTATTTAAAGCAGTCCATAGATCGTGCATAGCTGGCAATTGGAGCTAAGATATGCAAGCTTTCATATCAGTCAAACCAGTCCTTTAATCCTGAATTATAGACGAGTCGGAGGAATTTGAATAATATTCTTGGAGATTTATTGATGATATATTTGCATTATAATTCAACAGCTGTTGTAGGTGAGACCGTGTGTAGGTTCCGAAATCAGGTCACGTCGAATTTTTCTTTAATATTAAATCTGATTTATTCGCTATACTGCACTTTTTACGACACTTAACTGGCATTCACACACTATAAACTTTTACCGAAAAAAGTTTCATTATCTTCAAATCAACATCTTGA
This sequence comes from Rhaphigaster nebulosa, assembly GCA_948150685.1. Taxonomy (NCBI): domain Eukaryota; kingdom Metazoa; phylum Arthropoda; class Insecta; order Hemiptera; family Pentatomidae; genus Rhaphigaster; species Rhaphigaster nebulosa. The sequence continues at coordinate 113,636,476 of OX411311.1, read as the reverse complement.
GACTGGATACTTAAAAAATAATTAAAAATCAAGCTCTGAAATCTTCTTCTCCCTTTAAATTGAGAGCTTGAAAACTTCAAAGTTGTTTTCCCAGAAACTGTCGATTTTGAGTTGGAACACTCGTCTCGCAAAGGAGCGAATGATTTCTATTTGTCGTGCAGAATGATAGCCTCTATGCGTTATATTAAGAAGTGTAAAGAATGCAAAAAAAAAAAAAAAAAAAAAAATGAATGCCAACAAAACTGCATCACTCGATTATGTAATGGAAAGATAACGGCCTTTTTATGTAAGTTTTTATTTTGGTATAATATCACATGATAACCTCTTAACATTTATCAACAATATCTTGTATATGGACAATTATTGTTATTATAAAAAAATATTGCGTACAGTTTTGCACAGATGATATTAAGCTCATAGTAAGCACTAATTTAAATGTCATTGTAATAACATTTTCAATTTTCTTTGAAAAACTATATATATATATATATATATATAAATCAGGTTTCAGTGGGGGGGAGGAGAGAAATAGAACTTAATTTAGTTTAAAAAACATTATCGAGTTGTTTTATTCTATATGAAAACTTCATTCATTATATTGTATTGTAACACAAAAAATACTTTTAATCTGGCTGCTCCAATCGAACTGGGGTTTTTAAGATTGTGGCATCAAGTTAATTAATATTTTAATAAGTGTGATCCTTTTAGTAATTTTTTTTTTTTTAGTTTTTATTATCTGAAAGTGATTGTATCGATTTTGGCTGAACGGATATCTGGGGTACTCGATCTTTTATTTTTAATTTAATATCTTTGAATGACCTGGATCAAAAGATAGTGAACGAAAAGCAATACCTAAATGAATTGAGCGTTATCGAGCAAGGAATACTCTTATATTTAGCGTATATAATAAATAATTTAAGGTATTACAATTATAATTATAAAATTACATCGAGTATTACTTCAAAAAAAAAAAAATTGTTGGTTGTCGATTTCTTATTTAACAGGTGCGAATTAATGTTTACTTGAAGGACAAAAAAAAAATATATTATTTTTAAATTTATGCTGTTCTGAAAATAACATGAAAGTTATACATATATATTATCTTAGCCCAATTATTTAAAAAATAACTAATGATTAAAAAAAAAATTTTTTTTTATTAATTTCAGAAAAAGTTCATGGGATTTTAAAATCAATCTACATTTTGAACAATCTTTTTTTCTTTTTTTTTTTCGTACGGCTCTACGTCCCCCACGTTGTCATGGCCTGCTCCTGCATGCTCATGACAACATGCTCATGCTCCGCCAGTTGTTTCTGAACAATCTATAACGAATAAACTTTATTCATAACTAAAATTTTTTTTATAATATTAATACTCGAGTCTATTACGCATAGACATTAGTAAATTTATTATATTCATTTATTTCCTAATGTGCTATTTTTTCACAAAAAGGGATTAAAGATTTTCGGCCCTGCAACGTTGTATTTTCAACAGCGTAAATTATTTTTGTTATAACTTTTGTTTATAACAAACAGCCTGGAGGTGACCTTAGCTTTACGTTGCTATAGTCTAGGGTTTCCGAACATTCAAACCCTCGACTATAAAAACAGTGCTTATCTATCAAAATATATGGACTATGCAGACTCAAACATTTTTCTTGTTACAAAAGTGATGAGATAAACCCTTCTAATGTTGCTGATCCTTAATTCATGTTCACTCGAAACGCTAACATCTTAACATATATGTTACGCAATCTTCTTTTTGAAAAAAAAAAAATGAAAATTCTTTTGATAGGATTATGTTCCGATCGATCACCTATACGTATCTAAGTTGTCTACCTTAACCTGTTTGAAATGATTTTACCACAATAAAATTATTAACAATAATTTAAAATTTAATCCAAAATTCATGTTTCTTTTTTAAATTATTTAAAAAAAATAAAAATACAAGGGATGAAACTTTTTTTTAAGCAAGTAGAATAACTTAAATACATGGAAGAAATCACTTTGTTCTTAACAAGATTTTTTGGTAAATATTGGCTTACTACAAGGGCTAGATTTAAGAGGTTGTTGTGTTTTATATTTATTTCTGTTATTGGCTGTGTTATGTAATGCGAAATCAATTCTGCTTGAAAAAAAAAATAGTGAAGGAGCTGTGATGAAAGAATCTTCTCTTCGATAATGATGACGTTCGGAAGCCCGATCTCTCATCCATCTCTTCTTCTATCTATACTTTTTTTAATTTTTACCAACGTGAATCACTGAATTTAGTTTTGATTAATATTAATTACCTACATAAATTAAAAACATATATTTATATTTTTGCACATTAATAATTGGATAGGATTGTTTTTTACAACTGGTTCTTATATTGAACTTTTTAGGATTATTATTCATTAGTGAATCATAAATAAAATTATTTATTATATAAGTTTTACAAAATATTCAATTTATTGATCATTTAATAAATACTTCTATAACTATCATCAAATAAGTACAAAAGGTACAGGGCTAATTTTTTTTTATCATTAATTTTTTTTCATTGATTATATTCGGATTTGAAACAATTATTTTGTTATTTTGGATATCAATTGAATTATGCAGAAGACCTTGCCTTACTTAGCCCCGTATTTCCTGTTAATCTACTGGATAACCCTCCTTCAATTTTTGGAGGTCTTGAAGGTATAGTATCCGGACCAGCCAGGCGCTGCCGAAATTTGGCCCACCTACCCTAGAACGTATTTCACTGAAAAATACCTCACATTAATTTAATTTATTTCCAAAAAACTACTGAAATAACTCCATTACAAACTAGTATGTCTTAAAAATAATTTGGCCTGTATTTCAAGTCAAATTTAGGACATATAATCAGAAAAAAAAATCAGAAGGCTGTGTTAGCAATAATTCTCATGTTGTAATGAAAATAAGTCGAATAAAAGTCGTTGTTAATTTCAAATTTTAATGTCAAATTATTCAATAATATTATGATTTCTTTATATTTCACAGAATATAATTAACCCCCTTCCCCCGTCCTCTCTTAACATATCGCTTTATAAAGCTAAATACCTATATTGCAAAGAACGTTAGATAAAGATAGTTGGCAATGAATCAATGATTCAAAATGGCTAAAAAGATTTTTTAATAAAATCAGTCTGATAAACAATCGTAAATTAAATTAGAAGATATAAAATTCCAGAATCGTATTTATTCTAGTCCAGAATAAATTTGTATCTTGTGCCATAGTTAAATTTCTGTAGTAAATTTACCAAATAATTTTATAAATTCGGCATATTTTTATTTCATTTTATTCATATTATATTTTGGAATATTGAAATAAATTCCGAATATTTTTTGTAATAAGTAAAAGAGTATTTGCTCCGTATTTCCGTTAAGCATGTTATAGGAGCTTCGATTTCTCCAGAAAAGATCACAATTTAATTATACCTTTACATTCTCCGTATTTTACTCAATTTAATTTTTTACTTATTAATTCATATTTTACTGAAATATTTCTCATCATTATTAAAATTAAAGTTTCAGAATCTTCTTTGATCTACCAAAATGATCCTAATCATTTCTACAGATACTTCAGATTCAGTTATATTCGTATTTATAGAAATAATATTAAATTTAATACATTTTTTTTTCCAGTAATTCTTCACTTGTGAAGTTTTCCTCAACAAAATTCCTCCTTTAGCCTCTCTTTCCAATTTTTCCTGTCTATCACCTCCCCTTCCGTCAACCCATGTTAGGCCATGATTTCATCTACTTTATTTTTCCATTTTATTCGGTCTTCCTCTCTTTCTTCTACCTTCTGTTTTCCCATTCCATTTCGGTATCCGACTTGATTCCATCCGTTTTAAGTGACCATACTTATCTTCTTTCTTTGGCCCCTTCTAAGATATCTCTTTTTACTTACATTCTTTCTCTGATTTCGCAATTCCTGACATGCTCCATCCTAGGTAGGCCTCCTTCACAAATCCATCTCCACTGTCAAAAGTCTTTTATCCTAAACTATATCCAGCCAAATAACATTATACTTTCGACAAGTTCATTATATATTAGCTTCTTCCTCTTGTCAAGCATATTTCTGCTCCAGAGGAGAGAATTTAACATGCCGATAACCTTTCTACCACTGCTGATTCTTTTATTTACCTCAATGTTTGTGATCCCTTTCGAGTTTTGCAACATCTGGCCCGCTCACTTCGTCCCTCTCTTTGCACATTTGCTTTTTTTTTTTTTTTTTTTTTTTTTTTATAATTGACGAATAAGGCCCCATTTTTTGTATTGGTCCAATACTTCCCTAAACAGGCAAACTTGTTAATCTTTATCTTGTTGATGTACTCATATCATCTGTTATTTACTGATGACCAGGTGATTGTCGCATAAGATAAAGATGACAAATTGAATATTAAAATCAAATAAAAATTTTATCGAATAGTCTAAAAATAGCGAAAATAGGCAAAAAATTTTTCATTGAATTATTTTATGGAAAAATAGGGAACTAATGGTTTCAACTAAAAAATTTCATTATTTAACTAATACGATGGGAATAATGAGAGACTGGGTTTCTGAAATCGTATTAATGTCTTGGTTGGTTCAAGCATATTAAATTGTAAAGGTAAATTTCGAGTAAAAATTAGTATATATGGTAACATGAAATATTTATAAAAATCGCTCGTTCTCCATGCCTTTCTTGAAGTGAAATTAGAAATAAAAATACAATGGAGTAATGTAGGGGAATAAAGACATGTATAAAATATATATAATAAACAAAACTAAAATTAAACAAATAGGAAATAACATAAAATAAAAGGGGAAATGTAAGGGCATAAAGACATATTCAAAAACTCAAACTAAAATTGAACAAAATGAAAATAACTACATATTAATAACATAGTAAACAGAAAAAAATGAAGCTAACTTGTAGTATCTAAATATGAACTCACCTAATAATAAGGCTATGGAGTATAGGATAAGGCTGACCCAAAAGGAAGAAAAACGGAGAGAGTGGGTATATATTCGTAATGATAAATTATGAGTAAAAATTTGTAATGGATGGTAATCTGAAATATTTCTAAATAGCTCGTTCTCCATACTTTCGTAAAATGCAATAATTGTCGAGTGTTTGATACCGTGCAATTGGGATGTTCCACATTGATACCGAGACCCACTTTCATTAATCCCATCGATTTCCTAATGTTCAATAAAAAAGGAGAGGGAAAAAAAGAAGAAAAATCCTAAATATACAGATGTCGTGCCAAGGTCACTCTTATGAGATAAAGACACTTTAAGATATATAAAGAAAAATCTCACTCAAAAGATAATTTAAGTTTTTAACGTTTTTAAGATATTCTTCCTTCTCTGCTATTCAGAAGATAACGTTTAAAAGGTTATAAAACTTATCGAATCATGAATCATATATAATTTTATTTTAATAAATCAATCTTTCAAAGAAAGAATAGAGATTGATCAGACATTACTTTCCTTCGCTTGCATGAATGCAAATCTGGCAAGGAAGTTTTTACAAATTGTATATTTTATTGATAGGTGTGAATATTTAAAAAAAAAAAAAATATATATATATATATATATATATATATATATATGTATATATTTCTTATATACATTATATAATCTTATATATAATATATGTAATGAACATTTTCCTTTGGTTTTCATTAATTCAGAATTAGTCAGAGATGGCTAATAACTTATTTTATCTCTTCGATTTTCTTCATAGTCTCTTAGACTCTGTCTCTAATATAAAGGGGTAGGGATACATTATAAAAGAGGGGAATCTAGCTGGTACCCTCTATTCGTTCGTATCTACATAAGAAGTATGGAATATAATATTGGAATTTAGGCTGTTGTATGCTCTCCCTATTTCACAAGACTATTTCAAGAATTGTTCTTGTGTTGTCAAATAAAAAAATTAAGCCTTGGCATTTATTTTCCCTTTTAGTTTAGTCATCTGACATTTTCAGATGATATCATTTCAAAGAACATGTAAAGTAATGAATTGTAAAAATAGGATATAATTTAAACAAGAAGTATAATAAAACAAAAAAAATTAACGAAAAAATAAAATAAATAATTTATATAAATATATATATATATATATATATATATATATATACATATATATATATATATATATATATATATATATATATATATATAAGTGGATTTCGGAAAATTAAGGAATGAAATAAGTTAAACCAACATGTGAATACGAATTAAGAAATAATATTCGAAAAAAAAACAACGTTTTTTAATCTATTTTTTGGCTGTGGAGTCTCTCAGACTCCGTAGTCCTTGACAGTGAGATAAATAAGTAGCAAACGTAAGGGTTATTCAAGGTTGTTATCAGGGAGTGCCTAATGCAATATCGTTTCTGTGAAAATAATATATCGAATGAACCGATAGCTATCATATATAGCTCGTTAGCTGCCCCTGAAGTTGGGATAAACGGCTCGTTACTGATTTACGACAAAAAGTGCCGGAACGAAGGGATCTCCGATATCATGTTTATATTTATCCGGAGCGGGCTCGTGCGTGACTTCTCTTCTTATCTCCGCAATGGTCGGATTTATTAACCATACGTCTCCTTTGCAAAGAAGAAATATGTCCAGTCGTGGTTTCCGCGAAACTTCTAATCTCCGCAGTCCATGCTCCGCGGAGTAGCGCTGATATCCTCAGCTTATCTCTTCGTCTTTATTATTCTATGCTTGACAGTTTTCCAGAACGTAAAACTAACACCTACAACGAATATGTTCATTATGCAGTAAATATGAAATGGGGAATAATTTACATTTTTTTCGCAATTTATCCGAGTTCCAAATATTGTGATATAAAGATAAACCTTAAATAATTCTCATTTTCATGATATATATATATATATATATATATATATATATATATATTTAATATAATACTTATTATAAAATTATGCATTAAGCTTTTATTATGCGCTAAATATGATGAATCATAAATACTGACTTTTTGCTACCTTATTATTTAAACCAGGAAATCATTCATCTAGCTTCTTTCCAGTCCCTCTGCGTATGATAATTTGTTTAGCACGTAAAAATATGTGATTTTTTTCAGATTTGCATTTATATATATATATATATATATATATATATATATATATATATATTATAATTTTTTGAATAAATATTTGTTGTTATGAGTTGACGAATTTTGATCTAATTAAGTCAGTCAAAAATTGTCTAGCTTTATGCTGCTTTATTATTTAGGTCAGAAGTACCCTCATCTAACTCCTCTCCAGCTTTAGTTTCTATGAGATGATTTCTTTTAAACTTAGAAAGATGTGAATTTTTTTCAGTTTATTATTTACACAGGAATGCCTATAATTTTTTTTTTTTTAGTTTTAAATTTGGTTTCACAAATTTGGAACTTATGCCAATTTATTTATCAACAAATATTAGGTGATTCGACTTTTCTATCTAATCGTAATTTTAAATATATATGCTGTATGACTTGTATTGTTGTAGCTAAGATCTTTTTCGACATGCAGCCTCTAGTAACGTATTTTAAATTTAAGACCTAGGTAACTTAAGTTTAAGGTAACGGTTGAATGTCTGTGTATACAGATGAGTAAAAATTATATCGTAGTTTATAAAGTAATGTTTTCTAATTTGCCATAATTTAAAAATATTTTTCATTTTTACATCGAGTATATTATCTATGTTTCGTTTTAGTGCTGATTATCTACTGGGAGTGTTTGCAAAATATAGGAGTGGTACTATAATGCCGCCCTGAGGGAAATATGCCGAAATAGTTTTGATAAACGAGATCTTTGAGGATTAATTTAACAGATAAATGGTAAAGAAAATTATATATATAAGCATATATATGTATGTATTCAATAAAAAGGTAAAAGCGATTCTGATAGTAAATTTTTTTTTTTATTTTTGAGTTTCCTAATTAAACTTAAGCCCACATAACTATTTTGTTGAATAAAGAGAGTTTTTGTAGTTATCATTTTTGAACAATGCAAAATATTATTCCATACAAAAATCTAGTATGTTTCAAATTATTATCTTATCAAATACCCCCCTCTCCCTCCCGTGTTTTGATGTCTTCCTAATTTTATTTTTTTATACGACAAAGAACTTCTTTAAAATGACCTTAACATTCCCCGGATATGGCCGAAAATAGATATCCATTCCTTTCACTATTAACTTTATACTTCGTGAAACCCTATATCCGTAGTAACCTTGCCTCCTTAACATTTTCTAATAATCCTTTGTCTTAAATAAGCAACTGAAATGTATGTTGAAAGAGCCATTTCATATATTGAGTCCTTAATAATTACTTCTATGCACTTTATAATTTAGAGTAGTTTTCCTCTACTCTCTAGTGTCAAATGAATGATCACTATCATTCATAAGACATTCGATACTGGAGGAAAAGTTCTTGAAATTATTAAGCAAATTGAAAAAAAAAAGTATGGAGCTTATTTTAAGAAATTGAATTTTAGCGATTTTTAATAAATTGTAATAATTTCAGATATTTAAGGCAATTAATTTTAAACCTATGATAATATCCTAAAATTATTGCTTAGTTAACGGATAGTAGCGTGAACAATATCGGTACCACGCGATCTGTGAACTCAATAAATATTGGAATATTCGATTATTATTTGTTTGAAAATTTCGTGATAAGAATATATCATTAGTTCATAGTTTATATCGATTGAGCTTTAGATTTCAGATATTGAAATCTAGAATAAATATCAAATTTTAGCATTATACTGAAATAAATTCTGCAAAACTTTTTTTTTTTATCCAAGTAATTTATTTAAATATTTAAAAAAAAAGTAGTTAGGTTTAGGTTAATTTTTCCTCAACCAGGTAGGGTAATCCTCTTTTATATTTTGCTTTTGTTTCACTTATGAAAAGTTGAAGACATGAGTGCTTATCTAGGTCTTGTAATATTAAAAACCCAAGATCTTGTTTGATTTCATGATTTCTCAATGGATTGCACAGATCATGTCTTTAAAAAACTATTTTGCGCATTCTTAAGCGAAAGTAGCGGATTTGATTTATTTCATACTGGACTATTTTTACACTGTTCGACAGCTTTTCTCCAGGTTTGGGCCGAATCAATTTAATCATTTTACATAGCCTGGAACTGGTGTGCAAATGGTCCACTTTTAAATTATTTTGGGGAGCTTCGTAAAACCAAGCTCTTCAAGAATAGACTATAGATGAAAGACAAATCCGCATTTTGCAACAATGCACAAGTATATCAAATTCAGAGCGTCGTTAAGGCGTTTGGTTCTGCTTAATTTATCGGACAAATGGTTTGCCTTGAAAGAATTCAATTTTCATAAAGAAAGCGAAAAATCTTGTATTAATTATGCTATTATAAATATCGCAGAAGGCAATTTCTCAACATTTACTTGGATTCACTAGTGGCCAAAGGGCTTTCGTCGGTCGATTTCAGGTGATAATTTTATGATTCTTTCTAATAGTTTTACAATAAAAAAAAAAAAGTAATTTGATTTTATTCTGTCATAATAATTTTTTTCAAATTTAATATCCAAGCATTTTGGGACTTTAGTGCTGGAATAGATATTTTAGCTGGATTCTATTCTGCTAGGACTTGGTATTATAAAGCTGTCCAAAAGAATTAATTTTGATATTCAAATGAACTAAGAAAAAAGTTGGTATTTTAATTTAATATGAAAATCATGAGATGACCGCGATGAAGTTTAAATTTTATTATATTATTTTTCATGATATAGTTACTATCGAATATTATCATAATTAGAAAAATCTGGCGCGCTGCGCGCATCACACAACTTTTACTTATCTTTCTATAAAAATTATCCATTTTTTAAAATAATTTAAGGAATTAACACAAACAATAAAAAAAACAGTTTCAGCAGCATGCACTTCACGCCTATCACAAAATTAATAATATGAAAATAAATGTTTAATGTTTCTTACTTTTTTGGAAATTCCATTTAGTTTTCATGAAAACATTTACATTGTATTTAATAATATATAAGTAGAAATTATTAAGTACAAGTTTCCGCTAAAAAATCTGATTCGAAATTTTTCACGATCGGAATACTTTCCCATACTGTATATTTCATAGATAAGTAAGTGAAAGTAAAAATTAATCAATGGTTGAAAATAGGGTTTTCACTTAAGGAATATAAGAAATCTGAAAGCTGAAAATTATCACTTATATCTTATTTCTAATTGTATGTGATATAACTGACAATACCATTACCAGTTGAACGCTTTTTTCAAGAAAATGACTTCATAGTAAGTTTTAACCAAGAAGATCGAGAAATGTTTATATAATTTTAATTTGAGAGACTGAAGCCCTATAATAATAATAATATCAAGAAATACCACAACGGTCTTTGTGCTCTATTATGAGTTTTACACGCATTATTCAAGATTTGTTTTTAAATTTAATGCTATTGAATTTAGAAATGTGCCAGTAGGAGATTTAACAATCGAGATGTAGCCTTGAACCTGAGCCGACAGGAGGTTGCTAATTAATAACCAGTTGTTTAAATAAATTGCGTTGGCCTAACAGCTGCAGCCTGAGACTGATGGTCTTCAGCACTGCAGGCCAAGGCAGGAAGCCCTCTAAGACATTTCACTCATCTATGGGGGCCTTGGGCTGTTTCCGGGCTAATTCAGTTATAGGCAATTTGAATTTGAAATTAGCTCTAATTCTAAGGCCCAGAAACCTCGATCTGCTCTACAATCAATTGCTCCGATTAATTGTATTTTCGTTTGCACAATCAAAGTACTACGTGCAACTTCCATGCATATATTGCTTAAGGGCCAACATAGAACATGACTGCATAATTTCTCATTAATGCATGGAAGATTGTAAAAATACAAAAAAAATAATCTAGAATATTTTGTGAAAATATTTATTAAACCTTTTTTTTTTTGGATAAATCGTTAAATGTCAATTCCATTATTCTGTATACATTTATTTCTTTTGCTATAACAATTCATTTTATGAATAAATTAATTTTTTACATAAGGGTAAAAATAATTAAAATCGATTAAAGAAAGGTTTTCTAAAATTATTTAAATGTTTAAATTCACATTTTCAATTCTTCATACTAAACAAATTTTTAGAATAATGAACTATGGATGACAGTTTCAAACTTTTGTTAAATACCTGTTGTGTAGTGATTTTTAACATTAAAATTAAGAAGTCGGTCGGGTTGAAGAACACACTAGTAAGTATAACTTATTTTTATTTTGTGCCAACGTTTCGGCTTAAGTTTTAGGCCATCATCAGATAATTTCAAAACATTTTCTTATTTCTACTTGCATTATTTTAATTTCAATTAATTTTTAGTTTTATTTTTAAAAGGCAGTTGTACTTTTATTATTTACAAAATTTGTATTACCATAATTATCTCTATGTGCTTTAAATGCTTCCAAATCTTCATACTAGTTGTTATTTTAGTAAATTATTTTCATGTATTTTATTATATCTTTCATGTGATTCATAATCTTTCCTTCACCCTTTTCACATTATTTTAATTTTCATTATTTGCAATATAAATTAACGTTTTATTTTATATCGGCGGTTCTAATTTTTTTACGGAGAGTTGGGGTGAGTGCCATTTCGTACAGTTTATAGAAACCCTAATTTCAGCGCAATTCTACCTATCCGTACGAAAAATGGGAATGGTTTAGGGCCTTATAAACTATACAAAATGGCACAAACACCGCGTCTTCGTAAACAAATTAGAACCGCAGATATAAAATAAAACGTTTGAAAAGTTTTTCTTCATTTAAAATACTTTTTCTCCCTTATAAAGGCATAAACTCTGAACGTCATTAGGACAGGTCAATAATCAGAAATTCAACTTTCCGACGAATGAGGAGGAAAGGAGTTATGATTGCTTAAATGAACGGCGGATATCGGCAGGAAAAAAAATCATCCAGAAAAAAAAAGTCCAACATTTTTTTTATTTTTATCGAAAATTTTATTTAAGGGCTTTAATGGACGTTAAAAATGAATCTGACTTGCTTTGTCCTTGATTTTTTTTTTTTTTGCCTACTTTATTGGAAGTCTTTTGGTTTTTTTTATAACTTTTTTGTACATTTAAACTCATTTAATACAATCTGCAATATTTGTTTCTTTTTTTAAACACACACAAAAAAAATCGATTGGCATATGAGAATATTGAAATGCATGCAAAGGCAGAATAAAATAATATAAAAAAAATTTTAAATTATCAAAAATAATTTTTTCTCGGCTCCTAGGGCATACCGGATACGTTTCTAATATTTTTCGACCGAGTTTCACAATAAAAAGTTTCATTGAAATCGGTCATGTCACGTCCGTGGCCGCCTCTCTTGTTATTAGGTAGTACCTTCAGAATATCCTCAATTCATTCAAATTAATTTATTTTATGTATGATAATTTATAATTTTATGATTTTTTATAATATCAAAATTATCCGTCACAATTTTAAAAAAATAATTGAAACCAATTGGTATTACGTTTTTTGTATTCAAATTCCGAAATAGAACTAATTCTACGTTTTCTAACTTCTTTTCTCTTGTTGTTTTTCTTTAAATTAATCAACCAAATCAATTTAACAAACCTGTATTCAGTTCATTTGCAATCATTTTAAATATGTCGAATCAAGAGACTTAGGTTTGTTTAATAAATGCTCTCTTGGGCCGACTACACGAATCGAGACCAAAAAAGATTTTGCGAACTTAAACAAGTTTTGTGGTGACTAAAAATATCGTGTTAGATCCTGCCTAAACTAAACAAACAAACGAGTCGACACTTTCCTGTTTAACTAAAGTGGAAAGTGGAATTCAATATTTAGAACTAGATTCAGAAATAATAAAAAGAAATAAATGATTCCAGGATATGACTTGGATTATTTAATATTCAATTTTATGGTCGATCCAGGAATAATTATTTTAAAAATTACTCTCTTGTCGCTATCTTGTGTTTAGGAACATACTTTTATATTTTTATATTTATTCATCGGACTTAATCTTTTTCTTTTTTTTTCTCTTTATAATAATGATTTCCCTAAGAGGTTAATAAATGGACAGAGAGGTAAGAAATATATGGAGAAAAGAAATTGAGAGAGAGGCTTAAGGAGCAATTTGGTTGAGGAAAACTTCATGCGTGAAGAAATCTTAAATTAAAAAAAAAAAAATTCCCTAAGAAACCAACAATTATACATCTGCCTTAGACCGATTATAGGGATAGTTTCTCTCACTAGAACATTCTTGGTTTTACTTCATTCTTTTTGAGTTTTGCCTACCAAAGCTTATTTTTGAAAATGTGAATAAAAATGAATTTGTGTATATATATATATGTATATGTATATATATGTATATGTATATATATATATATATATATATATATATATATATATATATATATATATATATATATACGTATACACATATATATTAAAGGCTTTTTATAATTAAAAAAAACAACTATATTTTTCTCTTTCTCCGTAGATGACGAAGACATGGGCGTATGAAACCTTTAATTGTCCGTCATTTTGAAACGAAATGGTAATGTTGAGTTCCTAGGGTCCTCCTGAGGTGACCTGTGACTTGGGTGCTTTATCTAAAAAAGAATGTGTCAGTAATCTCGGAGAAAAGCCGCGGACGGACTGATTTTTTTAATTCTTTTATTTTGGAATATTTTTTTGGCGAAGTAGGACAAGAAAGGACATTTAATCCCCATAAAAAAACTTACTAGATTTTTTTTTTTTTTTAAAGTTAATAAAGAAAGTACATTAATTCTATAATATTGAATTTAAAATAATATTTACTGTCCAATCAAATGTTCATCTGATATTTAGTTAGTGTTATTATTTCATTACTTTAAATATAATCATATTATTTTGTTGAACAATACTATGTATGGTAAAATTTATTATACCTGGCTGCTCCTTGACAAAATAATCAATGCATATTTATTTTAAATGAATTCATTTATTGGCTTCAACCACCTGCTATTATTTATTAAATACCTGAAAAAAATAAACTACTTTTAAATTTTTTGTTATTATTTTGTATGATCGTAATTACAGTTAAAGAAAAAAATACAAATTATCTATTATAAGAGAAATATTCAGGGAACATCCCCTTAACTTAAATTCTTCAAACACAGTTTCTAAATCACAACTTTTTCAAGATATCCTGTTCCATATGGTGCTCTCCTTATTGCGCGGACAAGAGGAGAATGTGCATCTCCTTTTAGAGATCTTTTACCAGGACATTTTGTCACAAGGAGGAGGTTCAAGGACTTGGAGGCCAAGCCAATGATGGAATTAGCTTTGTATTTTTCTCGAGCAGTTTCTTCATTCCGATTATCACAGGACTATTAAAATTTTATCTATTTTTGTTTAGTAACATTTCAAATCCTTATATTTCCTTATATTTTTGCTATATCAACTAGTAAAATTGTATTCATCCTGATTTTTGTATGAGTTATAGTCACTATAATTCATATTATTGTTTTATCATATGTCTTAACTTAAGAGTTAAGTTATTTCGACTGTATAATTTTTTAATATTAATCAACATATCGCACATCCAGAGTGAAAAATGCATAACCCAAAATTTTAACGTCAGAAATTTTAAAAGTTGAGCCCCTATCATCCCAAATAGTAGCTAGGCTCTCTAATATCAGGCCAAACCAATAGACACAATAGATGATCTAACTGGAACATGTGTTAGAGAAAACATCCTTGGGGCTTCTATGTAGAATTTAGCATGTGTTTTTAATGCCCGTTTAAACAAATTTTATCAATTATCATTGATAATAAAATTTTCAATTTTATCTTTTCACGAAAATAATTTATATGTTTATTACATATTTTATTTACATTAATTGTCCATGTACTGATTGATTTTCACTAATGAAGCTTCTTGGCCGGTATGCTTTATGTTTATTTGTTACATAATTCTGATTCTCATGAGACCTAGTCCCAGTCTAAATTGATTTTTTTTTTCTATCCATCTTCTATCTAAATATTAAATGAAACTAATATGACAGGAGAGCCTAAGAGATCTAGGATACGTTAATGAAAAGGCCTGAGGTACTTTACGAACTCGATCTAGTTATTTTAACCTTTAAATACTTCAAGTCTCCAAACTTGAAACCTTTCTATATCAGGCTCTAGATTTTGGAAATCCGAAATAGCAACCAAAATCTCCGATCAACATACTTTCTTGAACTCGCTGTGAATTTCTTGAGGCCAGTGAATTTCGTTTATTTTAATGTCTTTAACCTATTCCATTTATAGTTTGATTAATATACAACGAAATATACATATTTTAAATTATTATTTTTATAATGATATTTTATTTCGATTAATTCATTTATTAACAATATATTCTATTTTATAGCTAATCAATTATAACTAATAATGTTTTGCTTTAATTAATTTTGCTGGTTATTTTACTGATGAAATATCTCGTAATTTAGAATTTAATTTGCACTAATCCGCGTCTAAAAAAAAAATATTATAAAATGGATTAAGAATGTGAAGTAGCCAATGTCGGTTGATTAGGTGCCCTTGAAATTCTTCACATCAAGCGATCGTACATTTTCTGTTCCACTGGACCTTGAAAAATGCGGAAGAACAGTTGTTCGTATAAGCTAAATATTATATATCATATTGTAAATACAAATACAAGTACCAAACTAATCCTAAATAAAAAAAATAAATAAAAAATAAAATATTGATGTGCTTTTGCTTGAATGCCCTTCGGAACGAAATAGTTTGTTAAAACGAATAATAGATATTTTAGTATATTTCGTATCTGTTGTGGTTGTTTTATTAAATTTTGTCATGGGTGAATGAATCACTTTTATGTTCATTATATGTTTTCAATTAACTTATATTTAATACTTATATTTAGTCTTTCATTATAAATCTATACAAAACTTGACATAAATAAAATTTAGATTGAAATTAGGCTGTTGTTAGAACATTCGAGAAAAACCTCAAGCCTCTCAAACAGAGGGCAATGACTAACCACAAAATCAGGAATAAATAGGACTGTAAATGACAGAATAGCATTAATGAAGACTAGATGCACATCCTACTTCGGGAGCCTAATAAAGACTCAGTGAATTGCGATGTCTTGTATTTAACTCGTAAACATAAACAGAACGGGATTGGAACAACAATGGAGCATCTCGGGAAGGTTATTAGCAATTATTAGTAATAAAAAAACAACTTTATTTGACTTACAAATAGTAAAAAAAAAAAAATATTTTGAAATGGATATTTTCTCATTTTGCCTTTATTACGGTTAACAATGGAATTGATACTTACTTTATGAGTTTTTCAATAAATTCCCGAGAGAAGTTTTGATATTCTTTCATCGAATACCAATAAATTCTCTTCTATAAATAAATTCTATTGTAAATTCTCTTCTATTATAAATTCTCTTCAATTGTAAAATTGGGTGCTTCTGTATATTTTATGACGACTTATCCGGTGGGTGTTCAAAAGGAATTTGATTTGAATTACACCCGATTAAAACGTTTTCTAGGTATTTGATTAGGTATTACCTACCTTTAATTATTTTTATTTTGTTTTCATCGTCCCTAAATTCTCATTCTTGAATATTCTCCTCATTCGGTAGGATTACATTTTTAGGAGTCATATTATGATTAATTTGTACTTTTTGGGCAATTACAACCATGCCTGACAATTAATTATGTGATAGGATTTCCTTATTTTATTTTATTTTTGTCTTGTATAGTAAACTCGTAGTATGTATGTCCTTAGCATTTCCTTAATCTAATACTTAGGTTTCAAACATTTTTTGCCAGCGCTATGGAACTCCTGTAAGTCTTAGCTTGCTTATTTTATCTTAGAGGGGTTTCAAGGGATAAAACAAAAAAATAATAGTTACTTCTCTTTTTTTTGAATTCCTTGGCACTCCGCAGTTTTAATTCATTATGAAGTTTTCATGGATGTTCCTTATTAATTTCCTTTATATTTTTTTATTATTACATTTTGGAACAATCCTAATTTTTTTTTGTCTTTTTTTCGAATGTATGAAAACAATCGTGCACTATATAATAAGGTCAGGTTGATAATGTTTGTATATATCAAAAGGGAAATTTTTATTTATGTAATCAGGAATAAAGATTATCATTTTTTTAAATTATAAAAATGCTTTCTGCTAGCTGAAGAGGTGCTTGATCTTTCTTCCTACCTACTCAATTTTTTTTTATCTCACGACATATATTTTTCAAATAGATATAAAACATTCGTGAAAAGAGACTATAAATATAATTGCCGTAAGATTATAAGCAAATTTATTCCGTACAGTATCTTAAATTTTACTCGTTTTAAAGGATTCAAATTATATTCAAAGCCATATAGTTGGAAGAGTCCAGTTAAATATCTGCTATATCCTGGTAGCACATCCTCCAGAAACAGGAGCAGCCTCAGTTTCCACATTTCGCGTGCTAACTGTCCTAAGAGGAAACGCGTGACAAGGCACATTCCGGAATAACCACGGCCCTATAAATATTTCAGAATATCCACGGCCCTATAAATCGGGGGTTCCGTTATCCGCCACCAGAGCGCCCCGCAGCGCCCGGATCCTTCCTAGATCTAGAACTAGTTCTAGGGGTGGAGGCACCTTGTTTCTTTTTTTATATATCACACAACCTTGAGGCGTTTTTCTTGTTTTTTCGATTCGGTTCTTTTCCTTTTCGCCATCTTCTCTTTGTCCCGTCAAGGATATTGGTAATTTCATCTTGCTCAACCTTCGGGCTATGTATTAACCGGCTGTGTTTCGTCGGCTTATGCGTAATACTATGCCTTGGACAAAATTACTGTCATGAGAAGTGACTAATGCTAAGTGCGTAAAATGATGAATACATAAAATAACTAATAATTAGGTATGTTGCGATAATTACAGAGAGATACAATGCCTTTTTAATGCGTTGGTTTGTATATGACATAAGTATGCGATATATATTTATTTTACAGCGAGTATTTATGTTAGTAAGATTTTGGATAAAAATCCCTAGAATTGGAAAAAAACAATGTTGTCATACAGATGTGCCTCTAGCATCCTCTTATTTAAATTACTGCAATTAAGTGCATCAAGATTACGCTTCTCAGATACACTGGACAGCCAACCAAAACCCCATGGCACATTAACAAAATTACCCAACGTTTAATGACGTTTAATAACTTTGTGTGGTTCTTCTCCTGTTTTTTAATTATCATTTTCGTTATGATTTTATACGAAGCGTTGAGTCATTTATCGTAGAATAAATCGAACATAGGGAAGTAGTACATATATATTGTTTTAACCAACCATAAAACAGTAATGATTTCCTAATCGCAAATTCAAACCCCGATGTCAGGACCATTAAAGGACAATTATATCTTTGTGGTTTATTACAAACATAAAGTAGTGTTTGACCTTTTGTGGGTGTTGCCGCATCCTCTTCCAGCTACAATACCAATTAACGCATTTATTAAATGCCTAGCAATAAATACAATAAAGGTTAATTATCGGCCGATGGCTTACTGACACTGTTTGTTCCAGCTTTTCTGTTCTAATTAAACAAAATATCTGTCTATGTTTGAAACCGACAGTATCCCTCCGTTGTGTCGATGTCGCAAAAGGAAAACTTTTTATATCTCATCAATTAATTGTTGTCTGTTCTTTTTATACTACAACAAGCATTAATAGGTCATAACTAGAGCCTGAACTTATATGCAATTGCATATTTTTTTTGCTTGCATTTTTTGAACAGTTGACCGAATATCTTGACGAATCAGAATACTCAGATCCTATTGGCCTAATTTTGTTCTCTATATTTGATGATAAATCCATACAGTTACTAGGAAAATATGAACTTTTTTCATTTTCCGGCTTTCCATCTCTCCTTGTCCCTTTTAAACATCACGATCAGTTTCAATTTCAGTTTGATTCTTACTTTCTTTACAATAACTGTCAATTAGTTATCCTTTCTAAATACAATTATTGCTGTTTTTCTTTTGATACTTATTGTAAGTTTGTATTAATTTATGATATTGTAGTTTCAAAAAGTGTTCCGTATTATGTTTTCAACCATTTGTGTATACCATATATATTTGTTATTAATGCATATATTTAAAAAAATAATAATAATTTGCCGTTTCTTGTTTTTCACATTATGCTATAATTATTTTCATATTCTGGTTTATGAAAAAAAAATTAAGCAATAATATTTGATATTATTTTCGTTTAATTTTTAATCCCTCCTCCGATTTATTTTTTAGCTCAGAACTTGTTGTAGGTATATTAGTATAATTAAATAATATAGCTGCCTTATTGCATATTTGGAAACATTTTACTGCATACATTATGTTTATCACTACATATTTTACAGTTTTTTATAGCGTATTATAAGTCATTTTCTGTGGGTTTTTACTGAAAAAAAATCTTACTCTGGTCATAAAATACCGTAATATAGGTAATATATGAAATATCAAACATAAATAGAATTTAACAGCAAACAAAATAAAAAAAATAAAATGTAGATTTTGAAATATAGATGTTTCTAAATGCAAAAAAGGAACTTAAATCTAAAAAAAATGGACGCGATACTCATGCCCGATAACACCCTTACAAGGCTGAAAAAGAGGTGTGGATTAGGGACATCTTGGACTTATATTAATACTAATTTTAATACAGAAATAAAATCCGCTAGGCATTCTTCATCATTATTCTTGGGTCCCTAGTTATAATTTATTAAGAATATGCTAATTGTGAGTATTTGTTTTCGAAAAATATAAATCATGAACTCAGGTTAAAAAAAAAATATTATTGTTAACATTTTCTATTATACAACGTTAAAAAATTGTCTGTTAAAAAAATAGCGACTTATTTGAAAAAAAAGTTACTCATTTTTAGGTATAAATCTTTTCATTACTTTGTTGTTGTTATTTTTAGTTCAGTTGAGTGGTTCTGGAGAAACGATTTTTGTGACGCGAATTTTTTTTCGTCGTTTTTAGAAGTAATTTATTTCTAATTAATAAACAATTTCAGCCTTTTGGTATGTTATCAATAATACATTTTATTGTGTGTTGTAGTTAAACCAATTTTGTTTTTAAATATTGTATTTTTAGAAATCGGGACAGAAAAAATCATTAAAATTGGAAATTACGACAATTTTACTTCCAAATTGATAATATTATTGTCTGATATTAATATAACAGTTAAAGTTTAGGGTTTTATAATTTTACTTACTGTTTCATAATTTAATTGTAATATGTCTTATTTTTTTAATTGATTTAAAATTGTTAGTTTTATTATATAATTTTATTTTCAAATTTTTTTTTTAATTTTGGCATCATAATATTTAAGTTATTTTTATATGATAGGTTGTATTTCGACGGCACATATATTTCAAACTCCGAAATATAACCTTACCATTTTCTATTTATATAAGGTAAGTTACATATACTTATATAATATAATACATACATATGTGTGTATATATATACATATATATATATATATATATATATATATATATATATATATATATATATATATATATATATATATATATATATATATATAATGTCGGTACGTAAAAGGCGGTGCTTTGGCCACTGCTGCAGTAGTGGCCAGTTGGGCAATTAAACTGTTAAAATAAGGCAGCTAGACTTTAGTTAAAAAAAATGTTTAAACTTCATCACTTTAGTGATCAGCTGACATCCGCATGATGGTATAGAAAGATCAATCAATAATTAGGGATTGATAAATTACTTGCCACTTCTACAAATTTGTTTTATTGAAAACTAGTTTCGAAAGTTTATATTCATTTATCCTCAGTTCTAAAAACACAAAAAAAAGGATGAATGTATAACATTCGAAACTAGTTTTCAATAAAACAAATTTGTAGAAGTGGCAAGTAATTTATCAATCCCTAATTATTGATTGATCTTTCTATACCATCATGCGGATGTCAGCTGATCACTAAAGTGATGTAGTTTAAACATTTTTTTTAACTAAAGTCTAGCTGCCTTATTTTAACAGTTTAATTGCCCAACTGGCAATATAATAAAACAAATTTATAGAAGTGGCAAATAATTTATCAATCCCTAATTACTTTAGTGATAGTATTAGAAATTTTATTTGTCATGAATTCAAAGAGAAATAGCCGAACCGGATGAAAATTTCCTTAACTCTACCCACTTTCGATTCAAGTGCCTTATCAATAAATATTAATATAAATTTTACGATTATAAAAAAGTATACTGTTTGGAGGTGATTAATTTATACCAAAAATATTAAAGCTGAAGGGACTAAATAATATTTGATATCTGGGTGTGGAGTCGCCTACACAGTGGCGGAAGGACTGTTTCTCTAGGTCCCGACAATTATCTACAAATTATGCCGAATAGACGGGAGCCCACGCGCCGGCATAGAGATATTGCTAAATGTCAAATATTCTACAGCATGAACGATATCTTGCGCTTCCATCTGCAATATTTGACAATATTATCGATGAGTCAATATTGCAGTTCAATATTGATCGTGCAATAAGGAAGCTAAACAGAGGTATACCATGCGCACGATTCCATCTCGAATCCTTTAGTTCATTGTCACATTGTTAAGTATGTTTGCTCCAATTCCAATTTCCTTATTTTTTTTTATTTTATCTTTCTCAAGGTAACGTTAATCCTTAAGTTTTTCTCGAATCATCCTGTCATAATTTCAATGTCAAAAGGATTAGAGAATCGATTCCTTTCCTTACCTTCAAATTTTAATTCTTTAATAAAGATTCTTTAATGCTGACTAAAGTGATTATAGAATTCAAATTTATGATTTACTGCATATGTACTTGTCTTACCATTTAGTTATTAAAAAATAGAAAAAAAAACAACAAAAAAAACATTCAAATTATTACACAATGGTTTATTATTTTCCAATAGCTATAGCCCCCTCCTCCTCCAAAAAAAAAACTAATTTGGATTTTTTAAATACAATTTTTATTTTTCCCATTTAATTTTTTTTTCTTCATAAATGACCGAGATATTGGCCTATGAAACCTTTAGTTGGTAGCCATTTTAGAAAAAAACGGCTGAAGGTATTTTAAGGCTAAGGATCATCCTGGTGTGACTGACGAAATATTAAAAAAATCGTTGCAGTAATCTCAAAAGCCGCGGACGGAAGATTTTTTTTTATTCGATTTATGGCTTCTGCGTATCTTGAAACGTCAAACCTCAAACTTTTAGGGAGAGTTCAATTCTATTTTTTTTTTAAAAAAAGGTTTATTATAGAAAATAATAAACCAAAACCGACTTTTTTAAAGTGTGAGTTAAAAAAAAAATCTTTTTTAGCAAAATATTCAGTTGACAATAAAAATATCAATATGAGTGATTTCTAATTTTAACTGCCATTAAATCTACCTTCATTTGAAATGAAATCATAGACGTTTTAGAAAAATGTCTTTTTGCTAGAAGTGATCATTTTTTTTTTTGTACTTTAATTTCATTTTGAAATAACATTGTCCCAAGGATAAAGTTTTTTTTTTCGTGATTCTAATTGAAATTCAAATTACATATTTAACATTAACATTATTTTGTAAATATTCACTAGGTGGGATCAATATTTTTCTCGAAAGGTAGATAATTGATTTAAAGATGTCAAGATCGGTGAAGAGATAAAGCCCTCCTCAACCGAAAATTTTGTGTTGTAATTAAATTCGAATATTTCTCTCATTTCATTGAATGAAAATATAAATAATCTTTATCTAAGTATAATTTGTTTTAATTATTATATTTTTCATTGACAGAATGAAGTAGCTACGAATAACAATTCTAGTTGAATAATGTCGTTAATTTCTTGTAAATTTTCTTCGTTTATGATTTTTTTCTTAAAACTGGACATATTGATTTACAGTGAAAATGGTCTTTATAAATTTTGAGGCTATTTTTATATTAAACGTTGAAATTAATGTTTGCAAAAATGTACCCGGTCATGGGAAAAGAATATTTCAAAGAGTTTTGTTAGTTTAAAATTAATGAACAAGATTCATAGGAAATTGTTGGACTTTTGCTATCAAATCAAAACAATATCAAGACTTCGTTTTAAATAGTTCTTGAATATAAAGATTGTAAAATCTGTCTTTGCATAATTTAATTTTTTGAAACCTTTATTTTGAGATTGTAAGTTGACATTTTTTCATGCAATCATCACCGGTAAAACAATTTTGGACCAATTATAACCTTTCTCTGACTAATTTCAGTCTCATAATTACTCAATATCCGAAGTCTGAGAAAAAATAAGGATAAAAACACAGGTAAAACTCATAATTGAAGAAGAAGAAAAAAAAAATACTAACGAGACGAAACAGATTCCCGATTAGCGCTAAGTAATCGAATGGGCTCATCCTTTTCGAAAATTGGATTCGGGCGAAGATTGCTTCCGTTTTCTGCCGTCGTTTGCGATTTTCGGTTTTAATTGATCGGCAAATGGGGCGTATAGTTTTTTTTTTTTACTGCCCTTCTTCTTTCTGCCGCCTCCAGCTGATCAGGAAGATAGGGGAGTTCTTCCATTTCCGGGCGGGATCTGAAAATAGGCGGCAATTCGACGGATGTCCTTTCTCCCTCCCCTCAAGGGGTCCGTTTACTTCGGGGTCATGTGACTTCCTGGTCCGGGCAAAGAGATTTCGATTTGTCGGTGTAGTTCCTGTTGCTAATTCGGTTGCGAGGGTCGGCATCGGCGAGCCTCGCAAAAAGTTGTTTTCCTTGGCTATTTGTGCACGGTCCAAGCAACATAAGCTTTACTTTTCTATCTTATGTTTTTCGTATCAAATAATAACTGAGCAAGGAAAACTTTGGAAATTACTAATTTGAAAACGAATCTGGTGAAAAAAAAATCCATCTAGTTTCCATTAGAATTCAATTTTTGTTTCTATTTAATAATGTGAAAGTAGAAATTATTAACTACAACGGTCACTGAAATTTATGCGATTTTTGTCACTCTACATTACCTCTATATAAGTTTTATATGTTAGATAATATTTTTTTTCTAAAGTCTTTAGCTTTCCAACTGTATATTAAATCTATATGGCTACTCTTAATTTCAGAAATTAATCCAAATTAATTTTTAGAAATTTCAGAAATTAATAAATCCAGGTTTACAACCTGGGAAGATATCTCTCTTTCAGTTAATTATCAAACTATCATGGCTTATATTTATCCATTATTTATTATTACTAACAATGAGAGACGGTTAATTACTTAAAATGAACAAAGTTAAAAGTACTTAGGATGAGACAATGTCAAAAATGATAGCTGATATTGAAGACCATTTAATTGTAAATTGACATAAAGAGTTCAATCAAAGTCATAAGAGTAAATAATAAAAAAGTGTAAAATCAATAATACAAAGTAGCACTTTCGGTAATTTGATTTTATTGAAAAAGTTGCTGTAAGACCACAGGCTTATTTATATCTTTAAATACGTAATTTCATTTTCGTAAAACGTTTTGGTTTTGTGCTAGACACAGACATACCCACACACAAAACGTTTTGTGAGACTTGGTCATTTGGACTCAGGAGACCTTAAAACACTTATTTCCGTTGAAAACATTTCATATATAGGTAATTGAAAGTAAAAATAATTTGTTTTTATATTAAAGAAGGAAATACAATTTTTAAAAATCATCGAACGCGGACCAGTATTACCTGAGATATGTGGAACTGAACTTTTTAGACCAGCGAAATCATTGGTCTTTTACCAAACTCTTGCTTCCTTACCAAAAACTGCTTCCTCGCATCTCTCTCCACTTCGCCCTTCCTTGGATCCATCCTCCACTTCCACCAGCTTCTTGTTCTCCTTCTTCTTTTCCCATTGATGTGCGCCTCTAACATTCTCCTCTGTATCAATTCACCTTCCATTCTGATACACTTCCTGTCCATATCAGCCTACTTGCTTTGATACAGTTACTTTCGAACTCTCCCAGTTTAAGGCAATCCTCTTGGGACAGATGACCAAGTTTCAGCTCCATAGGCCCATAATTTTAATTTCGTTGATTTGGACAGAGACTTGAGAAGTTTCAATTTTGCATAGTAAGCTATATTACCGGCCATTATTCTTTTTCTAATTTCTTTGCTGATCATGGTAGATATGTTTTATAAAATATTCTGCACATATTTCTAGGGAAACCGGTTCACAGTTTGGTCTGTTATTTGATAACTCGAAAACGTTACATCTCGCGGAACATTCTAGATGCTCATTTGAATGATTATCTCGACTCTAAACCAAAGCGATAAGGAAAGGCGTGCGCATGGGCAAACCAGATATATTTTTAATACACCTATCTGGAAATAATAAACCATTTTTTAATTATTTGTAGTTTTCAAATTCTGATATAGACAACTGGAGTTAACTTACTGGTTATTTTTTCGATATGTGATGGTATAAGAATTTTCGTTTAGCCCTCCTTCGTATCTAAACTGAATTTGAAGAACACTATTATAAATTTCGTTTTCTATATTTAGATTTGGATAGTGACAAGAGCTATTGGCTCGAGCGACTATAATATAATTAGAGATGTGGACCGTCCCGACTGTGGGCGTAGGCCATTCAAGGCTGAGATATCCGGCTTGTCACTCCGACCCAAGAGAGAACTACTTCTAATACGTAGCTCTACTATTGCCAATCCTTGTCGTATCTCTTTCTTATAAGATTAAATATTATCCGATCATGTATTTTGAACTGGACATAAAAAAGTTGACACCAGTTATTTATTTGTATGACAGTTTATTCATGAATGCATTTTAGCACTGATTATGTAAGACTACAATTTTTCTTTTAAATCTAACCTTTAAACACACACAAAAAAAAATCATATGACCTAGTTATAATAGCATATATATGTATATATATATATATATATATATATATATATATATATATATATATATATATATATATATATATATATAAGTTATATCATATATATATATATATATATATAATAGTAAAAACTTAACATGAGACATAAATTAATTACTATAAACAATTAGAAAATTCCAAAACACAAAGCCTCAAGTCTCTGATGATGATGTCTGAATTGGCGAAACGTTGACTGGTTAGCTGGTTGCCGGTATTTTAGAGAATTGAGGGCTTTGTATTTTGGAATTTTCCAATTCTTTATAGTATATATATATATATATATATATATATATATATATATATATATATATATATATATATATATATATGTGTGTAGTTATATCTTTATAATATTCTTTATCGTCTTCATCACAAAAATAATTCATAATATATTTGTTCGTTATACAAAACTGTTTCAAATATGTGTCAAGAATGGCAATAACACTCTTTAAAATAATAACGCAAGATAATACCTTAATTTTTATTTAATTATTTTTTTTAAAGTTTATGATATTAAAAGTGGTTCAATTTGACTAATCATTAATTCCTAAATTAGAATAAATTCAAATATAAAATAGTCAATATAAAGCTTTTGTCAAATACTGAGTTTAATGTTTTAAGCAATAAAAAACATTGCGGGCCATCATCTAAAAATTACGCCCATTTACCTAAGAACGAAAGAAATCGAAATCCGCTAATCGAAAAAAAAAAAAATCATTTTTGATTTGTTTGAGAGTTATGTCCATTGACCTTTTACCGTCAGTATATTTTTTCATTTAACCAACTATATTCAATTTTCAGAAATCCTAAAGACTTCTGGTAAAAAAGAAAGTCCTTTAAACTTTCAGTAAAAATTCTAAGATTTAATAATTTTAATTTCGACAATTTCCTAACTTTTTTTTTTTTTTAATGAATTCGATTTAGAAGGAATAGAAATTTATTTTTTTATTATGAAATTTGCAAAAAAAACTTAAAAATTATATTACAAATATTGCTTTTAATAACTTCTTAGAACATTGCTATAATGATGGTACTTTATTTCATTACATTTTAAATTTTTCTAAACTTTCATCTGAACCAGATAAATGATATAAGCTGAAACTTGATAGAAAAAAGTCATTACAGAATCCAAGTAAAAATATTACTATTTTTTATAAGTAATTTCTAGAGTATTTATCCAAATACCACAATTCATGAAAGAGTTATACATACAAGAATAAACATAACTGCAGAATACTCTGGAATAAGTTCGATTTTTTCGAAACTAACGTTCTGTTCTACATTGGACTGTACTTAAAAAAATCAGAAAAGTAATTTTTTTTGATGTATCAAAATTTTGGCTCATACTTCTCTCTAGTTTCATGAAATACAGTTAATTTGTACAGTAATTCTCACAACAATCCTCCCTTATATGTCTTGGTCTACATCTCGAAAGTTCACCTGATGATTCATAGTTCTTATCAATTATATGACTGGTTTGTGACCTATCAAATCATCATTTCAGTTACCATAATGTTCCTTCAAATACTTGAATTATTTTTATTGGGTGCCGATCACAAAATTCCGCCTCGTCTTGGCATCTCAAGTCTGCAAACAACTTATTTGGGCCAAATATGCAGGACATACTTCGGAAATCTGTTGTTCTTTCCTCAACGTTAGACACTGTACCCACGAACGTTTTATTTTAAAATTCGAAGACAGGATGGATTGTAGAGTGACGGTTTCTAATGGTGATAGTCTGTTGCTCATGAAAAACCGGCTCTTAAAAGACCCAGGAGATGTGAATATGACGTTTTTACTTTCGAAGTTAAAAAAAAAGGCATCTCATCTTTATTTATTTTCTTCTAATTTTCTTATGATTATTTGCCAGAGTCCTAGTTTAATATCAAAGTTTCGAAGATTTATTTTCGATTTCAAAATCATCGAGATCATAACCTACCTGTTGCTATCTCCCTTAAGAAAACAAAATGGCTTTGCGTTGTACTTTAAGACATTGTTAATAGTGATGTACACAATGACACAACTCGTTTGTCAATCAAGTTTTTTAAAATTTTCTATGAGCTTTGTAGGATACAATTTGGATTAATGACTTCAGTAAATTAATTTTATTAGTATTATAAGTTCAGATGTTAATTTTTTTAAAGTCAATTTTATATGTAATTTTATATCTGTTTATAGATCAATAAACTGTTTGCTTGTAGCCTTTGTGTTTTTAATTCCTGAAAACTGCACTTTTTATCTTATGTCTACTAGTGCATCCAAATGTGCCCATAAATGTCAAGTTGTAGTATCTAATAACAATGATCACATCTCCGAATTTTGAATTTTTATTTATAGATTATGCAATAATTTGATTATAAAAAAAAAATTATTCACAAGGATGTAAATTATGTAAAGGATGTAACACACTTCACTAGGTGAAAATATGTTTCGCAATGGCTGAGAAAAATACAAATTTTGTCCGTAGCTATCCTCCTCTTGAGTATAATAGTATTTTTAATTTTTATTTACATTTTCTGGACGGTGTGAATTCAATAACTTCGCGATAAGGAAATAGCAGACATTTTCCGCATTTAACCTTGTTTTTAATTCTCCTTGAAATTCTACCGATTTAAATATCGTAAGCCTCAGATACTTAAACTTTTACTTAATTTAAATGTATTCCTACTTTTATTTATATCGGTGAAATCATGGCTGTGAATAAGCAGAACTGTCATATATTTAGTTTTATAGGCATTTTATTTTGAAGCTAATTTATTCCCCACTTCATTTATGAGCTAATTAATTTGTTTATTATTAATAAATTAAAAGATAAATATCCTCTAGGAGATATTTGGAGCGGTAGGAAGAGAAATATTTGAGGACCGAGAATGAGCTAATGGTTTCGCAACAACTCCAGCCCAATGCCAACCAGTTTCGCAAGCCGACCGTACCGCCATCTTAGGTTCCTTCCATACTTTCGGCGGTCCTCCAGCTCTCTTCCAAAATGGGCAGTATCTTCGAGGTGGAGGGGGCAACCCGAAGTAACACCAACTCCTGGTCAGAGGAGGAAGGAAAGAGTTAACTTTTCGAGTCGATAACTATTATGGATTTTTTTAACAATGCATTTTTAATGCGGTGATAAAAATATGTAAGCTTTATAGAAAAGTGTTCTATAATGACATACTTTTTTTGTAATATCTCGCTGCGGAATCCTCAATATAACATTTACTAAATATTTTTATTTTTTTTAAATTCTATAACTAATAGTCTTTTGAAGCGGTAAAAAAGTTTTTAAAGAATCGTATCGCAAATGTGTTTAAAACAGTATTTTCAAAAAGTTTCTAAAATAGTTGTTTTGAGAAAGGTTTGCTCAATATGAGATTGTGTGTATTCTTTATACGATAAAGTATCTTACATATATTTTTTTTACAGAAAAAAAGTTCA
This sequence comes from Rhaphigaster nebulosa, assembly GCA_948150685.1. Taxonomy (NCBI): domain Eukaryota; kingdom Metazoa; phylum Arthropoda; class Insecta; order Hemiptera; family Pentatomidae; genus Rhaphigaster; species Rhaphigaster nebulosa. The sequence continues at coordinate 113,607,092 of OX411311.1, read as the reverse complement.
AAAATGCTTGTTTACAGTTTTGATTATCTATTTATAACATCTTTATTTTCAAGCTCGACAAAATCGAATGATTCTCACTAATCCAAATAAAATGTTAAAACCTTAAAGTTTTGCTTTGGAATTTTATATGAATCACTTTAAAATACAATGTCAAATAACTAAAATGTTAAACCTTTTCAACAACTAGTCAGCTCCAATTATTTTTTATCGATTTTTCGACATGACTATTTAATTTATTATTGTAATAAATATTAAGGAATCATTATTATAAGATTAAGGAGTCAATGAACCACTTAATGGCACATTTATTTTATTTTACAATTTTACTTAATAATGGAATTTATTATTTATTTTAAAGATATTTTAAATGAAAATTCATTATTATTTATTAAAATTTCAATATCATCGTTAAAGTGGAAAACAAATATCTATTTATATATTTATAATACTTAATATTATTATGAATTATTCTTTGTTATAAAAATCCAAAGAATCACGTTAGACGAAACAACCTATTTATGACGGCTTACAACAAAAACGTATTAATAATAATTAACAACCTATTAATTCCTAATTAAAGTTGACGTTTAATTGTACCCGTTGATCAGGAATAATGTCAAACAATTCCAGAATTTTTATGATTTCTGAACCTCCGTCATAGAAATATTGGAATGTTTAACAAGCCTTCGAAATTTACTAGGATAATGTCGAACCATTTCTATTTAACAGATGAAATATATATTATTATTCTTGTTGTAGATGATTTATTGGTGGAGTCAACCTGACCTTTCTCTTTAACCGTGTCTATTTTACAAGAATTCAATAACAATAAATTACTGGAACGATTTTCTAAAAATATATATAAATTCAATATCCAATATTGAATTGTCTGTTTCAGTTTTATGCGAGACTATAAAGTACCTTCTTTCATAACTTCTTCTAATAGAATATCACTGGGAAAAAAAAAGTTATTTTACTTCTTTTTTTTTTTTTAATAAACCTCCACTTATATTTGACATTTTTAGCCAGGTGTCGTTGTAAAAAAAAAAAAAAATCCCTGATCAGTAGAACTCTATCACTAAAATCGTATTTTCACTAAAATAAAAATATTATAAAAACGGGGGAGTGAGAAAAAAAGTTTAGACCCTCAAAAGACAGTTCCCTAACGTACCGAACCCATACTTTTATTATATTTTTCTTCCTCTCCGCTAACATTCGATACAAAAAACCTTTCATACCAAGTTCAAATAGCCTTTTGCTAATACTGGTCCACTCAAATTTAGCGGAAAAAAATGTATATATATATATATATATATATATATATATATATATATATATATATATATATATATATATATATATCTCAGACATCTCCAAAACTTAGCGGAAAAAATAATCGGGCTCTTGGGATTATGAAACGGATAGAAAACGCAGTCCCGCCACTGCAATAGTCTATTTTTTTCGGGGAAAGTACAACTAAAAAAAGTGAGTAGCAGAACTCTGTCACTTAGGTCCTATTTTAAATTATCTTTAATTGTTGTAACTAAAATACACATAAGGAGAGGGAAAAAATTGAGTCATCCAAAATGCACTTTTGGAATGCAACACCAATTCAATTCACATACAAATTTTCAACCTCAATTTGGAGGGAATGTTAAGGTGCGCAAAACATTGAAAACTAGGAAAATGCATTTGGACATGCCGAAAGTTTAAATAAAACATGATTAAAACATTAAATAAAACATGATTATCATTTGTATCCTGTTTCTTGAAAATTTCTGCAATAAATAAGGCTGAATATCATGCTATAGGTTATTATTTAAAATATTATTCTGTATTTTAGGGATTAATCCAAATTTGATGCGGGTGAAACCCGTGCCCCGCAAGGCTAGTTAAATGTATACGTATATGTAGTTAATTCAGTAATTAGTTTATCAATTTCAACAGCATTTACTGTATTTATTGTATGTATTAGTATTCATTTATTTTATTAAATATATAATTATGTATGTGAATGTAACCATATTTATATAATTGGAAAATATTTTAGCATTTAATTAATTTGTTTATTGTATAGCACTTGTTTTTCTCGTAGTAATGCTTAGCTAGCGTTTCATCATTAAAACAAAAGCAAGGTAAGCCTGTTCACTCTTTTTCACGAAATTGAAAACAACTTGCTATAAAGCTGTGTGTTACTGTCAAGAAATTACTTGTGATAATTTCAAAACAAAACGCTCCGGGTAATCCGGGTTTCGGATAGGGCGAATCGGGTTCTACTGTACTTTTAGAATGCCGAAACCATTTTTATAGTATGACAGAAATGTCAAAAGCGTAAACTCTTGCCATTGACATTACCAAAGGGAATATAATTTATTCAGCCTAAGTATTAAGAGAGACCGAACAAGGCTGTTGCAAATGTCATTGCCAGACATAGAGGTGTGCCGAGAGTCACGCCATATTGGACAATAGGACACTCCATAATTATTGGGAATAAAATAGGCCTACCCTACCCTCTCCAGTATTGTACCCTTCAATGCGCTCTGCTCTGGAGTCTTCAACAAAACAGTATAATGCAATTATTGAGCTCAATAGGTTAGCGTTCGGGGCACTGTACTCATCCATTACCTATTGCAGTAATGACTTTGGAAGTGATCTCATTCATTATCTAACAAAAGTAATCGAATAATTAATTTTCATGGCCATACCGCTTCAAATTATTACTCTATTCACTATTTCAGAACAGTGATTTCAGAACAAAAAAAAATATATATATTTTTTATTCTCTAACATTTTTAAAGGTTTTGGTGTAATGGTTCCAAAACAATTTGTCTTCAATTTTCATAAATTTCCAAGATATGTGAAACCTTTGATCGGCCACCATTTTAAAACGAAATTACCATCCAAATTACGATATTAAGCTTTCCAAGCGTATATAATACATGTATATTACTATTCTTGTGTTTGTAAAATCAATAAATAAAATATCACTTCCGGCATGTTGCTGTAACATCCCAAGCATACATCTACCTTAAATACGTAATTTCAGTTTCGTGTAAATCGATGACATAAAGTTGCACTTGAGGTAAGTCCAATAAGCTGTATTGGTCTTTCCTATTACTTGTCATATTTCGATGATTTTTTTTTTTATTTATAAGAAACCTTTTATATGATTATGCAAAGAATTCACCATAAAATGCATACTTTTTGAGATACAAGAAAATAACATTATATTTTCTTCATAACTTTTTCTGTACATTTTCTCGGTGATATACTACATAAATCGTTGCGTGAACATAACCCTTAATTCCAACTCTCATAATTATCCTATAAGAATGTTTTCTTTCCTACTATTTATGACAATGTTTACTTTGATTAATCCTTTAATTCCTTGTGACTTGAGTTGGCTTTATGGGATCATTTACATTTTTAAAACGCGAGTGCAATGTCAGAAGAAAAATCTTGATTCGCGGTCTTTTAAGACATTACTGGGAAAAATATTTAAGCTCAAAGGCAGTTGTCGAAGAAATTTGTGCCATCGAAGGAGAGTCAATTATCTATCGAAATACTGCCGCACAACCCAGATTGGTCGTTTATGACGTTCTTCTTGAATGTGTGAACCAGGACCCACATGCAACTACTCGTGATTTATCTGCCGTAGTAGGGACTCATCAAACCTTTACTGTGAACAGTTAGACCTGCAGTTTTGAGTGCAAAGTACACCGCTTTGGTCAACAGGAACCTAGCCATTTTGCAACGCGACAATACCCCTGCACATCGTTCTCGTTTGACCAAGAACAAATTATCAAAACTGGAAGGAGTAAAGGTTTTGCCTCATCCTGCGTATAGCCCAGATATTACATCATCAGATTATGGTTTGTTCAGATCAATGGCTCATTTTTTGAATGGTCGGATCTTTGATAATTACGAGGACGTAAAAATTGGATGTGAAGAGCTATTTGCCTCAAAACAAAAAGAGTGGTATCAAATCCAATTACTGGCATAAAGATGGGTGAAAGCAATGGAATGCCATGGACTTTACTTTGAATGTAAAGTATGTAATCTGAAATAAAGCTATAGTAACGCTCAAGGATTTTTTGTAACAACCTAGTATAACTGACAAAGTCAAATTTAACTATTTCGAGATATAGGGTTTATATTGTTATTTATAAGCAACTTATTATGAATTTTATAATGTTAGCTGTACCCCGTGGATTCACTCGCGTTAAATTTGAATTGATCCCTAAAATACAAAATAACCTTTTAAACGAAAAAAAACAACCTTTAATTTGTTGTTCAGTCTCATTTGTTGCAGATATTTTCAAAGAACAGGATAAAAACGATAATAATTTTTTATAAACAGCAAACTTTCGGCATGCCCAAATGCATTTTCATGTTTTAAAAAGTTTTTCTACCTCAACAGCCTCTCCAAATTGAGTTAGAGGGTTAGAAATTTGTATGTGAATTGAATTGGTGTAGGAGAAGTGCTTTTGGAGGTCTCAGCTTATTTCTCCTAATAATCTAATATGTTGCTCAGTCTCATTTGTTACATATATTTTCAGGGAACACGGCCAAAACGACAATAAATTTGTATAAATGGCAAGAAAATTTCACTTAAATGATTTTGTTTTCACACAGTTGTAATACTTCATATACTTTTTGACTCAAAAAGAATTTTTGAAATCGGACTGGTAGTTTTTGAAAAAAAACTGAAAAAAAAAACTAAGAAAAAAATATGATGCCCATCTTCTAACTGATGATAGATGTGGTCCCAGTTGGGAAAATTTTGGGTAATCCTGAACCATAGGAATACTGGAACTAATAATTTCAAAAGTAATTTTATTATTTGTCAAACAAAAAAAAAAAAAACGAAGTGTATTTTTGCTTGATAAATAATTTAATAAATGCTGACTTTCTGAATTAACGTTTTAAAACTCTGTTTCTTCTTTTTGACACTTCTTGAGTAAAACTTTTTTATAGTTTAATTATCTCCTCATTTATTAATCGCTGAGAAGACGTTTTATATAAATCGCGATTTAAGCCTCAACATAAAAACATTAATAACACAATCCAGCGTTAAAACTTTCTCACACTTTCTTTAAACCGGATTAAGTAGGAAAAAAAATTGTCCAGCTAACTGATAATTTTATGTCGTTTTTTTAAAATTATTTCAACAGTAAATGTATGAATTGCCATCATCATTACCATTAATATCTTACTTTTAATGAGTCACTGAAAAAGTCAATTATGAAATTTATGATTCTCTTAAATTAAGTGTGTTTTCTTAAGTTGCATTAAATCTTATAAAAGTGAGTACAACTCGCTTAAAAAGAAAATGATATCTTAACTCACCTGACTTCATCACATCATTTAAAACTCTTTACACTTTATACTACTACACTAAATTTCCAGATGTTGTTCTTAGTATTGGGTGGTATGTCTATGCAGTTTTTATCAATTCCGCCTTTTTTATTTTAGTAGAAGTTTTTTTTCTGGCGTAGGCAATGCGTTTGTGCGCAAAGATTCTTTTACGACCCTGTGTCCTTAACTTCGATTTGGAAACAGCTATGAAGTAAGTTATGGAAATGTTATAGTGTTGTTACAATAAAGTTTTATATATCTATGTAAATCAAATTGGTAACGTTTTGTTCATCAAATTTTTATCATCAGATGGACTATCCACTCGTTATTTTTAAGTTATTGGTTTATAGGTGAGCCGGTAGGAAAGAGCAATATACAGAATTTACAATTTAATGGATTTTTTTCATCTATTCTATTTTTTATCTTCGTTGACTGGACTATTAAAGTTAAGTATACAATGCAAGTGGGGGATATTCCTAACATGTTTGCCATCCTCAGTGATAAAATATATAAGAGATAAATAGATCAGAGAGAATATTTATAAAAATAAAACTTTACAGATCATAAATAAAAAACAAAAATACGAGAAACAAAGATTAACAAGCAAAAGAAAAGTAATGAATATTTATAATGGAATAAATGGTATAATGAGAGACAGTAAATATATAATTATCTATGTAAGAGAGGAAATTGAAGAATAACATTAACCAAAACATTATTGTACATACTGCCTCATGAGAAATTCTTTATTATAAATTCTCTTTTTTTTATTTTTATTTTCATTCCTTATATATGGAGCATGGTAGCTCAGTGGTGAGGAACTGTGCTTCCAGTTCTCCTGGTCCCGGGTTCGAGACTGGCTGCGACAGATAATTATTTATGGATCGATACTGTGGGTTCGGTTGACCCTCCTGAAGCTTACACAGTCTCAATAAAGTGGGTATCCTTAACTGGGAAAAAACCTGGTGGTTGTGCGTGATCCTGGCCGAATCACTCCTTTGCACAACCGTTAGAAACAATATGGTCCTTACCAAGTACTGAACCCAAGACCCTTCATCCGTTGTAGTGGTTGGTTTAAGTATTTTTATCTTAATATACTTGTTTCATTATTTATATTCTTATATTTATGCTATTAGTATAGAATCCTCATTTTGGTTTATATATTATTCTTCTGTTTTCTCTCTTATATACATAATTATATATTTATTTTCTGTAATCCTAACATTTATTTTTAAGATTAATTATTCTAGTATGGATATAATATATTTTTATTTTTTACATTTGTCAAGTTTTCTTTGTTTGTATCTTCTTGTATGCATATTTATGAGTTATGTACCCCTGTTCTATTTTAATACTGAGGATGGCCCACATTTTTTGGCCGAAACGTCTGCTTGTAAGAAAATAATTAACTTAATTCTTTTGCTTTTTAAATTCACTTGGACTGATTTCCTGACACTCTATAATCCTTATTTGTTATAAAGCAACCAATATCTGTAAATTATTAATACATTTATAAATGTCTAATAAATACAAGAGTCTATTATCAATAGATAATAGAATCCAGCTGCTTGGGCTGTAAATTGGGTTCTTCGTTGTTGAGAATCCCATTGTCCCCTTTGATCAACTTCCTTTGTATTTTGATGCCTCGGTCCACGTTGTTAATTAAATTTTGTCTGACAAATGTTTTATAGCCAGTGATTCGCTCGTGCACGTATGCTCCGATAATTTGTACCCAGATGGAGGCAGGTAAATTAAATTCGATTATTGAAGCACCAGTAAAGCTCTCCTAGGATTCCCTCATCCAAAGCCTTCGCTTGTAAACGTGATCCATCTGGCCTCGCTGGCTTGACTTTCATTAAAAAAGGAGAAGTGCCAATTTATATCGCACCAATGATCGTTGCAGGGCTGATCCTAACAGTTCACCGCTTGGTACCAATCAGGTGTCAGTAACAATGGTCGTCTATAACTTTAAACTTGGCAAGGTTCTTAGTATTTATTTATTTATCTACAGCATCCACTAACTGTGGATACCACTGCAGGTGGTAAAATAAAAAAAAATAGTGCTTGATATAAATATAACATTAGATAACAAATTATACAACTTTATACAACAAAATAACTATAAATACATGACTTTATAAGTTAAAGACAAATAAAAACATGATTTATCTCTTATTAATATTTCCTTGTAATAGTCCTTCCATATGAAACTTGATGGAAAAATGACTAACTTGGATGTTACTCTTCAAGCTATATTCCTTTATTTTCTACTAATAGCAGATTTTCTGCACTAACAACATCGAAAAGCAGATCATTAAAAAAAATTGTCATTGACTAGAAAATACCATAAATCATCGTAATGTTGTTTCAAAATACTCGGAATAACTTTTTTCAATTTCTCATCGGCTGTGACTTCGCTACGGAAGGGGTAGATGAGGAGCATTTCCCCCTCCAATAATTCGAAAAATTAAAAAAGTTGTGAAATTTCAGATTTGAGAATCTACTTCGAACTGCCGTAAAACATTTTACTCAAAGGGGTACCAAAATTAAAAGCAATACCATTACCTTCTAAGTTATGATTTTGGGATTTCATCGATACAATGTTGTGTTGTTATTGTTGGGAAATCCAACAATGGGAATTCCAAACAATGTTATTGTTGGGAAATCCGGTAAAAATTTCTGGAATATCTTTAATATTTGCTATTCCGTCCCATTAAGTTTTTGTCCCAGCTCATCATATTATACCAGCTCATTCTCTGGGTCAAAAAAAAAAAAAAAAACTGTTCTAGTTATTAATCAGCTAATAATGAATAATGAAATTTAATTTTTTTAATTTAACGAGGGTTTTCCATATCCAGGTATATACAAATTAAATCCTTAAATTTGTAAATCGAATTCTCGGTTTAAATTTGCTATAAATTCCTGAGGAATATTTCCTTTTTCATCCATCAGCACAATATTTATTTCTTGAAGCGACTCTGGTAAATTTAGGAGTATCTTTATTCCTCTTGAAACCTCATTTCGTACATATTCAATACATTGTAGATTTATATTGAATGTTGTTCCTTATTTGTTATTTTTTCATCTAAAAAAAATTATAAATAGAAATATGTTACCTTTACATTTGTATATTTTCTGTTCCCAATAGAATCTCAACTTGAGATATGCCAGAAGATTAGCTATGGATTTTGTATGGAAGGATACCAAACGGTGTGCATGATTCTGCCCAGTCCATCCATGAACTGTAAGTATATGAAAATGATACAGGACAACGTGACAATATAAATTGAAATATATTATATATGTAATATGTAAATTGATTAATTAAAACTAATTAAAGATGTCATCATTCGGTTTTTACCATTCGTTTTAACTATCCTCCTTCGAGAGCGGTTAGGGCCACTGCCCTCTCTTTAACATTTATTACCCTTTAAAATGATGTGCATAAAGGGGTCATTTGTGAACCTCACAGTTTGGACGTTAGTCAGGCGCGTACGAGGAGTAATATAAATATTTTTGCAGGCTTATTGTTATCACCTTTCGTTTATTTTCCTAATTTTGTTTATGTGAAAAACCACTAGGGCCCACTATAGACAGATCAACCACCTATAGCATCTTTGTTACCTTTTTTGGCAATATTCAATTGTTTTTTAGGAATTGACCAAACGATTGTAAAACATAATTGCCCAGCCTTATGTTATTATCCGCGAATATCAGGTAAGCAACTACTAATGGTATCATAATTACTTTATCATTTGATCCCATACTATAATCAATCGATTTGAAGACTGAACTCAAAAAATAAATTATTCCAAGTACTAGGAGGGAGGGAGAGATTAAAATGACTCATATGCATTTTACGTCAAATCATTTGGTCTGATAGAAAAATGTAAGAGGAAAAAATTGTAGAGTGTTACGTTTTCTTCTAGAACATGCCCATTATATGAAATTTAGACTTCACGTACGCGCCTGGTGATTGTCCGAACTGTGAGATTCGCAGAGAATAAGCTATTATAATTCAATCAAAGATTATTATTTAACAAAAATTATGTTTAATGGAAGGGACGAATACCCATATAAATAATAAAAATTGTGGAATAAATATATGGCCTTTATCAAAAATTTGACAGACAATTATTTCATTCTTAAAGTTCCATTATAATCTTTATCTAACATATTATTTAAAGTTATTAATAATAATATTTTCAGGTTATGAAAACTTGCTCAAATTTCGATCTCGTCTCAACAACAATACCTCAGTTCGACGAATGAAGAGGCCTTTTTCCTACGCCAGTGAAGGCATCACATTATTTAAGGTATTCATATGAATTTTTTTTTTTAATAATTTTATATATTACTTTATTACAGGTATAAAACATATAACGGACTAACGTAAAGGGAAAATTTACGTTTTTATAGACCCACTACGTCATACATTTGAAACCACTTGCATAATTACATAGTTAAAATTCAATTATCAATTAGATTTAGTTTAATATCATGATATAACATTTTTTTTTTTTTTATGAACAATGAATGATAATTTCTCCTGTAAATATTATAACTGGAAGGAACGAAACTCAACTTAAAAAATGAATGGCTTAAGGCTGGAAATGATTGTTAAAGGGCCAAATGACTATCACATTTGCTGCCATGAGGTTTCTATGAGCTCGGCATTTTGTCATTTTTTTGGCTTTCGTTCGGTTTAAACCCCTCAATCAACATTCAGTTCGTTTGAAAGTACATTTTGGTATATTTAATGTTTTAAAACCTTTAAAAACAAAATGTTTGTAAAAGATAAACTTGTGTAAAGTTAGCGCGAGTTATTTTTTATCCAAAGTGAATTTCGAATATTTTCGCCGCATATTTTAAATCAAAAAAGTGCATTTTGATTATCAGGTGTCCATCACACAACTCAACTGATTCTACCAGGAGATAACGCAAAAAAAACTTTGAATTTAACTTGAAAAATTCATTGAAAAAATCAAGAAAAAAAAATTAGATGCTGCTATAACACTTCAATCAATGGAGTCCAATTTTCCATGAACATAATTTTTTTTTTTCCAGATTTCGAAAGTGACAGTTTATTTGAGAATGTTCCTATATCAGATAGTTCGCGCCTAATGTTGAGGAAACTTAAATATAGAATTTACAAGATTGTCTTTACGTCATCCTTCCTATTGTTTTTTACGTGTGAAAAATTTGGCTGCTTACGTCAAAGGAAGAACAATTCCTGAAGGTCTTCGAAAAGAAATTATTGCATATTTAATTAGAATATTTAAACCAAAGAAATATGATCCCATTGGAGAATTTAGCAGGCTACCTAATGGCGACGTACAGTGAGCTAAACAGCAAATTTAGCCCGAAAAACAATTTCCATTTCCATTATTTAATATTGAAATGGTTTATATCCACACTGGACTTATTAATGACATTGAACTAAATACGTTAATCTCGACTGCTTACAGGAAGGATTCAATAAGACAAGACAAAAACAAAAACCACGAATTCGTATTTTCTCTCATTATGCGTTTATTCATCGATGAGTACAAACTGTGTACTAAAATGGAAGCTGCTTACCTTATGTAACTTTAAAAACAAAATTTGATTTATTTTATATCACAGTAAATTTTAGCGCTGAATCGATTTTAAAAGAGGTATAGAAATGATTGTACACGATTGTATATCATTATAATTCAAGAAGCATTTGCGAAAACTTTCTAAAACAAACACTGCTTTATTTTTTGTATAGGGAGTTCCAATATTACGAAATGACCGGTTCTGTTTGTGAAATTTGTCGAAAAATAGAAGATATTTTCGAATGAATGCAAACTGCTGTTTCTGTGCTAACTTTTTGTCGGGTTGATGAACGATAAATGAAAAAAAGTTGTCTAGTGTTGTGAAATATTATAATAAAAAGATGGCAAACAGCTTTTCGTAATTTAAATATTTTCGATTTGGCTTAGTAATATTTTTGAAATCCCAAATGTAATGTCTTCTGGTAATGTTGGCAGGCCATATAAAATCGGCTAAAAAGTGTGGGGATTGACAATATATTTTTTTTTTCGACACCAATTGGAAATCTAACGTTATGTGCGAATTTATATTTTTATGCTTCATTTTATATTTTCCTTTAATTTTTATTGATTATATCTTTTGTCTGCTATCGTGTTCTATAAATACATTTTTTTTTTATTAAAATATAATTTTACTGTACATTTTTTTAATTTGATTGATATAGATTCTGAGTTTTGTCAATTATTGTGTCATATTGTTTTCTAGTTAATATATTCATACAGTTTATAAAATATAAGCAGCTTGAATTACACTGATTGAGATTAAGAGGATATTATGTGTTTATTTGTAATGTAATTTTTTTTTTAATTTTTATAAATTTAATCTTTTGCTATTTATGAACGTTTTACTCATAATAAACTTTTTCCATTCATATTTGATTCTTTTTTTTTTTTTTTTATAGGCACATAGTGTATAACTGCATTTAGTGAAAAATTAACAAAAATCGTTATTTGATTTTTTCATTATAAATCACCGATTTATCGGGCCCACTGTACTACGCTCAGTGTTTCGTTTGTGGACAAAAATCAAAATATTTTCTAAAGAATTATCTACAACTGGGTGTTTAAACTAATCCATTGCTTACACCATTGCTTTTTTACCACTATTCCCTTATTTACATTTCTTTGTGAGTTAATACGATGGTCTAAATTCTCTTAGAAAAAAAAAAAAAACCTTTTCAATCATTGAATTTACTGGCCAATGTATGCTCTTTAAAATAGTACGTTTGAATTAATAAGATTCAATCGTAAGAGAATACTGCACGCCTCTAAATTATGACCGATCAATTTTATATAAAGCTCTAAATTGGAATTTAAAAAAAAAAAAAATCGTCAAATATCTATTTGCATATTTTTGTCGCTTTGTATATTAGGTTTAATTTTCAGTATAGCTTGGTCCCCTCTTCGTGCGACTTTCAGAGTTATATGAGTTTATTTAAGGAATGAACAGTCGGCGGAGAAATGTTTCCTTTATTAAAATGGCGATCGAATACATATAATTTTTAATAAACTAAGTTCGCATGTGGAGAAGTCTAATGAGTAATAATGATGAGAATTATGAAATATTATTCTGCTTATTTTTCCTGGCTTTCAAAAGTAAATTGAACAGTGTCGCTTGGAACCGTTGAATGTTTCGTGAGTTTTACGCGTCTTGGCTTAATGTTATTTTGTTTTCGTAAAATAACTTATCGGTGTAAGTAGTTGAACTTGGTTTTGTTTGATAAAAAATATACAACACTGGAATTTCGATAATTATATTTGTTGATAAATAAATCAATAAACAACTGTTTTTATATTTTTGTTGGCAATTATTTGTATCAGTATATAATCAGAATGGCATTTCCTATAACAATCCTTAATAGAAAGTTTTTTTTCCAACAAACACCCTACACTGTAAGTAAACATGTTGTAATGGATAATGAATAGATCCTTACTAGACCTCCGAGCTGTAGTAGGTGGAAGAATTATATTGGTTCCAATCTTGTAGATTTGAGTTTCGACAAATTTCAGTGAAGGGAAGAATATAAGCTGAGATTGTTGGTGGGATCGGCACTGAACCTTTGGGTAATCTTATTATTACTATTATTGTTAAAGTAAGTATTAGTTTTCATCAGAATGAACCTGTTCATAAAAAAATTCTCTTACCTTTTTATGTTTCCATTACTGGCTCGGGGGAAATGCTAAATATCGTGGTGAAACGTTGAGGACCTCACCTCAATTGTGTAGCAAGATTAGCATACAATTGAACGGGAGACATTAACAGCAACAGAGCAAAGAATTACATAGCAACAAAATCAAATCACTCCTTTCGTCACAATCTCAATTCAGTCACGGCTCAAGAGCTAAGAACTAATGTTTAAATGGTAAATAGTCAATAATGCAACGCACAGCATACTAATGCAACTTTTATTTTAAAATTTAAGGACACAATACAAATGTCATTACATCAAAGTGTGTTTTTTAAAAGCGTATAGCTAAATTATATATCACACACGGAGACGTCGCAATGGGAGGGATAGAGAAGGTGTGTCACCCATTCCAATAATTTGAATACCCAAAAAGTTGGGAATTTGTGATTTGAGAACACTACTTCAAACTGCGGTAAAATATTTTATTCAAAGAGTTAATAAAATTTAAAACCAATACAGATACCGTTAAGAAATGAGGATTTTATTGATACAATGTTGTTTTTTACTAAAAACAAAAAAAAATTGTTTTCGTGTCAACTTTCGAATAGGCAAGTGAAAAGTTCAAATGCAAGAGTTGGGAAAAATTACAACATTTCATAATATAGTTGGGGAGATTAAAATATTTAATGTAGTTGAGAAATTCGGGCTAAATTGTTGGAAAATTTTATATTTTGTCGTCTCCGATAAATTGTTGTAAAATCGTCCCTGATCGCACCCCGAATAGGGCACAAATCAAAAAATGCTTTTGTTAAAAAAGAAATTAGACACAGTTCAAGTTTTACAAAGGGACTTCAGTGTGTTTTCTCTAACATACAAGTATGTTGGTGGTAGATTACCTATTGTGTCTATTGGTTTGCTCGCATATTTGAGGCCTGGCCGCACTTTGAGATGACAGATTTTTAACGTTAGAAATTTCGAGTTGTTCTTCTTTCATTTTGGATGCTTTATATACTTTTTCCATTGCAAAAATATTTTTTCAAAGTAAACTTTTAGCATTGTGTAACCATGAAAAATTCGTCAAGGCACTTTCGTCAATTGCTATATTTAAATATAATAAGGAAAGGGACCCGAAAAAAAAAAGTTAACTAGACAAAAATAATATGAAAACTCAATAAATGATAAGATAGAGAAATATGCAATATTAATTTGGTAATAATAAAATGAGAAAGTCTGTTAGATCAAGTTATAAATAAGGAAGCAGTAGATAGTAGATAATTTTATTAGATTACATTCAAACTTATACATTTGATATAAACGTTATAATTATTATTATGTAATAATGATTATTATAATTATTAATTATAATGATTATTATTAAAAATATGATTATTAATCTGTGTAGTTATATGAAAAATAATTCCTAGATGACTATTAAAACGAAACAAACGAACTGGCTTCCCGAAAAAGATAATTTAAAGCCTAATTTTACTTCCCACACGATTCAGTAAAGATTTATGTTAGTGAATATCCATCAATAAAATTGATAATATAATTATTAAAAAAGACAAAAATAGAACGTTATATAAATTTGAAAATAATTTGCAAACTAATCAAAATTATAATTTCAAAATATTTTATATGAAATAAGAACTTACATGTTCGAAATTAATTAAGTATTGACCGAATATTTTCGCTTTGGCAAGATCATACAATTATTTTGTCAGGTTTTATAGCTTTAGTTATAAAAATAAAGATTTTTATATTATATTATAAAAATAAACATTTTTGGGAGCATGACGAGACAAATAATTAACTGGAATAATTTAATTATTTAGGATTTTAATTGTTTTAATAGACGTTGCAACTTAAGTTAGAGTCGAACGGAGAAATAAACGATAAGATTCAATCTTCTGAAGTCATTGGGAGATAACATTTAACACATTGTCTCAACATTAGCGAGTATTTTTGCTTCTAAATATATTTGAATATTCCTTCAATGAGACAAAGAGTTGAATCAAATTATGTCAAGGTCTTGGATTGATTAGACATAGTGCATACTAAAATCAGCGTAGTGACGCATTTAATTAATACAATTGAGTTGTTCCTTCAGCTTAATATGCAGTTCTCGCATATATAAATATATATATATATATATATATATATATATATATATATATATATATATATATATATATATATATATATATATATATAAATTTGTATATACATGTTAACATTGCTACTTGGAATCCAAGAATGATTCACATTTTTATATCTATTAAAATATCTATGAGAATATAGGTTAGTCAAAAAAAAAATATTTAAAAAAAGAATAAATAAATCGAAGACTAAATTAGTTTATAAATTATAGAAATTTAATTTTGGAACAAATTTCTAACTCTTATAAATTATAATAAATCTATTAAAACATAGATTTAAATTTCTAACTCTTTTACCACCAACATGTAAATACACACACACACATTTATATATTTATTTTTTTTAAATATTTTCCTTTTGACCAAGATATATTCTCATAGAAATGTTGTCATTCTTGAATTCTAAGTTGCAATGTTAATATATTTCTCAATGCTCATGAGATCCATTTTCAAAGATATATTCAAGTTGTATAACTGGTAAAACTTATTCAACTTCCTTTCTGAGGATAGACATTAAATATATTTTTCCTTACACACACCCTCATTCTTCTGAAATATTATATGAAATCAGTCAAAGAAACAGAGCTAGAAGTTAATTTTAATTTCTAATTCATTACGCCAGAGGTAAACTATCGTAAATAACATCTTAAATATTTTATAGGAGATCAAAAAGAAGTTTCAGATTGCTCAGTATTGCTTGCTGTGAATAGTAGTCAGTCTTTATATTTGAAGTGTTGTATATTTTATTATCATTTTAGCTTATAATATAGACGGACTAACGCAAATAGAGCCAATCAAATCAAAATCAGCACCTTGCTTACGATAGCTTACCTCTGACGTAGAGAAGTTTAATTTTTGAAAACTCTTTATTACCTACAAAAAAAAAAAAAAGAAAAAAGAACCATCGAAATCGAACCATTCTTAGCAAAGAGACAGCGTATTATTCCGAGGAAGAAAGTTATTGTAATCGAATTTTCGATGTGCAGTTTTCAACGGAGAACCCCTTGAGCCAAAAAAACGCATTTTCAGCCATTGATCTGTCTGTTGGCCTGTGTCACAATTATCTCCTGGACTGAGTTTGTTACTTTTTTTGTTGTTTTCTTTTGATGAATTTTGTCCTCCCTCTCATCGCCTTTGTTCCAAATCGAGCAACCTGTACGCCATAGCCTAAAAGCGTGTTCTTATATAGATTTTTGTGCACAAGCGACTCTGACGAAAATGCAGAACTATTGCAAATTTCGAGTGGACAGTTACGGAAAAAGACCTAACGCTAAAGATTCTGTTCATTCTATATAGCTGCGGGGAAAAGCATCAGTTTGTATTGTCTACATTTTGGTTCATCTTAATTTCTCATATCTTTTTTTTTAACTTATGTTTTCAATAGAAAAAAAATATCCAATAAAACTAGGTTATTTTTCACAAAAGAAATATTGATGTGAAATTTAGATGTATTAAATTATATTTTTATATTGTTTTAAAAAATTAAAAAAAGATTTGTATGACAGATAAGCATTAATATATTTAATATTAGTTGCAGATGCTCTAATTCTGGAGATGGTTTTGTAACCCCCTAAACCGTTAACAAGTTTAAAATTATGTAATAGTTTTTAGCTAATAAATGGTAAAAAAAGTTGTCATAAATTTAATTTAAATTAAATAGACTGTCCAAAAAATTAAAAAATCCAATAGTTTTGATAATTTTCATAGCTACTCATCATCAAGGATTCCTTGTATGTAAAAAAAAAAATTTTCATTAACAAGAACATGAAATATAATAAAAATAAATAAAATATTAATAGCAAAATGAGAGGAAGTAAATATATAATTATCTATGCGAGATAGGAAGTTGATGAATTATATTAACCAAAATGTTACTCTGTAAACTATCTCGGTCGAAATTTTTTCTTCGAATATTGACTTTTTTTTTTGTTTTAATTTAATTTTACTTTTTTTTTTTTATCATAATGTAATTGTTACATCGTTATACTCTGTTGCTTTATTAAATCTTATATTTATGGTATATTTATAAAATTTTCATTTAGGCTTATATAATTCTTCAGTTTTCTCTCTTATGTAGATTATTATATATGCATTTACCATCATACCATTCTTGCTAGAATTTATTTTCGTAATTTTTCTTGTTCTTGTTTTATGGATATTTATTTTTTATTTTCGTTTTGTCAAGTTTTCATTATTTATAGTTTCTTTCTTCTCAAATTCATACAGGCCATACATAGCTAAAGTAATTACAAAATGTCCTCGGTAAATGTATATACATATATAATCTAATATATAGACTAGACTAGAAATAGCCAAGGTTAGAGCACGTTTTCGACGACTAGTTGAGATAAAATTAGCTTTAGTTTGAGGAAACCCGCCTGTCCTTCGTACTCCTCCCCTCCCCCCCCCCCCTATGCTGCAGTGCAAGGACGCTGGAGTATCTAGCCTTAGGATTCCTTAGCAACTCCTAGCAACTAGTATTCCAATATACAGGGGATGCCTCGCTTCTTAGCAGTCGAATACTAGGAATCAATTTGAAAGCAAAACACATCGAAAATGCCCATTAATTTTTTTCAAAAAAATATTTCCTTTGGGATTTTTTTTTATAAATGGAAGATTCTAGAAAAAAACCTTGAATTCAACCAGTCGACGTTTTTACGCAATTTTAAGCAATGCCCAGATTGTTCGATTTTAGATGCGCTTTCGTTTTCGACATCGTTAACTAACCCCGTCATACCTCGAAAATTTGAGTTCCTTTTAAAAATTATTTATTTATTTCATTATTATCATTACCTATTTCATCCGTCACTCCATTTTTTTTTAAAACAAATTTTTCATTTGTATTCCGAAACTATCCCAAAACAATATATTGTTTTTTTTTTTTTTTTATTGGAGATATTTCAGCCATATATAGCCCATTATAATTATAAAAAATAAAGTTTTGCTTATAGTGTTCTTTTCATTAGAGAATTAATATATTTGGCATTACTTTCTAATTTTAATTAATCGAATTCACTAATTAATGATATAAAATAATATAAAAAACAATATCTTTACTTTGCAAAAAAATGGCAAAAAGCAATTTCATTAGCAATATAATTAATGCTACCTCGTCCCTTTTACGTCAGTATATGTCAAACTGTTTTAGAGTAATGTGATATGTCTGTTAGGCCAGTCTTTTTATAGCTACTGATGTGAGATGTGCTATCTCTGGCCAGGATTTATGTGATCTTATGGTGCGTCGGCTAGTTGGTTATTTGCTACCATTTGAAAGACTAAAGTTTTTTGTTTGTTTTTAAAATTTTTTTTTTATCTTATTAATTAATTCGATTAATTTGAATTAGAAATTAATGCTAAATATTTTAAATGCCAAATGAAAATAGTACTATAAGCAAACCTTAATTTTTCATGTTTAATAATGGCCTATATATTGCTGAAATATCATCATACCAAGTAAAAAAAAATCCAAAAAACAAAACAATGTACATAGTTTTGGGATAGTTTCGGAATTCAAATTATTTATTTATTGCTCTTCTATATTAATAATTCATTTTAGGGAGGGGAAGATATAATTTTTTAATATTATGTAATGAGTGATATCAATTTTTAAAATTACTTGTTATTGTTATGAGTGTAAGATAAAAAAAGATGTAAGCAGTTTTTGAAGATGACCAAGGTATAGATCGAAAGTTTAAGCAAATAAATGTGTGCTAACTCTAAATATGCTTATTTTATACCGGAAGGCCTTCAGGCAACCATAAGAAAAAATATATAATTATGGTTTATCTTTTATATCTCATGATCAACAAATGAAATAATACTTGTTGTCGAGGAATCAATCAAACATTAAAAAAATCGTTTTCTTAAATAAAAAGAAAAGAACAGATTTGGAATTAATCTTTGTTTCGCGACTGAAGGAATTTATACACGTAAATCCCTATAATTGTATAGTTCATTATTTGCATCACTATATATATATATATATATATATATATATATATATATATATATATATATATATATATATATATATATATAAGTTAAGTAAGGGAATGATATTATTTATACAAATGAAAATCTACATAGTAATATATATATATATATATATATATATATATATATATATATATATATATATATATATATATATATATATATATTTATATACATTAAATATACGTTTATCAAAAAGATAGGTTTCTTAAAGCAGAACTCAATATTTTTTTTGTTGTATAAAGGGTTCTGTTATAAACAAATACGTTAGCTATAGGTAATAATAAATACTAAATTAATGTAAATTTCAAAAAATATAAAGGATAATATTGCTATTGATATCTCGCTAAATTAATTAAGCATACAGGACAGTACAATGAATTTCGGAATAGCCACTGTCATTTAATTGATGTAGAATAGTACATTGTCAATTAACTAGGTCACTTCTCTTTATACATAATAGTTCGTAAATTGTACCAGGTGCCATACAATTGTGTTCAATAATTAACTTCTGTCTCAAATGATGGTTTTTGAGTGACGTATGGCCATTTAGAACATATTTAAGGAAATCAACCGGCTTTAATTAATTCACTGAACTTTATCTATTAAAATTCTATTAATAATTTCAAGCACTATTGAGGAATTAGGCATTTAAATAAAAAAGTGTTATCTTTTAGTAAAAACTGTGAAGTTTAATTTTTTTTTCTCAATCACACGTTCACACAAATTTAGAATCACGAAAAATGCTTTCGGTGGCATACCAAAATAAATAAATAAACATTTATGTATTTATATATATATATATATATATATATATATATATATATATATATATATATATATATATATATATATATATATATATATATATATATATGTGTGTGTGTGTGTATTTAATTTCCGTTCAATATATAAGTATTTCAATTGTCAAATATCCAATTCGAAACTTTCAGTTTATTTTTTAAATTATAGATTTTTTTCTATTATATATAACTTTTAAAATCAGAAAAAGTAAACTGCAGTATCCTTCATATTTTTTTCATATATAAAGATATTGTAATTTTTAAATATTATTCCGTTTTTCACCCTCTGTATTTATTTTTCATTCTACAAATATATTTTTCCTCAACTTAAAGTAAAATAAATTTCGGTTTAGGAACCGAAAAAAAATCTGGGAAACATTGGCTTAAATACATTATAATCTAAGTATTACATAAAAGTGATATAAAAATACATATTGTTCATAGAATTATTTATTTAATTTTTCTAATGTTCATTGACAATTTTTGTTTCCACTCATACTTTTCAGTACTCTTTCAATGTAAAAAAAATAAATATATTTATATGTACATTTTTTATTTGTTTTAAAATAGAGTTATTTATTTAATTTTTCTACTAATCAAATATAATTACCTCAACATTCTCAAAAGCTTTCTTTGTTCTTGCTGTCTGGTTCAGGTTTTAATCCCAAAAGAACTAATTTTGGACAATTACAAAAGTTTAACAAAACACACACACACATCCATAGGAATAAAAATAAATTAATAATATACAAAAGTACGATTCTAGGAGCCTAGATTTTCAGCAACTTTTCGAATCACCAGTGTAGTTTTATTTTATTTATTTATTAATAAAAAATATGAAGGTCAGAAATATAATACGTTATGATACTGTTTTACGTGTGCCGGCGTTTCGGACAATGTTGCAGGCCTTATTTTTTACACACACACACACACACACACACGCGCACGCACACACACACACATACATATATATATATATATATATATATATATATATATATATATATATATATATATATATATATATATATATATATATATATATATATATATATATATATTTTGGTTGAGTATCATTTTCACTGGAATCACTTTATGACTGTATTTCTTCGCTGGTTCCTGTATTTCTTTGATTGTTCCTGGTTCCGGTGAGATATTCTCAAAATCAGCCTCTTCCTTACTCCACTGGGATTTAGGATAATTCTGGATAATAGATATAAAATAATTCTGGAGTTTAGATGGGATGGGTATAGATTCATCGTCCGGTACTGATCTCATGGCAGATGGAAGGTTAAGATATTTATTTATTAGTTTTTATTCTTAGGTTTGGCTAAGGAAAAAACTTCAACGACAGTCATGTAGAAATAACAATCATTTATATAATTTTTCGACTTTCGCCAAATCATTGGAACAGCAAAAGGCATTGATTTATTGTTCCTATCAACTAACCACTGAGAGAGCAGCTATATGAAGAGCAACAAATTTTAGGAGCCCACGGTTTATCCAGGTCACTTACTTGGCATCCAAAGTACAACTCGTACGTCTACTTTATTAAGGGAGTAATGAAATTTTTTTACAGTTGAACGTGACTTTACTGCAAATATAACAGAAACAGTCTGGGTCGTTCTTATACTGTCGCGGCATATTAGATTTGAAACAGAACACTGGTTTGTAGCGAGGTCGAAATGAGACTGAAGAGCCAAGACTTGGTGGTGAGTAACCGTTCTAACCAGTGGCGGAGCAAGAGAAAGAAGGTGGTGGAAGAGCTATGCTTAGGAAGCCCTCCAGAAGCTGGTACCTGGGGAAACCCTCTACGAGAGAAACAGTAGTCTCTTATTTTACAGTAGTCTTCTCTCTTCAAGAAATCTGCCTGCTTACTCTAGTTCTGGCTAATGGGACGACACCAAACAAATTTTTGAAGCCTAACACTTGAGCAGGTGGCGAAATTCCTCTCACATTTTTTTCATGTTGTAATAAATTGTAATAGCTTCAAAATCAAATAGGTTTTTCATTTTTCGTTGAAGTTTTCAACGATAAAAAATGCTCAAAATGTCTAAAAATCCATAATTTTTTTACTCGAAACACAAATTTAACATTAAATGGTGCCTGATAGAGATTTTCTGCCTTTGGATTCGTGTTGAGCACACCTCAAAACATAAAAAAAAAACCATTTCGGTTAGGGGAGGACTTTGATGCAGTACAGTGTAACCTTTATACCACTGCTGATAATTTTATTCACCTCATTGCTTGAGGTCCCGCTGCTTTCCAATATTGAGCTAAGGCAGCAAAAAATGTTACAGACGGCCGAGATTCGCAATGACTGGGCCGCTAGTATTCTTCCTTCTCAAATAAATATATTTTTCTTAAGAATTTATATATTTTTTTTTTATTCATTGATTTATTAACAGTCTACGTGGGAATGAAACTGGACCGTCATATGATCCTATCATTGCTACAATAAAGTGAGATCCATCAGAAGAAGAACATATAGATTCCACCACCTACTATTATCTCCTGCTCTTTCACTCAGGCTCAAACTACAAATCTGCAAGAGGATAATTAGACCGGCACTCTTGTACGGAGCTCCGCTGTTCACACACCTCCGAGACGGAACGCAGCGTCATCTTCAACAGTTTCTGCGGAAAATGGTAAGATCCACATCGATGAAGAAGATGAAGGTAGAAGCTCTTCACGAACACTTCGAATTGCCCACCATTCCAGAGTTCATAAAAAGAAGACACATAAAATTCTTTGACTCCCTATAATCCTCGGTGAATCCATTTTTCAAGACTATGACAACAGCAACAGCTCCAGTGCGCTGGCAGCGGACGGTAGAATAAGATTAGGTTAAGTATATGAATTGAGGAACAAAACAAAAATGAAGTATGCCCCAGCACGATCCACAATCTCCAGTAAAACAATTTCAGAACTCAATAGTAAAAACAAAAACTGTTTAAAATGTAGCAAAGCTACAGCAAAAGTATAATTCATGAAAAGAAAATGATGTAAACATTTTTGAAATACAGTCTGTATATAAATATAGGGGTAAGGAAAAGAAAAAAAAATTGATTTATGAATGTTTAACTTAAATTTTAAATTTTAAATGCCAGATTTCGAATAAATATCAGTTGGTATCCGCATGATGGTATAGAAGGATCAATCTAATTAGGTATTGATAAATTATTTGCCACTTCTATAGATTTGTTTTATTGAAAACTAGTTTCGAATATTATACATTCATCCTCAGTTCTAAAAACACATAAAATTCAAAAATAAGCAATTCAAAATATTGTTGATATTATTATACATATTAAATTAGATGTAATATAAATCAGTATTATAAAACATTTATGAATTATAAATGTTTTATAATACTGATTTATTTAATTTAATATGTATAATAATACCAACTATATTTTGAATTGCTTATTTTTGATTTTTTTGTGTGTTTCTAGAACTGAGGATGAATGTATAACATTCGAAACTAGTTTTCAATAAAACAAATTTATAGAAGTGGCAAATAATTTATCAATCCCTAATTCGAATAAATATGTTTTATATTGTTGATCGATTTGGGTTTCAGATTAACATTTTAAAAACGGTAAATTGATAACACTTATTGTTTTCTAAGCTCAATCACGTTTAACATAGCACGTTTCCTTGCCCCTAAAGATGAAATCGAATAGGCAATATTCGTAAAATTTGACAAGAGCTGTTGACAAAGACGTCCGTGTATCAAACGGGCGACAGGCAGGAGTGACGTCTTCCTGACAAGGAACTGACAATTGGTAGCGCTGCAATGCCCAACCAGCCTCGAACAATAGCTGTCACTAGCAGTCCCCTTTTACCCAACATTTTTCCAGGTATTTTCCCCAATGTTCCAGGAAAAAAACAACTGAATTTTCAGGAAGCGGTTTGTGGAAATGAATCTACTGGCCCTATTTCAGTGGTACACAATTTACTGTTTTTTTTAATTAAAATGAACCTACAGACAATATTCGACAGACTGCATTTGAAAGGAGAAAATTTAGTAATGGAATCAATCCTTAATTGATTGAAAGGTAAAAAACATTTTCGAAATCTGACTGCAATAAAAAATAAAATAAAACAATCTATACGATACCTATAATTTGTAGTGTCAATGTTTATTACGAATGATATAGATTGTCAAAAATGCGAGTTTAGGAATAATCAAGAATAAATATTAAGGATATTTGTAAAGCATTTAAGAAAATATTAATCCGTCTTCATGGGGTTACAGAAACTGGCATTTTTCATTAAATAACGTAATTGTAAGGTTCAGGTTTAATTTCATAAGTTAATGCACAACGAAAATGTTTGTTGAGCTGCAAGAGAAACTACTAACCAGCTTGTTTAAAATATCACAATATTTAGAACAGTTGTATGTTTATTTCATATTATAATTTGGAGATAGTTGCGAGTAATTAATGAATAATTATAAAAGAATAATTATATGAGTAAAAAAAAAAATACCTGTACCACTACAACCCACGAAGGGTCTTGGGTTCAGTACTTGGTAAGTACCGTACTGTTTCTAGGCCAACGGTTGTGCAAGGAGATGATTTGGCCGAGATTACACTCAACCCCCAGGTTTTCTACCAATTAAGGGTGCCCACTTTATAGAGGCTGGATGAGCCCCAGGAGGGTCTCCCGATCCCACAAGATCGATCCACGGCTAATAACAGAATAAATAATTGTTTGCCACAGCCGGTCTTGAACCCGGAACCGAGAGCGTAGTAACACAGTGCCTAAGGTAGTAAAGGAATTAAAAATAAACATTATAATTTATCAAATATAAAGAAAAATAATTTATTCCGTATGCCTGAATTTTATTTAATTTAAATAATTTACTCTTTAAAATTCGAAGTATAAATCCTTAGAAAATAATATATATTTGTTTATCTCCCTCTGCAGCATTTAAACAATACTCCTCATTCATTCATTGACCAAGTCTCATTTAAGTAACTAGTTAAGTGACAAACTGAACATTTTGGGATATTATTTAGATTCCCGAGAGGGGAACAAAGTACCCACGAAACGTCTAAAATAAATAGAAAATTACTAACTTTACTTTACTAAATTATTACTTTTTTGATTAATGAATTGATGAAGGCAAATTGATTAAAGATAAAAATATACTTATTGATTTATGTTGACATTACGACCGTTTTAGGTCATTTTCGAAATGGACCCAAAATGTAACTCTGAAACAATGTTAATTACCTTTGAAAACGAAAATTACAACAACATTCATTACATACATAAATTTCGAAATTGTCAAAAACCGGTCGATAGGTCAACTTAAATAATGAAATGTAATTTTCTGTGGCTTTTGTATAGAAGAAATTATTTTCTTTATTCATAATACAATTCACAATATAGGTCTCATATTTAAAAATATAAAATGGAAAGAATTTGTCTGTAGTATCCCAAAAAGATAATAAGAAGAGCCCGAATGAAAAACAGACATCCATGTTTTTTCACCTTTACAAATATAAAAGAGCAAAAATTCAAAGTGAGACATAAATTAATCGGTGGGATACCATCATCTGGACAAAAACACATAATACAGAATGCAGACGAAATACTGCACATCTCATGTCAACAGTCCAAAACGACACATACTCTATAGGAGTATGAGATTGAATGTCTTGTAGTGATTTGGTATCTCTCTCTGGTAGATGCATATATTTAGGCTGTTGATGTGAGCTGTATTTCGTCTGCACATATGTGATACTGTTATTTCTGCCCTAATGATACCAGAACTGGCGAAACGTTTACAGTTTAGTTGTTTATCAGTATTTCATAAACTCAATGCTTTGTAGTTGGAATCTTTCTATTGTATCCCTTTAATTTTTAATTTTAGATCGATGAATCGGTAACATCGATATATGATTTTCGATGGGTTTTAAAAAAAAAAACCAATGCAGGTATCAATGATCCAACACACCTCTTTTAAAATGATGAGAGTATGGTTGACCGTGGAAATATATGTAGGAGAAGGTTGGTTGGGATTATTAGTCAATAAATAAACATACAAAAAAGGAAAACTTATTATATTGCGTGTCGACATTTCAGCCAGGAGTTTTAGGCCATCCTCAGAGCTAAGAAAAAAACAATATAATAACAATAGATCTAACAACAGTGACAGTAAGAATAACAGTAATGGAAGATAACAGTAAGATAAGGCAGCATGATGAATACAAATGAAATCTAAATAAAAATATGTTTATAATAATCCGAATAATAATAAATAAATACAAATATGCTTACAGTTAATGAAAATAAAACGATTTAAAATATTGTGAAAATACAGCACGGAAGATATCATTCATATCATGATCCTTTCTCACTATATTTTTACAATATTTTAAATATCTTTATATTTAATTTATATTTATATCTTTATTTCAATATCTGCATATTAAATAATCTAATTATTTTATGTTATGTTAGATTGTCGAAACGTTTCTGCTAACTTATTTATTGCTAGTTGAGAGACTTGAGTATTTGTTTTGGAATCTTCCAATAATATCTTTTTGCAGGAATTTTTTACTTTTATATATATATATATATATATATATATATATATATATATATATTTTTTTGAGACTCGTTTTAGTTTGTTAAAACAGGTTTTAGTGTAAATACAAGGCCTTATGTAGACCGGTGGAAGAAATGAGAGTTGATATGAACCGGTTAAATTTAGTCGGTGAAGTTCCCCTCGGGAGAGGTCGATATTAGGGTGCAGTGTGTGAGTGCACTGGAAGAGGGGATGCATCGTTGCATGTCTCGAGTGCGTTTATTGATTACAGTCCGGACCTAGGCCAACCAGTATTTGGGCTTCTTAGTCTAGTCTCAGCTAGAGGTTTAGTTCTCCCTCTGGGCTTGAAAGTATCAGCTATCTAATTTTTATATAAATTTAACAATGCTAAGACAACAAACCGGTAGAAACAAAGGGAAGGTAGAAAAAATGTAAAACATTTGTAGCGTGATAAGTTACAGAAATGTATACCAACCGTTGTAACAAAAATAACAATAATAAAAAATAGAAGAAAAATAGTCGGATTATAAAAAACAAAATAGTATACATCAAACATTTAAAATACTTAACTAAGATACCAATTAGTTGGTTGTTGGTTGTTTTGATGTTTTTAGGCGTAAAACATCGAGGTCATTAGCACTCGGTACGTATTAATATACTGCTGCAGAAAATTAGGAAGTTTAAAAAAACATATATACACACACATATACATACATATATATACACATAGATAGCAATTCTATATTTATTTTTATGTATATATTTTTTCATATTTCTCCATGCAACCTTTTTTTTTTTTTTTTTTTTTTTCTTTTTTTTGCCTTTCATTGAAGTCCTATACAGTCCGCCATGCAACCTTACTTTATTTATTCTGCTCTTTTCTATTTTATATATATATATATATATATATATATATATATATATATATATATATATATGTGTGTGTGTGTGTGTGTGTGTATGTGTGTGTGTGTGTGTGTGTGTGTGTGTGTGTGTGTGTGTGTAAAAAATAAGGCCTGCAACATTGTCCGAAACGCCGGCACACGTAAAACAGTATCACAACGTATTATATTTCTGACCTTCATATTTTTTATTAATAAATAAATAAAATAAAACTACACTGGTGATTCGAAAAGTTGCTGAAAATCTAGGCTCCTAGAATCATACTTTTGTATATTATTAATTTATTTTTATTCGTATGGAATTTTTTACACCACAAAAACATGTATATATATATATATATATATATATATATATATATATATATATATATATATATATATTTGTCCATAAAAGATATATTTGTTGCAAACTGTATACTTAAAACCAATAAAAAAATTATTATTAAAAATCTTTTATGTGATATTGCTAAATAAGAAATATAAGTTTTTTCCATGGCTCAAAAATAACTGTGAACGTTTAAAAAATTAAACTTTTTTTAAACAGTTTATGCAAGAACTTTTATGTTAAAACTTTTATTAGAAATTCTTACGAGAACTTTTCGGTCAGAATTCATATATTATAAGTTCTTTGAGAACTTTATAGTGAGAACTGTTATAATAAAAGCTTGATTTATGAACTTTACCGAAAGAAATTTTATATATAAGCTCTATATTAAAAAAGATCTCGTTAGAGCTTTTTAGCAAGATTAAAATAAACGTTCTTATTATTAAAGTTCCCAATTTAACGTGGAAAATATTTATGGAATTGTGTTTTAGAAGTTTTCTTATCTAAACATGTTATTTCTTTAAACAAACATTCTGCAGGTGATTTAATTAATTGAATTATTGATGATTGAAATTAAAAATTAAATGTTAAATAAAATAAATAAAAAGTTAACTGTTTTTCTATTTGTTCTTTATTTTCGAATTTTATTTATTATTCATGATCTTTGTTAAAAGATTTTTTAATTTTTTTTTCAACGAGGCTGTTTCCTTCACCTCCTGAAGATCCCTCTCAAACTTTGCCCCATAAGTATGTGAAAACTTATATTTAAAATGTTTTAGTAGGAACTTCTAATATCCCTAAACTTGGCAGAAAACTGTTATCATAAAAATAAGTGAATAAAAGAATTGTGTCATGTCTAACATATCGCCAAATTCAGGTTTAACAGAACTATTATAATAAAAGCTTTAGCAAGAACTTATAATAACAGAACCTTAATAAAAAACTTTTAATGATATGAGTTGTAAAGGAACTGCTTATAAGAAGGTTCTTTTTTGTAGAAATTTTATGTTAATACTTTAATTGTAAAAGTTCTTGTAAAACAGTTAAACTAAAACTTTTTGAAAAAGTTCAATAACCGTTTCGAGTCCTGTTTTTTTTTTCCTTTTCATATAGCTCTTATTTTCTTTCTTGAAGCCTTCATGGCCAAGGTCTGAGTGGGTTGGATTACCACTAGGCCCAGTTAATATTTATTTCTTGGTGCTTGGGTAGCCTATCAGGGATTGCCATAAAGGACCCACTTGGCCGACTGGTTTCACCAACAATACCAGTACCAGTGAATCCTCTAAAACAGAAATTTAATTGCCACAATGTGACAGAGAGGGTGGTTTGTGAGCGTGAGCGTGACGCAACGTGACGTGGTGGGCTGGAAGAGGGGAAGGAATGGGTAGAAAAAAGACCACGACTGTGATGCGATCGTCACAACATAAAAAATATGTTTGTGTTAATATTATCTTTTAAAATATTCGCACTTCTAAAAAATCAAATACATTTTTTATAATTTTTGGTTGAAGCTATTCTGCAATTGTTAAAGAAATATTGTTTCAATCGAAAAGATGATTAGATTAATCATACGTTGATATTGTTTTTATAATTATCACATGTTTAAATTTTTGAATTTAAGTTTTGACTAATGTAAGCTAAAAGAAATTTTATTAAATTAATTTCCTCGTTATATTAATTGATTGACGACTCTAAAAGTGACATTACCACTTATTATAAAAGATAAACTTGTCATTGCTCATTATAAAGGTTACGATATATCGGCCTCAGTATTGAAAAGGAATTAGCAATAGAGCAAATCTAGAAACATTTGTAACCGTGTTAAGAAGATTAGAATAAATTATTTTTTATTAACTAGTCCAAGCCACTGTGGAAGCTTTGGCATTTTTTTATTGCTCTAAAAAATATCGAAACTTAAATCTTATTCATGGTAGTAGTAGTTGTTATTATATGCATTTGATTTCTCCTCGCATTTGACACTAGTGACCTATATCAAGTCGATCAAGTCCTTTATGTAAAGTCACTAGCAACGTATTTAACAAGTATTTTTTTACCTATCCCATTTTAGAGCTCATTTTAGAGAATTTGATGTGCTTAAGTAGATAACGGCTTACTTAACTAAAATAATATATGTCAAAGTTTACTCTAATTATTACATTAATTAGAAGGAATGTTAATAATGTTTAAAATTTAAAAAATAATAAATAACAATTGAAATGTTCTGGTTTATTTAAAACAACAATAATAATCGAAATATGAATATATTGGATAAAGAACGAAACTTATCAGTATTAGTTACAGAATGGAAACTAAAATGGATTCAGTTCAGAACAACACCTCTAATAAGAGAGAATTAAATAAGGAAAATAAGGTAATATAAATAATTTTAACAATGTAATAATTGACTTAATATATTAATATAAATTAAGAAACATTATTTATAAAAGCAATTTTTGGCTATACAAAATTTTTTCATCTGCTGATGCAATAAGAAAATATGCTGGTAAAGCAGATTTTTTTTGCAGTTTTCGGCGATCTTATACAAGAAGTAGGTGTCCAAAAATTTACATTAAAACTTCCTCAATAATACTGTAGTAAATAAAGTATATGTGTAATTAATAAAAGTCTTAAACTAATAAGAAATTTCTAAAGACTATAAATATAATGACAAATAAGGCTACTTTAGATAATAATAATGGATTAGAAGAATTTTGACATAGTTAATTTAACACATTATTAGTTAAATAAACAAGTAGGTAAAACTAATTTAATTAATCTAAGCGAAATTATAGCCGAATTCTAGATTACAGTGTAGCGAAATATACTCATTTAAAAAATAAAAAAATCTCAAGATCCATTGAGAATGACTTTTGAATTTGAAATGAAGATTTTTAAATGTTAGAATGATCTCTATACAATTCTCTTACGATTAAAGATAGAAATGTTTGTCGGGTTTTGATTATTTCGGCAGATAAAACTCAAGAGAAACTTTTTTTGGAGAAATTCGGAGAGAGTTCAACTTTTACTACTTTCTCCTCTTTATCGAGTTATATCGTGTAACTAAATTAAACATGCACTAGTAAGTATGAATATGTATAAATATATATCGATTGGATATAGTTTGAATCCGCATATACAATTATATGTACAGTTAAGGCCCTTCATATTCTGTAAACTACAAATTCCAGATTTCGAAAATCTCTTATTTATTTTATTTTTATATTCCTAATTTTTTATTAAATTTTTTTAAAGGAATAACTTTTCACGAATGGAAAAAAAATTAAACACATTTGAAGCTACTATAATATTAATGAATATTGAAGTTACTATAAATACAATATACTTAATAATAATAAAAATCTCTATGTATTTGTTTCTATGTTTGTACATGGTGCATGGTGCATTTTTTTGTTAAAAATTTCGTATGCAAAAATTTCTTATTAAATATTTACAACTTAAAAAAAATATTCATATCTCTTTATGTTATTTTATGTCATCTTAGGTAATTCAACAGTCATCGTTTAGGAATTGTATGCAGATAATTGAAAAATAAAAAAAATATTGAAATTTTTGATATACTTTGTTAGTCTATGTTTAAATATTTTTGTCTTCAATGCTAAACCTTCGGAACAGATTTTTATGTTCAGTAAAATTAATTAACTGTGATACGATAAAAACAAGTTGTGACCAAAATATGAAAGTTCTAAAAGCAAATTTTCTCATTTGAATATTAAAACAAAATTATTTGCTATATATTTATATATTTTTAGTGAGCACATCTTCCCTTTAACGTTTTTTTTTATTTTCATTATGATTATATATTTATTTCTCGAACGACGTTTGAAATATTCTATTCGTCATCAGGGTTTTATTTTTTTCTCTTAAAATTGCTTTTATTTAATCGATGGAAGTAGTTCCCTTATTTATGATGTCAATGAAATATTATTTCGTCTTGTAATAATAATACTTTTTTTTTTAATTTCATAGGAAATGTCTACTAAGAACTGTTATCGATATCACACCCTTAAAGGGAAGTTGCCTTCAATAGAAAAATATATATATATATATATATATATATATATATATATATATATATATGGTATAGTATATTAACATTAAATTTCCAGAAGAGAGTAGAAATTATATAATAGGAAAATTATTTAGTTTGTTTATTATTTGTTATAAGCGTAAAAATATTGGGTCAACACCTTTGGTTAAGAAATCATTCTTATGAAAAAATATTCTGGATGTGTTTCTGTGATAATTTTGAGAAGAGACGCTGTGTTTTTGAAAATTGATGTATTGATGGATTTACATTTTTCAGTTGAACTTCAGATGTATGTATTTATAAATATGTAATAAACCCGAAAAAAATATTTTTAAATATAGTGAAATATATCTTCAAAAATATGTTTGACTCAATGAATTTGATTACAGTAGGGACATGACAAAATTTTATGAAGCTATCTCGTATTTTTAGATTAAATTTATATATTTGCAGAATACGTTAGTTTTATGGGCATGATATGAGACTAACTTATATAAAATAAAGACAACTTGTCAGTTGTTGCATATGTAACTGATAACATAGACAATCAATACCGATCAATTTCTATGCAGTAAAGGTAAATTTACTTATTTATTAATGCCTCCAAAAAAAAATCTAAATAATTTAATGTAAAGATGTTACAATGAACAACCCCACCGATCACCAAACTATGACAACTCCTGAATAAAAACCGAAATTCTGATCATAGCAAAAGTTTCATTCTCATTTTTTTTTTGCAAATTCGAAAGTAGACCTCTTCAATGACGGTTCAACTACTTTTTTCGTCGAACCAGTTCTGCAGAATATTGAGTGGGGAGGTCCTAAACGAATAGCCGAACTGGATTTTCCAAATGTCAAATGAAAGTCCTCCAGCTAACTGGGTCTAGCCCAACAGATCGCTTTTAATAAAGGCTATTTGAGATTTGGCGGTAGGCTTATTTGATTTGATTTTTATTTTTTTATGTATTTGTTTATTGTTGATAAAATCGACTATAGAAGTATCTGAATATATGCTCAATAGAGCTGGGTTGAGTGGACAAATGTGACAAGAAAATGCTAGATGACAATCATTGAGCTTAATTTCACTGATATCCATGTTATGCCATTTATTAATTTATTTTTCAATTTTTTATTTTATAATTGTTTTCACAAACCTGTACCTCTCCTAACAGAAAACTTAAGAGAAAAATGGTGATTCGTCGTAAATGTCGTCGTTTATAGGTTTTGACAAGCGGTTAGTCTAACTATAAAACAAACATTTTTTTTTTTCAGAATATGGGAGCTAAAAATCTTAATTTCAAGAGACTTGAAGAATTTATAGTCTTTTATTCAATTAGTATCAAGCACAACCACAATACAAAATGCAGGCACCGATATTCTGATTTCATGGACATTTTTTCTTGTTTATTTCATATAAGTATATTTATTTAAATTTATCGTTTTTTTTTTAAAATATTTTTATCTTCATCTAATTTCCTCACGAGATTTATAGAAATGCTATGTAAATTAGCAACGTTGAAAAGTTAGCCACGCAGCCTACCTTAATATTCAATAAAGAATTTTTGTTGTGGATTAATTAATTTTTAGTTTTCTGCAAATATTATATAAATTTAATCTTAAAATATAAGATAGCTTCATAAAATTTTGTCATGCCTCTACTGTAATCAAATTTATTGAGTCAAACATATTTTTGAAGATATATTTCACTATGTTTAAAAATATTTAATCTCGTATTTTATAATAACAGTTGACCGCAAAAATTTCATTGATGGAAGAGGAATGAATTCTTAAAGATGTTGTCAGGTTAGAGGTTTGAGAGATTTGAGACTTTAGTTTTGGATATATTTAAAAAATAACTGAATTATTTATCGGCGTTAATATAAAAATTATTGATGCGTCCATGTTTTGTGTTCGAATCAACGACGTTGAAGGCCTACAAATTAGGCCGAAATCTCGACTCATATTAAAGCAGTATATCACTCGTATGTTTTTTTCCTGATCTCACTATATCTCCATTATTATAAATTAAATCGTGTACTATAACACGTTACTGGTTGTACTATAAAAAAATTCAGTTCTTAATTTTCAATAAATATTACAATTAAAAAAAATTGTCTCCAATATTGAGATTCAATTAGGATGTAGGGCAGTCAATGAAGGAGTGGTCAAATGCAGCTAATTTATGAAAAGTGTTAGAGAGGTTAGAAGGTTGAGAACTTACAGGAGTGAATTCCCAATTTGAACTGAAGGAGTTGGAAGATAACAGGGACTTCAAGAGAGAAAAGAAGAGATCAGTTGCTTCTCAACTTTATTTTTAGTTTCTGAAAATGTCTAAGAGCTGAGAATTTGGTGTTAGATTTTGGAAAATCATGCAGTGATCAAATCAATATTTGTTGACAAATCTGACTTTTTGACAAACAATTCAAATTAGTCGATTAATTTGAAACTTATTGCTCGGGATTTTTCGCAGTTGAATACACAGCCTGATTTTTTAAAAATTATTTTTAAGGATTTCTTCTCGTATGAAGTTTGCCTCTGCCTCTCCATTCCTCCTTCTCAATCTCAACCTCCTCTTCCGTCAATCCATGCTTTCCTCAAATATTCGAGGTCTTCCTCTTTTTCGTTTAACTTCAGCCTCCCATTCGATTTTCGTTATTCGACATGAATTCATTCGTTTTAGGTTACCATACCACCTTATAAATGCAAAATGAAAGATGTAGACGATTTTTCGACATCGTCTCTAGGATACTTCTCTAAGATTTTCAGGGTAACATAACCCGATTCTAAATTTTGGATTGAATTAATGATACTGATCCCGTTTATTCCAAAATGGAAAAATAATCTTTTACTCCCTATATTTGAAAAATATTCTGATTTGATTTGATCTGGCTGATCCATGTTATTAGTATACGCAAAGATGCTATTCCATAAAATTTGTATTTTCCTCTAATGTTGTACTTTCCTTAATATTTGTAAACTAGAAACCTGTTCCAACTAAACCAGTTTTGTTGTCAGAACACCGCAAAGATAGATGCAAGTCAATTCAGTAAATTTTTCGGGAAACTCTGCGCAGAATGTATTGTATTGAAATGGGTTTTAAACAAGCTCTTGCTCGCTTAATTTTAGAATCGATATTTTATGCCAGCGTTTCATGAATGGTGTAAACGGCAAGATATCGATCGATGTTGGAGGACGGATGCAGTTATAGCTAAATGGACAGAAGTGATGAAGTAAGCTCTGACTAAATCGGATCAGTGAAATATAGTTACCGCTCTCTCTGCGTCAGCTCCTTCGGCACATCACTAATATCCTATTGCTCTTCTCTTCCAATAAACTCTTCCACATGATCTGTGTGTGTGTGTGTGTGTGTGTGTGTGTGTGTGTGTGTGTGTGTGTGTGTGTGTGTGTGTGTGTGTGTGTGTGTGTGTGTAGAAGAGAGAAATAACATATATTTATATAGGTTATTTCTCAAATTAAATTTATTTTAAGTAACGAAGATTTTATAGTCACTCCATGAAAACAGTCACTTTTTTAATAAGAACCCTTTACTTAATTGAAAAAAAAGGGCTGCTTATTCTCCGAACCACAACAACTCATAATAGGTTTTGGGGTTCATTACTTGATGCATAAGTCGAGTTTTTCCCTTAATCGATTGAACAACCATCAACAGGCAAACAACTTAATGGAAAACCTTGTGGGTGAAGCTTAGGTCGAGATATTACACTCAAGAAGGGTAAAGTATTTACTTACTAGATCGCCATGGCACTGCATAATATCAGACAGCTGCCTCGTCGCATAACAAGCAGTTGAATGACGAGATGATTCCATCGTAAAATCAAATAAATTATTCCTAAAATAAAACCCAGATACAACTTGGAAAATATAGGACTACCAAAACTGTCACAAGACTGAGATGGGTGATTCTTTTTTGACGTCAACAAATTTAGCTAAAATGTACTGAAATTTATTATTATTATTGAGTTCAAAATATTTCTCATCAACAGGACATGTGATGCTTGGAGGCTATATAATGGGGGTAATGCTTCTCCACCTCAAACTAGCGCATGCACACTTAAATTAACTTGTTTGCCTATACGCACTTTACAGTGGCTGGGTGTGCCCCGTGAGCATCTCCAGACCTGAAAGTCGATCCAAAGCTGACAGAACAAATGTAAATTTTCTCCCTTGGCTGGCTAGAACCTAAGAATTGTAGTCCAGCGCCTTACCCACTTGCTACCAGACTCCCTAATCTTCAGTCTGTAGTTCAGTTTTTAATCTTCAGTAATCGAAGAAAGCTTTGTGATGGTGATTATTCTGTTTTCTTCTCTAGAATTAATTAATGTTTTTTAAAAGTTTAAGTACTTTGTTAAAAACATACTCCTAATTCTTAAAAAGGCCACTACAATGAGAGAAACAATATCTGTTTCCATTTTTTTTTTTATATCCTTCGGAAACATGTGAAGTACGAGTATTATAAAGGAAAATATGATTTCTAATTTTACTAAAATGGGATGATAATGTATCCATTGATAAATTTATAATGACGTACTTACAGTTTATGATAGTGTAAATTTTTTTATGAAATTAACTTATCTGATTACTTAATTTTTCCATTTTTCGAGTTTCCTACTGGTTTCATGGGACCGAACAATTGAAATGTGTTGCCAATTTCTCCATTAATTGTTATTTTAAATTCTATTTTTTGAAATATGAATGTTTTATGTGCTAAATGATTGGGTGAGACTAGTAGGCTTCAAGAAGATTACAAACATTCTCCTTGATCCATTTCTTGTAGATAAATTGGTCATTGTTTACTAGCGACTACTTTCAGGAAATTCAAATCTGAAATGAAATGACTGAGACTATTCTCCGATGGGATGGAGGGAACGTTTACATCTGCTGTGACATGGCATTACCCTTCTACTTTCGGCGAGCCCTCTCAGAGACCTTTACATTGACGAGTTTATGAGAGTAAATCTTACTCTGTGATCGGGAGCTTCCCAGGATTCGAGCTTATCTCCTCTTCCTTTGAGATCCTGTATTAACGACCTTCATAAATCGATCCTCCATTGTTTCCCATCAATTTTATGTCGACGACTCACAAATCTGAAGATTTAGATTAAAAAAGACCTACGTATACCGAATCAGAGCATGGACAAACTTAAATGAATTAAGGTTAAATGCTGCTAAAACTCAGGCCATTGCCATTAGTTCCGAACCCCTTTTCAGATCTAATACCAAGTTTCCTAGCTAAATGGCCATCCCA
This sequence comes from Rhaphigaster nebulosa, assembly GCA_948150685.1. Taxonomy (NCBI): domain Eukaryota; kingdom Metazoa; phylum Arthropoda; class Insecta; order Hemiptera; family Pentatomidae; genus Rhaphigaster; species Rhaphigaster nebulosa. The sequence goes on along the minus strand of OX411311.1, from coordinate 113,569,968 downwards.
TGACTTGCTGCTAATAAACCCATCCTATTCCATCGCTTCCGACATCTCTTGCCCAAATCTACAGGTAGACTCCTGTCTCTATCCTCTCTTACTTTCTCCCACTTCGACTACGCAGCTTGGTGTACGGTGGCCTCTCGGTTGATCTCGGAGACATACTGAAGTGAATTATTTTCTCGGAGATCTGTTAATGGGAACCCGAGACTTTTCCTTGTTTCCTCCCTCTTCACTGAGTTTGGGTTGCTTTTTCTCTCTTTTCATAGACAATATTTCATAGGCACATTCTTTTTCCAAATAATCAAAAACCATCGCCCTTCCTATGTCCATAATCTCCTCAAATTCAAATCTTCTATCTAATCCCTTACAACAAGATCTCGACCTTATATATTTATACCTCTTTTCACAAATCTGCCTCATTTTAGAACTCCTTTATTGTCCGCTCCATCATATGCTGGAATTTCCTCCCTCTTAAAATCCGGCGTGCCCCCTACTCATCCACATTCAAAACACTTTTATTCCGTTACCTCTCCACAATACAGTCGAACACTGGCTAAACACAGCCTTACAGATGACCTCAGTATCATTAGGCATGGTCAGTTTTTGTTTAGTTCGTTTTTGTTTTGTACATCCCAAGGATTCTTTTTATTTTTTCTATCAATGCATTTACAATTCGATTATTAAGAAATCCGAATGAACTCCTTATGCTTATTTTTATCTATGATTTTTATACATATATTTTATTTTCCTCCTACCAGTTCATTTGTTTTTCTTTACTTCATGGCAATGTAAATTTATGTAAGTGTTTTTTTCATTATGATATGTAAATAATTATTTCAGTGATTTAATTAATAAATTTGAAGGGGTTACTTTCTTTTTTTTTCTCCTTGTTCTTTTTTATTAGTACTCATTTGTATTGTTCCATAGGAATTGTTTTTTTCGTGTGTTGTTTTTATATTATTATTTTTTTTTTTTAAATATGTAAGCCAAAAACCTTTTTTTTCGTTTATACAACATTTTTATTCTTAAGGGACTTCGTCCCAGGACAAAGTTTCTTTTCTATTGTTATCTATTCTATTCTATATCCATCATTCTCAATAAGGAAGAACTCACTCGTGTAAATGCACACCAAGACATGGCATCAAAAATCTCTATAAATAGTTTTAGCCTGATATTAATAATCCATTTTATTATTTAAAGTCTAGTTATTCATTGATTAGTTTTAATCCTTTCTTAATCAAGTTCAAAATTATAGCAGTGCCGATTTGTTAAATCTCTTTGCGGAACCACCCCCTCTTTGCCATACAATCGTTAAAACTGGAGGACAAACGCAACTTCGGAATGCACCTCAGAAAAAAGCCTTAACGGGAAATGACCTTTATAGACATAAACTGCGGGCGTACTACATAAAAACATGAACGAACATTTAGAATTTCTTATGAGCTCAGCGAAATCCAATGGCTTATCACGAAAAATGAGGGAGCCGAGAATTATTTTCGCAGAGTCAAGTTTTTTTCTGCGAGAGATAGAAATACGGAAGGGAAATAACATTTGCGAAAACGTATCTTATCAGGGAAGTAATACCTACACCGGGGAAGAGAAGGGAGGGGGGGAGGGGACGTTACTGATAGACTGGCTCTGGTCACGTCATCTCTAGGCCCTCTAGCAATCGATAGGCGCGTATAACTCTTAAATCCTTAAGTTATGAAGATAATAAATTATTATAAATTGATTAATGATAGTATTGATTATTGATTAATTGATTAACAATTTAATGCAGCAAATCATAAAGTATCGTGGCCAATGGAATGGACGTGTGACGTAATCGGGGTGGATAACGAACGAATCATGTATCCTTACAGTGGCAATGTGGTTGTGTGGCAATGGAGTCGCTGAGACCCCTTTTTTTTGGGGTGAGGATTATAAAATAGGAATATGGCTGCAACCCTCAGTACTATCCTGGCTTTGTGCGGGGAAAGTAATTAAAAAATAAAAATTAAGCTGTTACAAGCTCCCCACATTTTACAAGACTATTTTTAAAATTTGTTATGTCATCATTTTATTTTTTTATTTTTTAAGCTATGGCATTTTTTGTTCCTTTTAATTATAAAAAATGAGGGTGTGAACTGCAATACTCCTTACTTCCATGTTTTCTTATTGTGATTTAAGTAGGTTTGCAGTCCACTGATTGCTGGATGAAGAGAGTTTTGCAATGACTATCGGTTTACAAACGTAAAAAAAAGGAAGGATTGAGCTTAGACATTTTTAAACTCTTCATTCTGACGGTAAACCAGTAAGTAATAATAGCCGTTGCTATTTCGAGTTTAATATAAAATGACAAGGATTTCAACTGTTCAGGCCCTCATATATATTTGAAATTTAAAAAAATTAAGAAATAAAAATAGGAAAACTAACATTGAAATACATATTAAGTAATATTATTCGAAAGAAGAACTTTTTCGAATTTTTATATATTTCTTGTATTGCTGAGAGAGTTGTACGTGCCCGCACCTGGCTATTCCACATCTTTAAATGTTGCTAAATTGTTTTCGCTGGAAAGATGGAAATCCAAAAAATACGTTACAGGCGAGCAGTTGCAGGTTAGACTAATATGTGATATTATGGTTTCCAGATCTGCCTGAATTGGCCAAACATTGACTCGTTTGAGAGACTTATAGTCTTTATTCTCAGTTAAGTTTTTAGTCGTATTTTCGCCGAATATTATAGAGCTTTGCACTGTATCGAAGGTCATCAGAGAAAATTTGAGGTGAATTTGTTTTTCCGCTACATTTGGGCCCTTCCCGCGGCCCACGTTGGATCAAATGAACTTAAATTCAATTGTATGGTTGTTCTCTAGGCAGAACAATGCCATATAAGTGGAAATAAATCTCAGCCAAAATTTAAGCCACTATTATGACAGTACCTCGATACTGTCTAACAGTACCTCCGAATTGAGTTAGAGGGTTGAAAATTTGTATGTGAATTTAGTTGATGTTAGCGAATTGGCTTTTGGGGACCTCACCTTTTTTTCTCTCAATCCCGCCATTTTGATATTTTTCATCTAATCTGTTGCTTAAACACTTGTAGAAAGGTTCTGATGACCTGAGCTGAGCTATATACTTTATGAAAATTATGCCTTTGCATTATTTGCTTTATAATTTGTTCACCAATCCCATACAATTAAATCCTGACTGACAGACAGAACAAGACTGGTAGTTGTACAATATAATTTGATTGTAAGCCCGCAGTTTAAGATTGCTTAAGATTTTTTGTTATCATACCGCTTGTGCCGGCGTTTTCTCTGAGTATGCTTATAATCATAATTGTTTAGAGGCTTCGTCCCCTCAAATATAAGTTCGCACCCATCTTGGTGGATCATGCTTCACGATGTATAAAGCATGGGAAGTCTAAGAGTACAGTAAAGAATGCATTTTCGGTTATGCAAATGCGGAGAGAAGCTGCATGAGGGACGTTATCTGCATCGTATTTCTAAGTCACGACGAAGGAACCCTATTTAGCAATCGTCGCTATCCTTTTGTTTATCTTATCATCTCCATCTTTCGCTATAACGGTAGAGCAAATCTAACGTCCAGTATCGATTGCGATACCTTTTGATTCCCCTCCCCCAGCGTTGGTTTTATTACACCGAGATGTTGGGAGATGTTGTACAAAGGACGCTGATGTTATCAATACTAAGACGGCCGTAAACTATCAGCGATATGTGAACAAACATTATTGGCCGACAAATCACACTTGGATAATTTTATTATCGATTGCCTGCAATGAATAATTTTTAAATCAGATATCGAAAAAGAAATATTTGAGGAAACTTAGTGTTTGATCTAGCTGTTTGGTGCGATATTATCGAAGTTTCGATCTATTGGTAGAGAGGTAGAAAGTTAAGTAGAAAGGAGAGCATCAATGAAATAATTGCTGCATTCATGTTTAACAAAATTGTATGAAAGAAAATAAAAACTTCTGATTAAGGGCTGAATTGGCTGATTGATTCTGACAGGAAGTAGAATTTGCCTTATTTCATATTCATATTGAGCTAGAGTATTCTTTCTTATTTCTTCTCTAATTTTGCAAAATACGGCGTGTGCTCCCCATAATACTGCCCAGTTGAATGATAAAACTTATTTTTTTTTTCTTTTCTCAATCTATGGATTCTAGTTGGATTGTGATTATTGTGACTGAGAAATTCACTAGCAGGCTTTCTCATATGGATTTAATTACAAAGTAACTCTGAATTACACTGTACTATAAGTACTGCAGGATAGTTAAATGAGCCCTTTATTGAATCTAAAATTATATACTTTAACTGATATTTAGTTATTTCCAATTGTTTTCTTCCGAGCCTTGAATGTGGTAATTCTTTCATAGTTTCCTCCCACATTCACAGTCTTAATACATTATTTCCAGTAATTACAGGTAAAACTAATAACTCGTATCTGAGAATATGGAGGGAAATTTTCTTAGCAGAATATATCACTTTCACATTACAGATTGTTATCAAGAAAAAATACCAATCTTTTGGGAATCCACCCAGAGTGTAGAAAGTTCATTAAAAATAATTCATCCTCCTTATTACTTCATCCGGATTAATTTTTGATTTTTTTTAAGAGTAGAACTAATAATTGAATTTGAATCATATCAAAGAACATTGCTGTATTGAAGAAGAACAATATCTGGTATTTCATAAATAAGCAGAACTGATTACAGTCCAATATGAAAAGGAGTAGCATAATGACCCTGATGCATGGTTGGACTATATTAATGCAAAGTATCTATAATCGTAGATATGTCATCTTTGCACCTAGCATCTAAATGGACAAGACAAATGATCCAAGAATCGTATTACTTTTTCACAAAACAGAATATAATCGATCTAGCTGGAAAAAAAATCGTAAAATCCGTCCAATCTTACTGAAAATTTTACACTGACCACCAATACGAATTGGGAAAAGGAAATGAAGTCTTGAGAATTTTTCGTCCTAAAAACATAAAAAGAAATTTTTCTTTTACTCGCTCAGAAAAAAACATGTGCACTTCTAGTTTGTCTGTAACATCTAATGTAACATGTAACGTCTGTAACATTTCTCTGTAACATTTTAATGTAACATTTTATTTTGCGGCGGGCAAAATTGTTAGTCGTAGAAGGTTAGATTACCTACTTTTAACCAAATATGTTTAGCCGTTTCCAAACCACTTTTCAGCTATCTTCCTTTTTTGTTGAATGTCTATGATGCGTACGAATTGTGGCGTGACTAGGATTTCGTTTCGGTGGTAGGGTTCCATCCCAAGATCAACATTAAAGAAACACACATCAACCGGGTATGTAAGAGAACCCTCTATGAATATAATATTTTCTATGCCTAGGTATATTATTTATGAAATAACATTCAAATAGGTTTATAAAATTTTTGTTTACACATAAAAATAAGTAATACTATTTTGTAATTTCGGAGAGACCAGTGCCTACAAATTTTCCAAATTCTATACCCAAAGCGTCTTCACAATATAAACTTATGTACTCAAAAATTTTGCTCTTTGAAATGCCTACTACATACCCACCTGGCGCTACCTTCCATTCTTTAAAGAAGGAACCTCTCAGAAGAGGCGACTCTTTCTAGAAAGAACAGAAGAGAAACTACTTAAGGTGAAAGAATTTAGTTAAATCTGTTTAAATACTTTTGCCGTATTTTTATAATTCGTTTCAATCCTTTATTAAAACTATTAATCCGGGAGCCGAGGCCAAAAAACGTACCTGATTTTAAAATAATTTTTGATAGTCTAGGCCGAAAGTACCCTCATAAGGTTTATATCATCGCATAATATAATATGTACGATTAAGAATTCTTCTCCTTCAAATGTAACAATCTTATGGTCGACGAAATATATTTTTTTTATAAATCGAGTTGACCACTTATTCATCGTTGTTACGAATATATCTGGAGCATCTTCGATTGAAAAAAAAAATTATAAATACAATTTAGAATACTAACAACATAAATTTGTATTCTATAAAGATAGAGCTTCTATGCACGTACTTGATGACTGCAGTTACTAACAATATCAGAGATCACGTACTTAGGGAGATTTGAATAATGCTTCAACTGCATTTAAATGTGCAGTATAATTTAATTTTTTCGTTCCTACTAGAAGGAATTTCATGTTATTATATAATCTACTTATTTTGGCAAAATAACTGAAAATTGAATTGTTTTATTAACTTTTTTATAGTAAAGTTTTTATGCTTTATGTTATTGTTTTATCTAAAACAACACTACTGTTATTCATGGAATTTGGTTCAGCAGTTTTGGAATATATGTATATATGTATATATGTATGTATGTATATATATATATATATATATATATATATATATATATATATATATATATATATATATATATATATATATTATATTTATATTTCATGAGAAATGAGATGGATATTCATCATCCAAAAGATTATGGAAGGGTTTGACAAAAACCAACTGAAAAAAAAAAAAATAATTGAAATAAAAATTAATGTTTTTATAAACGATAAATATTAATAAAAATTTATTTCCTTTTTAAAATTATCAGATGTATATATGTATATATTTTTATTTGTACAGGAGAAATCAGATTTAAAATATTAGGGGAAAAAGGGCAAATTACACCAAAAACAATAAATAAAGTCATAAATAAAAACTTTGGTGATCCTTATATCTCAAATTATTTATTTTTAATTTTACGATTTTATCGTTCGGGGACTATAGAACATGATCAAGGAAATTCCTTTATCAAATAGCCATTTAAAAAACAAAACAAATATTAACTTATTTATTTACAATTTTATATTTATCAAATAACATACCTTAATTAACTATTTTTGTATTAAGCTTTTATATAAGTGCATTATCTCATATTTTTGTCAATATTCCGAAAATTAATTGCAGACTCATGTGCTTAAGTCTTCCAACCTCCAATTATAATACATCCATTATATAATGTTAATAAAGTATAGACATTTATATTTAACCTTTTAAAGTTTTAATAAAACGGCAAACTACTTGCTTATTATTAAACAATCACTTAATATTTAATACCATTTCATTTTATACATCCTCATCTTAATATAACAATTTAATATAAAAACTACCTTCCTTGGTGAGTACTATGAAAAAATGTATACAAAAAAAATAAAGATTTTATAATATCAACGCGATCAACCAACCGAATATTGATAAAGTTTAAAAGATAAAAAAAAAAAAAAAATCAATATTCATTAAATTTGTTATCTCAATAAATCCCGGCATTTTTTAGAAACACAGAGTGCCTCAGATAACCACTCTCCCCCCTCCTTTAGAATATCATAATGAAATTAGGGGGTTCTCAATTGGGTAATCTGAAGCTACCTTGAGGCGTGTTGTCGATTTCGTAACCTACCGGTATATTCCTGCGACTCTAACTCTGGAATTTCCGAATGAGATGGAGTAATTTTTTTTAAGGATTCTGGTAGAAATGAAATTTAGGACAAATTCATATCGGGCACTTTTTTTTTATCTGATCCCAACAAACGATTTTTACAAAGTTCCGAATTTCTCTGCGGTAAAATATATTTTTTTTTAGAAAACTATTCAAGTTAACGCTGTAGAGAAGTAAAATCAATTTGAAATGTGTTCACTTTCATTCCAGATCCCAAAGTATTGGGGTGGCAATATTAAACTAGAGAACAGCAAAAAGGGCTAATTTTTTATTTTAACGCTCTGGAATGACAGTTGACTCATTTTAATGTGATTTTATTTCTTTACCACGTTTACTTGTATAGCTTCCTTCAAAAAATGCTTTCCTTTCGAGAACTTCGGAACTTCATAAAAACCGTTTTTTGTGATATGCGCTCTCAGGCAAAAGTTTCTGACATGAATTCGTCTTAAAATATTATTTCCTATCAGAATCCTTTAAAAGAAACCCTCCATTGGGAATTCAAGAGTTAGAGTCGCTGGAGGAATACTCCGATACGTTACGAAGTCACCAATACGCCTCATATTAGCTGCAGATTATCCAATTGAGATCCTCAAAGTTTATTCTGATATTATAATCATTCTAGAATTTAAATGAGGAGGAGGGGTATCAGGTTACCTGGGAGACCCTGTATACTTCCGGTTCTTTAAGAGTGAACAAATCTGTGTCCCTCAACATGTATCGAAAAAGTTTCCCTGTATAATGAGAACAAGGGATGATTAGAAATAGGTAAAAACGACAACGGTAGAAGATCGAAGTTATTAAAACTAATTCGGGATTCAGTGAACTATAAAACTGGTAATGAAACTTATAAGGAAAAAAAATTTATATATACGCCATTTACAGATTCAGTGATCTAAAAGACTGCACATTCCAACTTATCAGCATTTTCCCTCTTCTCCCTCCTCTCCTATATTAAAAGAAAAAAAATGATGGAGTTCAGAATAAAGTTCGTAAAGGTTTTACTAATGGACCAAGTTTTTTTTGTTTTTTATTCAAAATAATTCCCCTCAGTATTGGGATAAGTTCTATTTGGGGACCAACTAATGCAAACATTGGACTCGCCGCTTTTATGCAGATAATGGTGGGTCTTATATTAAGGGATTGAAAAAAAAATGCATCCTGACCTCTCTAATTTTTTTTATATTTCCCTTTATTTTTTTTTGTAAAACCTATGTCCGCCGTGGTATTTTTTAAAAATGTTTTTATGTGAATCAATATTGCAGTGAGAATGAAAATATTAGTACATATTTTATTGTACGCTAATGATAGTCATCAACCATTCATTTATATAAGAATGAAAAGATGTCTTTTCACACACACACACATATATATTTAAAATTCATTATAATAATCAATTAATCATAGATTAAAATAGGACCTCTATAACTCCACTAAAAACATTTTATTTTTTTATTTTTATTTATTTATTTTTTTTTATTTTTTTTTTTGGCCGTTTTCATACTTTTGTAGTTCCTTTGCATAGCTAAAATGTTAATACCATAGTCCATAAAATAAATTATTCACTTACATAAATGATTGAATTATAAATTCACCTCACACAATGATGAGAGGTAAATTTCGTTTCATAATGAAACAATAGGAAAAAAAGATGGTGGATATTTATAATTGAGATAATTTTTCTGAATTATGATCAACAATTTTTAGTGGAATATACAAAAGACAAATAAATGTTGCTTAAGTGTATGTATATATTTATATATATATATATATATATATATATATATATATATATATATATATATATATATATATATATATATATATATATATATTTATCTAATATTAATGTTTAATTTTGTATTTAGTGAATATTATGTTTTGTAATTTTATGCGTAATCACTTAATTCAAGACAAATAATAACTGCTTTTAGAAGATAGATTATAAAAAAACTTATAATGATCAATATGTGCTTCCCTATAGTTGTACATATCAACTTATTTTATGGAGTATGGTATTAGCTAATACCAATCATTAACCAATTATTTATTTTATATAACATATAGTTAGAAAACAATTGGAAGATTTTCAAAAAAACAAGCCTTAAGTTTCTAAAATACCGGCTAATAGGTAAGCAGTCAACGTTTCGTCAACTCACGCTTAATCAGGACATACACAGTATATGATTGGATATCTTGGAGCGATGTGCTGTCTCTGATTGATGCGTTTTTCGGGGCGGTTGATGTGAGATGTGCTGTGTTTGATTGACATTTGTGTTTGATTTTTTACTGTATGTCCTGATGATGCCTAAATTGGTGAAACGTTGACTTGCTACTAATTTACCGGTATTTTCAATATTCTGATTAATTTTATTATGAACTTTATCGTTTTTACTAATTTTTTTATTTTTTTTTTATCATTTAGAAATATTCGTTATTTACCATTTGCTGGATTGAAATTTAATCGTGTATGTAGTGTCTTCATGGTGGTAAAGATAATTTAAATTATTTATTGATTGTTTTTTGTTGCCTCAACTATGCTGGTTAATTGGCAAAACCATTATCTTACAATCTGTTGTAGAATTTTAGTATTTTCTAAAATTTAAATGTTTTTTTTACTCCTTTTTTTCTTCCTCAGCTTAATTATCCTTCAACGTTGACAAAAGTTCTAAGTTTTTCCTCATACAATTTTTTAATTAGTATTAGAAAACTTGGATAACGCTGTAGTGTCGTGTTTATGAATTCATGTTTTAATGAAAAAAATGTAGATCGTATTTCCCTGTTTTAGAAAAATGTTTACGAAATTACGAATATGTTAATGTATTGACTAACTATTAAATGAGGACGATTCGGTAGAAACAATAGAATTGCGAATTCAACTGATCAAACCTGCTCTAATTCTCCTAAACGAAATATCTTTTCTTTTGGTCTGACCCGAATTCCAAGACTATTATCTAATGCCCGAATCCTAAATTTAGAATGCCGCATCAGAATATAAATGATTCTTTTTGCAATATATTTTTGAAATCAATTAATTAATTAACGATAATATAGATTTATTAATACATTACGCTTTTGTTGTTTAATTTGAGAATTCGTAAAAACCTCTCGGGGAAGAATAAAACCAAAACGCTGCAAATTAGCAAACTATGATTTATTAGTTTCAAGTCGTAATATATAAAAAATATTATTAACCTATTTTTATTTATTTATTTTTTAGATTTGTATAAGGATCATAAAACCCTTTATGTTTTTTCGATATCTTCATAAATGGATAAGATATGGGCATATGAAACCTTTAACTGGCAGTCATTTTTAAACGGCGAATGGTGATATCTAAATCCGACGATCATCCTGGGTGACCTGTGACTTTGGTGCCAAATCTAAAAAAATCAGACCGTTTCGGAGAAAAAATTCGTTTTTCTGGATTGTACTTATCTTGTAGTTACTTTATATGCGTCATTAAGATGAATTCTGCTTGGACCTGACAGAATCCGAGAACAAGAGGCTCCCTTGATTGAACGGATGTCCCTTCTGAATTTCATCAGGAAAACCAGGTAAGGTTGAACATGGAGAATGGAAAACAAGATAAGCTTCGACATGCAGGATAAATAGGCTTTCTCTAATGGTGACCATCCCCGGGGTAGACAAAAAAGACAACTGGGTCCATTTGCTGGACTTTGTCCCCCCACCAGTACCAATATCTTGATACGTATAATCTCAAATATTACGGGAGGGTTATACATTTTTTTGTATAACTAAGGTTTTGTAGTGATAAAGTTTTTTTAAAAATATTTATTTACTTATTTATTTATTTTTTAAAAGTAAATATAAATAAATAACGCTCTGAGCGTGCGCTGCTTGACCAATGTTCGTTGGAATTGTTAATTTCAACGCACGCCTGGCGATACCTAGGAAACCCGGTAACATTCAGTATTCATTTTGTAGACTAGTTTCAAATATGTCTATTATATAATAGAATAATATTTAAGTTATAAACCTAGAATAATATTTAATTTATGGTAAAAACTATTGATATGAAGGGTTGGTTCTACATATTGATTTAAATATTGATTGGGCTGTGGATATAAATAAATAAAATTCTGATTCTGGTGTAAAGAGAAAAAAAATGGATTAGGTGGAGAGGTTGAATGGAGTTTTAATTAAATAAGTTGTCAAAAACGAAAATAAACGAAAAAGAGATTCTAATTGGATGCTGATGCTTTCTGAGAGTAGTCGATTGTCATGGTTTGGAACTTTCATATTGTTCTACTTTTTTGTTTCTATTTTTCTTGCCGTTACTTTATTGGTCTATGGTCTAAACTAGAACTACATGAAGTTTGAAAATCGTCATCTTGACTCTGAGGTGACCCATGCTCAAACAAACTTCTTCGACTTGAAGGTCATAGTTTTGTAATTTACTTCTAATTTTTACTTCCTTGTACGCAATGAAGGAAAGATTGTAATCGCGAAAATTTCCCCGCCTTCAGATTTCATCGGAAATATCTATTTTGACTAGTTTTGTCGTGAGTTCTGAACGTAAGTCTGTACATTCATTCGTTCGTATATGGCGTAACTCAAAAACGGTTAGCCGTAGAAAATTGTGATTATGCATTTTGGATTGCTGTAACATCTAGCTGTGCACCTTTATTTTTGGTCACTCATAATCCTCAGAAATGGTGCTTTAAGGTCTTTATAGATTTTCATCAAACATTATATTAATATATAGCAAAATGAAATTACTTTTTAAATTTGGTATATAAAACTTATATATTAATATAAATAACATACTTGATTTGGGTTAAAATTATAAAACCGGAAGTGGTACTTTACTTCAAGGTTATAATAAACTTTCATGAACAATTATATTAAAATATTATGCAAAACATCTCAAATTTATTATGTAAGGCTTTTATATCAATATAAATAATATACTAGATCTTCTAAGAAGGGAGGGATACGAATCGTGCTAAAAATCTCAAATCGAGATTTTTATGGATAAGCACTTTTCAAGATCCGTTAAAACCATTTTTATAACGATGTGTGTGTGTTTGAGTGTGTGTATGCATTTCAATACACTACGCGATGTGTATAAATAGTGTTTTATTTGTTACTAATAGTATTTAAAAAATGTGTTAAATCATCATTATTTATCAACATTAACAATTTTTTATTACTTTGTTTTAACCAAAGTTATGAACGTATTACATATCGCCTGTAAGTTGCCTTTAATGATACAGTCTGAGTTTCTATGAATGGGCCAACCATGGAAATCATATCCAGGCTAATATTTTGCAGCATTTTCGAGTTGTACAATTCAATGTTGTATCTGATTTAGGAAAAACCGATTTAGGGAGTATTCAAATCTATAATTAGGCAATGATCATCAGATATGATAATAATGATCTCATTTTATTTATTATAAAGATGATTATATTATTTAAATATTAACTCGTACAAATCGGAGTATCCCTAATTTGTATGTATAATGAATACCTATTTTATTGAAATTATACCATTAGATATAGTTATTGGTCTTTTTATATTAGCTTAATTATAACTTATCCAATTCTCATTCCCAATAATATGTCTCTAATAAATAAAATTCAACCTTATTTTGTAGATTCTCACATTATTTTATGGTTACAAAAGAGTAAACGAAAATCTTACTCCTGATTTTAAAGGATAATTTAATGATTTCTTGTGAATAAGGCGGAGCTATCATTAATATTTTGAATTTGTAAATAAACTGAAATATTACACTTTTGATTAAAGTAAACAGCCCCTCACATGGCCTATGAATTCGACAGAGCCTGAGCCGCTAGCTAGTAGACCTGCTGAGTCATGCTTTGATGACGGTTCACTGAATGCAGAAACTACCGCGTCCCTCACCGCAAATGAAATATTTACAACTGTGGCCATTTGTCTGCTCCCTCTTATTGTAATTATAACAAGACCACAAACCAATAATTCCTATCAAGTGGAAAGCTGAATTATACACACATATTTGAGTAATTAACTTTGCTTAGTGAAGGAGGATAACAAATAAAAACATTTGTGTTTGTGGCTACGAACATAAACTGAATCTCTAAGATTTGTCTAAGATAAATGAGTAGCTATTTCAATGAGGAAGTAGCAGTCCTGCAGGAAACATTATTGCTTGTAAGAAAGTTTAACGATTACTCATTTTGCTAATACTATCAACACTCGGCCGTTCCTATCACAACAAACAACGTATTTAAATTACATAAACTTGTATTGGGCTATGATCTTGGTCCTCATTCAATGGAAATATAGAATAATGTTATTTTTGTGAACAAACAAACTTCCCTTAAATTATCTTTATTATTTTTCTACGTTAATATTTTTTACCCACAAACAACCAACGTTTCGAAATTCTCTTTCATCTTCTGGGGTTTCCTTTCTTTTTTCTTAATTATGCTATTTTTTCTTATATAAAATAATTGAAAGTATTTTTCTAAGGTCTGTTTTTTCCACAATACATCATTTCGTCTGTTGTGCCCAATAATAAAAAAAATTAAAAACATTATTGCACTAAATGCAGAAAAATAATAAAGATAATAACTGTCCACAAAAATAACAAAACTATGTAAACTTCTGTGAAGTAATAGTAGTTTTATAATATAAAATAATGTTAATTAGACATTTATTGTTTATTTGGGGATTCTCCACGAAGAGGTTTTCCTCACCAATAATTTCTTATAATTTTTCTTACATTATTGCGGTCTTGTTGGTCTTTTTAGACCAGGACGATTATAGCGATGATCGATTTTCACATACACTAGTTTTCGTAAAAGTTTTTTTGTTTTAACTTTATATTTACAAAATTATTGTTTACTCACTAATTAAACATACTCCTCAAAATGATGATCGTCACTGTCCAGCACTTGAACACATTTTTTAGCAAAAAGTTTGATATCCTTCCCCTATTCGAAGGTTGACTCTAAACGTGACTTACTTTAGAGGTTCATACAACTCTTTCTAAATTATCTTAATGTTCCTTGCCCTTCTGGATATTCCTCATCAGAGTCATGATGCAAGTATAAAAGACAGAGTATTTGGTACCTAAACTTAACTGGACATGTCAAGGAACATTAAAAGCAATATATAATAATATAGCGCACGCGTGTAAAGAATATAAATACTCATTGCTTGTAATGATGATATATTATTAATATATAAGTGAGAAAAATATATTTTTTAAATATGTCAAGACAAATTTACATATATTCTGTGCAAATATATTATTCTTACGCAACAACTTTTTCCAGGACAAAAGTTAATTTTATTTTACTTCAAGGATTTAATTGACGTTTCCATAAAAACACAATTGCGAACCTCCCCACTCCTAATAGACTATTCGTTGTAATGTATAACTTAAAATCATTAATACGATTATTAATTCCTTGTACGAAGTAAAAAAAGTATTGTAATCGCGAAAATTTTCAGTTTTCAGATTTCAACGGAAATATCCATTTTGACCATCCCTGAATCCATTTTGACTAGTTTCATCGTGGCGTCTGTACGTACGTACGTTCGTATCATGCATAACTCAAAAACGGTTAGTCGTCGAAAGTTAAATTTTGTATTCAGGATTGTTGTAAAATCTAGTTGTAAACCTCCCTTTTTGATCACTGCTTGATCACCGGAAATGGTACTTTACTGGAAGGTCATAATTGATTTCTATAAAAAATTATGTTAAAATACTATGCAAAACTTCTCAAATTTAGTATTTATAACTTATATATTGATTTAAATAACATACTAGATTTTGGTCTAAATTGGAAAACCGGAATCGGTACTTTACTTAAAGGTCATATTAGACTCATCAAAAATTATATTAAAATATAATGTAAAACATCTCATATTTGGTAAATAGGACTTATATATATTATATGTATTTACTATATTTTGTTAAAATTGGTGAGCCGAAAAGGGTACTTTACTTGAAGAATTATAAGCTTACATAAAAAATTATATTTAAATTAAATACATAAATCATATGTTTATCATATCCAATTAAACATTTTTATTACTTGTTTTAAGGGTTGAAATTGAGTGTGAAATACTGGTTTTCCTCTTCATTTATGTGTGTGTGTGTGTGTGTGAGTCAATAGATGGATGTCGCTACGCCGAGTGTCGTTTTTGAGATAATGCAATCTTCGAAAACTAGTAACCAAATTCAGGATCACTTTTTGAGCAACCGATTTATAGTTTAATAGACGTACATGGAAGCCATAAACATATGTGACAGTGACAGTCCACATCGGATATTTTATACATTTTTTCTTTTCATGATGCGAATGATAAAACCAGTTAAAAATTAAATTATGCTTTATTTACTAGCATCAGATTTTATTTGAGTCACCAGAAGTTCTGATCAAAATTTTAAATAATTGCAAGTTATTAAAAATATATCTTAAAGGTAGTTAGTTATTTTCAAAGCGGATTAGTCATAAATTTGTTAAACTAATATTTCTTTTTAATTATTGTTTAGCGCTATCAATAAGTAAAGTTTCGTGACTGCAACATGTTTTCTTCCGACTTTCACTATAACAAAAATTTTTATCACTTAATCAGCATTATTATACTTCTACATATATTTTTTATATTACATCTTTATGTTAATTAATGTAAATTCTAGTAACAAAATAAATTAGTTTAGCAAATGAATACCTATATAGTCATAAAGATGACTATCTTTAAAACATTAGATGGAATCCTAGAATATTAAATATATATATATATATATATATATATATATATATATATATATATATATATACCTTTTAAATTTTACGTAGAGCGATTCTCATCTAGAACTTGAAATTGATAATACACAAAATTAAGTAACTCAAGTAAAGTGAAAATTATATATTTACGAATCACAAAAAAAATCCTGTAAAAAAATTTCTCCGATTTGACTAGCAATCAAAATGCTAACGTAAGTGGAAGAACATGTTATATAGCATTATAGGAAAAATAGAGATATTGCTTGGAAAAATATATTAAACACGTCGTCTTCATAGTTTTTCTAAACGTTAAATTATGGTTTCCAAAAGTTGAAAATTGAGTAATCGAGCCTAAAATAAGAATAAATACTAATTTATCTCAGATTCATATTTTTGTAACATAACATGTTTTTCAACTTAGCTCTTCAATTGTGAGGGTGGATTCATTTTAAACAAATTAAACTCTTTGGAGAGAAAGCCAAAGCTATATTTTCCGGGCTATTTAACATTCTGTTTCTGGAAAGGATCCGTTTGGGGAAGCTAAATTTAGTGACAGTGACCTGGATAGCTATGTGGAATATATTCTTGGCTACCGTGGAAATTGAAAATATGGTCATCACTGCGCTCTGTGTCTACAACCATTTTTAGCACCTAAGCACCTTCGCACAGATTTTCGCTACTTCCTAAGTATCTAAGAAACATTATTAAACGGCTTGAGACTTCTGATTTTATCACACATATCTAGCTCAGCACTGATATAATTGGCCCCAGTTTTTTAATATTGATGTAAATTTATTTTTTCAGTAAAAACAATAAGTTTTTTTTACTTAAGTATTGTGATCGAGCCAAAATTATCTCACGATTGAGTGCAACCATTTTTTTTTTGTAGTGTTTCGGTACCTGATGCCTTTGTGCCATATCCAGCACCCTGTGCGCGATATCGGCTGCGCAATCGCCGAAAAACGTGTTTTTCTAAAGACAGTACATCCCCGAGAAATGGGAAGAAACAAATTTTTATGATGAAAATTAAATTTTATTAACCCACAACTCGTAATAGGATCAGTATTAGCAAATATACAGTGCATTGGACTTGGTAGTCACGTTTACTGTACATGATCATACGGAAATTCATTGTTTTGTTTTTTATAATGTTTTCTATTTAAGAAAAAACTATTTATATCCCGGAATATTTCAGATGCTCATTTAAAAGATAATAAAATGTCTAAAAAGCAAAACTAAAAAAAAAAAAATCTTATCGGAACAATATCTGCAAGAGATACAGCAATTTTTTTTTTAATTTATGGTATCCAAAGTGGTAAGAAAAATCGTTTAAGTGAACACTCCAGATATTTTTATGGAGGAGCGTATAGGTTTGAGACTAATATTTGCAGTAGTTTTGAACTCAAAAACTAAAACAGAGTCAACAAGGAAAACTGATAATGAGAAAACTGAACCTAAAGCATTTGTGTAAATTAAAGCTAATGTGACAAACATTTTGATCTAATTTTTTTCTGCTCGTCATCTCGTTTTCCTGTTCCTGAAGCCTAAATTTCGGTGTACAAAAAGTTGTTAATAATTTGATTTTGAAAGGCATGCTAACTACCCATAATTGCCGAGGCAAGTGAGGCAATAGACAACCCCCAGAGTGTGAAAACTAATTAGCCTAAAACAGAATTCAGTCTATCAGTTAGGATTTGCGTGCTCATCTGCAATAGTAAGGTCTTCCGTTCCACACCTCCATAGCGAAAATACAACCAGTTTTCATTTAAAAAAAAATTATATATTACAAAATTTGGATTTTGGGTCTGAGTTTAATTTTGATTTTTGTGTTTCAGCGGGCCAATGAGGCAAGTGACACATATCTCACTACTCCAGCTACCTCGGGTACAGATTGCGTCTGTATTTTCAAAATGTGAGTCTTAGTGCCGAATTAGCTGTAAGAGCATGTTAGCCATTTTTTTGTTTTCATTTTCTATCATCTTCTAGTCCCCGAATAGTAGAGCTTAGAAATTCCATCTCAATAGTTTCTACCAAAAAAAAAAAAAAAAATGAAAACGAAATGAAATGAGAGTATGGAATATTTATTTTTAAAGGAAAATAATTCTTAATCATTCTCAAAACCTGACAGATAATTTTCTTCATTCTCAATTCTTAATTCTCAAGTGGAATAGAAAAACGTTGAACATGGTACGTGTTGCCTCAAAACAGGTAATTCTTATCATAATCCAATAGATTTAATAATATCAATAGCATTCTTAAGAGACTCGTTTGGTTACTAACAAAAAAATTATTTTTGTTAAGCTACAAAAAATAAGAATAAAACAACAAAACTTACACAAACAAAAAAAAACAACAGTTTATCAATATCGATTCAACTTCTCATGCCTATAGATCCTTGGTATTTAGTGTAAGGGGTATAAGTAATTTTTTTACGACAATGGATTTAAGTTAATTACTGTTATTTTTAATTAACTTTACCTTTGAGAAAAAGGAAATAAGTCTATGAACTCTTTTTTTAAATGGAATGTCGCAAAAAGATGACTCATACCGTTTTAACCAAACATCACATATCAGCCCCGGAAGAATCTTTCTCAAAGCTGTTTGAGTTCCTTGCGACTCTGATCTAGCATTTACTTTAGTTTCCTTTGAAAAACTTTCCGGAATTCAGAAGAATAAAATAATAAAAAAAACTACACCTTTTTGGGTTCATTTTAATCTATAAAACAAATGATTGACCGATATCCAAACTTTATTTATTTTATGAAGGAATGAGATGGTCCGGGCGGCTGTAAAAAAAAAAAAAAAAAAAAAAGGAAAGGATCACAAATACTAAAAACTATTTATTAGAAACTGACGTTTCGACACTTTAGTATGATTCTATTTATTTTAGGAAGTAGGAGCATCATTTTTTTGTGCAGCAGTCTTTTCAAAAGAAAAATTGTTTAATTTTGTTATAGTTTGTGCTGATATAAATGGACTAGATATCGTATTACATTATTACGGAGTCAATTTTCATACTGCTTAAGACGTCCATTTCAATTGCCTTAACGATGTTACTACAATCTGATTTATGGCTCTTTTATAACCAAAATTTTCAGGTATCAGAAAATAGCAATTAATAACCAAATTACGGTTGTATAAGATGTTAATAACATCTTTTCTTTCATGCGACCCGGAGTGTATATCATCTGTGATATCACGGTCGGACAAATGAAGTCTGTACGCTTTTGAAATATTAATTCTCCGGCGCATCTTTGGACCTAGGAAAGTCAGACAGACATATCATAAAAAGTGTAACCATGAAGTATGTAATCTCCTCGGTGAACCAGACATAGTAAGGCACAACAGGCTGGAATGAGTGGGATTTTGGGGCCTGTGTGTGACAACGGTGTATGGAGATTGAGAAAAAACGCTGAACTTATGCATCTCTTTAAAGATCAGGATATTATGTATTTTATAAAATTTGGACGTCGGAGATGGTCAGGGCATATTGCAAGAATGAGTAATAACGAAATCACTAAAAAGCTCCTTGAGGAAAAGATCTTTGGACGCAGAAAAGTGGGTCGACCTCGCCTGCGGTGGGAGGATTGTGTGGCTACAGAGGCGCGAAAAATGCTGGGGACTAGAAATTGGAGAGCAGCAGCACAAAACAGAGAAGACTGGCGGCTCAGACCCTGACTCTTCACGAGTTGTAGCGCCATCCAAGAAGAAGAAGAAGAATCTTATTATCTAGATTAGGGCATGAATTCCTACATGTGCCATCTCGATCACATGTTTCTAATTTAGGACCATACCTAATGTTGTTATCAATATGGTCTATACCATCTAGATCAACAACACGCCATATAAACTAGAAACCGTATATCACAGAATATCCGACCTCCTATAATCCAAAGAGAGGAAAATTCTTACTTGGGATTTATACTAGTCACCTTCATATGTTTCAATTCACCTTCATATGATTCATGTGTCATGATCCCCGGGTTAATAATTATATCTTTAATTTAGAGAGACTTAACTGTGGTTCATGTACTGGGAATATATACTAATTAAAAATCATGTTAAAATGCAAACAAATATTTAAAAAATACAATTAAATGATCCTTTTTAAGTGCCTCTCATGTTTTTTATGGAGTTTTGTCTTTTGATGAGTACGTTGTGTTTGTCTGACCACTCGGTTTTTGCGGCTCAGTTTTTATATTATGTTTTTTTAAAAAGCTATTTCATCAAGCATTCGTCTATTATAAATGTTTGTAAAATCAGAAAGTGTTGTGCAGATTAAAATTGAATTTTTACAACTGCCGCATTTTAGTTTTACGGATTTTTTTTTCTATTGAAACCAATAATTGTAAATATTTCGATGACTTAAGACTTATTTTTTTTATAGACTTATTTTCAATAAAAAAATATGTAATATTTTTTATGTTTACTAAGTAATTACTAAATAATCAAATCTAAAATAGAATTAATTTTAAATTAAATAGTATACTTATCATAATAATATAAATTTTCATTTTTTTAAATAATGAAATATTTATATCAATAACAATAAAAGAAATAAGCAATATTATATTTTAATCATAAAAAAAATAATTGATATAACCACTTTGTAAAAATAAATATGCTTATTTGATTTTTTTTTGTTATTAGTATAATTTATGGTCGGTTAGAATGAGACAAAAAATATTGCCTAGGACATACTCCCCGCTATCTAATAATGTAGGACATTTTATCATTTTCTGATTATTTTTTTAGATAATCCTGTATTACTGCTATTGGTTACCCTTATAATCTGGTGCCTGATACACACCATAAATCATAAGATCAGCTATATCCTGCGGAAATTTAAAAATAATTTTAAATTATATCATATAGTGAAATTTTAAGTTTTCTAATATTTAGTTTAATCTATCCGTTAACTTAAATAAACATTAATTGTAATTCGATTTTATTTTAAAATACATTTATCATGTTTTAATTCAAAAATATGAATTTAATAGGCTACACATTGTTAGTAAGTTTCCTTTTACGTCGTTTGTAAAAAAAAAAAAAAAAAAAAAAAAATGTTTGACCGTTTTGATTTTGCGGAAGATATCTTCAGTTCCGTTTTTATACTACTTTTTTTTTTTAATTCCTCAATTTGGCCTATTGCGCCTTGCTCATTTTCAATCAATAGGACTAATTCATCTGCGAATGCTAAACATTTTACTTCTATTTTGTCCTTTCCCCTATCTAATTTTATCCCGGTTTGATTCTTTTTCCAGAACGTCTTCAGAACTTTGTCCAACATGGTGTTGAATAGGATCGGATAGTCCGTACTCCTGTCTCAATCCCGCTTTAATTTCAAAAGGTTTACTAAATTTAATTTTATACTATGTTCCGGTAAGTGTAAGTTTAATGAGATTTATGGTTTTTTTTTTTATCTACGCCGTATTCTTGAAGTATCCCTTACAGAGTTTCTCTGTCCACCGAATCTTACGCTTTCTGAAAATCCACGAAAGATATGTTGATGTATATTTTTCTTGCTCTAGCCATATGATTCATTACAATCAGTTTTAAGCTCTGAATTTTTTCTGGTCATTTCTGGTTACACGATCTTTCTTTCCTAAATCCCCTATGATATTCCCCAATATGGATGTCTATTTGTGGTTCCAGCCTATTTAATAGGGCTTTCGAAAGAATTTTGTACGTCAGTTGTAGTAAGGGTATTCCCCTGTAATTGTTTGTATGTGTTTTTGACCCTTTTTTATGAAGAGGGTGTATGCTTAAACTAACCGCGCTAAGCGTGGTCTTAAACACTTCCGGTATTATTTCTTTTTCCTAAATTTCTTTCATTAATTCCATTATTTTAATTATGTAACTTTCCTCTGCTTATTTCCACATGCTCTTATTCCGTCTTTCACGTCTGCTTAATTGTATTTTAGTGAGAATAATATTTCCTTATCTTCTTCCAACTGGGCGCGCTCCTTTTTTCTTCTAGTTTGACTCTAGGTCTTTCGCAATTTAGTAATTTCTCAGAGTAATCCGCTAAAATTTCGCAATTTTCTTTATCGTTGTATGCGATTGTCCCATCTATGCGTTGAAAATTTAAGTTCGATACTGAACATTCTTTGACTTGTCTTTGAACGCTCTGTAGAAGAGTCCTGTGTTGTTCTTTCTGAAATTCACTTCCAATTCACTCATCTGTTTTGATAGGTAAGCCCTTTTCGTCTTTCTTATGATATTTCGCGCTTTTCTCTTTTCTTCCTGCAGTAATTGGAGGTTCTTCTCTGGCTTATGGGAGTTCCAGTTATTCCATTTTTCAGGCTCTTTTTAGTCGCATTTTTACAATCTCCGTTAACGAGATTTTCTGTTATTTCTATCCAACTTTCCGCATTCTCTTTCAGTGATGTTTCATAAGTTCCGAATCATTTTTCAGTTCTGTCTATTATGTGTGTTTTGAACTGTTTCGTTTTCTTTCCTGGCAGGAATTTTACTTTAATTTGAGAAAGGTGGTGTGATCTGAAGTGACATTGACCGATTTTCTTATTTTAACGTTTTAGATCTCCCTTTGATGTTTTCTAGAAATCACTACACGGTCTAGTTGATATTCTTTTAATTGAGAGTTCGGTGAAAACCATGTTTTCTTTTTATTTGCTCTCGCCTTAAAGTGAGTAGACATCAAAGTTAGGTAATATTTCAGGCATAAGTCCACAAGTCTCTCCCCATTCTTGTTGGTTTTCCCATGTGCCGGATATAATCCGACTTCTGGCCTACATCCATATCTCCTTTCCTTCCCTACCTGCGCATTAAAGTCACCCATTAAGATCATGATGTTTGTTCTGGGTATTCTATCCATCTCTTCTTCCAAATTTTCCCGGAACTCCTCTGCTTTCTCTTTGTTGTCAACATTATCTTGATATCGACTGGTGCGTGTGTGCATTAAATAGGGAGTCTCTGTTGTTCATGACCTTCACTGTGAGGGTAGAGATTATCTCGAGCTTATGCTCCTGAAGTCAGTTATTGTATTTAGGAAGGTCTTTTTCACTACGAATGCCGTCCCTAGGTGTGATTTTTTATTTCCTATTTCCTCACCAGGTTTCTCTTTCAGTATTCTGTAGCCGTCTCATTCAAAGGCATCATTGGATAGTCTCGTATCTTGTAGAGCCTGTATCAATACCCTGAGTTTGTGCATTTCTCCTGTAAATTGTTTCAGTTTCCCCGTCTTTGCTATGAAATTTATGTTGTATGTTCCGGAGATATATTTTCTTTTCTTTTTGATTTTTGTGATAAAACCCTTCATTGCTCCGGTTCACTGCTCCGCTTTGAATTGTTGGATTCCCCGGAATCCGAATGCCCGACTTTAGCCAGGGGAGTACTTTTATTCAGAGTTTCTTTCATGATATGATTAGGTTAGGTGAGGTTGGGTTGTCCCTCCCTAGTTGTTGGCTCCAGAAGGTTTCGTTTTAGTTCGCCTAGTCCTATACTTATTCAGACTAGGTTATTCAGCCGCACCACGTGGAGGCCCTTT
This sequence comes from Rhaphigaster nebulosa, assembly GCA_948150685.1. Taxonomy (NCBI): domain Eukaryota; kingdom Metazoa; phylum Arthropoda; class Insecta; order Hemiptera; family Pentatomidae; genus Rhaphigaster; species Rhaphigaster nebulosa. Next base: position 113,546,239 of record OX411311.1, on the reverse strand, counting down.
CCTTGCGAACTTCAGATGGAAAATTAAGGGAAGTTCCGGGAACAGAAAAAATAGCGACTTTATTATGTTTTTGTAAATACGGGTTCTATCGTTTAAGGAAATGGGTATAAATGTACGTATCTATTTAAGGATTAGTAAAACGTGCAAAACAATTAAGAATTTCAGTAACTGTTAGTACAGTAGATGAATAACAATAACAAACATTTTTCGAATCGGTTTTTATGACAAAAAAATTAAGCGATTACTATACAAGTAAATTATGCCATATTTTATATTTATTTACTTTATTTTTTTAAATGAAAAAAAAATTACGCCTGAGACCAAGACAAAATTACGTCATGACACGTATTTTCTTTTGAGTACTGTTACAGATTTCTTTTTTACTGCGATCGATCACTATGTAATCGCTGATTTTTACTATCAAATTTTCGTTCACTAATTCGTTATCATTTTTCAGCTTCAGTTGACATCCGCATGATCGCATAGAAGGATCAATCTAATTATGGATTGATAAATTATTTGCCACTTCTATAAATTTGTTTTATTGAAAACTAGTTTCGAATGTTATACATTCATCCTCAGTTCTAAAAACACACAAACAATTCAAAAATAAGCAATTCAAAATATAGTTTGGTATTATTATGCATATCAATACCAAACTATAATATTATCGTATAAACGATAATGCCAAACAGACAATTTATTTTTTTATTTTTTTTTATGTGATAGACAACTAGACAATGTTTTTCCCCTAACTCCAAAATTGAATAAATCCCCTTGTCTGATCAACTTTCAAGAATAACAATTATAACAATATATATATATATATATATATATATATATATATATATATATATATATATATATATATATATTATCTATATTTTAACTCAATGTAATATTATGATCTAGGCTCTGAAGCTTCAAATTTTTTTTTATTTAATAATATATCAGGAATCGACTACCAACAATCGAAAACAGCCCAACTATTCGGTCATTATTTTTTCCAGAAAACATATTCAGGAACGATGAACATAAATTTTGTGAGAAGATTGATATTTCTTTGAAGTTTCAATTCAAACTGCTCGTACTTCCTCGAAAAGGGTATGAGTAATATTCTGAGATGTTTTATGAATACGTTTTTTGCTCAGGAAAGTGACTGCATATATAAATATCATTTTGAATTTGAATAAGTTTCTATTAAAATAACCTGGCAAGTTAAAAATCGTGATTTTTAAAAAGTCAACACCGTTTAACTGGTTGCACTCAAAGTCATTACAGTACTTCGAGGAGATTATTATTTACAACATTATTAACTCTTTTATGTGTAGAAAAAAGAAGCGTGAGCTGTAGAGCTTTGTCAGAAAGATCGTATACTATTTTATCTTAAATAGTAACTTTTTTTTAATTGAGCGATAATACAATCTGCCATACTCAAGGGCAATAGATATTAGAGCTGTAAGAAACTATGCATACCATATATACGAAGTGATAAATAGATAAAAATAAAAAAAGTAAATGAATAGAATAAAAATAATAATAATAAAATTAAAATAAACACAATGACATAAAAAAAAATACAATAACTGAAAACAATATGTAAATTACAATGTAAATAAATAGATAGACAATTAAATTATAGTAGAATAACAACCAAGACAAGAAAATTTCTGTTGAATAAAACTAAAAAAGTTCATTAGGAAACACATTCATACCTATATCCAATATTTGCAATCTGTCCAGAGAACCAAGCTTTGCCTTAATGTGGATGGCAAAGACAGACTCTAGGAGATCCCATCGCTTCTCACCCAGCCGCATCACCGTTATTGAAATCCAGTGGAGACTGAGTGAGGGCACTACAGCCACAGACGCTCAGGACATGTGTGGAGAAGCTGGTCATTGCCAGGACTCCAAAAGCATATTTACAAAAGGTCTTGGGGCCACTACCTTTTCAAACTTCGAGGAGGGTTATATGGATGGTTGGAGCTAGAAAGGGATTGTGCTAAGGGGTTAGGATAATGAATAAGGTTCTTATTGAATATGGAGAATTTGTACAGAATAAGATCAAAAACATATGGGATATTAATGTCATGGTATAATGTCTTGGTTGTAACATTATATATATATATATATATATATATATATATATATATATATATATATATATATATAAATTATAAGAAAAAATTGATGATCAGAATAAGACATATTATTATCAATACACTTACAAATAATTATATAGAATAAAAGTGCCAATACCTACAAATAACAATAAAAAATAAAAGCTTCGTCAAGCTGGGACAATTTCACCAGTTTAGATGAATAATAAATAAAAAGATGGTTATATCTGTAAAACATTTTTCGGTTTATTCCTTTCAATGTTCACATAATTACTCACATGGTCTTAGCGGAAATGTAAAATTAAATAAAAATTGCACTAATACAATCTCAAATGATAATATTAAAAAGAGCTCCCCGTTCTACCGTGGAAATATTTACCTGTAGATGGAAAAACTGAAAACAAGCTTCAACTACTTTGAACGTTTGCTACCGATGCCGGTACCTCAAATGGGCACAGGCCACATTTGTCCCACCAAAAACGAAGATTGGCTATAGCGAGCTGATAAAATATTATAAGCCTAAAAACGTATTTTTCCGTAGCAGTGGTATTTACTACAGAAAGTCTTCTTCTTTGCTAGTCTTGTGTTATGTTACCAAACTATTTTGAATGTAAACTTTCCGCATTTTGATAGGTGGAACAAATATGGCCACTGCCCGTTAAAGAGTTAATTTTATTATATTCTGCATCGAAGTTGAGACAACGAGAGAAGATTACTTTTTTATCAAATTAATATTTATATGAATTCTTTCAGTATTTGGACATATAAAAAAGATTGATACATGCTAAGTTAGCAGTATCTTTTCTCTAGAATGAAGTCATCAAAAGGATAATAACTTCTCAGTATAAAAAAAAGGTCTAGGATTGTTTTAATGTATCTCTTAGCTATTAGGAATAAGGATTTGTTCTGGCTCATTGGTATTTTGGTATTTCCGGAACATAAAAAATATCTCCTGTTTTACCAATGTTTGTACCGGTTTCACGTCCACTAATCAGTTGTGTATATATATATCTATATACATATATATATATCTATATATATATATATATATATATATATATATATATATATATATATATATATATATATATTGTTTTCTTTGTTTTTTTTCGGTAGGCACTATAGAAAATGGATATCTTTGGCCGCGCAATGTGGTATTCATACAGGCATGTATTGCTTGCGGGGTAACAGACCCAACCTCACCTTGCTACGAACCATGGGTTCTATGCTGCAGCGGCAGGCTCCATAACTGGTCCCTTTGGAGCCAATTCGGCATTGTCTTTCCCACCGACTCACTCGGGTTCAAGGACAGTCACAAACCGGTCAAGATCCACGTATTATGGCGGAGTCAGCAGGCGCACGAGGGCCTATATTTTTTTCCCCGAAGCAGACCGTCCATGGACCAAACCCCCAGGCGGCTATTTTACGTCCTGGAAAATCACACCGCAATTCGCAATTTAGGTACACGGGGTAGGGTCATATATATTTTTTTTCTGTTGGCAATATAGACCATGTAGATATTTGACCGCACGATGTGGTCTTCCTTCAGATATTTTATCGCTTGCGGGAGCTCAGACAGACTAGAGGGGGGTCACCCAACCTCACGTTGCTGCGAACCATGGTTTCCATGGTGCAGCGGCAGGCTGCACATTGCTCCATAGTCAGTCCATTTGGGGCTAATTCGGCAGTGTCCTTCCCACCGACTCTCTTGGGTTCAATGACAGTGACTAATCGGACTAGGACCATGGATTATGGCTGCTCGAGATCAGTAGGCGCACGAGGCCCATATTTCTTTCCCCGAAGCAGATCGTCCATGGACCAAACCTCCGGGCGGCTATTTGACATCCTGGATTTGATAACGCGATTCACAATATATATAATTCTAATAAAAAAGTTCATTTTTCAACAAGCTTATTTTCAGAAATACATGTGTTAAAAAAAAAATGTAAACAATTTTAATTTTCAGATAAACAGATAAGACATTTCCATACATTATTGATATCAAGAATAACCTTCGAAGCAAATATTGGAATTTAAAATTTTGATCGATACATGTTACTTAGAATAATGGCTTGATTTGTAATAATGACAAGATTTTTCTCTTTTATCAAATTCAATGAGTTCAATATAGTGCATTTCAAAGTCAAATTTCCTTTTTTTTTCAATTGAAAAATTTCTGTTATAATAGATAAACATTCCTTATGAAAAAGTAATCAAATGAATCTAATTTTTATCCTATTAACTACTAAAATTAATTAATTAATTAATTAAATCTGGTATTAACGCAAAGAATCATTAAAAACGCTACTCACAGTAGTTATCATTATAATAATTCCAAGAATCCTCAATCCCAGGCTTAGTTAAGTCTTCGATTCATCCATGGAACTGAGATGATTAGTATCACGGTACTGAGAAATTAGATTTCGAAGCTTTATCTTGAAGTAACTGTATAAATTCTAATACAGACCTCAAAAATTCAAACTATGATAAAAAAAAAAATTAGTCTATTAAATTATTTAATTTTATATTTTATGATGCTATCTATCGATGGTCATGGCTATCGAGAATTCATACATCGACTATCATCCATCCCCTTTATGTATTCAGAGTTCGTAGATAAATAAATGTACCAAATATATGTTCAATTTTTTAATATATCGTATTGGTTTTATAAGTGAGCTATGTCCTACATGACTTTTTAAGGTTCGGCAACCTCTAGTCTAAATAAGTGATAGATATAAATCGTTTTCAAATGATGTACATTTTGTCTATTGTAGCTTCAATATGATTGATTGATGGAAGTGTTGCTTCATCATGAGTGTTCAATTATGTTTTATGTAGGCATTCATTGAAACACGAAAAAAATTAGCCACACTATATATTTTTGTCACCTTTTGAACGAACGCTTCGCTTAAAGTTGCCATCGTTTAGTCAAGGTATTAACTAGGGGTGTCGGTTTTTGTGAGAAAAAAAAAACCGGTTATGGGTTATTCCGGTAATATTACCTTCAATTAAAACCGATCGATTTTAACTCATGCAAATAACCGATTTTGTAAGAAAAAACTGTTATTTTAAATTAAATAACTTCCCATCAGATTATTGATGACAGTTACTGGATTTCTACAAAAAAATGGTCATTGACAAGACCTTTAATTCAAGTAAATTTCACTTCGATCTTCTATCAATAACTGGTAGAACCTAAACACATAGCTAAAACCCTAGAAATAACTGGTTATTAGAAAAACCTCTGACAATACTTGCTGCGCCTTACCAAAATCACTGATATGAGCCGGTGAGAATGATAGTGGTGTAAGCAAAGCATCCTTTTGTACGAGAAAATGAATTTGTTTATTTAAAATTAAGTAAGCCAGAAAAAATGGAATATGTTTCAATTCTAGTCAACAATGCTTTAATTAAAGTTTGTAAAAATAAATTTTGCAAGTTTTAATGTTTATTTAATAATCGGTTTCAACAGGATCATATCCATTATGCCAATTCTATTCTTCTAACCACGATATAAAAAAAAAGTTTTCAATAAAACAAATTTATAGAAATGGCAAATAATTTATCAATCCCTAATAAAAAAAATCTGGTGCGGTGCGCGCATCACACAACTTTTCCTTACCATCCTATAATAATTATCTTTTTAATACAATTTTAAAGAGTTCACATAAACATTGCTTCTAAGAAACTTAGCAGCATACACATCTTCTGGATTGGTGGGAGGAGGTTCGGTCTCATCCGTCTCCTTTCGGATGCGCTTATTTATCCATCTAGGGTCTTGTGCTCCTCATAAAATACACTGTATCTTTGCTCATACTGGTCCGATTTTGATGATTCTTTTATTGTTTTTTAGATAATTTAATTACCTTTCATACAATTTTATACATAATTTGCCGTAAAATGCATACTTTTTATGTTATGCGCAAATAAAGTATTCTTTTCATCATAACTTTTTTCCCTGTAATTCCTTGGTGATTTACTACATAAATGAAAATTTAAAGGCCTTTATGAAGAATAATTTAGGCAAGTTTCATCAAAATCGTTAGAGCCGTTTCCGAGAAAAGTGTAAAATCGTTTATATAAAGTGGCACTTACGGTTAGTCGATTTTGACGAAAAAGTTGCTGTAACATCACAGCTATATACATACCTTAAATATGTAATTTGAGTATCGTACGACTTTTCGTTTTTGAGCTTGACTGTTCACATACACACAGACACACAGACCATTTTGCGAGGCTTGGTCATTTGGACTCAGTGGACCTTAAAACGTGTTTTTCCTTTGAAAACTCGAATTCGAAAATTTTCACGATCGCAATACTTCCCCTTTCTATATACTTCATATATAGCTAAGGGAAAGTAAAAAAAAGGCCGGTGAGGATGATAGTCGTTTAAGTCAAGCTTCGTAATTTTGTGAAAATGAATGTTTTCCAATTTTCTTTTTAAACATAACCCAAGTGAGATAAAATGGAATAACACCTCTATTCCATCCATTAAAGCTTTTAAGTTTAATAAAACCATTTGTTCAAGCTTAGTTGGTAGCAATTTTTTATAAATTTGATTTTAAGTATTTTTTTTTATATTTTTATATCCTAGCATTCAATTATCAACAATTCTTTCACGTTCCAAATTCAATAATGCCAAGAGATTGTCAAGAAGATCGAAGAGCTAGTGTTAAATATTCAGCAATTTTTCTTATTTCAAGTGCAGTAATTTTGAGGAATGTTTTTAAGGTCACAGGGCTAGGGATTTTTTGTTTCAAAGTAAGGGCTAAAATAAGCAATTTGAAAAAAAAAAATTTTAATTTACTGAGCAATAATTGAATTTTCAGCAATTTTGTCACATTTCAAAGTAGGAATTTAAGTGATTAGAAAAAAAAATTAAGTTTTTATTTTAATCACTGTTATCTTTAAGAAACTGGCAGACTTGAGAAATTATTGGATATTAGACAGAGAAAGAAAATGAGTAATAATAAACTAAAAATTAATGTGTTAACTGCAAAACCGTTACTGCTTTATTATTATTATTTCACGTTACTAATGAACGTGAAATCATCAATATGGAAATTCAGTTGTAATTGTCCTGTGGCGTACGCAGCGGGGATCAGGGATTTATATCTCCCTCCCCGACTTTTTTGAAAAAATATGATTTTCATAAGTTTTGTCTTTGATCCAATTTTCATTTTTATCCTTAAAAGTTACTCCCGATAAGCCGATTATAAACACGAAAGTGATTACTTGTCTTCTTCTTATTAGGCGATTCCCACCCAAAATAAAATTTAAATCACCCCCATAAATAATTATGCCTTGGCCCGTATTGTAGTCCGTCATGTGGCGTGTAACGGTGTACCATTATCTAGCAGGTAAGGTCTAAGAGGTATTATAATTATTAATTAATTAATTAGTATAATTAAGTCATCTTGCTAATATGTATAATACGTATCTACCTAGTTAATAAGATGACTGTGTCAAAGAACAAAACATTGTATTTACAAAACATATCAATAATATACATAAAATAACATCAGTATTTAATCTATACAGTATAATTAAACAGAAACATGTACAATTGGGATGTGAACAATTTCACAGCTTTTGCCGTTTTGATATGCCTACCAGATTGGTCTATTTCAATATGATTTATAATTTTTAACAGTTGATTCTGAATTCATTCAGTGAAATGTGATTATGGTAGTGAGTACGGTTAGTTATTTTTATCACACCAGAGAAGCATAAAAAATATTTTTATAGCGTTTTAACATTATGCTTCAATCATCGAAATTGATATTTACATCTAAGGAAAAGTTTGACATCAAAGTAACTATTAGGCGCACAGACATATTTTTTTTTTTTTTTGGCAGTTTCTATGATATTTGCCAAAATAAAGATAAAAATGGTGATTTTTCGTTTTTCGAAAAATAAAAATACTGGTTTATGAAAATTTGAATCTCATGTACATCTTAAAGCACAGAGCTCAATTAAGGCTCGAATTTCAGAAAATTTACTCTTATTTGCATTATGTTTTTAGTGCGGTAGATAGTTTCCAAGATAATGAGAGTTTTTCTTGAATAAAATAAACTTCCGGTCTTATACCGAGGTTGCAAATTTAGATTTAAAATTTTTATATATACCTAAATAACATATCAAATAATTAAGACTATCCTACCTTTTGCGTTTATTTTTTTTTTCTTCCTTTCTTGGACTGTTGTAGTGAAACAGGATTTTTTTTTTGTTTTTTCCTCATAAAAAAATAACCGAAATAGAGTATGGTTATAATGGAAGAATATGAAAATTTGTAACAGAAACATTTATCAAAAAACCTATTCTACGATACCAAAGAGTGCAAGCTGTAGTAAACGGAAGGGTAAAATGTTATTTATTATATTATTTATAGTTTCAATTATTTTCTTAATTTTAATTATATTCATCCAAAGAAAAATCTATGTTACTTCTTTTATATGCACATTATTTACTCTAAATGACTTGGAAAATATAAAATTAATTCAGCCAAAACCAAAAATTAAAAAAATAAAGAATTTTTTTTTCTCTCCCTGTGTGTGTACATCATTTAATGAATAAAAAAATATTACAACAGCTTGAGAAAGATTTTTCAAAGATCCATTTTCTCCTTTAGTAAGCTTGGTATCTTGGATACAGAGTCTGGTTATCACAATGCTCGGATAAATCTTTTTTCTATAATGTGAAAGTTTTTTTTGTTTTAATATTTGTATTCTATTTCCCAACATTCCCAGTCTTCTTCATTACTATAATGTTATGTCATATTTTCTGATGGAATTGATCAAATGATGTAAGTCAAAAATCATATATTTTCTTAGGAACCATTTTTAGTACATTTTCGTAAATTTGAACAGTCCGGAGTTCTAATAAGCTATGTGTTTAATTGAAATTTTCCATATGATTTTACGTCGCTATAGGTAAATACTATTGAAATTAGATCCTTCAGATATGTAAAATTTCATAAAAGCTCAGTTTTGGAACCTCAATTTTTTTTCCTTCTTTTCTTTTGTGCAGTGAACCATAAAGAAGAGGTTATAGTTGATTTAATTTAATAATATTTTAGTTAGTTAATTACAATATATTTAATTGAATACGAAAATATACAAAACAATCTAATTGTTCATAAATTGCGTTTAAAATTTTCAGAAATATTGTCTTATGAGATTAGTAAGCGCTACAGTTTTATCATGTCTCAACGCTTGAAGCATTTTAATGATCATAGGTCGATAATTACTTTTTCTCAATAAAGTACATGATTTTTTTTAAGTATGTTGTTGCTTTAATTTTTTTAAAGTCAGTGTGGTTTTTATTTATCATATTATATACATAATTTTTATTTTTTTATTATTTCAATTTACCATGTTTGCAAGAATTTATGTATTACGTAAAGAGCAACAAAGATATATTTATTAGTAAAATTATGTAATGAAGATATTTATTAAATATTGGATAATAAATCTTTGCCAAAATAATATACTAGTTTTTATTTTCTAAAAATAAAAATATCGTTTTAAATGGATCTCAAGTCTGGGAATATTTGACAATGTTTTAGTTCTATTTTCTATTTATTAACTGGGCGGTGAAATTGAATAAGTTTCATTAAATATAATAAAACAAAAAAATCTATTCGTAGACAAATTGAATTGAATTTTTAAGTATTAATAAGATTAAATTGTCTTATGGATATGTTTTTTGTTTTCAAAGTGATTTTTGCTTGAATTATTTTTGATGATCGCTGATAGATTGCCTTTTTAATAACAAACTTGATTCTGAAACAATGTTTTGTTTTGTCTTATATAAGTGTGCTTTCATTTTAGTTGTTAAGAATTTTTTTTTTGTGTTACTAATAATGTTTTTCTTTCTGTTTCCCAGGTAGGTGGTGGCATGGTGAGGCTTTGAGGGAGAGACGAAAACCGAAAAGACTCAAAAAGCGCCAAGACTAAGCGGGTAGGGGGGAGGGGGGAAGAGAGGAGGGGGCAGTGCACTCGGAGTGCATTTCCCGATGCACTAGTGTCGTCAGAGTGACGTAAGCCGTCAAGATGGCGGACACGGACGAGGAACGGAGGCGGTCTGCGAAGCGGCAGCTGAACAAGTGGGCCAAGATCATGTGCCAGATCGTAGGTGAGTCCGAAAATTTTTGATATTTTCGAGATTTTTCGCCCCCTTCTAGGGGGTGAGTGTGAGCGAGGGGGGAGAAAACCCCCCGGCGAGGACATAACCTGTCAGGGACATACCTTCCCATAGCGACCCATGGCAACGGGTCATGTGTAGCAAACACCGGCCCATGTACTCATTCTGTCATGTTGTACATGTACATGTTGGTGCACAATCCGCCCCCACCACCTGGGACCATGACCTGCACAACCCGGCCAATATTAACCCTCTTACCTGCACAATAAATGCACTGCATCTTCTCTAACGCTGCATCGTGAGTAGTTGTTTACAAGCATTTCTCACCATAAGACAATATTGAGGGGTGTAAAACAAAAAAGTACAACTTATCTTGAAACAACTACAAAGCCACCTCAGTTTTTCTAAACTACGATTGAAATAAATAAAACAAACAAAATACAAACTGTTCACTCTTAAAAACATAATAAATGACAAGTTATCGGTGACTAATTGAGATACAAGTTTGAAAAAGTGTGCTCATAAACATAACCTCCAAGCTTATCACTAGCTCATAGTTCTTTCTAAATTGTCTAATTTTTTTAATTTATTTTTCCATATTTTTAAAATAACTACACATCCAAGTAAAAATCATTTTTTAAAATACTCAAAATACAATAGTGATGTTAATTTTGACCGGTTTGGCCAAATGTTCTTGACACACATTCCCACACAGTGAATGCTTCTCTCAATTAGTGGCTTTCTTTTTTTTTTTTTTCTTTTTCAAACTATTAATTTTGATTGAAAAGACACTAAATTTATCATTTTTTGTAAAATATTTTTGCAAATAGAGCTAAAAATGTGAAAAATAGTGAAGGATTTGTGTTTTTGGCAATGAGGCAGTGTTTTTGTCCATTTTCTGAGCTTTTTGTCTCCTATTTTGTAATAATTACACAAAAATGTGTTCCTGTGATTTGTTATTATCACCAAAAGTGGGGTTGTATATGATAAGATTAATATTTGGGTCAGTGTGTTAGAGCTTGTGATATTTTTCTAAGAGTTCAAGTGACTAGTAATCTACAAGCTCTTTTAACACTTAATGGTTGCTGGAAAAGGCAACAAACATGAAAAATATCTTTAAAAAACTTACAAATATATTGAAAAGTGACTTAATGTGTAATTTTCCATGTGACCTTGTGTAGCAATGTACCCTTGGCTTCCATACTGGACTTGCTTCCTCAATGTGTGTAGTGTTGTGCATAAACAGTGTCCAGATAGGCCGTTCAGTTCGAAAATAATATAATTTCCGATATTTGGAATCTTTGAACTGTTTATATTTGTATGGTTGCAGTTTCTCTATGCCCTAGTTACATTGGAAGTCACTAGGTCAGTAGGTAGGGATGCAAATTTTACCTGAAAATTACAACTGCTTTTTATAAAAATGCTTCCTATAGCTTGCTATAGTTTATAAGCATGTTTTTATTTATAGCTAATATGATTGCCTAAAAGTTTTGCCCTTGTAAATTTTTCCATTGCCTTATTGAATGACCTTGAAATTATAAAACCTCCTTAATTTCATATTGACTCTCATAGTTGAATCTAATTTAATTTTAAACTTAATTTTAAGATTTTATTGTAATATTTTAACAAAAAAAGAAAAATTATTGCTTTTTTAGGTGTTTGAAAACTTGGAAAAATCATATGAAACTTTATAGATTTTAGGGTATAGTTATAATACAATTAATTGAATTCTACGATTCGGTTTAATCAATTCATTCAAAAATATCAGCATGGAAATTTATAAAACATATAACCTGTTTTGTAAACATAACATTATAGAAGCAATCCTTATTTGGATTTATTAAATTATGCTATGCAAAATAACTATGCAAGCCTAAAATGCTTTTTTTTAATACTTTTTATCAATAAAATTATAGCTGTAAAATTATTCTAGGACATTATGTTGTTGTAATATGATTTGTTTATCTTATTTTTTTTAACTTTAGTTAATTTTAACTACTAAAACCTGATACCAACTAAGAGAAACTGAATTTAAAGTATATAAAACGATTTTCTTTGCATTAAATAGAAAAGAATAATATGGATTTGGTAATCTGCCCTCATTTTAAAGAAATGAATATTTGAATCTCAAATGTTTTCACTCAAAAGAGATTTTTTTAAATCGATTTTTTGCATATTTGTAGTTAAATAATGTTTTTAGTTATTTAATTTTTTTTTGTAATAATCAATCAGCATAACGTACACCTATATATATTATTATTATATTTATGTAAATGCCTCTATTTTTGTGCAGTTAATTTAATTCAATTTTTAGATATTAAATATATACTAAAAAGTATTATAGGAGTTATATAAAGTTATATAAACAATGCTTAAATAATGAAGTTTATTGGGAGTAACAATTTTATTTTTTAATTTTTCAAAGATTTTTCTTAGCAATTAATAATATTATAAATGATTGTATTTTCTAACGCTATTTCGGCCTTTTTAGTATTGTATTTTATATTGATACCAACAATTTTATATAGTTTACTTTTTCAATAAAAAATCACTTATAATTCATACTAATCGATTTAATGTTGACTGTTTGTGGCTTTCATTTATTTTTCTAGGTACTTATCCTAATAGCATTTATTAAGTAATTGCCTAATCTGGAAAAGAACTAATTTTTTTTTCACACTTAAAATTGTATATTATATTTAATTACAATGTATTTTATTTATTCTAACGTCAGTGCTTCAAATTTATTGTTTCGCAAACAACATTCATGTTTTGAAAGTTTCTACATATACACCAGTGAAATTCAGAATGTATTTAATTACTGAGGAAAAGATTATTTAAATTCAGTGGTTATAATTATAAATAAATTACTTTTTTGGTGAAATATTACATTATATGAACCTTAAAGATAAGTAAAGCAATAAGGTGAATTTTCTTATGAAAATTATTATTCAAATTTAAATGTAATATTTAATCATATAATTTAAAAAAATAACTATTTTAACTAGAAACAAAGGAATAGTGATATTTTATATTTATATTTGATTTAATTATAATCGATTTGATAAAAATGATCACCAAATTGTTTATTGTTCCTTCGCGTTTTTTTAAGCATATATAAAAAACCATTATTTATTATAAAAAATGATTTTTAATAAAACATTATTTATTAATACTAAAAAAGTGATCAGATAAAAAGAATGTAACGTCAGTGAGGAAAGTCAGTCTATTACAGGTTACAAGGTATTTAATACTGACATTAAACGCTGTCTATATTTTACATAACAGATAAGGATTAATAGATATATACACAGTTGTCCTTCTTGTTTTATATCGTAATACTTTAAGCACTTATTAATTTGAGATATTGCATAGATTAGGATCTAGATAAATTAACTAAAATAGTATACTAATCTGCTATTTATATAAATAGCACATTAGGAGACTATGTATGTATATATTAGCAAAATATATATATATATATATATATATATATATATTGCATTGCCGTTGGGTTACCAAAAATCAGTTTTGTGGTTCGATTTTATTTGTAACAAGATTTTATCTCCTATGTACTGGTGAACATACACTGTGTATTTATCAAAAATAAAAAATAAAAATTCAACATACCAATGGATTATAATGAAAAATTTCCATATGTGAAAACTAAATAAAAAAAAATATTTTTTTTACGTATTATGAGCTAAAATTGGTTATGATTCATGTTCATGGACTACCTTCAAAATCAGCGAAAATATACAATGTATGCAGTCATATAAATAAGGGAAAAAAAGGTCCAAGTCGGATTTAACCCTGATATAATATTTATCTTTATAATATTCACTGTTATAATGGTGTCTGTAATAAATTCTGTAAATTAATTAATTAAATTTTTAATTTGACGTAAATTATTTTTTTACTTTAGATGTTGAATTGTACAAAAAACATCTACATTACTTTAGCGTTTAATAATAGATTATATAAAATTTGAAAAAAAAAAAAAACATTAGATATCGAAATTCTTTGCAATGTGTAAGGCTTTTTACGAACTATTTAACGTTTAATTTTCATATAAATATCAAGAATCTTTCGTTTATGAAAACACCATATTAGTTATAAAAATAGAGACAAAATTCGTGTACTCTGTTTTTGACTTAATTCAAAATGGTAACTTCAGTGAATATTTGCCCAATACTTTTTTTGCGTGTAATAATCAACTTTTAAACATCAAATTATCAAGTCTAAAGTTATATAATTTTACTAATTAGATATATAATGAATTTCTATTTAATCACACGCAGACTGCGTGTCTCTTTTGATAGAGTGTATGTTTAACGTTGGCTTATGCCTTGTTTCTCGTTCAAGGTTATTTGAATGAAATAGGTTGGAGATAACTTCTCGATTAAATAATTGAAAATAATTATATCTATATATTGCATATTCAGGTAACTTTCCTTTTGTTAATGATATTAGATAAAGATTAAAAGTATGGTATATATTTTAATATTTTAAGTTTTGAATTTTAAAGCACATTCTGTAAAAACTGTATTGCAATGGTGACTGAAATCGTATTATAATTTCATCATTTTGTTCGCTACTAAACGTATTAATTTTAGAATAATTATTATTAATTATAAATAATAATTATAACTGTATAATAATTACTCAATAATAATTATTGTACTGATTATACTAATAATTATTAATATTTATTATTTACAATAATTCTTTTAAAATTCTATCCACAGCTTATGCTGGTTACTACAAAAAGTTACAAATATTGTATTAACACTTAATTATCTTGAATTTTTATCAAAGTGCTAATATAGTGCATATTTATTAATTTTTAAAAACAATTATCAATTTAATTGAAATTTTAAGTAATTCGCCCTAAGAATTAACAATATAAAGCGCTGGGTGTACTTATAAAATTATAAGAATCTTTGTATTCATATTGTATTATTTTAAACTGGTAATTTAGTTTTTCTAATTTGTCATTATCTTTAATAGTCATTTTAATTTGTTTAAGAACTAATAAGGCTTATTTGTGAAATAAATGAAATGTTTCTGTTATGAACAATTTTGCTTAAAATACATAATGACCGGAATTACTTAGGTTTTGTAATTTAACTATGTTGTCTAATTTAGGTTGATTATTCAATTATAGCTAGAAAAAGAAAACTTAATGTTCTGTGATCTCTCCCCCGTCTTAACCAAGAAGGTTTAAGATAATGGAATTGTACTTACATAAATTAAATTAATATACGTATAAACAAATAATAATAATTTTTTTAATTTTTATATAATGGCGTATAGCTCACCAGGAATCATCCAAAATCATTTAGTATTTCTACAAACCATCTACAAACCAGAAAGAGATACTCAACATTGATTCCCATGTATTCTAATTTCAAAATCCATTGTACAGGATACATGTATATATATATATATATATATATATATATATATATATATATATATTTATATATATATATATATATATATATATATATATATATATATATATATATATATATATATATATATATATACATGTATCCTGTACAATGGATTTTGAAATTAGAATACATGGGAATCAATGTTGAGTATCTCTTTCTGGTTTGTAGATGGTTTGTAGAAATTCTAAATCATTTTGGATGATTCCTGGTGAGCTATACGCCATTATATAAAAATTAAAAAAATTATTATTATTTGTTTATATTATTATTTGTTTATTAATGTTACCTCCTATACTTTTCATGCAACCGTTTAAGGTGTTAAATTTTTATATCAAACCTGTGGGTTTTTCCATAACATAGAAACTCACTTAAAATATTAATTAAAACATGCACTGATTGTGGCTAATAAACAATTTGATAATGATCTCTCTAAACCCGAGAGCCACCAACTTGCCTTGAGAACGAATATTATACGTGGCTAGTTGATTAAATGATCTATTTCTGAGCCCATCAGTAATTCATGTATATATATATATATATATACATATATATATATATATATATATATATATATATATATATATATATATATATATATCAAATTGTTTATTAGCCACAATCAGTGCATGTTTTAATTAGTATTTTAAGTGAGTTTCTATGTTATGGAAAAACCCACAGGTTTGATATAAAAATTTAACACCTTAAACGGTTGCATGAAAAGTATAGGAGGTAACATTCTCATTATCAGTTAGTTTGTTATGTTGCATATTTTACAAGCATCCCATTCAAATATTACAGTTACATAAGAAAAACGCTGCAAATTATTACCCTATAGTTTATTATTTATATATCCAAAAAAAAAATTCCTTTGTTTTCATAAATGGCTGAGAAATTATACATACCCTTCAGGCGACTTTTGCTTTTAAAAAAAAATTAAATAACTTACATTTATTTCTAAATCACTTCCTACGTTTATTTATTTATATTACATCTTTAAAGGTCGATTACAAGTGTTCCCTATTGAAGAGAATAAAACGAAATGATCTGTGTTTTGTACTGGCTTTATAGATTTTTTTTTAAAACAAATACATTTTTTTTTAACAGCAAATGTCGCTGAAATATTCTATGAATTTCATTATTTTTTTCTTATAGATCTTTAGAATATTGATTGAACAAAAATGTTCAATGATGGGTGATGTTTTATCTGTGTGTTGATTGACAGCGATAAATTTACCATAAATAGGCAAACTTCAAATCCTTCTCTTGTAAAATTTCACTTTTTCGTATTGTGGTACTGTTCTCCAAATGTTTATGGATATATGTTTATTAAAAACATGAATGAAACTATATTTTATGAATTATCGAATTAACGGTTTTTCTTCACTTGTCGTGTGAAACTATTTGATATAGTTCCTCAATTTAAAATGTTCATGCCAAGAATCAGAAATAAAATGAATAGTTTAAAATAGCGTATTTTGATGTAGTATTCTAATAAAAATGTCCTAAAAATTCGCTGTTGAACAGATTTAATCAAAAGTTATAATTTAATTTTGTTATTGTTGTTATTAGTTGAATGAAGTCTTTAATTATTTTTTCATGATAATTTTAGTAGTTTATAATGATAAGTAATAGTCTACACCAGGATAGAAAGGGAGACACATAAAATATGATAAAGTGACAAATAAATAAGTAATTTTTGATAAAAGGATTTTTTATGATAACCAATATAAAAAAGATTAATAATGATAAATCTCGAAATAGAAAATAAAAAAGATAATACATAAATAATAAGTCCGAAACGTCACAAAAGATGAAATAAAGGCGTTAGAAGTTTGAAGGTGTAATTTTTAAAATCTTCCGTAAGAATTAAAAATTAAAATACCTTTTTGATGTTTCTTAGCATCTAAAATATTGGATAAATGTATTAGAAAAAAAATATCATTTATGTAGAAAACTACTATAATAAAAATATCCATATATTATATTAACTACTTGAATTAATTTTTAAAATATTTTTATTGAGTTTTATTCTATTCTGTCTCAACAAGGACAATGGTAATAGCGATTTACTTGAATTAAAAGCCGTAAATTAAACGCTAAGGAGATAAAATATTTTATAAGTGGCTTTGCCCATGTCAAAAGATTCCGTTTTTTTTTTTCTTTTCTTTTTTCTTTTTGTTTTATCTGCCCGCCATTACCTAAAACCTTATCATACATGAGTAATATCACGCCTCTGTCCTTGAAGTCTTTTCACAATTTAATCGCTTTCTAGTTCATGTTCATGGTTTTAAACGAAAAAAATATATATTGAGAAGAATACTATACCTATTAACTTTCACTAAATACTTAGAGGTTTTTTTTATTTGTTAGCTTTTAGTTTTATTATTTATACATTTATTTCGTTTAACGCCCTTATGTTAAATTAGAGGAGGAAGATGATACAGGTTACTAAAATATTCTACGTAGTGTGAAAATATCGGGAATTTTTATTAATGATTTTTTTTAATTATAAGATATTATTGTAAAATTTCAAAAAATAAAAGCCTTAGTCATGCTCGCTACCATTCCCTCTCCCCCTGCTTCATACAGCGTATTGTGGTGTCTTTGACTAGGATTACAGCTAGTAATGAAAGATCGTTTTCAGTACTTAAAATTATAAAAAAAAATTTTGAGGTTCACCTAGACTAAGCAATCTGAGTTTTTAAGTGTTGAAAATGTTAGAGCCCGTTAGTTAAAACAAATTAGTGCGAAAAGCATTGTTAATTAAGGCCCGAAGAGAGTGGAAATTAAATTTGTATAATTTCACATAATTCTAATACTAATAATAATACAATTCTTCGATTGTAATAATTTTTTTTTCATTTTCCTTTCTTTATAATTACTAATAATATATGGTACTAAACATTTAGTGGTTAGTATTTCCAGCGTAAAATATTTCGAATCCGAAGTAAACAAATGCTTATGAATTGGGTAGCAGCGTCTTGGGTAGCAGGGTTTATTGGGCCTTAATTACGCTGCTATTCCTGTACCATTAAATAAATAACCAACCAATGAACACTGGTCCAGAATATAAGAAAACCCCCAAAGTCGAAAAATGAATTGTTTATCGGTGTACATGAATTGTATGAGTATAGTAGATTAGAAAAGGGTTGATCGATAACAGGAAGAGAAAATTGTGGAGAAATGATAAGGAAGTTGGATAGGTTAAAATGAACAAAAGATAGAAAAAAATATATTGTAATCGAATGAAGATGAAAATTATGTAGATGTATGATTAGATGATAAAACGGAAAAGGGAGAAAAAAAAAGAAAGAAATGTAAATTGTATGTATATATATATATATATATATATATATA
This sequence comes from Rhaphigaster nebulosa, assembly GCA_948150685.1. Classification (NCBI taxonomy): domain Eukaryota; kingdom Metazoa; phylum Arthropoda; class Insecta; order Hemiptera; family Pentatomidae; genus Rhaphigaster; species Rhaphigaster nebulosa. Next base: position 113,527,155 of record OX411311.1, on the reverse strand, counting down.
TATATATATATATATATATATATATATATATATATATATATATATATATACATATATATATCCAACTAAGGATTGATCAGTACGCTGTGTACTGTAGTAGCCCAATGTATTTGGGCAGCATTGATTTTCAATTAATCATTTTTCTCTTTGTTTATTGCAAAACATCGCTAGATAAGAAAAAAATAATTAATAGTTGTGCTAACTTACAAAAAAAAAAGTCTCTTAAGTAGGGAAGGGATGAAATTATTATTAATAAACATCGTATATCAGAGGGAGCCATTTAAACTTAATATTTTTGAAATACACGCGTTGAAATATTTTTGTGCTTTTATTGTAATAGTCAGTTATATAACTTAATTGATCATGGACTCTACGGCGAGTAGTAAGTTATTTTATTATTCTTTTAATAAGTAAATATACTTTATTGCTTACTTTTCATTCGTGTGCATTCGTGCATCGTAGAACTTTACTTTAGAGCATCCCAAATGAATTTATGTTGAGAAGGAAAAAAATGTGGAAGCAAACGTGATCAAGATGATAATTTTGGATAATTATCGGAAGAGAGCTCGAAGCTAGCCTTAAGGATTTTTAAAATACCTAGGGAAGATGTATTCCGTCATATACTTATTTCATCCGACCCCGTAATCTGAAACGCGATAAAAATCTTCTAATTAGAAATCTCAACTGGATTGTGAAGTACTTACTTAGTCTGTTAGAAGAAACACGACTGAAGGAAAGTGACTATGACTCCAGTTGAATCGGATTCGGTTGTAATTGGATATTGATGAATCGTATTTTTATTCAACTATGATTTACCTGTAAATATTGCCTAATTGTTACATGTTATTATTTTATATATATATATATATATATATATATATATATATATATATATATATATATATATATATATATATATATATATATATATATATATTTTTTACCAACATTTTCCGTTAAAAGACTACTTATTTATAGCCCAGTAACTTGTTCTATGCTTTAAGTACCGTTCTATATGTTTTCGAGATGGTCAAGACTTTTGGCCATGCTTTCCTATCTTCTGGACCAGTGTGCAACGATCCGCCAATCCATACATCGTCTGAACAGATAAGAGACCGCACATCCCACATTAACAGCTAAAACAGACCCGTCACCAATAGCTATCAAATCACTCTACGACATCTCAATGTCTACCAAAGTACTCAATATCTACAATAGTATTTTTATTTATTTCTGCAATTATCTGATCTTGTCTCTTTTCTGTTTTTTGCTTACATTAGCGAAACGACGATGGTTAGTTATTTACTGTATTTTAAGTGACTTAAGCCTTTTTTTTTTTTTGGAAGGTGAGGAATCTTCCAATTATATCTCAATAATCATTTTGTCGTATTTTTAAAGTTTTAAAATTAAAGTTATTTTTTAATTTTTGGAACCACACACACACACACACACACACACACACACACACACACACACACACACACATATATATATATATATATATATATATATATATATATATATATATATATATATATGTGTCATAGTAGTTTAAAACGTAAATTAAGTTATAACTTGACTTATTCTCTTATTTTCTATATTTTAAATAGTTGAGGAAGTAAAAATTAAAACCAGTACTTAAACAAATTGATTAAAATATTAAAGTACTTTAATAAAATATATTCGTGGTGCACATTTAAATAAGAATACATGAAATATAATTTATGATAAATTAAATTAAGCAATAAAAATTAATATATTTTGGCGGCCATGAGAGATTTGGCATAATGCTTAAGGTATTCTTGCCAAACAATGACTATTAACGCAATCGGTTCCGAAAGTGAGCTATAAATTTCCAATAAAAGTTCTTCCTTTGAATATTTTGTCCGTTTTATTGTATATTTCATTGTATTCTCTCTCTTATTACATACCTTGTGATTTTAATTTTTAGATCTTTATATATAAAGATTCACAATTACAAAACCAATTTTTCTCTCATCTTGCTCCTTCTTTCTTCTGTCCATTTCTTACCTTCTTGCTTTTTCTTCTTCACTACATGAATCTTTATGCTTTTCACTATTTTTCCGAGTTTTTCCCTATCTTGGTAGTCTTCCTCTTTGATAAACATGTTATCTATTTCTTTTTTTTATTTATTTGGGGTATCCTTTTATGTTCTTCAATCCCATGACTTTATCGAATAATAGCTTTATCAACCTATTTCGATTTATTATCTTAATATAATATGCCCGAAGAATCAAGGGACACAGGATTAACAAGCTATGGTTTCAAGTACTTCTGTATTTAAATTGTTTCATTTTTTATTATCAAACGTAAAACATATTAATTTTATTATCAATACCTAAACCTTGAAGACTGGTCCACTCTTACACGCTGGGAACTATTTCGTATTATTTAAAAGTTAATTTAATTTCTGCTAGAAAATTCCGCATTTTCTTTGGAATTATTCTTTAATAAATGAATAATGAAAGCAATACAACTAATTTAATTAAAAATGGACAGATTTTTCCACGCACCATTGTAACTTTCCCCCACCACCACCATTAATACATAATGTCCATTGTAATATTACATATTTATAAAATGGCTTCTGGACGATGTTCAAAATGCAAAAGTCTATAACGTAACAAAACGTAATATTATATTATGTTCAAAACGTAAAAGCTCCCACATTATGATGCTTGAGACAAGTGAAAAAAATATTTATCCATTGTTATTAATGATTAAGAGGGAACTTTGTAACCACATGCTGCGAGCATTTTCTCAAATTATAAATTCATTTGGGTCTTTTTGTCTTGTTGTTTAATATTCAATGACCTCCGGGTGATGATATGTCGCTAGAGGCCCGTCCAGATGCTCCTTTGTGTCAGGAGGGAACGGACCGCCATAGCTCAGTAATTCACACATCATCCATCAATTAGAGGTATCAATAATATTTATTTATATACAGAATAATATGTGACAGAAAAATAAAAATAATAATATTGTTTATACTATTATTTTTATAGTAATATTTATACCTTAATTATAGCCGAATCATTCTTTGTTATATCTAAATTCATCTCTGTGATGCATTTACGATAACATCTATATTTACATAATGCACAGTTTAACCTTAGCTACTCCTACATTATGATGGTTATCTTCAATTATTCTTATTCTAAATCAAACATTAACGGAATAAACTAAATTAATAAAAAAAAACTACAATCTTGAGTATAAAAAACATTATTAAAACATAAATGGAAACAAGAAGCCAAGAGTCTAAAAAAAAAACAGAAAAAAATCACCTGTCGATATTTCGCCTATTCAGATGTCCTCAGGATAGAAGGAGAAAAAAGATCTGTTTAAAGCAAAAAATGCAGCACATTTCTGTTTACATTTTTTATGATCATGAGATGTGTTTTTTTTTACCATACAGGTTTTTTTTTTATTTATTGATTTTTTTTTCCTCCTTCTGTCATAATGATGTCTGAATTGGCAAAATATCATTATTGAGACTCTTGGCTTCTTGTTTGGAACTTTCAAATTATATCCTTACAATTATTTATGTCTCATTTTTATCTTTTGCTCGTGCATATTATTATTATTAAAATGTTTATTTATTGACAATATAGGCATTTTTAGCCTTTGGCAATAAATGAAAACAATAAATTTCACATTTTTATTTAATTCTTTAAATTTTCACATTTCACTACAAGGCAAAATTTCAAAATATTTGAAACATTGTATATTACGATATTGTAAAATACGATGAAAATCGGTAAAACTCCCAATGGAATTCTTAAAAAATATAAAATTTTGCTATAGGCTTTAGAAAAGTATCCTTGAACTGTGAATGACCAAACAGGTTAGATACTATTAAAATAAATAAATAAAAATTAAATAGGATAAATAATGCAAGAGATTAATTAGTAATACCATTTTTAACGTAGAATCATGTTAAGACGCTTTTAGTATCATTTCTAATGTTCATAGCTCTGCTTCTGTTAATGCTAGAAAGCCAAATTTTTTGTAAAAGAATTTTTGGATTTGGTCTCAAGGCGAAAGTACAGATGCAAGTAAAGTTGATCAATTTTGTGTGTTGAATTGATGACGTCACCGCTCACAAAAATATAATTTGCAACTTATGACTGGATCTTCATTCACGAAATTGCTATTATATAATAATATATAGTTCTTTGCGGTTCTCATTATTTGCACTCAAAGTAATTATACTCCTTTAAAACCCAACGGAAGCTTAGTTGACACATCCTCTATCCATGTTTTAAAAAATTGTTATTTAAAAAGTTTTTAATTGAATGTAAAATTTTCATCCCTGCAAACAGCGAGAACAACAAGTGCTGTATTTTAGGAAATTTCGGAGTATGCTCATACTGTTTGTTCTTACTGTTTAGACGAGTGCGTTCCAACTATTAAACAGAAGCAAATTATTACCAAATAGTTATATATTTAAAAAAATATTTTATTATTTGGTAAAATGATTCCAAAACACAACGTATTTTTTCTCCTACTTCAAAAATATCCAAGATATGGGCGTATGAAAATGTTAATCTGCCGTCATTTTGAGTCGAAATGGCGGATAGTAATGTTGAGTTCCGAGAAACATCATGATGTGACATGTGACGTTAGTGCTAAATCTGAAAAAAAATCGTAGATAGTAGTCTAGGAGAAAAGCAGCGAATGGTGGAACTTTCTGTTTTTGGTTTATTCTTATCTTGAAACGTAACAGCTCAAATTCTGAGGGGTTCTTAAAAAATGAAAATTCTTGGTCGATTACAAAGCTTCATCATCTATTGAAAATAATAAACCAAAAGCATCGAGTTTAACTATTTCGTCGGAAACGTCTGTTACTTTGAAATATGATGAATTACAGGGATCGTATCAGCAGTTTCGATAATGTGAAAATCGATAAAGCAGTCCGATTTCAATTATTTATCGATTTTTCATTTCTTAGACGGTTGCCATCTGTACAACCACTTTCGTTCTTCTGATAATGGGTTATTTCCGTTTATATTCCTTCGAAAATTACTTACCTTGTTATTCACAGCCTAAAAATATCCAGTACGCTGAAATTATTACAGATAATTTTCGGTAATATACAATTATTTTATATTTTCCGTATAATTCAAAAGTCCGAAAATGAGTACGTGATTACATAGTAGAGTTTTCGAAAATTTTAGAGTGTCGGACCCGTCAGTTACAGTACGAATAAATCCTATGAAGCTAAGAGGAAAGAGTCCTTCCCCGATAAGGCACTTTTGCAGGGTTTGAGTAATCGATAAAAATCGTTTTAGTACTATCGATTACTTTGTTACGTAAATTACGTACGACTTTTTACTACCTGTGACGCTTAGCAAATAGAGGTTTCAATAATTACCAGAGGTATTTTATAAATTTTCTAGTGATTAATTACAACATCAAACGGTCCTAATGCAATTATCGTTTTCAGCTCTACCATTGAAGTAACTGGAGCTTTTTAACGACGAAACGGCTAAACAGTTCCCCGCATCATCAAACCTCCGCAAAACTATCACAAAATATTAAAGCAACGTTAACGATTGTTTACAAAGCTACGTTTGTACGGTTCCAAATCGTTGAGGGGATTGGTTCGCTTTGTTTCAAACACTACTTTAGCCTCAAAGCCTCATTGTCCAATCAAAAGCTGCAAATAATATTTCGAACTAGGAGTGGTCCGGACAGGCCACGCCTCTCGCTATAATCGACAGCAATTATACAATCATTTAATAGGCTTTTATAGGATATGAATTCTTCTATCCTTTGTGCTTCTGTGCCTCGACATCTCTTTGCATGGGAGTTAGCGTTTAATTTTATAAATCGAGCTTAATTAGCTCAGCAATTGGTATTACCCCACAGTAGTTAAGTCACAGTTTATGGCGAATTTTAGTCTTTTCGATTATAACAATCTATATTCAAAACAGGGTTCGTAGACTTTATATTATGTTCTATTTTCCTAGAAAATAATACTTTTGCACTGTATCGAAGTTTATCGGAGGAGGTGCATTTCTTATCGATCATAACCCCAAGAGCACATTTATGGGGGTTTCGAAGATGCCTGATGTATATATATATATATATATATATATATATATATATTTTATATAATTTTTTTTTGGAATTGATCAAATTAGGAATAATAAATTAAAAAAATATTGTCTTTCTAACTGAGGAGGGAGTTATTTATGTGTTCAAGACTTTTTTATTAGGCCATTAAACTTCATCATCGCTGGGCTAATGCAGGATGGTGTATGTTTATTGAAGCAATTTCGAACGAGTATCTTTAAAATGAACATTTCGTTGAGCCGGATTATGTGAATGAGGCCTACATTCTCCCTCAGTATGCCTGAGGGGCTGTTCTCTTTGTTTGTCACTGGGTCCATCGGGCCTAGCCTGGAGGAACTCGATATGTTCCACCAACCATCCCTACAAGGTAATGAGAACCCAAGACTCAAACTGGTACAGTTTAAAATTAAAATTAGGTAGGAACAAAATTAAAAAGAAAAAGAGAGAAAGGATTATGGGTTTTATCTGGGGTTATAATCCGTTTGTCTTTCGTTTCCAACCAATTTCAATCCAGGACCAATCTCCATACCCCGATCCCTCCAACTGAAGAGATCATCCCAAGAACAAAGGGAACATCGGCTCACCGACGAAGAGATATAAAAGCCAAGGCCTGGGACGGGGCAGAGTTCAACGTCAATAACTTGCCACTACTTCCTCGTTCTCGAGACCGCGCTGTAATTGAAACCATCAAGGATATTGGACCGATCTCCACCAATCAGCGTCGCTTTTGCAACCGACTCTTTTATTGGTCTAGGGACCGTGGCCAATGGTTTGGCTTCGACCGGGAAATGGCCGTGGGCTCGAATTATTTTTAGACATTTCCAAGTGTCAAAGGTTTGCCATTCTACTGCAATGAGATCATCGAAGCATCTTCCATCTTCCAGCTGGATGCAAGATCTTAAGTCCACCAGTGGTTTAAGTTCGGGGTCGTTACCTTCAATCTAACTTGTTTATCCATTAAGATACATAATTTTATGCAGCTATTCTGAAAATTAGGTCACTGCTACCTATGTACTTTGTGTGTATTTATTGAAAATAAAAAAAGTAAGTTAATAAAAAACATTCTCGGCTCCACTTTTTTTTCTTTTTTTATTATCAGGAATTGATACTATTTTATACACTTTCTCTGTCTTACGACTTTTCATTACATTGTCTTATGTCTTCCTTTCAGATGCAAGTCTTTTTTTTTTTTTTTACAATTTATTCTTTCTGCTTTATTTCCAATTGTTATTTTACTATTGGTATTTCTTCTGCATAAGTGTGATACCACGTAACTGTCAATTTCCAACTTTTCAAAGATAGACGTTCAAAAAACGAAATTTTCATCATATTGAGGTGCTTTTTTTTTTTTATATTATGTACAAGCAAGTGATACACTATCGTAAAAAATAATTAATTAAAACAATTAATTGTTGTGCATACAATTTACGGAAAAATAAAATAACTCTAAATTAAACCTTTTAGACTTAGGTGGTTTCACACATTTGCCGACGATTAAATTAACATTTATATTACTCTTACTTTTTACTTTACCTTTCATATACTTCTATATTTTTATCTGTTATTGTTGTTTGTAATATCTGCATATTGCGAATCTCATACTTGTCCCTTTCTTGCTTCTGTAGCCATCAATTTTTTTAAACATCTGTTAACAATTTATTAATTAATTTTTAAACGTACTACATTCACACTTCAAACGTTAGTAAGAAACAAATTAAAATAGGAAAATGTTATATTGTAATTTAGACTGATTTATGCAAAAATGCGTTAATATTAACTATGGATATTTTGTGTATAACTTAGTAGCATTTAATATTATAACCAACCGTTTGTGTTTTATAATAATTACACACATTCAAAACTTAATTTTAAGTATGTTCTAGTTCTAATGTTATGTTTGTCTTTCTTATACAAATAAAAAATATACCAAAAAATAGCAACTCACCGACACTAAATTATCATAATATTTCAATTTTCTTCTTCAATTAGTTCGCTACTACATTCATTTACAAATTACATCATTATAATTAAAAATACATATAATAATTATCTCATTTTTACAAGTCTTCTACTCCATTATCGTGAACCAAAAAGGGAAAGAGAGTGATATATTTGTTAGAGAAAATAAATTTTAAAAATAAATGATAGGGCAATGAAAATATTTATTTTAAGTATAATCGGACGTAGTTTTGCTGTAAAGACTGAGTCCAAAAGCAATAAATTATCATAGAATTTTACTTCTTTTTTTTATAAATTATTATAATAATAATAATTGCAGCTTTTCGGCATAATTTTGCGCACTGCCATGCTGTTCTTGGGAGTTTGGATTGAGATTCGAAGTACAGATCTATATATTTATATAACCTATAATAATATATTAGTATTATTATTATGTATAAAAAGCGAGATCATATTCTATAATAATTTTTACTTTTGGGCTTTATCTTTTTAGTAAAACTATGTCCGATTATACTTAAAATAAATATTTTCATGGATTTAGCATATATTTTTAAAATTTATTTTCTCTAACAAAGATGTTACAATCTTTTCCGTTTTGTTTCGCGATAATGCACATAGAATTTGAAGACGAAGTACTCCTGGTGGCTCCTCTTCAAGTTCTCGAAGGCCCGGAATTGAAGAACATATCCGATATTCCCTATGAAGGAAAGAACCCCCTTTGCCGGAGCTGCAGGTGGTAAACCAGTCCACCCTTGCATGCTGCGACACAATAGCATTAGTGCACTGCTCACTGTGTCAGTATGTCGGTATTTCCACGGTTGCACAAAAGGCTGGAGGTCTACAATCTTCCTATGCGGTTTGCGTTCATTCGATTCAACAGCTACTTCACTAAATTTAGCTAAATTACTGGATATTAATCTTTAATTTTTACAGAAAATGTAATCAATAAAATTACAAATTATTGGTTTATACACTTATTTCTATAAATTTATAGCTCAAATTAATTATTCTCTTAGATACCTGAGATGAAGGAAGTACTATAATATTCGGTTAATATTCTCCGAGATCATATCCAGCTTATTTTTTCCAATTTCTCCTCAATTCAAAATAGTGGTTTTCAAATTAAACTGTCATATCACATCTATTTAATAATGACTTTCATTTTTCCATACCAACTGACTTTTTCAATGAATTTTAGAAATATATTATTGTCGGTTTAAAATAGAGGAGAAGGGGGTGAAGAATGCGTAGTTTTGAGAACAAATTTAATAATCAAACTAAAATCAATTTTGTAACTCGCTCACATCAAAACCTATCAATTTACTATTAAGCAACATTTGCAGCTTAATTTATTTATTTTTTAGTGTGCAGATGAACCAGTTATTTTTTGTTTCCATCTCTGAAATGTTTCATAAAATCATATTTTTTTTATTTTGAGTCGTGTTCTAATAAATTCATTCTGGAATTATTTTTTTCCCACAATTTATATGAAACTAATAAATTCAATTTTTTAACTTTACGAATGAAAGCTTCGAGGCGTTATTTATTAAGCATTGGTGATGGAATTCAGAAAAATAAAATAAATATCACTTGAATTTTAAATAGTTATCGCAACACAATAGTTAATCTTTTGAACTTACTGCCTCTTACACCGTGACTATCTATACAGTACTATAGGTATAATAAATAATATGTATGTATTATTTTGATTACTCGGATATTGATTTCAAAATAAGTATTATGGTACATATTTCAGCTGTGGTCTTTTAGAACTTCGTATTATAATGTTCTCCCGAAATCTTTAGCTCCATGAAAATATGTCAAAATTTTTCATACAGCCTTTCTGACAGCTCCGTTTAACTTAAGATTCTTAGCGGTGAGAAACAACAAACTACAAAACAAAATGAAATATTTTAAATAACTTTTTTGGCCTCAGGGTTGCCACGATTTCTCTCAGTCCAGTAAGTTTTTACATTTCAATATAATAAACAAAATGTAACAAACTTTCATGGAGTTATTCTTTAAATATATCCTGATGCATGCATATAACTTTGATAATTTCTGTTTCAGATGTTGGCAAAGACAATGTAACCGACTTTTAATTATAAAATATTTTATCGAAACATTTAAACAAGAATTTCAAACATTATATGATTTTAGAGGTCCGTGGCAGCTCCCTGAGCTTATAGCTCAAATTTTGAAGATGCGGTTATGTGTTATACATAATAATACAATGTTAGTTATTAATTCTATTACTACATATTGTATATTACAATTTTATATTGTATTTTGTTGTTAAAAAGGCCAATTCGCTCAGGCGTTTGCCACATTACCACCAGATATAAATACTCCTGATTTTAAAATATCTTATTTTTAAGACCAAATTATATTGATAAAAGTGTTGTACTCATTTCCCAGGCTTATAAGACATTGAACAATACATTTAAAAAAAATATATTAGAACTAATTTTATTATTTATCACTCACATTATTATTTATTTTTTATTGCACTGTGATAACAATAATAATGTGATATCAACCATTGCTCTATGTAGAGTATATATTTTTTTTTTTGCAGGAATTTCAAAATATCTGGCAAAGGTCGAATTTCCTGAAATATAATTGTTAATCAGTAGCAGTAGTCAAATTATTTCAGATTGCAGCGGAAGGTCGTAGATCAAGGTTGTGATACCACGCACGGAATATTCGGGTCGTGCTCCAATCAGCGTATTTGTGACGCATTGCTTATTTTGGACATTTTTATATATGTGTAAAATAAAAAAATAAAATAAAATAAAAGGAATTGGGATAAAGTTCGAATTTCAGCCGATTTCGCAATGATGTCATCCACAAATAACAGTTTAAAATAAAATAGTTATTTAAATTATTACATTCATTTTTCTGGGTAATTTTAGCGAATCGCGTAATTTTTGTAAAAAAAAAAAAAAAAAAAAAAAATTCACCATTAATATTGCTTTAATTTTCTCTTCGATTTCGTTTTCTAAAAATATGATTGAATATATTGACGTCGTTTTTTGAAAAAGTTGAAAGCGCCATTTGGTAAATTTTACAGGAAACACGTGAAACGTTTTTCTTCAAATAACAATATATTTTTTTTAATTTTTTTTCTTTATCGTGTACAGAGGGAGTTAAGATGGTAAAATATTTATAATTACAATATATTTTTAATACTTTTAGCACTGCTCAAGGCCAGAGTGACGACATTGTATTTGGTATCATCAATAGTAGATTTGTAGATAATTTCCAATTTTTTTCGATATATCGAAAGCGGGAATCGATAGTTGAGATGTTTAAGCCCCATAATAAATTGAAACGTAAATTTCGATTTTTTGACGCTTAAGCCTTTTTCAGAAAACAACATCGATATATAATTGATCTCGTCGCATTAAAACACGTTTATTCTTATGTCTGTATCACCGTAATAATCAGTAATATTCTATAGTTCTAAATATATTTTTTTAATACTCATAGCACGACCTTATAAAGGAATTTGGCTAGGGAGGGAAAGAAGATGCAGTAATGTTTGTCTGGTATACTAGACTGAAAAATACAAAGACGAAAACCCTTGTGGCTCGGTAGCTATCTTTCTCATAAACAATATTTTATCATAAAAAAAATAAAATTAAAAATATTGCGTAGAACACTTTCAAAAATATTTAGTGCCTGTCCTCCACCCCTCCATTCCCTGCCTGCTACATGCTGTGGTTAATGTGTCAAATCTAAAAGGCAGTGGGTTAATTCAACCCCTAAGCATTTTTTAATTTAGGAAGCATGTATAACAAGTTTCGTCGAAACCACCGTTTTCTATTCGGTTCGGATACTGTGACAAACCTATTCAGAGGCCGATCCGGAGATAGTTTTTAGGGGGGGAGGTATCACGGCAGGGTCGGAACTAGGATTTTTTCGGAAATTTTGCGGCCCCTTCTTTCACCCTACCCCCTCTTCTAGTAAAATTCAACAGTTTTATAACATTAACGTAGTATATTTTGAAATAAATAAAATCACATTCTATAACTAATATTGACTGAATTAAGGTCAGTACAATAAAAAAAACGGAAACAAATATTTTTTGTTTAACCTAAAAATAAATTTTCGCTCGAAATTTGTAGCCCTCTAAATTCGGTAGCCAGCAAGTGTCCTCTTTCCCTCCCACCTCTTTTTCCGGTCCTGAATCAGGGAGCCATAGAATTTGGGATACTTATTAAGCATACCGGGATTATGCTATACATTTTTTTTGATATTTTTTTTCAAAGTTTGTATTCTTCCTTTGAGGCATCAACCATTTTTAATTTGCAATGCATATTTATAAGGAAATATGGGAAGGTTGATATGCAAAATTGTGTGATTGTGTTGTCTAATCCTGCGTCAGGAGGTATTGACAGGATATCTCAGTAATTAATAACTCCAAGTCAAATGGTAGAGTTCGAATCGATTTGAAACTATTTTGACCTTCATTAGGATCATTATATGTTTTATTTAAACTAATAAAAAATTAATTACGATTGATTACGATTAATTACGATAAAAAAATGAATCAATTTCGACGATCAAAAGGTGATTCTATTTCACCTGTTTCACTAATAATTTCGAGTATTGGTACTAGTAAGTATATTTTAAATTAGCCGTATTTTTTTTCTCAGTGGTTACTTTGGGAGGGAAAATTTTGGCCATTTCCTCCATGTATTCGCCACTGAACCCAATAAGTAACGTAGGTGTAACAAATCTCATCGAAATCGGCCAAGTTGTTTAACAGTAGTGTTTTTCGTGCCTCTTCCACAAACATAGAAGACATGGCTGGAGGCTAAAATACAGTATTTTTAATAATGCGCTGAAGTCGAATGGTTCCAATGAAGGAGAGCGGATTTACAAAAATATAAAACATAAGTAAGTCTTAAAATAAAGAAACACGCGTAACAGGTTCCATCCAAATCAGTTTGGCTATTCCACCGTTCTTATTCCTCCTAATGAATGAGTTACCTCCAAAGAATCTTTATTAGGCCTATTATAAATGTTTATTGAAAAATGCTTTCTTAAGTTGTTAAAATTCTATCTTGCTGATATGGAGCGTTGGAGCCAAGTATCATCAATACCAGACATATCTAAATCCATGAATTAATGGTGTTCGGTCAAGGCCATGGTAGGAGTCATGAGCGACGTTTTGAGCGATGAGTGATCTTGTGTTCATATGACTACGGTGAGAGCGTAACTCCAGAGCAATCGCTCATCGCTGGAACCTGAGGTATATTTTCGCCACCCGCTCATTTAGTGCTGAACGTCTCTTTTCACTCTTCGATTGTTAATTTGGTATTTAAAGATGGCTAAAAAAAAATCTGTGATGAAGATTGTGAAAGTTTAATTTTCTTGGTGCAAGGATATCCATCTATAATGGAAATAAAAATTTCAGAAACACGACTAAAAATAGGAAGCTGTAAGATGAAATAGTATGAAATGAAAACCATGTACATAAATTATGACATAAATGGAAAAATCCAATAAAGAATCCAAGAGTCACAAAATTAACATAAATGAATACAAAAAATCATCTGTCGATATTTCGCCAATTCAGGCATCATCAGGAAAGCAGGAGAGAAAGAAGTAAAATATAAAGAAAAACAATAAAGAACAAAATGGAGCATACCTCACATCCAGAGTCAAAAAAGTCGCCAAACAGAAAGAGACAGCACCCCACACCATGACACCCAGGCACATACTGAGGGAAAATGGAGATTACATGGCAATAGCTGGGAATAGTTAAATCACAAACAGTTTTTATCTACATAAATTTAAATATATATTATATATAAATATATATATATATATATATATATATATATATATATATATATAAATATTTTACGGCAAATTTTCATTTTGAAAGAATGATAAATGCCTTTTGCAGATCGTATCCTAACACCCCCTATTACTTATCACTCATTTCTCGTCGGTCGCCGCTAATCGCTCCTATCGCATCCCAGGCCTTACATTCGACAAAATTTTAAGAGAGCATTTCGTGGGAATTTTCAATAATTTTCTTCCAATAATAGTATTCTGCGTTAATATTGATCGAATTAAATTTCGTATTGATCCAATTAATATAAAAGTATATCGTGTACCTTTTACCGCCTTCTTTGTTCCCGCATTTCACGGCTTCCGTCAACATCGGGCGCCTCGCTCGGCGGACAGCTTACCCGATAACTTTAGAGTGTTATGGAAGTAGAGGAAGCCGAAGAGAAACAGGGGTATATCACGAAAGGTCGGAGACCCGGGCCATGCCGTGTGCATAAAACTGCAACCGAAGATAACTTTTATATCCTCGGAGAGGCCGGTTCAAAAGATATTTATGTATATGAACCTTTGGCGTGTTTGGGACCCCTCGACCGTAAACAGCGTTGACAACTCATTCCGGGGCGCGGCGCACGCGAACCTGACCAGCCCCAACCCTCGCCTCCTTAATATTATCATCACCGGATATTATTCCTTCCATCACGGAACCTATTCGCCCTGTGGAATAATTGAATAATCCCGTCTCCGGTCTTGGTGCTTATCCAGATGGCAGTTGTTATATTAAATTAACCAGGCATTATAGTCAAGTATCCAACTAGAATAAAACAAGTCTGTATAAAATGTAGCTTTGGCATAGAGCAGATGCTTATAGAGTCAATACGAGTAATTTTACTTCCACTTACCTTTTTATGAAATAATATAGCTAATAAGGAGAAGTATTAAAAATTTCGAATCAGAGTTTTCAACGGAAAAACAAATTTTAAGATTCCCTGAGTCCAAAATACCAAATCTCGCTAAACAGCCTAGATCAAAAACGAAAAGTTCCACGAAACTAAAATTACCTATGGCATATGCCTTGGATGCCACAGTAAATTTTTCGCCAAAATCGACTTACCGGAAGTGCCATTTTACGTCCATTGATTTTACACATTTTTACAATTTGTTCGAAAAAAAACTTTACGAATTTGAATTAACTCTTTATCTCGGTGTACAATTAAGTGCTGTTTATTATCAGCTAGGCTATAATCTCATCGAAACAGTCTATCAGAGCTTAAATACTAAATTTTCAGAATGGCTTCCTCTAAAATACCTTTAATTTTGTCTATCTGAAATAATTAACCGATCCTCATTGTTAACGGAAATAAAAAAAATGGATGGATATGATCTACGAAAAAATTTGATAACTGACTAAAAGGAAATGAAGGAGAAATATTTTCTCTGGTTGAAAACAAAGTTCTGGAAATAAGAGTAGTAATGCATAATATTGCGTTGAAAAGCTAAAGATCTTAGACAAATTTAAATCTAACATGTGAAGTCGTAGAAGGTACTGGAGAGTGACGAAAAAACAAAATAGTAGTAATTAAATAAAAGCAAACTACATATACCGGGATAAAACCTGCACCCTACTAGGACAGGTGTCGAAGTGCTGCTCACATATGCTAATACACTCTCGGCAGCATACCAGGTTCCACTGAACAAAATCCGTTGTTTTCTAAAATCGTTGAGGCAAGATTAAAACTGTTGCTTTGCCAATTGAATTTATTCTATTATCATAAACAAAGCTATATCAACGTGAAAACAGTCAGTGTTCGATTAATAGTTGAAAAGAGTAGTTATCGTTTGTGATTCTAGTCACGCGCTATGCGACTGTCACGTCGTCACAATAGCAAATATAAAATAATATTCATAGTTATATATTAAAATTATATTCATATTGTATAAGTATAATTATATTAATTATGATTATATTAATTATAATATTTTAAATACTTGAAACGTTTGAGCATATGCTGGGTCCATATTTATGATGAGTATATTAGGATAAAATGAAGGGGCTCTTTGAACTTCGTAGACTTGTGCACATTGCCTTTAACATGTCCAACCATCGAATATGAAAAAATATTGGCCACATTGAAAGGAAATAGTGTTGACTCCTTATGCCTTGTGATGGTTAGGTATTCGAGACTTTATCACACCTCAACTATTTTGTTTCAAAGTGTTCAATATAAAAGTCGCCCAAATACAATATTTTGCATTAGTTAACGTTTCGGGGCATTGATTCCCATCTTCAGAACTTAAATTGTAGAATATAATTATTGCTCATGTCCTATGTGTAAATAACGATTAAAATTATTTTACAATACAATTTTAGAGCATAATAGCATTCCTTTGTGGAATTAACTAAATCAGAAAAACTCTCCACAAAATTTTGTAAAATATTAATGAAAGTTGCATTTTTTCATATTCGAGAGTTGGACATGGAGTGGGACAAGAGTGGGACGACTTGTTCCTGTGGAAATAGGTTCACTTTTTGTTTAGTTATTTGATAAATCGAAAACATCTCTCAGAACATCTTAGATGCTCATTTGGAAGATAATGTAATTTTTACAATGGTAAATATTGCAAAAAAAAAAAAAAAAAAAAAAAAAAAAAATATATATATATATATATATATATATATATATATATATATATATATATATATATATATATATAAATCTGACTGATATCTGCGAAGATGTAGGAAAAATATTTTATATCAGACTTGTATCCAAAGCGATAAGAAAATTTGTGTGAATAGACACCCCAGATATTTTTAAATATAATTATTTGGAAATAATAAATCATTGTGTAATAATTTGCAGCGTTTTTCCATTGTTTTGGTATTTCTGTAAGTTTGTTGAACAAGGTTTTTGTTGTATTTTTAGTTTTTAAATGAACACATATATTTTTTAAATTTGGATAAAACAAATAATATGTATCCAAGATATCTTATCATTATTGTTATTTTTTTTAGTAAATTTAGTTTGAAGAGCTGCTGAGTTACATAACTTCAACGACCACCTTCGCTAGAAAAATGATAGCGTAATGTGTGTTTGCTCTGCTTTCAACATACGATTACGAATATGGGCCAATAATAATAATTATAATAAATTAATTTAAAAAAAATAATTTACTACTAATAGGGGATGTTTTTATCACCTAATGGGTAATTTTTTACTTTAATTATTTGCATACGGTATACCGTTAAGCTGCATCCAGACTGATTGCCTTTCGATTCCAAAGCATTGGCTCTAACCAGTATTGGTAAAATTTTATTCAGAAAAAGTAATAAACAATGAATTATTTCTTTGTTATATTATTCATTGAATAAATTGATTCATCATTTTTCGATCAGTAATCAAATAAAAATAATTATTCGACACCGCCTGCCTCACGTTCTCTTCTAAAGTCGAACAGTGCGGACATAGCTCGAATTACGTTGTGACCTGACTTTTTTTTCGTTTTTTTTTTTTTTTTCCCGACTAGAATTTCTATTAAAAAAGTTTCGAAAATGTTCTAGGCAGGAAATTCAAAAATACCAAACTCCTCCACCTGTCACAATGTAATTACATCTTACGTAAAAAAAATCCGTAAGTTCTTTGTTTTCTCTTCTGAAAATTGTTCTCTGTACGCAGTAATATATTTAAATTATGTTTCTTCATTACTTTTTTTTCGACTATACTCATGTATAATGAATAATTAGGGCTCGCTGTTTACTTAACGTACACTCTAATATTCCTTTAATGTAATATTTGGGTTTTAAATATTTTTTTCTATTGCTTTGGTACTTTTTAGATGTAATTTTGTTGAACCTTGTTTTTTCAAGGATTTGATAAATTTTTCAATTCCCTCACTTAAGAACTTAGTGATTCGTGGTAGTTTTAATTCCGTGCGAAATTTTGATAATCATCCACGCAAAGGTTACAATCATCAAAATTATGGATGATTTTAACCTTCGCATGGATGTTCCTTTTACTGTTTTTATTTTGCGTCGCGTTTTGGAACTATATACAATGTATTAATTATTTGTGTAAAAATTAATATAAGTTATAATGGGAAAGTTATTAACATTTGTATGGTACAGTTAATCAACACTTTTCAAGCAATTATATTAAATTATTTAGGCATTTTGAATTATTATTTTATAGGCTCGAATTGCGTAGGTTTTAATACGTTTAATTCCTACTCTAAATTTAAACTTAACACATCTTGTAATATCGTAATCTATGTTTTCCTTTCCTTTTGTTATCTGCCTCCGTTTATTGCAACATATCCCCTCAAAACCCCTGATTAACCTCATTTCCTATATGTTTCCTGCCGATACTCCTTTCTCTATCATACATATATAAATATGATATATAGGTATATATCTATATGTATCTACATAGTTGTGTGTATATAACTATTCGGTGAATAACATTGGATATTCCCCTTCGATGACCTTGCAAAGAACACAGAGGGAAGCCTTTTCAAGTGTGAAACGTTTGACCTTCTGGCATCACCTTGGCAGTAATTAAATGAATTCTTTCATTCGATTATTATCTCAGTTAATATTGTTAGAATTTGTTTTATGTAACTACTTTAGAAAATATTTGTTAATATATTTATGATTGCACGCAGCCATCACACATCTTGCATCGCAGTCCCTAATGCACCAGATTGCGGACGATTTCCAAAGGATCAACCTAAAAGTCATAGGAGAATTTATCCTGAAGTTTTTGGATTGTTATTAATTCGACTAAGTGTTATTGCGCACAATATATCTCTGTTTACATTGTAGCTTTAAATAAGAGAAGGTGGAATAAATTTGCCAATCTAAGGAAATTCATTTTCATCTAACTATGGTTATTGATAGGAGCTTGCCTTATAAAAATTTTGAATCTATATATCATAAAATACTATATCATTTATTTGTAATAGATGTATACCTTTATGCATTGTTCTAGAGGCATGCTTCGTGTCCACTTTTCCCTACCAAATGGGGTAAAATGGCCAGTGCCTAGCCCTTTTGGTATTGCTCATTAGTATAAAAACAATATGTAGAATTACAGTTTTATAATTGATTATTCTAAATGGAATAACAATAAAATTTGAAAAACTCAACTAAAATTAGCTTCCAGTAGTATTGCTCATTGTTGGAAAGTAGCAACACTATTTAAGGTAAAAAATACCCTCGGCTACTTTTCCCTTCTAACGAGCTTTCTAGTTCAGTTAAAATAAATTAGACCGAGTTTACAACTATCCCAATTCAAAAATTATATCAGTAATTAATGACAAATAATATGAATGAAACTAAACACTTGACTTATATCAATATTGGAAAAATTAGAAACCCAGTTGAAAATCAAACAATTTGGCGAACTGATCACTGACACTTTGACGAAACATTAATCGCTTATCTACGAGTTAGTTTGGAATATTGCCCCTAGATAGGATTATTTTCCAGAGAGTATACGCCGATGGTCACTTTACCCCAGTCTCCCCTATGTGCATAGGTAGTATAGACAAAAGAAAAACCTGTTAGGAGATGGCTAGGGATGGTGGGGTGGATTACTCAAGGAATTAAGCTTCGAGTGAACTAATCTAATATAATTGGATAGATATATTTGATAGGATCGAAAAAGGTCTAACACCAGGAGCAGTTGAATTGGGTTTAGGTTAAAATCAGACCAATGGAAATACTGAAAGATTAGTACAGACCATTGGACAAAATTAAATTTCGAACGAAAATTTTATTTATCGCTAATTTGCAAGCAGAGTGTCCTAACTCCAATATTCCCATTTTGTAGATATCTGCAAAAACTAAGTATACTTAAGAAATACTTTTTACTTCTATAGTCATATCTTTAACTTCAAACCTGATCGACTGAGAGCGGTTTTCTTAGATATTTCCAAAATCGAAAATAATTAATTATGAGTATTGTATATTTTGAAACATATGATATAGACTTTAAAGACAGAATAAGTATTTCTAGTAAATTTTAAATGAATTTATATAAATAAAGAAATTATGTAAATATAAATTAATATTTCACTGAAATGAAGTATTTAAATGATGTCCCGACTTCCCTTAGCCCCAGTAGTACCTACTTTTTTAATGCTAGCAAATTTATTTAGAATGGTCTGAATTATTTTATAATTTCGTGACAGTAATAGTTTAAACTAAGTTCTGAACTATCACTGAACGTCTAAAGAAGTTGCGTGTCCCACCTCTAATGAACTAACTATCTTATTCGAAATTACTTATCAGAAATAATTTATTTTTTAATAATTGTTCGGAGATAATTGTCACAAACGAACATTGGTGATTTATAACTTCTGCAATAGGACATTTTTGGTTGGGTTTCGGCAACGAAAGGCCTTCTGATTTGTTGCAAAGTGAATTTTACGTAATCAATTGTTCCCTAAATTCGTGACATAAATGTCATTTATCTAATCTTATCAGTCGCTTGAAATGATTAGAATTGAAAATTCGCTTTCTTCCCCTCTTTATATAACTGACAAATTAAATATTTGTTTAATATTTAACGTCTAGTTAGAATAAATACTAATTTGTTGAAAATTATTTATAGATTCATTTCTTTAATTAGTATTTAATACATATGATTCTACTTTTATTTAATTAAATAATAAAATAATAGTTTATCTTTTCTTTTTATCTCAATTAAAATAATGAGTTTTATATCTTACATTAAAATATTTTGGAAAACTTTGACGGATACTTATAATGAATTTTTAAACAGAAAATACAATTAACTGTATAATTACTAATTGTAAGAACGGTAATGATTCCGATGATAAATATATGTAAAAATATTAAACTTTAACTGATTGTGAGATTTAAAAAAAAAAAAAAAAAATATATATATATATATATATATATATATATATATATATATATATATATATATATATATATATATATATTGGATTGTCCGGAAAATAATACAGGATTTCATGTTTTCTTTATATTAACCCTGTTTATGACAAACTGTATACATTTGAGGGATTATTTTTTTGTATCGGTGTCTACACTTATTAATCCTCTTCCAAAGAAATTTTTTTTTTCTTCTGTAGCATTGCACTAGTTGGAAAAAATTCAGTCATTACTGAGATCTCAAAGCGTGATTTTCGCAAAATTTCGTTTTACGAGTTTAAATTCGGTCGGAACGCGGTTTTAACGTCCAGAAACATTAATGAAGTCAGGGGCGATGGCAGTGTGAGTTAGTGCACCGTTCAACGATGTTTTAAAAAATTTCGTTTGGGAGACTTCAGCCTTGAAGACAAAGATGGTCGTGGAAGGATTTCTTTCCTTGATGCCGATGTTCTGCGGTCTTTGGTCGAAGAAAACCCCAGAATAACTGTTTGAGAACTGCAGAGAAACTTTCAGTTAGCAAACTGACCATCACTGACCACCTCAACGGAACCAGAAAGGTAAAAAAAGTTGAAACTTGGGTTCCTCTTGCATTAAACGACCGCCAAAAAAATCTTTGTTATGAAGTTTGCGCTCCACTTCTTTGCTGAAACAAGACTCTGCCTCACCCATCCTACTCTCCAGACCTATTGCCTATGGACTACCATTTTTATTAGACATTTGGTCCGATTTTTTAAAGGTAATTGTATTGATCGAAATTCGTTAGAAAATGCATTTTCAGAATTTGTTAATAACCACGATTCGGCATTTTATTTAGAGAGAGCGGAAAAGTTACCAACACGTCGGCAGAAATGCATGAAGAGTAATGAAGCGTACTTTGATTAATAAAAATAGTTTCGTATCATTTATTTTATTTTAAAACCATAAACCTGCATTAATTTCCGGACAACCAAATATATATATATATATATATATATATATATATATATATATATATATATATATATATATATATATATATATATATATATATATTAAACTTTAACTGATTGTGAGATTAAAAAAAAAATATATATATATATATATATATATATATATATATATATATATATATATATATATTTTTTAATCTCACAATCAGTTAAAGTTTAATATATATATATATATATATATATATATATATATATATATATATATATATTTTTTTTTTAATCTCACAATCAGTTAAAGTTTAATATATATATATATATATATATATATATATATATATATATATATATATATATATATATATATATATATATATATTTGGTTTAATATATATATATATATATATATATATATATATATATATATATATTAAACTTTAACTGATTGTGAGATTAAAAAAAATATATATATATATATATATATATATATATATATATATATATATTCTAGAGGTGATAAAAGCAAAGCTAAAGACGAAAATATTTATTATATTTTCAGTAAAAGAATTACTTAATACACACAGTCCTGTAACCTGGTAAGGATTTATTATATTTTTCTTTAAGGGTGGGAAAAGTACCACTTACTTTTAAGATCTGAAGATTTAAAAAAATAAAACAAAGTACATTCGTATGCAATCAAACAGAATGGCATAGGATCAAAATCCTTATTTTATTCGTATAGGTATTTTGTCCGCTTTTCATAGAAAAAAAGTTGAAGAAATTTAAACCAAACTATTATTTTTATTTTGAGCCGTAAAAATGATTTTATCAACATTTGCTTGATTCATTAAATTTCGACAAAATGGCGGGCGTACTAATTTATTTTTAATTTTAGTTATAGAGAAATGAGATAAATTGGGTTCTTAAAAAAATAAACTCTATAAAACAAATAACATATAAACTGGGAAGTTATTTACTTATTACTACTTCCCTTCATTTATTAATTAGCTTGCAATTAAATACTGCATTATGAACATATTATTCTGAAGCCAGGAGGCCTTTTTTAGACCTAATTTTAGTTACTATTTCCATCAACTATTGCAGTTAGTTTGTGCTTAGTTTGTAGTATGTGGTAGGAAGGGTAGAAACTCTTATAATATACGAGTACATTATAATGAGCTTAAATGAGAGTCCCTTTAAGACCCGAAAAACTTTTCATTTATATTGTCTCGAATGTATAAGCCATGAAGTAATGTTCATTCTCTCAGGAAACTTTTGTTGTGTACAGTGGCGTAGCCAGACTTTGGTTTTGGAAGGGGAGAGGGTTCCATCCAAAGATCTGCTTGTATTACTACTAAGAAATCCACCTCAACCGGTAATGTAAGGGGGTTCTCTCTGTATGTAGTATTTTCTATGCTTAGGTATATAATTTATAAAATAAAATTCAAATAGGTTTATACAACTGTTGTTTACAAAACAGTATAAGTAACAGTATTTTGTAATTTTGGGAGAGAGGGGGGTCCAGACCTCCTGGACCTCTCCTCTGGCTACGCTACTGGTTGTGTGAATGTCGTGAGTACCAATGGATTCCAATTTTTTTGTATTTTTTTTTGTGTTTTATTCTCTAATACATTCTACGGTATACATAATGTATTTACTTTAAATATATAAATTAAAAACAGAGACAAGGTGCTGAGTAAGTATTGTTGAACGTAAGATCGATCCCCGCAGTGAGTGGACGGAGTTTTTTGGGAAGTGCCTGAGAGCTTTGCGTGCAGCCGAGCGGTCCTGCTAAGGCGCCTGGGACAACAACGACATAGCTGACATTTAGAATGGTTATGCATTTATGCATACGGCTTCCACCGAGTGCAGTTTGCATGCCGATGTCTTCCTCGGCAAAGGTCGGAATCATGGTTATGGACAGTTTCCAACTCCGCGCGGACTATTAACAGCCACGTGCCTCCAGTTCTTGCAGAGTCGTGCAAGGTGGATAACGTGATGACTTTGTAGGCGGTGCTTCTGTTTGGGTTCTTCCATGTCTGAATGAATTAAGACCGTTCCTAAAGTTTCAAACTCCTTATTATTATTATTATTATTTATTCCTTTTTTTTACTTGGTCTGTTCAGTATCATTTCATTTCTTTTTCGTTTTAGTGTGTTATAGAATGTAAAAAAAAAAAAAAATCCCCTTTGGTCAATTCCTATTACCTTTTTTTTTTATTCCCCCCTACCTGGCCATTTCTGGCATGCGGAGTTTCAGCAGCAGTGGGGTGTTACGTATGGGATGTATTTATGCCACTACCGCCAATCAAACTCTGAATTAATTTTTAAACTATTTATTTTTTATTGTTCCCATAATTTAAGGGTATCTTTAATTATGGGAACAATATTTGGGTATTCTATGATGCAGCCCGGTGCGCGGCTGCACACCGTTTACTGATGGGGCTACACCTTTTTGTCCTTCCTTCCTGATTCGTGCAGTCAGGGCTGGCTTTGACTTGTAACTCTGAGCCTCCTCTCTGCACTGCCCAGAGCCGCCACTAGACTTCAGCTTCTTCCTGCGGTTCCTTCTCAGGCTGCCTCAGCGGCTGCACCTCCCCTTCTTCGGGTGGACGGCCTCTACCAAGAAGAAGGGGAGGTACTACAGGAAGAAGCTGAAGTCTAGTAGCGGCTCTGGGCAGTGCAGAGAGGAGGCTCAAAGTTACAAGTCAAATCCAGCCCTGACTTATTTGAAAGAAGTATCCAATCTCATTTTGTTTTAATCACGATTTCCATTGCAAACTTTATCGCTTCCTTTAGCACTTTGTATTTTTCTTCTTTGAATAATGTTTACTTTCTACAAGAATTTGCTCATTGAGATTCGTTAAAATAAATAAACAAATAGAAAAAAAATGGACTAGTATTTTTATAACGTTAGTATAAGGTTTCAATGGATAAATAGGTCACTAGTCCCAGCTCCTCAGTTTAGTATGCATATTCCACTTTCGATTTTCTGAACTTTCTGATACAGCGATTCTTCTTTTAATTGAAATTATGCTTCAGAAGGAATTATACTTTTTAAAATAAAGTTGCAGCATCTCAAATAATTCTATTACAGAGATGCTAAGCCGCCTAAAGAACATCTATTATAAAACTGAACCTGAAAGGCATCAATCAGGATGAAAGAAAACAAATGACCGTAAATCCTGCATAAACAAAGACATCCCAGAAAACCGTATATACAAGACGTGGATGAGGAATTGACCGCTAGAAGATTGGTAGAGGGAAACTTTATGGATAGGAATAATTGGCTATTTGGTTAATTGGTTATTGTAATTAATAATAATCAAAAGTTTGAACATTGACGTGGCAGTAATTTTATCAAGCCATAAAAAAATAATAAATACGAAAGATTTACACGCAGAAATAAATATTGGAGTTTTGTTGGCCGTAGATATAATTAAAGAAGAAGTTGGTTGGGCGTTGCGGTCAATGAAAAACACACTAACAAGTGTAACTTATTTAATGTGTGCCAACGTTTCGGCCTAAGTTTTAAGTCATCATCAGTTGTATAAGAAAAAACAACATTGAAAACAACGGAGGCAGTATCAACAACAGTAATTAATTTAATAAAATAAAATAATTAAATTAATTAATTAAATTTTATTACTGTTATTGGTACTGCTTGTTGTTTTCAACGTTATCTTGTTTTTTCTTTTAGCCCTGATGACCTAAAACTCAGGTCGAATGGCATACAATAAATAAGTTATACTTGTTAATTTGTTTTTCATTGACCGCACCCTCCATCCTTCCCCCTCCGATCAACTTATTCTTTAATTAAGTATCGTTCTAAACTTCTGGTCATGTCTTTTTTTTTTTATAATAAAACACTTTTTATCATCATTTAAAAATGGAAACACCTGTTTTCAATAATATGCATTAAATTGTTTTAGAGTTTTTGCTGACGTAAATTCTGAATTTATTAAATGTAGAGATGGTAGCAATGAGTAAAAAGTATACATAGCCATTAAAAAATAATAAAAACGAAAGAATCACATGTAAAAATTCATATTGGAGTTAGTTTTGTTCACCGTACATGTTATTAAAGAAGTTGGTCAGAGGGTGCGGCCAATGAAAAACACACTAATAAGTATGACTTATTTTATTTACCAAGAGTATTAAATTTTTGGTTTAATTTGAACACAAAAATTGTTAGATAAAATAATTTACACTTATTAGAGTGTTTTTCATTGACCACATCTCTTCCTCTCCCCTCTCCGACCAACTTTTTCTTTATTAAAAATAAATAAATAATTATTGTAACAGCACTTGGATGGCATCGAAAAGGACTACTGTAGAGTTGACTACATATAACTTTTCAATTTTCATACGCATGCGCACGGGGTCTTCCACAGGTGATCTGGTACCTGCTAATAAGTATTTTATTTTTTGTAGACGAGAGTGTTAAATTTTTGGTTTAATTTGAATACAAAATTTGTTTAAAATATGTTTCAGACAGCATGTTCTCTAAAAGATTTTCCAATGGAGTAAAGAATATACACAGATCCTGTCGCCCGACTGGAGAGTATGGAAGGATCCTCCCCGATAATAGTTCGTGCATCCCCTAATAAAGGATGTGCACTTGCTAATATTATTTCAAAGCGAAGCTTTTATGACTTTTATTTCCGTCGTTAGTTTCCTCACAAATTCAATTCCAGGTGGTGATCGTTCACAATATCGTCGACTGATAACGCATTATTCACTATAATGGAAATGTAGCACGTGTACTTTGAAATTCACATTTACACATCGGTTAAGGACATGTTCGTTTTATGTCAAGATATGTGCAAGCTCGTGATAAAGTAGCCATTTGCAATCTTCTACAAGATGACCGCAATATTTCAAAGTCCCCTTACCTATTGATCTATCATTCTTGTCGTTTTTCAAGGCAAACCGATCTTATCTAGGGGAACCATTGCATTGTATTTCCATTTCGTGAATGAGTTATTCGAATTTCAAGAATCTTGCTGTCTCAGTTGAAATATATGTTTTTGGAAGTAAATCGAGAATGATCACTTGAATGTGTAAATCTTAAGTACCTCAGTAAACTACGTACCAATCAGTACCCTTGAACAATTTCTGATATTTATCTGAAAGATCTTAGACTATTTCCAAAAAGCTGAATATTAAATTGATTACGTGATACAAAATGCGCGCCAGGAATTTATTTCAATTTAGATTTGGGATTTATAAAAATAAAATGGTCATGCAAGAATAGATCACTTATAATTAGATCCAATAAGTAAATTATTATTAGTAATATCCTAAATACTTGACATTTAATCCTTCCATAAGGCTTGATGGTGAAACACAAACGGTAAGGTTGGGTCAATCTGACCCGTCAAATAATTAATTTTCATTTTTGTGCTATTTAGTAGACTTTTGGCGGCATTAAGCCCAAAAATGCGTTCTAGAACGATTACTACCGAAATAATTGTATTTCTTAAAAAAAAAAAAAAAGTGAAAATATAAATTGCAATAAAACAAAAATATAGACTCCCAGGTCACACAGGGCTCCTTGTTTTTTTTTTTTGTTTACTTGTGGCGATTCTATAGAAAGTACTTCTTGTTTTATCTGCATTTGTTATCTTCATTATGGTGGTCCTAAGCTCTCTTAAAAGGAATTGGAATTCGGGGTCCGTGAATATTTTGATTGTAAATGCTGATCTGGCCAAATTGTTTCACATTCTTTTCCCAAAACTAAGTTTATATCGGTACCTGCTGGATTTAAAACTTCGAATAATCCATCTCCTGTACCAAATAATCAAGTCATATTGTCATAATTTATTTATTGGCCTATTCTGTATCTTTGAAGAGGTAAGTCCTTCATCTTGGTGGTGTATTCCTCGAAAATAATTATCAGGAATGGTAAACAGTTGTTTTCAGTACACTGTGAGTGTACATAGACTGCTATCAATATAAATATAACCTGTCAAATAAACACTGTATTACTAAGTTGTAGCAACTTTTGGATGAAGCAGGTTAAACCAAGTACACTGTAGGAATGAAAAGTTAAGTAGCCTGTAAACAACAGCTGTGAGCAGAAAAGAACCGAATTGAAAACCTAAGACAGGGTTGTCCAACCTAAATGGTTTCATGGGACACTCTAATGCCACATGACGTTAAACTGGGACGCACTTTAGGTATACATACTTTTGACATGAAAACATGCGATACAATTTTAAAAAATTAATAAAACTAATAACACCCATTTATTTTTTTAAGAAAAAATTAACTCTTTTTAATTTCTGCAATCTTATTATATTCATTGACAACTTTTCGGACGAACATTGCCCATTTTCAAACCTTTTCGTTCATCGACCTACAATTAAATTTAACAAAAAAAAAATATACATTTAATACACTTATTTATAGATGTGTGAATGAAGAGGCTTGAAATTGGACAATAGTCTTCCGAAACGTTGCCAAATAAGACAATAGGATATATATTTTTTCTTGAAAAATAAATTACTGTTATTAAATTTATCGTTTAGCCCTTAAAAATAAAGAAGACTTATTGAAAATGAATAAAGATTTACAGTTATACTACTTAATTCAATACAATTAACAATCGCGTATTAATTAATGAGATATTTGTTTATCTTTTCTTTCCCTTACTTTTTTCCAATCCTTTCAGTAACATTTAGCGTTCATGGACATCAAGTACAGAACTGGATTTCGTAGTTTCACTTGTGCATTCTAATGGCTCATGTAAATTTTCATTTATTTGATATTTTTTTAATGAAAAACAAAAGTTTCAATGAAAGTTAACGTGGAAGGCCGCGTGTTGACCGGCTAAGTGGTTACCTGAAAAAAAAATAGGGATGGTTGCTTGGACAAATATTTTACATACTCCTTTCTGCATTTTATCTTCCTTTCGAATTTTCGTAAACCTTATATTGTCATAGTGTTCAGTATGAAAAGTTGTTTTCATGTTGAAAATTGAATAACCCAGTCTATAATTGGAATAAAAAACCATTAAATAAAATATTTTTTCGGATTCAAAATTTGTTTTTAACATAACATGTTTTTCCACTCATTTCTTCAATTATGTTTCATAGTAGTGATGTTTCGTTTTCTCTGCAATTTATAAAATCGAACTGCAAAAAAAAATAATAAAAATGATCATGTATTGCAGTGTTGAAATATATTTAAAAAAAAATTGAATTAGGGATTGATACATGATGAGCCACTTCTATAAATTTGTTTCTATAAATTTGTATCCATACGTTTGTAACAAATTTATAGAAGTGGCAAATGATTTATCAGTCCCTGATTAGATTGATCCTTCTACACCATCATGAGGATGTCAACTAAAAAAATTGAATCGGTGATGGAGCAATATTTAATGATTACAAGTGTGTCATAACAAGTTGGTTTAATGTAAGCAAAGATTTTTTATTTGTAATTAATCGTTTATTACTGATTTATATATCTGGATTATTGCGAAATTATATAATAAAACATGTTTATATCTTTTAATAGCTTAGGAAAAGATATAAACATATCAAAAAAATTTATTTCCTTGTCATATATTCAGTTTCTACAGCCTTTTAAAGAACATGTCCATCGTATAGATTTACCATACACTTTTATTGCAAGTCTTTCCATCTTTCATTTGTCACTTTCGATAATATCGTTAGACATATGTTTTTTTTGTTTTTGTTTTTAGTAGTTTTTTTGTATAATATTATTATATTATTTATGAACTGTTTATACTTAAATATTATTTTAGAGACTCTAGGTTTCGTATATGGATTCATCCTTTTATTTTTTAACATTTATTTTATTTCACTTTTTGAGATTTTGGTCTTCTTCGTTAATATATTTTGTGGAATAGGGTCACACCGGTTTTTTTTTTCCTCTGTATTTCTACTTTTTATTTTTCTTTGTGTTTGCTATTTTTCTTTTTATTGATCGGCTATTTTTAATTCTACGTTTCCCTGCAGTTGTCACGTAATCTCCCTTTTCCTAGGTACAGTCTTTAGTTAACATGTCATTTTAGACTATGGATATGAGATGCTATTTCTTTCCTTTATATATATATATATATATATATATATATATATATATATATATATATATATATATATATATATATGCTGATGATGCCTGAGTTGGCGGAATATCAACAGGTCAATTCTTTTATGTTAGTTTAGACACTGGGCTTCGACTATGGGATCTTTTTGCTCTTCTATATTACCTCAAATATTAATTAATATAAAACATTAATTAATGCATTTCTTTCATTAATTAGGTAGGACGCCATACAACAATTTGTGCCTCTTGAACATTCCCTGAGACTCAGTAACTGTTGTGAAAGCTGGGGAAGTAGCTTTCATAAGACCGCTAATTCTATGCAATTAAGTACAGCAATGCAGTTTTGGCAGGCAACATTTCATTGGCTCGTTAGTAAGTGCATCGGGCTATGAACTGCAATGTAACTGTCTTATGGTCGGCACACTTCTTAAGGGAACGTGCGGTGTGTCCAGGAGTATTTATTTACTTGTATAATAATAATAATAAACTAAATAAATAACAGTACTTTTCACCTTTATTCTAAATATAATAATCAATTATTAACTAACTCTAATATGATGGTTTGTTTTTAATAAATTTATATTAATCTTTTAACTGATGTATATGTAAATATTAAAAATTTCAATGAATTATTTTAAAGTCCTTTAAAATAAGATCTAAAAAACAATTTCCCACCCATCGAATTCAGTTTATTTGGTGTTGAAAAGAAAAACATATGTTTTAATAGGATTTATAAGATTTTAATATTGTTTTCGTCTGAAAAATTCGTTAATGGCCACAACACAATTAGAACAAAAATTAGTTATAACATAATTATAAAAAATATGTAAAATGTTTTGAAAACAAAAAAAATTTGATCTTTCATGCATGCTTCATCAAATACTTGTCCAATCGATTGATAAATCATTCTACTTTGTATTTATTTATTTTTTAAGCAATTGTATTTATTTATAATTACTCCTTTCAAAATTCCTATAAAAAATGTGCTATAAAATGAGTACTATTATACAGATTTTTGCACACCATTTTTTTTTTGCAAATTGTTTGAACAGATTTTGGTATTTTTTTTAATGATAGTTGCAGAAAATAAGAACAGATATTGAATTATACTCTGATAAAGTTCAACTCTGATTTTAGCGCAAGAATCTGATAGTAAGTGATGCATTTTTTTAATAATATCTCATTGAAAGTTATTAATAAAACTCAATAAATTATGTAAATTTATCTACTCGCCCAAGGGTACAAAACTCAAAAGTCGCAGTCCGGTTTTGATTGACTCCAGTAATAATCATGCAATTCATTGGGCATTGATTATCAATAAGTCTAGCATGATTTATTTTCGAAAACCGTTCTTCATGCCTCAGTGGTAAAGGTAAAGTATCAAAAGCGGTTCAGTAGAGTAAGTGATGAAGGGGTCCTTAGAAATGAAAACAAAAATAAAATAAATAGAATTATATATTCAAACAATTTTTTTTAGGCAATTCCTTGTTTTGGCCATCGTGAGTCCAACATGTGTAAACTAAATCAACCTCAAAAAATATATTCTAAGCCAATTCCATTATACATAATAAGCTTACTAGTTATCATTAGGTAATTAACTAATGAAGATAATATATTAAGTGCATTAATTTATTAAGAGGTAGCTTAGATTAGGTTAGCTTAGAAATGTTCAAATGAACACTAAGCGAAGGTTAACTAATCAATGTTTTAATTTCTTCGAATATGAAAATTGCGTGAAAGAAGCGATATTATTAGTAAATTATATTCAGTTTTATGTGTGGACTAATAAATCAACTATACAGACTAATGCAAATGAGAGACGTGTAGGAATAGTGAGGGCTAGATCGTGAATAGATTTCGACAACGCTTGCCTGCTTATTTTATATCATATTATAACACTTAAATATGCAATAGTGAAGTAGTTTAACTTTTAGAAATATTCATTAAGTTTTGGATAATATAATTAGAATAATTAAAATTCATGATTAAATTCCTTTGTATTATTGCTAAGACAATTACCATTTCTAATCATCTTAAGGTTTGTTAGTTATTACATAGGCTAGAATTACTTTGTAAGTCATTCGATATTTTTTTTTTCTTGCAGATATATTCATTAGCAATCATATCTTAAAATCATTAAAAAGCCATCATAATTAGCAATGCGGAAAACTAAACATGGGTTGGATTCCTTGTGATCAAGAATACCTGTAAGGTGAGTAAAGTGGTAAACTCAGCCTTCTATGCTTAACTGAATAGTTATATGAATTAATATGTTGTTAAAGAATTCAGATAACTGAAACGCAGCAGAAACTATACATGGAGCTTCGCCTCTTGTCTTTTTTTTTCTTTTCGCAATTTCTTGATGACCCTGAATTAGCCGCTACAAATCAATAAAATTCATTGAAAACGCGTCAGTAGCTTAGGAGAAATCGGGGACACCAGAAATAGGAGGCAGCGTATAACACATAACATTTTTTTAGAATCATTTTTAAAATGTATCATCAAAATTTGGTTCTTTTCGGTGATTAATTTTAATGATGAACCTTTATTTAGACTAGGCAAAAAAAAAAAAAAATGAACACCTCTCAAAATTTGAAATTTTAAGTTTAAAGATAGGTAGAATCCAAAAATCGAACAAAAAAAATTCGTCCGTCTGCCCTCTAGTGTCCACGTCTTTTCTCTGAGATTCCTAGATTGATTTTTTTTTTTAATTGGGTGCTAGTCAAAAATCACCCCAGGATGATCCTTACAGCTCAGCATTACCATCCGCCATTTCTTTTAAAGACGACATATCTTGGACATTTATGAATATTAAAAAAATAATCCAAATAAATTCATATATTTTTTAATATAACTATTACATTAAAAATATAACTTCTCCCGCTTGGAGAAATCATATGGACTGAATGGCAAAGGTTATGGGATAAACGGATACAGTTAAACCGAACGTAAAGACGTTGGCTTTATGCTTCTGATGATCAAGAAGAGTGGAGGTGGTTATAGCTCGAAACCGCCTTACCCACTGTTGTCTAATGTCAGAGGAATCCCAACCGAAGTTACACCATTGCCAAGCATCGAGGATTGTCCAAGGTACAGGAGAGAAATGGACGACTCAGAAATTCCTCGGTCTCCTGCTGAGGCACTGGGTGACCATCAAAATTACCAATTCAAAGTTATTAACTTTGCGGAAGAACCTTATATAATTGTTTCCCGTTCTAATTAACTGATTTAGAACCTTTAGCAATAGAAATATTGCTATTAGCAAACAATAATCCATAGTAAAATTATTTTCAGTTTTATTTTTTTAAAAAGCATACCTATGTTTACATTTCATTTATTATTTTCAGTTTGTAATTTAATTGTAATTGACCAAAAAAAGAAGAAAAAAAAAATTAATCGCCATCAAAATTTTCGTGTTTATATGTTTCAAGAAACGAAGATTACAAAAATGGAATAAATAAAAAAAAATCCCTCCGTCCGCAGTCAGTGGTTTTTCTCAAAGACTATTGGGCCAATTTTTTTTAGATTTGCATCAAAGTCGACATTACTATCTGCCATTTCGTTATTGGCGGATTCACGCCCTTTTCTCGGCTGTTAACGCAGACTAAAAAAAAAAAAATTAATGCAGATAAATTTATTTATTTTTTTGCTTGGATGAGTAACTATTTGGAAATAATGTATTTGTTTTTTTTACAATTTACTACACATCTCACTTCAGTAGCGCATGCATGAACCTGGAGGCCCGTTGCAGCCTGGTTTTGAGGACTCTTATGCTTCTAAAAATTTGAAGATGTGGCTGTGTGTTATACATTATTATTATTACATAATACAGTTATTAATTGTATTAATTCATATAATATTGTATAACTACATGTAAATGCAATATGATATTATATTTTATTGTTATAAAGTCCACTCGCGGCCTGTCTTCTGCTACATTGCCACCTGCTAATTTTATATTGCCAGTTTCATACGCCCTTGTCTCAATTTTATATTATTATCATATGTTGAATACATTTATTTCAAAAATGAATAAATAATCTTTTTACTTATAATTCATATATTAAGAAAATAGCATTAGAGAACCGTAAAATAATAAGCGATGTTTTCTTTGTTAAAAATTGTAATGTTTGAATAAACCGTTCACTATGCATTTAATTAATTTATCAATAAATATTTAACCATATCTTAAAATTGAAATTATTGAGAGCACACAAGGTAATAGTTTTGTTTTTAAACGAAATGACAAACATCTAAGAAAAAATTCTCAATCAAGGACGACCAGTCTCCGCTCTTGTTTAACTAGGATCGAATAATGGTTGCAACACATTTCTAGCCCGCCATTTCTGAGAACTCTTCGACTCTGAATTTTCTATAAAATATCTTCCCATCCGAGCCACTTTGAATGTTCCTTAGGGGACACATTATACGCGGACGGAATTAATGCAATACGTGAAATGAAAACAAACTCCTGGGAATCCATGTATTCAATGTCGCATTCAGTCATTAGGACGGATTCCGAAGAACTGCCGGCATCGGGACAACCTTATGGAGATCCTGAAGGTCTCGTGTCCATCTCTTTTCTTAGTTGTTACATTGTTGTTCTGTACTTCCAGATGTCTTCCAAAGTTACTGTAATGAAAAAATAAATAAAAACTCTAGGAACCTATTGTATATAAACATGTTTTATTATTTATGATTTATTGACTATACTTTTGTTATTAATTTGATTTTATAATAAAACATTTATGCTGTGCGTTTTATCAGGTACATATTACTTTGATACAATCAAATTATTTATAGTTTTGTCTCTCTCTCTCGCTCTCTCTCTCTCTCTCTCTCTCTCTCTCTCTCTCTCTCTCTCTCTCTATATATATATATATATATATATATATATATATATATATATATATATATATATATATATATATATATATATTATGCATATGTATATGTATATAAGTATCTCTCTCTCTCTCTCTCTCTCTCTATATATATATATATATATATATATATATATATATATATATATATATATATATATATAGATAGATAGATAGATAGATAGATAGATATATAGATAAAAGAACTTTATTCTGGGACTAGGTCCCTTAAGAATAACATGAAGTAACCAATAAAACAGTAACATATATATATATATATATATATATATATATATATATATATATATATATATATAGAGAGAGAGAGAGAGAGAGAGAGAGAGAGAGAGAGAGAGCGAGAGAGGAGAGAGAGAGTGAGAGAGAGATAGAAAAGAAAGAGAGATGATTTCACAAGACAGCATATTTTAACACGTGTGAACAAAAATAATAAAAAAACAATATTGACAACGATTTCAATACATTCCTTATGCATAGGTCTCCGAATTTCATAGATAATAGATGTTCCTAAAACTTTGATAAATGATTGTCGGTATCTATAAAGAATGCTAAATTGCATATTTTCGATTGAAGTAGGTTTTCATAGGAATTTTAATTGTAGATTTACAATAAGATATTGGGATGTAATTGACTGACTATGGGATATAAAAGTTATTACAATTTATTAAAAAAAAAAAACAATAAAAAAAAACTACCATACCATCTACCGCATAGTTGGTGGCCTAGCCAATTCCATTCCCGGGAAATAGATGACACATTTAATTGTAGCCGGTATTATTTCAAGGAGATACCTAGTGAATCATGGAAACTCAAGGTCACAAAAGATGATTCGCTTATCACTCTCAGTAGCCACAAGAAATGTTGAAAATATCCAGCGAATTCGGTACTATTATATATTCTGTTGCATGTAGATAGTCCTAGGAAATTATTAAAAATAACACAAAAATAACATCAATATGACTATGATGACTATATATATGATTATGTGTACAATAATGACTCGGAAAAAAAACTTGAAAAAGTTTTAGTTATTATTAAAAACAAGGGCGCACACAATTTTTTTTTCGGGGAGGGGGAATCTAATAACAAGAAGGTAAATAATCACCTAAATGTCAATAATTGCTAAATTGGGCTTAAGCTTTAAGGATAAATATTTAAAAAAATGATCGAAAATTATTTTTTAAAATTACGAAAAATATTACTCAGAATATAAAGCTTCTTCTTCTTTGTTTTCCTCTTCGTGCCAATCCTAGCGATGAGGAATATAAACCTTATGTTGGATATATCCTTCTGATCCCCCACCTCTGCGTACACTACTGATTAAAAACCAAATCCCCCAAACAAATGAAGTTCTAAGTACGTACTTTATAGAGGTTGCGTATGTCCCTGCAGGGCCTCTCCACCCCATAGGAACAGCCTGAACTATCCAGCAGAAAAGTGAAAATAAGCAAATGTATGGATATAAAATAAATACGATATGATAGGCATGAGGAAGGCTGGTACTTAGTAGCGCCTTTTCCCGGTCTTGAATTAGTCCTTCAATTCAGGAAAGATCTCTCATCCAGCTCCTTTTTAGCCTTCTCCTAATGGTCATGTCAGCCGTAGCCATATCGTCTAACAGTCTGTTGTGATGTCCGTGAAGGCTATTATGGAAACGGAAATATAGAGTAGGTATATGTTAGGCGATAGTTGGTTGTTGTTAGTCGATATAAAGAGTTTTGTTGTTTCGGTATCAAAGAGCTTCTGTTATCAGTCTTAAAATTTTGAATTTAAAAGATTGCAATTTTAGTAAGTGATTCTTTTTTCTTGAACCGTAAATCTGTGAGGCGTAGGTCCATATGGGTTTAAGTATGTATTGAATTTTTGCCTAGTTTTTAGTCTTGACGATTTGGAAAAAAGAGAGTACAGTAATTTCAGCCGTTTGTTTAGAGTCTTTCTTTTCATTTTAACCTGTGGACCCAAGGTCATCCTTCGGCCAAATATTAGTCCAAGTACATACGTACGTACTTTGTCCGTCTGAGGACTTTGGTGGTCGCCGATATAAAATGGTGGACACGTGTCTCGTCGAAGTGTGAAATTTGTTATGGTTTGTCATGATTTAGCCGCATTTTCCAAAGCGAATGTCAGTGTTGTAAATGTAATAGGTGATTTTGTAAAATCAGTGAGGCCAGTCTGAGATCTTGGTGTATCGTTAAAATTGTTGTATCGTCAGCGTTGGTAGCAGGCAGTTTCTCGGTGTTGGTAAGTATTTCATGTGTAAATATAATGTACAGTAATGGAGCCAGTATTGATCCTTGCGGTACTCTTGCCAAGACTGGTCGAATTGTTGAAAATTTCTAAGCCTTGTTGAATAGAGAAAAATCTGTCGAAGAGGAAAAACTGGAGAATTAGATAACGCGTGTGAGGTAGTATGGTCTTGAGTTTGAAGTGAAGCCCCTGGTGCCAGACTTTATCAAATGCCTGGGCGACATAAAAACTCTATTTACTAAGGTCTTTTTGAATCTTTACTATTATGTTATGGTCTCGTTAACTTCACGTTACATTTTCTGGTCACCACCTGAAGCAACTTTCAAGGCTCCATTCGCTTATAGGAAGCTTCCTGGAACCCTCTCCATCAAAGAGAGGATTAATTACACCGCGTTTATAGGCCTTTGTTCATTCCGATCGTAATTAAAATTCAACTTCATGATTTGTATTGTGCAATGGTTGCATCATTGTATCGTTTATAAGTTTTTATAATATAATAATTAAGTTATCCTCACTGAAAGGGAAAACTTCGATATTGTTTAAGGGTAAGAGTCGATAATGAATCAAAGGATTTTTCCATTAGTTATTTACGGTAATAAGTATACGTATTATAAATTCAATGTGTACATGTTTCAGTTTAATCAAAGGTCTAACCAGTTTTTGTGATATCTGCTCCAGAACAATTAATTTAATTAATAAATAAAAATTCATTACGTGATGTGTTTAATTAAATAAATTTATTTATTTAATTAAATTTGATAAATTGTTTGATTAATAAATGTTTAAGAATTAATAAACTATTTAATTACTTAAATTATATTTTGAATTTCTATTTATTCATTAAATTTATTATTTATTAATTTATGTTTATTGAATATATCTCAATGGTCAATTCTCCAGTGGACTCGGGCCAAATATTCTAGGCTTTACCTTAATCTCTAAGACCTTAAGACGCTATTTAAAGGTAGCGACCACGTTTCACACACGTACTGAACCGTAGGAAGTGTCAGGTTTTGTAAATTCTAACTTTTATATTTCTGGGCAGAAGCCGCGAATTAAGTAATTTCACGGCATAAAAATAGCAGACATTTCTCGTCTTTATTTCCTTATGAATTTTGTTTGTTCTGGTTATAATAGAACCCAAATTCCAAAATAGTAAAATAAACAAATTAGTTACACACGTATTAAAATATAACTTTTTTTCCCGACAGATCGCTATACTTCTGTTATCCTAAGAGAAAGTTGTAATCTTCTCAAGTACAAATAACACTGTTCATGATACTTGAGATACCTAGCTACTAAGAAGGAGGCGAGCTATCGACTATCGTAGAATGGAAGATTGCTGTCCAACTGGTCGGGTTTTCTCATCTTCTAAAGGATGCTAATCCGATCCTTCTGTAACAAGGCATCTATTTCACCTTCCACTTCCGCTCCCCATCTTCAACGGCTCGCTCACATTAGCAATCCACTTTCGAGTTAAACTGCTGTAAAGTTCCATTTAGTTGTCACATGTCCTGGACTCTCTGACACTCTCTCTTTGTCGCAATCTTGGTAGAAATGAGCAGTTAACACCGACAGTGTAGTAAATGTTTCCACTGTCTGAAATCGGAATGTCGATTTAAAGCATCCGAAGACTTAGGATCTTAGAAAATGCAGTGGATGATTCTCTTGAGTCCTGCCATTTTTCACAGTTGTTAATTGCCCATTACAACTGACGAATAGTAAGTAGATGAGAAGTTTTTTTTTTCTTTTTAAAACACCAAACCCAGAGAGATCCATATCAATCACCAAATGTAGTAGTATACTTTTTATATCAATACTAAAATATTGATTTTTTTCTGATTACACTGTATTAACATGTTATGTTTTTTAATTCATATGAATATGTATGATATATATATATATATATATATATATATATATATATATATATATATATATATATATATATATATATATATATAAATGTGCGTATGACTCATTATTTATCTTGAACTAATTTATAATTGATTCGATTAATAGATCTTAAATACACTTCTAAAATAGTATACATTAAATTCAATAGTATATAAAAATATAAATATAAAATCGAATGGTTTACTGGCTAAATTGATTAACTCCAATTTTTTTTTAAATATTTTAAATTTAAGTTTCAAAGAACTTCGGTTCAGTCATAAGTTTATTTATTTATACAAAATTTCCCGAATGATTCAGCTCAACACAGTCTTTATTATTCGCGAAATTTATTATAAATAAATTATAAATAAAAATAGTTATGACTGAACCAAGGTTCTTTCAAACACAATTTTTAAGTATTTAAATAAGTGGAATTAATCGATTTGGCCTGTGAACGAATTAAATAATTCATGATTCGTCTACATATTGTATAAAAATGAAATGATAAATAATGATGTTATAAATAGTATAAATCTTATAATTATAAATTAACTATGTCAGTTTAAAACTTTTAAACGTTTTCACAGCTTTTGGCGTTAGTGTTTAAATAATATTTACTTATTTGTAGTTAATCGTCACAACCCTTCCATCCCACTGATTCTGAGCACAAGTGCTGTCCTTTATCTACACTGAAACGATGGGACAATTTCGATAAAATATCGTACATATTTTATATCTCGCTGACAGAAAAAATCTATCTATACCACGGGTACAGTAGAGCGCTCGTGTAATATCCTTTTCCTCTTATTCTGTATTACAACGTCAGTAATCCCCAGACGCTACTGACATTGATAAATCTTGGTACCAATGTTTCTCATCAATAAACTGAAAATACAGTGATTCAGCCCGATGTTAAACCAACAATTTTCAAAGATTTGGCTATATTGGAGGGAACCTGGTACACATGTTTCGTGTTAATCCACTAATAATTCTTTAGGGGTGAATCAACCCTCCCTTTTATAGGGGGGGTGGTTCATAAACTTATTTCAACGACATGGTCGATTCGGATAATGCGCGGTACACATATTTCTTATTTAACTGTTCTTTTCGATTAAATCTGAAAGTGTGGTTTAATATTTTTTAAAAGGTTTTCATAGGATATATTTCATCCATTTTCCTTAACAGTTAATTTATATTTATATTAAATAGACCATTGTCAAGATATCCGACTAAGTGAAATCTTTAAAAATGAAAATTAAAAAGCTAGCAATTTTTATTATAAATGCTTTGTTATTTTCAAATAACCATATATAAAACAAAACAAAATATTTTAATTTGATAACCTTTGATATAATGATTCCAAAACTCTTAATTTTTTCCCTCTATCTTTATAATTGGCTGAGATGCGGACGTATGAAACCTCTAATCGACCGCCATTTTGGAACAAAACTGCTGATGGTAATGCCGAGTTCGGAGGATAATCCTGAGGCAACCTATGACTGCTTTACCAAATATCAGAAACGTTGGCATGTAGTCTTGGAGAAAAGCCGCGTACGGTGGACGGGACACGGGCGTATGCTTTTGTTTGAATTTTTGGATTTTAGTACCTCAGATTTTTAGGCGTGTGGGTTAATTTTTTTTTTTTCTGGGTCGATTACAAAGGTTCGTTATTGAAAACAATGAACCAGCAAATCATTAGAGTATACTTCATGGTGCAGAAGAAGGGAGAGATTTATTTATGGTCACTTTTTCCAAAAATACAGAATCCTCAAAAAATAAATTTGTTTTAACATCACTTAATAATGTTATATTAATTGGTCTAAACTACCCATTGTGGACTTCTTTAAAAATTTGTGCATTCGACGATTAATTGGTTGTCATCGGTTCCTCAAAATGTAATTTAAAATCAATCAATTGAATTCTTAAATCATAGATTACTCTCAGATCTTTGTCACATGATGCACCAACACCGTTGGTAATTGTCTAAAGGATTAAATCCAAAAAATAATTCAAAGAAAATACTGTTGGATAATCATTCGAGTGTGTAGTGAATTAAATTCTAAACAATGCAAAATAATTAAACGAGGATTTGAAAAGGGAAAAAAATTACAAGGTCAAGGCCGTACTTTCCAACGAACAAGATGGCTGCCAATAATTTCTGACTATATGCTACACGTGGGTTTGATAGGGCAGCGTATCTGACCAATGCCCATGCCGTATCCTTCGCAATTTAATCATTATAGCCTCGAATTAGGAACAGGCATTCTCAATAACTGTTATTTATGAACTACATTATACCGTTCTTTTTATTTGTAATAATTTGTTGCAATAGTGGTATTCAGGTTTGAACTTGAGCGTTCTTTATTAGATTATTTGCTACCCGTTCTTATACAGTCATTGTTCATTACCGTATCAAAATTAGTCAG
This sequence comes from Rhaphigaster nebulosa, assembly GCA_948150685.1. Classification (NCBI taxonomy): domain Eukaryota; kingdom Metazoa; phylum Arthropoda; class Insecta; order Hemiptera; family Pentatomidae; genus Rhaphigaster; species Rhaphigaster nebulosa. Next base: position 113,485,896 of record OX411311.1, on the reverse strand, counting down.
CATTAATTTGTATTCTAAATCTATAGATAAACGGTTTAAATGAAAACGAAATCAAATGTGCGGATAAATGAGAACAAACACGTAAAGAAAGAGTGATAAGAGTTAACAGTTTAAATCTTAAAATAATACTATTTATTAATATCTAATGACTTGAGGCCGTAACTTAAACATACACTTTTAATAAAATTGAGGTTTTCTAATATTAAAAAATTGCATTAGTCGCAGCACTGACTTAACCAAATAAGACACACATTCTGATTCTTAAACAAAAAATACCTAATTGAAATCAATTAATTTCGTTATGGACAAAGTATGCTTTTGTTTCTTTTAGGTAAATATTTCCCATCTAAAATTGATTTCGTGTATATTAATTATATTAATCGTTAATTTATTTAATTTCTGAATTTTTCATTTTTTTTTACTTTCTTGACAACGTAAATGAAGCATTATAATCGAACAATGGTTTTCGAGATCTTACTTAATTTCTAAAATATGTTCTTTCTTCGTTATTTAGGGAAGTCGTGAGGAGGACCCTCCTGGGGCTCTCCAGCCTCTATAAAGTAGGTACTCTTAATTGGGGGAAATACCTGGTGATTGAGCATGATCTTGGACGAATAGCCTCCTTGCACAACCAGAAATAGTACGGTCCTTACCAAGTACTGAACCCAAGACCCTTCACAGGCTGTAGTGATACAGGATCTTCTTCTTCTTTTTTTATTTAAATTGAAGAAAGGTAAATTATGTTTTTTTTTTTAATTAATAAAATCGTCATAAAAATTCATATTTTTTTTTCAAAATATTGTTGATCACAATGTGAATAAAATATATTTGTTCATTTTAAATAAAATATGAATAATTTAAAAAAAAATAAGTATTTCAAACATATTAATATATTTAATATGTTCCTCCCTCCCCTCACCAATACTTTGAAAACAAAAAATTTGGCAAATTAGAGATTTCAGAACCTACTTCTAACAGAGAAAATTGTGGTTTTACTCAAAAGAGTAAATAAAATGTAAAATCAATTCCAATACCTTTTAATTTAAGGGATTGAGATTTTTTCGATGCAATCTTGTGTTTGAATAGAAAAGAAAATTATTGTTGGGAAATGTTAAATTTTGTCCCCTTCCCAATAGAGAGCTGTACACTGCTAATTTAATAGACATCATTCATCCAAAGAAAATTATTATGATCTTGCAACCTCTTCATCAACCTGTTTCGGTGGGCATATGTACATTTTAAAAATAATATATTAGGCAGTTCTGAATACGCAACCTTGTGTGTGATACGATTGGTCCAGTAGTGTCTAATAACTTGTTTAACAAAGAAATCAGAAAAAAAACAAAAAAAAACAATTGACAACATGAAAAAATGTAAAACAGCCAACGCAATGATTGCTTGCGTGTAATTTAATAATAAATTTAAATAAATTAACTACAGTACAAATTGAATACATGTATATATCTATGTATATATACATGTATATCATGTGTATGTCATGTATATATCCATGTATATATATAAACTTATAGGCAATTAAAAAAAATTAAATAAAAGATTTTTGTCTGGTAATCACAGATAATTTTTTCGAGATTGATAGCATGCCTCAACCAACCAATGCTACATAACCTATTAATAAATCGCTTTATATTCAATGATATTTCAATTTTCCTTTTATTAAACACCAATTACTTAATCGAAACAATCTTTCTGATTCGATGTTTAGCCTTTAATTGTTGTATTAATAACACGTTATAAGATGTAAGAGACGAACGCTGTTTGTTGGTGATTATAATAGCCAGGGTAGAGCTGTCATTATGTAAGGTTACATTGCTAGAAAGTCCAATGTCTAGGACTTGACGTCCTTCGTTTTTCTTGTTCGCTTTTTCAATACTTTTTTGACTAATTTTATTTTTTATTTTTACACTTTGGATTTTCCCACTATTCATTATACTTGCGAAATAATGGCTTGTGTGTTCTCAAGGAAATAGTTTAAAAAAAAAAAAATTAAATATGTTTCAAGAAACATAAAAGTCCTTCAAATTCCCTTGAAAGTTAAAGTCCAGAATTATGCCGCAGGTCAAACATCGTGACCTTTACAAAGTTTCTACAGGATCTAAAATAGTATTGAATGTGAGGCAACTGAAAAGTGTTTACCGCTGAATGTGGAGTCTTATTGTTGGTATTGTCAGATCTTTTTTGCGAATATGTCCACACATTTAAATTTAACTTACTTGAAGTTCTAATCATTTAGACTTTTCCAGAACGTTGAATACTGTTGATCAAAATATCCTCCAAACAAAATTACGAAACCTTTCATTATAAAATCTGCCATACGTCCTCGATTATAGGATTTAGTTGTCCATACAAACTTCCTTTTCTTATGTTGTGTTTTTTGGCGATATTCATTGTCGCCTAAAGATGGCGATGTGCATTCACTAGTTCACCTGCTCAAAACATCTTCATATATATTTTCTATGCTGGAGTGGCACTGTAAAGGCCATTGGCATGACCAGAATAATTGAATAATGCCAATTTTTCTCAGGCGTATCTTTACAGTGAAACGGATGATTTGTGTACAAAGATGTAGCGCAATTAGTTTAATTTACATTGAAGGCTATTTCATTAGCATTAACTCAGTTTGAATCGATTTTGACCCTGCAGTAGGAGCACTCTGTACCCAAACTGTAGAGAGTTCTAGAGTGAAAAGATGACTGACGGAAGTGAAACAAAAATTAACTGTATCCAGTCCTGAATGGGATTACCAGAGGCTACTAGAAATTTAAGATCTTCCACGAGTTAACACACGAGGAAGTATACTGGATTGTAGACGGCTGGAGAACAACTGTACCCCATCCGCCTACTCCAGCGCTAAGTAATTTAACATGTGTACGCTACTGGAGTACCTTCCATCTTTGGTGTAATGTACTTTAGGGTTTGTGCAAAACCCTTCTTAGCACTTGCTGAAATGGCAGTGCACCAAGTTACCAGAACATCACCACTTGTTTGCATCTACATTATCCGCCATAATCTCTTAAATCACAATTGAAGGCATGATTGGATGAAGAACTTCTAGTAATTCGTTAAATTCAAATGGTCTTTCTATATCAGAATTTATATTCAATGGTCTTGCATAACAGACAGGCTCATTGATAACCTGTAGCGAACTTCCAAAATGATAAATCCATTCTTCTAGTTGAATATCGTTGCCAATAGAAATTTTTTTTATTGGTTAGAGTTTTTGTTATAGACCAAACTTCTTTCGCATCCTTTACATTTTTAAACTTATTACTTAATTCTTTAAAATATGTCAATTTCTTATCGGTACATAAATTTTTGAAATTCGTATTTGCTTGCAAATATAGATATTTCATTGAATCCAAGTTATTTCTTCGCTAAATATTTAGAAGTTTAAAAGATCGCTTTCGCGCCAAAGAAAGATTTTGCCATCAGGTCAAATAGAATTGTTATAATTGGTTGAATAAGCTTTATTATATTATTTTCTAATCATCGCCGTCAAAAACATGTCTATGCAGACGTTCTATGAAGCTTTTCATCATCTTACCAATCACAAGCAACAAAAAGACCTCAATCGAATATTTTGTTAGACTGGAACAAACTGAGGTTGAATACAGATAAAACAAAGCAATATTAACTAACTCGAAGCAACTACTCAAAAGAATAATACTGTTCGTATCCTATTTTTAGATAATAAAAACATTCTTAAACATAAAAAATATCATAAATAACAATATAAATGATAATATACACTATGATTAAAAAAATAAAATAAGTTAAGGCGTATATTGAAGCCAATATAAAGACATATGAAGCCAAGACTCTCTTTATATAACAACAAAAAATCAAAGTTATTTCGAAAATCTGATTAAATTGTTAGTTCAACTTTTTCTCTTTTTAAATCAACTAATTAAACTTACGCGCGGAACTGGTTATAATAAATGAATATTAATAATGAATGCATGGCCGATTTATGAAGAACAAATCTGACGAAAATGCAAATGGTTCCGCCATTGGTGAGTTGAAGGAGAGCTGTCGGCTTGGCAATGGACCCTGTTTTTGTTGCTCCTAGGCCGGCCATTGCGGAATATCATTAGCTTATTTTATTTATTTTTTAATTTAAATCGAATATTAAATTCATTTGTTTGTTTTTTTAAATGCCAAGGTTATGATTAGTCTAGAAGCAAAACTCACTCCTGGCCCAGCGGGTTGTCAGCAAAGTAACTACAGAAACTCTGGTGTTTTTTAAACTAATAGTGAATTGTTATGACTTTATTTTTGTTTTTAATTTTGTTTAGCGCCCTAAGGAAGGTATTCTAACTAGGCAGGATGGGCGGAGCCATTCTCAAGTAAACTGTGACGTTTGCTGTCCTGAGGTTTCTAGAAGCAGAGAATTTTTCTGTATTTTTTTCTTCTTTTTTTTAAATCCTCAATTACCATTCAGTTCGTCTCAAAGCAGAGTAAATTTTGAGATAGTTATCCAATGTTAAAAAATAAAAAGTTGATAAAAAAATTTCTTGCGAAATGTTCGCGCGTTACATTCGGTCCAAAGTGAATTTCAAAAATTTTCACAAAGCATTTTGAATTAAAAATGTATATTTTGATTATTGAGGGTCCATCACACTACGGCAACTAAACCTACTTGGAAAAAGACAAGTCAACTCTGTTTTTACGAAATGGTTTAAAAAAAAGAAAGGAAAAATGTAGAAGACATCATTGGTCCGTTTAACGAATGTCCTTTTCTAATTGCTCCGTAAGAAAAATCAATGTTTCATTTTATTAAACTTTTTTTTTTTTTATATTTTCTTTTTTTGCTGTATTTTAATCGTTCTAAACTTCTAATCATGATTTTTTTATTTTTTTAACTGAATATTTTTTCTACCGCTTAAAAGTGACAACACCAACTTCCAATAACACAGACCAACAAAAAAAAAAAATTGAAAACTTTTTTAACTTTAATAGTTGATCTTTATAGATTTTTATGTACTGAATCTAAATCTGGCCTTAGTCTTATTGTATCACTCATAATTTCCATAGGTTTCAGGCTCATCAAACATCCTAACTTTTTAAGCTTCTGTAATATGTTAGCTACAATAGAAACATACTCTGGGTCTTTTTCATTTCCCAAGAACTTTGTAACGATTGCTTGATTGATACCTTTGATTCTTTCTCATTTAAGGTCATTGTGGATTCAAAGTTAACATCAAACATCATTTTTCTAATATCAGGTCCGACAAAGACGACTTCTTTTAGTTTAGCTTCTGAAAGGCGTGGAAACTTTTGGCAGAGAAAATTGAAACATGGTCCATCTTTAGGCAAAGCCTTTACAAATTGTTTCATGAGGCCTAACTTAAGGCCTAATTGTTTCATGAGGCCTAAGACTGAAAGTTGTACAATCCTTTAAAAATCGCTTAATTTAATAAATTTAACTATAAAATGTGAAGAAATTGTGGGTGATACAGCTTTTTTTAATATCATATTTGGATTCAGCAGCCTAAAAACTATAGGAATTAGGTATTTTCAGTACAAAAGTTTTTTCATCGTTGGCCTGTGTAATTATTCAATGTTATGCGTTTTCGCTGACGTAAATTGTGCATGTATTAAAGGTAGAGATGGTAACAATGAGTAAATAAAATATGATTATAAAGGAATTATCTACATACTAATATAAAAGCACATTATTTTTCCGTAGCAATAATTCCGACTACATACTTAGTAGGAGAAAAATAAATATATCATTGGAAAGATATTGTCGAGTAGAATGGCACAAAAAAAAAATATCTGATGTGGACAACACACATGACTTCCTTGTACGCCTATTAAACTATAAATCAGTGGCTTAAAAAGTGATCCTGAATTCGATTACTAATTTCCAAAGATTGCAGTATCTCAAAAACGACACTCGGCATCGCGATCTCCATCTCTTGAGACACTCACACAAAAGCTCTTGTTTCTGGAGGTCTCATTCCATTATTATATTACGTTTTCTTTCAGTAGGTAAAAAGTAAAAACTGCCAATGTCACTAGATAAAGCATTGGAAATCGAAAGTTTCGACATTTTAGGTGGAAGAACCCACATAACGTGTACCTTATTCTCCAGCTGCTGACTTGTTCTTCTCACAAATGGCGAGGAAAACCAGTATTTTACACTCAATTTTAACACTTAAAACAAGTAATAAGAATGTTTAATTGGAGTGGAAACCAAATTGCGTTTGTAACCTTTATTACCGAAACATATGATTTATGTATTTAATTTAAATATCATTTTTGATGTAAGCTTATTATGACTTTCAAGTAAAGTGCCCTTTTCGACTCACCAATTTTAACCAAAATATATTAAATACATTCATAACGATAGAAAAGTCCTATTTTCCAAATTTGAGATGTTTTACATTATATTTTAATATAATTTTTTATGAAAGTCTAATATGACCTACAAGTATCGCTTTCGGTTTTCCAATTTAGACCAAAATCTAGTATGTTATTTATATCAATATATAAATCATAAATACTAAATTTGAGAAGTTTTGTATTGTATTTTAATATAATTTTTGATGGAAATCAATTATGACCTTTAAGTAAAGTACCACTTCCAGTAATCAAGCAGTGACCAAAAAGGGGGATTCACAACTAAATTTTACAGCAATTCTAAATATAAAATTACAACTTTCTACAGCTAACCGTTTTTGAGTTATGCGAAATACGATCGTACGAACGTACGTACAAACGTACGTACAGACGCCACGACGAAACTAATAAAAATGGATTCAGGGATGGTAAAAATGGATATTTCCGTCGAAATCTGAAAACCGAAAATTTTCGCGATTACAATACTTTCTTTACTTCGTACAAGGAAGTAAAAAAGAATTAACATATGTTAATGTTAAAGCGGATACAATCAAATAAACGAAATATCTGTTCTTGATATGCAAAACGTTCATACAAAGAAAAGGATAACCACAAATTCCGATTTCGAACTTAAGATGCGCTAAGAAATGCAATATCCTAGAGCAGGAGTCCCCATCCTTTTTCTAAATGGGGGCACATTTATTATAATTATAATTATATTATGATATTTGTTAGTATGTCCAAATTTAAGAAGATGTTTTTTTATTAACATGAAAACTTTGGAAGTGACGCTGAAGTTTATATTTCTTCGTTATTACAATGCCACCACCACAAAACAAAAAAAAAAAAAGATTCCTCCTAGCCGCATTTTAGATTATACGTACGGTTTATAATATTAGACCCGCAGATACTGAGATTAGAATTTAAAAAAAATTAAAACAATATGGACAAATAACGAGGAATAAAATAAGTTGCATGCAGAGTTAACAATACCGTCTTTCAATTTTTGTTACTGCTTAAAACACAGGCAATGAACGAAACAACAATGGCTATTAACAAAAAAACATAAAATGCTATGATATAAATAAATTACCATTCTAAACAAATTCGCTTATTAAAACAAATGTTCAGATGATTATTAGTTATTTATAATAAATATTTGTAAAGTATATATAAAGATATAAAAATAATAAATTAGTTTTTTGAAACAATGCGTTTATAATTCAAATTAATTATCAGATATTTTTTTCAATTAAACAATACTTAATTGAAAAACAGTTTGATCTACGCCAGGGCAAATACTAGCAGAACAGTTAGTGAACGCTGGTAGGCAGTGGCGTACCTGGGGTATGGCTATTTGTACTCTATTCAAAATGTTAGCAATACTTTGATGTATTATTAATATTAATTAATTCCTTGTAACAACATTAGGAAATTAAACAATTAATGCAGGCATTAGAGAGTTAGTAGCCTGTTTGGTATATATTAACCACTATTAGGAGTTAAGTGCTTTTGTGCTTCCAACATTAGTTGGATTATTGTTATAGCTTTCATCCAATTTCGATCGATTGTGTAATAGCAGTGAAATGAAACTGGGACGAATTTATGGTAACGTTAAATTTCAAATAATACAATAGATTAAAACGATATTAAATCTGTTTCATATTTCAAACGTACATATTTCTTTCATAGGAGTTGATTTAATGCTGACAATTACATGTTTATTTTTCTATTTTTTTTTTAATGCTGTATTACGACATACTATATACTGGCTGTCTTACTTGATTCTAAGCCTACAAAGTCTTAAACTACTAAGTATCACCTACTCTGAGGCTTATCTGACCACCGGCTGTTGCAGACGTAGGAAGATTATAACTACTTAGATCATCATCTAATATTCGGACAATTAATCTTATTTTCATAAAAAAAAAAAAAAAAATTATGCCCACCAGTTTGTCTCAAGATTGAGGAGAGCAGTAAGTCCAATTTTTACCGATTTAGCGCTGATATATATTTGTGTCTAATCGTTTTTTTTTTTGCCCATTGGGATAGATAACTATGTTCTAGACCTATTGTGAGAGAAGTTACATACATACATGCATCTTCGGCTCTACAGCCCAGTACGAGCCCTGGCCTCCAGAAGAAACTGTCCCCACCGGTCTCTGTCCCTGGCCATCGTCCACCAGCTTGACGCCCCCAGCCGCACCGCGTCCCTTCCAACCTGGTCTAACCATCTTGTCCGTGGTCTTTCTACTTTTCTTTTCTTTTCTTTTTCCCACTGGTGCATGGTTCATTATCCTCTTGGGAATACTATCTTCAGTCATCCTTTGTACATGTCCAGCCCAACAAGAGAAGTTACATGCTTTCAAAAGAACACTTGGTCCACTTTTATTCGAATGAAAATATCAGCTCGCTTTTAAAGTTGGGGAAATGTAACATGTTTTCCTATACCTCCCAGCTTGCTTTACCCAGAGGCATAGACCAATTGTAGGTGAGCTACATGTTTTTAAAAAACTCTATGCCCACCAGCATGTTACTCTTCTGTAGTGTCAGGAAATGTAACATCGTGTTGTTTACCTTCGAGTCACAGAGTTTAATGTTGATAAAAACCTTTTGATGGCTTCAAATTTCAACAATATGATGTTTTGTATAAATTTGTTTATCGTTTTTCTATGAAAAAAAAAAGACAAAATATCTTATTTTTTTCGTTTTTTGTTTAGTTTTAAGTATGGTAGTCTGGCTCCAAATTCCAATATCTTTATTATTTAAAATCTAATACAGTGTTCAACAATGTGGTATTTCGGGGTCTTATCGTCATCTTCACAATTATAATTTAACAATTTATATTACATATCATACTGTCATATATTGCATATCATGCTGCCATATAAAAAAAACAGCCCATTTTTCGTTTGTAACCAATAGCTGCGAAAACTATTGAACCATTCTATACCAAATTTAAGCTACATCATCTTCGTGGTCCCCAGAAAGTGTAACAATTATAAAATCTTCCGATTTTTTATTAGAAAGGTATTCAAAAATTAATTTGCTAATTAAATGATAATTAAATTACTAAGAGAAAAAGTGTTCAACTTGTGTACATGTCGTAGACATGAAAACATACTTGTGGAAGCAAGTTGACTGCAACAACTTTTTTAATGTGTGAAATTACTGGGTGAAAACTTCATTGTATGAATGAAATCAATCAATGAAATTAATTTTTACTGGTGAAGGAAATTTATCATTGCACGTTGAAATTAATCGTTTCGATTTACGACTCATTTTGGGAGAAATGTCGTTCAATTCGGATTATTTGGCCCTTTTTGGATTTGTATTTGAATAAGAGATTATGTATTGAGAAAAACCTTGTCTGAGAACAAACTAACAAGTTATTTTCACGACAACTCTTACTGTATGAATACTTTTTTTTTACCTGATATATTTTAAATTTTTGTTGTTAATTAGGCTAAAAACGAAATACAGTTATCTATAATCCGACACATATGGGACCGAAGTATGCCGGATTATGGGGGTTTGTCGGCTGACAGGATTTTAAATAAAAACGATTTGACATTCAGTATCTTTATATTTATTATGATAGGTATATACAAACATATGTGCACATATTAGGTATATTAAAGACATTAAAAAAATAGTTTACATTTTATGAAATATATATCAGAGAAAAATAAAAATCACAGAAGGACAGCAGTGGAAAACTGCCAACTTTTTCGACTTCCGCCGAGTTCAGTCATGATTATACAATACGAAAAACCGATAGAATAATTAAAAAATATGTTTTATTGTGGAAAGTAATAATTCGAGTTTAACAAATGAATGTGAGACAGTAAAACTTTCCACCCTATCCTATTTGTTTCAGGTACCGACCGGTGTCGGACTGGGGAGTGCCGCACTATATATAATCAACTGTTTTACAATATTGACGTCTGCTAGGAGTAAAAGGGGAGGCAAAATACGCTAAAGTACCCATTGCTTACTGGAGTAATTTTTTTTATTGTAACTATTTAATTTCATGTTACATATTTGTTTGTTTTATTTTGTTTTTTAATTTTTCTTTTATCCTTGAAAAACATAACAATAATTTTATTTAGTGCTTAGCAGTTGATGTGTGTTTGTCTAAAATAGGAGTTCGTGTGTGAGAAAAAATCTCGAGGGTTCTTGCGTCTTACTTTTTCTATTGAGTTCTCTCTGCGTAAATAATATTTTCGGAGTAATCCTACCAAAGTTGTTAATGACAGGTTATTGATTTTTGTTTGTTAATTGTGATTTTCTCTATATAAGAGATTTACCGATCCTCGAGAATAGAACAATTGATTCTAAGTTTTTCACACTAAATAATTGAGCAACATGAACTAATACCGTACTGTACTAATGCCTGTCTTAATTACTCTTGTAGACAGTAACTAGAGAAATAAGAGCGGCTAATGCTGCTAAGGGCTAGCCCTGACCCAGTTGGAAAAGTGCATTATGCAGCGGCGGAGACCAGATGCACTCGGCACTGACCTAAATGCTCCCGGGGTCAGTTGCACAATTGAGATAAACTCATGTGTTGCTCCTTAGTTGCCAAGGAAATGCTCTTCGTGTTCTCTCTTCCTACTCCTTCGCCTACTTCCTGCTGTGCTCCCAGGGGGATCATACTCTTAGGGATACATTAGGGCCAGCCAACATGAAGAGCTCCTGCCTAAAGGGTTAGAAGAGCTCCTGGAGTGCCCTACGAAACATTGGACTGCTGAACATGCTTGTTAAAAAGTTCGGCTAACTACCTCTCGACGACTGGTTTAAGCGTAAATTATAAATTAAAAATGTATAAATATGAAGAATTTGAATCAGAGAATAATATATTATTCGGTTTATCAGAAAAACAAAACGTCAAGTTTCGAATTTTATTAAAAGCCGACGTTTCGGCCCAGCATGCAACACGAAACACTAATATATATTGGCTAGAACTAAAATTAATGTTTTTAAACTCATTTATTTATTTTTATTTATGAACTGGCTAAGTCGCTCGGTTTTAGCTGCTTTAAATTTAAATTAACCCATAAAACACAAAATAACCTTTAAAATAATAGCCTATAATATGTCATTCAGTCTCATCTGTTACAGATATTTTCAAGAAACAGCGTCTAAACAACGGCAATAAAGTTTCCCGTTTTCATCCTTTTTTTTCCCCATGAACTCCCCTTCTATTTACAAAATAACGTTTTCACACAATAATTTCACACTTATTAAAAATTATTTGTAGTCAACGTGCTTCTACAGGTATGAAATTGTCCTGACAACTGCTTGTACGCAAGTTGGTCACTTTTTTGCTTAGCACTTAATTTGTGGTTACTGATTCGTTCTAATGGGTCGCAGCGTGACGTTATAAAGTCTAAAACCTTCCTCAATAAACGTGCTATCCAACGCAAAAAGAATTTTTCAATCAGACTTGCAGTTCATGAAATAAGGTCATTCATACATGCAAACTCTTCAGCTTTATATAACTAGATTTATAGGGGAAATTCAACCTTCAAACTTCAAACATATTTAGTATTTCTCATTTAGAAACAATGTTTCGAGGTAACAGACTCATCTTCAAGTTCTAAATTTACAAACAACAATGCAAAATTAATAAAATAACTATGTAAATCGTACTTAATACACTAAGAAATAACGAAGAAAGTTAAAAAAAATTTTTGATGATTTTTTTTTTTTACATTAATGGGGAATGGAAAATACAAGGTAATGAAGTCTATGAATATTATAATTAATTTGGTAATTTTTACTCTTTTTTATATGTTATGTAATGATGTATACAAAAAATGTGTAATAAAGTTTACTGTTATTGCAATACGCAAAATTATAAATTAGTGAATTAGCAGAAATTGAAAATACACCTCAAATATTTAAATGATTGTTTGTAGATTTGAAACTTGAAGCTGAGCCAATTGGCTCGAAACGTTGTTCCTATGATATAATTAATAATTTTGAAGTTTGATGCAACCGATGCGGAGCATTGAGGTACAGAGTGGAATGGAAAACATTTTATCAAAAAAAAAATAAAATAATTGTTTTAAAATAATTGTTTATATATTTAAAATGAGAGTAATTAAGCTCAGTTTAGTATGCTTAGGACTGAGTTCGATACCCGGTAGAGTAGTGCCCAAGGGGTTAGAATAAAATTGGGCGGACAGAAAAAACACTTGCTTTTGGGAGCAGTCATCCTTAGTTACGCCGCTGTCATCAGCTCTTTAGAACGGTGGGACCGAAAAAAACCTTTGAAGTCTTTCCTTTCATAATTTTTTTCCACATCAATTAATATATATATATATATATATATATATATATATATATATATATATATATATATATTAGATTTTAAAAAAAGTAAAACTGGGACTCACTCTCCCTCCACTGGGTTCGCAAAATATTTTTTATAGGAGACGTAACGCAGAACGTTGAGGTAAGGAATGTTTAAGTATCTTCCAAAACAAAGAGTGAGGTAGCTCAATGAGAAACATTCGGATTCGAGTCTGGCTGTCGCAGAAAATGTATTCTATTTATTACTAGCCGTGAATCGACATTGGTGTTGGATTATCCTATAACAGCCAGGCTATCAAGTGGGTGTGTACTGAAACAAGTGGAAAAAATTGAGTCGCTGACTGCTCTAGCGCTGTCGTGTAGATGCTGATCACATCAAATCCTTGTGTGTCTGTTGATCAGGAAACAATGCTTCACTATTTTTTTGTATCTTCTTAAGGGTCTACTTGAAAATAATTTGAAACAACTGTTCCATTGTGACAAAGCTTGCCCTGGGAACAAATCTGATGTAAGTCGAAAACCACGATTGGGACAAAAGCCTAGCCTGGAAAGGTTCCTGGAGACCACACATCGGACACGATCCAGACTTAATAACACCCCGTGGAGTGGACTTATTGTGCTCTGTACCGACAGTTGGACCTACCCACAAACCACACGGTCTTTACCGCACTGTCTTGAGTTTGTGCCTTCTCGAGGTCAATGGGTCATTCTCATGGCCTATACTTTGCCATATAGATCTATTATTACATTGTTTTTTATCCGTATATTTTTCTTCAGTTATTATTTATTGTACTGTTTTTGATGCTTCAGTGTGTGTTTCTAAAATGTGAACATTAGTTTTCGATTTTTTTTTTTTTTTTTATATGTATAGAAAGAAAAAAAAGAGAAAGCGTTATTTTAAATTAAAAATGGTCGAGAGTCACCGGAAAAGAGAAATAAGGGATGAATTAGAGAGTAATAAAAGATTTATAGCAAATAAAGGGAAAAGAAAAAAAAAAAAAAAAGGGACAGCTATAATATTGGTAAAGAAGTGATAATTATAATTCAAAGCTATTATTCAAAGCTAAAATGAAAGAAAAAAAATATGGATATTATGCATAATATTATTATATGCCTAGCTATAGATTGATTAATATGCTGTGTATGTAGCAACCCAAGATATTTGGGCATTATTGCTATAAATAAAGCATTTCTCTCTCTCCAAAAGTGTAAAATCAAATTGGACCAAACCAATCATCGAATAATAATTTTAAAAAGTTATTTTTTATTCTATTCTCATAATAAAGAATATACTCATGAAGTAAAAGTAATAATAATATTATAACCCCCTCTCTCTTCCACACAGAACAAAAAAAATAATATACGAGTATATATATATTTGTTTTCCTATGTTTACTGTCATTGAAATACATTATATAAATATGATTTTCATTAACAATCCATCTTCTACACTCGAAATTATAACCTAACTGAACCTTTTAACGTAGAACCTAGATAAAAGTTATTTTCTGTTATAAAACTTTGTAATCGACAAAGAACAAAAACATAATGATAATCCTCCTCAAAATTTGAGGTTTTACATGATTTCATGATAAATAGAATCCAAAATTCGAATTTAAAAAAATCCGCCCTTCTGTTTTCCGAAGCTTTTCTCCGAGAATACTCGGCAGATTTCTTTGATATGATTCCAGGTACTCTAGGATAAAACGGTGGACAAAAAAAATATATAAAAATAAATAAATTTAAAAAAAATCAATTTTAATAACTTTATATATATATATATATATATATATATATATATATATATATATATATATATATATATATATATACACATAAATAAAATTAATTTTTTATATTTTTTAAATATTTGTTTATATAGTTTCTTCAACTTTTGAGACTGCTTATCATTTCCAACTTTTTCTAGGCAATCGCTCTAAATTTCCAATTTATTAAGAAATTCTCTTCTATTGTACTTCTAATAATGCTCATTTGTTCGTTTGAATTTGAGATTTGAGACTCTACTACATCATCAAATTGTTTCCGAAACATTACAATCCAGCATCTTTCGTAAAATCCCCACAACTACTTTATAAGTTCACTAATAAAATTGTTCTGAAAGATTTTATTAATATTTCGTATTATTCTTTTGTCTCATTAATTTATTTTATATTATTTAATATCATTAGATCATTCATTTAACTTATTGGGTTATTATTCATTTATTTAACTCATTCTATGGACTCCATTCCAAGGACAATGAAATTTATATTTCATTTCGCATGTTGTAAATTTAGCCCAAAATGTATACATTCTTTCTTCCATTATATACTCCATACATTATCGAACTTATTATGACCCTGCTTCACAGTTATTTACTGATAATCCTCCGGGACGTGTGAAAAGAAAATGTCATCGTCTTTCCTCCTAGCATTTTTTTTTTAAGTACAAAGAAAGGTAGTTTTTCCACAGGCCACCGTCAAATCCTTTTTATCAGATAGTACATTAACTTATGTATACGTATATCTCTAATATAATAAAAATATTTTAATTATATTAATTAAGAATTATTTTATTTTAGATTCGCCTACTTTTTGATTAAACTATTATTTCAACTTATCCCTTGGAAGTTTCCTTGAAGATTTGAACTTTAAAATCTATCCACAGTTTCCCGAAAGTGGCTTGAATAAGCTGTTGATCGATAATGATAAAAAGTACAGGAGGGTGCTAGTTAGCCTTCAAACTTCAATGAGTAATCTTAAAAAGTTGAAATTACATTTTGAATTCGAAGCGATTCCCTAGTTACCAAACTGTCGAAAGCACATCATGTTCTTAGCTTATACGTTCTTAAGGATATTCCAAAACTAGCTTTTTCCTTCTAATGACATTTAATTATAAGCGGTTTTTTAATTTTTTTTTTTCATTGTCTCCAACATTGATTTAGATAATCGTCATTTATTTATTAAATATTTAAAATACTTTAATTCCTTTTTAACCACTGAATATATCAAAAATTCATGATCGAATCCAACCAACTATTGTATTATATTAAAAATGGGATTAAGCTCAGAATTAAAAAAAAAGTTAAATTTCGCCTCTCTGTAAATCAGAATAGATGCGTGTAAGAAATTTGGAAAAAAATTTGGTTGTCATTTGGAAAAAAAAAATTCTATTTTTAATCCAATATTAGAGAAATCTTCTTCTTTATTGAAATCTATCTTTTTTTTTTGTTATTATATATATATATATATACGTATACATAATTATAATAAATATTATACATACCTATGTTTTTATAGCACTTTTGAAGTTGAATTTTTTAAAGTATTTTATTTTTTATTTTTATTTAATAAAATAAAGTATAATTGTGTAATAAAACTAAATATTAAAAAAAAAATCAGATTCCTTTTACATCCTACTATATTATGAGAAAATTCTAGTATTATTTTGTGAAAAAAGTCTTAATCGTACAGGGTCATATGACTCGAGGTTTATGAATTTTAACTTCTTGAAAACTTTGGACTATGCGAAAGTTAGAGCTAGAATAGTTCAAATCAAGTTCAATATTATTAATATTATTGTAATTGATAAACTACATAACAGTCATTAACATATCCAAATAATTACTTAAATTATTTTTTTTGTTTTTTTATAAACTTATGTATAACTCATCCATACAAAACTGTACAAACATTAAATCAGACTGACAAAAAAACGTGAAATTTGTCTGGGTTGGATAAACAAACTTATTTAATATAAGATAGTACGTAATAAGCAAAGCATAGATATGCCGCTCTTGCAACTGAATGTTAGCAGCTTTTTTATAATTATTAATTATTGTTTTTTTTTAAATAAAATTAAAATGATGCGGCGATGGTTATGTGACTATGAACATACAAATATATACTTACACGTCGAATTTAATTTCTCCTTTTTCGAAGTGACTCAGCAACTGCAACGATGATTCAAAATGGAATACCATAAGTTTTTATCAACGAAGCTAAAAGTTTATTGTAATTTGTTTTGTTTTTTATGACTTATGATTGAAATTTAAGAAAACTGTTTGGTAGTAGTTATGTACTAACGTAACTGAACGAAACAGATATTCCTATTTGAGGAAATACAAAATATCTGGGATTAAAAATATTTCATTGCTATAAAAACTTGTTCCTTATAGTAATATCTCGCTTTCAGGAACTCAGTTAACGCGAAACATCAGATCGTATGAACTAATTTTTTAGCTCCGTCCAAAACTATGCATTTCCTGGCATATTTTTAAATAAATCCTCCGACATATCTTCAGTGAAATTCCGCACGAATATCGAACAATTTTATGCAACGGTAGATTAAATGTTTGACTAACACGGAATTATTTAAAGTACGAAAATTTAGTGAACAGTTCTTGCTAACCCTCACCAGTGATATATAGTACATGGCTCTAACGGAAAGCCTATTAAATTTTATTTATAAATGTGTAATGATATGTGGAACTTAAAATTGGTATTATTGGGAGTTTCGCGCTCGAGTAATTATGACTTAATAAAAAGTGGGGTGATATGCTAAATCCCGAAATCGACGTTACCAAACGTCATTAAAAACAGAGTATTATAAATTAAATGCAAAATTTGTGTAATAATTGTGAGATCACCTGTTTTAAAAAACGCTGCAAATTAATACACAATGATTTATTATTTCCACTTAGTAATATTTCAAAAATATCTATTCTGTGCAAGTAAAAAAAATTAAGCAGTAGGCACCAAAGGAAAAGAAATTTGAAGCTTGTCACAAGATGATCGCCGTGTGAGTGTCGAACTGGCAGTGTTAATTTAAAAAACTGTGTCAATGCAAGTAGGCTGTGATGTAAAATGATACAGAGGAAATATTTGATGTGCACTTTAGTACAGAAAAAAAAGGAAAGACTAAGGAAGCTAAAAGAAGTGCAGAAATAATCCAAGGAAGGATAAAGCAGAGAGATACAAGGAAGTCAGAAGCCCAAAAGATAAGTCAGGAGGCCTAGGGCCACGATGACTAGCCGTCCGGAGTATCAGTCTCCGGAAATCAGAAGTTCATTACGCTATATCTCAGCTAATAATGGTCCGATTTAAATGATTTTTATTTCGTCTATTAGGGAATTTCATCAGCTTTCGTTTAAATACAATAAACGTATCCGCCAGTACGGCGCACGGCTGACGACGGACAGACGGGTTTTTTTTTTATTCGATATTTGGATTCTACGTATCTTGAAACGTAAATTTTGAGGGGAGGGTTACAAAAAATTTTTCCTTGGTCGATTCCAAAGGTCTATTATTGAAAATAATAAACCAAAATGTGAGCAAATACGTATAGATAAACTTTTAGACAATCGAACAGGACCAATTTGTTTGTCTTAAACGAAATTTCTTTTAACACGAATTGTAGAATTCGGTCCCTATCTTATTTCGTATTAACGAGGGACTACTGTATTAGGGTAATCATTGGTGTAAAAGTTGGTCCACAAACAATTTTAATTTGATATAAGATTAAATTTTAATAAATCGACTTTTACGAAAAGATTTTCGATCCTCGTCATATATTACGAAATTGTATGCTTGCCTCTTGGAGGTGATAGAGGAAAGGTCGAGGTGTGAGCTGCTCACTCATGAATAGTAAAGGGAATGGAGATCAGCACATTTTCGTCATTCATTATGTTCGCTGTATAATGGCTACCGAATCGCCTCAAATTAAATCGCCGGATGCAGTCAGCTCAAATCTGAATTGGATTAGTGTCTGTCCATTAGCGCATTTGAAACAAAACCAAAGACCTAAGTCATTTCCTTTGTCCGATGATACTCATAATCAGTATTCCAAGGATTTCTGATTTACATCGAATTTAAATTGAAGACGCCATATGTACAATGGAGTTGTTACATTCCATCATTTCGTCTCAATTATATGGAAATTAAAATTAACATTGAAAAAAAATCTGAACAAAGAATGTTGAAACTAGATTAATAACTGTTTTTATGCTTACTATTGTTTACTTTAAACAGCCCTTGTGCATAGGGGCAGCGAGGATTGGCCTAAATGAGAATATTTATTTGAAAAGTCATGTGCAAAAAATAATAATATTGTTATTAATAATTATCAGAAGCAAAAAGTAATTTAGAATGGATTTAATAGTAACATAAACAATTTTTTTTTAATGATTTTTTAAAAAATTAATGAACTACTTACCAGGAGTTTTATATTACATGGAAAGAATAACAATAAAATTTAAAAAATATAATTTTATTGAAATATTTTTAGTTTCAATAATTTTTAGTTAATTTTTTTTACATTATCAATTTTATTATTAATAAATTATTACAAAGCGGTGATATAAATTAATTTTAGTCAATTAATAAAGCAACTGAATTAGAGACATATCGTATGAAATATAATTCTTATAATAAATAAAAAGTGAGGGAGTGAGGTGGGAGGTTTATGTGCTTATTCATTGTTTAATCTCTAGGTCAGAACCTTAGATCCTCCATATTTACAGCATACAAAGTACCATTAAATCTGAAGAACTACTATAGAAATTCATCAGATATTTAACTTATCTTCTCTATTCTATGAGTAGGTGAGGGTGTGGGGACGACCAAACGCGCAGCACATTTTTCTGCTTAACATCTCACTTTCACAGACTTCTGGAGACTTCTCACAACATCGGTTACAATTTTGTTCGGAAGAAACTGGTAAGGGCTTGCCAACTGTTTTCATCAGCTGCAGAAGGCGATGAGTTCGCTTGGCGACAATTTTTGAAAAAATTCCAAGGGTGAGGTACATGGCCAAGAAACAAGCAGTTGATTTTTAACTAGTTTTTCTAAATGAATTCCAAATCTCATATCTGAAATTGTTCATAAGGGTATTTAAGAATTTCATAAATTTATTATTTTTCAGAAAAATTATTACTCCTTGTGTATAACGCATTGTTGAACGTTTTCGGCTTATCTTTGCCCATTTTTAACAACTTAATATTTAACAATTACTTGAAAATGGGCAAGGTAAGCTCGAAACATTGTTAAAAATGCGTTGAATGAAGTGAAAAGAACTATATATAAGGAGATATAATAAATTTAAATAATTTAGCTAATTTTCAACTTAATTTATCTAGGACGAATTTGTTTTTCTTTTCTGAAAATACTGAGCTTGTTCGCACATATAATTTGTTTCGATAGCGATAGATTAAATTTTCTGGCAGCCAAAAAAAAACCAATGCAGAAAATTCTAGTAATGAGCCATGTGAAAGAGTCAGGATTTTAATGTTTAGAACATGCTTACATATGTAAAATTATTATTAATTTGAAAGCTAATCCATGATAAAACAATCTAAGACCATGCGTTATCAAAATCGATAAAATAATTTCTTCCAGATGCATAAAAAAAATACGGTTTCTTCATGGGATTGTGATTTCTCTATTTTCGAAGAATGACCTATATACCTATTACCAAAGTGAGGAGACACATCAAAATGTATATATATATATATATATATATATATATATATATATATATATATATATATATATACATTAAAAACATTTTTTTTTTCAAATTAAGTAGATTAGAATAAATGATCTGTCTTATATTTTCTATCATCTTCCTCTACAATATTTTGATGTTTCGGTGTTTTAGGCTCATCTTCATAATATACCTCTAACAATGAAATAATCAACTATACCTAACATTATATAATATCATTTATAGCTCATTAAGTTTTACTAATAGATGAAACTAATAACCTTACAAATTAAAATAATATTACTATTGTTAATAGATCTAAAAAATATCCGGTATAATCATTGAAAAATTTGCCAAAAGCTTGACCAATACTTCTGCTTCTATTACATGATCTGATCAAATTAATTTCTGGATTGTTCTAACAGATTTGTACTTATAGATGACAAAGCCCGAAATTGTAAAATCCAGAAATGAATTTGACCGGACAAGTAGAGCACTGCCGGATTAACCGCTAGGTCCGGGCTTACGGTACGCACAATGCCAAAGGGCGCACGCTAAAAAATAACAATTTAGTTTAAATAACAAAGAAAATGTTAATGATGAGTTAAGAATAGTCTTCATTTAATTTTCTTTTATGCAGTTTGCATAAGTACGTAACTATTTTTGTTAGAACTTGTGCGTAATTTTGTGATGAGTTAGAGTAGACGTAGACAGGTAGTGTGTAGAACGTATGGCTCAGTACGGGTCTATCAAAGACCGCTAGGTCGAGTCGCACGCTTGGCAGCCAGTGTTTCTGCTGTTGGTGGGGAGTTTAATGCCAATTTGATTATCTGAAATATTTCTTCTCTGTAAACAGTTTCAATCAATGAAAAATATCTCACACTATGGGAGGATGATGAACGAAGGAAATACTAAATGAACCTGTTTCATATAAAACACTACAGCATCACTAAATATATTTTGTGTTGATGGTTATCGAAGAGATTAAACTTATTTCTAATAGCTTGTTGGTTTGATCAAAAAATTGATCGAAAATTATTTTCACAAGTGATATAATATTCTAAAAAATAAAAATTGTCATTATAAAGATTATTTTCTTTAGTAAAATTGCTGTAACAACACTCTCCTCACCCCTCTCCCGATAGTATGAAGAGGGGACGGAAAAAAATCTTGGGCCTAGGGGTACCAAAACTTTAAATCCGGCTCTGTAGCAGAACTTATGGCCAAGCTTTTGGCAAAGTATTCAATAATTGATTATATAATTTTTATTAATTCGAATTACAACAATTAACTTAATATAATGTGTAAGTTAATTAGTATTATATATTACTAAAACTTAATGAGTTATATAATTTTATTATAGAATGTTAGGTTTTGTTTGTCTTATTTCTACCCAATCCCGAAACATCAAAACATCAGAAAAAGATAAAGAATATATGGAAGATCATTTTCGCTCAGCTACTTAATATAACTTTCCTCATAAATTTGAAACGAAAATTCAAAAATTAAGGTATGAATGTATACATTTATACATTATTTGAGATATTTTATATGTTTACTTTCTTTGTAATTTTGTTTTCAATAGAATAACCAAGGTTCATAAATAAAAGCACATGGATAAAAAAAAAAATATATATTATTATTTTATAATGTCTTTCAAATCAAAAATATTATCGATTAAAATATTTTATGGGGGCAAAAAAAATTTCCCTAAGGAGAAGGCAATTAAGATATTGACTGATATGAACAGAAGCAAAGCGTCGCTATCGATCGAAGACTGACGCAAAAAATATTGTTCTTAGAATATTTCTAAACGGTTAAGCGACAATAAATTACAAATTCTCGGAGTTGCTATCTCCGCCACGAAAAGATATTCAATAAATGATCTCCCGAGTCAGGATATATCGTTCCAATATCTCACAATATTATTAGTATTCCTTCACAGTTGCGCCGTCAGGATTCGATGTCACTGTTCAGCTAGCTTTACCGAATGCCCTTCTTTTTCAAAATTTCTTCTTTTTTCTCAAGAAGAAATAATAAGATATTATTAGATTAGTTTTAAATGGAACTGGAACTTTTTGGGGTAATCTTTAGCTGAACTTTTATGTGAAACTTATTTTGATGAACTGCATACTTCCTGAAAAAAAAATGCTTTTTTTACATTTTATTTTTATTGAAACCATAATAAAACTGCCTATTTCGCTTTCAGGGTCATCAAATTCGTAATATAAAAAGTGATGGAAATGACACCTTGCTTGACTTTACCGCAGACGCGAGCCAATTCACTTAAAAAATCTGCTTACTGATAAACTACTGGTTCTCTCGCCTTCAGAAGGTGGTACAAGGTGCTGAGACCTCGATTTGCGTTATAGGCTAAAAGATCTGTTAAGGTAACAGTGTATATGTAAACAATCACCTATGCCAAACAATGGCAAGGATCCACAAGCACATGCGGTTAGCTGGGGTATTTGGATTGGCTTGCGCATATGTTTGTGACTGATCCGATCTAGTGTCGGTTTTTAGACACAAAGAAAAGGAACCTTGCGGCAAGCGTCACATAAGCGCTAGTGTTGTTATGAGTATATAATTTGATTTTATATCTTTAATTGCTCCTTTCTAAAATCAAAACAGTTTAATCCGAAAATAATAGTCGAAAAATGTTCGACGTCCGCCATGCTTACATCTTTGCAACACAAGCATCTATATATTACGTTTGTTTGTTTGTTAGCCAAGCGTTTGTAGACTTTCGGCAAATATTAACCGTGTAAACCTACCATTAAATATTCTCTTCGAGATTGGCCATTGTCCTCGCCTACGCGCGAAGAAAGAGATATGTCATCAACGCTAAAAGAAAAAATTAGGAAATGAGGAAGAGGGAGTAAAATAACAACCGATGTTGTTTCTATAAAAAATTAAATAGTTTTTCATTACCATTTTCCACCCCTAAAAATTTCACTAACAGTGTTCGTTTTTACCAAAAAATATATTTTGTTTGTTAGAAGTTGTAGAAATGAAAAGAATATATTACATAAGGGTATACACCGAATCAATTATAAAAAAATACCCTAATAGAATATTTCATAAATAGTTCCTATTACTAATGGGTACTATTTATGAAATAAAATAAAAAAATTATAAAAAAAAACGACATTAATGGGTAGATGAAATATAAAATAAATATTTTATTATGAAACGCAAGCATTTGAAACATTTTTCGTGAAAATGCCAGTGATTTAAATATTCAGAAAACAAATTCCAATCTCTCATCATAAAAATGTTAATGATTGTTTGTTTTTTTTAGATATAACTGTATTACTTTATTTACTTAAAAATTATTAATCCTAATTTAATTGTGAGTTATGTATAATTTTAGAAAAATCCTTCGATTACAGAATATTTATTATCTTTATTATTATACTTCTCAAAAACCAGCCGCTAGATTTTAATAAAGTTAAACGTGTTTCGACGTGAAATAAAATGTTTGTATATAGTTTATGTTGATGTTAGATGATATGCAAGTGAAATTTTAAATTTCGTAGCTTGTACACCAGTCACTAAAGCAACTTTATCATTGGACGGTTATTGTTTTTAAATTAACAGCCAATAATATTTTTGGACTCATTCAATATATTTTCTTCAATATAAAATTAACGCTACTCGTTACCATGAAATTATAGTGGAAGAGGAAATAGCAGTTGATGTAAATGTTTAAGGTTATTATGTTGGTTCGATGGATATACTATATATTGAGCATCATTAGAAATAAAGTGCTTTTGTGCTTCCAACGTTAGCTGGTTTATTGTTATAACTGGAATTCAATTTTGATCAATTATCCAACGGCAGTGAAGTTAAACCGGGTCGAATTACTATTGAATCTACCAGGTAAGGACTAATAAATCTTCTCGTTGTGCTAAATTTCAAATAATTCTGTGAGTTACAATGATATTAAATCTGTTTCATTCTTAAACCGACTGAATCACTTCCGTGGTTATTCGTATCCAATGAAATTACTGTTTCATTTGATTTTTTCATAAAAAAAAAAAAAATTAAAGCTGTCTTTGAATTTTTGAAAAAATATTATAAAATAATTCTGATTAAAAAGTTCTTCGAAATTTTGAATTTTAATTTTCTCTCTTCAATTACTATAAGTAGTTAATTTTTTTTTTTTTTTTTTGTAAATATCTCTCCGTTTCTCAACAATTGTGAATACTTTTGTGTACCATATAGATTTTCACCTTTCATCAAACTCTGAGAAATGATTTCATAAAAAAAAGAAAACATGATACTATTGAGCCAAGATTAAAGTTTCGCCTACGTTTCCCAATCTGTTCCATTTTTAAAACGTCCGTTTTGTGGTCTCCGATGATATTTATTTTTAAGTTGGTTTTCCCTATTAAAACAAAAAAAAATTATGCTGTATTTGATTTTTAGAAAAATAAAAAAAACAAATCAATGAATGCGGTTCAAAATGTTCTTCAAAATAAATATCATTTCAAGTTTTTAAATAACATTTCGAAAAATTTCCAATTTTAATTCCCTCTCTTAAATTACTGTTAGTTTAATTTTTGTAAATATATGATTATTATTTTTTTTTCCTTGAAAGACGCAAAAAACTCCATTAAAATACTCTACCTACCCAGATGCCTTTTAGGAAAATTGTTTGGAAGAAATATTAAAAAAACTGTAAACAACTATGAATACTTTTGTATATGATATACATTTTAAGGTATTTTCACTTTTTATTAAAAAAATTATAGCGTAAAAAATCGTTATGATACAATTCAGGCGAGATAAAAGTTGTGTCTAGGTTTCCTAATCGTTGTTAATGTACGAATTCGAACACAAGTTTTGAACAAAAAAACAAACAACACTAAAAATAATAAAAATAAAAATAATTCTGGCTAAATTAAATTTTGCAAGTTACACAGGCCAACGATTAAAAAACTTTTGTACTGAAAAAAACCTTATTCCTATAGTTTTTAGGGTGCTGAATCCAAATATGATATTAAAAAAGCTGTATCACCCACAATTTCTTCACATTTTATAGTTAAATTTATTAAATTCAGCGATTTTTAAAGAATTGAACAGCTTTCAGTCTTAGGCCTCATGAAACAATTAGGCCTTAAGTTAGGCCTCATGAAACAATTTGTAAAGGCTTTGCCTAAAGATGGACCATGTTTCACGCATCTCTGCAAAAAGTTTTCGCGTCTTTCAGAAGCTAAACTAAAATAAGACGTCTTTGTCGGACCTGACATTAGAAAAATGATGTTTGATGTTAACTTTGAATCCACAATGACATAAAATGAGAAAGAAGCAAAGGTATCATTCAAGTAAGTCGTTACAAAGTTCTTGGGAAATGAAAAAGACCCAGAGTATGTTTCTATTGTAGCTAATATGTTACAGAAGTTTAAAAAGTTAGGATGTTTGATGAGTCTGAAACATAAGGAAAACTATGGGTAATACAAAAAAACTAAGACCAGATTTAGATTCAGCACATAAAAATCTATAAAGATCAACTATTACAGTTAAAAAGGTTTTAAAAAAAAATTGTTTGTTGGCCTGTGTTATCATTCTGATTTTCCCTTTTGAAGATATCAAATCAAAACTCTAAAAACATTATTAATATACACAATGTTTTTTTAATTCCAAACCTGAGTCAAAGTTTTTAACATGTCACGGAGTAAGAATGCCAGCAATGATTTGATAAAAATATGAAATTAACTATAAGTATGGTAAAGTTATAATCATTTATTAAAATATTCGTAATACTGAATCGTATGGGAATCGAGCACACACCGTTCTAAACTGCTTGAACTTAAGTGAACTGCTTTGCCATCACGGCCTCCCAAGTTACATTTAGTAACATGGTGTTCATAAAAGTAAATACATGAAACACATCAAATAGTTTTTAAACCATTAAAAAAAATTTATATCATGAATTTTATTTATTATTAATAGCGTCGACAACGCAAATTTTTGTTATATTTTTTTAATGTTTAATTATTATATACAATTTTAACATAATTAAAATCTAAAAAATGCAAATAAGAGAATAGTATAACATGATAAAAGATCGATATATAGTTGAGTAAGGGCAGGGTAAGTGAAAGAGTGACCGTGGCATTACTGACCGACAGGGAGATTCCTCCACCTGCCGCTAGTCAGCGCCACCTTCCCTCTCTCGTAGCTGAGGAATATATTTCAATAAATATTTCTTATTTCCTCAATCATTGACATGTTTGATTTTATCTGTTATAAATGTTTAAACGGTTTTGCCTATAAATGTATTTTTATTTACTTCTTATTGACGCTTTTTAAAAGGAATGCAGATCGCAATTCAGCTCAATGTGTCAAGCAAATGTCCCATGATATAGAGCGCAGTTTGAAATAATGTTTCCCTCCGAATGAAAATGGAAATAGTGTTCTTTTAAAATCATTTAATTCTCCTCACGATTGGTTTAAAACATATTCATCTATATTTCTGGGTAAACCGAAAAAAAGTTAAATATTAATGTGTATGAATGCTAAATCGTTTAAATACCGGACATTCTGTACTCTATTCTTCCGAGGTACAGATGTAATATTTTATTCGTTTAATACCTAAAACAAAACAAAAATATAAATTTCGTACAGAGCATCATTTTGAAAGAATTAGCTAACGTCAATTATTAATTGTATAAATGATATTAAAGCCAAAAATATAAAAAACAATGTTAACAAAGGAAAATGAAATAGGAAAGGCTCATATTAACCGTAATGAACATTAATCTGGTATATTAAATAACTTGTAAACATTTTATGTAATTAGACTTGAAAATTGGACTCGTTTAAAAAAACAAAAAAAAAAACTATCAGTTAATGTAGATCGTGTATCAATGTAACACAACATGAGTATACAATCTATTTTTTTTTTTTTTTTTTTTTTTGCATATTAACAACACGGGATACGTAGAAGTATTTACATAATATCAAGCTAAAACATATTTTTTGGTTATTTTATTGGTTTAATTTTTGCAGGAATTTGTAAGTTGAAAATGGAATTTCAAAATCATAAGTAATGTAAGCGAAGAAGTGGTAGGAAGGGGGATAGGAGGGTATAATTATATTCCCACCTAAATAATAGGAAGAATTTGAAAAATTATGTTATTTTTTTCACTAGCCTTGTTTTATGGTCAGAACTTGTATTATTGATGAAAACGCACAATTTAAATTATGATTTTTGACAGTTCAGAAAATCCAGCTTATTGTTTACATCTTGAAAAAAGTGAATTTCAATAACATACGCATGAAAATAAAAATTGATCTTTTTTCTCCTAAAAATCCTCTTGTTTCGGCAGAGGACCTCAGGTAATTATGAGAATCAAAAGTTAAGTTTAAGTATGTTAAGGGGATTTGTAATAATTAAATACATATTTTTATTAATTTAAAATTGTATTATTATACTTATTAACTAATTACACACTTGTTAATGTATACTCGTGTGGTAATAGATATGATTAATCAATGAGAGAAAAAAGAAACAATAAAAATAAAATTGGGTTATTATTTATTATAGATTTAAAAACGAAGTCCTGAACCTATAAAATAAAAGTAAATAACTAAACTTGATTCATACTTATCGCTATTTGTTTTATTAAATTTTTTTCCGTAGATCCGTTTGAATGTAAAGAAGGTAAAACCAAGCATTTTTTGTCTAGCGATAACATTTATCCGTTTCGGTACGATGCATGGAGATGCAGTTTCGCCTGAATCGTTCACACTTTTTCGTTGCAGTGAAAGTTGTTAGCTCTAGGACATTTTTTGGAAAGTCGAGCAGATTGTGGGACAGTTTTTATAGAAATGTTTCCTCACTAAGGAGTGACTTAGCAAAAGTATTACACCCTCAATTATGCTAAAAAAAAATATTGGGTCAATGCGGTATATTTTATTGTTTGCCGTTAGTTAAGTATTGATACTTGTTTAAATTCATACTGTGAGAATAACTTTCAACATTTATATATGCTCATTACCATAATTGGGATTTTTAAGAAACTTTCTTTTAAGCATAATAAAACATAGTTGATTACAAACATGAAGGTTCGACTAGTTCCGGAACCACTATATTCTGAAAATAAACTCTCAGTTAGTTCATGTTTTTCAGTTGTAATATTTGCAAATGGAGGATTTTTTAATAGGTTCTTAATAGATAACGCAGATTAAATAGATTGATAGCTGTTTAAATTATTCAATTTTTAATCGCAATTCTTTAAAACTTAAGCACAAGCCAACAAATTAAGGGAAGCCTACGCCGCAGAGTGGTTTAAAATTGACTTTTTTTCGAGAAAAAAAACTTGTCAAGCCCGATCCAAGAAAGATAATTTTGATACCATCATAATCACAATGAAATTTGCATTAAGATGTACACTTTCAAATGTTTTTACCATTGAATTAGTGGGTGAAATCTTGAGATGTCTATTCCGGAAAAAAAACTAAAATTGATGAGCTTTCCCAATCCCAAATTAAAATCCCTATCATATTTCATTTTAAGAAGCCTTAGCACACTTTCCAAGCCTGTACAAGGCAAACGACAAAAATGTAAAGGGGGTTTACTGAAGCTTGGCTGACTAACCTATACACACACTATTCGGATCAGACTCAATCCGGAAGCCGATTCAAGCCAAGCAAAACTTTTTGATTTGCCTAGGCTTGGCAAATGTATAAATGCACACATTATTTAATAATCGTATTCTTCTCCTTTATTAATTTATATTTTCATACTTTTGTTTAAACATTTTCCATTTTAGTGTTTTATAATTCCTTAGTTTTCTCTCATTTACTCTGACATGCTGAGCACAAAGGGGGTAACTGATATTTTTGGACGAATTGCTATTTTGATGCCTAGTGATCCATTAATGTTTAATACACCTAATACTAGAGTATTATGGCCGTAGCTGCATGGAAATATTTTAAAATCCTTTTTTTTTTTTTTTTTTTTAAAGTCGTTAATGCATATTTTGCACCTTTTACTAAGTCAGTTCAGCAGTAGGTGTCAATTTTTAAGCAATTTTAGGGGTATCTGATGTGGCTTCTTTGCCTTAATATATTGTTGTTACGAAATAATGTTCTGAATTCAAGGAACTTAAAGAAGGCATCTGAACCTTGAATCCCATTTTCTCTGTTTAACCTCAAATGCTGAACCCCTTTTATGCTCACACAACAGTACTTTTATTATCACTTTTATCTCTTTTTATTATTAATTATATCCTTAGCACTTAATTTACTTTTATTATTTACTTATCGCTTTGCACTATGCAAATATCAATATCCCTCGTTTAATTTTAGCTCTAAAAATGGCGCACATTTTCTGTTCGAAATTATATCAAAATTATCAATAATAATCAATAATTATCAAATTATATAATAATAAATTAAAGATTCACTTCTGTAATTTTTGAATGTGAAATAAAGGTTTACATACCTAGACAAGATTTACAATACGTAAATCAGAAATCCACAGCATATTTATATATTTACATACAAAATCCAAATCCTGGATTGGTACAAGGCCATTAGTTTATTACTGGCCGTGACATCTCATCGCATAGGTGTTCCCTGGGCTATAGTTCAGGGCTAGCAGTTGGCGACTCAAACTCAAACAGTTTTCACATCTCTATTCTGAAATAATCTTTTTATTTTTGACAATTTTATATATTTTAATGCCCAAATCATCGTTAAAACATTTTTCTATTCTATAAAAAAATCTATAAAATAACCTTTAGATTCTCTAAAAGTTTCATAGGAATATAGGTTTGGATGGTTACCATAGATTCCATCCCCACCGTTGGGTGGGTTTATGTAGAAACTGCGTAAGCGTCTAGCGCATCGATTAAAGCGAAGCTTGGATCTCTGATTTTATGTGACGATTATTTTAGAGCTGCGATAGCTGCGAGATATTAAGGAGTTAAACAGTAAATAGTGAATTCCGAGTAAAAACAGTGACCTAGCAATGATTTATTCCGGAAAAAAAGAAGAAAAACTTTATCATCAAATTTCACGAAATTTTGTTTCGCTGAAGGCACACGAAATAGTGTGAATTTACAGCCCATCTTATTAATACTGAAAAGTAAAGGTTTGGGATATTTTTTAATATTCATGAAAGTCCAAGGCAACATCCAATAAAATGGATTGGATGTGTGTCAATGAAAATAACTTTTCACTGCACACAATCGAAAATATCGGATGGTCCACAAAAAATGGCGTGATGTTGATATTGATTTTGTGATGTTGACCCATTTTAAATTTGTTTAGTCCCACAAGGGGGACTTGACAGAAGTTGTTTCTATTAACGGGTCCAACATTTATAGCTACTCGATAGAAGCTGAGAAAATAGGTGATGCCATTATCGAAGCTCCCAGCGTTAGTCGTTCTCTTGTCGTGGTTAAGAACATCGCACCAATATAAACACATAGGGAGGACTTCCCTTCGCTAATATCTTCGCTCTTACCGCTTCTATCGCAATTCTAACACAAGTCCGCCCTTAGATATAGTTAACAAAGCGACAAATGTTCAAACGGTCTTAACTTTTACTGTTCAAATGAATATTTGATTTACTTCCTAAGCGGACGCGAACTCATTTTTAAATCAGAATTGAAATTAATTAACTTAAAAAAATTCTTATTCATAAACTGGTAAAGTTACAAGGTTTTCCTGTTTTCACTCTGATCGCGTTAACGAGCTACATACATAATACTTATTTATAAGATGTTATATCTATATATTATCTAAACAGTATCTGTAATGAATAATTTGCAAATTATATGCCACTACACTTGTTTTATTGAAAACTAGTTTCGAATGTTATACATTCATCCTCAGTTCTCAGAGCACACAAAAAATTCAAAAATAAGCAATTCAAAATATGGTTGGTATTATTATACATACTAAATTAGATTAATATAAATCAGTATTATAAAACATTTATGAATCATGAATTTAATTAAGACAAGAAATCAAATACATGTTGGTACTCACTAAGGTTTAAATGGATTATATCAAACAGAATAGTTTGTACTGGTTTCTTCTCGCATTGAACTAACCATGAACGAGAGGTAGGCAGGATGTTTTTAGGTAAACGGTTTAAGGGTCAGGGTTTTCCCAGTAATTCCGGTGAGTAATTGTTTTTTCTGTTATTAATGCGAATAAATTTAAGATTGGACTATTGGAGATATTTATTTGATCATTTAAGCAAAAATATAGATTGGATTTGAAGGATTTTATTATTTCAAGTGCTTCATATATATTTAATTTGAGACTGTTTTCAACGTGATGTATTAATTTAACTCCTGAGTCTTTGATGAATTTATGATTATTTTCATTTAAATGAATTGCAAAGTTGGAATTATCTGTCTAATTATTATATGCACGTATATGTTCCTACAATCTCTGATTTAGCTTATCTTCCAGTTTTTCCCGTGTATTTGGCTGCACAATCATTACAATTTAGTTCGTATAATCCGCTTTTTTAGAAAGGATGAATGTATAGCGTTCGAAACTAGTTTTCAATAAAACAAATTTATAGAAGTGGCAAATAATTTATCAATCCCTAATTAGATTGATCCTTCTATACCATCCTGGGGATGTCAACTGATTAAATCTTTCCATTTCAGTATTACATATATGGGTTCTTGGGAAGAGATAAAAGATAGTTTGAATTCTTATTACCAGACTTTTCTATCGCACCCTTTTCGCCAGCTATCAATCTTCTTTTTATATTTCTATCAAAGGAACTACTCAATTTATTTTGGGATAAATCAATCTTAGAAATAGGAAGGAGACGGGGCGATGCCATATGTATTGGTATCGAGATTGGATCCCTGGATATGGATTGATCAAACTTGCTTTTGTTTATGTATTTTATTTATCATAGTTTATTTCGTTTGAATCATATTTTACATTATAACTTTGTACTTTATGTAGTAATTTTCTTCCTCTAATTCTCTGTTTTATTTAAAAACTTTCATCACTTTTTTTTAAACAAATTCCGTCTTCAGCACAATAATAAAAACTCTTAGGAATTCCCTAATATCATGATTTTTATTTCTCAACTCTTTTTTGTAATTTTTTAATATCCTTAACTTTTATTTCGCCTTACTTGTATCAGTAACTATTATATCGAAAAACTAATAATAAGAGTGTATATACATGCTGTGGATATCATTGTGACAAAAAAGATTGGATAAATGAAAATTTTGACTTAAGGAAATTATGCATTAGAGTGTTGTCCTGAAGAAGGAGAAATTTTCCGAAACATCGAAATATATGTAAAAAAAAAATGCTATTAGAGTTTTTATATAAGACAGAAAAGTACTTCATAAAATACTACCCAAATTAGGTTATCTATTAAATAATCACATGATTGAATGTCGATTAACATCACATTTGCTATGGATTCCCTGTAGTAAATAAATATTAGTATTAATAGTTTATTTTTCATTTTTCATTTATCGGGGGTGGAGGCTGCAGACTTGGCTAATGATTTTTGTAGGGATCGTTTACACTTTGGAAATCTGAATATCAAAGAAGCATTGTGCGCAGTGTTAATTTTACAAAAGTAAAATTATTAAAAAGTAGAATTAATTTTTAAATCTAATGAATATACTATGCAGACTACAAAAGTGAAGTATATGCACATTATAAAGCTTTAATTATCTTTTTTTTTTCTAGAAACTTTAACGTTATTTTCTTACTTAATCTTTCGAATGGAATTCATGGGCATAATTGGAATTTAAAGCGGTTGAAAAAAAAAATAAAATAAAATAAATGTTAATGAGTGCTTGTAGAGGCACACATAGCTGGTGTTCTGTAAAACGGGCGAATTCAACAAATTGGCTATAATGGGTTTGGGCAAATTATGTATTGGTTGTCAGAATTTTGCCGATTTAGATTCATGACATCAATAACAAACGGTGAATTTGTAACGTTCATTTTTGTAGATCTTCCGATGTAATGATGGATTGTTTTACACTTGTCATCAATTTCTTAAATGCCTTATAAAATATACTCTCCTAAATAGTAATGAATTGTTGCATTCGCCCATTTTACAGAGCACCGACGTATACAAATATATTGATATTATATATATATATATATATCTTCGGCCATCGTTTTTAATTTGAATTGTCACCTGAATACCCTTTACAATTGTTTGTATCTTGTTAAATGAATTTATTTGAATAATGTTTCAATAAAGAAGCAGTTCAATAATGGAAATGTATACACGGCTGCTATTTATCCTTCGAACCGATAAAGAAATTTAAGTTGCGTGTCTAGTGATTTCATCGAAATTGAATTGACACAGAAAGGTTTCGGAGAAACTGTTCGCGGAAGTGGAAAGATGCGGAAAATTATACGCTATACGAAATCGATGACTACCGTAGTCTAAAGAGCCTTAACAACTAGAACGAATTGTTTTTCGTCTAACAAATTGAGAGGGGAAAGACTGTTTCAGAGAAACTGCACGCTTTTTGCGGCAAATGATTGTTTGGGAGGGTTAAAAGAAAAAAAAACTTTTTAAATAAAAAACTGTACAGTTCGGGAACGAATTTTTTTTCCATATGCCCAGGAAAAGTGAAAATCATAACCAGACCATTATACTTTTGGAGTTGATGGATCCGGAACGTGATAGTTTACGCAATAGGAAGAACAGCGTATTGAGACCTTCCAAGAAGTATTGCATAAAATATTTTAATCGAAATATAAGCTGATGAAAGTATGAGCATAATATGGGTAAAATGTCCAACACAAATATTTATTACTGATACTTTGATAATATTGATCCCGATTGTTTAAGCTTTCGTATAATTTTTCTATATAGTTTCCTTTATAGTCTTCGAGTTAATCGAAAACATAAACAAATTTAGACGGGTTTTCTTGGAAACATTCACAGAATGTTAAAAGGTGGCTACAAAGTCCGATACGCTGTTTCTGTGCAAATGATGGTCCAATTTCGATGATTTTTTTAGATTATTTAGATGGCTCTGAAACCTAAAGATCTGTTGAAAAATAGATACCGAACACTTTGTCTGGTTACAATAGCTCCTTACCCATGCGCTAAGGATGAACAATGAATAATGATGTAATGATTAATAAGTAATAATGATTTATTTTAATGGTGTAGATAAAAAAAATAAATAAAAAAATGTCTAGACTAATAATTCTTTATGCAATGGATGGAAATTTGACGACGTACTATACCAAGGTCATTGGCTAATGGTTAAAAAAAAAAAGTTTTGGATAATAAACTGCGGAATTTGTAAAGGTCAAGAGAATAATGTATTCTACGGTGTTGTCAAGATCGACCCTTCGGATTCTGTTTTTTTTTTTCCTAGGGCCATCGAATAGTGGCTTAAAAGTGTGTTGGAGACACAGAAAAAGGCTTATATTTTGAGAGTTAGGCTCAAAAGATAATAAAACATTATATACTTATTACTATAATTTTTTTATTAACTAATATTATCAATACTGTTAAGGGGGCACACTAGCATTTAATATGATTTTTTCAGCTTTATAAAAAAATAAATATATAGTAATAAGTATATAAGGATTTATTATCTTTTGAGCCTAAATCTCAAAATATAAGCCTTCTTCTGTGTCTCCAACCAACTTGTGAGCCAACTATTCTATGGTCCTCCACAATTTGATGATCGCAAGCGGACCAAATGAGACTTACTCGTGTTGAAATGTAGTCTTCCCTATCCAATTCATCAACTTCCATAATAACATCTGTAGCGTAATAGATTGTTTTATAATGTCTGAAAAAAATAATTTGCATTGATATAAAAACTTGAATCAGTCATTTCCTATATTTTATCTGATTCGTTCAGTTCTCTTGTTAAATCGATTTCAATAAACTGAATTTAAAATATATCTAATCCAAGATGAACGAGGGAAAACTATTTAATAACCTCCAGATTTCAATTTGAAAATTTATTTTTGGTCAAATCAAAATATAGCAATTATTTTTTTATTAATAAAATCGCCCATGATTTATAAATAAAAGTAAAAAATTAATCGGTAATATTTATGTATTTGGTTAAAAATTCATGACTAACCTATATTTGCTTGAAATAAAAATCAAGCGTTAATAAATGAATTATTCCCTAATTATATAATTATTTCCTAATTATATTAATTATATAATTGAATTATTACTTTCAGTTACATAATCACTATAACTTTTAGACCAATTCTTTTTATGTAAAAAAAACTCTTATTTTTGAGCATTATTTTTTTGTTCAAAATAAATCTCATAACGCTATAATGCTTAAGATTACAGCTAGCGAATTGAGAATGGTTCCATTTTATTCAGCCTGAAAAAAAAACGATCATTCAACCACTTGCTTATTAATAAGATATGCTGAGAAATTAACTACCAACAAACCAATATAGAACCATACTTTTTGGTACAATTATATTTTTTTCTAGCTATTTGATCTTCAATTTTTAGTTATTGTTTCAAAATAGTTTCTTCTATTCATACAATTTTTGATACAAATCTTTTCACAGTATCTTGATGGTGTGACATTCTGAATTATGTT
Organism: Rhaphigaster nebulosa; assembly: GCA_948150685.1. Classification (NCBI taxonomy): domain Eukaryota; kingdom Metazoa; phylum Arthropoda; class Insecta; order Hemiptera; family Pentatomidae; genus Rhaphigaster; species Rhaphigaster nebulosa. The sequence continues at coordinate 113,450,152 of OX411311.1, read as the reverse complement.
CAAAGGCATGTTTTTTCACCCCCACATTTGGATAAACTCTCGAGCTCAATTAATAAATCAAGATAATATGGAGAACAAAGATGGAATTGAGGAGAGACTTTCAGTAAGACTGAATAAAGCAAGAGATAATAAATACTTGTATTAATAGATGAAGACAATTTGTTTTAACATATTCTAAAACAATAACTAAGGGTTAAAGATCAAATAGGTAGAAAAAAATATAATTGTTTACTTTATGGTTTTATATTTGGTTTGTCGGTAATTTATTTCTCAGCATATCGTATTAATAATATCTGATGTGGACACAGTATGACTTCCTTATACACCTATTAAGCTATAAATAGGTGGCTCAAAAATTGATCCTGAATTTGGTCTCCAGTTTCCGAAGATTGCAGAATCTCAAAAACACTCGGCGTCGCGACATCCATCTGTTGACACACATACACAAGTTCTTGTTTCTGGAGGTCTCATTTCATTAATATAAATCGTTTTGTTTCAGTAGGTAAAAAGTTCCCAAGAGATTTTTTCGTGTTCCGTGACATCAGAACAGTCAATGTCACTAGATGAAGCACTGGAAATCGGCGGTTTCGCCATTTTAGGCGGGAGAACCCGCTTAACTTATATGTTATTCTGCTGCTGTAGACTTGTTCAGCACAAAAATGTGGAGAAAAAAAAAAGCATTTTGCACTAAATTTTTTTAATTAGAGTGAAAATAAAATCGCTTTTGTTACCTTTATCACCGAACCATACGATCTCTGTATTGAATTTTAATATAATTTTTGATGTAAGTTTGTTATGATCTTCATGTACCGCTTCCGGTTTCCCAATTTATACCAATACCTAGTATGTTATTTAAATCAACTTTATATAAGTTATAAATACTAAATTTGAGGAGTTTTGCATCATATTTTAATAATTTTTTTATGGAAATCAATTGTGATCTTCAAATAAAGTATCACTTCCGGTGATCATGCAGTGACCAAAATGTGAGGTTCACAACTATATTTTACAAAAATCCAAAAAACAAAATTTTAACTTCCTAAGGCTAACCGTTTTTAAGTAATGCGAGATACGCTCGTACGAACAGACGTCACGACGAAACTAGTCAAAATGGATTCAGGGATGGTCAAAATGGATATTTCCGTTTAAATCAGAAAAATGAAAATTTTCGCGATTACAATATTCCCTTTACTGCGTACAAGGAAGTGAAATAATTGTCTTAATGATTGTTTTTACTCTGTGTGATTTTTTTTAAATATAAGTTTTAATCTGTTGTACAAATAAATCAGTTATTTCTTGACAAAATGAAAATATGATTTTTAAATTATTATAATAAATATCTAGTCACGATATGATTTATTCCTTTCAAAAAAATTATTCTCAAATTCAACTCAACCCCTGATAACCTCAGTTTTTCTATTTAGTAAGTACTATGAGGTACGAGGAGAAAAAAAACCAGAGACGTTGTAGTAATATCGTGTCTTGTTAACCGCATATCGATTTTATTATACCAACTTGCAGAGAAGCCATCCATTGATTGAGAGGACTCCGAATGGCTGTTGCCACATATGGTCAGAAGCCATTTTCTTTTTGGGCGTAGTCATGAGTAAAGGATCAAGGTTGCGGTCTAGTAGTTTTTTTTGTTTTTGCTTTGTTTTGTTTTTTCCCCGCCCACAGTTTATCATGGAATCTATTTCGGAACTAGTCTAGAGACTTCTCAAGACCACAGGATTAAGTACAATCTTGAGGCAGGTTGTCGGCTCGATGCTTGATAAGGATATACTTAATTTTCGAAATGTAAATACACGGTACACCACTTCAGAGAGCAGCAAATAGAACGAATGGTGTAATATCGAGATAATTAGAGATATGAGACAGAAAAACTGGTACTCTGGAATATTCCTCACCGTGTTCAATATTATCTTAATTTTAAAGAAATTCGTTAGAGCACACACTTGAACGGATAAGAATTCTTATATTTATATCATATTAATTTATCGATTTGTTTAAATGACTCATAGCTACAGTTTTGTTCCATTGTTGTGTAAATTTGAGCTGAGGGTAACCTGAGTCGAAAAATTAAAACAAACAAAGTATCTACGATGAGTTTGTATTATTTAAAACTAAAGTTTGTGGTAGCGCTCTAAATTTTATTTTAATTTACAATTTTTATATAGGTAATTGTAAAAAAAAAAATTAGCGATATGGTTTATGAAATCGAAATTAATGTTTATGAGTGTATTATAGGAAGATTCCGAAGCTCAGTATATAGACAACTGTTGTAGGTCTATTTTGTCTCTATTTGGTTAGTATTTTTTTCAGACTGCTGATAAAGTGCTATTCTCTTTTTGTCCCGATGATGCCTGAATAGATTGTTTATCCGTGTTGAATAGATTTAACACATAAATTTCAAAGAACCTAATGAGGATTAACGAACGAACACTAAGAAATTCCAATATATATATATATATATATATATATATATATATATATATATATATATATATATATATATATATATAAAATTGAATATGCCTGAAGCTAAAATTATGAATGCTTGAATTATGAAGCTAACAAACCTTTCGCATCGTATCCCTTAATTCGAAATTCTGAATTCCATTTTGTGATCTCAAAAATAAATGTATCACGTTTCTTCTTTATATCCCATCATGTTGCACACCTATTCTGTGGTACAAATCCTTTTTGGATTGTATTGAATTTGGCTTTCCAGTTCATGATAATCATCTGAGAGTTGTGAAAACAATACGATCTTGGGATCTTTTTGTGTACATTAGTCATTTATTTGTACCTACAACCGTTTTTTGAACCTCATAAAGGTATTTATTATATCTATTGTGAACTTCAATAGTATTTGTATAAAAAGTATTATATATGATACTATTTCTTAGATTATGCTTCTTTTTCACACTAATGAGTTACATTGTTCTTTAGTGCCCTTCAATATTCAATTTCTCTTTTTCGTTTTAAGTTTGATTATAACTCGCCAAACGGGTTATTATCTTTTAGGAATTTGGATTAGTTTTAAAGATATTTAATTATTTTATCTAAATGTCGTACAATGCGCATTTTTTCCCTCTCTCTAAATTCACTTGAAGCTAAAAATGAAAGACAACACAGGGAATAAATGCTTTATCGGCGTTGAAAACTATAGCATAACCGGTGCATATTTCCTGATATTACATGTCTTCGGATATTAAAGTCCGTATCCTTATGAGTTTGTTCGTGAGAAAAACATTAATTTTTTTAACTGCATATTCAGCTATGTCAATTTTTTTTTTGTTTTAATCATTTTATATTTAAGGAAGGAGTTAATCGGGGGCTACGGTCAAACACTAACACTTTAATAAATAATACTTATTTATTTTGTGCCAACGTTTCGGCCTAAGTTTTAGGCCATCATCGGCTGGACGCCTCTCTGCTCTGACGAGGGCCTAAAATAAGGCCGAAACGTTGGCACGAAATAAATAAGAATTATTTATTAAAGTATTAGTTTTTTACCGCACCCCCCGACCAACTCCTTAGTTAATAAATTTTACTTAATACGTAACTGTGGTCCATCATTTTTTCTTAGAGGTTATAATGTGAACAAATTATTAACTATTCAATAAGGATATGGAAGTAGGATTCGTATAAAAGATATTGACCTAATTTTTTTTTCATGTTTCATTCTCGCATTCCCGCATATTTCCTTGTACAGTATTTTTAAAATTAAATCGGCATTCAACTGCAAATACCGAGTCGAATGATCTATAACAAGGACATCGGTAGAAGTTGAAGCTTAAGTACTTGTATATTTATTTTATTAATACTGAGTTCTATTTTTATTGCACAATTTGAAACTTTTATAAAGCTGAGTGTCTGATTTGAAAATCCTATAGGATGGTCCTGATATATAACGCTATTGGTCTGTAATTTTTGGGAACAGATATAGAGCATTCTTATAGGAAAAAAAGATTTTTCTAATGAATCCTTTTGAATATTTCCGAACTTAAAAAAAATATACATTAATTATATTTTCCTATTCTTCTTCATCAACTATTTAAGATTGAGGAGATCCACAGATGTGAAGACCAAGAATATTTCTCATATACTCTATCGATTTTTTAAAGTTTCTACTTACAGTTTAATCATTTTTGAGCATTGTGGAAGTGGAATGTTGGCCTTCTCTAATTGTTTGATATCTATTTTTCTCTTTTATATATTTGGTAACATATAAAATCTTTTCTATTTTTTTAATATAATTTTTACAGATATATATATATATATATATATATATATATATATATATATATATATATATATATATATATATATATTTAATCCGGTCCCATATGTACTGGATTGTAGGGACTCAACTGTATATATTTGGCAAAGTACATACAGCCTATTAAGCAAAATAAATAAAAAACACTAATTACTACTGAAATTTAGAGCAACTACAGGAGCTATAAAAATTAGATTTCGTTTCGATTTACTTATTTAGTTTTATCCTCTCTACCCTTACAGACCATTTGCAGGCCTAAATTTATATGAAATTTAACATAACAAGGTAGCTTAAAAATTTTAATATCTTATTTACCTGTTCTTTATTGTCACTCAATACTTCCGTTATTGTGGAAGGTATGTCATGTCTTGTTATGGTATGATGTGGCTGATGTTACAATTTGCTTCAGTACAATGCCCAATCCTTAACCGGCAGAGAAGAGTTTAGGCAAATCCTTCAGTTGTGTCCACTTGAATAATTAAGTAATTGTTAAAATAAGGCAGCTAGGCTTTGATTCAGATTCGAACTCGGAGTAAATGCAGCTGATACCATCTAGTAATGATTTAAGTACTATTATAAATATAAGTTTTTGTTTGTTAATTTGTCTCCTCAGATCATTAATGGAGAAAAATATGGACCAATTTAAAAAACAATTATTTTTTTGTTTTTGGGACCTTCGGCCAAAAAGCCGCCTCGAATCCGCTGGTGCTGAGCATTTTAAAATAAGAAAATATTGCATTAATGTGTTTTGAAGTAATAGAAAATTAGATGATCCAAGAAAAAGCTGTTAAAATTCTTGTCCACCCCTAATCCAATGAGGTCATTTCCAAGTGTCCACTAGATATTGGTGCACGTATGATGTTTAGGAAAAGTAAGAAAAAATATACTAACGACCATAAATTAAAATTTTTATATTCCTGAATTCAAAGAGGGATAGCTAATACCAAGACTGAATACGCTTTATATCTCAAAAGTAGAGAAACCAGAATTTAGATAATCTGCATGGGATTTTAGATTTAGGACAGTGGCCCTTTACCTCTTTTAGCTTTGATTCGTTTTGTTCCTTTTAATTAAATTTATACTAATTGCTATTTTTCAATACCTTCTTCCTTCAACTGAAATATTTTTAAAAAATCTGTTTCATACTTTCATAGAAAATATTACTAAAAAAAAAATAATTTTGACACCTATTTCTTTTCCCTAAATTATTTATTGATATACTTTAACAAAGAAATAATAAATGATTCGTATAGTACCTATGTATTGGTAGTTCAACAATTTATTTAGTTTTAATGTATGCTTGTTCTAAGGATTATAATATTAATATTGAGCATAACGGATTTATGGTATTAATTTAAAAAAAAAAATAAAAACATTAAACGTAAATTATCTTAATATGTTTGTGACAGAGGATTAAAATGTTATAACGAAAATTTAATGACAATTGCTATGAGACATTGTTAGATACACAACTGCAGTCTTGTCTTGTCAGAACAAAGTGGGAAAACTAGCTGGAAGATGCACCGAGCGAATATGCAAGCCGGACCCCTTCCCGGGAGGGGGGGATGCAGCGGTGCAGGGAGGGGGAGGGGCGGGTTGGAGAGGGGGGGAGGAGTGGGGGCGGGACCTACCCCCCCTCCTCACTCTCGGATGCAGTCCGATGCACATTTGCAACGAGTGCGCTTAGTGTCGTCGACAGCTGCCATAGAGCCGTGCGTGCTTGTGCCCCGCTTCTCTCATCACAACCCACATCGACACAGGCAGTCAAAGTGTTCTCCTCAACTATATATGGCCCTAGCTCCCTTGGATTTTATCCAGCCCCACAATACTACGGTAAATAATTAAATATTATTTACTCATGCTTCTTAATTCGACTTCGTAAATTTATTTATGTTACCCGGAGTTAAATCAACAAACAAAAAAAACATTAAATAAACAAAAAAAAATCTTGTATCTTATAAAAATATTTTAGTTTAATTTTTCAAGAAAACATTAACTTCAAAATTTCCAACTTAATTGTTTATTAAATCGTAATGTCGAGTGTCTAACTGTTAATAAATTTTAATGTTTTGAGATGTTCTTATAATAATAATAAAAATTAATAATAATGATAAAATAAGAATACTACCTAGCAAGATTTATAAAATAAAAAATAAATAAATCTAATTAATTTTTTATGCTAATTTTCATTCTCTAACTGTTGATAAATTTCACCGTTTCGGTGTTTTCTTATTAGAGTAATAACAATGTTACTATTAACATTTATAAAATTAAAAAAAATAATTATTTTTTTATTAGTAAACCTGTGATTTTATTACAATAAATATATTTGCGTGTAGTATTTAATTATTAAATTATCTTATTACATTTAATTAATTAATTAAAATTAATCTAATTAATTTTCCGTGACCAAATTACTTCAAATCTTACACTTAATTTATGTTTTTAATTTTCCTCTCGATTTTGACTGCCTATCATTTAAAAAACTGTAATTCATTCCAGTATTTTTTTATGATTAAACTTAATAATAATTAGTATTTATAAGTTAAATAAAATAAATATTTTTTAATCTTCACAATTTTTATTTCTAATCTTATTTGAATGAATTTGATTAACTTTCCGTTATAATATTTACATTAGAACTTCTTTTTGTTAAGTGTTTTCGCAATTTTATGGTACCGAAGTATTTATAAGATAAAACAACAATTATTGTGATAGAAAAAATGTACTATTGATCGTAATCAAATTGTAAATTAAATTAGAAAAATCTAATCCCATTCTTTTCTCTTTAATATTTTAAATTAATCTTAAATATTTCGTATAATATTTTTAATAATTGTAAAATATAGTTTTATTATTTTATCACTTTCTTTAATTTCTAAAATTAATTTATTATAAAATTTACTATTTTTATAAAATGTTATTTATTCTCAAATTAATTCTGTTTATTATATACTTAAAATTATAGACATTTCAATAAAAAATAATTCGCTTTTTTTTTTTCATAAATTTCTCCGTTTACAAATACAAATTTATAAGTAATAATTTATAAATTAACTCTTTATTTTTTTTTTAATAATAAATAACAAAGAAAACTAAAGACGTGTCATGCAGCGAACCAGGGAAATGCACACATTCACTACCGCGTTGGTTGGGCTAGTCTCGCCGGCCTGGCTAGACGCCTTCCGTCTTAACCAAGATCAGTGTTGCCCGCTCTGGGTATATCTTGTATTTATTTTATTTATTCCAATATATTATTTGAGTAATTTTATTTAATAATACTATTGTTATGTTTAAAGTTGGTGCATATAATTATTCAGTGTCCTACCTATAAATTGACCGGATAAACTAATTTAAATACAACTCGTGGATTCGTACTATTTTTTCTTCTAAATAGTTGGTCGTGAATATTTTTTTTTTATTCTTGATTTCTTTAATTTGTACTTCAATAACAATATTTATAATGATTATTTATTTTATTTTTCTAATAAATACATCATGTTCATTAATTCATCAATGTTCTCATATTTATAAAATATTTAATATATCCGTTTTATTTATTTATATAATTTTTATTCTACACAAATTTAAATATAGGTTTGGTAGAATTACTTTTCATTTATTTATTTGTTTCATTTTTCAATTCTTACTAGGTCGAAATAAAAAATAAACAAATATTTTATAAAGGGCAAAATTGTCTTTCAAGTACAGTTTTACTTTCATAATTGATTAATACATTGAAAAATATTACTTTACTATAAAATTCAAGTTTTGGGTTATTCATCGGTATGAATGTTAAAAATATCTAAAAAGTGGATTCCAGTAAAGTACGTATTTTACATATTGTATATAGCCATCAACTGTTAAATAGCCTGTATACCTATTATTTTATTTTCAAAATAATGTCCAAATTGTTTGTCTATATTTTTAGTTTTACTAATTAATAAATTATTTTTTTGTATGTAAACAGTTGTAATAAATTTTATTGAATAATGGTATATCCCAAATCAATTATAAATAATTTCCTGTATATTGCTTTTTATGAAATTAAAATATCTTCATATAAATATATTTATAAAATATCAACGGAATCTTTGATAAATGAATATGTAAAAATGAAACAAAACAAAATTAAAACTATTATAAAACTAGTATCTTTTACCTCCATGTTCAATTTTATTTCAAATATTTCACTTTTTTTAAATACACTTCTGTATGATAAAAAATAATATCCATTTAGATTACTAATTTAAAATGATCTTTTAAAGAGGAAAAAAAAAATGGAAGAAAAAATTTTCTAATATATACGTATATGTATATATATATATATATATATATATATATATATATATATATATATATATATATATATATATATATGTATATATATATATGTATATATATATATATATATATATATATATATATATATATATATATATATATATATATGTATATATTATAAATCTGAATGTTATTCGTTATTAGTTTTAAAGTTTAAAAAAAAAATTCATATATTCATAAGTTTTTGTTCTTACTGTATTGAATAATTCAGATTCGATTACACCTTCATCATTTCTGTTATTTATCATTGTATTGTAATACTGAACTAATTTATGTTTTATTATATATATTTTTTTATTATGTAATATTATTACAAAATTGTTTAAGTAAGCCAATCTTAGAGAAACAACCCCTTCTTGGCAGTTGGAATTCTGTGTTATTGTTTACCTTACCGGCAACATTAACGGCAGTAGATAAACTCATCACAATAAAACCCAATAGCTGATTCATGGTCGTTTAACCGTTCATTTTATTACAATGGGTTATCTGTATTCGTCGTTTAAAAATAGCTTCGGGTCCCGCGATGTCTTTTGGAATTCAATCGCTTCAAAGCAATTTCTGAAAATTATGTGGCAAAAATCTAAGCCATATTTATATTTTCAGCTAAAGAAATATGAACAGTGTGCCCCAACATTTTATACTCATTTATTTTTTATATTCAGTAGATTTTATTGAGGATCGGCTAGCAGTGGTAGTTATTTAATTGGTTTACTCTAAGTTAATTTTTGAGGAGATAACTAACAGGAATTTCGCCTTAATTTCCAAACAACCAATTCTAGGCTAATGTTTTCTATATTGTGCCTTCAAACATAATACGGATATATAAATATATATTTTTTTTATCATTATTTTGGCCGTTTGAAATATCTATTGAATGAAATAAATATAAAAATCATGTCAAAATATATTGTGATATTTATTTTAATAATTTATTAAATAATTTATAATCATTTTAATAAATATGTAATTGATCTAATTTACTATATAGTTTTATTTTTGGTCAATCTAGAAATAATACAGGAAAAATAGGTACCATAGAGAATGTAACAAATATATGACATCTTATAAACAATAAAGTTAAATAAAATAGTAATAAAAAACATGATTTTTTATTTGTAAATTATGATAATTTTCTTTTATATATTTAAAAACTTTTTTCAATATTTTTGTAATTTTAAACAATAACTTGATTTCGTTCCTGTTTCAATCAATTATTGTTTTTGTACCAATTTTATATTCTAAACTGTCTAAGATAAGGAAAGTGTGAAAATTGGTTGATTTTTTTTATTTATGTGATTCTACTTAACACCCACGTGATCTGTAAAACATTTGTTGTTTTTATAATCACTTCTTTTTAGCTCAAATGATTATTTTAGATTTAATTAAAAAATCAAATCAATGTATGTTAACAATCATAATAGTGTAATAGTTTTATTTAGGTATTACGTTATTATTTAAAGTGGATTTTTTCTTAAAATTTTAATATTTTTTCAAAAAAAAGTTCCTTTTTTCCTACAAGTACTGGACAGTTATCAAGAAAAATTTATATGCTAATTTTAGAGAAAATAAGAATATTCTAATTATAAAAAGTTCGTAAATAAAAAAAAAATAGTATAAGAATAAAAAATAATAATCGAAAATGTTAACTAAAACATTTGGAATTGCATTTGTCTTGTTGAAGCTATTGAGCAGAATTACAATGAATTTTCGAAAATTCATATGATATTGTAAAAAATACATATAAAATATATATATATATATATATATATATATATATATATATATGTATATATATACATATATATATATATATATATATATATATATATATATAATCGTGTAAAAATGCGTGTTACTAGTTTTTAATATATTTGTATTTATACCTTATGAGTCGTTACCATACTTGTAAGGAGAAGAAAAAAAAATATTATTATGGGAAATTTACCATAGTTTCTTACGGACAACAAAGATTGTAAATTAATTGTATGGGTAAAGTTAAAATAAATGTAAAGACAATTCATCACAAAAATATGAGAAACATAGTGAAACATTGTCAATAAACCACACAATGATCTTATATGAGTTTTCTTATCTTATTTCTTTTTCAATTGAAAATAATAATTAGTCAGGCAAATAATTAACTCCTAAAATTTTGATATTTGGAATTTTTTAAAACTGATTTTGTAGAAATTTGTGTTAGAAAGGAAAAATGAAGCAGTCTTATTTTGAAATGGCCATATGAAGACTAAGTCTCCGAGGACACAACTCGTTCCATTTAACTCGTTCCATTTCTGATCTAACTCCGCTGATAATCCGGAAATTCAGTATTAAAGTCAAATTCCTGGAGCAAATTGGACTCGTAGGGGGTCTTTGATATCTAAGATCGAATCCCAAAGCGACTGGCATAGATTTTCATATACCATCAGAAAAATAATGCCTATAATTATTTATAGGCATATGCACATGGTACTTATAAAACATTTTAAGGAATCGCACTATAAAATATTAACTTAGTGGGTAATCCTGTGAGTGATTGTTCTGAAATGATATGTATATAAAAAAGAATATAAAATATAGTAAATAAAAAGATTTATTTTAAAGTTTTCTAAAAATAAACATAGTTAATAATTAAATTATATAGTTGACACTTATATCTCTTAAAATGGTGGATTACATTATTTTAACAAAAATATTTGTTATCTTTAATTAATTTACAACAGTAGTATAAAAACGATATTAATTATACCATTAATAAAACATGAAAGTAACTCAATGGTTTTTTGAAATTACGGAACAAAATTTACGTCACACCTACTATAAAAATTTTTTTTTTACTCCATGTAAGTGAAGATATGAAGGATGAAAAGAATTTGAAAAAAAAAAAACTTAAAATTTTCATACCAACCATTTTTCCGTAAAATGCGTTTTATCCGTCTAAAGATAAACATCCTATATAATTAACATTTTCTATACTAAATGTACTGTAATGACTGCTCAGGGATAATTTTACATGCCAATTAAAAATGTAAACTAATATTTTTACTAATAATTATAATTTAACATATTTAGATATTATAATTATAAATGCCGATCTGAAATCATCATATCAGTTAAGACTTAAATCTACAAAGAATGTCATTAATGATTCTATAAATTCATTCTCCCTTCAATTAATATTTCATTGCGTTTTTAATTTATGTTTAAAAGCATTTCTTTTTTTTTTTCTAGTAAAAAAAATAAAAAATACCAAGGAATTATTTAAAATTGAAAATAAAACGCAAATAACGCAATATTTTCATGAAGAGGCTAGTTATATGCAGCTGATCGTTAAAAAGTCATAAAATTTAAAAAGGCTATTAAAATGTCTTATTAAAACAGAAGCATTCTTTGCGTTATAGTTCTCAGTCGAAAGATATTATAACTAGATAGGATTGGAATATATTTTAAAATTTCCTTTTTTTTTAAATATTTTCATAATGAAACATCATCAAAATGTTCAAATGAGTTCAAACTTAGTAGTTGTAATGAAACGAAATATTTTATTATAATAATATTTTTACCTTCAATATTATTCTGAACAATTGCTCAAGGCGTGTGAATCTGAAACGCACGCTCTCTTGGAAGCGGAATTATATATCTTTTATTATTCATATATTTATATGTGGCAATATATTGCTTATATATTTATGTATATGTGTGTATATATACAAAGTTTTCCATCCCTTATCTTGTGCTTTGCAATGGCTCTTTGGTCCTTGATTCTAAGCATCTCCACAACAAACTATAATTTTTGCGGTTAAGAAATTGTTTTAAAATATAATCGTATTTTTTTAGCATCAAATTTCTTTATATATGAGAGTTCTTTAATAGGGCCAGAAAAAAAATTACAGATTTATTAAAACAATACAGATACTTATATTCTATATATATATATTTTTTTTGAAAATCAGTTGGTTATCGACCACTAGAAATATAAAACTGTAAAACGTTTTTACAATTTATAAATGATGTTTCAAATAATAAGTTATGTACAGCTTTTGAATACGCGCTTTACAAAATATAAATTTTTAAACTTAAATATGAACGCTGGATAATTATTATAATTTATAATATCATTAATAGTAATCAATAAAAACAAACCGTAAAGAAAATGAATGAGTTAATTTAATAACATTTTATACTTTAACAGCTAACCATACATTATGTGTAATACATTATAATATATTATGCTCTTTGGCTTCTCGCCTCCTCATATGTTTTAATATTTTTGATTGAGCAACTCTTCTGTAGTTTTATTTCTGTGAAGCCTAGACGTGATTTATTTATCTATTTCAGAAATAAAGTTATCAAAAAACAAATAAATGTTAAATATATCTATCTACCAACTGATCGAAAAAAAAAATCGCATCAAATAGGGCATCTGAACGATTCAACCTGTATGATTTTATTCTGTAAAAAACATTATTTTAAACTTACGATTAGTTGAAATATTATAAAAGATTAAAAAAATGAAAACATACGCTTCAATACTTTTATATCAATGTCAAATTCTTATAATTTGAACAAATTCTTGTTCTTCTCATAGTTTATACATAATAAGAACATTATAAAATTTAATACAAAAGGAAAACTATTGATATTTTGACTGATTTAGATTTATTATAGAAACAGAATGAGCAAAATACAAAAAACAAAATATAGTTTATTAATTGGTTTTTGAAAGTTGGAATTATAAGCAGAAATTGAAATAAAATAATATTTGAAACCGAATGTCCCAGCATTCATAAAATTGAGAAGCATCTAAAATTGAGAAAGACTTACTTATAAAGTCTACAATAAACGGTAAAAGATAAAACTTATTAAATGCAACTATAAACAGTTAATTGACCACTAGCCTCCCGAAGCACCGACTATTAATGTACTATCTATTAAGATTAAGTTATTACTAGCATTATCTCAATAAATAAATTTGTGAATAGAATAAAGACAAAAGTGAAGTTAAGAACATTAGCTGGGACAACTTGAGCAAGTTATAGGGAGGTGTTGTACAAGGGCCTATATCTCTGAGGTGCCTATTGTTGTGTTCGCTGTTCGCTTTGCAGACTTCTTTGTATGTGGTCTTACTCCGATAGATAAAGCGATTTTATAGCTGTCGTTTGTGTTCTGCAAAATACAGATAAAACTGTATCGGTTACATTTTACGGTTTTTCATTCATTTCAGTCTGTTTGAGTCTTTTCTTACCGAGTTAATCTAAGCTTTAAATATGGAAACTTTTCGTTTATACGTAAACATCTTTTTAATTTTATATTAAAAATGTATTATTTGTCTCTAATGAGGGCAGTAAATAATGCTATATTAATATTTATCTTAGCTATTCATTTTGATGAATAAGATGTTAGTTAAAACATATTGGCACTATTTTTCTGTATGGTATAAATTTCCTAAGCAAATTTAAAAACTTTATTAGATTTTAGAAACTCAATAATGAAGTTGAATTAACTCATGTTTTATATATATATATATATATATATATATATATATATATATATATATATATATATATATATTTCTTATGACCAATCACATTAGCTACAAGACAATTTAAGCCTGATTCCACCAAGTATAATTTACATTAATAATTACTATCGCGTTCAGGTACACCCGTAGGGGCTTGATAAGCTACCGATCAAGGAATTCCATACATTAATTTAAGTATTTATCTCATGATTGATAACTTTGTATACATAGGTTAAGCTTACACATCTTTAAAAAATCTATTAATTTCTTAAATTTCTATAAATAATTTTAGCAAATTTATGAATTGAATCAGTTATTCTTTAAGAATTCATTACATTTCTGTTTTATATCATACTTTTGACCGAAATGTTGGTAGCAGTACAGGTATAAATGGTCTGAGAATCGAAGCCCAATTAAGAACACCTGAAAATGATATCATTAAATTTAGTTGTGAACAGTTTCGGAATGTAACTATCAATTCAGAACTACGATATCTGTAATACGGCTGTTAAAGAGAAACTTTATCATATCTTGTACAATTGTCAGAGATCTAATGATTTGAGGAAATCAACTTCATTCATCTCCAATCTAATTGAGGTTGAGGATATGTGCAGTATTACAATTCCCAATATTAATAATATTGTAAAAATAATAGATTCCTTTTCTTTTTATAAGGGCGCATTATAAATCCGTTTCATAACCCCTAAAACACGGTCTAGAGAATTACGGAGATATCTGATATATAGCAGACATCTCTTCCAGCGGTCACCTTCGGACCAAAGTAGTTGAAATTAGGTATGTATGGTTGTTTTCTTGGGAGAACAATACCATAGAGATGGGAATAAATTTTAGTCAAAATTTCGGCATGTTAAATTTTTTTTTCTCGCGATTTTTCGTGTTTTTTATGTTTTTTCCCACATTTATAGAACCTCCAAATTGATTTAGAACTGTGTTTTCCAAACTTTCGGCATCTTTGTACCTCCTCCTATAATTTCCGTAACACTGACTCGTAAAAAAAAAAAAACATACACTTTAATAACAATCAAAATATATATTTTTTTTTCTACTTAATAAAAATATCTCATATGGACACCGCATGGCCTTCTTATACGCCTATTAAACAATACACACACCATTATAAAAATGTTACGCACCTTGAAACGTGGTTATTCATGAAAATCTCTATTTGTAATTTTTAGCACGATTCGTATTCATCCCTTCTAAAAAGGCGGGAATAAAAAAAAAACAGTTTTTTTTTCAGTTAAACAGTTTCAGGTAAAGTACCACTTCTGACTGTCCAATTTTTACCAAAATCCATAATGTTATTTATATTGATACAAAATTCTTACATGCTAAATCTGAGATGCATTGCATTATATATTAAGGTAATTTTTTATGAAAATATATTATGATCTTGAAGTAACGACTACTTCTGGTGACCACGGAGTAACCAAAAATGGAATTTCACAACTAGATGTTACAGCGATCCCAAATACAATAATTTAAATTTCAACGGCAAACCGTTTTTGAACGAACGTACAGACGTCACGACGATACTAGTCAAAATGGATTCAGAGATGGTCAAAATGGATATTTCCGTTGAAATCTGAAAACAAAAAAAATTCTCGATTATAATACTTTAGCTTACAAGGAAGTAAAATTAATAATAAATGAGAAATAGTATTCATCCATAATAAAATAAAAATGATATTATAAATAGCATTTATTAGGATCAATGAGAAGGATGAAATTGTTAATGACAGATTATTATAATTTGGTTCCGCGGCTGTTAGTTTTAATCTGAGACGCGGTTCGGTATTCAAAAGGCTGTTCCTTTTTTCCGATTTAATACCAACAAATGCAGAAAAAGCAACTTCACATATCCAATACTTCCGTGATATGCTAAAATTAGGGTCTCCAAATCGTTTTTTAAATACATTAACCAAACTCTTCTCGTACCCCTGGGGATACGTGACTCTCATTTTGGGAAACACTCAAAGTTAAAAGTTTGTGTGTGAATTGAGTGCGTGTTAGAGAAGTGCCTTTTGGAGTTCTTAACATTTTTCTCCCACCAGCACCAATTCGATACTTTAAGTATTGTATTTTAGTTACTATAAAAGATAATTTAACTTACGACCTTAGTGACAGAGCTCTATTGTTCAAGCTTTACTTATTTTCTTTTCTCTAATATAATATGTTCATAAATATTCGACTTCCTTTTACGTGTAGTTGTGTTTTGTGCACTTTTGTGAGAAGAATGAGGTATTGTGCATAGTTTTGGTTACCCTTGATGAATGAGCTTTTCCTACGTAGAACATTTTTTTTTTTTTTTTTAATTTTTTGCATATTTTATTCATTTAAATTTTCATTTGCCTTGTAAAATATATTTCAATTGCCCCTGGAGCAGCCTTGCTGATTGGTATAGCTTCATGGTACTTCATTCTTTCGCTAGTTTAATGTCTGTTGCTTCATTGTCAAACAAAAAAAAAAAAAAAATACGTTCTTATGGCATTCATGTGAGAAAAACTTTTTTGTAATATGATTTATGTTATTATTACTTTTAGTTATGAAATATATCGTTATATTTCAAAATAAAATTTCATTTCATTTTTCAACATATAAGTAATGAATTATGCTTCTTATATTGTTGTTTTTACCACCAGGAGTATGCTGGCAAAGCAGCAGCCAGTTGGCGTAGTATAAATTAATAAATACTTTTTTTTTATTATATTTATTTTTAGAAGAACTTTTATTGTGGTAATAGGAATTTTTTTATAATCACTGCATCATTGCAAATCAAATACAACAGACACTTTTTTGACGTGCCGATAAAACTGAGGTTCTAAAATAATAATTGATAGAAAATTTATTGTCTTTCTATGAATCATAAAACGCACATATTTCAATGATTGTTAGATAAATATATATAATAAAATGATTTTCATAAAATTTTGTTTCATATATTAATTAATTTCAAACACAATTTTTTTTTATGTAAACACTTGAACAAACACGAAATAAATTTTGGAGGGCTGACGGTCATAAATAACATCTGCTGGTGTAGAACTATTTAATTTTTTTCTTAATAAATAAATCATTGATCATAACACTTCCTAATTAAATTATCTAAATCAATGTCATGAGGTTTTTATTAAATTATTTTTTATTATTATTTGTTTCGGCTGCTGTGACCAATAGCGATGACTGCCATCTTAGATTACTCCGATGAAGTTGATAGCTTGTAAATATATTATTGTTTTTTCGATTCCATTATTTTCTTAATATGGGAAAGAGCTGTAAATATTCATCCTTTTCCATACTCTGAGATATTTTTGACATTCAAATAAATGTTCTACGCTTAACGGAGTTTTGTCACTTGATAGGTGATTTGGTAGGTCGGTGGGTGTAGCCCAAGCAGGTGGAAATGTGCCAGCTTGGTGTGTCAAATTCTTAGTGTGCTTATTATGCAGCATTCTTTCTTTGCTATTGCTTTTGGAGGCAGCGAGGCATAATTCTTATGCTTGATTTGACGGAGGTGGTTTTGTGGAACACTTTCCCATTCTTCTAATTTTTCTTGACTTCCTTTGTAATCACTTTTATCCATTCGTAGAAAAATGTTCGTTTCCGCTTATGTCTAATTCACCAAAGAGAAAGACTTTACCTTAATGTGAACAAAAAGAAAATAATGGCAAACAGGAAGTTCAGAACTATTAAAATCTTAACAAGTACTGCCTTCAGTAGTGGGCTAGGAATGATTGATATTTTGACTTAGGTGAGAGTAAAATATTCAGTTTGAAAATGGCCAATGATTTTGTATAAAAACAAAACAAAACAAGTCCGAAACGAAATACAATAAAATAATGTTTAAAGATACATATTTTGTATAAAGTTTATTAATAATTCACTAATGAATTAATACATAAACACTATTACAATAAATTGAGGATTAAGTGATTCTCGAATTTCTTAATCTACATTGATTAATATTATGAAAAATAAGTAGTTAGATGCATATTGTTTTAATTCCTTCTGCTCCGCTTGTACTGTACGAGTACATGTCACATGACATGTTTCAAAACGGATATCCATCGTCGAATATAACTTGCTCGAAACAAACTCCCGCAGACCGTCCCGTCATCGTGAAAGGAGGGCGGTGAAGGAAGAAATGCCGGAGGCAGATTGCCGTGAAAAACTTGACAAGGAAAAGAAAACTGTTGCTGAGGTGGAAAGGAGGGGGGGAAGAAGGACTAAATCTCGAGTCCTTATCGATTTCTGCGACACAGGACTTCACCGTCTGCTCTCATTGGAATGTTCCCATCATGTGGATTGAAACTTCCTTATTATCAGGTTTCATCAATTTAGTAATGGAATGATATTTTATTCAACTGAGGAGGAATTTAACTTAGTCTTATTCCGGTTCTAACGATGTCTGTTCATTTTTTTATTATTAGTCAGCGTTTATTTATTTCATTAATAGCAAATCAATTTAAATATCTATATAAATAAATATTTTTGCGATAATTAATAATTGTTCAGAATTTTTTTTCAAAATCATTTTCTTGGGGAATAATCTGAAATTCCTTTTGTTAAGCAGATGAAAGTTTTTTTTCCAAGGCCTCTGACCGAAAACTCACGATTCATATCTACAATAATGTTTTTGAATAGTATAAATTACTCATATTTTAACAATTCAATTTTTTAATAAAGATCAATTTAATAAAAAGGTTAATTAATATCAACCGATAAAGAATATGAAAAATTAAATACACTTCCAAATTTTTATAGTTTATTTTTTTAAAAAGGAGTTGGTATTCTTAACTAGATTTTTTAAGCCTAACAGTATGCAAGGAATTTATAATGCATACGGTATCATCATTGTATGCATTAATGCACGGTATCAATATGTATGCTTCAAATCAAATCTGCACTTTCTTAAGGGTTGCTCGGATTACTGAAGGGAACGGATTAGCGAGAATCCACTGTATCATTAGGTAGAAAAAACGTAAAAATGAAAACAAAATATGATATAACTACGCTATTCAAGCTTGAATTGAACTGTATTCATATAATGTCTCTTAGAACATAGTCCAATTAAGTTAGAGGATAAAGTTATTCTCTGTAGTTCTGTGAATTTATATAGTTGGTTCACAACTATGTGAATATGTTTACAAGCAGTGATCATTTTATGAAGAAATAAAATGTCATAAAGCATAGAGACAGATTAAAGTAAAATTCCTTCACTTGTAAAATTCCACTTTTTCGTATCGTGACACTCTTCTTCCAAACGAACGATATATTTTTCTTTAATATTGCTATAAGAATATATATTATATATTGCTATAATATATATATATTATATATACATATATATATATATATATATATATATATATATATATATATATATATATATATATATATGTATATAATATATATAAGAATATATATTATATATTGCTATAATATATATATATATATATATATATATATATATATATATATATATATTTCTTATACAGGATGTCTCAGCTCTTATGGGCTAAACTGTGAGAAACCATTGTACAAAAGTGTGCACTGCACGCATATATAATGCAGACTAATTTTTTTTTTTTTTAATTCTTTTATTGAGGAGAGATTTTACATTTTGTATTTTATCAATTTTTTGCTATCGAGTATGATTTAGTTGGTTATGTAATCGTTAGTAAAGTGATCTTATGTTAATTTGTATATATGAAGCTTTTTAGTCTTAGTGAAAGTTGTTGATACTGATATACGCGAATTAGGGCTCGTAAGTCAAATTTTGATTTCAATTTTTGCTATTTAATTTTGTTTTTGCTTAACCGTACATTTTGGTTTCGGTTTAAATAGATAAGTATAGGTCTTTAGTTTTTCAGTTAGTGGTAATTTCAATCTTCTATTAAATATGTGAAATAATAATTTATGTCTTTAGTGTACTATTTTAAGCACTGTCATTTATATTACCCGTTAAAAACGAATTATTTATGTTTATTTCGCCTTGGGAGTATACTACAAAACTTCTTAATAGTTAAACTTGTTAAAGAGTTTTTTTTTAACTGTTAAGAGTAAAAATAGTTTTTTTTTTAAATTATAATTTATATTATATAGGTTGCAGTGAATCCGATCAGTGTTAACAAAATTTCACAATGCAATTTCAATTTCAATGAATTCATTCATATTTTATTTATGGAACTCCTAAAATGATAATCTATGAAATACAAAAATACATGAATATCACAATAACAACCTACAATCGATGTAGCTCTTTCCGAAAGTATTTTTTTTAGAAATTAATTTTTATTAATCCACTTAAAGTAGTAAACATAGTTAATCGTGGGTGTTCATGGTGAGAATAACTCGGCAACCATTTGTAAAGGGATTGTTGAAAAACAACAATAAAAAATAAAAACAAACGCTATTAAATATTACTTGGATATTTTTATTTGAATGTTTGTTATTCTGAAATTGTTTTTAATTTGAATTTTGGAACTTTTGTTAAAAAAATTTACTGTCAAACTTTTATTTACTTGATTTGAATTATTTTGTAATTTAATTATTATAATTCATTAGAATATTTTGTAATTTCTACCCCAGATTGAAAATGACCCAGAGGTTGAAATGCTTTTAATAAAAAGGTGGATTGGCTGTATGGAAATTTCCAATGCCATTTAATTAAAAAAAAAAAGAAAAAAAAGAAGGTGGATCGAAATAAAACAAAATACTACTGCTGAAAAGCGACGAAAGACCGCATAAAGGAAAAGAAAATATCGAACGAACGTGTCAGGCCAAACTAAATAGAGAGAACATGTAACTGAAAACTGAATATCAGAGGACTTACAGAGTTGCTAAATGATCACGGAAATGACTTTTGAAGAAATAACACAAACTTGGAAAGACGATGAGAGAGAAAACTCAGTGAAACAATGATAGGAAGGAAAACCTCCAAAACAAGCCGGCGTATAGTGCGTCACTGAGTAATAGGCTCAGTCTGAGACTGGCCAAGACTAGACCGAAATGCGCAAAATATTTTTTTTATTTCTTTCACTTTTCTTCATCCCTTTCAATCTTATTACCCCATCATATTCCTAAATTTTATTCATTTGAAGATATGGTCCTTATGGGATTCCCTTAATTGTCCCTATGTCTGTTATCTTCACGTAATCTAGTTTATAGTAATTATAATCATTATAATTATTATTATACTATACATTAGAAATAACTAAGAGACATTTATAAGATTAGAAAGCTAAAATTTCAAGTAACTGAAGCCTCAGCCATTTTCAGTAATAAACTTTTTCCTATTAAATCATGTTATTGAATTAACCTTAAACAAATAATTTATCAGTGGCTGCATTTGATGTTATTGTATTGGATATTCTTGGGTAGTGTTATAAAAAAAAAACTGTCATTATAGCGTAATAACAAAAAGTATGAGTACAGGTCTTTAAATTTTATCATACATAATTATATAAAATATAAAATATACATATATAATTAAATGATAAAATATTGCTCTTTTCTCCGTAGCTATTTATATATTTTAAATATTCCAACTTTATTATTCAAGGTTTTATAACTGAAGGTTTTATAATCTTTTATTTTATAATTGAATTAATATTACTTTTATAATCTCTAGACTTCATGTTCTTGATTTAAACCTCTGTCCTGCAAACGTTACAGATTCTTCTTCAAGTTTTTAAAATAGAATTTAAACAGAATATTCAAATTTACGAGATCGCACATCAAGAGTAAAAATGGCACAACTCGAAATTTCTAAAGTCAGAAATTTTAGTAGTATAGTATAGCACCGTGGTGGTTTTTATGTAGAACTTAACCAGAGTCTAATGATCGTTTTAACAAAAAAAAACAACATTTTTTTGGCTTTTGTCCCTTTCTTCCTGGATTTGCGACATGATATATATAACATACAGTGAAGATGTTTTACTCCTAAAGCTCGTACCTTCTCTAAACTGCACAAATTTTTTTTTACTTTTACAAAATTTATATTACACAAAAGATGAATAGTAGGAAAATTAATTGCAATAGGATACTGATGCATTGTCAGGGAGAAATTGAAACACCAATAAGAGTGAATCACCCGATGCTTAGTAATCAAAATGTGTTTATTATCCAGTCTTGGAGAAGATTGATTTAAGCTTATTTTGAAAACTAGCTGAATCATATCTGCAATGGCCAGTTGAATCATCCATTGACTAATAGAATTCCCAGACCGAAAACAGTTTTGCCAAGAGTATTTAGCATTATTTAAAGACGATGAGCTTTTATTTGTATATTGACAATTTGCTATTTATCAATTTCTTAAGCTGTTGTTTTCTCCCATATTTTCCGTGAGAAATAATCGTTTTATCGTATTTTTTACCCTAAATAACTTGCTCTTTTAGGACCCTTATTTTAATTTTTAAAATAAAATTTGAAGGAATCCTTTGACACCTGGCACGTTCAATGAATTTTATCTTTAGACTATCTGGAGTATTGAGAAACGGAACCGAAAATATGAGAGGATTTCTTCGAATGTATACGATTTTTCTCAAAAACGATTTTTTTTCTCGGTATTTTGTTTTCAAGAAGAAATACTTTATAATAAATTTATATATATATATATATATATATATATATATATATATATATATATATATATATATATATATATATACATATATATATATACGAGTATATATATTTAAATAAATAATAAATAATTTATTATTTAGAATATATTTCTCATAATACTGTTTTACGAATAAATAGATTAAAAAGTTAATTTTTGAGAAATGCTAGTGGTTATTTCTTTTTGTTCATTTTTTCAAGAAAAGAAATCCCATATTTCATTTTTACAATAAATTTTTTTGATAAATTTATATTAATTTTTCTTCCTTTATATCCATACACTCTTTATTTAGCAATACAAGTTAGATTTAAGAATTTTTGGAGATTCGAATTTTAAGTTAGGAATGTGCAAAAAATAAATTATATTTATCAAAGAGCTTAAAATCTAAGAAGGAAAAACAGGATGCAGTTGTATTTATTTTTGAGCATAGGCAAAAAAACAAACTTTAAGATGAAATTTATTACCAGCGCCCAAAATCAAATGAAAGTACCTAATTTTAACTTCTTGTCCATTAATGCGAGGTTGAAAGTGGAAAAAATAGTTTGGGGCTACTAAAGAATTCCCATCGTACAGACTCCGAATAAAATCCGTGGTATCCGGGAGGTTAACGACGGATTATGAATTTTGGATTACGATTTTAAAAATTCTAAATGACAGATTTATTATAGTGACTAAAATTCCTTATCAACCGACTTGATTGAAACTCACTGCTGAAATTCTGTTGGGATCTCTGAATTCGAATTCGTGAGTATTGGATTGAGTTGAATACACTAATACCAAGACGGTTAGAATCCTTCGCCATAATTAGAATGCCATACTATAATTCCAAATTTTTTATTAGTAATCCAAAAAACACGGTAGTCATCTACAACGACATTGAAACAATTACAGATCTCCTGATTACGTTACCGTAGTTTATTGATTACTGAGAATTAGGCTATTATTAGCAGCCAAAAGTTCAAATGGTATACGCTGGCTGGAGCTGTAGTGTCTGGGTTCGAAACTCGTAAGGGCGAAGTGCATCTAATGTTCCTTCGGTTATTTGGCCAGTTTCCGTTAGTTGCAGGCCGCTGGAACGGTTCATCTGGCTTAGTCATAGCTATCTTCCTCAACGCTGTAGTAGCACGTCAGAATTTTTGGACATTTCAGCAACCTTACTATATTTTATTAAGAAAGAAACTTATTAAAGGTTTGATATTCTCCGAAAATACTCTGTTTTTTAATATTTTAGATAATTTATATATTTCTCTATTTCAAAGATTTCATTGTTTTGTAACTCTTAAAAAATTATTGTTACTGGATACACCTTTAAGATTTTATGATTACTATTATAAGAAAATGGTGCCAATGTATTTGTATAAAATATGACAGAACTTGAGTTCTCCTCCGATACCGACATCATAAGAGAATTTATCAAATAATCAGAAAAAAAAAATTATTTATAATAAAATAATGAATAGGAGAGACAGGGGTCAGTTGGCATAGATTTTCTATTTTTTCGGGCAATGCTTGGAAAGAATATGATGAATGCGAATATGGTGAATTCTTGGAGTGAGTACTGTCTTTAGTTGATGTCTTTTTAGAATGCTGATGGGAAATGTTTTACGTTCTGTCTGCATATATGTGATCTTTTTTTGATACCTGAATTGACGAAACATCCACCGGTTGTTTGTTTATCACCACGTTAGAAACTCTAGACTTCATGTCTGGAATCTTCAATTTATATCCTAATAATTATTTTATATCTCTTGTTGAGTTTTCACTCTTCTATATTAACAATACACGAGATATATCAGTTGCTGATCCACTCTGTGTTCGGGAGATATTCCTGGGGTCTCTCAGCCTCTATAAAGTATGCCTTTATTGGGTTAAGAGATAAACCTGCTGGTTGGACATTGATGCTGACCACATCTCTTCAGAGTATGTCTTTGTCTTTAACGGCACTTCCTCACCATGTATTGAATCTAGCACCATCCATGTGTTGTAGTGGTACAAGCTTTTATTAATAAACAAAGGAATACTTTATTTATTCTTTTTAAATTCTTAAAATTTAATTTCCAATTAATAATATTGAACTCATTAATAATACTCAATGATATTTTATAATTTTTAACTTTTCTAGTATCATAATCATTAAAATTATATTTTTTTTAAAGAAAAAGAATATTTTAAAAATTATTTTCGGCTGGCTGTAAATATGCATGATTATACCTGAGTGTTAATTTTATTGCATGTATATTCTGTTTATATATATTCTGTTTATATGATATGAATGGGTAAACTAGTTAGCAATATCACCTATTGCCCACAAGCGGCATATTTTTAATAAAAATGTGTTAATAATAAATAAATAAAAAATTAAATCGTATTCATAACTTTAATAAAGTTTAACAGTTATGGAAATGGCAATAGGCTATGCTAACGTGATTGTATTTTCTTTATAAAAATGAATAAGGCTAGAGATGTAAATCATAAGAAATAATTAAGTAGTACTGGGCAGTTAGGGTCGGAAAATATAATTAAACTTAATATTGTACAAAAAGAGAGGGTATTAGGTTGAAAAGAAAAGAAAATTATAATGAAATAAGAGGGACTTTGATATAGCCACTTATACCTCATTCACAAGATATAAATCTCTTCTGAAATTTTATTTTATTTTATTATTACCTTCCGTTTTAATGATTTCTTGGTTCTCTTCTTATAACTATAGAAATTCACTTTTATTTAGTTGAAACAATACCTGTATTTTACTGTTTGAAAAAATAAGTATCACAATATTTAGACTGAACAATTATTATAAGCTCATAGATATTTTAAGAAATATTTTATTTAAATTTCAATTCTGCGCCGTTGGGTGTAAGCGAAGCTTCGGTGTCGACGGTGCGTCTACCTTCCTAGCTGACCGTTAAAGTCTAAATTTAAATTCCGAATTGGCCAAGTCCGCTCTTTGTAATAGCTTGAATATAGTTACGAGGCTGATTGCAACCGTTTTCGTGTGTTATTTCTATTTATTTGTAATCTTTAATATTTAAATTAATTTTATTCTGAATTTCTTTGTAAACAGTCAGTTGATTGGTATGTTATTTTGGTTTACTTTTTTATTTAAATGAGACTCTTAATTTTTAATACAATATATCTTTTTCTTCTTAGTGATATTCTTCGCAAATCGAAGTTTCCCTCAGCCAAGTTCCTCCCTCAGTCTATTCCTCCACTCCTCTCTGTTCATCACTTCCTCTTCCATCAGTCCCCGTCCCGCCATGCTTTCAGTCACATCATCTCTCCATCTGACATCCTTAATACAATGTATAAATTATAAAATGACACAATTAATAAAAAAAAACAAAACAATAAAATTGTGTATGGCACTTTACTACGCAATTGGCAAGGGTTTTTAAATCCCAATAAAATTGGGTATCTATATAATCTACTAATTAAAATTCTGATAATTGGAATAAATAAAAAGTATTGCCAAAATTATATTTTGTACCTAATCATTCATGAAACATTAAGTTCTTCTCTTTTTAAATAAAGGCATTAAAAAAAAGTAGGTGATTAGCATAATAAGTATAATAGTCAGACAACTGTTAATATAATACGTCATATTTAATCGGAATCTCTCTCCTGCGTCCTCACAACTTTCCGGAAGATCACAGGGATTTGAGAACTTTGAAAAAACGACAACCTTGACTAAAGATTTAATAAAATTCCCAAATCGTCGTAAAAATAAGTTTTCATAAATTTAGCTATTGAATTTCGAATAGTAGAATTCAAGTTAAACTAGTACCTTGATAAATGTATGAAAAGAAAAATTATTTTACATTTTTTCATAGCCAATTGTACAATAAAAAACTTGCTTGAGTTAAAAAGTTTCATTTTCTAAAAAATGTCTAGCGATGTCAAGGAAAAAGGTTTCGTTGTGCTGTGCGAAGTCGTAGACATTCCTGGCCTTCATCTGGATGAATCAACTTCAAATCGGTGATTGACTTTGACTTAGTATTTGTGATTATGAATTAATATTAAGTTATTTATGATATAATCTCTGACTTTTCGTTGATTCATCCTGATAAACGAAGTATAATTTACCTGGCCACACGCTAACCTCTGTTCGATTTCATATTTTTGTCTGCATTTCGAGCGAAAGGGATTATTTTTATTTGTTTAATAATACTCTATAACTCACTGAACGGTAGGAGTTGATTGTAATACCGAAACGACGCATTCCTCCCAATAATTACATAAACTTCAAAGAGGCAGTTATTACGCTAATTGAAACGATGTCCGTTACAGAGATCCCAGGTGTTCTCCTTACCCATCATTACTCCCGGGGAAGAACCGCAGGGCCTTCATTAGATAAGAAGAACCGTCACCTGATGGCATCTACGAGAATCGATTATAAACAGTCTATGGACCTATTAAAACTAAAATTAACGATGCGTCAATGAGTCATTATATGAAACGGAATTCGGAAACGGCAGTTTATGTATTGTCTCCAAAGCTCAATAGTCGAGGATCATTGACCATTTAGGATTCTTTGTTGCCTTTTACGATCAATAGAAAATTACGCTATCATAATCTTTATTAATTACAACTCTTCAGCATTTCTCAACCAAGGAAGCTTATTAAGTCTTATTACGCAGACTTTGTGTTACATCACGAAATGGTGAAATCATAATCTAATGTATGCAAAATAAGACTTTTACCAAAAGGTAAACCTACAGACCTGAAACAATTCTCCCATCAACGTCTTGGTCTAACCTTTGGTCGTTTAAACGTCAGTTCTGCTCTGACAACTTTTCTAGTGATTCTTCTTCATCCTATTATTCTGGTAACCATTTAAATTCTCCATTCGAATCAGCAGAAAGTGCAGAAAGCTTTGTAAATTCTTAGCTTCATTTTTTTTTTTTTTTTGTGTAGTATGTGCGAAGAGAACAATGTTGCATGCTCTGCCTACGCCACTGCCTTGAACTTCTAACCATATGCAAAGATATAATATATATTGGTTGATATATGCTGCCAGGACATATATTGTTCCAAATTAATAGCTGAATGTAAAATATAAATAATAAATTTTATAAACATTTTCTTTTGGACGAGTTATCTTCATTTAAATGCTTATTAATTTTCTAGAATAATAATACTTCAATATCGTTTATTTAGTCTATTCCTTCTACTGTACGTTGGACTGGTCCATCCATTTTTGAGTTTCATATATCCATGCATATGATATCCTATAAATCTTTTCAAAGGTTTTTCCTAATTCTTATCCTAAAGCTCATTTTTTCCTATTTTTACTTCTTTACTTTAATTAAACCTAAACTATTTTTTATTTGTCTCATATATTATTATTATTATTTTTTTAATTGTCTATCAATATTAATTCTCTCTACTGATTTCCATAGTTTCATCACTTACTATGGACCTAATAAACGATATTGAAAAATGAATAACTAATGAAATAATAAATTATATTAATAAAATTCATTCATATATATTTATTTCTTATTTGTTTCATTTAGTAGCAAAATAATATAATATCTTTCATAATATATATCTTTTTTAATTTTCAGGTTAGTATTCACGAATTCGAGAACAGAATGAACGTGGTTACTGTCAGGTAACAAAAATTAAATTTTTGAATGGAATTTATTATTATGTTAAATAGTCTTTTTTTTTTAACACTGCGAAACGTAAACAAACTAAATAGACATATTGGTTGGCTAGTTCCACATTTTTTAGCTGGAGTATGCTAATTGATGTATCTCTCTGCAAATATTGAGAATAAAAATAATTAATTATTTATGCATTTATAAATTGTGTGCTAAGGATGAACATTATTTAAATACAGCTATGAGTCGTAAGTTAATATTTTATTTTACATTGAATAATCTTAAATTTTTATCTGAAGAAGAATGAAGTTCTGTTGGGTTAGGAATTCCCTAATTTATTTCTTTATAACAACTAATTCATACACCGGGACATAATTCCTGTAGTTTATTGTATTAATTTATTTTATTAATACATTCAGATCTATTGTTTTTTTTATTATTTAACACATTAAACAACGACATTCAGATTCGAGATGAAAAAGGTAGTCTAGTGGATAGAGGAGTTTTCCTATACTGTAGTATGCAAGTCCTGGCTTGGTCTTTAGTATTTCCTTTGATCGGAAAACTGGTAGGGTTTGTCTCATTGACTTACGTAAGTCGAAAGACTTCTCCGATTCCACTATCTCCTGAAACACAAATCCCTAGAAAGGCTTGTACTGGTGGTTACATCGCAAGTATTTTGACTTTTTTGGGGCATTTGTAGGATTGATTTTTTTCCATTTCATATGCAATTCAAACAATTATTTATGTTACTCCCTTTATATCATTTTATAAATTAAACATATATTTTTTTAATATTTACGTCACAGATAAATTAGTATTCAATTTGAATTATATGAAAATATCAATCCGTTTTGCTCTTTAATTTATAATAACGCTCCTTTGCAAGAGGTGTGTCGTAACTAAAAATATCGCATTTTTTTAGCAAATATAAGCATATACTTTTTATACTTCCATAGCGTCATATGTTTAACTTCAAACCTGAGTGACAGCAAACGCGTTTCGTAGGAATGTGCTAACACAAAAAGAATTTATTGTAACCACAAAAGAATATTATCTATACTTAAATCTTATCTTTAAATGTACATCTTGAGGCATGAATCTTTAAAAATAATTTAAAAATTGGCTCTCAAATCTTCTTCTCCCTTCACAACGAGACCTTGAAAAATTTTAAGTTGCTTTCAAGAAAACTGACAATTTTAAATCAGGACTCTCTTCTTTCTAAAGAGCAACATGCCACATAGCTTGTAGCACTTAAAAATGATCAGATGATTTTAAAAACGTTTGTGTTTAAACCAAAAGAGAAGTTCTGAAGGGAGAACATTATCAAATTATAATTTTTTGTAATTATTTCATTATTAGACAGCGAAGTTTTATTAAGAAATTTACAAGAAATTATTAAGTATTTGGTAGATTTTGGATAATCAGGTAAAAATAGAAACACACATAAAAAAAAAATTTGTTTACTAATCAAAAACGAAGGTGGGTTTGGGGTTATTGTAATTGTAATCTTAAAAAAATAGCTACTTAAATTACATAGATAATTTAGTTCTTTATTTATGGAAAAAAAATTACTTTTAATAAAGGTTCTATCAACGGGCATAAAATCTTTTTTTTAATAATAATTATAAGATATTATTATTTTACAAGTGGTGGTTCCACCTGAGCTTATGACTAATTAAGCATATGATATCTTGCTCGCAATATAGAATCTGCCACAAGAAAAGGGTCAGAGGTTGCCTAATTCTTTAAGGCTGCGTGTTGCGTGTTCTTGTCTCTAGCAGATCTACCGATCCCTATCTATATCCGGAGCATGGCCCAAATATTAGCATGACAAACTGATTCCGGTGATATGTCTTATTTGTATATTGTATTGTATCGTTAATTTCAATTTCTGTACGGTTTGCCTATGTATAACAATATTATTTTTTCTGAATTTAAACCATTCAAGACCGTTTGTATGGTCTAACGTCGCATACAGAGCTTTTGAAAGCCCAACAGTCAAGTGGACCGTCCCTTAGCAGGTTATCATTGAAATTGAAAGATATTAATAATTTATTGATAATATAGATAGTTACAACTTTTGAAATAAACAAAGACAATACTTGGCTGGGTTATTGAGAGAAAAACGGAGAGAGAGAGAGAGAGAGATTTATGAAAATACTGTATCACTATAGAACATCAGGGTTACCTAAGCGTTAACACTATAGTTATTTATTTTAGTTAGAACTTCAATAGAATAATTAAATACTGGGAAAAGTAACAATTCAATTGACATTGTTTAGGTTTTTAATCTATTTTTGTTATTACTACAGTTAATGACATTAAGTGAAAGGATTAAATGATATTGTTTATAGAATATATACAAAATGTAGAAATGATTAAACCGGTTTGCTTACATGCAATAATTTGCTGTTAAATTCAAATTTTGAACCTGATATATGTTTAGTGTTTCTTGAAACTTTATGATAGTCGTATACTTTAAAGTGTTTTAATTAACTTTTTTTTCAATTTATAATACAAATAAAAATAATAAGGTTAAAAATAGCATTGGTGGAACATAAAGAGATATAAACCGTTGTTACTACAATTATAAATTCTTTGTATAATTCACATTTTTAATTGTTTTTATTGCTTTCTTCCGGTTCAGAGAACAATTTAAAAATAAATAATAAAAAAACAATCATTCGTTAATCGTTCAGCAAATTACTTTAAATCGCAAACATGGACGCATTAGAGCGAACGAATAAAAACATCTCTTTGTGCATCCGTTCCCGCATGTGTCGGTGGGGTGAATAATTTTATTTTCATTTTATATAATTTTATTCACTGATGAATAAAATAAAACCTTGTTGATGTTCAGACTCTGAAGTATTTTTAATGATAATTGATAGCTACATGATAATTCATGGTAATGATAAAGCATTCTCACAGCTTTGATATTGATTAATTCAGAATTTTATAAATTTTTAAAATTAAAAAAAAAATTCTTGATGGATGTTGATGAACGATGTGCTTTCCAATCGTCATTATTCAGTTTCTACGAACGAGATCCCTCATCTGGAAGAATACAGAATAAATAAAAGCAAATAAAAAAATGATATGTTGATTTTATTATGCTTTAAACATAAACCTAGCAAAAAAAGATATGATTTTTTATAAGTGGAGACATAGAAAAAGCTGTAAAAAATATAACAAATAAAATAATAAATATAAAATTAAATAATTTATACAAGCCATCAAATAATTAAAGAATACGTTCAAATTAGAAATTTAACAAAATACTAAACTTCAGTCAGTTTAGTGCACCACAACAAAATGATCTGCACATTGAGGATAAATGAGCAAATAACATATATTAGATGTGAAATAGGTCATTTTTTTTTTAAATTGATACTTATTTTTATTATATTGACAACAATTAAGCTCCTTGAAAATCTTATCTATTCTGTTATCTAATCTTATCTATCTGTAGTTTAAGTACTTGAAATATTTCAAGAAATATACTTTGCTATTTAATATTCTCCCTTGGACTCCAGTACACCATCGAATTTCTCCCGTTCCAATCCTTACAATCAAAAATACTTCCTAAAATCCTCAATTTTCCTTAATATTCATATAAAATTATCCATAAAGACCCTGATTTCACATATATCCCAGATCTAGCCTAAACTATTTATAAATTACATACAAACCCAACAGAGCAGTCAATGAGGGGATTGTAGACGGAAACAAGTGGAACTGACAAAATTCACTTCAGGGATTTGTTTGGGCTAGTTGAGAGATAAGCATACTGAAAGTTTCCGAAGCCAGGAGCAGAGGCAAAGACAGGAGGGGAGGAGATCACATTTTTCGTTTTTTCGCTCATATTTCGACAACGGTTGATCCTAAATTAAACCATTAAATTTCCTACAAGAATGTTTCTATTTACTTTTTTCTGTTATAGATTAAGAAATATAAGCTCTTCAATATTACAAAAGCCATTTTTGACTCCATACTATACTGGACTATCCTTTTCCTTTAATTCTCTTCACTGTTCGTTATTTTGTAGAGCGTATATTTCTTAAGGTACAAATACGTAATAAAAATATTTCGTAACAAATACGAAAAATATCTAATGGGGACACCCCATGATTTCCTTGTACGCCTATTAAACTATAAATCAATGGCTCAAAAAGTAGCCATGAATTTGGTTATTAGTTCCCGAACATAGCAATACCTCATAAACGACCCTCGGCGTCGCGACGTCGATCTATTGACACATACAGACACACATAAATACACACGCACACATGCTCTTGTTTCTTGAGGTTTTATTCCGTTATTATAAGTCATTTTATTGCAGTTGGTAACAAATTCCCAAGAGATTTCTTCGTGTTCCTTGACAACATTAGAACTGTGTATGTCACTAGATAAAACATTGGAAATCGATGGTTTCAACATTCTAAGCGGAAGAAACCGCTTAACTTATGTCTTATTCTCCTACTTCAGACAGGAGCTCAGCTCACAAATGTGAGGAAAAAAATATTTTACACTCAATTTTAACACTTAAAACAAGTAATAAAATTGTTTAATTAGAGTGGGAAAAATATTGCTTTAATGACCTTTCGGAACCATATGATCTCTGTAATAAATGTCGATATACCTTTTAATCTAAGTTTCTTATGACCTTCGAGTAAAGTATCCCTTTCGGATCTTCAATTTCAACAAAAATCTACTATGTTACTTATATTGATATAAAAGTCTAATTTACCAAATTTGAGATGTTTTACATTGTATTTTAATATGATTGTTTATGAAAGTGTAATATGACCTTCAAGTAAAGTACTACTTCCGGTTTTCCAATCTTGACCAAAATTTATTATGTTATTTATATTAGTATGCAAGTCTTAAATATCAAATTTGAGAAGTTTTGCTTTATCTATTAATATAATTTTTGATGAAAATCAGTAATGACCTTAAAGTAAAGTACCAGTTCCGGTAATCATGCAGTGACCAAAAAAGGAGGTTCACAACGAGATTATATAATAATTCTAAATATAAAATTTTAATTGTCTACGTCTAACCGTTTTGAGTTATGCGAGATACGTACGAACTTACGTACACACGCCACGACGAAACTAGTCAAAATGGATTCAGGGATGGTAAAAATGGATATTTCCGTTGAAATTTGAAATCCGAAAATTTTCGCGATTACAATACTTCCTTTACTGCGTTTAAGGAAGTAAAAATGAATAGAAACATTCTTGTAGGAAATTTAATGCTCTTCAGTTTTTAAATAAAATGTTTTAATCTAGGTTCAACATCCCCCTTTTGAGCATCCATTGATTATACTACAATCTCCTAATATATCTCCGAGGCATTTGAAAAGAAGATTCTTATGCTTTAATATAAAACTATCATTGAAGCGCAATGACATGTATATTTTTGCCATACAGTTACAATTTTCAATAAATGAATAAACAAAATAGAAAAATATTCTCTCTTGATAAAAATCATTAATGTTTAAAAATAAAAATACAACTATCGATGATCCTGTACATCCATAGCTGAGAACACGTTAATCCTGCCGTATTTACAGGACGATTCCAGTTACAAAGCAAATACTGGCAGACCCCCTGGATAAGATGGCAGGCATGTGTGAGGAACTAAGTCCTATAGCGGCAACGTCCTCACGTCCTCCAGTTACCATGGAATCCGCAAGGACCATTGTCTTCTCTTCTCATGAAGACCTCTTTTTATATCCTACCGTTTTCATGGGACTTGCTCAATCCAACAGATGTTCTTTAACCTTTGCGGTTTAGTCTTTCCACATTTTTTTTTTTTTATCTTCATAGTTCGTGACAATTTTATTTATCTTGTTCTGTGTGCTGTGATCCTTGTAAGGGCAGTGGGATTATGATGTATCGAATGCTAGCCATCGGATGATTTAAGGATCAATATAACTTTCTCGTAGGATTTCTCACTGCCCCGAATTCGGGACTAGTCAGAAAGGTCGCAATAGAATTGACCTTTTACGCTCCACTTACTAGCTATAGAGCCTCGCGATTTCCACCTGAAATTTTCTAAAAAAATTTATTTATTGCATATAAAAATAAATAAATAAATCATATATTCAATTGAATTTTTATTGCAATAATATATCATAATAATTGCAATCATGTTAGATTGATGCTAAATAATTGTTTTCTCAACAAATAAATATATCTCCTTTAACGATCCTCAGTGGTCTTTCAAAGAAATATTATCAGTATTGATTAAGAGATGATAGAACCATTTTAATCCCACGTTTTTATATTTTATTTTACAAAGTCATTATTTTATTTTGTAATGTTTCTGTTTTCTTTTTTTTTCTTTTTTTTTTTTAAATTATTGAATCTTTTCAAAATCATTTACTAGTCATTTACGTTTAAATATAAAATATTTAAATAAATAAAGGCATTATTTGTTATGAATTTTCTTGTTTGGTGTATTCAGTTCAATTATTTCCTTTTTGGTGATATAATATTTCTAAAAGGAACATAATTAATTTGTTTTTTAATTTTAATTATTGGTTATTATTTATTTTTATTTATTCAAGTATTTATTTTAAAATTTTAATTTTTTTTTTTAAATTATAAAATGGTTAAGTACGTGCTGAATAATGTTTATTTAAATTATTTCTTTTTAGAAATACTGTGCCACCAATAAGGAAATAATTGAACTGAATATGCCGAAAATAAAGAAAATTAGAAAATTCAGAACATTTAAAATTATAATAAGTACTAACTGTAGTAGTATGTTTAAGAATATTTTATATTTTTACGTAGGTGGAAAATAATGGAGTTTGAAAATGCCCAATAATTTGGAAAAAAAAAGGCCGAATGTTTAAAATATTTTATAGAAAGAAGTTCTTGTCAATATCCTTTGGATATTTATATATTTTTTTAAATACTTTATTTATTTGCTAAAATTGTTAGAAATTATCAGCAATGTCGGGGTGAATATGTGAAATCTTCTCGCCTAAGTGAAGCACGTGCAAGTTGTCGCTAGCAGCGGATGAGAAATTCGATAACAGGCTGATTATCTTTCCTCAAATATCTGAATCTATATCCTAAACCTAACGGCAATCGAAATTCATTTTTTTATGATTACATAGCATCTTTTTATGATTAATATATCTGCTATAATATTTTTTATGAAGGTATGTACTAATGTATATAAGTGTCACTCAACCAAGTGTTCAATAATTTATTTAATTTTTTAGCCACGCTGGTCATCTACGTCATACATTATTTTAAACGATACTTTTTGCATTTTATTTTTTGTTTTATTTTGAATGTATGTTGATCATAATTTTGTATACAAATTTACGTGCACAATGATGGAAAACAATTTAAAGTAGCAGAACACACACGCATATATATATATATATATATATATATATATATATATATATATATATATATATATATATATATATGTAAAGGTAAATTCTAGTAAAAATTTCTAAGGAAATTAAAGTAGTCAATGCGGGGCCATGGGACTTAGGTCCACTTTTTGGGTTTTTTTATATCAAATCTCGATAACTCTGAGTATGTTTTTATGTTTGAGCTATGGAAACCTTTTTTAATTATTTTTGGGAGGTATTATCTTTTTTCTGATTTTTAACTGAGCTAATGTTACTCTTATGTAAGGGTTACTTTGGGCCAAGATGATTTCACTGGTTTAAAACATTGTGTAATTAGCTTGGGCCAAAAAAATACTTTCGTTCATAACAAAATCCAGTTCTAAATGAAAAGTATATGTGAAACTTGCCCCAGACAGTAGAATTTAGAGGACGCCAAATTTCGAACGAAATTTTATTTTTAGGTTATGGGAAAACATTTTATCTTCAGTATTTTTATTTTTTCAACTTTAATTCAGTCAATAAAATGAGTTGATGCTATGATATGATGATATTTGTTTAAACATGTACACACACACACAAAATACTGTTGTTTATTTTTATTGAAGGGGATGAATGAAGGGGTTGCAAAATTAAGGTTGCCTTCCTAGCAAAAATCCTAGTTCCGGTCCTGGTACCAGTAAACTCCAAAACTCAACCAAGAGGGGTTCCGCATATCGTACAACCCAGGGCTTCGCAAAATCGTACCGCTTGGGGCCCCTCAAAATCTACATCCGCCTCCGGGCTTAGAGTTGGGATAATACACAAAAATTGCCCAAAAATAGCTGGGCCAAAGTAGGTCATACTTTTGAGGTTTTCAGAATATTTTAATAAAATTAAAGTTTGTAACAGAAAGATATACGTTAATGTATAATGCAACCATACCAATGCCTAAAGTAAGTTGTGATAAGATCACAAAAATGCATACCAGAGACAGAACATTATACATTATAAAATAAACACATTATAAAAAGATTATTATATTACATTACTCCGAGAATGTTTAAATACACCGAAACTTAGGGATCTGCTTGGATCCTAGGGTTTTACTTGGATCTAGGAACCGAAAAAAAACGGGGGGTATTACTTTTAAAATATTATTGTTCTCCTAATCTATATGGCTCATCCAATTTACTCACTCATTCACTCATCTGAGTGAGCTTTACTTCATTATTTCAGAGCCACTAATCGCTCCTCGACAAAGTGACCTAACTCATCGAATCACTTAATTGGTTATTCACTAATCATTTCATGCTGGTGTGGGATCGTCCACACGGAATGTTTATTACTTCTTTAATTAGCAGAATGCCTTGAACAGATGTTTCATGAATGATGTAAGCGGTTCTGAATCTCATCAAGAATATGTGCAATTTATAATATATAAGCTTAATAATAAAATTGGCTTTGAAGAACTAAATTCGTATAAAAAAATTATTTTTAACGTTACAACTTATATCATTGCTTAATCGTTTACTTCTAGGCCAGAGTTCTTTTAATCTAGAAGCATAATTTTATCTGAAAGGTATCTGATTCGGCACAACGCATGGGCTCACAAATTCATTCGGCCTGTCCGTGTAGTTAGTCACATTATCTCATGGAACGTACTTAGCTCGCGTGTAATGCCGCAGTTTGACTTTTGGATCATAATCTTTGACTGATTTGTTTGTCATAACAATATTAACGGCCTTGCCATTTTGATATTATGTTGGTGACTATTATATTAAATGACCGTTTGTAAACGTATGCAACCTATTAATAATTATAGCTCTAAACTAAAAATAGAAACAATGGAAACTAATAAAATTTATACCCACTAAATAGAAAATCATATGATAAATTAGAAATGAAAATCAAAATAATATTTATTCTTGGATAGAATGCAATTAAGGATCAAGTTTAATAGTTGAAACTATAAAAAAAAAAAAAAAAAAAAAAACTCGGAAAGAGGCTTCGTTCATCACACACCCGCGGAGTTTTAAAGGGGTAGAATTACTTAGAGTGCAATTAATACAAATTGCAAAGGAGAATATATTATTATAAAATAGCAATCTCATGAATGAAGATCCAATCAGACTTTGCAAATTATGTTTTCGTGAACGGCGACGTCGTAGCTTAGTGTACTTCCTCCTTAAGTCCAAATCAAAAAAATATTTTTTCAATCTCCAAAAGCACATTTTCTCTATTAAATAGTATCAATTCTTGCTATCCAGCATTTATAGGGGCGGAGCTATGATTGTTAAAATATGGCACCAGAAGCCTCTTAATATTTTTCTTTCATAACATCCCAGGAGGAACGTTAAATATTCTACAATATTTCTGTTTCTAATATACTTGAAGATAACTTGTAACAAATATTGTAAAAGTAATATAAAACTGATGGAATTCAAAAGATTTTATGCATTCCACAATCTTGGACATCCAGGGACAGTAAACGGTAGAAATCTGTTAGAAAGCGCAGGAGCAATCAATGTATATTAATAAAATTGTGCTAGCCTGGAGATCTTCAATTTCGCTTGCTTATCTTTTGAATTTTATGACAGGACTCGCTGAGCATAAACGCAGTGAAGGATTTCCTCTTTGAAGGATTCTTTTTATTGTCCTGTGAAGGATTCTAATCACAGCGATTACGATTTACAGATAACAAGACTATTTTAAACTTTCATATTTACAGCTGTTCCTGATTATTCAATATTTTACTAACCAATCACAGAGCGAGGAGAATTGAATACTGACTATTAAGAGTATTTAGATAATTGTTTTTTTTTCACTACATTTACACATAAATGTAGTGAACAGCAACTTTTTACAGCAATGAAATGCAGAGAGTCACCATTAAAATTTTTAAAAACTCTATTTGGTGTCTATTTAAAGGGTAACGTTATTTTTGAAAAAAAAAATAAATCCATATTGGATTCCTGCCATATAGATCAGCAGGAGCCATATTTATCGAAAATCAATTAGTCATTAATTGTATTAATCATACAATAATTAATCCCTAATGCTCCAAATGATGAAAATTCTAAATCCTTAAGATGGACGGAATAATGCATAGCATGAATTGAATTCAAAATATATATCTAATCTATGTGGTATGATAAACGAATAAACGGAGTTGATTTTAATATATAATAATCATAATACATTAATTAAGGACCATATTGCATCAACAATTCTTTATATTTGTGATTTTAATGGGCTTACAACGTTTCTACCCTCCTGAGCCTTTTATTTATCTTTAAACAGCTTAAATAATTTTTCGAAGCTGTAGAGAACTAAAATTTGCTGATTTCAAGTAGGCACATGATTAAACGTTTTTTTTTTTTTATTATTTAACATGTAAAAAGATGAAAATTTTGTCTATTGTCTGATTCATTAGCAGATTTACATACAAGTATACTACCGTAGAGCTGCCTGCAGCTTAGCGCTCTCTGTGGTTTTGTACCACTGATAAAGAACAAGATATTAAAGCAATGATACAACGGTTTTGAGCAACGGAGACATTATTTCGACGAGTAAGTGCTTTCTGCCAGAGAGGAGCACTTAGTTAGTGTTTTTTTAACAACTAACAATCGGTTATGACTGTTGTTTCTTAGTTTTGTATAGAAATGAAATTATTGTTTAAGTACTGATTTCATAGCAATATCGACCTCTCAATCTAGAGATACAGGGCCTCCAAATTGGAAAATCAATGTTTGAAGGATAATTGAGTAGCTATTCGAACCGAAGCGTACAGGTCTTGTTCCAACAAGTCTAATCTAACTTCTTGGTTATTAATTATAATCTCTCAGATATCAGTTCAAATTTACCGATCAACGTTTCACTTATTCATGCATTCTCCAATAATAAATAATAAATGCAGTGGGTGGTCACAATCCAATATAAAACTAATATAAAATATATTGATAAGGGTTAGACTGCAATAATATGCAAGTAATGTTTAAAAAAAATTAAAATGAAATTAAAATTGCATTCTTGTACTACTTATATAATTACATATAATATTAGAGGAAACCTTGACGAAAAAATAAAAATTGACAATAATATGAAAAAAGGATTTTATGCAAATTAAATATAATTTTTATTTTTAAAAATGAAAAAAGGAGATTGATATATATATATATATATATATATATATATATATCAATTTGATAAACATAAAAAAAAAAAATAATAATTTTATAGTATGTCATTGTTGATGGAGCACATTATACTTATATAGTGAACTTGAGAATGGACAGATATCCTAAAGGTTAAAGGTCCGGTCTAGGTTACCTGAATTATTTACATAGGATTAAAAGATACAAAATTAAGCTTAAAAACACGGAAAATAACTGCTCCTTATCCCTTGCACTAAAATTTACACACATAATATGTAATGCATAGCGTATAATGTATACTGTTATCAACACTGAACTACTACCATCAATTAAAATTCAATTATTTTACAAACTCTTTTCTATAATTTCATGCTATTTTACGATTTTCTATTAAACTATCCCAATTTATATAATATATAACTTCATTGATATTCAGTTAATTTTTATTAAAGCATTATGTTTGAATCTTCGACATCTACCTTCGCTTTCTATGTCTCTCCTATTGCATAGTGAACATATCTCTGCATATTCTCCATTATATTTTTTATAATTTAATTTTAAAAGTTTATCGCTAGCCTTAAATATCGGTTTGATATTACATGTTTTATTTGTTACTAGATAAATAATTACATAAATAAATTATTTTCCCTTGGATTATAATGTAACTGTTTGTATAAATTAAATTTAATAGACCTGTTTGTCTATTCTATCTTATTAATAGCTTTCCTCATTTTTTAGTTAACTTCCTGTTCCACATTGTGGCTTTTTGCAATTTTTTAAAAATCATTAAACCACCTTACTTATTAATCATTAAAGCACCTTACTGTAAATATTTTGGTTAAAAACTAATTCGATACATTGATGTGTGTCTCTAATGTGTAGCAAGAAAGAAATTCCAATCATGTTCCCAAATGAATAATATATCGGGTGTATATTGCGGCAGGTTGAATAATTTTCTAACCAAATTCTATTATATATATATATATATATATATATATATATATATATACACACACATATATATATTCTTTAATTAGGGATTGATAAATTATTTGCCACTTCTATAAATTTGTTTTATTGAAAACTAGTTTCGAATGCTATACATTCATATTAGTACAATGCGAGAAGGAACCAGTACAAACTTTTCTGTTTGATATAATATAATCCATTTAAACCTTGAACTGAGGATGAATGTATAACATTCGAAACTAGTTTTCAATAAAACAAATTTATAGAAGTGGCAAATAATTTATCAATCCCTAATTAGATTGATCTTTCTATACCATCATGCGGATGTCAACTGATATATTCTTTATTTCTCCACATTTGTGCTCCCTACCCAATAATTGATTTAAAAACTGAATTAAATTTAGGTTATACTTGCCTTTTATTTAGTATGTTTATTATTTTATTCTAAAAAAATATTATATTTGGATAGAGTCA
Source organism: Rhaphigaster nebulosa (assembly GCA_948150685.1). Taxonomy (NCBI): domain Eukaryota; kingdom Metazoa; phylum Arthropoda; class Insecta; order Hemiptera; family Pentatomidae; genus Rhaphigaster; species Rhaphigaster nebulosa. The sequence continues at coordinate 113,408,786 of OX411311.1, read as the reverse complement.
CAGTCAATTATAATTGACTGTGATTGATAATTATCCATCACTTTTATTCTCTAAAACATGATTTTCTACAGTAGCCTACTCCAGCTGCTTTAGCCCTGGAGACTGTCGACATAGTTTGGCTGAAACGTTGACTGCTATAATATAATATATAATGGTACATAAAAAATTAAAGGAAATTGTTTATTTTATTTTATTTTTAAACTATATATCTATTTATCCTGACCGATCTCAGAGAACTTACTATTACTGACAATATTGAAAGAATACATGATGCGGTTAGTGACAATACTTACCATGTCTCCCATGAACACTCCGCAGTTGAGAAGGAGCCATCTCTACCCATGTTTGCCCAAACCCATAAGAACTCATTGGCTCTTGTTGGATGGAATAATTTATTTTATATGTCATCTATTTATTTTATTATAATAATTTTTGTAGATAAATATGCATAAAGTCCTATGTAATATTGGAGGGCAGATACTCCACCTCCAGTACCCCAACAGTTCGCAGAACAAGGACCTCACCTGAGTCGACCCCCAGAGCAGCTGTGCTAGATGTGCCTCCGCATCTCCACGGCGATGAAGCGTTCTCTGAAGCGACAATAGACCAAAGAGCTCTGCCGCTCCATTGTCTTCGAGTCGGGTCTTGGGACAGGTCGCGACATCTTATGCACTTGTATGCAGCTGTGAGGAGAGGTGCAGCTAGGACGTTGTGGCCCATGTAGTCGTTGAGAAAATTTGAAAAAGGAAATTTATGTAAAATAAAATTTTACATAATAAATTAAATTACAATAATTAAATTACAAATCATAATAAACAATATAGGCATATACCAGGCTGTTACAAAACTCCTTGTGCATCAGTATAGCTTCATTTCAGATTACATATTTTAAACATTATTGAATATTTCTCTTCAAAATAAAATCTGTTATTTCAACTACTTTCACCCATCTTTCTGCCAGTAATTGGTTTTGATGCCGGTACCATTCCTTTGGTTTTAAGTAAGAAAAGAAATAAGGTTTGAGTCTCTACTATGGCCGATAAATCACGAATAGCTGCATATGGGTCTTGGCTCACACATTCAAGAACGCCATCATCAACGACCGATGAGCGACTTGATCTGGGTTGTGTGGCAGCATTTCGATGGATAATTGACTCTGCGTCTATTGCACTCATTTTTTCGGCAGCTGCCTTTGCGGTTAAACCTTTTTTCCAGTAATGTCTCAAAAGATCGCGAATCACGATTTTTCTTCTAACATTAAACGTGCGTTTAAAAAATGTAAATGACCCCATAAAGCCAACTCAAGTCGCAAGGAATTAAAGGATTAGTCAGAGTAAACATTGACATAAATAGTAGGAACATAAACATTCTTATGGGATGATTATAAGAATTGAAATTAAGAATTGTGTTCATGCACTTTTGTAACAACCTAGTAAATAAAGCTTATTAAGATCAACGGAGGAACCGAAATACAGCGAAAACAGAAGAAAATTGACAATTTCTATTTTCTTCGTAAAGTTCTACAAGTAGCATTCTACTGCCATATAGCATGTTTTTAGTAAACATTTTTAATTTTCAAATATTAAAATATTTTTTTTTTTTAAGTTATAAGATACGAATAAGATGGGGTTAATATTGCTTAAGCTTGTTGAGGAAACTACGATAAAGGAAAAATCACATACTGTTTGAGGAAGTAAAATTTTATAAATATATACCAAATGACTGAACAGGATTAAAGTTTTTAAAAAAATATGGTGGTCCCTACAGAATTCGATAATAAATGTTTAATAATCCCGATATCAGTGCAGCCGCTATCAACCGCCGCCATTGTAAAGTATAAAAAAAATACATATATATTTTATGTGCTTTTTAACATTTTACATACAACATTATATATATATATATATATATATATATATATATATATATATATATATATGCGTGTATGTGTGTGTGTTTGTATGATACATCAATCTTTTATTGACCTTAAAATTTTTGAAATGAAAAATGACTTTATTGTTGTGAGACTGAGGTTCCTCTAGAACAATTAACTGGTTCATTTGTGTTGATCAGGACAGTACGGCACTACAAACTTTATATATATATATATATATATATATATATATATATATATATATATATATATATATATATATATATATATGATTTATACAAATATTTACACGAATATAAAGTAGTTTGTAATAGAAAAATCCAAAAAGAAAAATATATAAAAAATTCTGTAAAATAAAAACAAAAAAAATATACAATGCATGGTATACATTAAAATGATAAATATTCGCATAAGTAAATTGAAGTATATAAATAAAGCTTATTAAGATCAGCGGTTGAACCCAAATATAGCGAAAACAGAAAAAAAAAATTGTGTTAAGTAATTAAGAAACCAGCTCTTAAAAAAAGGAATCATGGTTTATTAAGAAATAGACAAAACATTATCCAACCGGTTTCTGAAATAATATTTGATAAACTGAAGTTTAGGAAAGCCAGCTTAATTTTTGTGTTCTAGACCGCTGTGATACTTTGTTTTTCACATGTGTTTAATAAATTAAAAATATTAGGAATTGAACTTTTTAAAAATAAATATATAAATGAGATAAATAAAATAGTTATGACATAAATGGAATTATTCTAACCAAAAAAAAAAAATTTAAATCCCTTCTATTTAATCATCTTTATCATATTTATTTGTTTATTAACCTAAAAATTGTTGGTTTGTTCAGATGTTATTTGTTCATTTCCTTTTATTTATTTTACTAACATCAAACTTTTCCTTCCTTTTAATAATTTATCTTTAAAACCCTGATTAGTAAATGCTGTTCTTATTATTTGTTTCATGAATGTTCAATTTCAGAGACCTTAAACTTCTTTAATGACTGGTCAGAAACATGGTTTTAACATTTTAATCAGTGTCGCCTAGTGAGTGATACTTCTTTTCAAGTAGTGAGTGGAAAATATTTAATAGGTGTATGACAATTATAAAAAATTCAATTGAGATAAATTATTTTTTCTTTCTAGTAAAAGCTATGATAAAGGCTTTTGAACACGACGAGGATCATAGCCACTCGATGATTGAATGAATACTGTTTCAATATTTAGTTATGTCAAGATAGGATTACATTCCAATTATATCATTCATTTCTAATTAAGTCCCAATTAATTAGTCTAATTAAAAAGAACAAAATATTATTTTTTTTGTGGTATTTTTCCCGAAAATAATTGACTTTTGACCTGTATCGGGGTGGAGGCTCTATATTTGGGCACTTCCAATGGCCTGCTTTGTATCAAATGACCCGAAATTCGGTATGCCTGGTTGTTTTCAGAACAATACCGTAGAAGTGGAGGTAAATTTCAGTCAAAATGTCGGAACATCCTAATTGTTTTTTCGTGGTTTTTCAGATTTTCCACGCCTTTACAGCCCTTCTAAATTCAGTTATAGGTTTGAAAATTTGTTGGTTTGTTGTTGGTGTTATATAAGTAGTTTTTAGGGTTCTAAAAAATTTTCACCACCGTCATTTTAATATTTTATTTTAGTGGTAGTATGACCTAAGTAACGGAGCTATGCTGCTCTTTTTATTTTTTATTTATGCACTTATGTACACTTTACTTAGCGAATATGATTAGTTACTGTGATAAAAAAAAAAGTTGCATGAATTTGAGATAATAATTCTTCACGCAGGTGTCACGCACACAAATAGTGCAACGACTTGCATTAATACTTAATATAATTTATACGATTAGAAATTCTTTATCCTGATTAGACGAAATCACCCGATACACTTGTCATAACTGGACCTAATCGATTATTTTTTTTTTAAATATATCAAAATCCATTGTTTAGTAATTTATTGAAGTTTATAAATATTGTTATTTGTGGCACATGGTAAGACACAAAATGAAAATTTCTGCAAAGTTTAAATGCTTGTTTGTTACAGTCAACTCGCAGTCATAATTCCATCATAATATCAATATTAAGTTTAAAGAACAAAATAAATTTCCTACAAATTCTTTCAATAAATTATGAAATCACTTTTAAAGAATTCAGTGTTGCCAAAAACTTCGATTCACAAAAATGTTAGATGCCATGTTTTACTCCGAATGCCTCATTTAATACCAGAACTAATTAATTTTTTTTTTATCTATAACTTTGTCATAATCAACGAAAATAAATATCAATCATGTGATATTTGTATTTATAGTGCATGGAATACACTATAAGGCCTTTCCTTAAGCTATCCATTCACGGTCCAAGTTAGTAGGACTACGTTGTACAGCTGGATTCATTCGTCCACTCACGGTCCTACAAGGGATCCGACCAGATATTCTAACCTGTATTTATCGCTTATCAATCTTTTAAAAAATAGGAAAATGTCGGCAATTTGTCTTACCTATGGCTTTTTTGGAAAAAAGGAAAAAGAAAGTTTGGACGAAAAAAATATTTATCAACCGAATAAATTATAGTGGTTTGAAAATGTTAAATGAAATTGATAGAAAGGATTATAAAAATTACTTAAGAATGGATAGCAAAATCATCTCTCTAGTATAACATAAGGATAAATGAGAAAAATGTAGTTAAGGTTTATATTTGTGTTATACGTTTTCATTTAAAAGATTTATATATTTTCATATTACTTTAATACAATATAACTTAACTTAATTATATTAGTTGAAAAATCGCATCAAATTAATGATTACAAGCAAATTTAAAACAAGATAAATTAGAGATTTAAATTAGACATTTAATTAACAAAAAAAGGATCCAAAATTATTAGTCCGAAATTGTCGCCATTCATTTATTCATTTAATCATATTATTTATTTAATATTTTAGCCCTAACAATAGAACGTTACAGTGGCGTTGTAAGGAATTTCCGACATGAGACCATATTTTCATTAGCTTATTACACTCCATGTTTCGGAAATACGTGTAAAATAAAATAATAAAAAAACTGAAGGTGTGTTTCCAAAACAATTTTTTTCTTATCATTCCAATTATTAGTTTCTAATTAAATAAAAATTATCAGTATGAAAAAACAAAACAAAAAACATATTCAAGGAAGAAAAATCCCAACCTAGCAGTTGTTGACTAATATTAAACAAAAATTGATAACAATTAATGACGTGGAAGTAAACAAGTGGAGTTTGTAGGACGACGATCGTACTCACGATCCAACGCTAGTAGGATGCTAGGAGGGAGGAATGCTTTTAGGACGATCGGAGAAGCCTACAAACATCCTACACGCTCTATGTAGTCCTACAACCCAGCTGTAGTCCGATATCTGGAGTAGTCCTACAGAGTAGTCCTATTATATAGTTCCATTATAGTTGTATTAAAAAAAGAATAATACGAATATTCATATTGTGAATACGGGTATGTATTTATATTCATTTCTTTAAATATGAATACGTATATTGTTGTATTCACACCTATAAATACGAATATTTTTCTTTTCTTTTAATATAAATATATTCGTATTTATATTCATCAAGGATCATCTTCGTGAATACAATTAGGATTCGTAATTAGCATGTAACTTACTTGTATCTTGAGTTATCGTTTTAACATACTGAGATAAGCTATCAGAACCAAATCTCGAATTTCAAACAGTATCTGAATTACAATTCTTTCTAAAAGTTTACTCATTTTTATAATTAAAAATGGAAATTACTTTCTATGTCGGGAATGGTCCGTGATGTGGATATCATTGAGTACATGACATCATGCAAATCTTAGCCAAACAAAGGGCCTAGCCTGCTTATACCGAAATTAACACAATAATGCAAGTCCTATGCATTTCGACGTCTTTGTTCTCCTCCTCAGGGTGCATAATTTGTCCCTATTGTCCTAAGTATAAATTTTAATTTATATCGAATTCGTCATATTAAATTTGTTAGATTAATAAAATATAAGTGCAGGTAAAGTAAATTCATAAAGCAAATTTATGAATTGTAATATTTTTTTTAATGACCAATACCTCGGGTTTTTAGGAATAATGTTTTGGTATGGAAACGGATCTAATAAGAATCAAAAGATTAAATGAGTAGCTGGTTAAATAAAGATTGGGCTTTGAGAGTTAGGATAAAAGTCTAAAAATATCATTTAAAAAAATAAAGAATAAAGCGAAATGTTATCTAAGTTTAATTTATCGAAAAAATAACTCCATACAGTATGCCATCTTTTAAAATATTTTCTTAAAAGATAAAACTTAAATTATTGAGGATATGAAGCACACGCAATCTGCAGACTGCAGTACTTAGGTGCTTAAAATATGTCTCACTTAAATCTGAAAATATTTCCTGGGCCAATGTAAATGATAATATGTTTTCTGGAGCTTACAATTTCTCTAGGACCTCTAATAAAAGAACCTGAGTAATAAAAGAGTGGAATGGCTCGAAGCGATACATGATCCTTAGATATCACAATAATAATTATGTTATAATACTGTTCCAGTAAAGGCCCCATTGTATATCCTCATTTGTCTGTAATACTTCGTAATATGTGGTGACCATATGATATATGATCTACATCACTACTTCGCGATACGTTGGTTGCATGCAGTAGAAACATTTTTTTTTTTCTTTAAAAGATGAATTTCTAATGGTTATTATGAGAAAGCATCAACAATTACCTGAAGAACTGAAGCAGTACACCTAAAGTAGGGCATTTAATCAATGATATCAAGCTATGGACTAATTAATTATGAATGTATGCTTAGAATGACTTTAGAAGCATTAAATGCTGTAAAAAGGCTAAAGGCCAATGACAATCACTCCAAACAGAACAATGGAACGATGGATTAAAATGAATGGAGTGAAGACGATTTTAAGGGCCCCACTGACTATCGCTTCGCTTTATCGTTTCCCTTATTACCGACAGATAGTGATTTAACAGATAAACTCGTTTTATAATAATTATAGTCAACAAATATTTCAACGCATAGATCAATGTAACTCTTGCGAATTAATGGAATGGAAATAGTGGCTCTACAATAGCAACATCATTAAATAATTTAATATTAATCCATTCCCAAAAAAACATTGAAAATATTGGAAATTTCAAGCATATTAGAAATTGTAAATCCACTAAAAATGTTAATTTAATTTTAATTAATATTTATATTGCTTAATTAATGGTAAAAAATCTGGTGCGCGCATCACACTACTTTCACTTACCTTCTTATTTTAAATAAAGTTTCCATTTAGATTCCATTAAATAGTATAAAAGAATAAATTATTATTTATAGCGATCATTTAAGTTTACGCGTTTTTATTTATAGTTATGCATGCGTGGAGCATTTGGAGGGGAGTAATCAGTGGCCACTTATAAATGTATGTATGTATATATATATATATATATATATATATATATATATATATATATATATATATATATATTTGAAATTGGGACCTTATTTTCAATAGGAAAAATATATAGTATATGCTGATTAAGATTACAAAATGGATTTTATTTTTGAATAAACTACACATTAGTTTTGGAATGCTCTTTGCAAGAAAGTAGAACTAGGATTTGTTCAGGCATCTACAAAGTTGGGAGAGGGTTATCTACAGTGAATGAGATTGTTATTATATATATATATATATATATATATATATATATATATATATATATATATATATATATATATATGTACATTTTCTCAGTATCCGTATAGATAGATGCTCCCACAGAAACTAGCTATGGCTACAGTGATCCACTATTAGTTTGTTGACCCTGGCGTATCCAATTAGGAAAGTAGATCGCCTGGGATTGTGAGAGTGGAGTGTGCATCGTGCGATACTGCACAACTGCATCCACACCTCTGCACAAAAACTGGACCAGACAGCCGATGGGCCTTGACCTGGATACACCGGCGGAGTGCATCTTCCAGGCAGCAGCTGTCTGGAAACCGAGAGTAAGTACTCTCTATCTGCCTCGGCTGACCACCTCCGTTGGAATATTCTGGAGAAGTGGAAGACGGCAACGGAAGGCAAGGAGTCATCAACCAGATATAAGTATTTCTTTATCGGGAAATAGAAAATTTTAAGAAAACAAAATTATATGATCAAATAAATTTTAATATTTTGATTAAATATTTCACAGTACCTATGTATTTATATCTGATTCGTATGAATGACGATTTCTTTATGATAATATCTTATATTGTTTAATTACATAAAATAAACTACAAAAGGAAAAAAAAAATTTATGTAAATAAGATGTCAACTCTGACTAATATATACTTATTATTGGGGATTACAACTATTGTCGATACTATCATTAGAATTTATATCATTCTAAAAATAATATATAAACCGTTTAATTTCTCTATGATTCGAAATGCATTTAATGAGTAATTTAATGAAAAATAAAAAAAAAAACTGACAAATCTTATCTTTGAAAATAAGTAGGGATATTTCTAATAATTTCTATCAGATCAAACACGAGGGTATTTATTTCTGATTAATTCTGCTTTAATGATTTCTTGCTTTTCCTACTCAGATTTCTCTCATTTCTTTAGATACTCCACAGATTAATTATTTAACTAGTTATTGTTGCAAACGTAATACAATGGTTTAATGACGTACGATTTTCCCAAATGATGATTGTTTATAATAAATATTTAATTTTACATTTTTATAATTTCCTAACTGCTTTTTTCATGCTGTAGTAACCAATATGTACTTGGTAAAGTTAAATACTGTAATAGTGAGGATATAAATATTTGTATAATGTGTTGTAAGCAATACAAGATTGTTCGACAAACTGCCCTTTTACAAAAAAAAAAAAAAAAAAGTCTGATACTATTTTCTTCTTATTATTATTTTGTTATATTATTGATTTTATATCAACCTTTATCAGTTACATTGCCACAGTTAGGGAATGCGACTTGAATATAATATGGACCTTTAACTTGAAATTTAATAGAATTTTACAAAAGGAGATCCCTCAGCTAACTTCTTTTCAGCCTTCTACGGGTAAAATCAGACATGCCCATTATTACAATTTTCTGTATAAGCTTGTTGTAATGTCCATTTTACTAATCTTCTAATTACTAATTCTATTTCTTACTCTAGATGTCAAGTTACTCTCCAGTCTTTCAAATCCCTTCTGTTTTCTGTCTTTATTTATTTTTTAAAGACTCTTAAATAAATATTTAGCAACGCTATATCCTAATTTGCAAATATTTAAATGTTAGCTGTTCATTTTTTTTTCTTTTTCTTTTATAAGCTTCTTCTTTCTAATTTATATTTTACTTTATGCCTCTAAAGTTCCACTATTTCATCATGATTGTACAATTTCAGATACCTTAAATTTTAAAAATAACTAATTGAAATATCGATGAAACATTTTATTATTCTTAGATAAAAGCTTAATATTTATAATACGAAGAATGGTAAATGTCCCAAATCAACGTTAATATTATTTGTTTTTTTAACTAGCAAAGTTTCGAACTCTTTTTCATATTAACTTCAAGAAGTGCACTTGAGAACGCGGAGTGTTCGGTCAGACCGAACAAAGGTCTCTGTCTCTCTACCGTCTGCTGTAACAAAAACTGATCCAGGTAATGCCATGAGCCTTTATATGTTCATTTGCATGTACACATCGGTAGTTTTATGCAACAAAAATCAATGCTATTTTTTACTTAAATATGATGAGACATGCAATATATTAAAAAACTTGCATATTTCTATAGAAGAACGTCTAGTATTGGCATTATCGTAAAAAATTTCATTTTGTCACTATCCATATTCATATTTTATGTTGTTGCATCAACCATGGTTTTGGTGATACATTGCAGTTGAAGGAACGCAAAAACAAAGACCATGCCATAGACAAGGTAAATCGAATTTTAGTTAATTTGGGAAAATTAAACTTGAAAACTCGGAATTGGATTCTTCAGTTCCATCTTGAACCATGACCGCGATGCATTGTAATTATTGTAATGAAAGTTATTGAAAACCAATCGTGAAAAAGTGGTAGTGGTGGTAGAAGGGCAGATATGAAAAGATGATTTCTCTTCAAGAAAAAACAGACGAATCACACGTTAGGAATTCTATGAAAAGTACTTGTTATGAGTGAAGTATCCCTTCAAATTAGCAATTTTCTGTTCTATGTAATACTTCAAATTTAAGATGGATAATAGTAAATATTTATGTTTGAAGTATTACCTATTTTATTACCATTTGAGCCTATTTACGATACTTGTACTCGAAAAATGTATCTAGATCAATACAATAATTAATTCAAAATGAGCAAAATTGGATTAACGACATGCTACATGTGATATACAGAAATGATGTTTATTTGTTCCACTTTAAATAAAATAGTTATAAATTATAAAATATAAAGTTGATTGCTTTACTTATTGTAAAACTGCTGACACCTGGCAATTATCAAGATGTCATCCCATAAAATTAACCTTCCAGTGACAAAATCCATGACACCACCAGCAGGCACTAAGTACCCCACCCTCATTTTTATCTCATCTCCTTAATATTAAACAGCATTATCTTTTTATTTACAGGCTATTATTTAGCTATGGAAGGTAAGAAAATTAAACTGGCCTGATTAAAAAAAAATTTAAGGTAAGGTAGGGTAAGTGCGTTCCTTGGGCAAGTGCGTTCATTCAGCCTTTAACGGTATAATGTTAGTCCAATAGTGTTAAAATGCTCAGCCAATGTTGTTTATTTATCATATATTAAGGTTATAATTTTATTTTGACAGTATTAGACTAATACTATACCGTTTAGAGCCGGTGTTTGCACTATGCATATACATCATATAACATATCATATAATTTATGACGGTGTATCCATAACCCCAGCTTACCTAAACAGGCAAAAAATCAATGATATAAAATGTTTTATATTACAACTCAATATTTCAATTGTAGTTATTGGATTTGAAGACTAGGGGTGATTTATTTAATTAATTTGCCAGCTTAGGTTCTTTTATTGTAGATCAAGATAAAGTCATACGAGACGTTTCGCCATTTGCCATTTTCAATCTGAGAACACAAATATAATAATAATGTCAACTAATTTATACAATGTGTTTCAAGTTATATCCTATAACTTTTTAAACACTTACATACATATATCTACTGACATCTTTTTATTTATATAATTATTAATATTCATTTGACTCTTGAATATAGTCTAATTTTGAAACATTGTTATCCTTTATCTTTATTAGTTTGCCTCTTTATTTTTTCTCTTTTTATATTTGATCTGCTAACATGAAGGAAAAAATGAATAGGATTTGTTAATATTTTCATGTATAATAATTGTGTTTTTTCTTTATTATACCTAAGCTTGAATATTCTTTTTCATTGGAAACGTTGTTTCGACTGAGGTAAGTTTTTCCCGTTCTTTTATACAGGCTTTTACAGATCTGATTACCTGATCTGAGAATTTATTCTTTTGTTTTTATGTTTAAGTTAAAATATTCGGCAAATAGTCTTCTTTAATTCTGTTAATTGAACTATTAATTATTACTTTATGTTTATTGTATGTTGATTTGTTTTATTATTTCTGCGTAATGGGTATTGATTTTAGTACAATCTGATTTGACATTTGAAACATTATTATAATTTTTAGCTATGTATATTGAGTTAATTGATACTTATATTAAGTTTTAGTATTTTTTTTGGCCAAATATTTTAACTTATGCTTAAGAACAAAATAATAAATTCCTAGATCAAGTAATCAGATCAGATTTTTTTATCCTGATGTACAATATAATAATTTTGAAGACCCTAAGCTGGCAAATTAATTAAATAAATCACAATTACGATTTAGTTCCAACTAAAGCACCCGTTTGCCATTAGTTGAGTGATAATTTTATAAAATCTAAACATAATTATTTCATCAAGAACTATACATCATGAATGAAAATTTTCAATAAAAGGAACAAATGATAAGCATGATATTACTTGAACGCCCCTATTCGTAAATATAAAAAAAAAAAAATCCTATAACAAAGCAAATTAATAAAAAAAACATGGGTATTTTCAGATATAAATTATTATTAGATAAAATTCTAAATATTCTGGAAAATGGATAAATAAAAAAAATGAATTATTAGTTTAACGTCCAAACGAAAATAAGAAATTATCTACTTATAAAGTCTTGTTTCTTCAAATAACGAATATAGTAGAAATATTATCCTATTCAAGTGAAATAAAAAACTCAACGCATGCACAAGGAAAATAAACTAAAGAATCAAAAATAATTCCAGGAACAGGCGCGTGGTGAGGGACTGAAAAATCATAAATTCTCAAAAACAGGTAGAAGGAGTTGATGAACGATTAGAGAGAGCGGTTGAAAGCGAAAGTTCAACCACCGGATGGATATAATTAAAAATCCTCAAGTGGCGCACTTTATACTCCAACACGCCTGCTGTAAGATTACTAAGAATATTTAAGCTACATTAATGATTTCATAACCCAATAAACTAAGCAATATTCCTGGATATGTTTTATTTTATGTATTATGAATACGTATATTATAATACAATGTATATTATAATAATAACGCATAATATATTACAAAATTTTAACAATCTCTTGTTCAGTAAATGTGAAGCGACCAGTTGAGCAGATGTGGATTGAGTGATGGGATCCAAAGGCCATATCTCTCAGAGCATCGGGATAGGTCCTCATTTATTGTGACAAATGCCGATTTATATTCATCTCCTTCCTAGAATCGATATTATTAACTTCGACAAGAAGATTAGAATAATATTTCAAACTAAATCTCTTCCAGATATGGGATAATGATAATATTTTAGCCAGAAATTTACACTCTAAGATCAACACTAAATCCATTTAATATATATTAGCAATTATAAAGAAATCTTAATTGGTATTATTATAATTTAGGCAAAAAATATTATTTAAGATAAGTACTAAAATTGTTGTGCATTTATTTTCAGAAATTTCATGCTATTTATTGCGTTTGATGAAATGGAGTATATTGCAGAGAAAAGTGCGAAATCACGTAAGTCGAAAAGAGGATTTACGTGGTACTGAGGATTTTCCTCGTATCGGTTGGTGAATGAGGAAAACTTTCCGCTGTTCAAGTTCATTCATAACTGGAATACGGTGCAAACTTGTCCAAGATACCGAAAAAACTTGGCCAAAAATAGGAAAACGAATTCAATATTTTCAAAATTCTATTCCTTGCAAAGCCTTCGTAGTCAAGGAAGCAATAAAAAACAGTCTTGTAAGCATAAAAGAATTTACTTCTCTAACGTAGGGAAGGGGTTCAAGTATAATAGTAAACAATAGATGTCAGAAGGAGCTATTTAAACTTAATGTTTTTGAAATATAGAGATTAAATTACGTTTGTTGTTTTATTGTTAGTACATAACTGTGATATAACTGCACCAATATTTATATAATTTAATTTAACATTCTCTCCGCCGCACTAAGGGACGAGCCATAGCGATCACTGGACATTCTCTAATATCTCTGCTTCTACTCATTATAAAACCTTGCTTCCGCTATCATTTTAAAGCTATTTCGGGTCTTTTCCGTTTCGAGTACCAGTTACTAACCGGTGACTTATGTGATAATGTCTGTTATTTTGCATGCTTGATTTAAAACATCTGTTGTTATTATCAACTAGCCTCGTTACCTGTTTTGTTTACACTACAAAGTTCTAAATTCGGGTAAAATAAATTTCTCTGCACTTGTTACTGATTTTAGTACCGAGGATAGTTATGTTCGTTATTATACGGATCAGGGTGTCATATCTCATAGAATACTGTGTGTAATGTCACGATATGTAGCCTCTCCATCAATGGAGTTTCGTCCGTAATTTGGAGATATAGAAGAACATGTTATACTACTATACCTCTATGAACTGGAACGTGGTTTCAAGGCTATAAGTTACCATTTAAGACGTCACTATGGTCTATATATTCTTGGGCAAACGAGTATTCTACAATTAAGTGGTGTGAAAAGGAGTTGCAAATGAAACCTGAAGATTTGGATCTATAAGTCTTTTTATATTGCATATTTATTTTATGGTTTAACAATGTAAATAAATGTTTATTTTTGTTGCTCGCTGCATACATTATTTATAACCTAAACTTTTTAGCATCATATGTAAACTAGTAATCACATAAATCACCGGTTAGTAACTGCGGTACTCGAAACGGAAAAGACCCGATATTTCAACGCACTATTTAAAAAAGCATAAATAGATAGATCTGTATCTATCTCAATAGATCTGTTCTTTATACCGGAAATGCTTTAACAATTATATAGGATACATTTTCTGTGTGCAGGTGTGTAGTATTATCTTAATATTGGGTGTTAAATGGAACTATAAAACATAGCAAACAGAGAAAAAAATAATATTATTGTGAACACAATTTATTTCAAAAGCGAATTTTTTATTGCCAAATGTAATCAGATTTTATTATTTCTACGACAATTATGCTGTAATCAAATAAAAAATAAGGTTTTATGTAAGTTTCGATTGAAACATTAAGCAGAAAAAAAAATGAAACTAACCAACATAGAAAGTCGAGTAGAAAAAAAAAAAGTGTAAACAGCAATTATTCAACACTTCGGGGAAACTTCCAGAAAAATGCAATTGCATGTTAATGATCTTGGAAAGGTCCTATGCAATGAACATGTTAATATTTTTCTGGGCTATTTCAGTAAATTGAAAAAAAAAGATACAATATAATGCGAAAGCCCGAAAAAAAAGACTTTAAAATAAAGAGAATGGTATTCTAGAAAAATTTACAGAGCAAAAACTACGGAAGAAGTATTCTATCATATAGGTATTATTATCTGATCCCGGGAAAAAAATCTTGTATCATAATAAGAAATCTCAAATTTTCAACTTAGGAAAAAACAAAATTGAAGGAAAGCGATTATGACTCAGATTCAATTGAATATTGATATTGAAGTATGATTAATTTGTAAATATTGCCGAACTATTAAATATTATTCTAAGTATTTAATACTAGTAATAATGGGAAGAAGAAAAAATCCATTAATATATTATAGGTATAATTTCTTCCATATATCTCAATATTCATTTATTGGTATATTTTACATAGTTCCACCATAGTTTCGGGGCACTCCCCCATTCTAAAGCTATTTTTCTTTTTACAAATGCACTGTAAATAATAAATAATAATAGGGACGGATTAGTACAGAAGAATTAGCTATTAACCAGACCAGTGTGACAATGATGAAAATATATGTAGTACACATTCCTAGTAATGTTTTCAAAGCATATAGAATTCAGTTTTTCTTATTTGTTAGCATTAACAGATTGAATTAATAAGAATATATCTAAACAATAGGAATATAGAGGTATTTGTCGTATGAAATGATTTATGTGCAATATTGGTATATAAATAATTTGTGTTGTTGAATTGTTTGATATTTGTAGAAAAAAAATACCTTGAGAATGGGGGAGTACACTGAAATGTTGGTGGAACTATTTGAAATCTACCAATAAAGGAATGTTGATCCGTGAGTCATATGGAAGAAATTATTACAATAATACATTACTTAAATATTACTGCATTAAGTATTGTATGCTTTAATTTATTTTTTATACCTGCCGTTTTAAAGAACACTTATCATAGCTCTGCAACTTATTTTATGTTTTTACTTATGTTTTGAAGCCGGTTTTATATGTTTTCGAAAGGTCAAGACTTTTGATCATGTTTTCCTACTTTCTGGACTATTTTGCGGCTGTGGGCCCTGCTCACTACAACTTTGGAGCCCGAAGGAGAAGGAGAAGAGGACCAGTCTCTTCCGGAAGATGGAACCCACACTCTGCACAGCTTATCTCTAAAATTATTCAATGTTTCACTTGCAGTAATGTGTTGTTACGCTGTCATGTTATTTTTTTTCTACTCGATATTATATCATTTGGTATTACTTACTACTTAAAATAAACACCACCTCAATATGATAAAAAAAAAAATTAAAGTTTTTTGTCTCTTTTTGAAAAGTTGGGATTTAACAGTTACGTGTTTACACATTTTTTCCGACAATATTTAATTATAATATATTTATCTTGTGAATGCTTGAACTTGGGTGATAGCTACATCACCTTTTTGTGCAACGACAGTTCATGAAGCAGTACCAAGTGCCTCCTTATGTTGATCCATCATTGGCTGTAGTGGTAGTTATTTATTTTTATTTTTTTGTAGATAGATAAATGTCTGTTTTTTACATGTGTAAAAACTGCCTGATAAGACTACCTATAGTTAGTACTCAGATTCATAGTAACCAAGGTTACGGCTGAGTACTTAGACTCCTAGAGATGACATAATCGGAAGCTAGACCGCTCCCCGACGTGGAAATCCCCGGCGATGCTAGCGACCTTGGCCGGGGGCGGCCCGTTAGGACCGCTAGACCTCGATTCCGCTCTTGCCGAAAATTCGTTCCTCCCATCTTGTCCAGTTCTCCTTTTGGCCAATCCAGAATTCGGTCGTCCATGAGGGGCTCGAGGTCCGAGGATCGACGTCTAGTCGATGGAGCATCTGCATCTCGGCTGTTCCAGGGAAACGGCACGATCTTAGGAGTAGGGAAGGTATTAGAGTGAGTGTTATTAGTAAAAGTAGTTTTTCCATGTATTAGTTATTTAGTTGCGTTTATTATTCAAGAACTGGTATAAACAAAGAAAAAATATTACATTGCTAATATTTGGTTGTTAACAGAATCTTGGAATTTACTTCGTAGGATTTTTTTTCTTATTTTTTTTTTAGCCTCTGAATTGATAGCTATTGATAAAGTGACAAATTGATAGCTCCCTAGAGATAAATGATTACAGTCAAATGCATCCATAAATTAATTTATTTGTAATAATCTGTTTGCCTCCTTTTCTAGGTATTTTCCACCTTCAATTTAGATAGATTTTATTAATTTTTAAAATAAATAACTGCTATAAATATGTTATTAACATCTCAATAATAAAAACAAATACATTCGAAATGCTTCATGAGAGCTTTAAAAAGTTATACATAGTAATGTTTTATTTTATTTTTATTGATTTGATCATTTACATAATATTGAATATATTATGTTAATATTACATGAATCATAGAGATAATTTTAAAAAAATCACTCATAAACTTCTTCCTCGAAAATGAGCAAGACTTACTTTTGACTCATATCAACATCTCTAATATTTTTTTTAAGTTCATCAATTTCTCGAACGTTGTATTCCACAATGATTGGGTGTATACGTTGTGCACATGAGAAGTAATATTTCGTTGTACATATAATTAACAAGTTTTAATAAAATAACATTTGTTTTGTTTTTAAATTTTTAATTAGGGATTGATAAATTATTTGCCACTTCTATAGTTTTGTTTTTATTGAAAACTAGTTTGCAATGTTATATATTCATCCTCAGTTCTAAAAACACACAAAAAATTCAAAAATAAGCAATTCAAAATATAGTTTGTTATTATACATATTAAATTAAATGTAATATAAATTAGTTTTATAAAACATTTATGAATTATGAATTTAATTAAGACAAGAAATCAAATACATGTTGGTACTCACCAAGGTTTAAATGGATTATATCAAACAGAAAAGTTTCTATTGGCTTGTTCTCGCATTGAATGATCAATGGAAGAAAGGTGGTGTGTTTAAAGCTAAACGGTTTAGGGGTCGGGGTTTTTCCAGTTATTCCGGTGAGTAATTGTTTTTTCTGTTATAGTTGGGAATAAATTTAAGAATGGACTTTGGAGATATTTATTTAGATATTTTTTTGATGTTTGATTTGAAGGATTTTATTATTTCAAGTGCTTCATATATATTTAAATTTAGACTGTTTTCAACGTGATATATCAATTTAACTCCAGAGTCTTTGATGAATTTATGGGGGTTTTCATTCAAATGGCAAATAGAAGTGGCAAATAATTTATCAATCCCTAATTAGATGGATCCTTCTATACCATCATGCGGATGTCAACTAATTTTTAATTAGTTTTATATTTATTTATTTAACTCAATAATAGTTTGAGTAAAATTTATGGCAAAATCAAATGTCTTATTAAGAGTCGTACAGTGCATGTACTAGAATGAACTCCAGCTAGTTCGTTGAATTACTTGCGATCTTTATTAGAAGTACTTTTCCTTTCAAACTAAATGTTCTCACTGCGTGGTCGTCTTTATTCGTCTCCAGGAAGTGCGTACCACCAGTTTAATAATAAATCCATAAATTATAATTTTATATTTCTTTTAATTTATATTTACTTTTCTTATTTATTTTCAAATTATTTGCAAATATTACTGCTCTAATAACTATTTGTTGTTTTGTTTCTTTAATTTAGCGACTTTGTCTTATTCCTTTAATCCAGCGATTAGAAATCTTCCTGGCTCAAAACGTTTCTAAAGTTGTGCACCAGGGTTTGAAATAGATAATTATTTTTACTGAAAAATCATGAAATAATTATAATTTTTTATCAAACAATTTAAAAATGCCTGATTTATGCATAAAAATCGATCTTTTAGTTTTATTGGTTCCATTTAAATTAATGATCAAACTCTGAGTGATATCTTTTTAGATTAATTAATTCTTTATACCAAAAAATTTACCCGGATATAATAATAATCCGACTGAATAAAAAATCGTTTTTTTCTCTCTGTTTGCTTTGTTGCTTATATAAATATAGATTATTGAATGTTAAATATCACTAAATAAAAATAGGAATGCTGTGGACTACTTATTTACAATTAATTTTCTCCAAAGAGGCTAGAATGATTTGCGCTCTCGGCAGACGCAAGAGCACAATGAAAAAGGTATTGGTTTTGAAGCAAAACTCTTCCTGTTCCAACTGATATGGATAAATTGACGTGCTTTATTACTTGATTAATGCTTTAAAAAAAATATTTTTAATAACTATCCCTAATAGAGACAATATTTTTCTGAAGTGAAAAAAAAAATAAATAGACGTAGGCCGATTGGTCTGATAGAGTTTCTGTGATTGTTTCAAAAGGCAAACAAGGAAATACAGCTTCAGATTTGGGTATTATTAATATAAGATAATATTTTAAAAAAATATTGCTCAGGAATGATCACTATTATTGATCGAAATGATTTTTCTCAGGAATAATGATCAAAATAATGATATTTTTAGCTGTTGATCAGGAAATAATTATCGATAAGATAAAAATTTAGATTGGATTTCATTTTAATTCATGTATTTTTAATTATCGATTTCAAATCCTGGTAAACAATCAATTGTTTTTACGCCATTGGTGGCCTCAAAGAGGTTTTTCTTTTAATGGCAAAAAATTTCTCGAATTCTAAGATAAAAATCTCTTGGATTTTTTATGAACAATAAAATAAATTAAAATAGATATAAAAGCATTATGAAAACTTAATAAACAGAGTTAACTGGATTTTAGTACCAGTGACGCGAGAATTGACCAAAGGAACTCCTCAAGTTTCTTATCCCATTTACCCTTTACATCTTGAGGGAGGGAGGGAAGAAGAAAGGGTTTGGGGTCCATAGGCTGAGTGTAAATATTGTAATTAAGTATGGGTGGGTCTTTGATGTTTTTGTTTAATTATTATTCTTATGTTTTCGTTTGTTTTACAACGATAATATTTTCTTTAATTTTTGTACATTTATCTTTTATTTTATTTCCGTAAAAAAACTACGAGTATATATGTATATATCAATTAAACATCTACCTTAAATTTGGCAGATTAAAAAATATAATAAAACTGAACAAAAAAATAAATGAATAAAAACAGATTGTTTACTAAATAGTTTTAGAGATAAAATGGGAGAAAATGCACAGACTTTGTTTTGGTTAAAATAATAACATCAAATAATCTTTTGTTGGCTCTTGAAATATCGGGATTGTGTAACTAGGAAGCAGTAAGTTGATTATCAATATCTAAGATAAATCCATTTATGAATATGAGCTTTATATTTTGAAAAAAAGTATATAAAAAATCAACAAAAACATATGAAATTGCTAATGTTTTATATTCATGTAAAAATAAATTTCTGTCAAAACTCCATCGAATTTTCAGTTACAAATTGACGGTGAAAATTGCCCAATATTCCGAGGAATGGAATTATTAGCCATTTTCTACAGGGAAAGTCGAATGGGATTCTGCGGTGTCATCTTGAAGTTTATTAGTGTTACATCAATTTTATAGTTATGAATATTATTGCAAATTTGTATGCACTACTAGGTCCAAATATCGAATGTAAAAAAATCAACTTTCATATTCGTCACTTTGAAACGCAATATTTTTGAAACGCATTTTGGCAGTATCTTGAACTCCTAATCAAGTGTTGACTCCTTTTGTCTTTTGGGAGTTAGGTACTCGAGACTATGCCACACGTGCCTTGCCTAGGGCGTTTCACAGTGACGAATATGAAAATCACATTTTTTCACATTCGATATTTGGACGTGGTACGGATGGGATAAGGTGTAAGAATTAAATAATATTTCCTTTCGAATTGCTTGTAAAATAATTTTATGTTAATGATTAATATTTCTTTTCTTTTTTATTATTTTTATTATTTACCACATATAGTTTGTACCTGTTCTACAATGGAAAAAGTATCCTAAGATTCTTAGTTATATTTTATTAAAACCATTGGTTTTTGAATGCATGGCCGCTTCGATAGCAGTGATGCGATGGTATTTTTACTAGTAGTAATCAGGAAAGCATAATTATTACCTATCACAGTAATGAATGTTTTAATTTCAATTTCGTAACAATCATATTTATTGCTTTTTATTATTCAAGAGATTATAAGTATAATGTTACTCGTAATTCATCCATGCTTACCTCGTCTCTTCGGCAGACGTAACAAAAACTGTTACCGGCAAGAACGACAGCTGACCGCTAACGGTGATCTGCGGTTGCACGAATTCAAACTCAACCAGTTCGTTCACTATCAGCTTACCGAGTGTAACCGATTAACTTTAATCGAAAGGTCAAGTCGATTATTTTTAATTTTCGATTGCTGAGCAAAGTTGTGTCCTCTACTTACTCTGCAGTCAAGACTCATAAGTTCAAGACGGATAAATCCTAATAAACTCGTAGATAGTTTCCGTACAAATCATAAGTTTGAATAGTAATACGATCAATCAATGTAAAAATTATTATTCTGAAATTGATAGAATTTAAAAGAGTAAACAAAATTAGAAAAATACTTCATGAGATTTTTTTTTTTAGATTACAATTTTTTTTCTTTCTTGACAGTTTTGAATGCGTGGTTTTGGCTATATTTTAATTAGTATGAAAAAAAGTTGTGTGGACTCATTTTAAATCCCTTGTTATCGTTAAATTATTATTTCCACATTATTTATATTTTTCTTTACTTTTTTTATTTTTGATTACATTTTATTTATTTATGTTTTTTTTATCCTTTATTATTTTTTAAATGCCATTATCCATCTAAGTCGTTTGTACCATGTAAAGTACCTTGTTCTTACACTCTCTTTTAACTACATATGACGATATAATACAGGTTGAAATTATAGATTTATTATTTATTTTTTTAGAATAGAAAATATAATTGATTAAAAAAAACTAACAACTTGATCACTATTAGGAAAAAACCGGCAATTGGTTAGAAAATTAGTAAAAGTTGTACTCCAAGAGATACAATAGCCAATACATACGGACCATTTACTTTCAGTTTCATGATTAACTACACTAACTTAGCTATCTGCAATGAATAATGGCACTCCCAACGAGGAAACTAAAAAGAAGCTGTTTGAGAGATCTAATTTCATGGCTTAGCGTAAACAAGCCCTAGAAGAGTCACTCCACCCTTAACGTTTTTATTTCAACACAGGGTTCGCTGATTGTAATTATTTTTCCACGACATGGTCGAATAAATAATTTAAAAAAAAAATTAATACACACACACACACACACACACACACACATATATATATATATATATATATATGTATGTATTTACTTAAAAACGCGTAGTTAAATTGATTATGATGATTCTACTATTCCCGTTTTTCCATGTGATTCCCATAAATGATTAAAATTTCACTTCACAATTCATAGCCATACTTAGTCGGTCAATTACCTCATACTTAGTCGTTTGTTAAAACGTTAACGATATTTTAGTATTGTATAATCATAAAGTGGTGTGTCTGTATTCTTATTTTATTTGAAATCACAGATTTGTCAAACCAATAGAAAGTTCATTCCTTACTAAAATAAAAATAATAAACTATCTCCCATTTATACCTTCTCTCCCTCCTTCATAGTATCCATATTGGAGGGTTGTGTATTTATTACATTTTAAAGGTTCTGTGCTGCAATAGGAACATTACCTGCATAGTAATATTTTTGATAGGAACATTATGTAATTAATGAAAAAATGGTTAAGAAGATTAAGTATTACAAAACATAAAATCATAAATTATGAAGAAAAACAAACTAAACGGCATTATAGAAAGAAAAAAAATAGTGAATCAATAGAAAATTAAATAATATACTAACTACAATAATATTTAATGTACAATAATAACATATATACAATTAAATGAGATCAATAAATAATAGTGATAATTAACAATAGTGAATCAATAAAAAATTAAATAAAATGTGAATTTCTATTATGCAATTGATTAAAATGTAAATTTCTGTATTGTGAATTTAATGTAAATGTAGATGGTTAGGGGTAATAACATGTCAATTTTTTTCATTTAAATACTATAAGTCTAAAAGAAAAGGTAAACATGTATAAGTCTAAAATAAGAAGTAAACCTCATCTGATTAAACATGAACATTAAATTTATTACCTTTTCAGGACTGTCTAAGCTGATTATCGATTGGAAAATTTTCCACAAGTATATAAAATATCAATTATATATATATATATATATATATATATATATATATATATATATATATATATAATACCTTCCAGACGCTACCGCAGCACTTCTTTCTCTTTATCTGTTCACTTAGTACTTTTTTTATAAGTTTTTCTCTCTCTCTCTCTCTCTCTCTCTCTATATATATATATATATATATATATATATATATATATATATATATATATAATACCTTCCAGACGCTACCGCAGCACTTCTTTCTCTTTATCTGTTCACTTAGTACTTTTTTTATAAGTTTTTCTCTCTCTCTCTCTCTCTCTCTCTCTCTCTCTCTCTCTCTCTCTATATATATATATATATATATATATATATATATATATATATATATATATATATGTGTGTGTGTGTTTTTGAATGTATGCATCCTACACATTTAATATAAATGATATTTACAGTTTCAGGCTTGTTTACAATTTGAATTTTTAACCTGTGACCAGAATATGAAAAAAATCATAGCCTGCCTTTGATTTTTAAAAAAGATGCATCCTCAGGAATATATATATATATATATATATATATATATATATATATATATATATATATATATATATATATATATGTGTGTATATATATTGATGAACGTTTAAATAAATTATGCTATAAATTGTTTTTGTCAATACTAAAACCTATTCAAATTTAGTTGCAGTAAAACTAATAATTTTTATATCAGGCGTTGAACTGTCTTGGTCGCATTCTGAGTTCAACAGTTCAATCGATGCCACTAATTTTAGTGGGAAAACATAAAAATGAGGTTGTGGCCTAGAAACAACAACTTAAATAGAACCGGATATAAAATAATACTTGAATAATAAAACGGATATTTCTGTCATTTATTTATAGAATAAAATAAAATAATAATTCATTGCAATTATTGATTATTTTTTCAATAATTTATCATTAGGGGTTTGCGAGGTTGTTAATCGTATTTAGTTCAATATAAAATTAAACCATAATTTTAGGAAACTATATGTTACGTACACGTTTGAATTATTTAATATTTCAGAGTTCATTATGCATTAACAATAAGGGAACTGTATAATAAATGCATCACTATAATTATAATTACAGTGACGATTAATCGTTTCTCAAGACGTGTTCAATTTTTGTTTGTAACTATTCTTGCTGGCGGACGAAGTCATCATTCTTAAGACACCGGTATATCAAAAATTATTGTTTTAAATTATATAATTTAATTTATCAATGAATTTTAAAACCTTTATTCTTCATATTTTATAATTATCATTACGAAATAAAAATATTATGATATAAGACAATGTTGTATATAATTCTTTAAAAAAAAAAAAACGTTTTAAAATACATTATTGAAGTTATGTGATACATTGATGTTGTCAGATGCGATTTATTAGTTTTATTAAGGTTTTTGTAGATTAATTTAATAAAGAGGGATAACTTATACACTTATTATATACACATATATTATATACATTATGTATATGTATTATTATGTATATTATTATATACATTTATGTTGTTATACATAACTGCTCGAAACGATTATTTGTAATAGAAAAATATAAATTGTGGAAGAAAAAATATATCACGGAAGCATATATATACAAATATATAATAGCTAATCTTCGATAGCATGTTTTTTTTCTTATTTCAAAAATCTGATATCATAAAAAAGTATATATTTCTTAAATTAAACATTTTTTACAATGTTTGGTTGGCAGCTATTCACTTTTTTTTTTAATTCAATTTCTTTACTCTATAGACAATAGCCTATTAGTTTATAGTTTCCAATTTGTTATATGCAAATAAAAAAATATTTCAAAAATTGCATTTTTTTTTTTTAAAGGCTTGTATAATGATTCCAAAACGCTATATATTTTTCCTCTATATTTATAAATGGCCGAAATATGAGCTATGAAACCGTTAATTGGCCGCGATTTCGAAACGAAAATAAAAGCGTCCACATTCATACATTATAAATTTATTTATTTTTCAGAATTTGATTGGTGTGTGTTAGTCTTAGAGCATTTAAAATTTAAAGTTAATCAGTGTTTGCGTATCGGTTGGAACCTCCTGAAACATTCATTTTCAATCATAAGTTTCAATTTAGTGGAGTTGATAGAGTTCAGCCGAGAACCTCAGATCTGTTATTATAGATTTTTCCAAATTTTGTAAATGAGGATTTGAATTCAACATAAGCACATGATATTTACTTTTCAGAAAGGGAACTAAACTATAAAAATAATCCTAGTTGTCATAAAAAAGCTTTGCCAGAAAAAATGGTTAGTTTTGAGAAAACAAAATTGAAAAATTATTATTATATAAATATGTTCTTAGGATGGCTGATTATTGTAATGAATTAAAAAAATAACTATTTCAAATATAGAAGTGAAGATTAGTTAAAAAATCAAACGGAATATCACAGAATATTAAAAAATAATAATAAATGAAAGATAGTAGAATAGAAAGATTGACAAAAAAAATAAATATAAATTTTAAGAAAATTAAGATTTTTCCATTTAGAATATTAATTTCATTAGATTATTTATTTTCCTATTGTTTCTAGAGTTGCATAGTCAAACTGTAAAAAGTTTAAGAATGGATATAGAAAGCCAGTACTGCATTGGAAAGCTATTCAACGGACTGTGGCAAAGTCTAATAGAAACCCAGAACGAAAGTTATCTTAACCTAACTTTTCCAGTATATATATATATATATATATATATATATATATATATATATATATATATATATATATTAATCAATGTGAAAACCGTCAGAATATGATCAGGGAACCAGAAGTCGAAGAACAATAGGACGAGTGAAGAAAAAACAAAACAAAAAAACGAAGTGTGACGCCAACAACTCTTGATTTATGCCAAATCATGGTACCTGTATTTTGGCCGTGGGAAGAGCCACTTCGCAATGTAATAGTAGCCTCGTTTACTTCCAAGGATTAACGTAAAACGTTGAATGCAATCAATTTCAAGTTCAGAAATAAACGAAACGTGTAGTTGATAAGCAGTTTAGTGAAACATGTGGCAGATGACGTGACAGTAGATGTTACTCCCGCGACAGGCACTGTCAACTATCACGCCAAACCTGATAGGAGACAAACCTAGGAGAGTTAGGAGTCCAGGAGAGGTGTCTTGTTTACCAAAATAATTATATTACACTTAAAAATTGTACTCAATTTATACTTGATTAAAATATATATATATATATATATATATATATATATATATATATATATATATATATATATATATATATATATATATATATACATACTGAAAAAGACTTTCAAATACTGGCGTGTCAAATACAAAATTTGCCATAAAATTGATACTTTGCGAGTTATGCGTGAATAAAATATTCTTTTCAACAAAACCTTTTTTCCTGTTTTGTTTTTTTCGAGGATGTATCTTATATATGAATAGTTAGAAACTTTAAGTTGAAGACTTTAGCCAAGTTTCTTTTAAAGCGTACGAGCCGTTTTTGCGCTACAGTCTATAGAAAAATACGTTTTTTGCATATTGCGCAGCCACTATTGCTCACAGGGTGCACGATTTCCTGGACAGGCATTTTGACAAAACCCTATATATATAGCAACAAAAAAAAAGTTCAAGAGGTAATCGTGTTACAGACAGACCAAAGACAAAAAAAATACTGTTTTTCCACTCAGAGGACTCTAAAACGCGTAGATTCGTTGAAAACTTGAGCACATCGAAATTATTAAATCAATATGAAATTAAAATCACCCGATTATAACATTTTCCTTATCTAGCAGCGATAGAAAATAATTATTGTTAGTTTAGCTATTATAAGTTTACTAGTCAAACATAATGACTTCCTTCAAACTCTGATTAGAAAGTAACTTTATAAAGGTTCTCTTGATAAAGTTAACAATAATTTATTTTTAGTGTTGTAATAATATTATTATTATGCTAGTTAGGGGACAAATTTTACTTCCGTATGAATAATTTAAAACATCATTATTTATTTTAAAAACATTATTTTGAACTTTAATGTATTCAATAAAATATTTTGAGTTTATTTTTTTTTTTCAAATTCAATTTATTGTCTATTGAATTTTATTTTTTTAAATGCGTCTTTATTATCTATAAACGCTATTAATTATCTATAATACTAGCTTGCACAGTTTTTTAATTGATAAACGCCATAATTTGATTCATGATCTGTGATCAAATATTTTAAGAATGAATATTAACCTTTTATAAAAATATAAATGTAAGTAATATTGACTAAAAAAATGTCCGCTTTGGTGTTTTATGAGTGAGTTGTGGGACTGTGATGGACCTAAATAGGCAAATTTGAAACGCTTCTTTTTTGAAATTCAACTTTTTCGTATTATGACACGATTAATAAATAGTATATTGTTATATAATACATGAAGTGCATTTTTCACAAAATCCAATCCTACCATGTATGGATATAAAATATCCTGTCTCGAATGAAAGATTAGGGTTTCTATTTTTTTGCTACAAGAAGACTTTAAACTTTATTATGAAACGTTTAAGTAAATGACTATTTTTTTATCTTTTTTTTTTATTTCTTTTCTTTTTGTTATCTTTTTTTTTTTTTTATTTGAAGTATTTACATTCTGATTTTAGACATTAATTTTAGCAGATCTAATATGATATCGAAAAGGCACCCTACTTTGATTTTCTCAATCTGTAGTTCCTTTCCTCTTGGTTGTGTAACAGAATTCCATGTGATTCATTTCCCAAGATGGAATCCTTGCTACCTAGCTGATTTGTTATACATGGATTGGAAAACTATAATGAAGAAAGAAATGTTGGTACTTTACAACCAAGGTTTTAAAGTCTTTACTAAATCAATTAATGCACTTACTGTAGTATATAGTCTCTAATCTAAATGTCATTACTACCGTGCACAATCAATAATAATGTCTGTATAGAGATGCTTGTAATCTGTGTAGGTGTTGAAAATCGTTTAATAACTAGCCTTATAATATTACATAAGAAAAGGTAGGATTATTAATAATCAGAGTCAGGTAAAATTTTAGTACTACAAAAAAAAAAAAAAATTGCGAAATTAATATAGATAAGTTAAAAATTTGGTGCGATGCGTGCATCATACAACTTTCACTTTCCATCCTAGAATAATTATAGTGAAGCGTGTTATTATAATAATAAGCGTGAAGTTTACAACAGACTTGAGCAGAGCGTATTGCTGTGAAGAGAAGTAGCTGTGCGGAGGGAAGGTGTGGTAGGAGATCCAGCGGTACGGTCTCGTCTGCTTTCGGACAAACTCGGCATTCCTTCTAGATTCGAATACTAATTAAATAAGTTCAATACGCTGTATCTTTGCTGATACTGATTGGATTAGGATAGATTTTTTTAGAGACTTTAATTACCTTATATATGATTTTATAAATAATTTAACATTAAATGAATATTTTTTGAGCTATATGCAAATCAAATTTTCTTTTCGTCATAACTTTTCACTTCTATTTTCTCGGTGATGCACTATATAAATAGATAAATTAATGGGCTTTAGGAAAGTATCGTAAAAATCGTTAGAGCCGTTTTTGAGAAAATTGTAAAAATCTGTAAAATAGTTTACTTAAAGTAGTACTTCCGGTAATTTGGTTTTAGCAAACAAGTTGCTTTATCATCCCAGGTATATTCCTTTGAGCTAGGATGTTCACATACTCACAGATATACTCATAGACCAGTTTTCGAGACTTGGCAACAATTTTTTACGATCGCAATACTTTCCGTTACTATATTTTGTATATAAAGTAAAGGTGAAGTGAATATTAAAATTAAGAATTGGTAACAATTGGTTAGGAAATCGATTGGAACTGAATCTAGGACAGTTGTACAACCTTTTTCCTTAACTCTTAGGTTATTCTCGCATATTCCCTATAATCTATGGTGTTCTAAATTCATTTTATAAAAATATCTAGGGATTTTTCAAAAACTTGTTTAGGGTAATGAAATCTATAATTACCACTGATTGAAGAAGTCATGACTCATAGATTGAAAAAAAAATTCATTCCTACACATGACAAAAATTCGTTCGACTTTGAAGGAATGATGCGAAATGGCAAGACCAGAGGTGCAGAGACTTCCCTCACTGCGCCTAGAATTTTGATCGCCTCTCTCTCACTGCCTCTGTTTTGGGTAACACATTATCTATTTTATACAGGTATTTCGATTCGGTGAAAACTGTGCGCCGACTCTCGGACTACTTAAAAATCGATGAATCAATAAACCATTGACTAAACATCGTTCAGATGTTCCATATATCCTGCGCGATGGAGAACAGATCATTCTTAAAGAGACTTTTAATCGATGTGAAAACCGTCAGAATATTATCAGGGAACCAGAAGCCGAAGAACAATAGAACGAGTGAAGAAAAAACAAAACAAAAAAACGAAGTGTGACGCCAACTACTCTTGATTTATGCCAAATCATGGTACCTGTATTTTGGCCGTGGGAAGAGCCACTTCGCAATGTAATAGTAGCCTCGTTTACTTCCAAGGATTAACGTAAAAACGTTGAATGCAATCAATTTCAAGTTCAGAAATAAACGAAACGTGTAGTTGATAAGCAGTTTAGTGAAACATGTGGCAGATGACGTGACAGTAGATGTTACTCCCGCGACAGGCACTGTCAACTATCACGCCAAACCTGATAGGAGTCAAACCTAGGAGAGTTAGGAGTCCAGGAGAGGTGTCTTGTTTACCAAAATAATTATATTACACTTAAAAATTGTACTCAATTTATACTTGATTAAAATATATATATATATATATATATATATATATATATATATATATATATATATATATAATAAATAGATTGAGTTTGTAGTGGACAAAATGCTACAAATAATTAATGTCTGGTGTGCCCATTCATAAGGCTTTCCTTATCTTATTAGGCGCTAAGTCCAATGTACGTTCGCTGATTTTAGTGCAATGAGAAATTTTTATAAGTTTAATTTTAATAACATTTTCTATCAAAAACAATAACGAAATCGATATTCCAAAGATAGACAGGCCAATGGCCGAAAATGAATTTTAGAACTCTGAGGGCCCTGAAACGCAAGGATCCGTTGAAAACTGCACATCCAGCATTTTGGCTCGATTACGATACCTACCTTACCTTGTTAGTGAGAAAAGTAAAAAAAAGTTTTATCAGAAAAATATATGTTAAGAACTTAATTCTTTCTTTTATTAAACGCGAACATAAACCCAACTCACTTCGCGACGAAGACAGATATAATCTCTTTTAGCTTAATCGCTGGCTATTTTAGAAATAATAACACACAACGAATCCCGCAAAGAGCTCAAGGACGGACTTCACTCTTCTGGGTTATTAATATTGCGGAAAAGCTAATCTTAGAACTTAAGAGCTCTTTATCGTGCGAAGTATCCTGAGCTCCCCTGATATTTTTAATATTTAAAAACGATTATATAACTTATATTGTCCTGATCTCGTTTTTTTGGTAAATTATATATATACATAGAGTTTTTAATATAATTTCTTATTCATGCATATACTTTGACTTGATGCTTGTGTCAACTAAGCATCGTTAAATAACCTTAAAAAAAGGATTTTATTCTCCCAAACCTTTTAAGCCCACATCACTGTCAATAAGCATGTATATATATTTCCTACTTCGATGCTTTCTAATTTCTCTCTCTCTCTCTCTCTCTCTCTCTCTCTATATATATATATATATATATATATATATATATATATATATATATATATATATATATATATATATATATATTTGTATATAAATATATATAGAACTAAATATAAGTAAAAATTTTTAAAACATTTCATTTCGAAACGAACCTTGCAAATACAATTAAAAATACAGGGAGGAAGGGAAGGGAAGAGAAAATCCCCGAACCCGAGTTTCCGTGGGGCCCGATGAAAAATGTATACAGTAAAAATATTTTTGAACGAATATATGCAATCAAAATCATTTAAATCTATTATAAATAATATTATATACATAATTTTATCATATTTATACATTTATATATAAGTTGTTTATAGTGCAAAGAGAAAAGCAAGTGTCTATTGGTTGTTGATGGGAATTATTGTTGTTGTTATTAAAAAATATTTCAAGCTCTACTATTGTTATTATGAACACTTTATATAAGTGATTATGATTAAATTATATTAAGTAATTAATTAACTTATTAATTTATTAAATTATATTAAGTAATTTAAGAAAAAAATTGTGATGCTTTTGAAGTAAAACAATAAACTCTTGTTATTATAATGTAGTATTTGATTTAATTTTTATAAAACCAATATTGAATGGGAGGGGGCCCACTGTATTACGGAGGCCCTATTTTCATTTTATACAAAGATAGAAATTGTTTTTGGACTGGTTGCGATACAGGCTAATACACAACAGCCTCTGTACAATTACCCGTTACCACTACAAGTACACTGGAGTCCATCCAACTCTTGGTTCTTTGGCGGACAGTTGCTGTACATAAATAAATCATAGGTCCGGCCACCGCAGACCATTTGGCCAGCGGAGTGGGCAGTCATTGTCTATGCTAAGGTATGATTTGAGCCGGTACGCAGAGGGTATGACTCCACCTGGTGCCATATGTCCGACCGCTAGTGGGGGCTACAACAGGTTGGGAAAATAGCTAATAATAGACGTATGATCTGTAAGTCGGGGGATTACGGGTGTCGTGGAAATCAAGATTCGAGGGTCTGTACTACGGGTGAGCTCTTCGGCGGAGGATGTCTTCAGTGGGTCGAGTTATTGGAGATCATAATGGGACCGGATGATTCTTTACACTTCAGGTAAGTCCAAAATGTTTGCATATTCTTCAGAATTTTCTGTCCATAAAATGTTTTTTTTTTTTTTTAAATTAATAACTGTATAAGATAAATCAAGAGGAATGAAGTAGTTCCATGAGTGAACACCTAACTGCCACACGGATTCGAGTCCGGTTGTGGCTCATAACTTATTTATTTTGCTACATCTGTCGTAGTGCCAGAAAACCTTACTGGGTCGCACTCAGCTTCTATAAATTGGGATGAGGATTAACCACATCACATCCTTCAATTACCGTTGGTCAAGGAACAGTTCTTCCTTATCAACAGGAATAAGCGGAGCGAAAGAAAACAGGGTGCGGAAAATATAAAAATAGGGCTCTTTCCAAGCAATATTTCACTTGTTTTATTTTTTTAAAAATATTAAATTGTGATGGTTGACAAAATAGGATAGTTTTGAAATGCCCAGTAAGCGGATCAAAAAGGCCGAAACGTTAAAAAATATTAATATATTTATTATGCAAATTAGATGCAAATAAAGATTTTGTAGGAATAATAAGTCCAGTTTTCTTAGTCTAATAAGATTAATTTTATTTAATAATTTAGAATCCCAATGAATATGAACAATAGTATAATTTAATAATAATTACTATTTTATATTTGCAACAAAAATTTCTCTTCTCTATTATCTATAAACAATATATATAGGTATTTATCAATTTGGGTACGCTATCAGAGTATGATAAAATTATGTGATATTATTTATTACTGTTTTTTTTTTTTTCTTTTCTTAGCCCCTGTTTTGGGATGTTGGGGTTTGAGATACGGGGAGTAGGATTTGATAGAATCTCTTCTTCTGTACAGAATTTTGACTCTATTATTCAATTTTTTTTGCAGAAAAGATGTTAAGAAGAGTATTGTAAATAAAAATAGTTCGAGCTCTACTTTTTTTTTTGTAAAATATTTACTAAATTAATTACTTTTAAATTAGACTATCATTAAGTAATTTTGTGAAATAAATAATCGGTTTTATTTTATGTAAAATAAGAAAACGGTCCACTCGATCCGTAGAAAATTCTTCATAAGTTTTTTGGAGAGTCCATCATGCAGTCCATATCTTGTCCCTGTGGAATGAGATCTAAGAGGCATTTAACCGAACTATTATCGCTTCCAGAACGGTACTTTTGACAGAAGAATTTGAAAAAAAATCTCTT
Source organism: Rhaphigaster nebulosa (assembly GCA_948150685.1). Lineage (NCBI taxonomy): Eukaryota > Metazoa > Arthropoda > Insecta > Hemiptera > Pentatomidae > Rhaphigaster > Rhaphigaster nebulosa. Next base: position 113,375,877 of record OX411311.1, on the reverse strand, counting down.
AAATAAATTCAAAATCTTATTTAATTTAATTGAATTTAAGTGGTAATAAATGCAAGAGAGGGTATATACCGATTTAACTCATAAATTTAAAAGTATAGCCAGAATTCCTTAAAACAAAACTAATAACAAATAATTCATTCGTTATTTGTGACTGATGAAATTTTCGTTTAAATAATATCCAAGTCTGGCTCTACGCATATTAAATTAATACGCATAAAAAATTAAAGACATGTGAGGGAAGCTTAAAATCAGATATTGTGTCGGTAGGTACGTTGCAAATAACTACCCTCGGATAAGTAAAACGCTTTTCTCCCAACGAACAATCATTGGAACAGGCTTTCTTTAATTTTTAATAATATAAGATTGTTCCATACATCTTAGTTTCGTTTAAATAAAACAAAAGTGGGTAACTGTGAATCCGATGCATTGCAAATTACTGTCTTTCCCCGGGGTCAGTAAATATTTTAGTAGCGATAATGTTAGGGACTGATTTCCATATGAGCTGATGCATGGGACCGGGTTTGAATGCGTTAAATGTTTATATAATGAGTTATTTAATATTATCAAGTAGACCAGGCTACCACTTTATGGAACGACATATTTATGTGTATTTGTTAATAATATTTCATGATTTTGTTTTTATTATTCATTATGTCTTTGTCTAATCTATTCCAAATCCAATCTAAAATACTTTTACAATATTGCTTGTTTCGGACTATATAGTTTTTTGTGGTTTTATTTTTATAGCGACATCTTAAAAAAATAACTTCCAATGTTCAAATTGAATGTGAAAAAAAATTCAAATATAATTTAAAATTGTTCATATTATACATTCAGTTACAGTAGTTCATGAGCTAAAACATCTGTTACTATCCAAATATGGACACGCATGCTATTACAAAAATAGTTTCTAGCGCTAACAAAAACAAATTAAATGTTATATTGCAAGCAAAAATGTACAACAAACAGTGAATACTGGTTTGTCATTAGTACCGCCAGTTAATGAAAAAGCCATAATCATTATTATTATTATTTCATATAATAATTCAAACTGACCTAAAAAGTTATGTAGAAGTGAAAAGTTGATAAAAAAAATAAATAATAATTAATTAAAGCCTCTTAAATAAAAATTTAGGGAGCGGAGTAGCTCAGTGGTAACGCACTGTATTACCATGCTCCTGGTCCCGAGTTCGAGACCGGCTGTGGTAGATAATTATTTATTCAGTTATCAGCCCCGTATCGAGCCTGTGGGATCAGGAGACCCTCCTGAGGATCACCCAGCCTCTATAAAGTGGTTGTCCCTAATTGGGGGAAAATTGAGCGTGCGCTCAGCCAAATCACCTCCTTGTACAACCGTTGGCTTGGAAACAGTACGGTCCTTACCTAGTGCTGAACCCAAGACCCTACATGAGTTGTAGTGGTACAGGTTTTAAGTTCTTAAATAAATTTAATAATCTAATGTTAAAATAAAAAGAAAGATACCTAAACAAATAATACAAAATATTTGATGTGGACAACACATGACTTCCTTGTACGCCTATTAAACTATAAATCGGTGGCTCAAAAAGTGATTTTGAATTTGGTTACTAGTTTCCGAAGATTGTAGTATCTCAAAAACGACACTTGGCGTCGCGTCATCCATCTATTGACACACACACACACACATACACAAATAGGGAGGAAAACCAGTATTAAACACTCAATTTTAACACTTAAAACAAGTAACAAAAATGTTTAATTAGATTGGAAACCAAATTGCGTTTGTAACTTTTATTACCGAAACATATGATTTATGTATTTAATTTAAATATAATTTTTGATGTAAGCTTATTACGACCTTCAAGTAAAGTACCCTTTTCGGCTCACAAATTTTAACCAAAACATGGTAAATACATTCATCTCTATATAAAAGTCCTATTTACCAAATTTGAGATGTTTTACATTATATTGTAATATAATTTTTGATGAAAGTCTAATATGATCTTCAAGTAAAGTACCGCTTCCGGTTTTCCAATTTAGACCAAAATCTAGTATGTTACTTAAATCGATATATAAGTTATAAATACAAAATTTTAGAAGTTTTTCAAAGTATTTTAATATAATTTTTGATGGGAATCAATTATGACCTTCAAGTAAAGTACCACTTCCGGTGATTAAGCAGTGACCAAAAAGGGAGGTTCACAGCTAGATTTTTAACAATCCTAAAAACAGAATTTCAACTTTCTACGGCTAACCGTTTTGGAGTTATGCGAGATACGAACGTACGTACGTACAGACGCCACGGCGAAACTAGTCAAGATGGATTCAGGGATGGTCAAAATGGATATTTCCGTTGGAATCTGAAAATTTTCGCGGTTACAATACTTCCTTTACTCCGTACAAGGCAGTAAAAAGCACTGAAATTGTTATTACTATTCAAAACCTATCAAATAGAAACTTGTACAGAAACTAAATGATTGTAAATATTCGATTGACTCATAGATTTACGCCATACTTATATAATCTAAATCCAAACCATACCATGGTACCAAAACATTTCCGTGAATCGTTACAATACTTTGCATTCTGACATATTGATTTTAAATAGTAGTTTGCAGCATTTAAGTTACATTTTCATTATTTTAGCAGGCTTAAACTATGTCCACTACTACACATGAATACATTGTCCATTCTCCATTCTCTTTCCTTGAACTATTAGCATGTGTTCAATTCACCTATTCAATTCAGAAAGTCATTAGATATCAATTTAAAATCTGTAGCACGTGCAAAATAATTTAATAATTAATGGATTAAAATTAAAAATAGACATTGGTATGAATTAAATGGACTGTATTTGCATAATATTCATGTTACAAACAAAAGAATTGATAAGGATCTCCCATAAAGTCTCTAGGTCAGAAAATTGAATAAAAACAATTGACTCACCCAAATCCGGTATTTAGTTCTTCCTCCAATTTCTTCATCTACGGGATGATTTTACGGCCTCTGATTGGTAGCCTTTGATTTTATATTCAATTTTTCTCTTGTTCAAACTTGGAGAGTTGATAATAAACCTTTTAAAAATAGAGCTCGGATTTATGTAACTAACTTGAAACCGTATGATTGAGTTCGAACAAAAAACACCCAAAAGAATAATCTTATTAAAAAACATATGAAACCCGTCCTAACCGAGAATTTGAGGTTTTCATTCTTCCTTTTTATTCGCGTATTGACGACCGGAAGTATTTACCTAATTTTTACTTTCCCTTAAGAAGTATATAGTAAGGGGAAGTATTGCGATCGGAAAATTTTCGAATTCGAGTTTTCAACGGAAATACACGTTTTTAGGTCCACTGAGTGACACAAAAACGTGTGTATCTCACAAAATGGTCGGTGTGTATGTAAACAGCCTAGCTCAAAAACGAAAAGTCATGTTACAGCAACTTTTTCGTCAAAATCGACTAACCGGAAGTATCACTTTATATAATCGATTTTACACTTTTTACAATTTTCTTGAAAACGGCTCTAACGATTTTGATGAAAATTGGCTATAGTATTCTCCATAATGACCTTTAACTTTTCATTTATGTATTAAATCACCGAGAAAATGCAGGGGAAAAAGTTATGATGAAAGGGATATTTTATTTGCGCTTAACTTAAAAAACATTAAACTATTTTAAAAAATCATCAAAATCGGACCAGTATTAGCAAAGATACAGTCTATTTTATGAGGAGCACAAGACCCTAGATGGATAACCGAGCGCATTCGAAAGATGACGGATGCGATCGAACCTTCTTCCACCAATCCGCCAATCTGTTGTAAACAATACGCTCTGTAATAAAGTAATTTAAGAATACAAAAGCGGATATTAACTTAATAATTTCTACTTTCACATTATTTAATGGAAAGAAAATGTTTTAATGGAAATTAAACCAGAAATTTTTAAAATATATTTGCAACTTGACAAAGTTAAAATATATAGATAGTGTACAGACTTGTTGTACTAAAATTGTTTAAAAAACTGTTTTATTATACTTAAGTGGGAGAAGAAGTGAATGCTGCTGAGTTTATTAGAAGCAGTGTTTATGTGAACTCTTTAAAATTATATTAAAAAGATAAATATTATTATAGGGAAAGTTGTGCGATGCGCGCACCGCACCAGATTTTTACCATGGCCCTTGACATCATTTATTTATATACTATTCTTATATACCATTCTTAGGTACACCGGTTAACGATATTTACCTATTACATAAGTAAAATAATGTTTAACAACAGATTTTTGTTTTATATTAATTTTTTTTTTGTTGCAGGAAATATTAATGAACTGAGAAATAATTATTATTTATTTTGTTTTAAGAAATATTTTATATATTTTTTCGGTACAATCATTTTACGAACGAAAATAAATATTATATACAATAATCTAGCAAGGAGATGGAAGATTAAATTAATTATATATTTACAATATAAACACATTCATATATATATATATATATATTTAAACTGGAGGATTTTAAGAATTCAGGGAAGACTGAACTTATGAACTACAGGACAGTAACATTTGAACTCAGATAATACGTTCAGAAATTTAGGCCTGTCAGTAAATTCGTATATTTCAACTAAAATACAGAGTGTTTTTATCTGTTTATAATTTAAAAGTTATGTTAACAATTTTAAAATCCATTATTCATGCTTGTTGCAATTCACTTTCATTCTCGGTGCACTGTTCGACATCCATTCGGAGTGTAAATCAGTCCAATTGTATATACAATAATGAAATATGGATAATTTAATTTCAATGCTTCAGTTCTTCTACCATGCTTTATCTTATTATGTAAGCATTGAAGATGTTTTATTATTAAAAATACCTCATGCGCTAAATAAATACCGATTTAAAATTAAGCGTTGGAGATAGAAAAAAATAATAGAAACTCAAAGATTATATAACATTTTGTATTAAGACAAAAAACAACAACTAAAGAACCCAATGGCTGCCATGGTTTGTGTTATAAATTTAATTTAATTTTTATTGTTATTAGATAAAAAATATGTCTTAGATTTGACAATAGGAAAAGCGATTTGCAGATCTAAATTAAATCGAATTTGGTCACAAATGGAGTAACGGAGCTAATCGCTCACTTTACTTAAATTTTGTGTTGACAATTTTTTTAGGATCATACATTATAAGAAATTCATTCGGTGTGACTTGAAAAAACAAAATATTTGGTTTTATTATTACGTTTTGTTATTATTACTAGCCGACATTTCGGTCAAAACATGTCGGCCATCCTTAGAGCCAAAATAGATCAGAGATGTAATAGATCAGAGATGTAAAAGATTAGACATGTAAAAGATCTGAGAGTAGTATACAAAATGATTGAAGTAAAGAAAATCCTCGTCTTCAAAAAATAAAAGTATAACAAACCTAAATTAAAAATAGCAAGAAAAAAGATGAAAAGTAGGGGCACAGGTCAGGGTAATATGTGAAAAAGAAAATATATAATTATATACAGATGAGTGAAAACTGGAGAATTATATAACCTGAGGATTATGTAACAAAAATGAGTATAATGATGATACAAGTATATATACATACAGAAAAAAGGAAATAAAAATAATTTATGGATTTCCAAGAAAAGAATTCTCACCAGGTGTGTTAAATTATTAACCACAACAATGCTTCAAGTTTATACGTTTTTTCTTCACTTTCCATCAGCTTCAACTACTATAAATATTATTTAATTTTAATTTTTCTAGAATCATTAGCTTTATATGACTTAATTTACTTAATCTATATTGCTACTCTTATTTCCCAAACAGTTTGGAAACTATATCTCCTGTTTTCTCTTTTAGTTAATTATCAAATTCTTTCTTAATTGGTATTTATCTCTTTGTATTAGTGATAACAATAGGAGGCGCTTAATTATTTCAAATAAATAAAATTAAATCTACTTTATACGAAGCCATTTTGAAATTTTTTTTTTTTAAGCCTTGTCATACTATTTCAATGAGGGTATGACTTGGCTGTTATTAAAAAGATCATTTAATTGCACATTGATATTAAAGACATTTTCGAGAAAATTGTAAAAAAGTGTATAATCGATAATATAAAGTGGCACTTCCGGTAAGTCGATTTTAGTGAAAAGTTACATCTCTAAAATAGCTAAATACTACGTGAAACAAAACGGAAATATAACGACTATCTTATGTGCACAATTAATATGTAATATAGTACCTGAATTTAATGTACGTTAATAATGCATGGTTTTAATGCCTCAGAAATAATGAAATAGCTGTAAATATATAATAATTCTGATAACAATAAATATGATTAAAGTTTGTAAGTAATTTTTAAGTTTGTAGTAAGAAAATTATCTGTACAAAAAAATAATGAAAACATATCTGTTATAACTTATGGACAAGCTATCAAAACATAATATTTGTGTAGATATATTTAAGAAGGTTCTATAATCTTATCATGTTGGACACGTTGATGAGGAAGTGTATTATTTCGGATTTCCATCAATGCAATCCAATCTCTATCGGAACCCCTAAAAATCCTTTCATAATAAAACTTTTTAAAAGATATTGGCGTGGCGGAAATAGCTTTGAGACCAATAAAGAATACATGAGAATATTGCATTCCGGCGTAACATGACAGTCTGATGGCTCCAATTCCTGAGGTCGCGCTGTAGCTCTAATAGAGGACCAACAATTGCTTTTACTTCCAACAATTTTTGATTTGTGGAGATGTCAAAGCAATATCCACGCCACGATAATTATGGGATTCACATATGCCAGCTATAAATTGTAAAATATCTAGATGTAAAATATCAACTTCACAGATGTAACTCAATATTAGATGGTCAACTTCACAGATGTAAGTCAACATTAGATGGTCAACTTCACAGATGTAAGTCAACATTAGATGGTCAACTTCACAGATGTAAGTCAACATTAGATGGTCAACTTCACAGATGTAAGTCCACATTAGATAGTCAACTTCACAATTTGCTTATAACAGCAAGAGTTGGAAACTGTCTAATGTACTCTGCATATATCTTTGAAACTAGTTTTACGATAAGATCAAAGAAGCCAAATATACAAAAAAAAAAAAAAATAAATAAAATAAGAGATAGAGAATTAATAAATAAGGAATCACAGTATGCTAAAAAAAATCTTAATCTTTTTTACTATAAACTATAAAATTTCCACTTACATCTGTGAGGTTGACCATAGATACGTTCCATTGGTTTATTATTTTAATGAATTGAAATTGAGTACTGAATAATGATAAACTGGGGTTAGTGAATTCGGGGTAAGTGTAATAGTTCGCCTCTATTCCAACTGGAAAGATTAATTAGGGATTGGTAAATTATTTGCTACTTTTATAATTTTGTTTTTATTGAAAACTAGTTTCGAATGTTATACATTCATCTTCGTTCACTTTTCTGTTTGTTATAACCTTGGTGAGTACCAACATGCATTTGATTTCTTGTCTTAATTAAATTCGTAATTCATAAATGTTTTGTAATTTATATTACATTTTATTTAATATGTACAATAATACCAAACTGTATTTTTGAATTTTTGTGTGTTTTTAGAACTTAAGATGAATGTATAGCATTCGAAACTAGTTTTCAATAAAAACAAAATTATTGAAGCGGCAAATAATTTATCAATCCCTAATTAGATTGATCCTTCTATACTATCATGGACATATCAACCGAGAAAGTTTTAAACTAAGGAAGTTTACTTGGTTCCATTTGGGTCCTATTCCATAATAAAGTACAACATTAATAGTACAATATAAGTGGTAAAATAACAAATGGAAATGTTCGTTTTTAGAGGTTAAAGGTTAATTATCGTCAATAGATAATAATATTAGTATTAAATTACTTTTGTTATTTACTATTATTAATATAACTATTTTAAATGTTATCCTATTTTAATATTTTACTGTGTTAGCCATAGGCGCTGTAAGTGATGACCTAACTTGTACTTGTACTTTTCTACTTTATTACGAAACAGGGGATGTCTATAAACTAAAGTACAAGAGGTTATATAGTTGATATGTATTGTTAAAACATTGCTATAATGTTGAAACACGATGAAATTTAAAATATTTATATTAAAAAACAGTAAATTAAAAAAAAATAGAATAAAATTATTATCATCATATAGCGATAAGTAACTTGTAACATCTGAACACGAACCTTTCCACTTGTACTTTTCCCACTCGTACTTTATTGTGAAGCAGGGCCCATTTATAACTCCCCAATAAATTACATAGAGTAAAAATTAGATTAAGTATACTTTATATAAGGATACTATACATTTTTATATGAGATCTTCCTATTTGTTGTTAAAGTTCATTAAAATTCGTTGCGGCATCTTTGAAAAAGTGACTACTTAATTTTTATCGTTTTTTATTTGTCCTATTCTTGTAGGCAAAATATATAATATGAAAGACTTGTTGCAAGAAGGGCCAGCCCTTATGAGTCTTTGAAGTGAATTAGTATTTTGTGCAAAACGCTATTTTATTTCTCTAGATAGTTCTTTATTATGTTAATTTAGTAATTTCATGAGATATTATATATATATATATATATATATATATATATATATATATATATATATATATATATTTTTTTTTTTTTTTAATGTAAGGTACTCAGTCACAAAAGAAAATTTGGCAAATATTTTGGGCTATAATAGATCAAGTAGTGAAAATTTAAAATGAATCTACGAAGAATTGCGGGCGTGAGGTCAATCAGAATTTGAACTAACTAAATTTTAGGCTCCATTAAATAAATTAAATAATTAAATAAAATTTACCCCGGTTTACCTCAATAACTTTTTTATTTAAAATGGAAGAATATAATAGGGCTATTTAAGGTAACAACTAAAGCGAATCATTAATGTACAAATTAAGTATATGTTTTTTGTGATTGTTTACCAATTGTGGAAATATGATATTCAATAAATTAATGAAGTACAAGTAACGAATAAACTCTTATTTATAATTTGTCATTGATTTATTTTTTTTATTCTATTTATGGTCGGGTTTGACATGTTTATTCTGAGGGGTACGGTACTCATTATTTTAATTGCTTTTCAATCTTTAATTTTACAAATTCACCTCGAGACATTACAATGGACAGATAATGTTGTCAGGCGTGCGGGAGTCTAATAACAGCTGCTAATATAATTATGCTCGTGAAATATAGTAATTAAAAAATAATACGTAGAGGGGATGATGCAGTATTAAGCCGAAGGGAGGAATCGCATGCCGTGAGAGGAACTGCATCGAATTTTCTAAAATGCAGCAGAGCTAGGCCTCCCTTCCACCTTGCACTTATCGATTCCTCCTCCTGCCTCCTCTCCATCGAACCCTCTTCCACTTGAGAACTTTTGTCTCATTTTTACACCAAAAAATATTCTCTGTTAATAATAACAGTAATTATAATAAATCTCATAAATAAAAAAAACACAGATATTGGTCGAATAGAGAGTGTAAAGAGATTAATATACTTTTGAGAAATAATTCAAGAAGATGGTTTGGAAAAATGTGCTGTTGAAGAATGGTCACACAAGTTAGAAAGAGCGTATGACATCACTAAGAATATCTTTAACAAGAAATGCTTATCTAAAAATCTTTAAATAAGGCCCTACAATAGTGTGGTGAAACCAGAATATCTATACGCAAGTGAATATATATTTGAATGAATGAAATGTGTTTATTACCATCAAAGATACAAAATAAAGTATACATACATATATACGTTATACAACACATAGACAATGGGAAAATCCGTCCGTCTAACTCTGTATGTTGTTGTTTTAATTATGTCTCTTTAAAAAATGAAATAGTTAATTATTTGAATATATTATTATTACATAATTATATTTAAGATTAATATACACTGTGAATATAAGTAACATAAAAGTAATATAAAATCAATAAAAATTATGTTCTGAGATACAAATTCTTCGTCAATTTCCTACGTATATGTTAAAAGTATAAAAACAAATACATTAAAATCCTATAAAACCCAACAAGTTGACAATTTAAAATCAACAATAAGGTCCCTCTATTAAAATATATTATAAATAAGGCAACTATATAAATTACAATGAATGCTATGCTATACTATGCCATACTGCATTATATGCCAATATACTACATAAAAAATACCATTAATAAGGCACAAAAATATTTCCCAACTGTTATTTAATCTTTCATGAACTGACTATTTGAGCCCTTTGCAGTGTGGCTTGTTGTACATAGTTAAAAAGAATTATTTCGCTTATCAAGAGGCGCCAACTGGGAAGCTTCACAAGGTACAAATGAATGTCTAGTTTTGAACTATAGTTGAGATAACCTTGAAGTACTAGAAAGAAAAAATCATAAGAAAATCTTAGGTCCAATGAAAACTACGGAACAATGGAAATTAAGAAGCAATGAGGATAACATAGAATGTATAACAAAAAAAAAATAAGAAGAAGGATTCAATAATCCAATGAAAGAACTAAAGAAAAAAAAAACAAGGAATGAAAAATTGAAATCGCTAAGAGGCCCTAGTAGGCCTCATCAATAAAAAAATAAATAATGTAAAAATAAACAATCTGTTAGACCTTTTCGGCAGCTTTGCACGAGAAAAGAGCTCAACTGATTCCGATGAAACATTTTTCCAATTTTATATGAAACCGTAAGAATGATTTAAGAGTCATCAACCTGCCCTCTGTCAACTTAAAACAAAATGGCGTTGAATCAGAAAATTTAGATGCTCTGCCCGGAAAAGCGATTCAGACCGAACTCACTATCATTGTTATTTAGAGTCGTAAAAAGGTTTTAAGCAATTTTTACTCGCAATGTTGAGACGAAATGAGCCCAGAGCTGCCAGAGCCGCTCATCGAAAAGTACGTCAGCGGGAATACAGAATCATATAGAGACTCTAGAAGTTCGACTACATTGTTTAAGAATAAGAATAGAGTAATTTTACTTCATCAGGATGCTTCTGCTGTATGCAACCCTCCTCCTGGGTCCCGTATAGCAGAAGTCTTTCTATCTGTATCCTGGGAAGATCCAACTGTTTGTTTCTCAATGCTCCAGGGGAACAGACACACAACATAGTTTATGAGAAGGCTCCAGTAAAAACACTCTTAAAAACCTCATTCGTACGGTTTTTAAAGTATAACATAGTTGTGCAATTAATATAGTAGTTATATCAAAGCTACGATATAATTAGTCGTTAAAAAAAAAACAGAGAAAAATTGAAGAACAGTCATATAAATGATTAAAACAGGTTTACATTATTGCCTTACCTATTGCCCACGTGAAACAGATTGTAAAATTTTCAAATAAAAATGTTGAAGGAAAAACACTAACTGTGAATTAATTGTCACTTAAATAATCTATATCACTTGATCACTTGACGAAATCAAAATTGTTCTACATTTACTGATTTCTTTGTAATGGTATATTGATATACCTGACAGATCCCACCCGAGATATTATAATAAACTGAAACAACTTCTTTCCTGAACTCAAAAATAATTTAAGGCCAGATTATATGAGGAAAAAATATTCCTTTTTTTAGTAGCAGAATAAATAATTTTTCGGAAATTTATAATACTTTTGTCACATTTGTTTTTTTTGTTTTGTACATATAAATAAATATAACTTATGTATGATAGAATAAAAACATACGTATCTTATTATGAATTTCAGAAACATATGAAGGGTCATTTTAAATAATTATAGTTCATGAAAATCTTTACTAAAAATTTGAATGAAATTCATTGAATATTTTAAACAGAATTAATTTGTTTTCTTGAACAATAGAATTTGAAGTACATTTAATATTTCAGATTAAATTCAATCAATATTTTTAAAAAAATAGTTTAAGAAAAATGTAGAAACTTTTATCTTTATAAATATATTTATTTGTGTATCTAATTTTTGTTGTTATAAATTGGTCTTTCACTAAAGTAGTTTGTCAGTACGTTGAGTATTTAATTTTCATAATTAAATAAGATTTGAAAGAATTTGACGCTTTAATTTCTTTTTATTACTTATTTTTTTTATTTTAATATTTTTCTACTTGACGGTATTTTATGTAATACCTCCTATTTATCTTTACCATGCGGGGTAAGAGCCAAATATGTTGGTATTTCGACCACGAAGAGTTTTTTCATTCAGTCAGTATGAAGTTTGCAAACTTATAGACTACTATACTATACAATACCGTATGTCTTATACTAATTTTTACTATCGTATATACTACCAAATAAATAATTAGATGGATGAATGTTTATATATTTGTTTTCGAAAAATAATTTCGTTTTTTATTGTGTTTTTTTTCATAAAAACCTCAACATGCTCATTATATTTTATTGCCAAAAAAAATTGCCCCTTAAATTTTTGTAAAATTTATTTTTATTACTTAGTTATTGTATTTTGCATTTCTTTTTCTGCATGAAAAAATTTGTTAAGTATCTATTATGTCACTTTTAAATATAAATTGTTTTAAATTGATAATAATTGCTTATATTTTATAAATAATTTTGGTTTTTAATTCGTTATTTTACACTATTAGTTGTAACTTATGCCGTTACAGTAACTTAATTAAACTTATGTAACTTATGTTATTGTATAGCCAGCTAATCAATTATTCCAATGGAAGTATTTCAACTGCGCATACTAATACTGACGTACATTTCACTTTCTTGAAAGAAGACCGGCTCAATTGCAAAAGTGTACTTTTGAGAAAGCGGAGCTTGAAGTTTTCATCATCAAATTTCAACCGATTATTACAGATTTCCTTATGATTGTATAGACAGTTTCTGAAACCAATTTAAAATTAAATGTTTGAAGGTAACTTGTGTAATGTATTTCTAAATTCTAAACATATTTGTAAACCTAAATTTTTTGGCATGCGACAGTTTTGCTTAAAACACTACTGATTTCCAGCGGCCACAGATGGATATGTTTTGTGGCTCTCTTCATCATAAAAAAAATATTCATCTTGTAGATTATGATCACATGAAAATTGGAAAAACTTTAATTTTTTAATTGTGCCGGCCTTACCTAAAGGTATATTTGTATTTAGGTGATCTTGAATTTTTTCTTTTGTTCAGAAGAAGAAAAAACCTCCTAACGCTTTGTGAGAAGACAATTACTTTTACTTACGATTACTACCAAATAAATAGATTAAAACTAGGATATACGTTCATGTATGTATCTATTTTTCGAAGTAAAGTTCATATACACAGGGTGTCAGGGATAACCTACAACACCTTTAAATTCTAGAATGTTTAGAATATTACAATGAAATTTGGGAGATCCTATTTGGGTAACCTGAAGCCAGTTTGAGGTGTATTTCCAACTTCGTTTACATCCTACCGGAGTATTCCTCCAGCGACTATAACTCCGGGATTTCCTGTAGGACTGAATATATATATTTATATTTTTTTTTTAAAGGATTGTGATAGGAAATGAAATTTTAAGACGAATTCATATTGGGCACTTTTTTGATCCGATATGTCCCGAAGGCACTAATAGAAAAAAAAAAGTAAAACGCTTCTTATACAAAGTTCAAAATTATTCTGAAGGAAAGCATTTATTTCCTATTGTATTTTTTTTTCTTTTTTTTTCTTTTACAAAACTATTCAATTAAACGTTGTAAAGAAGTAAAATCACTTTGAAATAAGTCTCCGTTCTTTCCCGAACGCTGGAGGGATACTTGGGTTGGCTAAAAAGTCGGCAATACGCCTCAAACTAACTTCATGTTACCCAATTGGGTTCTCCGAAATTTCATTCTGATAATGTAAACATTCTAAAATTCAAAGTCGGGAGACAGATTATCTGGGACCCCTGTATATATTTTTTTCCTTTTTCTTAATTACAAAAGATGCTGTTAATGTGTTTCAATTCATACAATGTCAAATTATTTAATTTTCTACTTATTATATTATTACAAAGAGATGGCTGATAGGCATTATACCGCGATGGCCTTTACCCCTCTCTTTCTCCCTCCCCCCCCCAGATGTAAGAGGCCGGCGCATAGAGTGCAGTCGGGAGTGCAGTCTTACGCAGCTGCCCCCCTGTGCCTATATCGACCCGGCCCCCGACAGCTCCTATAATTAGGGTATCCTCGTCTTCGGATTTTACTCAGGAACAAGGGGATCCGGTCCTTCCAGGGGATGGTTAGAAGTCTTAAGTCTTTCAAGGAGGAGGAATAGCCGATATTTTTTCCATGTTTAAATTTAAAAAAAAAATCACTAGGTCAATCATCAAAATATTCCAAATTCATAACCTCATGCTTCTTAAAGCAACATAAATTCCATTTTAGTCAACGAAATGTTGATTCAATTCAATCACCAGAAGAGAATAAGGTTAATTTATATTATTAATTAAAAGCATTATGCAAACAATCCAACAGAAGATGGTAGGGCCTTTACAGAACATACCTCAATTAAAAGCCTTTTATCAGAGCCAGGCTAAACAAGAAAATAGTATACATTGAAAAAACAAGAAAAATTAAATAGTATGCGATATTAACATATGTGAAAAATATGCATAAACGAAATACGAACTATAAAATAATATACGAACAGATGAATGAAAAATGTTAAACATGAAAAATAAAACAATATGTTCACATAGATAGATTAGAAAATAAAATATAAATAGATAAATTTAATACAGGAGTTATATAAGCCAAAAGAACATTAAGTGGAATAGTAATTGATTGTTATTTCTCTTTTTCGCTATTTAAAGTAATAAAAATAATTATCATTATTATTAGTATTTAATAAATAAATAAAGTAAAAAATAAATAATCATTTATCATTCTGCTTTATATTATTTTGGCTTATTATAAGTTCTACTATACTAACTTAAAGAACCTTTTTTATGTATTTCTATGTACATTATTTTATTTTTTCATTTTATCCAAAGTAATTCTCAGTATATTTATTCTATATTTTTCTATTGTAGTTGTTTCTTGTTTTGCCTAGCTCTAATGAATGCCTACAACATAGGCCGAAACGTCGGCACATGCTAAAGTAGTATAAAACCTTGTTTAATACTTGTCAGCACATCAGTCATTGTCTCATTAATTATATCTGCGGTCAACGATATCTACATCATTTATCAGCTGTTACAATGTAAATTGTAGCATCAAATACTGACTATGGCCGTCTTCACACGGTCCGATAAAACGGATGTCGGGCTGCCATCCGATTTATTGAGGGTACGTCGAACTGCTGGGAATATGGAATCCGCCTCCGATAATTATCGGATCGTGTGAAAGGAACGTATTCTCTCTTTGTAAACTAAATCGGAATCGGATCCGACTTTGATATATACTGGGCCGTGTGAAAACGCTCTAACACCTTACTTTGGTTACTTAGTCAGGGTTTAATATAGTGTTGGAAACCAAAGTTAACGTTCCAATGACTAAACTATTCTGAATAAAAAATAAAAAAAAACGTTGCCAGTTATCATTTATTCTCGGGGTAAAATAGTTCTCCATTCTTGAACGAACCTTAATCCGAGATTATTATATTCCGAAACTTTGGGGTAGGTTAGTCTAGAACTAAGCCTAACTGATGGCCCAGGAACCCAGTTTATATCTAACATGCGACCTTTCGACTTTGTAGCAAAATCACCATCGCACAGAAACGTGATTGCATTAGACCTTAAAAATGCTAATTATTTATTAATTCCAGCTTTACTTTATCGGACAGAGTGATCACAGCCTAAGGATTACTTCTAGACTAACAATTTTTTTTATTAATAGCGATGCACTTTATTTTTAAATTGGTTATATATTAATTAAATATTATAATTTTTGATGTTACTATAATATTTCTTTAGAACTTGAAGATTTAGATTTTTTCACAGATAACTATCAATTTTTATTCATATTAGATTCCTAATAAAGTATTCATTTTTATTTTTTAATGGAGCGCAAAAGTTTGTAGTTTTATTGCTAATGGTGGTATTGAATTTAGATTAATAAACTTTATATATTTTGAAAATTTAGTACTAGAATCTAAATGCTTTGCAGACGGACGTGAGAACATTTTATTTCTACGTTCAAAATATTAAAAAAATTCCTCATTCATTTTTGTCCTCGATGAATAGAGGAAAAAATAATGAGCCTGAGAATAAAATGAGAATTTCCTCCTACCTTTGGCATTTCGTTTCAACTTCCTCTGATTTATTACCATATTTAGAAACGGATATAACGATGAATCATTCTTTTATATTTAGTAAAACAAATTTAGCCAAGGTGATCATAATCTTTTCTTATGACAAAAAGGTATTTGTCATAAAAAGTAATGGAGATACGGATAACATTTTGAAAAACAAAACAAAAAAAGCCATTTTAATTCTGAAGTCAAATTTGCATTATTCAAATTTCAAGGAAATGACAAACTTCCAATTGTGTATAATTAGATCTTAAAAAGAATTTGGATAATAAAGAGTTTTAGACATAAATTTAAAATTTTTGTATACTAGGATCGAATGATTCGCCATCAACAAACCTATAAATATTCAATAACAAGTTGGTGAGTCAATAGACAGGTTTTTACTTTTGTGTTCCATTTTGATTGAGGAAAAACGAGATTTGATGAGGAAATACGGGTTGTAATGGCAGCCTTCGAATTCGGTAAGAAGCTTATATAAAAAATCGACGACTCGGTTCTTGGGAATTACATTAAAATAAAAATAAAACGGAATGAATCATCACATATATTTCTAAAAACCATGTTCTTCAATATAAAAGTTAAATATTTGAATATATAAATGTTGGAGAACGAGACAATCCTTTGGTACCTGAAAATTATCTCGGAGAGAGACCACACGCGTTTGGTAAACCAAATTGAATTACTAATGGTTGTTACACGGGGTTTAGAAATGAAAGATCACTTTGATATTTTAGTACGAGCATAATTGTATTTAAACAAAAACAAGAACAGGCTGGATTTAATCATGTCATATGCAGAGTTGTTGAGTGCAATCAAGGCTTTCGCATTTGAGCCTGTACATGTCCAAATTTATTTCCCACACAAATCAGTTTAATGGATTCCCCTTTTTAATATCTATTTAAATTCCTATCAACGGGTATGTTTCCTGGTTTTGTATTTGTTGAACGAATATTTAAATATTTTATGATAAATTCACTACTTAATTGATTTTCAATTTATAATTAATATATGTACTAAGTCTTTCTCATTTATTCCAACAATTATCTTCGACGTTTTGTGGCGTTTTTTTCATAACTGTATGAAAAAATAAAACGGGTCTTCGTACCGTATTATTCAATCTTACAATTTACTATTAACTAATTTATGCTCGTATCCTACACAAAGGTTGTGTGTGTTGGTGAATTGAAAACATGAAGTTCAGATAGTCCTCATTATGGAAATTATTCCATTCGTAATTTTTAATGTTTTATTTAACTTATAAGTTTTTAGTTGGCATCCGCTTGATGTTATAGAAGGATCAATCCATAATTATAAGTTTTATATTTTTATTGAAATATATAGAATAGATAACAAACTTGATGCTTGGACGAGGTCCTTTAAGAATAACTATGGTGTACAAAAAAAACAAAACAATTTATATATATATATATATATATATATATATATATATATATATATATATATATATAAATATTTTTTTATATGTATATAATATTAATCTTATCTTTTTTTTCTTTACAGGTTAGTATCTTTTCTCTACCCAACAGAACAACAGATATTAGCGGTCAGGTAAAATCTGTATACTTGATTATTTTATAGCGTGTTTCTTTTTTTAAATTTGTGTTACGTGTAAAATAATGCTGTTACATAATAGGTTTTGGCTGTGATTTTTGGCTATTTTATCCTTTTTGTTGAATTCAACTGTGATGCTGCAAATTAGTGCAAAAATTTGTGTACGATGCTCCTTCCGACTGTCGGTAACGTCCTTTCTAAAATTGCGACAACCAAGTTATAAAAGTTATAATTGAGTTCAAAAATTTCATTTTTTATTTTATTTTTTGTTTTTTTCGATTTTGAGTATAACATGCATAATAATTTCTATACCCCAAATTTTCAAGTTCCTTATTAATTTATGACGTAAAATGTATTTCATTGTAGTTTCTAAAAAAAAAAGATCAATAAAAGAAAATAATTGAATTTATTTTTACAAAAGTTACCAAACGCTTTACAGCTAGTCAAAGGTTAATTAATTTTTTTATAAAAGTTTGCATATTTATTCTATGCTAATCGTTTTGAAATAAATCTACAATGATCCAAAATTTATCATAATTTAAGTTACTGACCAAATATTGGTATTTTAAAAATCAAAAAAAAGTTATAACAAATATTCATGATAAATGTATATTTTTTTTTAAATTATGAATCCTTTTGGACATATTAAAAAATTTATAATAAATATTGTAAATGAAAATTAAAAAAGTTCTTAAAGTATTTGTTTTTAAATTCGAGAATATTTTTGATAATATGCAGAAAGCGGAGCGGGATGGGTACTATTCTTAACGTCCACGTAAGATCTAAAGATTCCTAAAATCACCATTTATTCAACAACGAACTTCAACTGTTTTTGTATTCGTTATTTTGAAAATATCCGTTATTCGTTACTTGTATGAATGTTTTTTTTATTTTGTTTTTTCGTTTAGTAAAAATCTTTAACTTAAAAAAAAAAATTATTCATTTCTCAGGAATTATTTTAGATTACAATGGTTAAAAATTACTACCTCTACCATATATATTTCGATTATGTAACACAATATATTGCTTGGTTTATTTGTAGAATAAAGGTATAATTCAAAATACTCGAATTTTGACTTGTACGGCATTCAAGCATCACGTTTTGTATTTAGAATATAAGGATGATTCTAATTGGTTACCCTCTCCCCATCTAAGAAATAAGAATGTTCAGTGTGGTTTAATGGGTAGCTATTTAAAAAGTGTAGAGCAAAAACTTTAAATCTGATTTTTCAACAATTTCAATTTGTACCATTATTCTAAGACGGGTATGATACATTACATTCTTTATTCTTATGTAAAAAACAAAACAGTCTATTCCAATTATTCACAAAAATAGAAAAAACCTAACAAAAATATATATAGATTCTCTACTGAATAAAACCAAGCGCATCCAGTTCACTTTTTTGTACCTAGGACTCAAGCAAAAAACTCTATTATGACTGAAATACTCGTATTCTTCCAATTTATCCTAAATCATTGGAAATCTCAAGATTATTAAGCGTGTACGAATAAGAAGAGAACCGTTATTGAACAAAAGGTACGGAGAGAGAAGTGCATAGAAGGTTGGCAGGTGTGCAACTGCACCGGCTCCGTTGCATAATGTACGGGCTGTTGCAGTGCGGGGTCCTCAAGGGTTCCTTATGCAGTTCAA
Organism: Rhaphigaster nebulosa; assembly: GCA_948150685.1. Taxonomy (NCBI): domain Eukaryota; kingdom Metazoa; phylum Arthropoda; class Insecta; order Hemiptera; family Pentatomidae; genus Rhaphigaster; species Rhaphigaster nebulosa. The sequence goes on along the minus strand of OX411311.1, from coordinate 113,356,447 downwards.
CTCCTCAAGGAATCGAATCCATGAGGGATTAGCCTCGCATAAATATTAGTAATACAATAAATTTAAGTGTTCATTATAATAAACGAATAAATTTTCCTTAAAATACTGTGTTATATAATTCGTTGGTTGACATCCGCTTGATGGTATAGAAGGATTAATCTAATTAGGGATTATATAAATTATTTACTACTTCTATAATTTTGTTTTTATTGAAAACTGGTTTCGAATGTTATACATTCATCTTCAGTCTAAAAACACACAACAATTTAAAAATAAGCAATTCAAAATACAGTTTGGTATTATTATACATATTAAATTAAATGCAATATAAATTAGTATTATAAAACATTTATGAATTATGAATTTAATTAAGACAAGAAATCAAATTCATGTTGGTACTCACCAAGGTTTAAATGGATTATATCAAACAGAAATGTTTGTACTGGTTTCTTCTCGCACTGAACTAACAATGAAAGAAAGGAAATGTGGGATGTTTATAAGTAAATGGTTTAAGGGTCGTGGTTTTTGCAGTATTGCCGGTGAGTAATTGGTTTTTCTGTTATAGAAGGGGAATAAATTTAAGATTGGACTATTGGAGATATTTATTTGATCATTTAAGCAAAATTTTTGCCCCGACCCTTAAACCGTTTACCTATAAACACTCCACCTTTCTTTCATTGATAGTTCAGTGCGAGAACTAACCAGTACAAACTTTTCTGTTTGATATAATCTACTTAATCCTTGGTGAGTACCAACATGCATTTAATTTCTTGTCTTAATTAACTTCATAATTCATAAATGGTTTATAATACTAATTTATATTACATTTAATTTAATATGTATAAAATTACCAAACTGTATTTTGAATTGCTTATTTTTGGATTTTTGTGTGTTTTTAGAACTGAAGATGAATGTATGACATTCGAAACTAGTTTTCAATAAAAATAAAATTCTAGAAGTGGCAAATAATTTATCAACCTCTAATTATATAGGTAATTCGATTTTACAGATTTTTCTTCTTTATTTCATTATTTATTAGTACGCCTAATTTTTTAAGGCAGGTGAAAATACAATGGTAAATTAGTGAATTGATGGTTGACCGTATGGTAAATCAAGAATGAGTTGGTCCGGGTGTCGGTCAAGAATAAAATAAAGTAGATGTAACTATTCATTACACCTATTCTGGAAATTAAGCAAAATTCTTCCGCGATATTTAACTTATCCATTTTTCAGACTGACAGAAATTCCTCGTATTACAGTTTAAGATTAAATTTTCATTAGACAAAAAAACCTTTTGTTTTCTGGCGGTCTCCAAACAATATTCCTCACACATGTTAGCAATTTAAAATATATATCTGATCTTGTGGATTCTTTAATATTAACATCATAAAAATTAGAAAACTTTTTTGGTTAATTCAAAAAGCCAATCGAAAACTGATTTCAAAAATTTGAATAATTTTATTTGGAAACCTAAGAATTATTATAGTTAATTTTGCATCGATTAATTTCATACTTGGAAAATAAGTCTAGTTCAGATGACAAATTTAGAAAGCGATCAGTCTGATTAGGATAATAAAAATAATGAGAAAAAATCACTGAAAAAAGGGAGTTTCGCATGGTTAAATTAAGGTAGACGATTAATATATTAGTTGACAGTTATATTTGAATTTATTATGTTTATTTAATACAATGAAATTCATCACTGCGGAATAAGCGCATTTCATGAGTTCAATGATGTTTTGTTTTTCTCCTTCTCTTCAATTCATTGAAAGATCATTTTATATGATAATATGTAGAATATTAGAAACGCAAAATTAATGGAAATAAATAAATGAACAGAAGTCAAAATAATGATTCTAGGCAAAACCCTCAAGTTCTGTTCCCTAGATCCATACTAGTTTGGGTAATGAGTTGCATAAAAATTTTTGATATTTTACAATGATTTTGGTGGGTAACAATACATTTTTTGCATTGCTGACGTACAATTATTTCTCTACAGCGTGCATTTATTATATAAACATAAATAATGGCTTTAAAGTCTTAAAAATAAAATTTGTAAATTTCTATATATCCCAGCTAGTTAAAAAAATGAATATCAAAATAGCTATTTTTCAGGAGAACAAACTAGAAGTTTACATTTTACTTTTAAGTTGCTCATTAAGAGATTCTCTGAGCCCTAGATTTGTTTTTGTAAGATTTCAAATTGCAAATATGCTTCAGCCAAACAAATAAAACTAAGGAATTCGAAAAATGCGAAATCTTAGACAACTTCACCCCCTCTTGAAAAAAATATTGTTTTTTGAAAAACTTAATCTCGGGAACTAGTGATCGCAAAGAGCTCTATTAGAGCTCAAAATTTAGCAAATCTACTCTACTTTTAAAAAAAAATAACAAAATTTTTCGCGTGGTTGGTAGTTTTCAAGATATTGAGGAAAGAATGAAATAGCAGTGAAAATTTTTGGCATTTTACTGAATAAACTGAACTTCCGATTATTGAAATAGTTCAATATCTATTTTTCAAGGTATGAATTGAATTATTGTTTATGTTTGAAGAAAACATAAAAAAAAAAAAAAAAGCGGAAACTTTTAATGGGTAAACTTTTTACATCTTGATGTAAGACTCAATAAAAAAAAATTGCAATCCAACCATTGTAACTGGGTCATTTTTCAATTTTCATGCCTTAATGCACTGGACTAAAGGGCGAATATGCAATTACAAGAAAATACTCCATTTAATTACTATAAAACATAATTTATAAAAAATAATTGGGCGTTACTGTAAATAAATTATAATGAATCTGTAAAAATGTATTTCTTACGTTGTCCCTTCCTCTCCCGAGCTCCTGGATTAGAGAATAAAGCATTTTTTATTGTCAGTTCCGATGAAAGTTTTAATTTGAAATAAATTCTCCAAGCTAGCGATGAAAGTGAATTATTTTAAAAGTGCCTCGACTAGCTATAACAATTTAATATTGTGCAATATTGCTAACTAGTTACTAACTGATTGAATATTACGTTTGAATTTTTTTACAACTTTCTTAGTATTTTCACTGTAATTGGGTAAAAGGCAATAGGACCCCTTCTGGAAACAATAACCCTTCGACAATCGCTGCATGGCAGAATTAACTGGCAACAGACGATCCATTTTAATTGAGCATAGCTTTCTGTTCATTTGCTAACAGCCATTGCTTAGGCATCCTGGGAATAGATTGTTCTCCTTCGTACATGGAAAATAATGATATAATTTAATAGTTATCGGATAATTTTAAGAATAATGCGAAGGTTTGTTCTAGCTGCCAATGAGTAGTGTCCGAAAACTTTCTATTACGGTTGTCATGTCTTGTACCTTATTGAAACAAATATGAGAAAAGTTCACTTGTTATAAGAAATATAATGTATATATTGCGCGAGTTTCTTTACCTTATATGGTAAACCCCATACATAGGAATTTATTTTATCCATGCTAAAAAGGAATTTTTGATAATGAATATATCAGCTATAGTTATATTATTCGTGTGATGTTTGTTATGGACTGATTATTGTAATCATCAAATTAAAATGTATGTATCATAAGAAATAATATAAACCGAATAGTCTAATTTCAGCATTGCAATACATTATGATGAGAAGAGTTTTCGATGTAACATAAAAAATTAAAGAAATGGAAATAATTAAAATGGGAAGTCAATTATATCGGTTATAACTAATGTATATGGGACATTGTACGGACAACAATGGAGGTCTTGAATACCAACCGAGGTACTGTATCATATATTCAGAAGGCTAGACTACTATTATTGTAGAAAGTATATGCTGTGTACATGGGTATGTATAGGG